>OZ035983.1:40625000-41875000 GCA_964035005.1 Erebia palarica
TGAGAGGCACATTGTTTTTTTTTAGATATTCAAGTCTACTCAAGTCAACACATTTTTATTGTTATGTTGAAGAGTACAATGTTACTACTTAACTCTGCCAAATCAGAACTGATTTTAATCCATACTAATATTATAAAGTATGTCTGTCTGTGTCTGCTTACGCCTTAACCGTCCCCCTTAGCAACTGATTTTGATGCAATTTGCTATAGAGATAGGTTGCATCCTGAGGAAGGATATAGGCTAATATTTAGCCACGAAAATCCCTGAGTTCCCATGGGAATTAAAAACTTAACTTGCGCAGACAAAGTCGCAAGCGTCAATGACCGAGCGAAGTGAAGGTCTCTGAGTCTACTTGAGTGAATTTGCACTTGTCCGCACTGTAAAATTTTATTCGTTTGTGCTTACAAATAATAGATGTTAGCACCATCTTACATGGAATAAAAAAAATCCGTGAGGTCTCAGTTCGGGGCAAACCAGTATTATAGAATAGATAAATGCAATAAATGAGTGTTTAAAATAAGCAAACATCAAACAGGTAGAAAAATTGATTTTAGGCTTAATGACATAATAGAAGGTTTACAATAAGGTATATATATATGTCAATACATAGGAGATTCAGTTTACAATTGAAAAGCATTTTTAGAAGCTTATCTGAATAAAAACATTTGAATAACATTAGAATTTCATAAATAAATTAGAGATGATTCTTGCAATGTCCTTTTTTTAAACTCTAAGATAATATAATAATTATTATTAAGTTAATTTGTTTGACCTATAATGATAAAAGTTTGCAATACTATAATCAAGTTGTCCAAAAGCAGTTTGTAGCAAGCACGGTCACAAAATATTTGTTAGAGTACTAGATGACACCAGTGAACTTTGGTTTTTTAGAATCCAGTGGAAACTCTTTGTTCTTCGTTTCTGGGTTCAAAACTATGCCTTTCTCCATCATTGGATTCAAACTATCACTGTACAAAATTTCATCAAAATCAGAATAAGAGAATAAGATACCAATCTTATCAAACCAGAGGAGGAAAAGGTAATATGTAGTAGTATATTCAGAACATACATATAAACATTCGCCTGAAATATGTTCAGAATGCCAATATTTTTACATTACTGTATCAAAGCACCATGAGTGTTGTAATCAACAAATGCAACAAATGCAATGCAAATTTAAAATGCCAAATAGTTATTAAGTACTAGATGATGCCTGCAACTTTGTTCGCATGGACTTAGTTTTTGCGATTCCTGCGTGAACTCCTCAATTTTCCAGAGTAAAAAGGCTATGTCCTTCCCCAGGATACAAACTATCCCTATACCAAATTTCATCAAAATCAGTTGAACAAATCAACCGTGAAAGCATAGCAGACCAATAGACAGACAGACAGACACACTTTCACATTTATAATATTAGAATGGATATGGAGACAAAAATAAAACAATGCATTAAAAATGTGACAGCATTATACAATGTGCTTAATTGTGGCAGTCCTGAGAAACTCACCATGATAGAACTTTGGCTCGCAGAAATCAAAGTCATCTAATATAGCAGAGTTTTCAAAGAAGAGTCTTATCTTCTTTGTAGCATACTCCACCACTGCCGGGTGCACCTCCACTCCGTGGCTGATTCCCGCAGTGCCCAGGATCAGGCCTGCCAGGGTGCTGAGGTACCCAGTCCCTGAGCCAACATTCAGGAAGGAGAGACCTGGCTTCAACTCTAGTCCTTCCATCACCTCACTGTCAGGCAACGAGGTAACAAATGCACTTAGAAATGGAGCCTCCAAATCTTAGTTAGTGGTTCCCTAGGTACCCAAAACAGTTCAACAATCATATTTAACGGTATTATTCATATATTAAGTTACAAGATTGACTACTATAATATTTTATACAAAGTTATAATATTTTTAAGTCAAAGAAAAGTGAGCAATAAAGCAGAATTCCATTTTGGTATAATATTGTGGCATAACATACCTACATTTTAATAAAACAGCAATACAAAAAAATCACAAATATGTAGTAATAAAATAAACCCACGAAACAATTTGAAGCCAAGACAATTAAGCAATGTAAGATATAACTATGAGGCCTACCTATAAATACACGGCGAAGACAAGTGCAGTGGCCCATTCCGCCAGGCCAGGTCCTTGTAGGCCTGCTCCCGTGCCTCTGGCGTCATGTATTCAGCGCGATCTAGCGCACGGAACACCCTTTCTACTTCCTTCGATCGGATGTAGTTCCCACTCATTAAATTGTCTATCAACTCATCGTTATCACGACCCGAACTCACGGCGCCCCCCATTTTGTAAGTTCGCACTTCGCCCCAAATAATTCTTCACCCTGGATTTGTGACGTCACAGTTGTTTTTCAATATATCTTTTGTAAAACACCAATCATTTCGTATTGTCCTAGGGTGGAATATCTTTTCCAAAACTCTCAGAATACTTAGCCTTCGAAAATACGCAAATTTAGAAAATGAGATGTCCTTACGCCCCGAAATGTTACGAGAAATTCTAAACTTTTTTTTCTGGGATCAGAGACAGTTCAATGAAAATTGAAAACATCAATCAGAGACAAGTTAACCAGAGAGGTTCAGATCAATAGGAATCAGAGACAAGTAACTTAAAGGTTTATAGGATATTATGAATGGTACACTCTGACCACAGCTGTGACAGCCCTGTCAGCACCAGGTCAGCACTTGGTCAGCACTCTGTGATGAAAACCTCAGATGAAAACAACGTTTGCCAAACGTATAATCCGATTTAAGGAGTTCATAGATGCCTGCACGTCAGAAAGCGTGTATGAATAGGGATTTGCAAAAAGTATCGATACTATCGTTTCGATACCTAGTATTTTTGTACTCGATACTTTAATTTCATTTCATATGAAATTATCATATCATTTTCATATTTTACTTAGAATCGATACTTTCCCAATTATTTAATACTTTTGTCACATACTGGATTACACACATCATCTCTATACTACTCCTACTTTCGATGAATAGCGTTGTCTCCCTCGATGGAGTAGCACAGGCTACATACAGATTACGGCGAACCGTACTATAGCCTATACTTAGAGATTGCTTGTGTGACCGTAAGTAAAAGTAGTGATAAAGTGTTTGGTTTATGGTGATCGTTTAAATCGAGTCAAACTGCAAAACATTTGAATTCACTATGAGATTATTTTTTTATTGATAAATTTAATCTATAATGATTAAATATAAAAATTAAATTAAATGGCAAAATTGACTTGTTGTTGTAATTAGATTGGTTTTAAGTATAAAATAAGGTCTGGCTCTATCTAGTTTACTTCTTTAGTAAATTTCGAATTTCGAATACTGATACATAGACGCAGCGCGGTCAGATAGTGCAAATATTATGATTTTATCTGATAAAACGCATTATATGTATAATTATATTTTTCAAAATGCCACCAGGATCAAGTGATGTGTGAAAAGTTTTACAAAAATTCATAAAATTTCGGTCAAGTTTAAAATCTGTAAGTGTTAATAACCCCACCCCACGTAGTCTTTTCTGCCCTATCAGTAGTACCATACCAAGAAGTATCGATACTTTTGATTCGATACTTTTATCGGTATCAATACTTTTCATTCGATACTTGGCATCGAGTAGGTATCGACACTCTTAAAAATTTACGGATCCTTAAGTATGAACTCTTTAAACAGTCCGAGTTACACGTTATAAGCTGTCAAATTATTACGATTTGCTGAGGCCTGCAGCCCTACCGGCTAAAAATGGTCGCATTATCACATCCAAAAATATCCTTAAGGATCGTAATTGTTTTGGTCCTTATAGCTGGCTTCGCGTAAGCTTTTTCAGGAATGTAGCAATGTGTCGCAAATCACAGATTATTAATCACGAACGCTGAATATCGACATTTTGGTGGTGCAGACCTACTTATAAACCGACTAATTTGAATATCTATGGTAATCACAAAGACATTACACTTATCACACAACACAAGTGTAACGTCTTTGGGTAATCATGTGGTAATATAAAAATTTAAATCGACATCGCAGTCTTCCAAATTTAACTGCGTTACCCTTTGACACTCAATACTACAATGTCAGAGATAATATTTACTTGTCTCTGATTTTGTGATCAACCAACGTAGTAAAGTTCTTTTTCTTTTTCTGGTTGGTGGTAAAGTTCAGTAAAATCCTGGGGTGAATAAGTTTATTGTTTTGTTACTTTATATGATCGTTGTGCTTTGTCAACGTTGATAAATTATGAGTGTTAAATAATAAATAAGCGTATTCCTCACTTAAAAATTAAAAACCAATCGTGCTAATTGGATTTCAAAAGGTTCAGTCTCGAAGTGTTGTTTAAGTGTCGTTGATAGTGTCGTGGAAGAAAATAGTTCTGTGAGTGACGTAATATAGAAAAAAGTTTGCGGTGTAATGGCAGAGACGAGTGAGGCGAAACCTAGCGCTTCGGCGCCCGGCGGCGACGCTGGGGGCGAGGAGGAAAAACGGGACGAGCGGATGCTGGAGTGCAACATCTGTCTCGACACAGCTCGAGATGCTGTCGTCAGTATGTGTGGACATCTATTTTGGTGAGATTAACCATAATTTACACTCGCACGATGCTTATAATAAGCAGCTTTTATCAAATTATACGAAACGGTGTCTATCTGGTGAGATCTTAAACAATTTGACTGAAATTTCATCTCTGCTGAGATAGTGTCCATGTTGCTTTGATACAAACTGGAATTAAGTAGAATCTCACCTCATTGTACTAAATCATCATCTAAATCCATTGTCAGCCCACTTGTGACCATGGGCCTGATCTTAATATAGTTATCTTAGTATACTAGCTATTGCCCGTGACTTTGTCCATGTAGTATAGTATAGACAGACTTTTGCATTTATAATATCACTTAGTATGGATTCTTAACAAAACCCTAAATAACAAGTTGGACTT
This sequence comes from Erebia palarica, assembly GCA_964035005.1. NCBI lineage: Eukaryota > Metazoa > Arthropoda > Insecta > Lepidoptera > Nymphalidae > Erebia > Erebia palarica. The sequence continues at coordinate 40,629,947 of OZ035983.1, forward strand.
AAGTAACTTGAAAAATAATGGACTTTCATACAAATTCTCATCCCCAATTTACTTAACCCCCTTGGGGGTGGAATTTAGAAAAATCCTTTGTAAGTACACCTTTCAAAATGAACATTCAGCCATTTGGGCTGTAGGTTTTTTGTCAGTCACACAAGACAGCCTTTCATAGTTATTGATGATAAATATTTAGGCCATACTTCACCACACTAGACAAACACCTCAAACATCTTTGACAGCATTAGAGGACTCATGCAGGTTTTGTCACAATATTTCCTTTACCATTAAAGTAAGAGCACTTAACTAAGCAAAGTTAAAGGTGCATGATTCAGGATCTTGACTTCCAGAATAGTAGGACAAAGTTTTAACCAGGTATGAAAGACTATCACCTTTGCTGCTGTTGCTAAATAGGTTGTCTGAAACAAGTCTTTTTTTCATGTAAGTTAGTATTTAAGTTGATTTGTAAGTCACTTGTATGTTTTGGTTTTGTTTGAGAGTTTGTGGAACACAACTTCTATCAGAATCCATACTAATATTATAAATGCAAACATTAGTCTGTTTGTCTGCTACGCTTTCAGAAGCGTTCGCTATGCCCGGAGAAGGACATATACTAGATTTTAATATACTAATTAGGGAGTTCCCGCACAAATAAAAAAACTTAATCAACTCAGGGGAAGTCCAGAGACTGGCTAGACTGTTTTGTGACGCTCAAGTTCTATTTGCTCTTTTATTGTGGGGAACTTTTGCATAAAATAAATACATCTTAGTTTATTTCCTCCAGTTGGCCGTGCCTACACCAGTGGTTGGAGACAAGGCCCAGTCGGCAGGTGTGTCCAGTGTGCAAGGCAGCTATCAGCAGAGAGAAGGTCATTCCCCTCTACGGCAGAGGCAACACAAAGCAAGAGGACCCAAGAAATAAGGTGAGATTTATTATTTACAACCATTTTGAACGAACGTGATGACATTCTTAACACAGTAATAGTGTACCTGTAAAATGCAAAAGTGGGTTTTTTTGTTGGTTTGTCCTTCAATCACCCCACAATGCAACTTTGCATGTAGGTAATTTATTCCACTACAAGTTAGCTCTTGTATGTACGGTAGGAGGTTAACCTGTTAGGGGTACAGCAGTTATATTAAAATTTAAAACCCATACCACTAATCGATTTCTATACATTATCGCACTGGAACCCTAAATCACTTAATGGTACATCATTGCAGGTAAGGAAGTAATATGACTAAAGACTCGACTTTTTATCCTGGGAAAAATAGAGGGTTCCAAAGGACTTTTAAAATTAAATCAACACAGACGTAGTGGCCATCATCTATTTTTACAGTAAGAAGACATTTCACAGTCTTTTTTTAAAGCTTTATAATTTAAATAATTTAGCATTATGTTAATTAGGAATATAGAAGTAAGTAGGTATCCACTTAAACAGTTATTGACCTCCGCTTTATGATTTTTATTATTAGCATGTCTTGCGGGTTGTATAGTATTTAGTGGTTCACAATCGCATATTTAAAATATTTTGTATATATTCATAAGTAATATGAATGATAAATGCGAAAGTTTGTCTAATTGTCGCTTACGTTTTTGATGGCGAATTTTGCTACAGGGATAGCTTGAATCCCAAGGACGTTTTTTAAAGTTTTAACTTTGACATAATGAGCAAAAGCAGACTATTTTTCAATTGTCTAAACATCGCGCGTCATTAGTGACGTGCATAATGTACTCATTTGTATATAAAGTTATTCACGAAATAAATTATGTTTGACCTATTCCAATTTTCAAGGGCATCAATTACTTACAATAAATAAATTATTGTAATCGACATTTGGAAACGCGACGTATCGACTCGTGGATCTATCTTTAAAGACTCGACTTTTTATCCTGGAAAAAATAGAGGGTTCCAAAGGACTTTTAAAATTAAATCAACACAGACGTAGTGGCCATCATCTATTTTTACAGTAAGAAGACATTTCACAGTCTTTTTTTAAAGCTTTATAATTTAAATAATTTAGCATTATGTTAATTAGGAATATAGAAGTAAGTAGGTATCCACTTAAACAGTTATTGACCTCCGCTTTATGATTTTTATTATTAGCATGTCTTGCGGGTTGTATAGTATTTAGTGGTTCACAATCGCATATTTAAAATATTTTGTATATATTCATAAGTAATATGAATGATAAATGCGAAAGTTTGTCTAATTGTCGCTTACGTTTTTGATGGCGAATTTTGCTACAGGGATAGCTTGAATCCCAAGGACGTTTTTTAAAGTTTTAACTTTGACATAATGAGCAAAAGCAGACTATTTTTCAATTGTCTAAACATCGCGCGTCATTAGTGACGTGCATAATGTACTCATTTGTATATAAAGTTATTCACGAAATAAATTATGTTTGACCTATTCCAATTTTCAAGGGCATCAATTACTTACAATAAATAAATTATTGTAATCGACATTTGGAAACGCGACGTATCGACTCGTGGATCTATCTTTCGATAACTTCGCCGTAATTTCGTAAGTGAATGCTTTTCTCGTCTGATTAGGCACGTTTTGAATATTATACATATATACCGAATACATCTTTGGCCTTGTGCGACCAATTAATTACGAGTTTTCGGGCTGTAGCGTTACTCCGAGTTTTTACATTGCAAATTCGATTGATCGACGTGAGAGCTCACCTCGCCAAGTGTAAGCGAATATTTCCATACCATGAGTTTCTCAAACGGACACGTTTTGTCAAAGTGAGTAAACGGAGTTAGTAAATCGTATGACAAAACGATCGCAACAATTGTCTCTCTCATACATTCGCAAAAAAGTGAGACAGATACATGCGGCATTTTGGCATTTTTCATTGCGTAATTTGACAGTTTTTTGGCATTTTGACACTGACAGCCTAGCGCACACTATGGTACGTTTCTTTATGGTAGAATGTCATAAAAAAGTATATATGCCAAAATCTTTATTGTCTCTAATCAAAACATTCAAAAAGCTTGGGGTTTCCAGTGTTGCCACTTTAGCGAGTTTTTTTATTATTTTAGGGAGTTAAATTTAATGTTTAGCAGCTAAAAATATTATATTGATTCCGTTCAAAATCGATATCTGAGGATCCTGGCAACTGGCCGGGAGGTGGCTAAATGACAAAACATGAAACTGTAACCAAAATTTTTTAAGTCAGCGCCATTTTGAAATTCCTTGTTACTGTACCGATTTTTATCAGTAATCAATATCTAAATCAGTATTCGAATCAAGTTTGTAACTATCATTAATAGAATCAAATTAGTATCAATTAGTGGAGTATGTTAGTTAATAATTTTGGTAAATCATTCGAATGATTCGAATTATTTGTATAATCAAATAATTCGAATGAAATCATTCAAAGTCGCCGATCGCTAGGATAGGCTGTGTGATAGGCCCGCAGAGTTGCCAGACGTATGAGAAATCTGTCAGAAATCAGCACATTAATAAATTTATTACTCATCACTAGTTGTCATTAAATGCAAGATGCCTACGTTATGTCTTTGAATCCCCGTTATATGTATTTCTATGCAACTATTTATCCACAGGTGAACTACTGGGGAATAAAAACTCAGTGGAACTAGTATTAAGTACCCTCGAGGTACCTACCCCAACCAAATGCATACAACATTAATTATTAATAATAATAAAATTTTAATTCCAATCTGTCTCCTCAGGGGGACAGATATCTCCCGCGAACATGCAAATCGATGCTGAAAAGTGTGATTTCAAGGAGGGGGATATCGGACGTACGTACTACGAGGGAAAATAGCAGCCAGTACCGCCAGACCACACTTGACTGTTGCAGTCCGAGGCAGAGAGACTTGTCCTCGCAATTGTTGCCATTATAAGAAAATCATGGATGTAAGATGTAAAATGCCACAATATTTCAAAATTCATGTCTACTCTATGTCAAAGAGTCATTATTTTTATCTTAAGTCTGTGTTTTATCTATGCACGGGATCATGGTTCCCAACTTAGGGCTTTTGGCCCCAAATTTAGGGCGTAAACAAATGCGAAGGGCTTCTTTTAGGGCCCTTATATTTTTTGGGATTTTTTGGCTTCTTATATTTTTTACCTATTTTTTATTTCTTAGATCTATCATCTACTACCGATTCTTATTATTAAGAATGCGGAGTTGAATGAATAACAAGTCAAACAAAATATTGGTTGTATAATTATTATAATTTTTTGAAGTTACTTGTTCAATATTTAATTTTCTAAAAATAATGTTTATTGTAATTTTTTCTTACGATCAATAAGAAAACCGTAATTCCAAAATTAAGATTTTCATTATTAGCGAAAATTTGAATCATTCATTGTGAATCCTAATTTTGAATGTACGGTAAACAAGTGAAATTAATTTAACGAATTAAAAAATACGACTGCCCTGCTATATTATTTTCGGAGTTTACCTCCTTATGAAGCGATTTGCATGCCTTTGGAGTCTTATTCACATTTTTATTAAATGATATTTGTTTGTGAATCACTGGATATTGAACTATAATGTTATATATTTTTGGAATCTACTCATCATTTTCTAGATGATGATTATATAGTTAATCTTATTTTCGATTTTTTTTTTCAACTTTAGTCTTTAATGCGGGACCATGGTCACCCCATCAATTTTTTTAAAAATTTTACTAGCCTATGTCACCCGGAATAAGCTAGGGATTCTGACGATACCTCATTTATCAAAATCGGGTCAGGCGTATAGAAGTTATGGTGGAATATACAAACTCACATACATACATACATACATACATACATACTTACATACATACATACATGAACCCTGAAAACAATATACTCCTTTTTTCAGGCAGTCGTATAAAAAATATATTATAAAATAAATATAAATATTTTCGAGAGTTGGTAACACTGCTCGTGATATTGACCAGCATTTTTTGTCGGTATTCTGCATCAATCATTGTTACAGTATCAATTGTTGTGATTGGCTAAATTTATGGTATTCTTGCTACTTCAATGGATTTTGTCCAATAGTGGAAGAGTGTTATCCAATCAGAGGTGATTGTGATAGTTACACTTTAGCTGTCAGAGATACGCGATCGCGCTGTAGTATCTAAATAAATGTACTCTGTTTTATTTACAATTAATAATTTTAGTTTCGGCTCCTATGTAGTGGGTAGGTAGTGGTATTCGGATTCACCGGTTTAATTTGTTTTTTAATTATAATTGATTGTACATGGAGGGAAAGCGAACATAAACTGTGCCTAAAAGTAAGTAGATGCGAATGCGAAATGTAAACTGAAATAATTTTCTCGACAAATCTTTCTGTTTACCTATTATTGATATTAAATTAATATTTCATATTTATTCAAACGTGTTCGTCTATTTTTATCGCCATAATCAACTATTATTCTCTTCATTTAGATCAAGAAACAACAAATAAACATGTTAGTCGACATACGACCACCAAGCCACTGTGGTGAGTTCACAGGACTGTTAAGCGCCAAAAGGGCGGACTTCCAGTTGCAAATACCTAAAGATATCTTAAAATAGCATGGGCCAGACAGGACTGTCGAACACTGAAAGCAGGTAAGATCACGACATATTACAGTACTTAAAGTAAAGTAAACTACAATATACACAAAATAAAATGATATACAGTGGCATGCAGTTCATAAAAGTACTGCTACCCAAATGGATATAAGTCAATATGTATTTATCATCAAAACAGCTAGTAAATAGGTATTCTGACCTACTAATGCCTACTCTAGATTCAAACCCTGTGCATGCCACTGTTGATATATACTAATTTTATCCACAAGAAAGTTGCAGGCACATAATAATATTATATTTTTATTTGCAGACTTACAAAGATTTAAAAAAAGGTGCCCGCACTGAGAACACTGCAGCAGTTCGGGCACTCAGTGCAACTGGAAATGCGGAGACCCCACTGTCTCGGAAGTTAGCACCAAAGTGCTTAATGTAATTGGGCACGAGTCCTCAATAGTCTATCGGCATTGGGCCAGAATGATCATTGATTAGTTAGCCAAATGTGTCTACTCATTTTGTTTTAATATTGTGTTGTGTTTGTAAAATAAATTGAAAAGGTTGAAAAGGTAATCATACAAATATATTTTAGTTGAAATATGTATTGATTAATCTGTCTCTTTTGTTGGGCAATTGTCAGCAGCCTGGTTTGATCCACAAAAGATGCGATGAGAGGATTGTTCACTTCACTTGTTACATCAGATTTGTTATCCGTGGGCTGTTCCATTGGTATTCTGAAATATTCAAATTTCATAAATAATTAACAGATTTTTGTAAAAAAAAAATGTAATATGCACAACAGACAAACTAGAGGCAGATGTATAGGATTCCAGTAAACAATTTTATGAGTATCAGTGTGTTTTTTTTCCCCTTAAATTATGTAAATTAGCCCGTTAGATATTGTGGCCAATTCTGTCACAATATCTAAATTAAAATGACAGCTTTAAATCTATTGCCGGCCAATTCCACAGGGAAAATAAATATAATGTAAAAGGGATAGCAACTTAAATAGAGCTGTCATTTAAATTTAGTTATGGTGTACAACCAGTGGCGTGCAGTTCATAGAGGCACAAAAGCACTGCTTACCTATATTGAAATACATCAATGCATGTTTTTCATCATGACAGTCAATAAATAGGTATTCTAACTAATGCCTACCCTAGCTTCAAACCATGTACAACAGAATTGGCCTCAATTATTTGGTTTGCTAAAGAAAATTAATTTAAAATATCATACCTAAAAGATCGTATTGCCTGATTTACATGCAGGCATTTCAGTTCAGCTTTAAAATTGGAGTTTTAACTTTAGCTTAAAGATGAACAGATTGTGGAATCATACTGGGTATCTTGGGTTGATGTTAATGATGCGGCAGTCAACATCCACAGCCTGTAACATTTAATCATGAATTAAACACCAATAGCTCAATGGTTAATGGTTGTAAGATCTATCGCAGGTCTATTGTTGTACCTATTTCTAGCACAAGCTTTATGCTTATTTTCAGGGGAGAGGGAAGTATATGATTATAACACTATAATCCATACTAATATTATAAATGCGAAAGTGTGTGTGTCTGCTATGCTTTCACAACCCATCTACTCAACCGATTTTGATGAAATTTGGTACAGGAGTAGATTGTTTTTTTTATCCACTACAAGTTAGCCCTTGACTGCAATCTCACCTGATGGTAAGTGATGATGCACTCTAAGATGGTAGCAGGCTAACCTGTTAGGGGCATGTCAGTTATATTAAACCCATAGCCCTATTCGGTTTCTACACGGCATCGTACCGGAACGCTAAATTGCTTGGCGGCACGTCTTTGCCGGAAGGGTGGTAACTAGCCAGGGCCGAAGCCTCCCACCAGTCTACCTGTATCCTGGGGATGGACATAGGCTACTTTTTATCCTGGAAAATTAAATAGTACCTGCGGGAATCAAAAATCTTAATCCACACAGTCGCAGGAATCATCTAGTTTTTTTTATATACATATTTCCTAACCACATTAGGATGGTTAAGTGCCTCTGTGACTTCATGCACATATTTGCTCAGTTTGCTGTCCAAGATGACAGGCCTCACAAACCATCCTCTGATAATCGCCATTGGTATAAAAAAGCAGTGCACTAAGCAGCTGTAATTTGATAGAATTATGTTTTGGGTAGGTATTTAAGTGTGTATGAACCAGTATGAACCTTTGTATTTTAGTACAAATGTAGGTAGGTAAATGCATAGCTCTACGTTTAGTAGATAAGTAGGTACGTTGCGTTGTTAATACAGCGACTTAGAGTTACTAATAAAATAAATACATAGTTCTTGGGGCTGCTACAATAAATATAACCTAAATACTATGTGGAATTAACAATACTTTCCAAATGAATTGTCATACGTACCTTCGTCTCCAGCGATACTCTTTGCGAGCCTTTGAGGTCACTGTTTTCCCTCAACATTTTGCACAAATAAATAAAAGCTCTTTTCGTGAGCCGATATAGCTGAACGAACTTTTTGTCTGAGACACTTCTTCACGTCGGTCATTCCGCAGCCCCCATTATCTTTTTCCAAGCAAAATAAAGCCTCGCAGTCATAATCGAGTCCCAATAAAATAGTTTATCACTGGAATATTTTCGGTGAGTTAAGAATCCGCCAACGAATGTAAAAATGACGTCATTCTCGCATTTTGAGATGTCAATCTGTGTAAAAAGTAACACTCGGAGTGCCAAAATAGCAAATGACATTACTCATAACGTATTTTTTGTACGTTTGGTGAGTTATAGACTCGATCTTTCTCATCGAATTTCACTTGGAGTGGGAATGACTCGGTGACTTTTTGTTCACCATGTTGCCGCTTGGAGCGCTGGCTGTAGATGTATGGAGGAGCTCACTCTCACCTCACTTTAGTGAGACGTATTTCAAATTCGATCAAACTCGGAGTAACCGTACTGCTCCCTCCTTACTACCACTGTTGAACTTTGGGCTTACTATAAATCAATATAAAGTTGGCTATTGGTTCACATGATGACGTTTATGGGACTAATAATTATTACTTAATATATTTACTACTAGCTGGTGCGGCGACTTCGTCCGCGTGGATTGAGGTTTTCGGTTCCCGCGTGAACTCTTTGCCGGGATAAAAAGTAGCCTATGTATTATTCTAGAATGTAACACCTAGGTATCTCTGTGCAAAAACACCCAGATCCGTTCAGCCGTTCTGGCGTGGTTGAGTAACAAACATCCATCCATCCATCAATCCCTGCATCCAAACTTTCGCATTTATAATATTATAGTTTATTATAGATTAATTACACTATTCACCATGAAATCGTAAGTTTTTTGTGGACAAAAGCTTAAGCTGACTAAATAGATGATCATTATCTGAACAAGATGTTAAGTAGCAACATTTTTCTTTTTCAAAAATTCCATGCTCCTGATATATAAGAATAATTTAAAAATCACAATTATATACTTTTACTAGCGGTCGCCCGTGACTTCGTCCGCGTACAATTTCTGATTTCTTAAGAGATTTTCCCACTGCAAAAAGCCTAGATTTTAGAGAAAAGAGAGATTTTTAGAGAAAATTGCTTATTTATTGGTTTTTATTATTTATAACTATTAACTTAATTGCCAATTTTCATGTCTCTAACTTCAAAAACAAAGGACTTTCATACTAACTTCCAACCCCCATTTCAACCCCTTAGGGGTGAATTTTCTCAAAAATGTTTCTTAGCTGACGTCTACACCATAGAAGGAACCTATCTTCCAAATTTCAAATCTGTATGCTTTATAGTTCCTGAGATCTCGTGATGAATTAGTAAGTGACCTTTCGTTTTATAATATATGTCACCGTGAGATTGTAAAAACCGTTAGTAACCTTATGTAAATTTATCGCAGTCTTTTGTGGCACACTTATGTGGATTATAATCGGTAATGAAAATAAATTTGACGTACGCTAATATTTATTATATGAATCCTTCTGAAGCTCCTATAGGTACTGTGTGTACATAATATACTGTGTTTACATAATATTAGTGTCGTTGATCCCTGAGAGCGCGATTTTTTTTTCTGGTTTTGCTAGGTACGTAACCATAATACCTATGATAGGTATAGACATTGGCTGAATGTAACAAGAAGATTATCTTCCATTTTATGATGATGAATAAAGCTGACGAACAAATTAGCCCCCTGAATGTGTAATCGTTTGTCAAACGGATAATTCGACCAGAGGCCCAATTGTAAATCATAATCTATTGTCAGCTTGCTTTTTGACGTGCAGGCATCTATGAACTCCTTAAACAGGTTGGATTACCCGTTTGATAAACTATTACGATTTCCTTACACAATCAGGGGGCTGTTTAAGAAGTTCATAGATACCTGCACGTCAAAATGCATGTACAGTTCGCGCGCGAGTTGAATGCAGAGTATGCATTCAACTCGCGCGTGTGATATGAACTTGTGAAACAGGTCGAGTAATATATTTTAAGCTGTCAAATGATAACGATATGCTCAGACAATTGGGCCTCTGTGAACAAAGTTGGGCAGTCCGACCTATTGAGAGAAGTTAATTGTTGAGGCTATGTTCCCGTGCACAGGTGCCGCCGCGGCCGGCGGGGCAGCGCACGGAGCCCGAGAGCGCGGGCGGCTTCCCGGGCTTCGGCTTCGGCGAGGGCTTCCACATGTCCTTCGGCATCGGCGCCTTCCCATTCGGCGTCTTCACCTCCACATTCAACTTCGGCGACCCCAGACCCAGCGCCGGTATGGTATTTTTGAAGTGAAACTTCTTTAGAATCGTTGTGATTTGAAAATTCAACAAAACGAAAAAGCGACACCAAAGACAGACAAATATATTCATAGACAGGATAAATAGGCCTATTACACTGCACTTTTCACAGGGACCCTTCCACTTTAATCAGTGTAGTGTAATAAGAGTTAGGGAGTAAGGGTCCCGAATTTGATCCTTATTGCTGTGTAATAAGCGACGCTCTGGTGGATTTGATTTATTGATTTATTTGTTGTGAACACAATATTAACATGCATTCTGCCATTTCTAGCGTACAAGATTTAGAATTATTAATATCAAACATTATTAAGTTATACTAATTAAATTATTTAACAAAATTAAATTGGTCAATTAAATTCAAAATTATTATTACACTCAATAATGGACAAATCATACAATACATATTATCATATTTCGTAGGAAAAAAAAAAATTAATTACAAATACATGTCATTACATAATTCTTAGATAAGTTATTGTTTTAATGATTTATAGTCAAAAAAATCCTTAATTGAGTAAAATGAATAACTCAAGAGCCATTTACTGAGGGCAGGCTTAAATCGCTTAATAGGCAAGGTCTGAATATCCCTAGGCAACAGGTTAAATATTCTAATACACATAGCATGACAACTTTTTAAATAAGAAGCAGTTCTAGGAGTTCTGTCCAGAACCAATCTTTCGGAATTTCTTGTATTTCTGATGAAAACATCTTTGGCTTTTTTAAATTGATGAATGTTATTTTTAACAAAAACAGCTATTTGGAATATGTACATGCATGGCAATGTCAAAACTTGTAAACGTCTAAATAAAGGTTTACAGGAATCTGTCGGAGGTTTTCCAAATATTGCTCGAATGCATTTCTTTTGATGAATGAATTTCCCCAAACTATAAGGCCATACCTTAAGATGGAATCTACATATGCATAGTAAACCATTAACATAACTTTTTGTGAGGTACTTTTACGCAATTTATTTAAAACAAAAGTATATTTATTTAGTTTATTACAGACAGAATCAATGTGAGTTTTCCAGTTCAGGTATTTATAAATTTTTATTCCTAGGAAGGTGCAATCATCTACTTCGTTTATTTTGTTATTGTAATGATTTAAATTCAACCTATTTTTTCTCTTATTATTATAATTGCTAAAGTGTATATAATTTGTTTTATTCGAGTTAATACATAAATTATTGTCATTAAGCCAGTCTACTATAGTTTTAATTGTGTTATTTATGTCAATTTCAGTATTTAAAATGTCATTACTATATGTCTTAATTAATGAAATGTCATCTGCGAATAATATATATATTTATCTTTGGATACGTCAGGGAGATCGTTAATGTATAGTATAAATAGCAAGGGACCGAGAATGCTCCCTTGCGGTACACCATATTCATTTAGCATGTATGGAGATCTATAGTTTCTAAGTGTAGAATTTTCACCAATTCGGGCTATTTCAACGCATTGTTTTCTATTATCTAAGTAACTCTTTATCCATGTTAGGGCAGGTCCACGGATGCCATAGTTTTCCAACTTATTGAGTAAAACCTTGTGTGACACGAAGTCATAACGATGTCCAAAAATATAACTAATGGAGAGTTTAAAGTATCTAGATGCGTCGCAATCGTCCTTACTAGTTCAAAACAGGCGTCTATAGTAGATTTTTTTATCTGGAAGCCGTATTGTGCTTTATTAATTAACTCAAATGGAAAGTGCAGTGTAATAATTTAATTGCTTAAAACGCACATAACTCCAAAAAGGTTATAAGTGCCAATGATCACCCGAATAAGAGGCGCACGTCTATGCCACTAGGCTATCCTTTCACTTGGTTAGCACTAACTATGAAAAGTGATGAGTAAAACATACATAGGATATTCAAATGTATACGTATGATAATTCCTGAGGCCGGCTTAAAATTCAGAGCCTAGCTAATTGTGAAGCCATTCCGCCAACATGTCGACACCTGCACGCCAAAAGCGGCGAGGAATGCTTAAGTAGCGGCCTTGGCCAATGTGTTCAGGCTGGGGTTAATGCCTATACATGACTAGGTATTTACTCAAACTCATATTTTTTAATTCAAATAAACTTAAAAGTGCTTTTGAATTGTCGAGTGATTTTCCCACTGGTTCGTAATGCCCTTCCTACCAAGAACGAGCAAGAAACTTGGTGGTTGCTCTTTTTAAAAAAAATATTTACAATTACATCAATGTGCAGTAGATACAATATAAGTAATGTTAATAGAATAACTTTATTTCTTCACTTACAAACTAAACAATAAGTATACATATTTTATTTATAGTTATTCTTAGGTCTTTTTCATATACAATAGCAACGCTGACACCGGATCAGATAAGTTTGACGGACTATAAACAGGGGATTTGACTAGTCAAAAAGTATGAAGTTTTGTATGAAATACTTGCTTGTGACAATAACAAAATTCGACGCACTTTTTTACGGAGTGGATATTAAATCTTTTTGGTGACAGTCTATCGCTAAAAATAATTAACTATAGTCCCACAAAACAATCTGACCCGGTAACAGCGTCGCTGTTATCGCAGTGTTGCTTATAAATACTATAGATAAGTTTGTGGGACTATAGTTTGAATAAATAATTTTGATTTTGAGTTTGAATAAATTTTTAATTTTTCACATTACGTTTAATTAAACAGATGCCGGCTATACCTCCGAGTTTATTAACATTTTTGGATGTTGCGAAATGTCACTCATTAAACTGGGCAGACTTGTTTTCTTAGTGAAAGGTTTTAACATCTGTGTTGGTATGATCACCTTGAACTTGTTTTTTTTTTACAAATGAAAACTGGTCTTCTGGATCGTGGTAGATTAAAAAAAACATCATTAAAATCTATTTTTGACTTTCTGTTTGCACATTTTATAATATGTAAGAAATTCTTAAACGGTACTTACTAATTGTAATTATTTTAATTATAGAACTAATAAATTTACGATGTTGAGATGGTGATAATAAAAAAAATCTGGCTGTGTTTCCTATGGGCTCTTCTCAGACCAGGGCGCGTTTGAAACCCTCGTAGCTTTAGTTTTCAGATGTTGGTTGTTGTTTTTTATCACCAACACGTCTTATACTATGTATACCTGACTACATTAAGTGTACTGTGTAGGTACCTACTTTGATTAAAAATATATTTTGACTTGACTTTAATTAAATAAGAGCCATGCGGTTTGACGGTATAGTATAGAAAATTTGTATCTTAATGTTTATTGTGGTTAGTAAATAAGACATAAGTTAATGATCGAAAGCTATACATTCTGTAGAACTAGGGGGTATCTACTTGGTCATACAAAAAATTTATAACTTATTGTTACCTTTCCTAAAAAAAACAACGATGTATTCTGACGGCCAGAATATTCAGGTGCAGTTTACACAGAACGGCGTATCGAACAATGCACGCGGTCTGCGCGTACCGGTCAACTTCACTTACACACACTTATACATAAAACGCCAACGACAAACGCGATAATGCGACTCGATACGACGCGACAGTATCATACAGTAGCTGAACCTCGACGCGACCATAATATGACTAGACCTGTTTTGTCGCATAGATAGTCATTTTTTATGGAGTCGTATCGCGTCGCGTCGCTTTTATAGCTCAGCTAGGACAGCGGGTAACAGTGTTGTTTTGATTGAAGCACCGCGCGGCACGGCCCAGTTCGAGGAAGAGCAGTTCCTGTCCAAGATATTCCTGTGGGTGGCCATCCTCTTCGTGCTGTGGCTCGTCTTCGCGTGACGGCCGCTGCGACGCAACCGCCGTGCCCCGCGGGACCCAATCCGTGCCTCGTGGGACTCGATCCGTGCCTCGTGGGACTCAAACCGTGCTTCGCGGGACGTGTGCTCCGCAACACAAAACTCCCGAACGGCGCCGGTCACGTACCAAAATACAAAACAGCAATTCTGCATTTCCACTAAACTTTTAATCATCAGTTAGAGCAATTGTTTTTTTTAATTAATGAAAATTTTCGGCGCTCGTTTCGCTCTATTTAATATACGATAAGTAGTATTGTATGAATATTTCTTTTCGGTTTTCAAGCAATGCAACTAAACTAAATTATAACCTCTTTTTCCTAAACTAGAATTTTTTTAAATGACAAGTACAGTGCTATTCAAACTTTATGACTTCTCATCGAAATCATCGAACATCGTGCGTTTCGATGCGCAGAATACAAGATTAGGTATCAGCGGGACGGTTCAGTTGACTGCACCTGCGCGAACCTACACTCGCGGCTAACTTCTGAGACATTGCCGACATCACAAAGTTTGAATCGGACTGTACCTTCGCTGAAAGATGCGTTGCGTTGTGAGCTATCGATGTAATCCCGATACCGATTTGTTTACCTCTTTTATATTTTAACGAAAACTAGACTACAGCAGCAATAAAAGTTATTATACCTACATAAATAAAATTATTAAAGAAAAAATTTGCATTTGTTGTGCATTAATAAAATCGTGCGTATAAAAATATATCCTTACTTTTTACCTACCGTTATTATATCCTGTAGTACAAGTTAGAATACATGGCGCCCTCTTTTTCAATTACCTATAAAATTCTGGCTGAGATACAAGAAAAAAGATGCACAATTTTATTAATTTTGTGTGATTTTGGTATGTCAAATACTGGTACCTAGCAGCCCAGAACACCAGCGCGTTCAGTTAAAGCGTAAACACACTAAAAAAAGTCCGCGTCGGAGGGAAAGTTGTTTTGACCTGTCGCACTCCATATAAAAGTGAATGACGCGGACTTTTCGTCTGTAGTATGTTTTCGCTTTAACCAATAGTATTATTATATTATCTTACAATAAGCAATTTATAAGTGAACAATATTCTTAAACTGGTTAGTTTTTCTGCAATTTCTTACTTCCTGGATCATCTGCAGAATTGGGGTATTAAATTATTATTTAGTCATTATTTAAATTCCATCCCAAAAGTCGTAAAATATCCACGTCCCTTGTTTTATATTGAATAACTCTTTTAAACTATGAATTAAAGTAAAAAAAGTGCGTCGAGCATGGATGACGTCACAATTCATAATTTCATACAAAATCCCATACTAAGCACACGTTTAGACTTTTAAAATAGTTGCCGATTTGACTAATTGTCAAATACCCAAGAGTCAACGTGTCTTGCATTTTACAGCAACAATAGCCCATGCAGATGTGCAATTATTTTCGTTTAAATTTATTATTATTAATTTTTGATACAAAATGTACTTGGGCGGGGGTCGGATTGTATAGAAGATAAGTTTGGATTGGATGATAAATATGTGCTGGATCACACTAATTTATGAGAAAAAATCTACTCTTCCTGTAGCGTAATTGAAATCATTCTCATCATACTAATGTTATAAATGCGAAAGTGCGTTTGTTTGTTGGTTTTTCCTTAAATCACGCCGCAACAGTTCGCCTGTGTCCCGGGATGTAAGTTATCTCTGTACCAAATTTCATCAAATTCGGTTGAAAAGATGGTCCTTTAAAGCGCAGCACACAGACAGACACTTTCCGACAGGCATTTATAATATTAGTATGGTTTTATTGTTAACTAGATGGTTCCCGCGATTCAACCATCAAAATTGGTTGAACGCATAGCAGACAGGACACAGGACAGGACACACTTTCGCATTTATAATATTAAGAATGGATTTATTAAAGATGCGATCGAAAATTTCGTCTCAGCTTACCGCAACTGTAATTATGGATGTCTTGCTTCACCTATAATTTCAAATATTTAAAGTTTGATTTGATTTATATATTTTAAAATCATGGGGTCTTTTTGCTAATTATTGATATGCATATAATAATAATATATTTCGTTACAATATTACTTTAACTAAATTGTATGTATCGCTTGGAAATTGAGTCTTCAGATCGCCAGTACAAAAGTGGCCTTAGTCCTAACTCACATTTTCTTAAGCAATAATAAATGGCCTTATGAATTTGCAAAAGTGGCGTAACTCAAATGTATAAAATATTCGCTTACATTTTAAGTTAGGCAAGTTTTGCTAAGAGGCCACTAATGTGTTCAGTTGACTGCAGAAGCGAGCTTGTATTGGGGAAACCAGAGTGTAAAGTAGTCCTTAGAACCCTAGAGTAGTTTTCAAAATACAGTTAATTGTATAATTCCTTCATACTTTTATTAGCCAGCCTCACTTGTTAAAAATAGGTAGAATGGAAGGTAATTATGTATGCTTATTAATTAACTATTATAAGAACAAGAACGTTGTTTGAGCAAAAAACATCCCACAACTTACGGTTTGTTGTAAAACATTCACATCGCGAAATTCGTGTCATAGCACTTCTTCTGTCAGGAAATATCTTGCTTTTATTTTCAATACTCAATACCTACTCAATATCATTTATTCAATATAGGTACACTTATTGACGTTAAAAATTACTTACTTAAAAACATGATGGTGATAATCGGTTACGGAATCTTAAAACTAAACTTAGGAGGATTCCAAACGCGCCCTGGTCTGAGAAGAGCCCTCAACAAACTCAGCCGGGTATTTTTTTTTATTTTTTATTATCACCATCTCACAAATCATCTTAACTAAGGAACTATCAGAGCCATAGAGCAAATTATTGCCAATCTACCTTGTCGTTTAAGTAGTCTTTGTCTTATTCAGAGACATCATCGACATGTGTTCTGGGAGCTTATTGTAGAAGCGGACACTGTTTGTGTCACAAATGAATTGCTAGTTTTACTAAGTGTAGAAGCAGGCCTTACAAGTTTATTTTTATTTCTAGTATTGACATTATGACAATCACCTTTCTTCATCAATTTATCAATGTGTTTATGCACGTGTACTAAATTTTCAAATATATATTGGTTGAACACTGTCATAATTTTGATTTCTTTAAATTTATCTCTTAGTGACTCTCTTGGTCCCATATTATATATTATATATAAACAGCCCTCTTCTGCAGCACAAAAAAACAGAATTTATATCAGCAGCATTACCCCATAATAATATACCATATGACATAACTAATGCTGTGAAAATAACCAAAATAATACTAATCTCGCCGTTTCTACATCTGTCAACTGGCGAATCTTTTTAACCCCATATGCAGCAGAACTAAGTCTGTTCGACAAGTCATTTATTTGATGGCCCCATTGGAGTTTAGCATCTAACGTTATTCCGAGAAAAACAGCGGTTTCCACCAAATCTAATTCCTCATTCTCCAGTTGTACCTACTGTGGTTTTAACCTAATAAGAAATTGAATATTGAAACTAATAAGTAATGTCCGAACAACCTGAGAGCTTTCGCGACATATGGATGTTTTAAAAGGAACCACAGCGTGCTTTGAGCAATTTTGTCATTAGGCGTTGTTTGTTTGAGTATGAGCTGCCGTTGTCCCAGGTGAGTGATGAAAGCGACGCAGCGCAACGCGACGCGGCTCCATAAAACAACAAACTTATCTACGCGACAACGCGCGACAACTGTTTGATAATGTCGCACCGTGTCGCGTTGCCGCATTTGTCGCTGCCCGGTGTCCTAGACCGACAATCACAACCACGGATACCATCCAGTTGTAATATAAATGAACAGCTGCCAAGTGTAAAAATACCACTTTTCCAATTCATGTTTTTAATTCGATAGAAAGTTTTAATTTTAATATTCCTGTAATATAAGTGTATATATTTGATTTCCAAATGTTTTGATGTAAATTATTTAAATAAAATTAAACATGCTATCATCTGGGGTTTTTTATTTATAAACTCGTCTGATAGTGAGTTAAAGTTGGCATTTTATCATTTCATATTGTGCCTTGTGACGGAAATAAAACAAATTAAAACACGCGATGGTAATGACGCAACTACAACAAAGTTGTCTTGCCTGGTGGGAGGCATCGGCCGTGGCTAGTTACCACCCTACCGGGAAAGACGTGCCGCCAAGCGACCGGTAAGATGCAGTGTAGAAACCAAAAAGGGGTAGGTTTAATATAACTGCCATGGCCCTAACAGCCGCTACCCGCTACCATCTTAGACTGCATCATCACTTACCATCAGTTGAGATCGCAGATTAAAAAAAAACCCCGCTATTATACTAACTCAGCGATTCAGCTCTTAACAACAAAATGAGATTAACTATGGACATACTTTACTGTGATAATATTTGTTCTGTTGACTTAGGTAAGCCCACCGCCCACCACCACCACGATAGCTCATTAACGTCCCACTTCTGCGCTCAGGCCTGCACTATCATAGGAGAGAGGGAATTAGAGCTTACCACCCACCACGCTGCTTCAATGCGGGTTGGCGGGCTTACAACAACAACATATAATGTTAGTGATAATAACTGGGACCGACGGCTTAACGCGGTCTCCGAGGCACGGGGCTAATTCACCGCCAGCTTCCAACTGCTAGTTTCTTAGAATTTCTTATCTGAAATACCCAATACCTAACAATATATAAACAGATTAAAATAAATACTACGGAAATGACATATGTGAAGACTAGGTTGTCATCCGTTTTTCGATCTTATTTCAATTGCAGCAAACTGCAAAATCCTCTGCGCTGCGCTTCACCTGCCAATAAGAAGTATAGTCACACAAACCGGTGACAGCGTCGCTTATCTATTAAAAATAAAAACAAAATCTGAACACCTACAATTAGTTCCACTTTTGTCCAGCGGGCCAGATAAGTTGGTGGGAGTATACATACTCACAGGCGACGCAAGACTTGTGGAAGTACTATATTAATATTTATGTAGTATGTGGAAGTATATTTATGTGACAATAATTGAAATCAAACAAACATTTTCAGTGTCAATAAATTTATTCATCATAGTAACGAACAACTCATTCATAGTACCTATTCTGTGGTTTAAACTTTTAATGTAAAATGAATAATTATGATTACGAATATTAATTCACATATTGAAACACTTCACGTTCACAGCTCAATTGATTTGAGAGGCCTGTGTATTACAGATTATTATTTATCTAACAGCAAAACTTATGTTAACAAATGAAAAATATGTGTAATCAGGGTCCTTTATGCTATATTATATGTTTAAGTTACGTACTACTGCCCCGATTAGTAGGTATGATAAACAAAATATTATGTGAACCATCCACAAAATATTATTACTACGAAAGTGTGTTTGCCTCTCCGTCTTGTCAGCTTTTTTACCTTTTCACAGAACATCAGACTGGTTTTGAAAGAATTTGATACAAGAATAAAACTGACATTGAAAATATTTTCATTCCCCATCCGGAAAGTTAACTGTAATTTTTCTGGATAAAAATATCCCTAATTTTAACCTAGGCTAGAGAAACGTTTATTAAGTTATAAGTATGCCAATTTGAAGTCAAATCAGTTTAGTTGTTGAAGTGTGATGCGTGTACAGACAGACAGACAAAAATTTTTTCACCTGTTAAAATTTTCAAAATTGTATTTATTGAAGGAACTAGAAGTTTAATTCGATTTGGCGGAATATAGCGAATTAAACTTCTAGTTCCTTCATTATCATGGACTTCCGCAAAGTAACGCCTGCTTCTATTCAATAAATATTTATTTGTTAAATGTACAGAAATGGTCAAGTTATAGTATCATTAAAAGAAAATAAATCAGGCTTAATGAAACTTTATCATTCACGTTTTAAACTATAAAAAAATAAGGAATCACTTCTTGCTCTCTAATTTTAGAAATCTTAATTATATCTAAAATATAGTATAACTTAAAGTGATATACTTATAATAACTATAAGGTGTATAAGCCCAATGCAAATTGACACCAATTTCTAATTCTATAAACCATAATAACAAACTTAAGGCGCTGTGAGCTCACGAGATGGAAACGCATGCCGCAAAAAATGCAAGAAATTTGTAAAAAAATAAATATTTATTTTTCAGTACAAATTAATCCGACAATGTGTTTGATTTAGAAATATGAATTTTATCTTATATTTCTATTGCAAATATGTAATTGGTTTTGATAAGGAGGAAAATGGCTATAAAAGGTTAACTAAGAGGTATGTTTAAAAGGAATTTCAATGCAGAGATTTTTATTAAATTGTGTTTTGAGATGCGTCAATGGCAGATTAAAGGTCTTGAAAACAGCAACTTATTTTTTCAAGCATACATTATGTCACCGTTTGTTGGATACACTGCTTTAAAAAACTCCGTTTTGCCGAAATAACATGAAGAGAAATGGTGGTTGTTTTGTGCTTAGTTGATACAACCTTATGAGAACAATACATGCCTAATTACGGGTTATGGCGGTCGTAGACGTTACGTATCGCGATCCCTTGAGATTGATATGCGAATATAACGAATAACATTATTATTTGATATAACTTTTGAATGATTGTGTAAGAAACAGGAATGAAGCCTACAAATATCGTTATATACCTTGAGCAAGATTCTTACATTTGTCATTTAAGTATGTTGTTTTTTGTACAACAGAATTCTTGTCTACCACAAAACATACATCAATATAGCCGAATCGAAAATCTGGTGGAATATTGAAAACTGAATTTCGTATTTTGAAAAACAATAACACATTCAGCACTTACACCTGTAGAGATTTTACACCTGTTTGATAATGCGTTAATTTAACTAAATTCTAGTCAAGATGTTTCTGATAATTCGATTGAACTCTAAGAATGTAATAGTAAATTCATAGAACGCCCAATACCTTTTTCGAAATTTTGTTTAAACTGGACTGGACTATTCAGTGAGTCAGCAAATATAAAGAAGTCATGTAAAATATTATTATTTTATCTTGTATAGCGCTGGGGGAAGTTAACGCATACTGGTGAGGTTTTTTTTTCTAATTTCATTCCCCAGTGGCAAAGCCTAAACGCCAGTTAACAAGTTTCGCTTCATTTGTTTCAGTACAATCAGTTAATTTCACTTAAAACACAAATTAGTATAGCACATTTGATAATATCTACTCCAAATCAATACCGTACAGTTTAAGCGTCCTATCCATACTGGTGGAAGCCAAGTACTGAGCGTTCTTACCGAACCTCACTCCAGTCGCTGATGCTGTGTGCTCGTTGAAGACCTTGAGCTCCTGCCATTGTCTGCACAAGTATACACGGACATCCGTACCAGCGATGGCCAAGTATGTACCGCTCTGATCGAAACACAGCTCCTTGATAGCGTAACCTTCCTCCAGCTGAATGGTCTTAAAGTTCTTCAACTTGCGGAGATCCCAAAGTTTGACACAGGCGTCCTCAGCAGCTGTAGCTAAGTAATATCCGTTTTCTGAGAAGGATATGGAGGTAACAGGGCCCAGATGTCCGGGGAAGTTGGCAACGTTGCTCTGTTCCTTCAAGTCCCAGATCTTGACCTGGGAGTTTTCGGTTCCTGTGCCGAAGATTAGACCGTCCGGATGGAATTGGGCGGTTGTGAGGCTGACGCCCGATGCGTCGCTAACCTGTGTAGGGAAGAATTAGAAATTAAGAAACTGTATACAAGAATACAATTTTATTATAATAGTGGTTACAATTTCTTAATTCTGTGTTACTTGACAAACAACAAAGTTATCTTCGATACCAGCTTTTACAAAGTTGATGAAGTGAAGAGAGATAAAATGAGTGTTTTTGGGAAAATTTTAAAAAATACAAAACCAATGCAATTATAATCTGTTCTGTTGCAATTGAATAGTTTCTCTTTCCACAAACGTGGAATAACTTGACTTCTATATTACTAACATTATAAATCCGGTTTGGATGGATGGATGGATGTCTGTTACTCAACCACGCCAGAATGGCTGAACGAATTTGGATGAAATTTGGCACAGAGATAGATTATAGTCTGGAATAACACATAGGCTACCTTTTATCCCGGAAAATAATATAAAATTATAGAGTTCCCGCGGGAATCCACGTGGACATCAGCTAGTTCAGTAATAACTGTTATATACCTTGGTGAGCAGTGCCCCGGTACGTATGTCTGAGAAGGCCCAGTGCTGGTCCGTGGAAGTGGACAGAACATAGTCGCCCGTGGGGTGCAGAGACAGGCCCGTCACCGGACCGTCGTGCGACCGGAGCAGGACCGTCGTTTGAGATCTATAAAAGATAATTTATATTACAGCTAGAGTCAAGAGTTAAATTGCATTCTGACGATACCAATTGCTGTTAAGTACTTCAATTTCCTTTTAATTCACCAATTTTAAGGTATCCACTGAAAACCAGCACTACAGCCTGCTGTAGCATGATGCTGAGCTGGAGACCTATATTTGGTCACACAACTATGTTGCTATAGTTGCTATATCTATTTTGATAGTTTCTTAACTAAAGATTGTGATCAAATAAAAACGTTTTCTTTCTTTCTTTCCATGTAAACTGACTTCTTGAACAGACTCTACATGCGTTAGTAACTGATGAATCTGTAATTTAAATAAGTTATGCACCAAATTGAGTACCTTCTTTTTTTTGAATTTTGAAGATTGATAAGCAGAAAAACCATTAAAAAATCCTTAAAATTGCCAAACCACCTTAAAAGGGACCACATAATAATATGTCTAGGTATTTTATGATCAAATTATACATTTATTTCTTTGTCTTTTACTACACGGCGCTACTGACAGCAACATTAGCGTCATAGACTACCATAACCAATTGTTTTTTATCAACTACAGAATTAAGGGCTAACTGCCCTTGAGTGTAATTTCACCAAATGGAAAGTGATGATATAGTCTAAGATGGTAGCAGGCTAACTGTTCGGGGTGGGGCAGTTATATTCAACCCATTCCATACCAGAACGCTAAATTGCTTGGCGGTACATCTGCACGTATGGTAATTAGCCACATCCGAAGCCTCCCACTAGACCAGACCAGACCAGACCAGAGAAAATTCTAAAATCATAAATTCCCAAATTGGCCCTGCCGGGAATCGAACCCGGGACTTCCTATGTTAAGGCCCCAGCGCTCAACACTGCGCCAGGATGGTCGCCAAAAAGTCTAATAGGCAGTGTAGCGCAGGCACGTCACTCTTTCTTCCTATTTCAAGTTTCCGCACTTAAACCTTCAGTTGGAGGTCTGTTGTGCGTGAATTGCCAATCCCCACCAGAGTTTTCACACCAGCCATCGGAGATTTCCGCAGAAACATAAAAGACCGCTCAGGATGTAGAGGGTTTCTCGTAGTTAGGTTGGGGATCCGAGGTGTCGTTCGCGTTGGTCTGTGACTCCCGTGCATTCTAGCAACACGAGGCACGGTGTCGTTCGCGTTGGTCTGTGACGCCCGTGCATTCTAGCAACACGAGGCACGTAATTTTCCTATAGTCAGATGTCACCTAGAGGCTAGGGGGCTGGACAGTAGAGATGTTAACATATCGCTAAACAGTTAAACCGTTATCAGCTAATGGTTGAAAATATTAGTAAACAATCTTTACTCCTGTGCACTAGCGAGTGAAAACAAAACATTGTTTTTTTAACTACCGTTTACAGCCGTTAACCGTTTAACCGTTTAGCGACATGTTAACACCTCTACTGGACAGTGGTCACACACTCACGTGGTTAAACGGTAATCGGCTAACGGTTGAAAATATTAGTAAACAATCTTTACTCCTGTGCACTAGCGAGTGAAAACAAAACATTGGTTTTTTAACTACCGTTTACAGCCGTTAACCGTTTAACCGTTTAGCGACATGTTAACACCTCTACTGGACAGTGGTCACACACTCACGTGGTTAAACGGTAATCGGCTAACGGTTGAAAATATTAGTAAACAATCTTTACTCCTGTGCACTAGCGAGTGAAAACAAAACATTGTTTTTTTAACTACCCTTTACAGCCGTTAACCGTTTAACCGTTTAGCGATATGTTAACAGTTAACACCTCTACTAGACAGTGGTCACACACTTACGTGGTTAAACGGTTATCGGCTAATGGTTGAAAATATTAGTAAAAGATCTTTACTCCTGTGCACTAGCGAGTGAAAACAAAACATTGTTTTTTTAACTACCGTTTACAGCCGTTAACCGTTAAACCGTTTAGCGACATGTTAACACCTCTACTGGACAGTGGTCACACACTCTCGCGGTTAAACGGTAATCGGCTAACGGTTGAAAATATTAGTAAACAATCTTTACTCCTGTGCACTAGCGAGTGAAAACAAAACATTGGTTTTTTACAGCCGTTAACCGTTTAAACGTTTAGCGTGTCAACAATTGGACAGTGGTCACACACTCACGTGGGCACGTTCCACACGCGGATGGTGTGATCGGGCGAGGCTGTGATGACGGTGTCCTCGTCGGGGTGGTAGATGACGCGCGTCACCTTCTTTGTGTGGCCCTTGAGGATGGCCACCACTTGTTCCGTGTCCTTGTTAAACACGGTCGCGTTCCGGTCGTTGCCGCCCGTCAGCAACCGGCTGTGGTCCGATGGGTTGATATCCAGCGCCAGGATTCCTGGCACGCTCGCAGAGTGGAGACCCTGCCAACAAACCACAGTGGTAAATTCACTTGATGATTCAAAAGCAATTTAAAAGCTTATTTGCATAACAAGTCATAATTAAAAAAAATTAAAAACACGACTGCCCAGCCAAAAAACGAACTAAAAAGTTAGAAATCTAAATTAATCTAGTTAAATAGAATCTTATTCACATTTTTATTAAATTATATATTTTTTTGTGAATCACTGTGAATATTTTTTTAAATTATACTAGCCTATGTCACCCTGAATAAGCTAGGGATTCTAACGATACCTCATTTATCAAAATCGGTTCAGGCGTATAGAAGTTATGGTGGAATATACAAACTCACATACATAAATACATACATACATGAACCCTGAAGAATATACTCCTTTTTTTAGGCAGTTGTATAAAAAATATATATTTTATTTATTTATTATGAAAATTGCCAATTATTTGTTGTTAATGTTGTAATACTAGTTAGGCTGCACCTGTTTTGCTTTTATGGAAATTATGATGGAATTTCCTTTGGGATGGAATCCACAAAAGCCTGAAATATGTATTCACTAAGTACTGTTTTTTACAGTTAATGTTTAACAGTCTGTGATGTTTTATACTACAGACAAATGTAGAGCAGGGATAAAAAGTGATTAGAATACAACCTAAAATCATCCGTACTTGTATGTTGTGAAGTGCATGATGACAATTAGCATCACACACATAGGCTTAAGTAGGCAAACCAACCAGAATATGTTAACACATCAAACCGGTTTCGCTGGCAGCAACGTGATGTTGCTAAATGCCGAGCTAAAACTTTTGTAGCCTACCCACTACATTTTTAAATTTGTGCCATGTTTGTTCATTTTATTGGCTTTAATTGTTTTATGTCTTAAGTACATATTATTATGTATCTGTCACCGTAAGATTGTAAAAACCGTTAGATTATAATCTAACTCGCGAAATTGTAAACTGTCGAAACATAGTGAACCATACAATGTTCGGAGTGTAAATTTTTGCAATATTCATAGTATTTGCGTTTTCTTGTCTGTTTCTTGTAGGTTAGGTTAGGGTTCGACATAAATAATGAGGTAGTGCCCTTAGGTTCTATTGGGTTAATATACCTAACTGATTACAATCTACCGAAAAATAATGCGTTAAATTGTAATCTTTCGACAGTTTGCAATTTCGCGAGTTAGATTATAATTATGGTCACGTATTGCTAAGTGCCATAGATTTTTACAATCTTACGGTGACATATATATTTTGTACACGGGAGTGAGAGTAAAATATATATATATAGAGATAATGATAACGTACGGGATGCGAGGCGAGCGTGAGGAAGGCGCGTATCTGGTCGGGCCCCAGCAGCCCCTCGGGCACGGTGCGGCCGCGCCGCTTGCGCTCCTGCGTCAGCGCCGTCGCGCGCTCCTGCAGCCGCGACACCACCTCCGCGGACATGCCCACGGGCACCGCGCCGCCCGCACCCGCGCCCGCACCGCCCTCCACCTGACGTTACATAAACATTTTGACAACAAAAGTCATAATTTAATAGTACATTACATCGCGAGACCGGGAAGTACGCGTTTTCTGGTCGAGTGTTAGTTAGGCTATATACGAGACCAGAAATGCTCTCCCGGTCGAGGTGTGTATAGTGCTTTTCTAAAAAATGAAACAAGTGACTTTTTTTTAATTTTTTTTTTTTGCGCTTTGAGTGCTGAACGCGTAATACGGTAGAGTTCCAAATTTAAACTATTTAGGCCAAAGAACACTATAACAAGTTACAAGATATTCAGGAAGAAAGATTCCAAATTCAAACTTATGATATGTAATGAAAATACATTCTTTACTGGCCTAGGCCGGGAAGTTTAACTTTCGAACTCATTTACAGGGTATGAAATGTGCACATTTCGTATCATTTTTTAGAAAAAAATTAAACAAGTCATAATCCGCCCGCGCCCGCGCCGCCCTCCACCTGACGTTACACAAACATTTTGACAACAAGTCATAATTGGGTATTTGACAACTATTCAAATAAATTATTTTTTAATGATTATTAAATAGAGAATCTCCCAAAAGTCGTAATATCCACGTCCCCTGTTAGTTTTATTTTGAATTACTATTTTAAACTATCGATTATAGTAAAAAGTGCCTCAAATTTAATGACGTCACATTTTAGAATTTCATTTAATTCGGACGCGTTTTGACGTTTGAAAAAAAGTTGCTGATTTGACTGTTTGTCAAATACCCAATTAAAAAAATTAAACAAGTCATAATTTAAAAAATTAAAAAACACGACCGCCCTGCCAAAAAACAAACTAAAAAGTTAAAAATCTAAATTAATCTAGTTAAATTAGAATCTTATTAACATTTTTATTAAATAATATTTTTTTGTGAATCAGTGGATATTGAACTATATAGTGTTATATATTTATATATTTTTGGAATCTAAACAGATTCCAAAAATATATATATATACTCATCGTTTCCTGGATGATGATTATATAGTTAATCTTATTTTCGATTATTTTTTTCAACTATAGTCTTTAATAAACCCCATAATTTTTTTTCTTAAATTTTACTAGCCTATGTCACCCGAAATAAGCTAGGAATTCTAACGATAACTCATTTATCAAAATCGATTCAGGTGTATAGAAGTTATGGTGGAATATACAAACTCACATACACACATATACATGAACTCTGAAAACAATATACTCCTTTTTCAGGCAGTCGTATAAAAAACACATAACCTAGTTAAACAAAGTTAACAAGTTTAAAGCGTGGAGTAACGTTTACATCCAAATTGTATCAAATTGAATCACACTCATTTACGCACTTTATTTACATTCTAGATAATGCCCGCAACTTCGTCCGAGTGGATTAAGATTTTTTGATTACTGCGGAAACTCTTTAATGTTCCGGGATAAAAAGCCATACCCATACCAAATTTCATTAAAATTGATTGAACAGTTGGGCCGTGAAAGCATAGCAGATAGACAGACGGACAGACACACTTTCGCATTAATAACACTAGTATGGATTGCCTTTAAAAAAAATAAACAGAGTAAGACCACCCCCGGTATCTTTGGGTATGCTGATGGACAGCACCGTTACAGAGAGATACATATCCGGTCCCCGTGCCAGTGGAGCTGAGATTCTTAAGCACAGAAAGGCTTTGGTAGAACGAGTCAACTTGACTTTGAGGAAGGTGTCCGACTGGGGTGACGTCAATCTCGTCAAGTTTAACGCTACCAAAACGCAAGCGTGTCTATTCACCGCGAAACGGAGTTCATTCCCACTCACTCCGACTTTCCGAAATATATCCGTTCCAATTACCGACAGTGTCGAGCTCCTTGGTATCAACATATCGTCCAACCTCAACTTTGGACAATGCATCGAATCCAAAGCAAAAACAGCTGGCAAGAAACTTGGCATCCTCAACAAAGTCAAGCGGTACTTCACGCCGGAACAGCTTCTTATCCTGTACCAAGCACAAGTTCGATCGTGCATGGAGTACTGCAGCCATTTATGGGATGGCTCTGCCAAGTACCAGCTTGATGCATTGGATTCGGTGGATCGTCGCGCCAGGAGACTTATTGGTAACAAGGCGCTGGTCAGTTCGAAGCTGCAAAGCTTAGAACATCGGCGAAAAGTTGCCTGTCTGTCGGTATTCTACAGGATATATTTCGGAGAGTGTGCTCAGGAACTATTCGATCTGGTTCCTCCATCACCGCACTATCGAACCGCAAGGCATCGACAAGGTCTGCACCCTTACGCAGTCGAAATTCCGCGGGCTCGTACGAAGCGATTTGCTTCCTCGTTTCTAATTAGAACCGCTAGGATATGGAATGCCCTTCCGGCTTCCCACTCCCCACCTCTTTTAATATAGGTACCTTCAAATCAAGAGTGAATAGGCATCTTCTAGGAAAGCGCGCTCCACCTTAGGCTGCATCACCACTTTAAGCAAGTCTGATTGCAGCCAAGCGCTGGCCTATATAATTAAAAAAAAAAAAAAAAACACAATTTTATAGACCAAAACAATAGGCTGATATCTAAAATTTCCAACGACTAATATGCATGGCATGAACCACATTCAAATAGGTTGAAATAATAACAGAAAACCTAACACAAGTCTCAATACAAAGTGCGTAGCTATCAAAATAAGGGAAGAGTGAAAGTGCCATACCGCATTCGCCGGCTGTGGCGCCACGATGCCGGCTTGCGGCTTAAGCGTGGCGAGCGCCTCTCTGGCCGCCGTCACCTCCTTAGTGAGGCGCGCGATCACGCGACATGCTGCGTCGTGCTGATACAACGCGTGACTTAGCTCCTGCATTCATACATACATACATAATACACTCTCATAAACTCCACAATGGATTAATCATAATTAAAATAATTAAAAACACGACTGCCCTACCAAAAAACGAACTAAAAAGTTAAAAATCTAAATTAATGTAGTTAAATTAGAATAAAAATAAAATAAATAAAAATATATTTATTGCCAATAAAAATCTTACAGTCAATTTATTTTAACTTTGGTCTCCGCACTAGGGAACCTGTATAGCGGAGACCGTATTATGATTAGGTACCTAAAATTATACTTAACCGAGGACTGACTAGGGCACAATAGTTGATTTTTTTTTAAATTTATTAAGTAAATAATAAAATATGAACAAATATAATTTTATGTTTCTGCAAATAAATAATTTCGGATTTTTGTTTTTCTTTTTAATTTTAATTTGAGATAAGTATTATGAGTATACATACATATTATACGGATAAATAATGCTCTAATCTATTCAAATTTTTATTAAATGATATTTTTTTGTGAATCACTGGATATTGAACTATAGTGTTATATATTTTTGGAATCTACTCATTATTTTCTAGACGATGATTATATAGTTAATCTTATTTTCGATTATTTTTTTCAACTTTAGTCTTTAATGTGGGACCATGGTTACCCCACATTTTTTTTTTAATTTGATTAGCCTATGTCACCTGGAATAAGCTAGGGATTCTAATGATACCTCATTTATCAAAATTGGTTCAAGCGTATAGAAGTTATGGTGGAATATATAAACTCACATACATACATAATATATACATACATACATACATGAACCCTAAAAACAATATCCTCCTTTTGTCAGGCAGTTGTATAAAAATGGTGCGACATCAAACAATTAATGCTGACCATTGATAGCTAGTAAGTTGCATCTCGTAAAACTCAAATTTGACTGTGGTTGTGAAATATGTTATCCAAATTTTGGGGCAACAACAACAAAATGAACAAACAAACCAAACAGAAGTTTAATTTTCTAAATCATAGAGAATTAAACTTCTAAAAAATAACTGCAGCTTCTATCCAATACTTGACAATAATCCAGTTGCAAGTCATTTAGTGTACTGACATTGCGGCCATGAAAATTAAATAATTTATTTCACGCAGGACAACTTGTGCCACTTATGATAAATCACAAGAATCAACCACTGGTTCGAAAAGCTGATTCTACTGAGAAAAGCTGCCAAGAAACTCAACAGTTGCTGTTTTTATAAACAGAAATATGTTACATTTTGTAAATAATAACCATTATGTAACAGGTATTACATTTATTACACTGACTAGTAGGTTGATGGATGCGAAGCCGTTTGCTACCATGCAACTCTGTTGATTTGAGATCATCAATAGTATAATAAGCTCCTCTTAACAGATGCTGTTTAAGGGTCCTTATACAATCAGGCCGCAGCCAATTTTTAGGTATATAACTCGCCACACTACAGCATATATCTGTACGCATATATAGCACTACGCTCTACGCTCGATTTTATAGCCAACTAATCAATTTTGTAACTTGAAATATTTGATTATTTATTTACTACATATTATTATCTATGCCTCCGCGCCACATTATTATAGTAAATACTAGCAGACGCACCCCTGCTTCGCTCGGGTGAAATTTTTAAAAATTCCTTGGAGGTCGAATTTCCAAAAATCCTGAAACACGTGTTTATCCCTATAGTAAAAATCTGTAGGTATTTAACTCGCCACAATACAAAATATTTCTGCAAGCACGTATACTCTACGCTAGACCACAGTAAACGGATGAAACTACCTAGAAACGTTCGAAACAGCTCACTCACACAAACATGCGCATCGACATTGCCGTCAGTAGTGATTGCCGCGTCATGACGAGTGGTCACGTATAAATCTATTTCCGCGATCTTTTTATAAATGCAAGGAGTGTATTGCGTAGTATACGGCTGTTTGAACTCTGCTTCAACAAAACCGGAACTATCGTTTTTTAAATTCATTCTAAATCGATATTTCGGGCTCCTTGGGAACAAAAAACAGGAAACTGGTAACAAATTTTAAAAAAATCTCTGTTATTGTACCGATTTCGTTCAAAATCGATATCTGACGATCCCTGGGATCACAAAACAGGAAACTGGTACCAAAATTTAAAAAAAGTCAGCGCCATTTTGAAATTCTTTATTATCGTACTGATTTCGTTCAAAATCGATATCTGACGATCCCTGGGATCACAAAACAGGAAACTGGTACCAAAATTTAAAAAAAGTCAGCGCCATTTTGAAATTCTTTATTATCGTACCGATTTCGTTCAAAATCGATATCTGGGGTTCTCTGGGATCACAAAACCGGAAACTGGTACCAAACTTTAAAAAAGTCAGCGCCATTTTGAAATTCTTTGTTATCGTACCGATTTCGTTCAAAATCGATATCTGGGGTTCCCTGGGATCACAAAATAGGAAACTTTTACCAGAATTTTAAAAAAGTCAGCGCCATTTTGAAATTCTCTGTTACTGTACCGATTTCGTTCAAAATCGATATCTGGGGTTCCCTAGGATCACAAAATATGAAAATTTTACCAGAATTAAAAAAAGTCAGCGCCATTTTGAAATTCTCTGTTATTGTACCGATTTCGTTCAAAACCGATATCTGAGGATCCCTAAGATCACAAAACAGGAAACTGGTACCAAAATTTTAAAAAATTAGCGCCATTTTGAAATTCTTTGTTATTGTACCGACTTTGTTCCAAATCGATATCTGGGGTTCCCTAGGACCACAAAACAGGCAACTGGTATTTAAATTTAAAAAAATCAGCGCCATTTTGAATTTGTGTTTTGTGATCCCAGGGACCGTCAGATATCGCTTTTGAACGAAATCGGTACAATAACAAAGAATTTCAAAATGGCGCTGAGTTTTTAAAATTTTGGTAACAGTTTCCTGTTTTGTGGTCTAAGGGATCCTCAGATATCTATTTTGAACGAAATCGGTACAATAACAGAGAATTTCAAAATGGCGCTGACTTTTTTTAAATTTTGGTACCAGTTTCCTGCTTTGTGATCCCAGGGACCGTCAGATATCGCTTTTGAACGAAATCGGTACAATAACAAATAATTTTAAAATGGCGCTGAGTTTTTAAAATTTTGGTAACAGTTTCCTGTTTTGTGGTCTAAGCGATCCTCAGATATCGATTTTGAACGAAATCGGTACAATAACAGAGAATTTCAAAATGGCGCTGACTTTTTTATAATTCTGGTAAAAGTTTCATAATTTGTGATCCTAGGGAACCCCAGATATCGATTTTGAACGAAATCGGTACAATAACAGAGAATTTAAAGATGGCGCTCACTTTTTTAAAATTCTGGTAAAAGTTTCCTGTTTTGTGATCCCAGAGAACCCCAGATATCGATTTTGAACGAAATCGGTACGATAACAAAGAATTTCAAAATGGCGCTGACTTTTTTTAAATTTTGGTACCAGTTTCCTGCTTTGTGATCCCAGGGATCGTCAGATATCGCTTTTGAACGAAATCGGTACAATAACAAAGAATTTCAAAATGGCGCTGATTTTTTAAAATTTTGGTAACAGTTTTCTGTTTTGTGGTCTTAGGGATCCTCAGATATCGATTTTGAACGAAATCGGTACGATAACAAAGAATTTCAAAATGGCGCTGACTTTTTTTAAATTTTGGTACCAGTTTCCAGCTTTGTGATCCCAGGGACCGTCAGATATCGCTTTTGAACGAAATCGGTACAATAACAAAGAATTTCAAAATGGCGCCGAGTTTTTAAAATTTTGGTAACAGTTTCCTGTTTTGTGGTCTAAGGGATCCTCAGATATCGATTTTGAACGAAATCGGTACGATAACAAAGAATTTCAAAATGGCGCTGACTTTCTTTAAATTTTGGTACCAGTTTCCAGCTTTGTGATCCCAGGGACCGTCAGATATCGCTTTTGAACGAAATCGGTACAATAACAAAGAATTTTAAAATGGCGCTGAGTTTTTAAAATTTTGGTAACAGTTTCCTGTTTTGTGGTCTAAGCGATCCTCAGATATCGATTTTGAACGAAATCGGTACAATAACAGAGAATTTCAAAATGGCGCTGACTTTTTTATAATTCTGGTAAAAGTTTCATAATTCGTGATCCTAGGGAACCCCAGATATCGATTTTGAACGAAATCGGTACAATAACAGAGAATTTAAAAATGGCGCTCACTTTTTTAAAATTCTGGTAAAAGTTTCCTGTTTTGTGATCCCAGAGAACCCCAGATATCGATTTTGAACGAAATCGGTACGATAACAAAGAATTTCAAAATGGCGCTGACTTTTTTTAAATTTTGGTACCAGTTTCCTGCTTTGTGATCCCAGGGATCGTCAGATATCGCTTTTGAACGAAATCGGTACAATAACAAAGAATTTCAAAATGGCGCTGATTTTTTAAAATTTTGGTAACAGTTTTCTGTTTTGTGGTCTTAGGGATCCTCAGATATCGATTTTGAACGAAATCGGTACGATAACAAAGAATTTCAAAATGGCGCTGACTTTTTTAAATTTTGGTACCAGTTTCCTGCTTTGTGATCCCAGGGACCGTCAGATATCGCTTTTGAACGAAATCGGTACAATAACAAAGAATTTCAAAATGGCGCTGAGTTTTTAAAATTTTGGTAACAGTTTCCTGTTTTGTGGTCTAAGGGATCCTCAGATATCGATTTTGAACGAAATCGGTACAATAACAGAGAATTTCAAAATGGCGCTGACTTTTTTTTAATTCTGGTAAAAGTTTCATAATTTGTGATCCTAGGGAACCCCAGATATCGATTTTGAACGAAATCGGTACAATAACAGAGAATTTCAAAATGGCGCTCACTTTTTTAAAATTCTGGTAAAAGTTTCCTGTTTTGTGATCCCAGAGAACCCCAGATATCGATTTTGAACGAAATCGGTACGATAACAAAGAATTTCAAAATGGCGCTGACTTTTTTTTAATTCTGGTAAAATTTTCATATTTTGTAATCCTAGGGGACCCCAGATATCGATTTTGAACGAAATCGGTACAGTAACAGAGAATTTCAAAATGGCGCTGACTTTTTTAAAATTCTGGTAAAAGTTTCCTATTTTGTGATCCCAGGGAACCCCAGATATCGATTTTGAACGAAATCGGTACGATAACAAAGAATTTCAAAATGGCGCTGACTTTTTTAAATTTTGGTACCAGTTTCCTGTTTTGTGATCCCAGGGATCGTCAGATATCGATTTTGAACGAAATCGGTACAATAACAAAGAATTTCAAAATGGCGCTGATTTTTTAAAATTTTGGTAACAGTTTCCTGTTTTGTGGTCTAAGGGATCCTCAGATATCGATTTTGCACGAAATCGGTACAATAACAGAGAATTTCAAAATGGCGCTGACTTTTTTTTAATTCTGGTAAAAGTTTCATAATTTGTGATCCTAGGGAACCCCAGATATCGATTTTGAACGAAATCGGTACAATAACAGAGAATTTCATAATGGCGCTCACTTTTTTAAAATTCTGGTAAAAGTTTCCTGTTTTGTGATCCCAGAGAACCCCAGATATCGATTTTGAACGAAATCGGTACGATAACAAAGAATTTCAAAATGGCGCTGACTTTTTTTTAATTCTGGTAAAATTTTCATATTTTGTAATCCTAGGGGACCCCAGATATCGATTTTGCACGAAATCGGTACAGTAACAGAGAATTTCAAAATGGCGCTGACTTTTTTAAAATTCTGGTAAAAGTTTCCTATTTTGTGATCCCAGGGAACCCCAGATATCGATTTTGAACGAAATCGGTACGATAACAAAGAATTTCAAAATGGCGCTGACTTTTTTAAATTTTGGTACCAGTTTCCTGTTTTGTGATCCCAGGGATCGTCAGATATCGATTTTGAACGAAATCGGTACAATAACAAAGAATTTCAAAATGGTGCTGATTTTTTAAAATTTTGGTAACAGTTTCCTGTTTTGTGGTCTTAGGGATCCTCAGATATCGATTTTGCACGAAATCGGTACAATAACAGAGAATTTCAAAATGGCGCTGACTTTTTTTAAATTCTGGTAAGTTTCCTATTTTGTGATCCCAGGGAACCCCAGATATCGATTTTGAACGAAATCGGTACGATAACAAAGAATTTCAAAATGGCGCTGACTTTTTTTAATTTTGGGTAAAGTTTTCTGTTCAGTCATCCCAGGGAACACCAGATATCGATTTTGAACGAAATCAGGACGATAAAAAAGAATTTCAAAATGGCGCTTACCGTACTAAAATTATTGGGAAAAAGTTTGTTAGTAGGATTGTTCTTCAATCACGCCGTAACAGACTAACGTATTGACCTAATTTTTTGCATAGGTATAGTTGGCTATAATAATAATTGAGTGTAGTTATGGGCTCTGGAGTGTCATAGACTTCAATTAATACATTCATACATACATCCAACATACATACACACTCACACACACACGCATAGGCATACATAGACTCCTAATCTCGTACCCTTTCCTTTTGGCTTTGCTGTAATCGGGTAAAAAAAAGGGTAATTGAGAACTTTCTTCTTTGTGTCGTAAACAATATCAAGTTTTATCGAGCGCAGTATACAACACGGTGTTAATTTTGTCGTAATAAATTTCATGCAAAAAAGCGATACACCCACCCGTTCACGAGCGCATCTCAGCGCGTACTGAGCGCCAAACGCCAAGCGGCCGGCTTCTTTCCATAGAAAATGTATGAAGAATTTTTTGTGTTGACACATAAATGACAAAGTATTTATTTGTATGCATAATGTTCCAGCATTTGGGTAGAGGACTATATAAGCCCCACTCTTTTGTTATTTTCAAGTTAAAATATGTAGCTGATCTAGCTTTATGGGTTCCTATCCAGACCCCATTTTTCGTCATTTTCAGCAGTTCTTGCG
This sequence comes from Erebia palarica, assembly GCA_964035005.1. Lineage (NCBI taxonomy): Eukaryota > Metazoa > Arthropoda > Insecta > Lepidoptera > Nymphalidae > Erebia > Erebia palarica. Next base: position 40,665,890 of record OZ035983.1, read on the forward strand.
TTCGTAGAAACGTATTTATTCCGAAAATTTGTATGGGAGTGTGCATTTTTTATGGGGTCTAACTAGAGATGAATACATTACCTTTAATTTAATACCATAATATCCCAACAGCTGTTATTCCATTTATCTATAAATGGTACTTGAAAAAGTATGATATCTGTATAAGGGGCCTTAACACATACTTTAAATTTTTGCAATGGCAAATCTGGAAACTCTTTTGGTATGCATTACCTGCCTAGCAGTCTGAAGCTGCTGTCTCTGAGTGAACGTGTGCAGCATCAGAGCATCCCACTCATCCTGCATGCTCTTCAGGGTGGCGGGGATGGATGTGGCACTGGGGGGCTTGGGCTTAACTATTGCAGGGGCTGTACACAAGAATTTCTACTGTATTATAATAAACAGCTTAGCTGATGGTTTAATTTTATTTAAGTTTTCCCTTTTTATAAGCTCTTTTTCCATTAGGGATCTTTCTTGTCAAGATTCTTAGAGATAATCATTATTTATTAGTATACAATTTTTTTGCTAAACTAATATTATAAAGAGGTAAAGTTTGTGAGTTTGTGATGTTGTAGAGAGTAATCTCTGGATCTACTGAACCGATTTTGAAAATTCTGATACCAATAGAAAGCCTCATTATTTGTGAGTGTCATAGGCTATTATCCCGAAAAACAAGGGAGTTCCCGTGGGAACTTAAAAAAGGCTCAGCTATAGTATATTGGCCGCGGAGTTGGACGATCATATTTTTTTTACAGAAAGACCTTGATGTGATAAGCCTTGCACTAAAATATTTAACTCCGAATTCTAATACTTTTCGAGAAATAATTTTTTGAAAATTCGCAAATGTTTACCACTTTTCACTATTTCTTTCGACATTTGTCATAGATTACAGATTCATTGACGTTTAATGGCGTACTAAAGTTTCGTTTTACGTAATAAAATCCGTTCCAAACTTAGAAACTATCACAAAATGCTAATAATCGTATTCAAACCATAAACAATGTCTATATCGATATTCGATTATTGGAAAAACAGAACACGTGCGTTGGCGCCAAAGTGTCCAAATGACATTATTGAATTCAAATTTTTAAGAGTCATCGTTTACGCCCTTTTCAGTTGAGAACATTAAATTTTAATTTTTTGTACTCCTGACGCAAGAGCGAGCGAAGCAAGCTCGGGACTGGGGGCACTCCGACTCGGATAGGTTAGGTGACGAAGAGGATGGCGGGGTCTGAAAGACCCCGCCATCCTCTTCGTGGTTATTTCCTTTTTATACCACCCAGAATAAGGAGCCCCGCGAAGCGCGGCTCCGTCGACCGGGCCTTGGAGGGGGTGAGTGGGAGAGGGTGAAGTCTAAGGAGTTTTACTAGCGTCGCCACTTCCTCCCCATCTAAAGTACCTATGTATGTTAGCCATTATCACGATAAAAGTAACTTCATAATTTCAAAACTTTAAAAAAATTATTTCTCGAAAACTATTGAGTTTCGCACTTTTCCCTTGGAGGGGGGGGTTCGCCACCTCCACCCTCTCCTCGCCCTCCCACTGTAACCAGCTAACCTCAAAATTTAAAAAAATTAATATCTCGGAAACTAATAAAATTCGGAACGTCTTACTTGCAGGGGGGTTATATCCCCCCCCCCTCCACATCCCCCTCCGTCGCGGCCAGTATACTATAGCCGAGCCCTGGAATAGTTTCAAACAAGAAAATCATAATATAAGTACATTATAAAATTACTTGCAATGTACACTCTCAAACGTATGTATTTTATCTCTGAGTATTTCGTTAATATTTCATGAAAGTACTCACTCTTAATTTCAATAAGGTCTTCAACCCTCAACTCTTTTCCACTGATAGGATCGACGCCATTTTCTATTATGTACTTCTCAATAATACGTCTCTCAAACACGGCCCCCGAACACGGGGACACCACGGGGACTTCGGGCACCTCATTAGATACTGAGGAAATTTGGTTATGTTAGTCTACACAATACACAGATGAGATCTCAAAAATTGAGTTCAAAACACCTTCGTTCTCAAGATTTATTATAAAATAATAATAATATTCAGATAAAACAAGTATGTATCATGTAAAAACACAAAGTATTGTCCAAAATTCCAAATATCAACCGGTTCCTGACGACACCGTCTTTTTGTAAATATTAGTCCCGCACATAAAACTTTAACGTAAATACGTACTTGCACAATAAAGAGCCATGATATTTCATATAATTTAGCTTCAAATTATCGAATAATAATTACAACAACAACAAATCTCTCCGTGAGGAATCAAGCACCAAGCACCAACCAGAAAAAGATGGAATCAAGAATCAAGCACTATCCTTACTTGTCTCTGTCAAGCACCTTCTCTTTCTGGTCGGTGTCCTAAAAATTTTACTTGTCTCTGGTGTCAAGCATCAAGCACACAGATCAAGCACCACAATCAGAGACAAGATAAAGCACAATCAAAGATAAATTGGTTTGACAGTTGACCAAAGGCCTTACACTCATGGAGGTTGTATTAACTAGACTTTGCACTATGGCGAAAAAACCGGTCCGCGCGAGAGGGCTCCCGTTGGTAGTGTGTCCCTTTCTAATTAGGTGACCATGATAAAACAAAACACAGGACAAATAGTTTGTATACTCCGACTTTTAATTAGATGCAGTAGAATGACATTTCGTATTTTACTATATTCAAATAAATTTCCTATTTTACACATAAATAACTTAAAATATTATAACTCGAGAGAATGGACATTCTAAGTAAAATAATATTTATGTGAAATACTTTGATTAAATATTTTTTAGTTTATTTAATTTACTAAATGTCATTTTTAATTAAAAGTCGGAGTATAAAAACGATTGTGTAAGTATCCTGATAAATAGATGCTACCTAACTGTTAGTTAGTAACACAGGTTAGTAAGTGTAAGGCATATAGTTGTCTAGGGTCTTTGCAGTTGACTATCTGATCCAGAGACAAGTAACCTGCAGGGCGACCGCGTATCTCTGACAGCTACAGTGTAACGATCGCAATCACCTCTGATTGGATAACACTCTTCCACTATTGGACAAAATCCATTGAAGCAGCAAAAATATCATAAATTCAGCCAATCACAACAATTGATACTGTAGCAATGATTGATAGAGAATATACGCGGTTGCCCTGCTACAGGCAAGGCTACCGGCTAAAAATGACAGTTACAGTGTAACGATCGTAATCACCTCTGATTGGTTAACACTCTTCCACTATTGGACAAAATCCATTGACGCAGCAACAATGCCATAAATTCAGCCAATCACTACAATTGATACTGTAATCTTAAAATACAATGATTGATGAAAAAACAATGAAGTTACGCAATCGCACTGCCGGGTCTCCATTTTGTCTTTGACTCATGACAACTAGTCAAGTCAGCACCTTTTTTCAAACACGTTTCGAACCTTTGATTTTATTTAAAGGATATGAAACATCATATTTAAATTGTAATTTCCGGTAAGTAAAAATGGCGTATGGGCGGAGCTGGGGGTTCTTCTTCTTCTTCTTCTCTCACTGGGCTTTTCCGCACTTAAGCATAAATGCCCGTTGTGCGTGAGACCTCTGGTGCGTCTCCCCGCTGAATCACTCCAGCCAGCCGAGCTCACTCCAGAATCCAAGCAGGCCGCCCAGGTCGGCTAGGACTTCCGGGAGTGTTGCTGGGGAGCCAATGTAGGCTTCTCGTTGAGTGGATACAGCACTACACCCGAGTAGTATGTGTCTTGGTGTTTCTTCGCTTTCCATGCAGGCTCTGCACAGAGGGCTGTCAGTTATACCTAGAACATATAGGTGTTTGTTAAGTGGACAGTGTCCTGTTATCATGCCTATAACCGTCCTGAGTTTAACTCTGTTTAATTGCAGTAGTTTCTTAGTTCGGCGTTGGTTTGGGCTGGGTATTGCCTCTTTTGTTTGTCTACAGTTGGTGATGTTTGCCCATAATTCGGCATGTGTACCTACTGTTTGTTGCTTTAACCAAGTTTTGTACTCACTGAAAGGTATTGGAACAATCGGTTCGGGTCCCATTACCTTCAGGTTTGAGGCTCGTCGAGCTAGTTCGTCGGCAGCGTCATTGCCTATGTTGCCGCTGTGACCTTTAACCCAGCCAAGTGAGACCAGGTTCGATTTTGTTAATGTTTGCAGAGCGTTGTGGCAATCCAATACGAGCTTAGGTGAGATCGTGTTTTTGACCAATGCTCGTAGGACTGCCTGACTATCACTATAGATGTTAATATGAAAGTTTGTTACCTGTCTGTCGGCCATAGCCATGGCCGCCGCAGTAATGCCGACGCACTCCGCTTGAAAAACAGAGTTGTTCTAACCGAGCGCGCGGGCGATATGCATGTTCAACTCGGGACAGTACACTCCTGCACCGGTTCCCTGGTTGGATTTTGACCCGTCTGTGTAGGCGTCTATCGTATCCATAGTAGTCTTGTGTGTTACGGTCTCTAAGATGTTGATCTTATAATCTCTCTCGATTATGTGTTGTTTCTGTGTTTTGTCACAAAGCCATCCTAGCATTGGACACTTCTTGTTTTCACCCGACAGTATCCGGGTGTGTGATGTGTTTGTGTCTTTCCACAGCCCCTAAGCTTTAATTCTTAGCGCTGCGAGGGTAGCTTCTTCTCTTATGTGAAGATGTAGGGGGGGGAATTCCCAATATTATCTCTAAAGCATCTGTTGGGGTGGTGCTCATGCAGCTAGTAATCGCTAGGCATGCTTGTCTTTGGAATTTTTGTAGTTCCTGTTGAGTTGTCGTCTGAAGCGTCGGCCACCATACTAGTGACGCGTATGTTAATGAGCTTCTTACCACTGTCAGATACAGCCAAAGCATTATTTTTGGTTTTAAACCCCACGTTTTCCCAATCATGCGTTTGCATTGATTTAGGATTATTGTTGTTTTTTGTATTTTCATGTCTACATGTTTCTTCCAGTTAAGCTTGTTATCTAATGTTACCCCCAGGTATTTGACTTCTGTTGATAGTGTTTGATTTGTATCATAATCAACAGATTGTGGCATTGTAGAATCCGTTGTTGTTCATTTTTGTTATCAAGCTGTCAACGACTAGGTTCCACAGGATTGGAGATAACACTCCTCCTTGTGGGCACCCTCTGGCTACTATGCCCTTTGTTGTGCCGTTTATGTCAAGTTGAATGACCCTTTTTTCAAGTAGGGCTCCTATCCATTGCCTTAGAGTTTTGGGTACTTCGTATCGTTGTAAAGCATTGTCAATGCTCTTGAAGGTAGTTTTGTCAAAAGCTCCTTCAATGTCTATGAAGGCTCCTAGTGTTGATAGTTTGTTTTCTAGGTCGTACTCTATTTTTGTTACCACGTTGTTGAGAGCCGTCTCTGTTGACTTGCCAGTACTGTAGGCATGTTGATTTCGGTGTATTGGTATGGTCCTTAGGGCTCCGTCCCTAAGGAAGCGGTCTCCGAGTCTTTCCAGCGTTTTCAGCAGGAAGGATGTAAGGCTGATAGGTCTGAAAGCCTTTGGTTCGGTGTAGTCATTCCTACCTGGTTTGGGCAGGAATACCACTTTCACTTCTCTCCACGAGATTGGTATGTGTTTAAAGGCTATACAAGCTTGGAAAATCTGAACTAGCCATGGTGTTATCTCTGTTGGCCCCCACTGTAGGAGGGCGGGGAAGATTTGATCTGTTCCTGCCGATTTGAAGGGGTGGAAGGTGTCTATTGCCCACTGTACCTTCTCGTGCGTGACTAATCTGTTAGCTATTTCCCAGTCAGCTTCCGAGGGTGTACTCTGTAGATCATCCGCCCAGTCTGGGTTGTCTACTATTCTACTGCCGGGGAAATGTGTTTGTATGAGAGTCTCACTGACCTCTTTAGAGGTCAGTGAGACTCTCTCTCTTTGGCTAGAATTTTCCTGATTCTAGTCGCTGTGTCATATGGTTCTATGTTTGTGCAGAATCCCTGCCATGACTTCTCGTCTTTGCTTCGTACGAGTTTCTTGTATTGCGATTGTGCCTCTTGGAAGTTGTCCCAATCGAGGTCTTGTCTGGTATTTTTTGCTCTATTGAATAGGTGCCTTAACCTTTGTCTTTTCTTTTCAAGGTCCGGGCCCCACCAGCTGTGTTTTGGTTCTTGTTTTGTCTTTCGTGTCTTCAGAGGGCATGCTGCCTCGTAGCATGTCCTTATTTTTCCCGTTAGATCATTTACATTGATATCTATTTGTGACACATTCTGGATCTTGGGTGTCTCCCTCTGTCCTATGTGTCTTGTTATCAGTGTTTTGTAATGTTTCCTATTTGTTCTCCTCGGATTTCTTCGAGGTAATTCTGGCGTTCTGATTAGATCAAGTTCAAAGCATATTCTGCAATGGTCTGACAACGATGGTTCCTTGCTCACATGCCAGTTTTTGACTTGATCTATTATGTTTTGCGATGCTAGTGTAATGTCGATTATCGTTTGATATCTACTGGACACAAAAGTCGGTTCTGTACCTTTGTTTACAATGCTAAGGTTAGTTGTTAGTAGGAATGTAACCAGCGACTCACCTCTTGCATTGTTTTTATCGCAGCCCCATAACGTGTGTTGCGCGTTACTGTCAGCAGAGATGATCAGATCTATCTCTTGTTCTTCACAGTGGTTTATGAGGTCCATGACTTCCTTCGTGGGGATCTGGCCTTCAATTGGTAGATACAGTGATGCCAAGACTAATGGTCGAGGCGTCCATCCATTGTTCTGTTTCATTTCGTTGTGTATTTTTATTGCTGTTAGATCTCTGTAACAGTAATGTGTTAGTAATGTCGCCGTGATACAGCGTGGTACGTATATACATGTACGTGGCGGCTCTTGCGAGCTATGGTAGAAGACCTTACCGTCACAAGTGCCGAGGCCGCATACACGATTAGCCCGAACCCACGGCTCCTGGATTAGGGCTATGGTCTCGGCCGCAAACTCCAGCTGTTTTCTTAAAGTGGCCGTCGCTAGGTGTTTAAGCTGGGGGTTATAGGCCTATTACACCGCACTTTTCACCGGGCCCTGAGTAAAGGGTTGGCGTAGGCGTAAGTTTTGGCGTCACTATTACACTGCACTGACTACCGGGCTCTAACTTAGTATGAAGAGAACGTCAAGAGAGTTGGACGTGTATCTTAGTATGTTTATTATCGTTCACTGATTATGGCACCCATGCTATCGATACAAAAAAAGTAGTAGTCCATACTTATATTATAAACTAGATGATTCCCGCGACTATGTCAGCGTGGATCGCGTTAACAATATTAGCATATGCTACGATTTCAAGGCCCATCTATTCAAACAATTTTGGTGAAATTTGGTACAGCGGTAGGTTACGTCCCGGAGAAGGACATAGGCTACTTTTTATTCCGGAAAATTAAAGAGATCCTGCGGGAACCAAAAAAACCTCAATACACGCGGTCGAAGTCACGGGCAGTAGCTAGTAGAATAGTATAATAAATTACTATACTATTCTTTAGTATAGTTATATATATACTATTGTATATTATAGTTTAGCACACGATATATTGACAAAATGCACGCGCGAGCCATATAGACAACTTCTCTCTAAGCTGGTCGTGCGACAACCGAGGTCCCTAAAGCCCTGTTAGTTATTACACTACCCGGTCTGCAGAGCGCTCAGGCAGCTAGGCAGACCGGCACCACCCGTTCTCCCAGATCAGGGACCCTCACTCCCTGGACCTTATTACACTACACTGATTCAGCGTTAGGGTCCCTGTGAAAAGTGCGGTGTAATAGGCCTATTAGGGCTGTGTTATCGATACTTATTGAATCAATATAAAATTATCACAAATAAGATTAGTAAATAGTTAAACATAATATTTTGAAAAAACACTAGTATACATAAATTACGAATACTAGATTCTTATTTTCTAATGAACTAGCTGATGCCCGCGACTACGTCCGCGTGAATTGAGGTTTTTTGGTTCCCGCGGTAACTCTTGAATTTTCCGGAATAAAAACTAGCCGGCATGTTATTCCAGACTATAATCTATCTTTGGTTTAGGCATGATTAACAACATCATCCATACATCCCAAATTCGCGTGTATAATATGCGTTAGTATAGATTTATATTATTAGTTCATGTGAACCTTACAAACAATACTGTTTCTTAATATAAGTCGGAATTCCTAGATATTATGGAAAAAATGTTACTGAATGTGATGATATGAATAATAAAAGTAGACTCATTTTAAAATTGATTTATTTCAAAAATTTATAAAAATGCATACATAAATCACGATTGCACCGCAGCATTGTGGACAATGACCATAAAATATATCTAAGAACTTTCTCACAAGCTATAGGTATATATCCAATGCAAATAACCGCATCTCAATGGGCCCAGTACTTTTTGAGAAAAATGGTAACATTGAAGAATTAAAATCACGATTGCAGCTCAACTAGATGGACTATGTTCCTACATATTTAAGAACCTTCTCAGAAGTTATGCATATCTAATGCAAAAAACTGCATAATTATCGGTCCAGTAGTTTTCCAGAAAATGCTAACAACAAAGTGCATAAACTAACGCCAACACTCAGTTCCTTTCGTGGGTACAAAAATGATTACTCAGAAATTAAAAAATGGTGTGATAAAGCCGATTAAATGCGAAAGTCAAGAAAAATGCCTAAAAAGACAATAGTTGCATTTGAAAAAAATACCTGTGCATATCCGCGAGCCACTTAAGTGGTCCGCGCAGCCAAGGAATATACTAGTACTTTATAGTAGTAAATCAGTTATTGATTTTTTATATTGACGTATCGGGGATTGAAGATCGGGTGTCTTAATCACTAGATTGTCATCGCTACAGTCTAAAATGAGTTTGGCAATATTATAAGTAGAATTTGACTGTTCAATTTCATCTCTCCACCCCTCAGAGTGAGAAACAGTAAGAGTTATATGAAATTTTATTTTTATCGATATTCAATTTATTTGTAAACAATACAATCCCCGCACTATATATACACTCTATACAAAAACTAATGAAATAATCCAAATTTTTGGGGACATTGCAAAAATTTACGTGTTATGGATTCAGTAAAGAAGAAACTACCTATGGAATTGCAATAAATAAAGAAATAGAAATAGAAATAGAACTAAGCTATAATTAGTCGAAATAACTTGAAATAGTAGTCACAAAAAGAAATACTAGACGACTTTGTTACTCACCTATGAAATGAAATTCCTGGGCGTTTTAAAATATTATTATTACGACACCCTACAACTGATCACTTCACCATAGTTGATTACATAAAACTAAGCAAAAATACATGAAAATATTCAAAAAACAGGAAATTATTCACAACCGACACACTGGAAGCACAACAGACGCCATTTAAAGTTGGCAAAAAATTGGCTTCAATAGCTAAATTTGATGACGTCATATGACAATTGCGCGACACGTTCACGCAATAACATAATACACCTGTCTCGAAACCTGTCTAAGAAATACGTTATTGTAAGAAAAGTCAAATCATAGTTTTACATGTTTTATTAACAAAATGCATCGTTTATCTATTTAATTGAGTAAAATGCAACATAGCCTCTCCTATAAAATCAAAGTTTCAAACTTCAAAAATTTAATTTTTTTTGGTAAGTTGCTTTACGACTCTGGGTTCCAGCTCTTATGAGATGACTCATGTAATATTATTTCTCAAGAATATGTCGTATTTTATTGGGGAACAGATTGCATTTTAACCGGAAACTTTAGGAAGGTTCCTGAGAAAAACCACAAAGTACAAGAATAAATTAAAGTCCAATAAAGTCCGTCAAACCGGGCCCGGTGACAGCGTCGCTAGTTAAAAAATTAAATAAAAACGGGGTTATTTACACATCTAACTTAGTATCTCTAAGGCATCTATGTTACTTGTCTCTGATGGCAAGCTGAAATGAAAAGAAAGTTAGACTTATCAAAAGATTTATTATAATTATTTTAAAACAATAGGTACCAAGTAAATGGCACAATTTTAGCACTAGACATTGTGTGTAAAAACTTACAATATGTATACTAAACTATACGAATACATAATTAAAGAGTATAATTACAGTTCTATTTCAAATTAAAGGTACTAAGTTTAATAAAGAGTACCTGTAACACATTCATGGGATAATAAAATTAATTAGTTGGAAGGAAATAACAAAATAGTTGTCAAATTATACAATAAGAATAGCATTTTAGTTTTAGGTGAACTTAATTTTTAGATTGATTTTCTAATTTCATCATGTTGATAAAAGGTTTCAATTTTTTAAAGTTATTAAAACTGAAGTAAAAAGAATATATACCTACCATTATTTTCTACTTGAGACTTAAAATTAAAAACATACACTACTAACACTACACTATCCACATGAAGTAAAATAAAATAAAGGATTGATACCTAAATAGTTTAAGAAATTCATACTAAAAATATTTTTGTTATTAATAAGGAACACAAGAAAATACAATCAATGTTAACATCTAACGGATTTAACTAAAATGTAACTTTCTGTCTAAATTATTTTATAATTATGAATTATAATACCTACAACTTGTCTAGATTGCACTAAGTACCTATTTAAAAGTAGATAATATTTACAAAAAATATTTATTTGACTTCACCAAAATATAGATTTCGGTTTAACAATATTTTATTTACATAAAAACATTCCATCATGCTAACTAGGTAGTCCAATGCGATCAAAGTAAGAATAGGAAAGTGAATAACTTCAATCTGATCTGTCACTTGAAAAAAGCAGAAAGTAAATCTTTAATATTGCAATAATTTGTTTGTGAATTGACAGGCAAGCCAGCCAAGCCAGGAAAATTATTTCTATTCTTAGTTTGAAAGCATAAAAAAGAGTTAAGAATATTTTAGCCTACCAATTAATTTTCTTTGTTCTGCCATTTTTATTTTTTGTTGAAATAGCGGCCACTCAAAGTAAGGTATTTGTTTTACAGGTTTTATGAGTGGCCGTTATTAGGAAAAAAATTAAAATGGTTCAACTGTAGGTAGGCCGGGTTCCATACAAAAATGTACAAACCCCTTTTATCAATACCTTCTTTGGTTTGGTTTGATTTATAAAATGGGAACTCCATAATTTTTTAGTATTGTGAATTTTAGATTCAATTCCATAATTTTTGATTAATACATAGTGAGTTAGTATGTACTTTATGTTAGGTCATAAAATGAAGTTTGGTATTTAATTAAACAAACACTTAACAGAATTTAAATTTTTTTTCAACTCATGTGGATTTTAAAAGGTTCCAGGGAGTTTCGTATTGTATACAATCACAACCTCAAACCTTGCATTTAATGCTAATAGAAGCTTATGATACAAAATAAATAGCTTTACTAGCCTACTTCAATAATATTGTCGAGAAATTTAACAGCTCCAACATTACCACAATCTATGAAGGCCAATATTCACTCAGGCGATGGTCATTCACAGGGGACAACCAGCAAATGACTCCATATAACTACATAAAACCATTAATGTGGATATTCCACAGTCTCTTTGATGTGGACAATAACAGGCATGACACCTTCCACACTATTGTTTTGAGGAAACAAAACAAAATAAAGGAATGCTAAAACTCCACCTCACTCACACACTATACACTGGTGTACTTTGTAGTTGTGTGAATGCCAGCTGAGAAGTTTCAAGTACAGCCAAGATATAATCTCTGCCGAGTGGCTGACATGTGTATTGGAAAATCAGTGGTGCACTATAGAGGGTGGAACAAATAGTGATGTTCAGAGAAAAAAAATATATTCTTCATACCTACACCTATCAGAAAATACCCCATGGTATTTTGTAAAAAATAATATGTTATAAAATTGTCAAAAATAGGCAAAACTCAATTTTAAGAATCAAATTTTAAGTTCAGAAATTACCGCCTTACCACATTTGAAGTCCGATTTCTTACAATAATGCCCCCTAAACTACCAAATTTTTTAACTAATAAGGGAAGCAAGAAAAGATTACAATTATTTTGCTATAATGCAAATAAATGCAAGATTGTCTAGATTAGCATTGTAACGTCGACATCTCCTGAAGATGCTCCGGTGTCGGGGCGAAACATGCGTCGAGAATAGTACAAAAGTCTTGTGTGGTGGTGCATGTGAGTGGTGGTGGCATTGCTTGCTTGGGAACTTGGCTTTCTTGCTTGGTTGGGAAGGTAAACGGTGCTTTGCTTGTAACTGCATGCTTGACCATACAGAATTATTTCTGTTGGCGGATTACAGCAAAATAATTGTAATCTTTTCTTGCTAAATCATGAACTTCCGCAAAGTAACGCCTGATTCTATCCAATAATAAGGGAAGCTTATGAACCCCAAAAGTTTTTGAAATTAGTCGGAAGTGACGTAGACAGGTTTAAGTATTTTTAATCTTATGTTGTAAATCTATTAATCTCTACTTCTGTCAAACGTAAAGTTTTCACTTTTGACTAAAAATTTTCTGACTTGGGTTAATGTTATAATGGTAATTATTTTGTGCAAAGTAGCACACTTCATAGCAAGCATGTTCAGAAAAAAACACTAAATAAAAAGAAAAAAAAATGAATACTCACTCAGAAATCTCACGAGAAAACTTTAAAAAATTATAATTCGAAAACTACCAAAACTCACTCAACATACATGGGGTATTTTCTAATAGGTCTAGGTATGAGGAATCTAAATTTTTCTTTGGATATCACTATTTGGGCCAACCTGTATACTACTTTACTGTAATACTTGTCAAGATTTATAGCACAAAATATGGGACATTTCTTTTAATAGTCATGTAGATACTGAGATATTAACTTAAGTCTATTAACATCCAAGTCCATATTGTGCAAATGATTTTACGAGATAAAACGATTTTCATAATACCAAGTTAGTTTAAAAACACTGATGTTTTAACTAAAAAGTTGTAACTTGTCAGAGATTTAACATAAAAGAAAAAATATGCAAGAACATCTTAAATCAACATAAATATGTAGATAGAAAATGAGCAAAAAATCATAATCATTTTGTTGTACAGTCCACACCATGAGCATGTACATAATTTAATGTTAACAACATTTTGATGAGTGCATTGATTTATATAAGAAATGTATTTGTCTGTTCGTTAGGTATTAATTTTGAAGAAAAATAAACGAAAGTTTATATCTACATCGTAACCTGAGACACTACAGCACATCGTAACCTGAGACACTACAGCACAATTCTGGTAATTTGGTTCACAACCAACACTACATCATAGTTCACACTAGCACGTAGAGTAGATGCAGAGCTCTACGAAAGCCAGTCTCCCAGATGGAATATGAACACACACACTGACACCAGGCCCTAGTCTATGGAATTTTATGCAACACTAGGATGGTATCTCAGTCACAATTCAAACTAGCACATAGACTCAACTGCATAATATACTTCGACACCATGCCCTACTCTTGGGGATGTTTGGCAACACTAGGATGGTATCACAGAACACAATGAGAGTTTACACTAGCACATAGACAGAGCCCTGGATCACGAGAGTTCGTTGCGCAGCTGGTGCACAGCTGCATACACTTTGACAACAGGCCCTTTTCTTGTGATGTTATGCAACACTAGTATGGTAGATTCACTTGAAGATTCAAAAGCACTTGAATAAAAAACATTGAGTTTGAGTTTAATGGTATCACAGAGCACAGTCACAGTTTATTCAAGCATGTAGACAGAGCCCTTCAGGGCGACCGCGTATCTTCTGCTTCAATCATTGTTACAGTATCAATTGTTGTGATTGGCTGAATTTATGGTATTCTTGCTGCGTCAATGGATTTAGTCCAATAGTGGAAGAGTGTTATCCAATAAAAGGTGATTGCGATCGTTACACTGTAGCTGTCAGAGATACGCGGTCGCCCAGCTGGATCACGAGAGCTCGTTGCACAGCTGGCGCACGGCTGCAGGCCCTACTCTCGGGGATCACAACACTGTGGAGCACAGTTCACAGTTCACACCAGAACTAGGAGCGCGCGGCGCAGCGCCTCGGATCACGAGAGCTGGCGGCGCAGCTGGCGCACGGCCGCGTACACCTTGACGGCGGGCCCGAGCCGCAGCCGCAGACACGACACCAGCTCGTCGCACGACGCCATCAACAGCTCGGCGCCCGACACGCGCGCCGCCGCCGCCGCCGCGCCCGCCGCCGCGCCGCCCACGCGCGACACCAGCGCCGCCACGTCCTTCTGGAATGCACAAAAATACATATTATGTTAAAAAAAAGTGTGGTGTCGTGGGACACTAAATAGGAACGAAGTTCTTACAAAAATACTAATTTCAAGTTTTATTTTTACGAATATCTTTTTCTTTTTTTTTTTAATTAAAAAAAAATTAAAATATAAACCTTAACACTAAATCATTAAAGTTTAATTTCTAATGTAGTATATTTATATTAATGACCTTATTTTGTCTTCGTAAAAAAATCTTACTCATTGTCGTTACGGACGTTTTTTGCCGGCTAAGGTACCGATCCGAATCGTCCCTTATGGAACTCCAAAATATAATTCACAGTTAAGTCATTTAACTTAAGTTGCTATATTAATCAAAAAATTTATCTTGAGTGTGGATTTGAAAGGCAATATTAGGTGCCCACCCATGGAAATTCTGTGCCCACCATGGTCCTCAGCAGAGCCAAGTTATTTGGTGATATATTGAGAGCGACTGCGAAATCCGTACACCATGCTATCAAGCGCAAAGTCGTAGGAGGTTACATCGATCGAGAATTCGAAACGAGAAAATTATATCTGAAAGTCGTTGAATGCCTAACCCCTCTCACTCTGAGAGGATCCATGCTCCGTAGTGGCAATGGATTGCGATGATGATGAGGGTTGTAGATAGTAGACCAAGACATACTAATAAACCTGTTGGTTAAGCTAAGAACATGTTATGATGTATCAGTCAATCTATGGCCCGTATTATTAAACCAACATCAGTTCCTAAGTGTAGATTGACTTATAAATTTTCGTAGATTGATATGGGTTTATTAATATGGACCTATGCTTCCAATACTTGAGAACCTGTAATCTCATAATACAGGCCATAGACACTAACCTGTGTCCAGGAGTCCGGGTCTGGCGGCAGCGCGAGGTCAGCCACGTGCCTCGCGAGGAGCGCGCGTGGCATGGCGGGAGCGGGCGAGCGCGAGGGGGAGTGGCGTGACGGGGAGTGGCGCGAGGGGGAGTGGCGCGGAGCGGAGTGCTGGTGCGCAGAGTGGCGCGAGGGGAGCGCGGGGGAGTCGCGGCGCGAGCTGGCGCGAGTCCGCTCCTCACTGCCACTGCCGCGCCAGCGCTTACCGCCGCTACTCGACACCGACTCGTCGTCTGATACCTGTGACGATACCAATAAAAAGATATAAGCATTTTGAGGTTCGTTATCCCTATATCTTTAAGCGTAAAGTAATCCAACTTTGAATAAAGATATTTTGATTTATTTGATATATTTATTGTTTTGTTGTAGATACTAATGTGATTAACAAAATCAATCTATCGCTTTTGCAGTCAAGATATTGTGGCGGATTCTGTTTAACATAATCTCTAAACTAGGTAAACTAAAATACAAGCTCTAAATCCAGTGCTGCCCCTTTCCGAAAGGAGTATTATGAAATGAATGAATGAAAATTATTTTAGTTTAGAGATGGCGTTCAACAGAATTGACCTCAGTGACGCCTTGTTGTTATAATTGTGAAACTGGCAAAGTGTATTTGTGGCACTCATGCCATTCAAAGACATAGAAGAAAATCAAAACGTGATATAGTTCCAAAACTAAAACCATAACATTTGGTCTAGAAAAAATATCATTTAAGAAAATCATCATCAGTTGGCTATCAAGCTATAATGAAAAAAGTAAATGTTTGTGTATTATTGCTCACCAGATCATTTCTGGAAACTTCTTCAACTCTTTTGTGTTTGGGCGGCCGTCCTCTTGGAAGCCTAGGCATTAAATAAATACAATAAGTTTTTAAGCTTTATTGAATTTACTAACTTATGCCCGCAGCTTCACTCACGTTAAGTTCGATTTACATACAAATGTTTTTAACCCCTTAGTTAGTGGGTGAAATTTCAAAAATCATCTATTTGCGGATGCCAACGTCTAAGTCTAAAAGCTATCTTTATGCCATATTTCAGCCCAATCCGTCCAGTGGTTTGAGCTGTGCGTTGAAAGATCTGTCAGTCAGTCAACTTTTCATTTTATATAATTAGATAATTCAAATCATAAAAGTTATTTGTCAATGTGGTTACTCACTTTTCTTTGGGTGCATCGCTGTTTGGTGTACTCGTTGAAATGATCGATTTAGGTTTACTTTGTGCCCTGGAAACAAAAATATAATACTTACTTACACTTTTTAATGTATATTTACTTTAAAAACTTCACTTGAAAACATTAAAACAGTAGAATTGTGTCAAAGGCTGAAGTTAAATAGATGGGAGGTTAAAAATTTTGTCCACTGACGGCATCAGTCCATATGACATTTGTCTCGATGAAACGTCATGATGCCAAATGTATTTGACCGTGGGATTTGGATTGGTGGGCACGGAATTTCCGTAGGTTAGCATTGCGCCAAAATTTGGCGAAGAGATTTCACACAGACAACATAATTTTGTCTTAAACTACATTAACTAGTTACTAGACCATGAGTTGATAAAAAAAACGGGTACTTTGACTGTTGTACGTGATTTATCAAGCATTCTTCCTTAGTAAAAAAAAGGGATTTGTGTGCCTATAACTATTAAATGTTTTGAAATAATTGTGATAATTTATTAAAAAAAATTGTACGTCAGGCTTGCCTGACTGGATATGTTGCCGCTTTCTAATTCATCAACAAACACCTCAATTTCACGAATTAATACAAATAATGTATAAAACAAATGACTTACAGTCAATGCCCAGCTTAATATTATTGTACTCGGCGAAGCATTGCCTGAGTACCTGTGCAGGCGGTCGGGTTAGTTTGCGAACCTGTGCAGGAGGTCGGGTTAGTCAGCGTACCTGTGCAGGAGGTCGAGTTAGTGAACGTACCTGTGCAGGCGGTAGGGTTAGTCAGCGTACCTGTGCAGGCGATCGGGTTAGTCAGCGTACCTGTGCAGGTCGGGTTAGTCAGCGTACCTGTGCAGGAGTTCGAGTTAGTGTACGTACTTGTGCAGGAGGTCGACTTAGTGAACGTGTGCAGGCGGTCGGGTTAGTCTAAGTACCTGTGCAGGCGGCCGGGTTAGTCAACGTAACTGTGCAGGCGGTCGGGCTAGTGTACGTACCTGTGCAGGCGGTCGGGTTAGTCAGCGTACCTGTGCAGGCGGTCGGGTTAGTTTGCGAACCTGTGCAGGCGGTCAGGTGAGTCTACGTACCTGTGCAGGCGGTCAGGTTAGTGTACGTACTGTAACATTACAATTTTAGTATAACAAAATTGCAAAAATTTAAATACCGCTAGCGTCATCTAGGGACACTAGTCGGTAACAGGGCAACCTTGTTAGGAAGTATTGCAAATTAGATACGACTAGCTCCATCTATGGGCACTAGTCTGTGAGATGAGTTGTCAAATCGATATTAGTTCGTATAGAAAGTGAGAAAAAAGTTATATACCTTTTGGAAAATCAGATTCCTTTAGATAAAGGGGTCTGATTGGTTTTTTTTGTATAATAAAATATACCAAATAATATAAATTGTATTTCCTTTCTTGGCCAAGCAAAGTTGTCTATGTCAGGAATTGTCTATGGTCGCTCGAGAATGGTTTGACCGACGAACTGTCACGAATGACACAGGATATTATAATTTGTTCTTGTGTAGTTATCGTGGATTTAAGGGTGAAATTGCTTAAATGGTGTAAAATACGTTCAGTATGATTTCCGTGTGAGCATCGCTGCTATAAAACCCGCTTGTTGAGGACGTAGACCCTTTTTCACCTCTGGAGCTCCGAAGCTTAGCTGCGCTGATGGTGTCTCATCAAGAAAGAGGACGTACGAAAATGGCTGCCTAGTGATAGTGGTTTTCTATTACCTACTAGTTAAGTGTCCTGCTGCTGGAAAATGGTGAGTACAGACGCGCTGTTTATCTAGGGTTTAAATCGTAGGGCAGTGCTTTTCTAAGTAGACTGTTATATTGTTACAGATAAACAGTTAGTTGAACACCACGTGTTTGGGTTTTGGGAGTGGCGTTCCTTCGACTTAGTCGGTAAATATCCTTATAGAAGCGTGTTCTTGGACGCTTAGGATTTCGCCTAAACGAAATTTCTAACCTTGTGCCCTTTCTTTGTCTTTCCAGAGGAACATGGGAAACCTTAAAATAAGGAAATGTTAAAAATTATAAAACCTTAAAGTTTAATAATTAGAAAACCTTAAAATAAGGAAATGTTAATTAATCATTATGAAACCCTAAAGTAATGAAACTTTAATAATTATAAAACCTTAGAATTAGAAAACCTTAAATAATGAAACTTTAAAATTATAAAACTTTAAAATGAGAATTTGTAAACCTTGAGTCTCGAACCTTGTTTTACAAACGTAAATGTCATTCGAACTTCAATAGCCATCGTGGGCTTTTATTAGTACCTTCTGGTACCATATTTCGGGGGGTCATGACCTTGAGGTGACCTCGAGGTGGTCCAGTCTGTCGTCGAGCCTGCAGAACCCCGCGGTGCTGGGAGGCTGTTCATGGCGGTGTGGCTCCGAGTCGTCGTACTGTTACGCCAACTTCGCAGCAGGTCGGGTGAGTCTACGTACCTGTGCAGGCGGTCGGGTTAGTCAGCGTACCTGTGCAGGCGGTCGGGTTAGTCAGCGCACCTGTGCAGGAGGCCGGGTTAGTGTACGTACCTGTGCAGGCGGTCGGGCGGCGAGATCGGTCGCTGCGCGCGGTACGGGCACGCGGACGCGGCGCCGTGCTGCTTGTGCGAGCCGCCGCGCACCGAGCCCAGCCCCCGGCAGCCGCCCACGCCGCACGGACCACTGATGCGCAGCTCCTCCGCCGCTGTACACAATCGGGAGCGGACGTTTAGTACTGCCTCGTTGGTCTAGTGGTTGGCATGACTGCGGCCGACGAGGTTCCGGGTTCGAGTGCCGGGTCGGGCTATAATTGAGTATTGAGGTTTTCTGACTAGAAATTCTCAGTACTAGCCCGGAGTTAGGAAGTTGGCGGTGTTTCACCCCCGTGTCTCGGAGAGCACGTTAAGCCGTCTGTCCCGGTTATTATCACTAACATGATAAGAGTCGTTATAGCCCGCCAACCCGCATTGGAGCAGCGTGGTGGGCCTAAGCTCTAATTCCCACTCTGCTATGAGAGTGGAGGCCTGTGCCCAGCAGTGGGACGTTAATGGGCTGTAGTGGTGGTGGTACTGTACTGTATTAGTACTTTAAGTTTCCGTCGTTAATCATCACCATCGCGTCGTATACTTTGTATACTTGGCGTTCATAGTGTACAGTAGCTCTTGATAAGACGTGACAAAGTGCACTTCAGCTCGCACAGCGTTGCGAGCGAAATTTGTACCTCAGCGTAGTGTTAGGGTTGTCTTCTAACCTCTTGTAATGAATAAGGTCTTACGCATGATATTTGTAATTAGAATGTAAACAACCTAGAATGATTCAATATCGTTTACTGTACTTCCTTTGTTCATCTATGAGTAAGGAGAACGTGTAAAGTCAAGCGGCAAACTTATTTAACAGTGCACGCGTGACACTCGACCGATTCCAGTGCCGTCGCCGGGTCGCGCCGCCGCCGTAGGTATTAAATCTTGGGTCCCATGACCAAGCGAGCCAGGCATTGTACAATGCAATAAGATAAACAATTGGTATTGTTTAACGATGATTCTTTTCCATACTAATATTATAAATGTAAACGTGTGTCTATTTGTCTGGTACGTTTTAATTATTTTATCAAAATCTGTTAAAAAGATGAGGCCGCAAAAGCGTATCAGACAGACATACACACACTTTCGCATTTATAATATTAATATGGATACTTAGTATTATTCAACTCACTGAGGGGCGGTTCCAGGGGGTGTCCGGTCTTAAGACACCAGCCCACGGGGTGTATGTCCGGGGAGTCGTCATCGAGCCAGCACGCGAGCTCGTCGGGCCAGCCGTCGAACGACACGCGCACCTGGTGGCCCTTCACCGCGCTGATCGTCGCCACGCGGATCAGGAACGGCACCTGCGCATACACCGACGCGATATTGACTATATTTTTCTTTATTTAACTGGCTTTACGGCTCTGGGTTCCAGCCCTTCTGAGCCTGACATTGATTATAGGCTGTTCGCTTTCAGAGAATAGTGACTCATAGCTTGGGTGAGACAGCTCACCTTCACCTACGTTTAGGTGAAATGCATGTCACTTAGAAAATGCTTTCTTAGAGACGGTCGAAGAATTCTAAATATTAAATTTATAATATAGATTCTATTATTTGGCCATAATGTTACTGTATGTTCTTTTTGATACATGAAAGATAGTTCAGATGATCAGGATATAAAAAAGGTCGTTGTGCCGCAGGATGGATCAAGTTCACAGCGGCGTGGGTACTACATAGGCCCTTTCATAGAAAAAAGTTCGGCGTCCTAATTGTAGAGCATGCCCCTCACCTGTCCTTGTCTCAGCCATAGCGCTGTCCCGCTTTTCAGACTAGATGGCGTTAGTAAAATAGGTCCACATTCTTTGTTTGACAGGCCCAGTCTATGTAAATTGAGGTTGTTGACCAGAACAGTCACACTCACCCTGCGGTCGACGACCTCCAGCTTCATCCCCGGCTTAAAGCCGAGCGGCGGGCGCGTCTTGAAGGCGCGGGGCGGCGCCGCGCTCGACATCGTCTCCGACAGGTAACTCTCCCATGAGAAAGACGACGGGTCCTTGAAGTCTGTGGACAGGAAGCCTCAGCTCAACTCAACACCTAAGATTCAGAGTAAGTAGAGAAAGAGTAGATGCAAACGTGGGATGGATGCGCATGTATGTTGTGGCGTCATCCATCGAATGTGCGTTGGAATGAGTCGGTCACGGCCCATCTACTGAACAGATTTTGATGAAATTTGGTATAGGGATAGTTTGTATCACGAGAACGGACATAGGCTACTTTTTATCCCGGTAAACAAAAGAGTTCCCGCGGGAATCAAAAAATCTTAATCCACGCGAACGGAGTCGCGGGCATGATCTAGTAAAAAAGACACCGTAGCCGCTAGTCTTTTCTCTATATACGGCATCCGCACTCTGCAAGTAGCCGTTGTATCTTATTCAAACTACTAGTTGATGAACTCGACTTAGTCCGAATGGATTAAGTTTTTTAAATTCCCGCGGAAACTCCTTAATTGTCCGGTATATAAGGGATGCCTATGTCCTTCCCCGGGATACAAACTATCCTCGTGCCAGATTTCATCAAAATCGGTTGAACGGATGGGCCGTGAAAGCGTAGCAGACAGAAAGACACACTTTCGCATTTATAAAATTTGTATGGATATCGCGGAAAATATAAATAGGTGACCAAAATATGTTCATTTCAAAATCGACTTTGTCACAACTCACAATAAATAATAAATACCGTAGAGAATTGCATTCGTATACTTTAAGTTAGTTTAGAATTAATACAATGTTAATGTGTTTTCTGATATGGAATTGGTAACTTGTTGTGATGTTAGGCAGTGGCTTGCACAGGTTTTGAAGCTAGGGTAGGCATTAGTTAGTCAGAATACCTGTTTACTAGCTGTTTTGATGAAAAATGAGCCCATTTGGGTAAGCAGTGCTTTTACGCCTCTAAGAACTGCACGCCACTGATGTTAGGTACAAGAAAATTAGCAGGTTCGATTCCCGAAGTCAATTTGGCAATTGAGTATTTCTGAATTGGCTCAGATCAAATCTGGTGTACAGCTGTGTTACTGTCGTACCTACCCGCAAACACAGCACATAGCGTTCCAGTACGATGCCACATAAAATCAATTAAAAAGGTGATTGAAAAATACCACCACAACCCTTACATTCCAGGTAAGCCTGCCTTCATATAAAATAATTTGGAGCTAACATATGATCGTATAAAAAATTATAAAAGTAGATAATGCCCGCGACTTGATCCGCACCGATAAGTTTTTTAAATTCCCGCGGGAACTCCTTACTTTAATAGCCTATGTCTTCGGGATACAAATTTTCTCTATATCAAATTTCATCAAAATATGTTGAACAGATGGGCCGTGAAAGCAAAGCAAGACAGGCAGACAGACGCACTTCGTATGGATTAGTATGAAAATCCTCTCCCGAGATAAGCAGTTTTCTTTTTTTATCACAATCTATCCATTGCGCTAGATAACGAGTGCATCTGACGATAAGTGATGTTTTAGTTGATTAAAAAAAAGTATTTCTTTGAACTGAATTCATAGTTAATCAGCAAACCATTTTTTGCACGATGAATAAATGTTTACGAACGAAACAGCGAGGACAGGCTCATTTCAAACTCAAATTAAACAAGATACGTAACCAAAGCAATTCCATACGATAATAATAATAAATTGACTCACGCGAAATTATCAAAACCGTATTTCATATCCCACTTAACTTTAAACCATTAATAACATGACAAATAACCATTAAATTGGCTTATATTTATCAACAAGTTAAATCGAATTATCTAATATGAATCCGCGATATGTGCGTACAGGTCGAGCGTTGGTAGGCAACTGATAGTGTTTTGAAGGCGACTTGGTAACGTTGCTCGTAAACACCGCAACGATTAAATTGTAGATACTTAATTATCCTCGTTAGGTAATGTAAAAATCGAGTGTTATTTTTCTTATTTTACCAAATTTAGAACTGCTGTGTTTTATGGTTCGACTTGTTTATCTTAACATTTTGGTTGCTTATAGGCCTAGGTATTATTCTGCACTTTTCACAGATACCCTTACAATTGATTCAGCGTAGTGTAATAAGATTTAGGGATTAAGGGTCCCTAAATTGGTCCTTATTGCTGTGTAACAAGCGACGCTCTAAATTGCGGCCATGCCCACCCTTACCACAGGGCCCTGTAAAAAGTGCAGTGTAATAGGCCTATTAATGCCTATTTCTACTTGTATTATGTGCGTTATGACTTCTATTTTCATTATTGATATAATAATATAATAATTTATTCTACTTATTCTTCCCTATCCCACGTTTCTACTCTCGCTTGAAAGTAATATGAGTAGGTATAAATAAAATAATTCATTCAAAATAAACAAAAAAGCATCACAATTTTGTAAGTCTGTAAAAAAATAAAAAGAAAGAATAAGCTATTTAAAGCCCGCGAGAGTACTGAAAATCGTATGGGACTGCTTTATTTTCCGGGATAGGTATAAAGAATCACATGTTCGCCGCAAGGACGCAAACTTTCATTTCCTCTTTAACCCCTTTTGGGATGAAATTTGAAAAAAATATTGATACATAAGCTTTCATTTCAAGTCTCATAGTCAATTTATTTTTCATAGATAGCACGTGAAAAATTAGGGATTTTCAATTTAATACGACTTTCACCGCCTATTTAGTAATTCCGAGGGCGGAATTTCTAAAGCTATCTCGGTGCCTTCGTCAAGGCTGTACAAGTAGACGGATGAAAACTGTAAGGATTTAAGATGAAAAGAGTGCCCTCAAATAGTAATACAATAATAAATAATCAATCGCTTTTGAATCATCAAGCTAAATTACAACTGAATCAGAGAATTTTTAATCTCATAAGTCTACACTGTAGACTGTAGACTTATATAGTTTTGAAGTGACCAAAATTATTATTATTCATGAACTTTTATGCATGACCTGTAGAGTTCATGAATAATAATAATTATGGTCACTTATGGTCACTTAAAAACTTCTCTCATTTGGGTAAGTACTCACAGTTTGTACGAGTACCTAGTAATGAGATGGCACGATACATTGATAGCAAAACGAGTTTGCGCTCAACCTAAATAAATTCTTTACAGAGCACGTGCCACTTGACCATGTCAGTCTTTTACCAAACAATCAAGGGCGTGGCGAGGTACCCTACCGACTACCCTGCGACGTGTCAAAACGTGGCTGAAGTCTACGATGATCGAAATGCATGCTAAGCGTACACAGGAAAATTGTCAAAGAAAAAGAGAAGAGATTTTGAGAGAAGTTTTAAACAAATTTTGTGAAGAACCGCGCCGATTACTGGTCAAGCAATAAAGTTATTTGTGATTGTTAGGTATATATATTGTGTTTTTAATTTTAACCTCACTTCCGACCTCCACTACTAATGTGAGATACTAAAAAAAATATAGTGTAGGATTGTCTTTATCTGCCCCACTCTATATAAAATCCTGTCTACGCCCTTACAAACAACTGTTTCAGTTACTTTCGACCTCAGAAATAAACTAACCAATTTTACTTGAGTGGAATTTTTAAAAATCGCGAAGGAAGTAAAATTTCTAAGAATTCTGAAACATATTCTTTAATTCCGCTACAAATTAGCCTCGGACTGCAATCTCACCTGATGGTAAGCGAAAATGCTGTCTAAGATTGTAGCGGGCTAACCCATTAGAGGTATGGCAGATATATCAGACCCATACTCCTAATGTTTCTACACGGCATCGTACCGCTTACTATATAGCTTGGGAGCTTGTCTTTGCCGATAGGGTGGTAACTAGCGACGGCCGAAGCCTCCCACCGGGAAAATACAAATCTGGCCTATTCCTTGTCTACTGTTGTATAAAAGAAACCTATGAGTATGTGCAAAGTGCCAGCTTTCTAGATCCAAGGGTGTATACTGTGCGTTGATGGATAGGTACATTTTAGAGGTTACCGACTGTAAGCGGTAGTACAAAAACAATGTTTTTTTCACAGGAGTAAAGATCTTTTACTACCGTTAACCGCTAATCGTTTAACAAACGGTAGTAAAAAAAACAATTTTTTTTCACTAGCTAGTGCACAGGAATAAAGATTGTTTACTAATATTTTCAACCATTAGCTGTTAACCGTTTCACCGTTAAGCTGTATGTTAACACCTCTACATTTGCAACGCAAAATATGGACGTGCTACTTTTTTCTTTTTAAGTTGAACGCTAATATTGATAAAGAACCATGCCATGCCCGTTACAGGTTAGCCCGCTACCATCTTAGACTGCATCATCAGTTACCTGCAGCAGGTGAGATTGCAGTCAAAGGCTAACTTGTAGTGGATAAAAAAAGAACGTTTCAATTCCAACACAATGATTATTATCAGGTTACATAATTAATTATTTAATAGTTTATTTTTTCAAAAATCTACAGAAATGACCCTATGGTATTCGTAACTTTTCACCCTTATTTATTATGGGGGCCTGGACTGAGCCTCAAGCTAGTTACGAGTTACGACACATATTTTACTATTACTAAGTACAGTATTTTACTAATGGACTTCCCAAAATTAGGAGGCCTATGCCGGTCTTGCAAAATGAAAAACAATAATGAAATAAAAAAACATACAAACATAGAAACATACATAACAACTAAGGCGCTTTTTTTTATCCACTACAAGTTAGCCTTTGACTACGGTTTCACCTGATGGTAAGTGATCATCACTTACAGTCTAAGATGGTAGCGGGCTAACCACATATTTGGGCATGACAGTTATATTAAGCCGATACCCCTATTTGGTTTCTACACGGCATCGTACCGGAACGCGTGATCGCTTGGTGGCACGTCTTTGCCGGTAGGGTGGTAACTAGCCACGGCCGAAGCCTCCCACCAGGCCGAACTTTATCATACTTTATTTTTAATTTTTTTTATTATACTTTTTTCATTATTATAAGTACTTCGAAAGGAACGAAAACTCGATTAGTCGTGAGTCGAGGCTCAAGACTGACTCTAGCGGCTTTCCCAGGTACACTAAAAACCCAACGACGCTACTTTATTTGCACAAGATAATATTTACACGTAAAATGATTATGCTAATAATCTGGCCCATTCTGTCTTTCGGCTTCATTCGCGGAGTGCGACCTTCGATCACGTGTGGATGCAATTTTTTCTAATTACCTTTTAATTTACGATTTTAATATAACCTGTAGTAACGATTAATTATTTAATTAATCGGTGACTGTTTGCTGTGTCGCGCGTTCCACTACCTTTTAATTAACAGCAAAGTAATACTTTTTGTTTCATGTTTTCAGTTTCATAAAGGAAATAGTTTTCTCACACAGTACCTTTGTCACAAGATTTGAAACACTGTGGTGTTAAAGTAAAATAGATATTTAAATACATTAAACACAATATGAAAAGCAACAGGTTAGGTTTTGGGGAGAATTTATATTCTTTATTAATTATACATTTCTTGCACAATCAATTCAATTGAATTCAGCAGAGGTCTGTAAGAGATTGTTTTACCAATAACAGGACTTCTGTAGTATTTTTTCTTACTTTTTATGTGTGTTCAATGAAGATCTAAATATATAAAAGGAAAAGGTGACTGACTGATCTATCAACGCACAGCTCAAACCACTGAACGAATCGTGCTGAAAGCCATGCAGATAGCTAGTACGACGTAGACATCCGCTAAGAAAGAATGAAGCTATTTTTGAAAATTCAACTAAGGGGTTAAAATAGAGGTTCGAAATTTGTGTAGTCCACGCGAAGTCGCGGGCATAAGCTAGTATTTGAATAAATAGATGTAGTACTCACAGTTGGGCACACTCTACATAGAGCCAAGCAAAATCGCGAGGCAAGCTCTCGGAATCCTCAGGGAAAAATAAAGCGTGGCCGACCCAAACAAACTCGGCGGCGGCGTACGGTTCTGGCGGAGTTCGCGACGATAGGGATGACGTGGGATGAGGTCAGGGGTGTAGCTGCTAACCTCTTGAGATGGCGCAACACTGTAAGATGTATAAATAAATAAACATAGCACTCACAGTTGGGTGGGGTCAGGGTGACGCTGTTCTCCTCGGCCCAGCCCACGGGGTGTATGTACGGCGAGGCGGGGTCGACCCAGCAGTCGTACACTTCGTCCCAGCTGTCGAAGCTGACCAGCAGCCTATTGTCCAGCATGTCCGCTACGGTGGCCGGACAGACCATGTCGTTGTGGCGGTCCTCAGCTTCCAGCTTCATGCCGATGCGGAAACCGTTGGGCTTCACCATCTGATTAACAAAAGCAATGGTAAAAATAATAACACACTTTATTTTTAATTAAATTCAAATCAAAGTTTTTGATTCGAAATTAGTATGTATATAAGTCAAACTTATCTGACCCTGTGTCCAAAATTGGAACTAATTTTGATGCCTGTCTGGCTTTTATTTTATTTTTCATATCTACTAGCAATGCTGTCAACGGGTCAGATAACTTTGTGGGACTATACAGCCCAGTTAAATTTTTACGACTTTTCATCAACATCATCGAACATCGTGCGTTTCGATGCCCAGAATACAACATTAGATATCGGCGGGACGGTTCAGTTGACTGTAAATGCGTGAACGTATAGTCGCGGCTAACTTCCGAGACGTCATAAAATCAAAATCGGACTGTACACGGACTGTGTTCTTGTTTTTCAATTTAATATAAATAAGTGATGGTGATAATTAACTACGGCATCTTAAATCTAAAGCTACAAGGGATCCAAACACACCTGGTCTGAGAAGAGCCCACAACAAACTCAGCCAATTTTTCAATATTATCAAATGTCCATCTCACAAAATGCGATACGTGATTTCGTATCAATTAAAAAAAAATACGAAATCCATAGTAGAAATACTATAAATGCGAAAGTTTATCTTTCTGCTAGGCTTCACAGCCCAACTGTTTGAAATGCGTCGACGAAAGAAGCGACTGTAATCGGTAAGTAAGTAAAAACACTTTATTGCACACAAACAAATAACAGAACAAAGGTAAAACGAATCGTGACAGAATTTACAACTTGTTACGGTGTAAAGGCGGCATTCTCATGATCGGTCGGTATGACCGGATCGGACATGAGAGGATTGGTAATCTATATGATTACCGATTACTGTAACATTAAAGCATATTCCGAATTATATTAAGAAAACCTGCAGTGTTACTTACAGCAGACGTGATATGTGGGAAAAGATGCCTAGGCGCTGTGACGGCACGCATCTGCTTTAGGTACAGCGGCCACGAGAATGTAGCGGAGTCGTAACCCGCGGGCGGCTTCAGCGGGCGGCCGTTCTTTTCGCACCAGCCCGCAGGGAAGATGTCGATACAGTCCGCGTTGACCCAGAAGTCGTACATATCCGGATACTCGTCGAAATGCAGCCGCATCCGGTAGCCCTGCACTTCGGCGACGGAAACCACGCAGAACAACGAGGGGTGCTGCGGATCTATCGCCTCCATTCGCATCCCGACCTTAAACCCGTTTTTATTATAAGGAAACGGATCTTTAAAGAGCTTTACGGGCGCGGCTTTCGCTTTGCAAACGTCCAAGTACCGCATCCACGAGAATCCGTTCTTCCCGCACATCCACGGATACTTCTCGTTCTCCACCGAGTCCTCGCCAATTTTCATTATCTCAGACATCTGAGTGTCACTTGTTGCAGAATCGTAGTGCTTCAAAGGAACCTTATCGCCTTTACTTTCGAGAATCATGTCCGAGTCCGGCAGCTGTTTCCTCATGAGCAATTTCTTCATCTTGTTCCTTTTCTTGGCCAATTCTATCCTTTCCCTATCCTTTTTCTTTTGCTCTATCTTTTGGACCTCGGTTTGGCATGTGGAGCTACAGAAGTTGGGCGTTATAAACTCGGCTGCCATACCGTGGCACCCACAACCGTCGCACTTGTAT
This sequence comes from Erebia palarica, assembly GCA_964035005.1. Taxonomy (NCBI): domain Eukaryota; kingdom Metazoa; phylum Arthropoda; class Insecta; order Lepidoptera; family Nymphalidae; genus Erebia; species Erebia palarica. Next base: position 40,694,627 of record OZ035983.1, read on the forward strand.
AGGTCTTCGGGAGAAGTCGGCTTTTTCTCCTTACTCGTCTCTATTCTCTGCTTCAGTGGAGTGTGATATTTGGTGTTTGGATTACTGCCGCCGGCGTCTTGCTGCTCTTCCATAACATCGATAAGACCGAATTCATTCGTCCGAAAGTGAAGATTACTGCCTCGGAGCTGGGCTATCCCGTTTTTCCATAACAAACCAGGTGGGTTTTCTTCTAAAGTAGGATCGTGTTCCCTTATCTTTATTTCGTCTTTAAATTCATAGGCATCTATTTTCTGATAGAACACTTCATTAGGTTTGTCGTCAACTTTCTCCTTGTATTCTTCAGGGTCAGAGTCACCTAGGTTAACTTTGGCTTCGAGATCTTTATCAAGCTTTTCGTCGCAGAAGAGAGATGGTACCCGATGGTCATCGTTATTATCAAAGTCTAAATTTTCGTCCGATTTTGATTGATTAACAACTTTCGTAGGTGGTAAATTTAATTTCACATTTTTGCTCGTCATATTCTCTGTACACAGTGATATTCGACGCTTAATATTGTTGGCGGTTATGGTTTTTCTATCGCTATTATCTGAATAGGATCGCCGCAGAATTGCAGGCGCCGCGATGGGAACGGGAGCCACGTCATTTCTGTCGAGCATGTTTCTATTCAAAAGGCTCTTGCCTTTCTCTGGTATGGCCAAGGTAAAGGATTTTTCTCGAGTCATTCCACCTTCATCATCTGCTATCGACACAGTGTAAATATCATCATTCATAGAAGCATTGGTCTCGGGTATAGACAATGTGTACTCGCCTTGCTCGCCCGTAGGTTCCGCTCTAGAACCCGGTATTGAAATAGTGAATGTTTTGTCTGTTTTGTTTGGGCTCTGGGGCACATAATTATCTTTCCCGTTAACGGTAACTAGTTTAGCCAATGGCTGCAGAGGTGGCATGTCTGAGGTTTCCACTGATGTGTCCCTCATGACTGTGATGTTTCCTTGGGGATCGTTCTGTATCTGTCCATTGGCTATCTGGAGGTTTATTATTGGACCCTTAGAAGCCATAGTTGCTGGCAGAGTCACCGGTAGAATAAACTTGGTGTTTTGCATTTTGGGCATATTCATGGGGGTCAGGAATAGTTTTTGATTGTTTGAATTAACATTCGTTTGATTGCTCGAGATGAGGATTGATTGATTCTCTGACATAGTTTTAGTGGTTGGCTTTTTAACAGAGCCCAAGTATGCTATAGCTTGCTTCCCCTGTGTTCCAGGTGCAATGCTCACTGGCACCATCATTTTTTCATTAGTTTTTGGTTTTTGAATCACTATCGGCTGAGCAGTGTTAGCTGGTGCGAGTATAGATTTGCTTTGTCCAGGCAACTTAGGAGCAATGTTGGGTTTGGTACCAACATTCGATATTAAGTGTATATTTGAATTATTTGTGACCTGAAATACAAAAGTACTGTCAGAATATGCTCAAAAGTCTTGTTAGTGCATGGGTTCATATATTTATATGGTTAATCCTAAGTTGTAAGCCAGTGTAAAATTATAGTGTATTTATTTTACCATAATAGTAACGAGAAACCTTACCTGAGAATTCACAAAAAATATTCAACTAAAAACATTTATCTTATGTATTCAACTAAAAAAGTGTAGAATGAGGGCATCAATTAAAAAGTGTACTAATTATTAATTTCTCAAGCCAAGTTACTAGACTAGTTTGTTACTGCTCAATCATTTCCATTATGATACTGGTATCATATTATTGTCATTAAATAAAATTTACAGCTGAATGCACAAAAAAATAAATTTCAAGTATAAACACTATGTTCATCATTATAAATTATCATATTACTTAGGTTTGATTGCACCATCTATGGCAATGATTATCTTTAAAGTTGCTCACCAAATATCTCCAAATTATCAAAGTGAGTGGAACAAGTCAGTATTCTTAAACCATAATTAAGATTTTAAGACAAAATTTGGTAAAAAGTGGAAGAACCCTATTACTATTGTAAAGTGGTTGTTTTTAGGTTTTAAATTAAATAATAACTATTACCATTGATGGTGCAATCAAGCTTAGAATTGCAATGCTTAAAGTACAGCTTTGAAATCAACAATTATAAACCTCATCCAATAATAAATTATTAGAAAAATAATATTATACTAATGTAATAACACACGAAATTGTAAGATAGTAACTCAAGTTGCAAGCCTGACAGTATAAGAAAGTTCTTTAAGTGGCAAAATAATAATTGGTAAAGCAAACCTAATAAGTTGCAAAAGCTTAAAACATATTGATTATAAATTATCAATTTTTTTTCTTATAATGTACATGTACAAACATTATTTTATTACATTATTAAAAGTAGTCTATATATTATATAGAAAAATATCATTATAATGTATTGTATGTACAAAGACATTGTGCTCTCAATTAATAAAAACAATGTAGTTATTGACCTCATTTTGTGAAGAAATCAACATAAGAATACTTAAACTGACAGTTTATATAATTGCAAACAACACTACAATTTCAAGTCATATAAAATAATACTCACAGGTCTTCTGACAATGATCTGCGGTGGGTTCCCACTGGTGCTGGCTTGGCTTATTACTTCTGTACTGGTCACAGGCTTCAATCCAGTGGGGGTCTGAATGTACACAACGTGAGGGACCGTTCGGGGAGCTCCCCGTAGCTGCACTGTGCCAGCACCTCCAGCGTTAGGCAGTGCCAGTTGAATCGAGTTACTAGACGAGTTAGGAATTTGCATTACAGTCGAGTTGGAACCGACTTGCATTTGTGCCATCGATGTGGGCTTGTTCATCTTGACTTGAACCCCAGAGTCTGGGAGCTGAAGCTGTGTAGAAGTGGACACGTTCATTTCTGAGCTACCATCGAAGTTAGTAGATCGGGGATTGGAGCCCATGTGCACATGAATGATGGAGCTGTGGAGAGGCTGAGTGTTCTGCAGCAAAGGCATGGAAGGGAGTTGAAGGCTCTGGTTAGCTGTGGGGATGCTGAGCGGGACGTTGATGGTGTCCCCGGCCGGCATCTGCACAGGGATGTTAGTGGTGGCGGACACCTGCAGCGGCAGACTCACCGGCGCCACCTGCACGGGCACGTTGATATTGCTGGCTGCGCCCGGCAGCTGCACGGGCACGTGCACCGTGGACAGCTGCAGGGGGTAGGGGGAGCTGCCCGAGTGCAGTTTCATGGGGGCGAGGGAGTGGCTCACGAGGCCGTGGCTGAGCGACATCGAGCTCTGCGGCGCCTGCACCGAGGACACGATCATACTGCTCGTGATTGGCGCCTGAAAAACCGTAAACGATGTCATTGAGGACGAATTCATTTGCGCCTATCGGAAACGAGGAGTTTCGACACTCACGCGTAACGTATTCAATAGCACATTCTGCTGAGAGTTGCCCTGAGCCAGATTGCCGCTCGTGGAGGTGCTGGTCGCCTTTAATAATCTTTTTTTCAGAATTTCCGTTTTCGGATCGTCAAAGTTTTGAAGTGAATTACACTGCTGTCTCTCCATTTCTCGCCCCGAAAAACGTAAGCGACACCATTACCGATGTTTAATTAACTTTTATAATTCATTATTGACGACCTGCAATGCAAGAATAAATAAAAATTTGTATTCTAAAAATCGTCTCAAAGCACTGCTCGTTCATGTTTCATAGACAGTCGTAACAAAAGTTGTCGCATGTAATGAACTCAAAATAATATATATAACTAAATTATTTAAAGCTAAATTATATTTAAAGAAAATACTACAATTTTCTTTAGCGAGTATAGCACATATCAATATTGTGCAGCTACTTTTGTAGACCGACAACCTTTAAAAAGAAAAGTTCATAAAACAGTAATACATTATACTATTGCTTACCTTTTACTATATTAACATGTATAACGTTTTCACAGGTATTATTCTGAGGAATTCATTAAGATTATCCTTTTGAAAACCATTAAAGAAAAATAAAATTCAGTCAGCAAAGCGACGAATTTTACCTGCCTACACAACTGGTAATAATTGCTGACAACTTAACCAAAATAAACAGGCAGCTGTTAGGTTGGTACTTTCAAATATTTTGACCAATCGCTAGCTAGCATTCCTATGACGAAGCTTTCGCGCCCGATTATTCAGCTAAAAAAATTAGACTGATTTGTTTTAACAAAAATACTTTAATTCGCCTATTTGTTATAAAATATTTGATGATTGTAACTTGATAATGGTCTCGTTTAATTATTGTTTATAAATAAATGAAAATGTAGGAGTATATAATATTATGTTTTTATATTTTGGATCTTTTGTTTCTAAAAGTTGAGTATGTACTTTTTGATAGATGGGTACGAAATATTTCATTATTACGTAATGAAGCCAATGGAAAGGGAATACTTTTTTATCGCTTTAGGAATAATTTATTTCATGATTCATATTATCAAAACTAATTATACCGTCGTATTTGGTTTTAAATAAAATAAATAGTTTCTTATGAGGGCATGTCAAAGATTAGAAAATGGTCGGAAGACGGAAATAGAATGTGAACAAGTTTTCAATATCATCTTCCCGGTCCCGCTACGAGTTTCCGTTATAGACGTTCGGATACATGTACCTACTCTTACTCAACTTACAAATTGTAGACAAAAAGTGATCTCGTAGAATTTGAGGGCCTGTTGCTTGAACTAGACTCACAAATGAGAAAAGATGGATTGAGCACTTTGAAGTTGAAGCAAGTACCTATAAAATCGCGTTGCTTGTCCCGCTTCGACTACGCGATTACTAAAATAAGTCGGGCGATAAACAAAGAGAATCGGTCTTTGGGTAAGAAACTATTTTAAAAAATCCAGAGCTTAAATTGAGTCAAAAAATATAAGTATCTTAGATTTTTTCAAATTCATCAAAACATGTCAAACAGAGAATAGTAACAAATGTAGAATAGTAATAATGTCAAATGTCAATTGTTACTTGTCTCCGGTGCTTGTCTCTGATGTTAATCATACTTGTCTCTGATAACAATGCCAAAACAAGCGATGAAAGTGATCCACAAATGGATTTATTGAATTTATCTAATAAAATTCTCTAAAATTCAAATTTCATTTCATTATTTTTAGCAAAATCTTTTTAGGAACAGTTTGGAACCACATTTAATGGTTTTCAAAAGTTAGTGTCGAATCTACAAATTGCTTACATTTATGAAGTGTATCGTGTAAGTATGGAAGTATTTTGCAAGATATATTTAATTGTGAGCAACATAAATAAGTTTCCTTCAATTTTGTGCACAACTTTCCATTACAATATTGCACCAATCAGATCATTAAAAGTTGAAGTGGCACCATTCAATAATGTTTGTTTGATTGTTTTTGTGATGCACACATGTCGTAATAATAAGGATTTAAGACTCACTTTGAACGTAGTTTATCGTAATATATAATATATAATAATTAAGGGTGCGTTATGTGTACCACAATAAATTCCACTATTTATCGGTGATCCTGTAGTGAACACAATCCATGCAACTGGGTCGAAATTGCCTACCACATTTCGATCCAGTTGCAGTAGGTATATCGTTATTCTTTTTATAGTAAGTCATAGTAATGATAATGAATTTTGGGGTTACTACTTCAATATGGCTAATTCTGTCATACATAATCTCTAAACTATAATGACAGTACAGATTACTATACTATACTCTCTGCTAAAAGGGACAGCACTAGATTTAGTCCTGTCAATTTAATTGTTTATAGTTTGCGTTCAACAGAATTTGCCACAATGTTGTTCAATAATTTTATGATCAGGTTCACAGACTAATGTAGAGGAGGAGCAACATGAGTAGTCAGCACCAGTACATGTCGGTGAACAACCCATCCAGCTCAAGAGTGGGAGATATTGAACACATCAGTGAGTACCTATAGTCCAAGAGCTGGTGACAAATTTCGGGAAGGTCCTTTTGGCAAGCTGAAATTGTGAAAAATATAATTTTGTCAATTGGCAAATCCAGTTCTGCCAGTCTAGTAGAGCGTTTGCGGTTATTTCGCTACTGTGCAGCATTTGCAAAAAAAAACAAAAAAATATTCGAACCAGATTCTAAAACACGATAGATTTTTGAGTATCCATACTAATATTATAAATGCGAAAGAGTGCCTGACTGCTACGCTTTCACAGGCTATCTGTTCAACTGAAACTCAAAAACCAAAATCATCAGGCATTTTCTAGTCTATATATATGTCACCATAAGATTGTAAAAACCGTTAGATTATAATCTCAACTCGCGAAATTGTAAACTGTCGAAAGATTGTGAACCATTCAATGTTCTGAGTGTCAATTTTTGAAATATTCATTGTATTTACGTTTTCTTATCTGTTTCTTGTAGGTTAGGTTAGGGTTCGACATAAAGGACCAGGTAGTTCCCGGCCGCAGGCCGGGCACTTAGGTTTTGGGGTTATTATACCTAACAGATTACAATTTACCGAAAAATAATGCATTAAATTGAAATCTTCCGACAGTTTGCAATTTCGTGAGTTAGATTATTATCTTACGCTTTTTACAATCTCACGGTGACATATATATAACCGTAAAATTGTAAACACCGTTACATTGTAAACTACCGCTTTTTATCTCGATAGATTGTAAACTGTCGAAAGGTTGTGAACCATAACAACTGCTTACAATTTAACAAATTATTTTTCGGTAGACTGCAATTTGTTATGTATGTCACCGTAAGATTGTAAAAACCTAACCTGTTAGAACCTAAGGGCACTACCTGATTATTTATGTCGAACCCTAACCTAATTTACAGGAAAGAGACAAGAAAACGTAAATACAATGATTATTTAAAAAGTTAACACTCAGAACAGTGAACGGTTCACAATCTTCCGACAGTTTACAATTTTGCGAGTTAGATTATAATCTAACGGTTTTTACAATCTTACCGTGACATATATATAAGTTAGATAATGCCTGATGATTTTGGTTTTTGAGTTTGAGTTTTAGAGTGATAATATTAGTATGGATACTCAAACGTTGGATGGTTTAGAATCTGTCGACAGTTTACAATCTATCGCGATAAAAAGCGTTAGATTGTAATCTGACGGTTTTCCTTTTCACTATCTTACAGTGAATTATTTAACACAAAAAAGGTTTCTACTTACCTATGTCCAATTGAAACCATCCAACCGATGTGCTTCAAACCGTTTCATTAGAAAGGCAATACAGCGAAGATGGTATTTTGTTTAGCGTAGTAGCACACGCAGGGTATCTGCTAGTATGTAATAAAGAAAGCTTCCGTCCAGGTCACCTGTCAGAGCACATAGGCTCCCTGTGCCTGTCGTCTGAGTACTCTGATGTGACGCTCATCGTGGAGGGGCAGCGCATCCCGGCGCACAAGGTCATCCTCGCCGCCAGTAGCGACTACTTCCGCGCGCTGCTCTATGGCGGCATGAGGGAGGCCAACCAGGTAAGTGAAGCCCTTACCCCTGATACCAAAAAAAATTACTACTACTGATACTAAAATAGTACCCTACTTTCAAAGAGGTGCTGCCAAGGGATTTAGCGTTCTGGTACGATGCTATCTAGAAACGGATTAGGGGTATGGGTTAAATATAACTGCCATGCCCCTTACAGGTTAGCTTGGTTTAGATAAAAAAAGTGTCCACTTAGATCTTCATTTATTAATGTAAGAAAAAAAGGGGCTATACTTATATTGTTATAAGTTTCAACACTTTGTCTGTCTGTATTGTGTCATCAAATGCAGGGTTTAATCCGAATGCAAGGTTTGACTCTGAGTAGTAATTGGGAGTAATTGACTTAAATTGAGAGGATTTTTAATTGATCCAAACTTTTAATTCTTACTTGTAAAGTTATAAAAATTAAGACCCAGTTTTCTCCTTTAGTAACTTTCCTTTAATTTTTATATGTATGTTGATATATGTATGTTGATGACCTGTTAATCCAAGTTATGTCTATTCATATTTTTTTGTTGTCAAGAAATCTGATGTTGCCAGAATAGTATCACAATATATCAAAATAAGCTTGTAATGCCACAAAACCATCTCCGACAAACTAAAATCACCTTATGAGCATTCAAAATAATGAACTGGACATAAATATAAAAAAGCTACCAACAAAGCTATTTAAAGGGAAGCTAAAGAGCTTAAAGAAGTGTTGTGTAGTGCTAATCATTTTACTCTGTTTCAGATTACCTTAATAACCTATCATGGAAGTTATAATATTGTATATTTGACATAGAACTGTATAATTTTAGAATTTCAGTTTTTAATCACTTTATATAATTAATTAATAATTGACATCTTATCTTATCTTACTAATCTTACTAATATTATAAATGCAAAAGTTTGGATCGATGTATAGATGTATGGATGTTTGTTATTCAATCACGCCCCAACGGCTGAACGGATCTGACTGAAATTTGGCACAGAGATAGATTATAGTCTGGAATAGCACATAGGCTACTTTTTATCCCGAGTTATGCAGGTGTGGCCGCTGTCACCAACCGAGAAGGGGTTCTCGATAATCACGAAGCCTTCCTTTTGTAATTACGTTTATTATCTGAATTTAATTACAAATTACTTGATACTTAATTAATTACACGATAAATGTTTATATTAATTCGCGGATAATTATGATTACGTAGTGCGAAGTGAGTTAAAGCTTCAGCACGGCGCGAAAGACAGAGTCTCAGCCGATTGTAGACTGTGCACTGTCTGATGAATGATTCCACTGTTCCCGGAGGATCTTGTATATATATCCCGCATCGTAGGGTTGTGGTAGGGATGATCGCTAGCACTCACGTAGGCCATGGGAAGATTCCAGCATGTTCCTCTGATAAGTAAAATGTTTTCTTGAAATTTATGGCTTGCAGTCACCGCTTGCAGTGGTTCTGGTTTAATGCGTAGACGTAATCTCCAGACGTCGCGACAGTTAGCTATTGAGATAAAGTTTCCATAGAATGTGCGTCGTTTATCAGTTTTGCTATGACAGACATGAAGCAAACTGGGTCCAACTTGCATTCGCGTTTATCTTAAAAGGTTTTTTTGTGTATGTGCGTCTGTTTTATGCTAGTACTTGGAGTACTTGGGAGGTCTGCTTTCTTTACACCTCCCCCCATAAGAGAGAGCTTAGGGTGTAACTTGTTATGCCCGGGCTCTCAACATCATTGTTTCCTTCTTGTTGTACTTTACTTTTATTCTTGTTGCGTTTATTAATGTAGTAGATGTAGCAGATACTGCAAATTATTAAAGTTAATGTTATTATTGTCCAAATGCTGGGTATCCATACGTGATGAGTGATGTTTATATCTTCTTTTAATGGTTTTAACTTCAGTGATTCCCATTCTTCAGTAGGCCGATAGGTAGTTTGTTTTTCTTTTAAATGCATTTGGATCTGCTGGATTTCTTCTTTGAATATTGATGTAATTTTAGATATGACTTTTGTATGAAAACTTGCCATGGTAAGCTCGCAGCCTGGTTCTAATTGAAGCTTGTAGGGTCCCTTGATGATTTCGTAGTATGTTTCGTTGCATATAATTTTAACTCGTTCGGTATTCTTTGAAAATAGAAGAAATGTTCCGTCACCAACAGTTTCTATCGCTTCATTTTCTAATAACTTTGTTATGGTGCATGTGTGATTCTTCTTCGTGTAGAGAGCTTGATGTATGCAGTCTGGAGTCTTGTTGCTGTCCTTCCACCAGATTTGATGACACACGAGCGTTTTTTCTTTCTTCTTACATTGAGCAGTGTTTGGGTAGGCATACCAAGCGTCCTTTATGAGGATAATTGGATGTTGGACTTCTAGGATATGACCATCAGGATTTGGGAATGGGATTATATTGTATGCATGACCTTTTGATTTCAAAATGGCTACTTTTGCAACAAAGTGAATGATATTTTGCGTAGTATAGACGAATATTGAGTCAACCTTATCGCTATTAATGTCATCAAATATATCTCTATAGGCTATTCCTGGCTTCGCTAATGTAATACCTAATTCTAGCATATTTACGATGTCCTCACATAATATAAGGCTAGTTAGGATATCTAAATTAATCTTATTAGTATAACTTATCTCGTAGAGTATTCTTAAATCTTTTTTAATGCTACTTAATCTAATTTCTATTTTATCAATCGTCTCATTAATGTTTCGATATAAAGAAACGTCGTTATTTTGCAGTACTTGAATACTTTTTTGTATTTGCTTTAAGTCGTTTGCGTCTGGGTTACCAGCGATAAACTTAATTATTGTTCCTAAACCATCTATCAATCCACGTTTCTTTCTAAAATTATGATTCATTAAATTACTAAGCTTGCCAAGTAAATGAACATATAAATTATTTAGGTAATGATTATCTTGATTATTTCTAGTTGACATTATTTTAGTCATCGATTCCAAGATTTCCGATAAATTACAACGTTTAGTGATATACTCGTATCCTTCGATTTCCATTATTGTACCAATTTTTTCAAAGTAAACCCCGTTAGGATTTTTCAGTTTAGTTATCTCGTAGCTCGCGCTGCCCTGGACGATGAACGTCCTGTAACAATAGGTCTCAATTTATTGGCAGCTCGTCTTTTACCCCTATTATCTAAATAAACTTTAGGAGCAGTAACGTCTCTTATGTACGTTTTTCTACGAGTGCTGAATACGTTCGCTTGTTTCTTTGATTTCTCTAATTTTTCCTGAGTTTCCATTTGAGGTTCTGGGAGTTCTGTGTTTTTATTGTATTCGTCGGTACGTTTTATTTGTGCTTCGCGTTTATTTTTATAAATGTGATCGTAAATTGTTTTTAAATGTTCGCGGTGTTTTATCAAAAGGTTGCTTAATAATTGCGAATCGTGAAGAAAATTAAATAACGGTTCTACTTCAACATGCCCAAATAATATCTCGTGAGGCGTTAATTTGGTATCTGACTGTATCGAATTGTTATAAGCAATCAGAGCTAGTTTCATTTTGTCTTCATGAGGCAACTTATTTTTATACTGTTCAGTTAATAATCTACAATGTTCTCTAAGCGTAGAGTGAAATCGTTCTACAATTCCATGTGAAGAAGGATTGTACGGAGTAGTAAAATGAATTTTTATTTTATATAAGTTAACGAGTTCTTTAAGTAAGGAAAATTCTTTTCCTGCGTCCGTTGTAATTTCCAAAGGAATTCCGTAACTAGCAAAAAATGACAAGAGTTTTGACATGACCGTTGAGCTGTTCTTATCTTTTATTTTTTTTACAACTGCAAAGCGAGAAAAGCCATCTATGATTGATAAATATAATTTTCCTTCAATGTCTACTACATCACAAAAAATATGAGTTAATGGTCGCATAGCTATAGGTGGTAAAAGCATTGGTGGTTTTATTGGATGTCGTTCATATTTACCGGCTTTACAAATAGAGCAATTACTAATATAGTTTCTAATATCTGACATGATATTTTTCCACCAGTACTTTCTACTAATATGCATCATGGTTTCTGTGATGCCACGATGGTTTGTTTTTCCTTCGTGGTAATTTTTCATTATTTCTACCTTTCTATCTTTGTCTGTTATCGTTTCAACTATTTCAGTGCAACGTGAAAGACGAATATCTTGATTGTATTCTTTTGTAAGTATGTTAATCATTTCTCGATATAATTCTTCAGTATAAAAGAAAGCGTAATATTGTACGTTAGGCTTTAAATATTCCCTAATAAAGTTCCTAAGTGCGTTTGCTGGTCTTTTTGAGGTATAGAGACTTACTTCTATTATTTCATTGCCATCTTCATTCCTAACTAACACACTATCTAACTGATTATGTAGTTTAAAATAAATTTGGTGTGGTTTTTTATTAATTACGTCTTGAATTATTGGTATTCCTGGGTGGATATTATCATCCTGTGAATGCTGGGTTTGTGAGCTTTCACGATCGATTTCCATTTCAACCTGTTCGTCGCAATCGCTACCGATTTGTGGTAATATCGATTCATTTTCGAGACAATTAATTTTTACTCGCGATAAGGCATCTGCGTTGGAATTTATGGCACCTTTTTTATATTTTATTTCAAAGTCATACTCTGCTAAACGTAATCGCCATCTAGTTAAACGTGAATTTGGGTCTTTTAAGGACATTAACCAAGTTAAGGGTTTATGATCTGTATAAATAGTGAATTTTTTACCATATAAGTAGGGTCTAAAGTATTTGCAAGCCCATACTATCGCTAATAATTCTTTTTCCGTGGTTGAATATTTATTTTCGGTATCTGATAATGTTCTTGATGCATAAGCTACCGGTTTTTCAATACTATCTTCTTTTTGAGATAAAACCGCACCAAGTGCTACCTCACTTGCGTCGGTGGTTAAAATAAAGGGTTGTTCAAAATCTGGGTATTTTAAAATCGGTTCATTAGTTATTATCGTTTTAAGCTTGTCTACGGCTTTTAAATATTCGTCATCAATTACAATTTTAGCACGTTTCTTTAAACATTTAGTCAAAGGTTTTGTAATGTGAGCGTAGTTATTAATAAACCGTCTGTAGTAGCCTGTTAACCCTAGGAAAGATTTAATTTCTTTTTCAGTTCTAGGTACAGGAAAATTTATTATATCTTGTACTTTTCGTTGATTTGGAGTAAGACCGTTAGGGGTTAATTCGTGCCCTAGATATTCTACGTGTTTCTTTAAGAATTCCGATTTGTCTGGTTGGATTTTTAAATTATGTTGGCGTAACCTATCAAATACTTTGCGTAATTTTTCTAAATGTTCTTCTAATGATGTTGAATATATAACAATGTCATCAAGGTAGACTAAGCATGTATTATATAAAAGATCTCGGAGAATTAGATCCATCAATCTTTGGAAAGTTGCGGGTGCGTTTTTCAAACCAAACGGCATTCGTAAAAATTCCCAATGGCCGTGATTTGTTGAAAACGCAGTTTTTTCAATATCGTCGGGATGCATTTCTATCTGATGATAGCCGCTCGCTAAATCTAATGTGGTGAAGTATTGAGCTCTACCTAACTTATCCAATATTTCTTCTATATTCGGTAATGGATATTTATCCTCTATTGTTTTCGCGTTTAATTGTCTGAAGTCAATTACTAGACGCCATTTAGTTTTTCCAGATGCATCGGGTTTCTTTGGTACAATATGAACTGGACAACTCCACGGGGAGTTCGACTCGCGTATTATGTTATTTTTTAATAACTCCTGTAGCTGATTATCGATTTCTTGTTGCTGCTGTGGAGATTTTCGGTAGTTACGCACATAAATGGGTGTATCGTCTGTAAGTCTTAACTTATGTTTTACAGTATGAGTGAAACTTAAAGGGTCGTCACCTGTATGAAAAATGTCTTTATACTCATGGACTAATTTTGTAATTTTTGCTTTTTCTTCCTTATTCATGTGGTCCGTGCGAATTAGTAATTTATTTTCAGAGGAAGTGCAGTTAACCTTCACTCTTTCTAATTTATTTGAACTTAATATACATTCGTTGGGTATGTCCCGCAAAAAATCGTCTAAATTATTTATTATGGAGACTGGTTTCGTACCTGTGTTTATCATTCCAATCCTAAATTCACCGTCTTGTACTGATACTAAACATTCGTTTACTAAGACACTCCTAGCTTCGATTTGAGGAACTAGGTAGTCGCCGTCAGGTTTTTCCGACACACAAGTAACAAGATTATCCGAGAGTGCGTCGATTTTTAAGACTCGCTCCGGATGATCAATAAAAATATTTATTATTTTATTTGGCGTAATAAATTGGCACGTTGAGAGATTTAATACGGCATTTATTTTTCGAATTATATCCACACCTATAATACCTGAGTACTTAGGGTCGAAGTCATATAACAAAAATTCATGATTTACTTCTTCGCCCAACGGTTTTAAACTTAAGTCAATGGCACCGCTATGCCTAGTAGAGTTATGTGCCGTTGTTATTGTAAATTCTATGTTTTTTATTTTTGTAATGTATTCCTGGTTCTTACGTATAAAAGAAGGCTTTATTAACGATCGTGTACTACCTGTGTCTATTAGAAATTTTCCACCCCATTCATCTATTACTAAATACGGTAAATAATCTTTTTCGAAATAGTTTAATTTTACACTGGGGCCTGACTCACTAGATTCTCTCGAAAAAAATCGACACAATCACCATTGTTAGAATCTATATTATCAGAAATAATATTATTTACCCCTGCTGCATGCATTGGTTTATTTATTTGGCTCCTATAAGATTTTTTTCCTACAGTTCGCATACTAACATCGCTATCCAATTGGTCTAATTGTCGCGGTTGTTGCATATTTTGCTGAGGCGGGAACATTTTTCGCCACTGGTCAGGTGTTGGCCGCGGCATGTTTGCCCAGTGATTATTATTATTTTGTATTACTGGTCGAATATAATCGTTACTATTACTAAATACATTTTGATTACTAATTGGGTTCATATTAGTGTTAGGCCATAAGGGCCTAATTGGATAAGAAAATGGTTTCTTATTCCAATTAGATTTCTGAGGGAAATTATTATTTGAATAGCGGAACGATTTCCATCCCTCTGGTTTTTCTAATTTGTTAGCGAAATATTCTGGGTGTAATTCTAATTCGTGTTTAAGTTGGTTATAAGCCTCGTCGAAGGTGCTATGCTCTGCCGCTCTTATTAGTCTGTCTGTAGATAAGTCTAAGTTCTTACATAATTGGTCGATGCAAACATTTTCTAATATTGTTTGGGCCTGTTGATTTTTAGCTTTATTTTTAGCCGCGTAAAGTAAGTTTTTAATTTTATCAGCAAATTCTAATTGTGATTCTTTAAATGTACGTTTAATACGAGTTATTTCAGATATAACTTGTTCCAGTGACCTATTGTCTCCAAATTTCAAATTTAAAGCCTGCACTATTTCGTCTACCGTTCCATTAGGTACATGGGCCACTGCTTTAATAGCTTCGCCTCGGAGTTTGCTTTTTAAGATTATTGGAAATAATACCCTGGCCTCCGCATCAGCAGCCCTAGCTAACACAGTAACTTGTTCAATAAAAAAGTCTAATGTGTCCCGGTCGCCGTCGTATTTTGGTAAGTACTTTTCGATAGTTGTATGATTAAGTGCCATTTTGAAAAAGAATATCAAAGGGTAATGCACAAATATAATAAGGAAAAGAGCAATAAAGGAAAGGACACTTACAGGGCAGCCAGAAGGAATACTGCTGTCTTCATAGGGTAGGTCCTCCGCTTCTTTCGTCGAGCTTCTTTTCGTGTAGCCCGGTGTTCGTAGAAGTGGTTACCGCTGTCACCAGTTATGCAGGTGTGGCCGCTGTCACCAACCGAGAAGGGGTTCTCGATAATCACGAAGCCTTCCTTTTGTAATTACGTTTATTATCTGAATTTAATTACAAATTACTTGATACTTAATTAATTACACGATAAATGTTTATATTAATTCGCGGATAATTATGATTACGTAGTGCGAAGTGAGTTAAAGCTTCAGCACGGCGCGAAAGACAGAGTCTCAGCCGATTGTAGACTGTGCACTGTCTGATGAATGATTCCACTGTTCCCGGAGGATCTTGTATATATATCCCGCATCGTAGGGTTGTGGTAGGGATGATCGCTAGCACTCACGTAGGCCATGGGAAGATTCCAGCATGTTCCTCTGATAAGTAAAATGTTTTCTTGAAATTTATGGCTTGCAGTCACCGCTTGCAGTGGTTCTGGTTTAATGCGTAGACGTAATCTCCAGACGTCGCGACAGTTAGCTATTGAGATAAAGTTTCCATAGAATGTGCGTCGTTTATCAGTTTTGCTATGACAGACATGAAGCAAACTGGGTCCAACTTGCATTCGCGTTTATCTTAAAAGGTTTTTTTGTGTATGTGCGTCTGTTTTATGCTAGTACTTGGAGTACTTGGGAGGTCTGCTTTCTTTACACCCGGAAAATTAAAGAGTTCCTGCGGGGACCAAAAAAACCTCAAACCACGCAGAAGAAGTCGCGAGCATTCGCTAGTTTTATAATATACCTACACACATTTACACTTTCTTGTCTGTATGTGTGTTATAAATATTTGCATGCTGAAGTGTCAGTAAAATATGCAGGGCCTCGTTAATTTAAAGAACTTTGTTAACCATCCCTATTTAGCAAATAAACTTCAACTAAATAAAATAAACTTATTTATTCTTTTTTACCAATCAGGCGGAGGTCGAATTGCAGGCACCACTGCAGGCTTTTAAAGCTCTTTTGCGCTATGTTTACTCTGGTAAGTGAAGCTTTACATTGGAGGAAGCTTTAGAATCGATTTAGTGCCCAAAACAATATTTTTTAATTTTTAATCCCTTACAGATAAATTCAAGGCAATAGTAATTTTACGAATTTAGAAATTTTAAGAAATCCATTAAAAATATGCGCCTGAAAAAAGCTTATTATACTGTTGAAGATTATGTAAATGACAAAAGACCATGGATTTGACTCGCTCCAGCAATGCTTAGGACTTCGGTTACCTATGTATCTTCACATTAATGTTGTTGTCGTAGGCCGTCCAGGAGAACATTTACGTACTACAAGGAAACTTGTTTTAAGGACGCCTACTCATAATTCCTCTTTCTTCCATAAATCCTTTTCTGTACAAGCTGTTAAGTTGTGGAATGCACTGCCTCTTGACATCAGAGAGGCTCAATCGATAAATATCTTTAAAAGACTTGTAAAGAAATACTATTTGTCACAATAATATTATTTACCTTGTAGTTATTTTTATATATTTTGATACCTATTGTTTCTTTCTTTTTTTTGTTTTGAGGTTAACGTTTATTTATTTATATTTTTGTTTATTTGTGAGTATATATAAGTATGTATGTTTATTTATATATTATATGTGTAGTATTTATGGCTTTTATTTAGTATATTATATTTTATTTATTTTGTTATACTTAGTTTAAATATGTATATGTATTATAATTTGTAGCTTTATATCAATGTTTTATTTTATTTTATTATTTCTGCACCATCTACCGGTTGTTTCTGTAGCTATATTCTTTTAAACCATTGGTTGCCTGGAAGAGATCGCTGTGAAGCGATAAGGCCGCCAAATTGTATACTTCCTTTGTTGTTAGCTAAGTTTACTGTTGTTATTGTTTTGTGGTGTACAATAAAAGTATATTCATTCATTCATTCATTAATGTAATTGTAAATGTAATTTTTTTTTGTTTTAAATGACCAAACTCCATTTTTCTTGTTGGTTCTTCTCGGTAAAAACGGCACCCCGAACGAGTGGTAGATTCACTCGACTATTCAAAAGCACTTGTTAAAAGTTTACTTGAATAAGAAATGATTGATTTTCATTTGTCGATCTGTTCACATGGTCCAGGTCACATGGGGCTGTCGCTGCTGCGCGAGGACACGGTGCTGGATATGCTGGGTTTGGCGCACCAGTTCAACTTCCAGGAGCTGGAGGCCGCCATCTCTGATTACCTGCGCCAGGTGCTCGCGCTCAGGAACGTGTGCGCCATCCTCGACGCCGCTAGGTATGGAGTAGACAGATATAGTTTCATTTCATTTATTATTTTATTTGTGAATACAGTAGGTACAAAAAAGTGTTACAATTATAAAAGTCTCATGTATCCTATCACAGTGTGGCGTACAAATAATATGGGTAACAAGCTTTAACATAACAAGGAAATTATAATGTTAAAATTAAATCAAGTATTTATAATACTTCACTACAGCATAGTCAACTAAAGACTTCATATGTATGAATTAAGGCCGATTGTTCAATCCTCAGATAAACGACTGGATAACTATCGTGAGAATAAAATTATTTGAGAGTTTATCAAGGGATTATAATTTTTCAAATTTTCAATCACTTTTTAAAACCATACTATACATAATATATAATACTATACATAAACCATAGATAGCTATCTATGGTCTTTTCGAAGCAACTTCACACTAAATATGTGCAAGCGAGATAGACACATATATAATTCAATGCATAAGACTGGGAAAGGACGTTTGTTTATCGAATGAGGTTTAACGCAAGAATTATAACCTCGATTTTGCGCAATTTTCATTTCGTGTTTGGTTTTATGTTTATTTTATTTTAGACAGGTTCCCACCTATAGGTGCATTCTTAAAAATATGGAGCAAGTAAAGAAACGTGATAGTGCATCAAACTGTCAAAAGTCGGAAGTAATAAACTCGCCGGCATATTTAGCGGAACATAAAAAAAAGGTCCATAATTAAAAGAATATGGTTTTATTTTAAAATCTACTTACTACACTTCTTCTGTTATTTAAAGTTTCATTTGTTTTACTTAAAATGAGATCACATTAAGAACAGATTTTCCGGGAAAAGTGAAATTTAATATTAAAATAACAATTAATTAAATTAGAAAAATGGTGAATTATATCGCGTATTTCCTCCACGTGCTCTTATTAAAATTTCTACCCGTCTAGGCATACTGAGAATGATGTTATCGATGGTCTCCTGGGATAGTCTCCGCCATTCCTCAACTACGGCGATTCGCAGTTCTCCCACGTTGGCAGGAGCTGGAATTCTGGACTTAACTTTTCTTTTCAGCAAGTCCCAAACGTGCTCTATTGGGTTCATATCCGGTGATCTCGCCGGCCACTCCATAACAGTGATATTCATATTCAGTCATTCATTCAGTCCTAGTAACCTAATATCATCCATTATACTGAGTATATACAAATAAACTAAGTATTTATGTTAGGATAAGATCCGAAATGAAGAGATCCGTAAGAGAACCAGGGTCACTGACATAGCCCAAACCATTAGCAAGCTGAAGTGGCAGTGGGCAGGCCATGCTTGTCGAAGGAGCGATGGCCGCTGGAGCCGGAAAGTTTTAGAGTGGAGACCGCGTACAAGTAAGCGTACGCGTAGTGTGGGGCGCCCTCCAGCTCGATGGACCGACGACATTAAGAGGGTGGCGGGAAGTGGCTGGATGAGGAAGGCTGAGGACCGGGTGTGGTGACGTTCTTTGGGAAAGGCCTATGTTCAGCAGTGGACGTCCGCAGGCTGAGATGATGATGATGATGAAGTATTAATGTAAGAATTATTTATTGTAGTAGTAATAAACATTTTGTATAGTGCAATTATTAAAATTCACTTGATGTTCTTTAATGTTGGAAGGTCCTGATCCCGATGTACTCGGCGGAATATTTATATTTACCACTTCTCTTTTTTGCTTTTTATTTTTCCGGTAGTAGTTTGTTGGAAATGTCTCTTGCAGCGTTTAAAATATCTGGCGGTGTGCTATCAAAACTTGAAGCGCTCATTTTTTTGATAACAAAACAATAAAAAAACGAAGAAAAAGGGCGGGAAAAATTCTAATAACCTACTTTTTTTTTACAGCGCGCGGCGTTCTGGTAGTGAAACGCACGTGTATGACAATGTTCTTTTGTTGGAATTCGGATAGATGTACTTTTTTTGTAATTCATACAGATACCACGCATCGAGCAGATGTAGCTGTCTGTTGAGTAAACCCTTTGCGCAGAGGGAATCGAAAAAAAAAAACAAAGGAGTGTTGTTATGAAATTCAGTACAACATTACATCACCCGTTTGGATGATGTTATGGTTATTAGGACATTGGGTGTTTATGTTGGCAATAAGATAACTGTTTCAGAACCTGTTATAGAGGATTATATAAACTAAACTTATTAACCTAACTTGTAACGAAATACCGGTCAATATTTATATTATACAATACTATATACTATAATATTATAGATGCGAAAGTTTGGATGGATGTTTATTACTTAATCACGCCAGAACGGCTGAACGGATCTGCATGGTAGGCACAGAGATAGATTATAACTAGTCTGGAATAGCATACAGGCTACTTTTATCCCGGAATAATAAGGAGTTCCCGCGGGAACCAAAAACCTCAATCCACGTGGACAAAGTAGCATGCTAGTTAGTAAATAAAAAAACAGACGCCGTGATCAACACAGACAAAGATGCAGCGTGGAACTAGTGTGGAAAATATCCATCCACTAATGACCGTATTTTGCGTACAAGGAGGACACGGAATGAAAATTGATAATTCTGAATGAAAGAATAAAATTTTAAAAACCAGGCACATAGGTCATAGGTACCTGCTAGCTACACAATATAACCTAAAAACTAGAAAACGTCATAACAAACAGGCAGATAGCCCTTTATCCGGCTCTCAAAGAAGCAGATAAATATATCCGTCCGTTACAGACTTTATAAGACAGTTAACTCATATCTGCCTATTGAGAAATACGAATTTGCGCTATCCATCGAATATATACTATCTAGACTTTTATCTCAAGATTGAAAAATCGGCCCTTAGTCCCACAAACTTATCTGACCCGGTGACAGCGTCGCTAGTATCTATTAAAAATAAAATAAAAACTAAAAGTATTATATTAACTATTTTTCCCACCGGGCCAGATAAGTCTGTGGGATTATAGATACATAGATAAATGATTTGTTTGCCTATTAAAATCACTTATGAACAAATAAGGCAACGGCTTGCAGAAATCCGAGATGGCCGCCGCGTTAAATTGTCATTTTCACAATTTGAAACAAGGCGTCCGTTTTGGAGGAAGCTTCAGTTTCGATATAGCGCTCAAAATTTATTTTTTTGCAATTTTTGTCCGTCCTTGTTTCTTTCTGTTCAGGTATTGCACCATTAAGGGTTTATTTTAAAACATTTTTTGCAATTTTTGTCCGTCTATCTGTCTGTCTGTTTGGGCATCACGCCGAAACGGGGTTATTCCTCCACATGCATGACATGATTACCTATTATTTGATTTTATAAATGTAAGAGAGAAAGAGACTGTCTGTCTGCTATGCTTTCACGGCCCAACTACTCAACCGATATTGATGAAATTTGGTACAGAGACAGTTTACATCCTGGGGAAGGACATACGCTACTCTTCCCGCGGGAATCAAAAAAACTTAATCCACGCGGACAAAGTCGCGGGCATCATCTAGTAATCTTATAAGTTTAATGGTGTTTAAGGCTGTACGGCTTAGAGGCTCTGATGGACTACTGCTACAAGTTCCTGGACAGAAACGCGACTGAAGTACTGCAGCACGAAACTTTCCTGCAACTCTCCGTTGTGAGTATCACTACCTCATTCTGAATCATTACACATGGTTTCAGAAATATTACAAAAGGTTTCAGAAACATAACGTCTAGAACAATCTAATGAGAAATGTCTAATTAATAATTTATGTCTTAATTAGCGAAACATCCATTTAGGAAAACGGTCATCTATCGAACGGTGTATAGAATAAAATATGTAATGAGCGAATTAGGCTGTTAAATGTAGATCTAATAGTACCATCTGTTGTCTGTTTATCGCTTTACCTTTACGCTTGTCTACGCAACCACGAATTCCATTGGCCTTGGCCTTTCAGGCGTCCAATGAGGAGTCTGAGAGGATATGCCCGGGTAAGGAGGCACAGCCTCGAGGCCCCTACTACGTGTGTCCGGCGACAATCGAAAGAATAACCACAGAGCTTCTCTACAATAGTTGGAAAACAACAAAGGAAAATACATATGTTGATGTCTAAAGAAACGTTCCGTACCTACTCATAGGAAGCTCTGCAAGGGCTGTTGGAGCGCGACTCATTCTTCGCGTCGGAAGCGGAGATCTTCAAAGCGGTGTGCAGCTGGTTCAACGCCAACCAGCAGTGGGTCAAGTCTGAAAGTGGCATGGCTCAAGTTGTGAGTATGCTAAACCTTAATATACCGCAGGTAACCAGGTGATAACTGCGTCTTCGTACACGTGAATTACGTCTTTTTTTAATCCTGCGTTAACTCCTTGATTTTCCATAGCCTATCTATACTAAAACTTAATATTATAAATGCGAAAGTTTGGATGGATGGGTGGATGTTTGTTACTCAATCACGCCAAAACGGATCTGGATGAAATTTGGCGCATAGATAGGTTATAGTTTGGAATAATTGCTACTTTTATCCGGGAAAATTAAAGAGTTCCTGCGGGAACCAAAAAAACTTCAATCGACGCGGACGAAGACGCGGGCATCAGCTAGTCTATATATGTAAAAGAAAGAGGTGACTGACTGACTAACCGATCTTTCAACGCACAGCTCAAACCACTGGACGGATCGGGCTGAAATTTGGCAAACAGTTTTTGAAAAATCAACCTGTAAGGGGGTAAAATAGGGGTGTGAAATTTGTATATCTCACGTGGACGAAGTCGCGGACACAAGCTATTAACTTAGAAAACATGGTGATAATCAGTTACGATATCATAAAACTAAAACTACGAGGGTTGCAAACGAATCCTGGTTAGAGCCCACAACAAACTCTCTTAACTGAGTTAACTACTTCAGAGGTCCAAAGAAATCCTTGATTCTGTCGCAGGAGAAGATCCTGAAATGCGTTCGCCTGACGCTGATGAGTCTAGAGGAGTTATTGACCGTGGTGCGTCCCTTCTCGCTCGTCACTCCGGACATGCTGCTGGACGCCATACAGGAGAAGACGCAGACCAAGAGCACCGACCTCCGCCACCGGGGATTGCTGGGTGAGCTTTGCGTCAATCGATCAGTCAATATTTATTTATTAAATTTATGTACACTGTACACTTATTGACGTCGGAAATTATAAAACATGATGGTGATAATCAATTACGGTATCTTAAAACTAAAGCTACGACGGTTCCAAACGCGCCCTGGTTATCGCGTCATCAACGTGTCATCGCGCAGCATCGTCAGGCATCAGTGCCTCTGGACGTCGTGGTCCTAATTTTTTAAAATACTAATTTAATGGTCCTTATTGCTGAGCATTGTTACCCCTTTCCATTCCATTAATCGACATCGACAATTTTCTTAGGATCATAATGGGGTGGGTTACCAGCTGTCCTTCCGCATACGACTCGACTAAGAGTACTGTTTCAACTCTTAGGTTTCTAACGATTATTATCAGATGTTAGTGATAATCACCGGGACCGAAGGACTCTCTGAGGCACGGAGGAAATGAAAAGGCCAAATTCGGACTTCCAAATTCGGTCACCCATCCTTCGTGCATACAACATTGCTTAATAATCGCAATCGACTGATATGCGTTGTCGCAACTAGGCAACGCAGATGTTTTTCATGTTTAGGCTAGCTAGACGATGCCTATTCACTCTTGATTTGAAGGTATTATATTAAAAGAGGAGGGGAAAATGGAAGCCGGAAGGGCATTCCATATCCTAGCGGTTCGAATAAGGAACGAGGAATCAAATCGCGAGTTTGCAGACCTTGTCGATGCCTTGCGGTTTGATTTGAAATAAAACTTGTTCTAGTGCCGGAAGAGAACGTAGCGACAATGAAGCGCAGCGCGCGCGTCATCGCCGGCGACATGCGCTCCGCCCTGCTCGACGGCGATACGGACACGTACGACATGGAGCGAGGATACACCAGGCACACCATATCCGATGCGCCCGACAACCCGGGCATCATCGTGCGGCTCGCCACCACCACCATAATCAACCATATCAGGCTCCTGCTCTGGGACCGCGACAACAGGTGAGCGAAAGTAAAAAAAAACTCGATGGTGAAACGGATACGTATGACATGGAGCGTGGATACACCAGGCACACCATATCCGACGCACCCGACAACCCGGGCATCATCGTGCGGCTCGCCAGCACCACCATCATCAACCATATCAGGCTCCTGCTCTGGGACCGCGACAACAGGTGAGCGAAAGTAAAAAAAAACTCGATGGTGAAACGGATACGTATGACATGGAGCGTGGATACACCAGGCACACCATACCCGACGCACCCGACAACCCGGGCATCATCGTGCGGCTCGCCACCACCACCATAATCAACCATATCAGGCTCCTGCTCTGGGACCGCGACAACAGGTGAGCGAAAGTAAAAAAAAACTCGATGGTGAAACGGATACGTATGACATGGAGCGTGGATACACCAGGCACACCATATCCGACGCACCCGACAACCCGGGCATCATCGTGCGGCTCGCCAGCACCACCATCATCAACCATATCAGGCTCCTGCTCTGGGACCGCGACAACAGGTGAGCGAAAGTAAAAAAAAACTCGATGGTGAAACGGATACGTACGACACGGAGCGTGGATACACCAGGCACACCATATCCAACGCACCCGACAACCCGGGCATCATCGTGCGGCTCGCCAGCACCACCATCATCAACCATATCAGGCTCCTGCTCTGGGACCGCGACAACAGGTGAGCAAAAGTAAAAAAAAACTCGATGGTGAGACGGATACGTACGACATGGAGCGTGGATACATCAGATACACAATATCCGACGCGCCTGACATCCCGGGCATCATCGTGCGGCTCGCCACCACCACCATCATCAACCATATCAGGCTCTGGGACCGCGAGAACAGGTGAGCAAAAGTAAAAAAAAACTCAATGATGAAACGGATACGTACGACACGGAGCGTGGATACACCAGGCACACCATATCCAACGCACCCGACATCCCGGGCTTCATCGTGCGGCTCGCCACCACCACCATCATCAACCATATCAGGCTCCTGCTCGTGGACTGCGACGACAGGTGAACCTGAATGGAGAGTACCCGTCTGGCAGCGGGGTAGACCGTGGCTGTTGTCCCAACAACTTAAACTCATACTCAAATATTTTTTATTCAAGTAGACGTCGGTAAGTGCTTTTGAATCGTCGAGTGAATCTACCACTGGCTCGTACTAAGTTTTTTTCTCGAATCAGCAAGAAACTTAGTTATCCTAATATCTGTTAACTTATCTTGCCCAGTGGCCAAAATTAAAACAAATTTTTATGCCTGTTTTTTTTTTTAAATATATCTACAAGCGACGCTGTCGCCGGGTCAGATAAGTTAGTGGGGCCTTGAACTTGTATTAGCGAACGCGAAATATCTATCTGGGTTGTCTTTTCGACCATCGGTTCGTTTATGGTAATTTTTGTTTTGCGGACTATACTTTTATCACGTTCCCTGTTAGTTTTGTGCTGAATAACCATTTTAAACTATCGATTAAAGTAAAAAAGTGCGTCATACTTTGACAATGTCACAATAATCTCATTCAGGGTATGCTCCAATATACACTGCGAGCACTGTAAGGTGTGACGTCAATTTAGTATACTGCGAAGCCGTTCCTTTATAGTTAGCTATACTGGTAACTGTGTGAAACGGAACGCAGTCAGCACTGAGCACCTTACCTCGAAAACGCCAGTGTTCACAAAAATGGCGACGATTTATTACGTCATGTTACTGGATACTGCGACAGTATATTGTCGGTGCATAACGGAACGTATTTCTCCCCAGTAAGAGCACTGAACAGTGCTCTCAGTGTATATCGGAACATACCCTCAAAATCCCATACTAAGCACGCGTTCTGACGTTTGAATTTGAAGGCGGCCACTGAAAATCAGCGTTCACTTGATATCTCAGATGTGCGGCATTATAGTGGTTTCGTGTCTGAGAGGCCCGGAGTCCCAACACAAGCTGAGGGCTTACCTGTTTGTTGCACTGCTGTATAATACAGTGATTTTGCATGTAAGTGTTTAATGTTAAGTTTATTATTTTGTTCAGAAGTGCTCAAATAAAGGTTTTTCTTTATTTCTTTCTTTCTTCTGAACAAAGTTGCTGATTTGACAAGTAGTCTTATACCCGATTGTTCCGCGCAGATCGTACGCGTACTTCATCGAGGTGTCCGTGGACCAGAAGGACTGGGTGCGTGTGATCGACCACAGTAACTACTTCTGCCGCTCGTGGCAGAACCTCTACTTCGAGCCGCGCGTCGTTCAGTACATTAAGATCGTTGGCACCAGCAACACTGTCAATAAGGTGAGGGTATCACATCAGTCCTCCCCCCTCAATCGAGTTACATACTTATACATATTAAAGAAATGTTTATTAAATTTATAATACATATTTATTAAATAGCTAGCTGAGGCCCGCGACTTCGTCTACGTGAAATAAGTTTTTTAAATTCCCACGGGAACTCTATTTTTTCGGGTTAATATATAGCCTATGACACTCACAAATAATGTGGCTTTCTATTGGTACCAGAAATTTCAAAATCGGTTCAGTAGATTACCCCCTACAAACTTTACCTCTTTATAATATTAGTAGTATAGATTAGTAGATGTATTTAGTAAATATATAATTAAAACTATAAACCTAATGTGAGTTACATTAAAATCAAAATAAACTATTTTTTTTTCAATTCTTACTCAAACAGGTATATTAAAAATAAGTGAGTTATGTAAGTTATTACTAACTTTTTATTAACACAATATTAACAAGGTATATTTTGTGTTCATTGTCCTATAATTCGGTCGATCATCATTTTGTCAGCCCTAACGCACACTATGGTCTATTTGGGCTGCAAATTACAAACGCCAGCAAAGCAAAAAAAAAGTCAGATATTCAGAAATGTGTCGACCCATAGGAAGCTCCTATTTAAAAAAACTAACGATTCTTACGTAAAGCAACGTCACTGCGGTTTTCTGAAAATACAAAAAAATGCTTTTGCAATGCAAAAAAATTTTGAAATACTTGAGCACATCAGATTATCAAAATTATCAGACGGTTCAGCTTCATGACCCAAACGTGCTGACCCATAATCAGACGATTATCTCAAGGAATTTTGTTGATCTGATGATTTGGAAAAAAAAACCTGAAGATGCTCCCCCACCGGTGGAAGGACATACATCATATATAATTTTTTTCTTCCTACCATCTAATCATCAAAATCCATTAGGTCTCCACGACGCTCGAGTAAATCCACATGTAGAAATAGATACATGGATAGTATGAGAGAAACAGTAGATTGAAGTTAAGCTGTATATTAAAGAAAGGATAGATATTGTACAAGAGAAAAATAAGACGACACGATACTAGCGGAGCGGATGGCGGTTAGAAATTGTACTGAGTGACACAGGCTTCTAGGCTTAATAGGCCTATTACACTGCACTTATCACAGGGACTCTTACACTTGAATCAGTGTAGTGTAATAAGATTTAGGAAGAAATGGTCCCCAAATTGGTCCTTATTGCTGTGTAATAAGCGACGCTCTAAATAGCGGCCACGCCCACCACAGTGTAATAGGCGTATTAGCATAATGAGCTCCGCCTCCCCTACTATTAGTATGACGTACGTTTGCAGGTGTTCCACGCGGTATCCCTGGAGGCGATGCACACGGCTCGCGTGCCGCCATTACGCGACGGACTGGTCTGTCCCACTCACAACGTCGCTACGCTGGACCTCTCCGCCGTCGTAATTGAGGGCATCAGGTGAGCGCGACTGATACTGATAGATTGATGAAGATTGTAATATAATAATTATTATTGGTTCAATTAATTATTCCCATCGTAATAATATGTGTTTAAAGTGTATTAAGTAATTGTATTGTATATTATTAAACAAGCAATTCTTGTATCTGAATCTCGGAAACGGCTCGAACGATTTTCATGCTCGGAGGTTTCGGGGGCAATAAATCGATCGAGCTAGGATTAATTTTTAGACAATGTCGTTTTATTCGTGTTTTCAGGCAATGAAAAACAATATCACTAGAATACGAAGGTAAATTTCGCCACCATCTACGAGGTTATTATAACAGCTCAGGTGGGAAACAGGTCGGTCTCGAAATCAGTAGATCCCCGTTCGAGTCCAAACTTTCTCCAGTCCGATTATTTTCCCTTTTTTTAAATATAATATATTATAATATTTTATTTTATTATTGAAGTATAATTTCCAAAAACCACGGTTTACAAAAAAAAAAATACCGAGCAAAGCTCGGTCACCCAGATATTTGTATATTATGTAATAATTTGCACGCCATATGATTGGCAGATTGTGGCTCGGAACTACACTATTGTAACAACTTGCTATGTACTCACTATTGATTATGATTATGATTATGACTGGAGAAAAGGCCTCAAATAAATCAGATTAAAAAAATATTCTAATTATAGTATTTGCTAGAACTGATTTTATGATTTTGATTATTAAGATGTTTTTTATTTGTTTGTTGTAAAATAATTCTTATTAAAATTTCTTTATTCTAATTTTGAATAAAGATCTATAGAATAATGTGTATTTACGATTTGTGACATAGTTTAGGTACACGTACATGCGTTCTTGCTAAAACAGAAGTGTTTTAGCATACGATCGGTGATTCAGTTATAAAATATGGAAAAATGGTTTTCTGATTCTTTACAAAATAAAGAATATCAAAACCCTCGTTCCTTCCACATTAAAAATGGGCCAAATATTATTTTGTATATGCTCCTAGCCGATTAAAAAGTCGAAATCGATCAAAAAGTGGTAATAATCTTATAAAATTGCTATTAACATTTAACATGATTATAGATTTGATATTGCTTAAAAAATATGCTTGTAACATTTTTAAAAAGTTGATCATAGTACATGAATATAATGTGCAATTAACTTGAAAAATGTGTTTCAGAAGGCTTTATAAACTTTAATTAATAACTGACATGATTAATATATTGTACTAGTTGATGTCCGCGACTTCATCCCCGTGGAATCCTCAATATTCCGGGATAAAAAATAGCCTATGTCACTCTCTAGGCCCTCAACTATATTGTACAAGAGAAAAATAATATACCCATGCAAAAAATCACGTCGATCCGTTGCTTCGTTGCAGCGTCATTGAAGGACAAACCAACACACTTTCGTATTTATAATATTAGTATTATATGGATCATGTATCCGAAATAAAGTAATAAATTAAATTATAAATATAATAAATTTGCCCCTAGCCGCTCCCGCAACGCCCTCCTCAACGGCGATACGGAGCACTACGACTGGGAACAGGGCTACACATGCCACCAGCTGGGCTCCGGCGCCATAGTGGTGCAACTAGCGCAGCCCTATCTGCTGTCCTCTATCCGGATGCTGCTGTGGGACTGTGATTACCGACACTACTCATATTACGTGGAAGTTTCACTCAACTATTGGCACTGGGACATGGTGGCTGACCGGACCAGGGACCCTTGCCGGTAAGATAAAGAAGATTTTTGTAACTTTTTCAGGAAACCTATATATTTAAAGACCTGTGGATGATTTGGGGACTTGGGGATAGATTTCGAGGTTTTGAGATGTATTTGAAGGATATATATTATGGGACTTGAAAAACATTTTCGGGCCTTGCGGACCTTATTCGGAACTTATGGATCTATTTCGGGACTTGGAAATTTATTTTGGGGCTTGGGTGTGTTGACTTGGGGATGTATTTTAGAACTTAGAGACCGTTACGAGACCTATTTTGCGATCAACTCTGAAATTTATTTCGGAATCGACTCCGAGAGCAATTTGGGTATTTGGGTTATATTTCGGGACTTCAATGTATACCATGGAACTCTAAGAGCTTGAATTCTAGAACCTAGTTGGGAGAACTCTCCTGGGACTATATTTAATGTAAATGCTGGACTTGCAGGTCATGGCAAGTGATCTACTTCACGCCTCGGCCCGTCTCCATCATCCGTATCGTCGGCACCAACAACACCGTTAACGAAGTAAGTGATTCATACTCGTACCGTTTGTTCCGTGACGGTCATATAACGTGACGTCATCAACCATTCAATATGGCAAATGTTTCAAGGAGTTTAATATTTTATTTTCACTACCATGAGCGTTTTTGAGAAAAAGTACCATGAGTCTGCTAAATTCAAATGGACAAAATATGGTATTTTCTTCTTTCTCTGTTTATGTCTTTGTTATTTCATTGTGTGATAAACAAATATTTTTAATATAAAGATTTTATGATATTTTCGTCATAATCTGTTTTTGGCAATCCTTTTATTTCCGGGTCCTCAGGGGATTTTTCGAAAACCTAAATCCATCCAGTAAACAAAAAAAAACTGTGGTATCATATTAATATTGTAAATGCGAATCTTTTGCATGGGTATAGATAGATAGATAGATAGATAGATGAACTCTATACTGCACACACTTAAAAACAATAACAATAAAGAAAAGCTTAAAAGATACGACAGAAGGGTGCAAAGGCGGTCCTATTGCTAAAGCAATCTCTTCCAGACAACCTTTGGGGAGAGGAGATTATAAAACAAGAGCGGGGTATAGTGCAACAAATAAAAAATAAAATATATAATATATATGTCACCGTAAGATTGTAAAAACCTTAAGATTATAATCTAACTCGCGAAATTGCAAACTGTCGAAAGATTACTATTTAACGCATTATTTTTCGGCAGATTGTAATCTGTTAGGTATATATTAACCCAATAGAACCTAACAGATTACAATCTGCCGGTAGGTAGATCGTGTAGCTATTAGGTAGTAGTTTCAAATTGTAAACACCGTTAGATTGTAATCTAACGGTTTTGATCTCGATAGATTGTAAACTGTCGAAAGATTGTGAACCGTAACAACTGCTTACAATTTAACGAATTATTTTTCGGTGGATTGTAATCTGTTATGTATATTAACCCGTTAGAACCTAAGGACACTACCTGGTTATATATGTCGAAACCTAACCTACAAGAAAGTCATAAGAAAACGTAAATACAATTAATATTTCAAAGATTGACACTCAGAACATTGAACGGTTCCACAATCTGTCGACAGTTTACAATTTCGCGTGTTAGATTATAATCTAATGGTTTTTACAACCTGACGGTGACATATATATAGTTAGGTATAGGGAAAGGGACATAAGCAAATTTAACAAAAAATTACAATATTTTACTATACTTACTCGTATGTACTAATAGCAGTTTTGTTAAAAAATTACAGTATATTACTTGACTTACGTACTAAAAGTAGAATTGTTTGTCAGGTGTTCCACCTGGTGCACCTCGAGTGTCCGGCGCAGGTGGAGGAGGCGCGTGAGGACCCCGCCGCCAAGAAGCAGCGACCGTCGCGCGAGCGGGAGTCGCGCGACACACGCGACGCGCGCGAGCCGCGCGACCATAGGCGTAGCCCGCCTGAAGGTGAGCTACATACTTGACAGAGATGGTGATATATAAAAAAATTGCCAGTCATAGGGACTGCCGATAGAAGTGAAAACGAATATTATTTTTTTTAATTAACCTTAAAACTAATAGGTCTATTACACTGCACTTTTCACAGGGACCCTTACACTTAAATCAGTGTAGTGTAATAAGATTTAGCGAGAAAGGGTCTCTAAATTGGTCCTTATTGCTGTGTAATAAGCGATGCTCTAACTTGCGGTCACGCTCACCCTTCCACAGGGCCCTGTAAAAAGTGCAGTGGAATAGGCCTATTAGGCATTAAACTTTAATTACGAATGTAGTATATTTATATTTAAGACCTTTTGTCTTCGTAACAATGCGGTGACAGTGTCGGTATCGGTGACGCGAGTCCACAATTTTACCCCTTACCAAAAAGTGCTCAACGCGGATAAAGAAGGTTTCACTTCAAAAACCCGGCTGAGGTTGTTGTGGGCTCTTCTCAGACCAGGGCGCGTTTGGAACCCTCGTAGCTTTAGTTTTAAGATGCCGTGGTTAATTATGACCATCACGTCTTATACTTTGTAAACATGACGTTTAGAAAGTGTACGTGTAGATACCTATTTTGAATAAATATACTTTGGGTTTTGAGTTTCACAGGGAACCATTAGCAAGCCTTCCACTGCAAGATTGAGTTTGAAGGGTTTGTTGAGTTGCTGATTTGATTAGTTGGCAAATACCCGATCACAGATATTTAGTAAAATTTTAAACTGATAATAATAAAAACTATAACCCTGTGTGTATACAAACACAATTTGCTTTATGTTGCAGGTCTTAGCCTATTCAAATTTGATTTAAGTATGATCTTATATTATTACTTTTAAAATGTTAAATCGTTGCTTTGTTTTGGTTTTAATGTGTAAATATTGAAAACTACATGACACTAAACATACCGAGGCAACGCGCCTGTACAAAATTTCACATATCGCCCAACGCTGTTGATTATCGTGGGCACAGAATTTACGTGGGTTTTACAGAATTCACACTAACAATCAACTAACTAACTTCTTACTAATATTATAAATGCAAAAGTTTGGATGGATGTATGGATGTGTGGATGTATGGAGGTATAGATGTTTGTTACTCAATCACGCCCCAACGGCTGAACGGATCTGGCTGAAATTTGGCATAGAGATAGATTATAATCTTTAATAGCACATAGACTACTTTTTAACCCGGAAAGTTAAAGAGTTCCCGCGGGAACCAAAAAACCTCAAACCACGCAGACGAAGTCGTGGGCATTCGCTAGTTGGCTTTAAATGATAAATGATTTATTTATTTCATGTAGGACAACTTGTGTCACTTATGAAACGTTAAGACTCTGCCACCGGTTCGAAAAGATGATTCTACTGAGAAGAGCCGACAAGAAACTCTTGCCGGCTATATATTAGCTTACTATGTCACAGTGATGTCAGAGTAAACTAGAAACGATGAATGTGTGTCCAGGTACCGGCACCCCGGAGCCCGGCGCCCGTACGCCGTCCCCCGTGGGCGAGGGCGAGTCCTCCGGGGAGGAGGGGCCGCCCTCCCCGCCGCCCGTGCCCGCGCGCCGCGCCCTCCCGCCCGCCGAGACCGCCACCGAGGCCGAGGAGGGCTACGACGACTGAATCCGAGGGGCAACACTAGTGCACCGCTCGCTTACCACTAACCAACATGCACTCGGCACTAATTGGAGAGGTACAGTTTGATTCAATCGTTTTGTCAGCTGCGAAATGCTGCGTAACGGCGCAGACAGTAAATTCGGTCTTTTTGGTTACTTTCGATCTATACTAATATTTTAATCGCGAAAGTTTGGATGGATGTTTGCTACTCAATCACGTCAGTATAGCTGAAAGGATCTTGAAGAAATTTGGCACAGCGATAGATTATAGTCTGGAATAACACTTGGATACTTTTTATGCCCGAAAATTAAGCGATCCCGCAAGCATCAAAACCTCAATCTACGTGGATGAAGTCGCGGGCATCAGCTAGTAAAATACACATTAAAGAACATCTTATTAAAAATATAAGAATAGCTTCAAATTTAAGCTTAATTTTGTTATAGTTCCTTAACAAAACAAATATGTTATATATTTATGTGTAAAGTAAAGCACTAGCACGTAATCTGAGATTAGTGTCGAATAAACTAAAAAAATACGTAAACAGTAATGAAGATCTAAGAATTCACCATTATTTCGTTTGTACTGAAGATCTGTTACTTTAATCTTCTCTTAGGAGATTATAATGAATATTAACATTATTTTTAATTTGAATTCAGTTCGTTCACGAATATAACATTATTATCCATATAAATGTGTAAACTTTTCTTATTTTCCGTCGTTATTCATTGATTATTTAGTTTGTAAGTAGTTTAGTGATTTCTAGTCTGTTGTAATGTTCTGCCCCCTATTCTATAACTTAGTGACTATCAAAAAATTATAGCCACTGACATACAGTTTTTATCCATTGAAGGTTTACTATGAAATTTTATTTTATTAATTCATAACAAACCTTCAATGTTTTAAAAATACATGCCAGGCTTTAATTTTTAGATAGCCATTGAGTTAGAGAACAGAGGGCCTTGTGTGCCTGGGCTGGAAGCTCATTGGCTAGTGTCACACTTTTTACGCGGCACCAAAATTTTAAAAAGTGAGCGGTCACATACTTTCAAAATGTGCTTGTTAAAATGAACTGCTGCTTATAGTTAACTTCCAACTGTTCCATTTTATTATCGCATTATGCAGGAATTTAGCAAGCGATCTATGGAGAAAATGTATGGAAGCCTTAAATAGTAAACCATGTTACCTTTGCATACTATTTGTGTGTTTTAATTTATGCCTTGTAAGTTTTAGCTGTACGTTATCTATGTTTATATTCTCAAAATGTATCATTGCTATGAAACTTTTCATTTTAGTTTTAAGCTATTGTTTGTATATTTGTCTTGTATCCATCTGTCGAATCCTGATTAAAAGGCATAATTAATGTCAGGAGTTTAATATTAAGTTTGGATAGCAGAGTTTATACCTATAAGAAATAATAAATTCTGTACTAAATATACTTAGTCAAAGTTTGGTTTTTTATCAAGGTAAATATATAATTCATTTCATGTATTTGGATGGAACTTCACAGAGATATTAATATGCCAAGTAGATAAACAGGAAAGACAATGTTAGTTTGCGATTTTCAGATAATTAATTCAAGTACGGTCGCACTAACCTATAGTGTGCTATGCCTATGTAAGCATGTACTTAATTATGCGAGCAAAATATTTTAAATCTAATCTAGTTTTATCTGTTCTGGTCTAGAAAGCTGGTATAGTTTCCTAATAGGCCTATTACACTGCACTTTTCACAGGTATCCTTACACTTGAAGCAGTGTAGTGTAATAAGATTTAGGGAGTAAGGGTCCCTATTTTATTTCTTATTGCTGTGTAATAAGCGACGCTCTAACTAACGTCCACCCTTACCACAGGGCCCTGTAAAAAGTGCAGTGTAACAGGCCTATTACTCTCCTGATGTTGTTTTGATTCTGGCCAATTCTGTATTATCATAATCTCTAAACTAAACTTTAAATCTAGTTCTGTCCTTTTCCGCAGGTCCCTAACCTAACCATTAGGTTAGCAATATTTTTAATGCTGAGAGGTTGTACATAATCAGCCCCATTAGCTAACTAATTGGTAGATTTTTCTGGATATGTCTCACACTTCTGTTGGAAACCCACCCAAATATATACCATTAGTCCATTACCAGTTTATCATTATTAAGAAAATTGTTTTGTATCTGTACTTAGTTTATAAGAGAATGGGTAACATTATGCACTGTGATAAAAAAAGTTTGTATGAACTGCTAAGTTGATGGTAATAATTAAATATTATGATTAGTTTAGAGTTAATTTTGATTATTATGTAGATGCTTTAAGTGAGGCAAAGTTTATTGAGCTTTTATTTTAATAAAAATAGATTGTAATTGTATTGGCCTTTTTATTTACCTGTCATTTTTGTATTAAATACAACTTCAACTTTCAAGGTCCTCTGATAGACCTGTTTTTGAATGGATACTAGTTACAAATTATTTTACAATAGTATTCGAAAGGATGGATAACTATTACAACTACATCAAAAACTTTATCAAAATTGGTTCAGTAGTTTTTATAAATAAATTTTCAAAGAAAGTAAAATAATGTGTTTCATTAACTGCCTCTTTGGTCTCATGGTTAGCATGTTTGATTGTGAC
This sequence comes from Erebia palarica, assembly GCA_964035005.1. Classification (NCBI taxonomy): domain Eukaryota; kingdom Metazoa; phylum Arthropoda; class Insecta; order Lepidoptera; family Nymphalidae; genus Erebia; species Erebia palarica. Next base: position 40,729,785 of record OZ035983.1, read on the forward strand.
CGACTATGGTCCTGGGTGCGAGTCCTGGTTCTGGCCATAATTAAGTATTGGGTTTTTCGTACTAGAAAATTCGAAGAACTAGTTAGAAAGTCGGCAGTATTTCACCATGTTAAGTCATCAGTCCCGGTTATTATCACTAACATGATAATTGTTAAAGTCCGCCAACCTGCATTGGAGCAGTGTGATGGCTCTAAGCTCTAATTCCCTCTCTTCTATGAGAGTGGAGGCCTGTGCCCAGCAGTAGGACGTTAATGGGCTGTAGTGGTGGCGGTTGTGGATAGACGAGACAATAAACTAAATTTTTATGAATAAATTTTATTTACAACTAATGATAATTCAAATTTAAGCTTTCCTAAGTCACTTGTGAACCTCTTTCTTTGACTATAGCTCTATTCTTCTTAAGCAGGGTATTTGCATCTACAATATCAGGGTTATTTTCCTCTGCATACTCATCTAGCCGTTTTCTCAACAAGTGCTTCAACTCATCAATGGATTCTCCTTTCAGGGCTGATATCCCAATAATATCTTCAAACTTAATTATTTTATTAGGCCTTATTTCTTCTGGAATGTCTTTGATGACATTATTCATATTACTGAGGGCTTCTTTGACTTCTAAAAATGTTTCATTAGAACCCGGCAAGTCCAATTTATTTACAGCTAATATTGCAGGCTTGTCTAACAACTCTTCATCATAGAGCTCTAGTTCTTTGTTGAGAAGCAATATTGTTTCCAAACACGATCTGAATGGGTACTTATGGCTCAATTTGAAACCTTGAACATCAGTTATGAATAGAAGCAGTTTGGTTCGCTCAACATGCTTCAAGAACTTATGACCCAGACCTACATTGATGTGTGCACCCTCTATAAGACCAGGTAAATCTGCTATAGATATCTGTCTCAGATCCTCATACTGTATAATGCCTTTGTTAGGTTTTATTGTTGTGAATGGGTAATTTGCTATCCTAGGCTTTGCTCTGGATATTGCTTGTAATAAAGAACTTTTTCCTGCATTTGGAAATCCTACAAGGCCAATATCAGCTATTAGTTTTAAATCTAAACGTACGTGATGCACTTGACCACAATGTCCCAGAAAGTTATTGTCCTTGTTGCCTCCAGGGCCACCGCGCGCTACTATTAGCGTCTGATCCTCTTTGTCAATCGACCCTAAAACTTGACCATCCTCTCTGTACACTGTGACGCCGAGCGGAACCTCGAGCTTCACGTCTGCGCCGGGAGTACCCACAATCTTCGTTTTACGACTATCTTCGCCGTGTCCTGCAGTAATAGTTTTGCCTCGATATTTATTCATAATAGACTTCAAGTTGGCATCTTCTTTGCCCACACAATAAACACATCCTCCTTGGCCGCCAAGCCCCCCAAATTTTGGAGTCCCGGTTCCCCCTGTACCTCCTTTTACGTGAATTCTTACTGTATCGATAAACTTACTGAGAAGAAACTTCCGAGGGCGCTTAATTTCTTTAAGTGCAAAGCAAGTTTTGCTGAGGAAAACCATATTCAACCAAGAATCATATTAATTAATGATTGGAGACAAGTTAACCAGAGTTAATTATTTCCAAGAAATTAACTTTTGAACTGATTGTTGATGGTGTTGTCTATCCTATAAGTTACTTGTCTCTGGTGTTGTCTATCCTATTTACTCAGATGATGTTACTTATCTCTGCTGCTCAGATGTTCTTTGTCTCTGGTGTTGTCTAAGTCCAATTTATTCATGGAGGTAACACATAATTTATGTCACTCTCTGTTATCACTTGAAGATTGACATCGTTTTGTCTCTGATTGACATTTTCATTTGGATCAACTTGTTGAAAATGTTTTCGTAACATTTGTTCTGTGGTTCGTAACCTGCAGTGCGATTGCGTAACTTCTGCACTAATCATTGTTACAGTGTCAATTGCTGTGATTGGCTGAATATATGGTGTTCTGGCTGCGTCAATGTATTTTGTCCAATAGTGGAAGAGTGGTAGCCAATCCGAGATGATTACGATCATTACACTGCAGCTGTCATTTTTAGCCGGTCACCCTGCTGTTCGTAACACTTAAAATGAGACTGCAGTGTAATGTCATAGCGCGCTATTTTTCTATAGCGTGGATAACACACTATGGGAGGAGCCTGCCGATGGTTAGTCTCGCGTAACGCGCTGTTGTGGTAGTAATTATGTTCCTTGCTGTTGTGAGTGAACGTCATCTTTGCGTGTAACGAAATTTAGCGCGCTACAAAATTTAGCATAGACATACCGCGCCTGCTGGCCGCCCGCACGCTTTCTCATAACAAGCGCGTTATAGCATAGCGTATTTAAAAGCATGCTAAAAATTTATAGTTTATAGTCCGTAGCGTGTTAAGGATTTATAGCAGTTTTGAACAACTCTTTACTCTAGCCACAATGTCCAACTACTAGTTTTTTTTCATAACATCTTGTTCTATTCAAACACACTATCTGCTATTCGAAGAATTTATTAATTTGGATATGTCCATTTGATTAAGGCCTTGGTGAAACAAGACCCCAAAGCCGTGAAGCCGGTATAAAAAAATCTCAAATGTCATCAATTTTCAATTCTTTTGACACTTGACAGACATCTGGTCGGTGACAGACATGAATTCATAGTCAAAATCAGAGACAATTATCTAAATAAGGAGTCAAGGCTCCCCTGAGTATACTTTGTTCTGTGAGTCAAGGAGTCAAAATCCTATATGTTACTTGTCGGTCTAAATCATGTCTAAATACGTAGTATTCTAATATGTTACTTGTCTCTGGTATTTATCCTATATGTTACTTGTCTCTGCTGGTATTCTATAGTAATCTGTGGTCAAAATCAATATCCTATACATCCTATATGTTACTTGTCTCTGATCAAACCGGTCAAAACAAAAATATGCAAAGTTGTGATTTATAATTCGCGAGACACAAGTGTTACAATAAAAATTGTAACACTATTTGAAGTGTCTAGTGAACACTTTTCATAGAATCTCTTAACTTAGTCTACTAACGCTTCAGATTTTTATTTATAACTTTTATTCAGCTTACTACGGGCCCCCAAATATTTTTACTGATGTATGAATTAAAATATTTTATTAAACTGTGTTTGATATCACAATTAGTTTCCTATATTTCATGTAGTGACGGCGATAGATCACCTTTCTACCAAAAATGTTTGCAAAAGTGTAAAAACACCAACTGCACTTCAGGTAATTAAAAATCTGTGTTCTCTTACATTTTCAAGTTATTAACATTTGTATTAGTCCTCAATAGTTCAGCTGTTATCGTTATGATGCTGTTAGAAATAAGTTGCTTCTTTTTAGCCAAGAAAATGAAAGAGGTCCCAATGGGAACTCCATGGGTTTTCAAGTACCTTACCCATTAGGTTGCCAAGGACTGGGTAAAAAAACAATATTTGGCCCTGGTAAAGTCCGCAGAGTAGTAGAGATCCATACAGTATGTTCATGACCTAGCTATATATGTATGCATGTTGTCATATAATGTATTGTGCTATTTATACATTATAGCATATATAAATACATAATACATCTAGTATATTTTTAATTATTTGCTCACATACTAAAAATATTGTGTATTCTATTTTGCCACACTACCCTACACATCTTGTTCTATCTTCTCACCAAAGGTTGCCTGGTAGAGATTGCTCAGTAAGCAATAAGATCGCCTTTGCATACCTATTTATACTCAACTTTACTCTGTATTTTTCTTTCATATGTGAAATAAAGTATTTATCTATCTATTTATCTTCATTAATAACCAGATGATGTCTGCAACTTTGAGTTAATTGAGTTTTTTTTATTCCTGGACTCCTTAATTTTCCAGTCTATTTCCTTTCTCGGGATGCAATGTATCTCTATACCAAATTTAATTAAAATTGGTTAACAAGACAGGCTGTGAAAGGGGAGCTGATAGACACTTTCATATTTATAATATTACTATGGATTAATATCAGATGGAGGGTTTACTGGTGAGGCGGCAAGGTTGCAGGAGATGTGCAACTGGCTGCTGGGCTGGGGCTGCGAGGACGAGTGCCGCTACCACTGTATGTGGCGCACAGTGCACGGCTACCAGGAGAGGGGATATCAGATACCTAAGTTTCATGGAAAAGTATGCATTATTTTGACAACCTCCGTGGCGCAGTGTGTAGCGCCGTTGTCTTAACGTGCGGAGGTCCCGAGTTTGATCCCTGGCAGGGTCAATTTGGGAATATATAATTTCTGAATTTTCCCTGGTCTCGCCCGGTGGGAGGCTTCGGAGATGGCTAGTTACCACTCTACCGGCAAAGACGTGCCGCCATGCGATTTAGCGTTCCAGTACAATGCTGTGTAGAAACAGAATAGGGGTATGGCTTTAATATAACTGCCATGCCCCTTACAGGTTAGCCTGCTACCATCTTAGTCTGCATCATCACTTACCATCAGGTGAGATCGCAGTCAAGGGCTAACTTGTAGTGGTAAAAAAAAAAGTTCTCTCTCTGTCATTGAGTCATTACTTCTGCTGCTCTTCTTGACAGCATATGATATTGGTTAGGAACTATAGATGGTAGTGATCACAATATATTGGCAAAGGTCAAAGTGACACTGGGTCTCTAGAAGCATCGCCTCTTCAAGAAGAAGATAAGGAAAAGAGTCAGTACTGTTACATGGCCCCTTCCATCAACTACTTAATGGTAGTGGTTTTCATGTATACTAAATGTTTCTTAATAACTCACAACTGTGGTTGTAGACCTTACTTAAATAAATTTACTGTAAATCAGTTCAACAATAGACTGGATAACCACCACAGGATTTGACATAGGCACGTCAGCAAAAGCTCTCTAGCCTATTAAACGTTTGCCTTTTATGTTGTTTAGGAGACATGCAATCTTCACAGTTTTTTCATAATTTCAGAGCATTACATGTAATTTTTTTTGTTCTCTAACATTTGAATTTGTGCTATTTGAGTAGGTATACATAATTTCTACTTAATTCAATTAAAATTTTGCATTTGCATCTCTCTCCCTGCATTCCTCATTACTGAGGGTCGACCCCTTTCCATTAATCACATAATGGTAGGAGTTTTCTTGGGATAATAATGCAGTGGGTTTCCATGTCCTTCCACATAAGAGTATTTAAACTCTTAGGTTTTTGTAACATTTATTATCAGATTATTTAACATAAGCATTTACGATAGTCTTTGGTTTTTAAATATGGTCTACTATGGACCTGTCAATTTAGAGATTTGCGACGAAATTAGCACCAAAGATCAGTGGTTGATAATAATATGTTCTCTTATCAACCAGTGGCCATTCAGACGGATCCTGGGAGTGCAGGAGCCCGCCTCAGCCTTCGCGTCAGTGCTGAATCTGCTCATACACATCCACATGTACCGGAAAATCATCCGGGAGTTCCCTCTCAAGGACACACCTATGATCCTGTTCTGGCATTGCTTTGCTTGGGTAAGGCATACACAAACCTATCCCTTCTTGGAAACATATTCATACAAATAAATTCTATTCTATTCTATAATGTTTAGACGCAAATAATGTCTTTTACTACATAAAATATAAAACGTAGCTGACTGACTGACTGATCTAAACGCACAGCTGAAACCATCATCGGCGACGATCAACCAAACGACGAATCGGATTGAAATTTTATATGCAGATAGGGAATATGACGTAGACATCCTCTAAAAAAGATTTTTGAAAATTCGACCCCTAAAGGGTGAAATAGGAGTTTGATATTTGTGTAGTAGACACGAGTTACGTAAGACGGCAACCAGAAGGATTACAGAAGAAGACGACGATAAATTTACTACTAAATTTATTCATTAATTCTAACATTATGACCTAACCTAATGCTACGTCGATTTTAGACGCAGCGGTTCACATTATGAGTACTTAGGGCTAACCTAATCTGCCCTAACTAGCATCCTGCGTCAATGTTACACGACAGGATTAATGAAGGATATTCTCATTATTTCATTAGCTTTTATATCTTACATTATCGTACTAAAATCTAAGCGATGCTTGATGTCACGTTTCTTCGGACGTGATGCAATTCCGCGGAATCCGCTGACTATACACTGGTACCATGGCCGTTCGCTGGAGGTGCAAGGATCTTGTAACGAAATCAGTTTTTTCCATGACGCCGTAGGTATACGTAACTCGCGGACGAAGTCGCGGGCACAACGTAGTTTCATTACAAAAAGCGTCGCGGTCGCTTACCTCAAGTATTTACATTAATTACTATTCAAAGATGTTATAAGTGACGCCTCCCTATCGTGACCGCATCCCTCCAAGTCAACCTTATTTCATACAATGTAAAAAAAAGTGCGAATCTTTTTGTTACTTTTTTATACTAAGCAGCTGAAACCCGTTGATCAGTCTAGTCTGACGACTGGGAAATACTCAAGTTTTGATGACTGGTAGCCATCATGTAGTGAAGGCCTGAATTTGAAGTAGATTTTCCCCAGGTGTGCATAAACGCATGGCTGTGGTCGACAGTGTTCCATACACGAGATAAGTACTTCACGGAGTTCATGGACTATGCGGGCGCTCTGTCCATGGTCATGATGCTGCTCATTGCGGCGATAGTGCGGTGAGTACCAGGCCTTTAATTAAATCTGCCGCCGCCAAGTCGTAGAATCCGCTGTGTTACATAGGGAACTAGAAGTTTTACAAACCCGCACCGAAGTTGAGACCTTGCAATACTTTTTTTTTCATCCACTACAAGTTAGCCCTTGACTGCGATCTCTTCTGATGGTAAGTGATGATGCAGTCTAACATGGTAGCGGGCTAACCTGTAAGGGGCATGGCAGTTATATTAAACCCATACCCCTATTCGGTTTCTACAAGGCATCGTACCGGAACGCTTTATCACTTGGCGGCCGGTAGGGTGGTAATAAGCCACGGCCGAAACCACCTACCAGGCCAGACCAGGAAAAATTCAGAAATTATAAATTCCCTAATTGACTCTGCCAGGAATCGAACCCGGGACCTCCGCATGTTAAGATAATAGCGCTCAACACTGCGCCACGGAGGTCGTCAAAAAAAAACGTTACAAAAATACTTATCCTGACCGACGGGTCGGCATTTGTCGACTTATCAACAAGATAATCATTTTAATGTTTGTGAGTGATATTAATTTTTTTGACCGAGCGAAGCGAAGATCTCTGAGTTTACTTGAGTGAATTTGCACTTGGGCGTCCGTCCGTCTGTCAGAACCAGGAATAGAGTACAAAAATATTTTTTTTTTAATTTTCCCCTAAAATTGTCAAAATGGGGGCTTTCAAAGTGGAGATTTTCTAACGTCCAGAGTTGACCTCAGAACTCTCAATTTTCTGAAAGGCTGAGCCTAAAATTTGATCAATTATTTGAATTATATCCTGTACTTGAACAACAAATACTAAAATTAGAAAAATATTAGAAGGAAACGAAATTATTTAATTTTTAATGAGCTTCAGTATTTTTAACAGAACTTCACTATGATGTCAATAGATGGCGCTCTGTAAAAGTTTATTCGTTTCTCCAATAACTCTTTAGCTCTTTTGCGTCTAATGTTAAAGTTAACTATTACAATATAAAGTTACCACCCTACCGGCAAAGACGTGCCGCCAAGCGATTAAGCGATTAATGTACGATGCCTAGTAAAAACCGAATAGGGGTATGGATTTAATATAACTGCCACCCTAACAGGTTAGCCCGCTGCCATCTTAGACTGCATCATCACTTACCATCAGGTGAGATCGCACAAGGGCTAACTTGTAGTGGAATAAGAAAAAAAACTATCTTATGGATACCGCGAGGTCTCAGTTCGGGGCGAACAACTAGTTAATAAATAGTTACCGGATAAACTCACGTGTTGTGTCAGAAATGCCCGCTTAGTTTCGAACCCGTTCATGGCCCTTTATTCATGAGCCTGTTCACGCGACACGGTCGCTGCTCTACTGCGGGCCGCATACCGTACAGCTCTGTGCGAGGGGTGTTGAGGTGATTTCAGACACAACACGTGAGTTTATCCGGTAATTATGTCACTTTTATAACCGCTGTATTCCAGCATGCTACACGGGCGAGGGCGCGCGGCTTCGGCGGCGACGTGTCCGCTAGTGCTGTACTACGCGGCGCACGCGCGCTACCTGTACGCGGGCCGCGTCGACTACGACTATAACATGCGAGTCAACGTGCTCTGCGGTGAGGTGCCCTGCATTATAAAACGTGTCCGCTAGCGCTGTACTACGCGGCGCACGCGCGCTACCTGTACGCGGGCCGTGACGACTACGACTATAACATGCGAGTCAACGTGCTCTGCGGTGAGGTGCCCTGCATTATAAAACGTGTCCGCTAGCGCTGTACTACGCGGCGCACGCGCGCTACCTGTACGCGGGCCGTGTCGACTACGATTATAACATGCGAGTCAACGTGCTCTGCGGTGAGGTGCCCTGCATTATAATACGTGTCCGCTAGCGCTGTACTACGCGGCGCACGCGCGCTACCTGTACGCGGGCCGTGACGACTACGACTATAACATGCGAGTCAACGTGCTCTGCGGTGAGGTGCCCTGCATTATAAAACGTGTCCGCTAGCGCTGTACTACGCGGCGCACGCGCGCTACCTGTACGCGGGCCGTGTCGACTACGATTATAACATGCGAGTCAACGTGCTCTGCGGTGAGGTGCCCTGCATTATAATACGTGTCCGCTAGCGCTGTACTACGCGGCGCACGCGCGCTACCTGTACGCGGGCCGCGTCGACTACGACTATAACATGCGAGTCAACGTGCTCTGCGGTGAGGTGCCCTGCATTATAAAACGTGTCCGCTAGCGCTGTACTACGCGGCGCACGCGCGCTACTTTAAAAAATCTTTCACCCATAGAAAGTTACTTTATAAGCGAATAACATAGGTTACTTCTTATTTTCAAAAAATTCGAGATCCTTACAAAAATTGCAATAATGTCAACAAAGTCGGAAAAAATCGTCTCTTCTGAGAGCTTACGTGGCGTGCGCTGCCTAAATAGGTAAAGTTACACTAAAACAATGTATGGTGGAATTGTTCCTCTAAAAAAGTTCTAAGAAAAAGTCCGTGATATCTTTTAAGGTTGACTCACAATAACCATTTTAATGATTTTCAAATTTGTTTTAAACCAATGCTTTAATTGCGAAGGTTTTTTTACCGACATAGTATTAACCCTTATCAAAATAAATACATATTTACATATATTAGTTATTTCAAGTATTTAATTAAGATAAAATGTCCTTTGCACCATTTAATTTAGATTAATAGCTTATGAGATATTATAGAAATAATGTAACGTGCAAGGGAAAATGGCGCGACTCCGGCCAGCGCGATTTATAGGCCTATTACACCGCACTTTTCACAGGGACCCTTATGCAGAATCAGTGTAGTGTAATAAGGTTCAGTAAGGAAGGGTCCCTGAATAGGGAGAACGGGTGGTCCCGGTCTGCCTAACTGCCTGAGCGCTCTGCAGACCGGGTAGTGTAATAAGATTCAGGGCGGTTAGGGAGCTCAGTCGTCGCACGACCATCTTATTGAGTAGTTGTCTCTATGGCTCGCGCGTGCATTTTGTCAATATATCGTGTGCTAAATAAAAAGAAGTTTTGTTGTTGTGATAGACAAGTACAAAGAAATGCCTTATTTATGGAGAAAAGAGCATAAAGACTATATGAACTATACTATAGAATAGTATAGTAATTTACTATACTATATGAACTACTAGCTAATGCCCGTGACTTCGCCCGCGTGTATTGAGGGTTTTTTGGTTCCCGCGGGAACTCTTTAATTTTCCGGAATAAAAAGTAGCCTAGGTATGTCCTTCTCCGGGACGTAAACTTGCGCTGTACCAAATTTCATCAAAATTGTTTGAATAGCTGGGCCTTGAAATCGTAGCAAATAGACAGACACACTTTCGCATCCATACTAATATCATAAACGCGATCCACGCGGACAAAGTCGCGGGGATCATCCAGTTTATAATATTAGTATGGATACTACATTTTTACTGCTTCGATAGCATGGGTGCCATAATCAGTGAACGATAATAAACATACTTTAAATACACGTCCAACTCTCTTCACGTTCTCTTCAGACTGAGTTAGGGCCCGGTGGTAAGTGCAGTGTAATAGCGACGCTAAAACTTAGCACCCACGCCAACCCTTCCATCAGGGCCCGGTGAAAAGTGCGGTGTAATAGGCCTCTTAATACCTATTAATCTAAGGGCTGGTGAAAAAAAACAGCTGTCACGTATCCCGAGGGTTATTAGGCCTGTAAGTAAGGGTGGGCGTGGCCGCTATTAAGAGCTTCGCTACACAGCAATGAGGACCAACTTAGGGACCATTTCTCCCTATATCTTATTACACTACACTTATTCAAATGTAAGGGTCCCTGTGAAAAGTGCAGTGTAATAGGACTATAAGTGCAGTGTAGTAGGCCTATTAGCCACGTCACTGTGTTTCCGCACAGGCGTGACGGGCTCAGCCCTGTGGCTGGCGTGGGCGCGGCGCCAGTTCGCCACGGGGCACCGCTACGTGTGGCGGCTGGTGGTGTTCACGGCGCTGTCGGGCGTGTTCCTCACCATGGAGCTGTGGGACTTCGCCCCGCGCCGCGGATGGGACGCGCACGCGCTGTGGCACCTCACCACCGCGCTGCTGCCGGCCCTGTTCTACAGGTTGGATCCTTTTGCAATGCTAATATAGTCCCACCAACGATTTTTTTTTTTATTTAATTTATTTAGTACCAAAAAGTTATAAAATAAGAAGAAAAACATACATAGTGGACTTAACTGGCCCGGTGGCTCAAATTGGAACTAATGGAATTGCAGATCCGCACTGGAAAGCGCAGCTCCGGCAGACGTGGTAGATGGTCGACATTGAGAGAGTCACATGAAGCCGGGCGGCGCAGAACTGTGTTGTAATTCCTACAAGAAACGTATACGACAGACGGATCTGTTTACGACGATGACAATTGGGTATTTGACTACTATTCAAATAAATTATTTTTTAGTGATCATTAAATAGAAGATCTCCCAAAAGTCGTAATATCCACACCCCCTTATAGTTTTATGTTGAATAACCATTTTAAACAATCAATTTAAGTAAAAAAATGCATCGAACTTTAATGACATCACATTTCAGAATTTCATATAAATCCCATATTTAGGACGCGTTTTGACGTTTGGAAAAAAGTTGCTGATTTGACTATTTGTCAAATACCCAATTCGTTAATACTTAAATTTCATAACCGACAGACAAATTCTTTGTTCTTGTCTAGAAAGAATATATGAGAGTCCCCAATGGATGTTAACAAGATCCACCCTGACGAATAATTGGCATAATTTCATAATTTAAGACGGGTGCGATTTCTTCAACTCCGAGTAGTAAAGTTTAATGTAACCTATGAATTCTATCAACATTTCTTTATTCGAAGATTAAACGTTACTCGGAGGTGAAGAAATCAGCCCTATAAGTAGGTTCTGACTTCTGATATACACATCTTGCCCGCAGGTTCGTGATCGACGACCTGAGATATCTGCGACAGTCGAGCGTCAAGAGTGACCTGAAGTTACCTTAGGTATTAGTCCGATTGGTAGTTTTATTTACTTCTGATATTTCATCAACAATAAACCTCTAGTCGAACATTTACGAGAATTTTATTTAACTGGCACAGAACATTACATAAACAAATAGCCGTTGAATAAAGTATTAAGCACAATTAGCCTGGACGGGATATTTTTCTTAAATTAGTTACATTTTAGTAAACAACAATTGGCAACTATGTATAGCAATGAGGACTTTTCGGCGCAATTTCACTGCAATTATTCAAAACCGATAAAGAAAAACCAAAGCTAGGGAAGACCAAAACCCTCGTTAATGCAAGTATTTTAATTTTTTCGTTTCTTCGATACGTTTTCTGGGATTTGTTTACCTTTTCGTTTAATACAGATAAGGTAAAATAGTTTACTGCAAAAAATCGTGAAGCATATTCCTTACAAAATCTCCCGCCTCGGCTACAATGTGTCAAATGCTCAAAAAACCGTAAAAAATTTTTGAACGAGCACATAAATTAATTCTCCAATATGAATTTCTTCCACTGTTCTCCACAATTTGCTAGTTTATCGTTCTTGAACCAACCCGGCCTGTCTTTTGCTGCGCCATCCTTTATTTCATCGAGCGTATGTAATGAATGTTCACTTATCCGCGCTGTAGATTTAACATATTTGAGTGGACTTGGCTTATCAACTAATACGCTTCTAACTTCATAGTTATTCCAGTACACAGGACGAGAATCTTTTAAAGGTGATTGTTTGGAAAAAGGTCGTTCGGAGGAATACTTTCTTTCTTGCTGTTTGTCGAACATGATTCGTTCGTTCCACTGCCGCCTGTACTCTTGCTCCAAATACGGCGACCTTCTGCCTTTCTCGTGTAATGGTCTATTGAATGCATTTTGTTCCGCTGATTTTATTTTTGAATTACTTTGGTGTTTGTTATTCTGTCTACGATACTTTGGTCGCAGCACGGCGGTTCTGCCGCTGTAGATAGTTTCGTAATCGTCAGAGTCGCTCGCTTCGGAAACTTCATCTTCGTTTTCTATTTGCTGGCCTATTTTCCTTTTTTTGAACATTTTTACTGAATTAAACATTCTTTTCAATAGGCCTTTTCTTTCATTTTTAGGCTGAAATCAAACAAATCAATATATTATTGGTTATACAACATGGTATTGTATTTAAAAATGACTTATTGTAAGCTCAAGTATTTACCGGTGTTTTGAATTCCTTAATGTCGACGATGTCTTCTCCTTCTTCAGTGGCATCGCTGGAGTCATCAGTTTCTTCATCAGCTTCAATAATAGTCTCAGTGCTGTGCTGTTCAAATCTATGTAATATTTTATCATGGTTTGGTTCTTTTGATTTAGACTTATCGTAATAGCGCGGTTCGATCTTTCGTGCCATGTCTTTCGGTTGGGTGCTGGCTGTGTTGTATACTAATTTACTATTGCTCGATACATTTGAAGAGATTAACGTTTCTACTTCAATATCTCGTTTATCTACAACTGTGCCGGCACTTCTCACGGCTTTTGTATTGGTTTCGTTTATAAAATTATTTTTAGTCGATTTTACATTGTCGTACTCGCTCGCAGAGTTCTCTTTTGTTGGGAAGTCCATGGTCGCAGCCATAGATTTATAAATTTCTTTGATGAGCTTTTCTGTTTCGTTTTTTCCGGCGTTCTTTTCTATCTCTCCGGCTTTCTCTTTGTCTGTTTGTTTGTTTTTGTTTGTTTTAGTTGCGGCCGCAGAGGCTTGCTTATGTTTTGATGATTTATGGGAACTACTTTTGTAATAACAGGCGCATAAATGTCTTCCGGACGAGGGATGAACGAATACTGGGAAGTTTTGTAAATACTTTAAAGAAGGTTGGTATGGTGGCACACCCGCTAAGCAATATTGGCCAGCCGAAAGTTGTCGTGAACAAGAAGGCAAGTAAGGGTTTGTGTTATAAGAATTGTTGTAAGTGAAGCTATGGAGTAGAGTTGATTGGCCCTGCATGTTATTTTGAGACGCTCCTTTTTGCACAACTGCATCTTTTTTCTCCGTTTTTCCCATAGAACCGTTTACTTTTGACTTTGTTTTAACCTCAGCTAGAACCGACTGCAAAATACTTTTTATCTGATTTAAAGTTGATTCCGTTTTGTTGTCATTTGGAATTAACTCTAGTTGCGTGCTCTGGTTGTTGTGGAGCAGATTAATGTTCAAATCATCTGTTTCAATTGATTCGTTTTTGAGCACAATAGTTTTAACGGGTTCAGATATTTTTACCTCAGCTGAGGAGAAAGAGTCATTCTTGATAATTTCACTGTAATCAATAGAACATCTCTTTGGAGTTATCTTATTTCCTTCGTGAACTAGTTTATTGATTCGCTTTTGCTCCACGTTACATTGCTCTAATTTTCCCTGCTGCTTTATTGTTTGGACAGGTAAGTTATCACGTCGTTTAAGAGAAATTTCAGCTTGGTATTTGACCGTTATGGGGTCGTTTCGATATTTGCTGCGAAATTGTTCTGGCCAACATTTTATTTCCACGTTCCTTTTAGGCAAATTACCTTCTTTATGGAACTTGTTTGTGAATTCTTTTACAGGAACAACGTCATATAGATTTGAATCATAGTATGTTTTGTTTGCGTAGTTCGATTCGCACTGAGTTATTTTGTTTATGAAATCGAAACCTTTCGGCATATAGTTATCGATATTTTGAAATCGTCCGTGGCAGCACGAACACACATCGGATTCATACAGACGCGAAGGTCCAAAGTTTTCGCTAGTATCTCTACAAACTGGTCGTGTAAAGTGACTAGTGTCTGAAAACTCCTGGATGACAAATTTTGGATCATATTGTTTTCTCATTACATTATCTAAATATGCGTGGCCCATTGACACGGTGTTGGAATCCAGAGATTCAAAAGGGTCTAGCGAGGAATACGCATTGAAAGGATTGTTTTCGGTGTGTTGGGAAAAATATACCAGGTGTGTTTTCAGTTTACTCTTTCCTCTGTAAACTTTTTTCTTTCTCTTCGGTTTTTTAAAAAGATTATTGTAATAACGCTCGGCAGCGGCCAGTTTACGTTCGGCCTCGGCGATATTTCTAACTGCGTTGTTGGGATCAGCGTTTTCATGAGAGCTAGTACTACAATATGGATGTTCTTCTTTATCCATTGTGGCGGGTAGAACAAAGGAGACGTTTGATTTCCTGTGCCGGGAGGCGCCGCTGCCGCTATGGAAAGGCTTGTACCGTGACCTGTCGCTCCTTAGCGACCTATCGCTGGAGTAACCTACGGTTTTAGACTCATTGGCGTAAGACCCTCCGTATAAAATGGTGTTCACTACCGTACCGCCTGTATTGATCTTACTAGATTTATCACCAGTTGCGCCGTCCTTTTCACCGACTGCACCGCTCTTATCACCAACTACACCGCTCTTATCACCACCTACAGCGCTCTTATCACCTACTACTCCGCTCTTATCACCTACTACTCCGCTCTTATCTACAACTGCACCGCTCTTATCCCCAACTACACCGCTCTTATCCCCAACCGCTCCACTCTTATCCCCAACTGCACCGTCATTTGCACCAACTGCACCACTCCTTTTCGCGGTTGCACCTCTTTCACTCTCCGAACCACTTTTCAAAGGTTCGAACGGTCCCAGTGGCGGCGCTACTTGCGTCGACGGCTTTGATTTTGACGACTTGCTATGGTGTCTGACCGTTTCCTGCAGCTGCCTTTCTAAAAATTGGATTTTTGCTTGTAAATCAGACACATCGATGGGGATACATGAAATTATTTTGACTTCAGTCTGTGACGGAGTGTTGCCTGCAAAATAAAAATATCGTAAATTAGTCACTTATATGCCTAAATGCCGCACGCCACGCTGCATCTATCCTGTGGGATTTTCGAAAAATACTTGTCTACTTTATGAAAGGAGCTTCTGTGCAAAATTTCAGTTGTCTAAGTCCAAGCGATTGAATAATGAGTACACGAGTTTTCCTTTTATATTATGTAGAGGTACACTACCTCTTTAGGCGTGCAACAGAGATGTACAAACAAGAATCTGGATTAAAGATTATTGTGTACATAACAATAAATAAAGTCTTTTAAGCTATTACAGAAATAAAATAAAGTGCTAACCCAAATTGAAAGCAACTCTGCGTAAGAAGTGCTCGATACCTTTGAAGCGTTGCTTGTAGGGTTTGTTCAATTTAACATCACTGGAAAATGTTAAATATTATGGTTGAAGAAATCTAAAGACTATAGTTATTAATTTAAATTCCCCGAAAAAATTAGATAAAAAGAAATTCAATTCATTATTTATTTATTTAAATGAGGAACACTGTACACTTATTTAGTCCGAACATAAAACATGATAGTGATATTGCTATTAACTATCGACTATTTACATCTTCCGTAACAACGTTGGGATACTAATGGGTTGGACATTTTTATACAAATGACTACAGCAATTTAAAAATCTTTATGTACATGCGAATATTTATAATTAATAATACGGTTACCGTAAGAACAATTTATAATTATTAATACGGGTACTGGACAAACAATTTATTATTCGAAAGATTACAATTTAACGCATTATTTTCCGGTAGATTGTAATCTGATCGGTATTTAAACCCGATAAAACCTAAGTGCCCGGCCTTGATTATTTCTGTCGAACCCTAACCTAACCTACAAGAAAGAGACAAGAAAACGTAAATAAAATGAATATTTCAAAAATTGACACTCAGAACGTTGAACAGTATACAATCTTTTAAAAAAAAAATTAATAAATGTACGAATAAATATAATTTATTCGTCCAGTACCCGTACAAATAGTCACTTCGTTGAAACTTTGTACAATTGGTTTTTGTACACTTGTGATAAGGGAACTAAGCAAGCCAGGTGGCCCAGCAAATGTCAAGCATAAAGTAACTAGTGGAAAATATAAACAATAATACAAACTCGCCTCATGGTTGCTCAATGAATTTTGCTATCCATTAAAAACTGATAATTTCATTTTCTTGTCTAACACTGGATTTGTTGTTAATTTCTTCCTAAAAATATTTCATATATTTTAACGGAATGTTGACTTTGGACATAATTACAATTTGAAATGACAATTTAAACTTTTTTAGTTATAGTAGAGTTGCCATAGAGCTTGGAAACGTTTTACTCTGTGGTTTTACTGGATTACATAACTGTGATAAAGCACACAAAAAAATAAGCACACAGCATCCCTGATTAGATCACTAGAACATTATATTATTACTTTATGATACTCTGTAGAAAATGTCGCCAGTAATTCCAAATTATTATGAAAAAATTTGGATGTATTGTTATAGTTCTTCATTGGTTCTTCATGCCACAATGAGAAGGCTTGGCTTATTGAAGACTAAATACATTATATACCGGATAATTCAAAAGTTCCGCAGCAATAACTGGCAAAAACTAAAACGGAATTCACGCGGACAGTGTTACGGGCATCATCTAGTAGATTTTTATAGGTTCATGCTAGTAGAATATAAAAACATCCTCCTTGAAACCTCGTCAGGAACATCAGGAAGATCGTAACGAGCCTACATACATGGTCCTTTCCTTTCATGTTAAACATTTTTCGAGCCAAGCTGTAGTACAGCGCAATTGGACTACGCTAGGCTGGGCTACGAAAAAATGGACTCGAGTATTTCGTATTTTCTTAATTAAGTATATTAACGACCATCTTAAAAACATCCTGACAAACAAGACGACAAACAAAGGCACTTTCAATTTAAACAAGAAACGCACGGATAAAATACAAATTCACAGGAACATCCGGGGCCGGTACATCTTCGGTGGGTTGCCGTAGCTAGACTTATCTTTCCCGAGTAGAGTTCGCACTATCAAGTTTCTGGGCGAGAAAGGGTTCTTTTTGTAGAACAGTTTCTTCATCATCGCGTTTTTCATGTTCATGTCCCCTTGGGTTAGTTGCTTTTGCATTTTCATAGAAAAGTTCATAGTGTCGTTGTCGTTTTGCTTAGTCTTCTCTTGTAAACTCTTCCAAAAGTTTGGTGTCTCCTTCACGGGAGCGTTGTATCGGGAGGATTCTTGCTCCTGCTGTGTTACCGCTGTTGGTATCTTCTTCGCGAGTTTCTGCAGAATAGACACTTTTCGTTTACTCTGTGTGCCGATGCTTTTCACTTCGATCTCTTTGAGGCATAAAGGCACTTGTGGAATCTGGTTGTAATGGCGGTCGTAGTTAGGATAGGGCGATGTTGAATGTTTTGGGTTGTAATGTGGAGCCGGAGCATGGTCGTGGTGGTGTGGGTTGTGAGTATAGTAGTCGGGAGGAGACGGGTGCTGGTAACTAGCACTGGGTTCATAACTGCGGCAGCAGTCGTGGCGCGGAGAGCTGCAGCAACGTGGCACGGGTACCGGCGGCGGGCGGTAATACTCTTGGCCGTGCATCGCGTAGCTCTGAACGTGTTGCCTGAAGGGAGGCTTCGGCTTCACTTCCACCTCCACTGTGCTCTCGCTCTCGCTCATTTCTTCGATCACATCCTTTTTCTTCTTTCTGAATAGTTTCCACGGATTGAGAACTCTTGTTAATTTGGCTCGTTTTACCTGAAAAATATTTTTGATATATTGATATTACTAAGTTTGCTATAGCTACACCAATAGTTGTAAACCTTGTTGCCTGAAATAAAATGAATAATAATAATAATATTAACTAACCCACGGCCGTCTGGTCTCCCCTGCCGGGGTGTAATCCTCCGCCCGCTACAACTATTTATTTGTGTATTTGTGTTTATTCATATCTATTTATTTACGTAAGTTTATTATAATTATTTTGGTCATATATGTATTTATTTTGTATGCGGGCGTGAGAGTAAAATATTAAAAAATAATAATAATAGACACATTATTCCGATAGGTGCTAATTCAGTGTTTGATTGGTAAGCGGCGTTCTAGAATATTATTAAAATAATGTGAGAGTGTACATTGTATATTTTATTAAATAGTTGCCATTTTTCATGGAAAATAATTACCTTTTCTCCAGGAACATCTATACTTATGTCGGTTTCAGTAGAAGAATGGGTCGCTTCCAGGCTTAGCTTCTCCAATATCGTATCCGAGTAACTAGCGTTCGTATTGTAAGTATCCGAAGCTATTCTAGACCCGATAGCTTCACAGCTTTTAGAGTAGTACTTAAGGTGAGGCGTTCCAACATTAGCGTCATGTTTTGAGGCTTTACTACTGCCGCTTACGTATCTACTAGTTTCCTTTCTTTCAAACAATCGATAATTTTTTGATCTAACGCTGTGGTCCTCGTTGCCACATCCTTCTGTCGTCCGGGGTAATTTTGGTTTTTGTGACACAAATTTATATATTTCCTTTATTAGCTCCTGGGTTTCGTTGTTAGTATTAACTTCTTCAGGTTTGTGATCATGAGGTGAGTCTTTATCGAGGCAGCCGTGCTCTCTAGAAGTTTTAGCACACACAGCGCAAGTGTAACTACGACTCGGTATTATGTAGCCGTTTTGCATGCAATTCATAGGACACATGGGGAGTATGGGGTAACAGCACGGGTTAGGAAAGGCTGGCATATACGGCGATACACCGCATTGCCCGACGCCGTAGTTAAAACTGTGGCCACTATTCGGTATTATATTGGAGTTTGTCTTTGTACCCTGATGCTGAGTCAGCTGTTTGTTTTCAATTTTACTCGTGCCGTCTGAGCTATTACTACCCGTTGATTCTTTTTTTATTTCAAGTAAAAATGTTCTCAGTATGTCTTTGATTTCGCAAAGCGTCTTGTCGGTTTTGTCTACACTTGCGTCTATCAACTGTGTGTTTAGTGTGGTGTCATTATTTGGTATGTTAACTTGTTCGTTAGCGAAATTAGGATACTGAAGACTGCTCATCGTTCCAACGTCTTCATGAATTGGAGCAGATTTCTGACACTTAGCGCTGTTCAGGATTTCAGCTTGTGCTCTTTGGTGATAAGAAACGGAAGATACATCACTTTCTACCACGTTTGTGATTTTCTTTCGGAACTCACGCGTGGGAGAGTTCCTTCGGCTCTGATGCCTACCTTTGCATAAGCAATCCTCATAGTCCGCATACTGTTGCACTTTTAAATTTAACCTCGGTCTATGGCTTCTCGGGGAGGGTGGGACTTCTCTTAAACATTGATATGCAATCGTATTATCTTCTGTGAATTTTCTTCTTGCCTTCGGGCTGGATTTTTCCCTTACAGGGACGACATCATATAAAGCTGAATTATTATAATCGTCAATGCAATCTCTTTCAAGTTTATGTCTTCTGTGTTTCTTAGAACTGTAGAGACGCATGTCGCAAATGCTTCTCATGTCACTGAGATCGGTATGACGAACATAGCTGTGTCTCTTCCTTCTGCATTCATCGAAGCAGCACGAACATAACTCTACACCTTCTTGGATCTCATTACGCACCGTAAACTCTTGGTCGCGACATACTGGGGCTGAAAACTGACTAAAATCAGAGTCCCTCCTACCAAATAATTTAACAGGTCGATATTGTCTTTTTACAATGTCAGCTATGAAGTTTTTATCTACTTCGGAATAAACCCGTTTGGTTCTCTTCGTTTTGTATCTATCATCGAATCCTCTTTCATGATTTCTTAAAAGTTTCTTAACAGTTTCTCTATCTCGTTGTTGATTTAAAATAAATGGATCGGTATATTCTTTTCTCATAGCTCTCTTTTCATGTCGGTGACTAGAACATACAGGTTTGGAGTAGTGCTTATTTCCCGGCTCTACCAACGAGTGAAAGCTACTTGTAGAATAAATTGGTCCTATTGTTTTATATTTTGAACGTGTTCTACCTCGATCAAGTAAATCAATATCGTGTTCTTCACGCCTTTTCGTTCGATACCGACTATTGTTTTGATTAAATTGAAAATCTTGAATGTTTTGGGCGACTCTTTGATTTGCAGATGCCATATCGGTCGTATCGTCATGTCGAGTGTCGCTCACGGTTTTGGGTTTATGATCGGACTTGTGCAAAAGTTTAGTTTCTACCTTATTGGCATCTGTATCACAGGTTTCCTGTTGGTTTATGGATCCGTCATCCCTCTGCGATTGCGCTACGGAATTTTGTGACTCCTTTTTGAAACTGTGCTCGTGACAAGTTAAGTCTCGACAGTGCTTGCTCACTTTGTTTAGCTGCTGCTCTATGTCTGTTATTTTGCTTTTCAGATCTGATACGCTGACTTCGATACTTGAACTTGTTTTAGTACCCGCTTGAGATGAAGTTCCTGCAGTCACAAAAATAGATGTAGCAATATAATCATTGAATTAGTATTGTCCCATTGATGATAGTAATAAAACATAACAATACGAATAAGGCTAAGGTAATATTTCTAGGTGATAATCAAATGCGGTGACAGCCTAGTGGGTAGGACTTAGGGCTCTTATTTTGGGGAGATCCGGAGATCAATCCCTGGGCACTCACCTCTTGCTTTTTTGTGCGCTTTATTCAAATTAATATCACTTGCTATCTGCATAATGATGAAACCTACATGCCGAGCTTGGTCTGCGTGGTGGACTATTACCTAAACTATAAAAGAAGACTTGTGCTCATTAGTGAGCCGAAATTGGGTAGAGACGTTGATTTTTTGTAGGATAAGTATGCAAAAAATTACCTAATGCTCTACGTACGAAGGCTTTGATGGCGCGGTATCTGCGCTTGGTGCGAGGCGATATGCGGCGACGCGGGGTGCGAAGGGGCATAACCTTCCATTAGCCACTATTGAAACACACAACACTCGTTTAAGTAAGTATACTATGTATAAAAGAGTTAACATTATTTAAAGATTAAGAATAAAGCCAAGTTTTCTTATGGTGTTTCTTTTGTACTATGTATCAAGAGTAAAAAAACTCGTACAAATTTGTAACTTACGTACAATAAGCGAGTTTTTGTTCTCTCTACTATGATGGTAGAAAAATCAGCATGAAACATTTTACCGATTCCTATTTCACTTTGCCTATTTCGTTCTCCAGATTTTCATATGCAATCCTGGAAACCTACAATCGTCCTCAAGCGATAGATATCCACTGCTTGACATGAAACTCTTGAAGGGACTTCCACACGCCACGGTCTGTCTTGTTTGATGTAGTCCGTCCACCTGGTTGGGGGTCTGTTAACGCTGCGCTTTACAAAACTTTGGGACCCCAACGTCTATCGTTTCATTACTGTGCTTACGATAACCGTATAAAAAACCATTAAAAAGTACATCTTACCAAGAATTAAACGTGAAAAATTTAGTTCTGTTGTAAAATTTCTGTGACATCGTAGAATCTAAATTTCATATTATAATATATCTATTTTTCATTTAATAATAAATATTTTCAATTCCAAATAATTTGCTCTTACAGTTTAAAGTTTTTTTATTGAACTAATTGAAATTGTTTGACTTGGTTTGACTTTTGAATTTCATTACAATTTCAATCTATGGTTTTCAATTTTCATGATTGATTGACAAACTCTGAAAAACTGATTTAACTATGCCAGGTTTCTAAAAAATAAAATGAATAATTATTTTGTACAGTGGTTTTAAAATGCTCGAAGTTCGAAGGTACAAAAATATTCATTTCGCGTCTCTAATAACAGGTAGGCAAAATAAATAAATTGGGATAAAAGTGAACTTAAACTAGCGGCACGCTATGATGGCCGGTTTGACGTTTGTCCGCTCATGAAGTTCCGTATTAATTGATAACGACTTTGAAGGAAATAATTGTATTACTTTATTGACGATAGTGATGTGCAGAGATTCATAAATTTTATCGAATGTAGTTTCTCATGAAGTTCCGTATTAATTGATAACGACTTTGAAGGAAATAATTGTATTACTTTATTGACGATAGTGATGTGCAGAGATTCATAAATTTTATCGAATGTAGTTTTAGGTTTAGGACTCAAAATTTATTTATTAAATTGATTTCTTAAATGTATACAAGTGTAGAAAAATCAGTTTGCACCATTTAAGGGGTGAATGTACTTGTGAATATGAACAATTTTCACTATGTGGACAAACCTCTGAAATCGCAAAAAAATATCAATAAATTTTTAAAAATGGAATCTAATACGATCGTCACATAGGATCGCTGGCTAGCACAACTACTACCTCCGGCAAACTCGCGTCAATGCTCAATGCAAAAAAAAGCAGTTTCGAATTGACGTTGCTTCGAAAAGTATAAACTGTCAGTGCAATGCGATTGTGATATAGTTTTGACCTGGCTTTGGATTTCAAATATTGATACTGCATTACTGTTGACCCTTGCTCGTTAATTTGGACTCTGTTCAAGCCCTTTGTTGTGGATTTCGTCGATATGACCGAACGTACGCAGAGAACTGTTCTAAATAGTCAGACACGTGAGTTCGTAATACGCCTTCGTAACTATTTCGATCGTGAAGCTCAAAATGGAGGGCCAATTTTACCTATAACGTCAGTGGTTGAACGCGTAGCTGATGCGCTTAATATTGGACAACGAACTGTTAGACGGATAACTAAAAAAAAATATGGCGAGACTGGCACAGAAGAAAATAAACTTCACACACCAAAAAAGAGAAAACGAGCAAAACCAGTCGTAGGCATCGATAGCTTTGATGCCGATGCTATCCGAAGACATGTTTACGGCTACTATTTACAGAAGGAGTATCCAACAAGAAAAAAGTTGGTGCATTCACTGAAGGAAGCTGGATTATTCTTCGGTGGGGAAAGTTCTTTAACGAAGATTTTGAAGACCATTGGATTTCGATACAAAAAATGTAACAAACGCAAAATATTGATGGAAAGATTTGATATAGCGATGGCAAGGTATACTTTTTTACGGCAAGTGAAAGAAATCAAAAATTGGCAAAATGTTGTGTTCTTGGATGAAACATGGCTTAATGCTAACCATACTGTAGGCCGTTCTTGGAACGATGACACAGCAGCATCTACTTCCAAAGTTCCTGTAGGAAAAGGATCGCGACTTATAATTTGTCACGCCGGAACCATCAACGGGTTTGTCGAAGGTTCTCTCATGGCTTTTGCGTCAAAAACCACTGGAGACTATCATGAAGACATGAATGGAGAAAAGTTTACTGAATGGTTTACCTCAATGTTGTGTAGCCTCCCTGAACCATCTATTATAATTATGGACAACGCCCCATACCACTCGATGCAAATTGACAAGCCACCTGCCCAATCCCAAAAGAAAGCTGATATCGTCGCATGGCTTCGTAAAAATGGCGTAGATGCAAACATGAATATGTTAAAAGCGGAATTAGTACGTCTTTTAAAAGAAAACAAACCAACCAAGATCCGATACGTCATTGACGAAATAGCATTAGAACATGGGCACAGAGTTATACGGTTACCGCCTTACCATTGTGAGTATAATGCGATTGAGTTGGTGTGGGCTCAAATTAAGGGATATGCTGCAAGACACAATACAGAACCCCCATTTACCACA
This sequence comes from Erebia palarica, assembly GCA_964035005.1. Taxonomy (NCBI): domain Eukaryota; kingdom Metazoa; phylum Arthropoda; class Insecta; order Lepidoptera; family Nymphalidae; genus Erebia; species Erebia palarica. The sequence continues at coordinate 40,753,815 of OZ035983.1, forward strand.
AAAAAAATGCTAAAATTATTAGAAGAAGCTTGTGAACATGTGACTAAAGGAGACTGGGAAAAGGTTGTGAATAGAACTGTTAAATTAATAAGGGAAGATTATGAAAGAGATGTGAAAATAGATAATATTATAGAAAACGAACATATAATTATTAATGTATGTGATGATAGCAGTGACGACAGTGAAAATAGTAGTATGGACGAATCTGATTAATTATGGCCTTTTGTGGCACCTTTTTTGGTATCTTTTGTATTCATATGTTTCTTGTGTGCATATAAAGTATGTATATTCATTTTCGTTCAAATATTCAGTTCGTTCAAATAAATTAAATAAACATATACATTTTTGTTTTATTAAACCTATTTAATCAGGTAAAACAAAACTTAATTGTTTTTTGTTCGAGAATAAATTGACATTCCACATCACTATTGTAATGTGTCAAACCGGCCATCATAGCGTGCCGCTAGTGTAGTATGTATAATTTTACATGTACCTAAGATTATATAGGGAACTCTGTAGAGACAAGATAGACTAAATAAATTGTACCTAAAAAAAACTTGACTGTCATTTATGACTTAGGAACGTAAATGTCACGAACCATTTTTTTAAATTAAATATTCGGCCGCAATTAAAAAGAATGCTTTCGAAATTCTTTAGACCGTTCTATGCTTGCACAAGATCTCTTCTAGTTCCGAATACCGGAGTTAAGAGACTGGTCCACCAAAGCGCGGCGCGGTATAGCGATCTGATACCCGCGTCGCAGTACGATGTACCCTTACCGAAGAAACTGCATATCACTTACGCTTTGAAGCACTACTGGGAGCTAATTCCACTCGCCCTCGTCACCCTTACAAGCCTTACCGTCCTGACATGCTCCATAGCATGGGCCTATTTCCATAAGGTTAGTATTAGAAATAGTGAGTGACACTTGGCTTCCTAGTCGCGGGTTCTGTTTTCGATCAGGCGCTTAACCGACGTCTTTATGTGCTTTCCGTTGCCTGCGATTCAACCTATCCCTGTACTTACCAAATTTCATCAAAATCGGTTGAACAGATGGGCCGTGAAAGCGTAGCAGACAGACATACAGACACACTTTCGAATTTATAATATTAAAGTAGGGATGAGCATTGAAGTAGGGATAATTTCAATTTGAGTAAGCAGTGCTTTTATGCCTCTATGAACTGCACGCCGCTGCTGAGTTGGGAGCCGGCATTGGGTGGAAGTGATGATGATGGGTTAGGCAGCAGAGTGCAGCGGTGTTTCCCGTCAGGTGGACGCGGTGTACACGACGCACAACCGCTCGAACATATCTCGCACCATGGATCTGCGGAACCCGACCGTGCACAAGATCTTCATCATCAACCAGCGCTACGAGCCGTGGCCCGAGATGCAGGACTCGCTCGATAAGATGCGAATGGCGGAGAAACGCGCTCTCGTGCGCCTGCAGTCCTGCAGCCACGCGTAATACGGAGGAAACTTGCCTTACTCACGTCCCATAAACTTAACCGACCCGCTGACAGCGTCGCTAGTTTATGAAAAATAAAATAAAAACAAAAAGTAAACAAGCGTAAAAAATAGTTCCAATTTTGCCCACCGGGTCAGTTTGTGGGAATGTAACGGAGGAAACTTGCCTTACTAATTACAGTTCGATTCAAACTTTATGACGCCTCGGCAACATCTCGGAAGTTAGCCGCGTGTGTATAGGTTCGCGCAGGTAGATAAGTCAACTGAACCGTGCCGCTGTTACGTAATATATTTTTCTCAAACATGCATGGAGATATTGTCATTATTTTCGAAAAAAGAACACGCGAAGTATCGAATTTTCGAACAAAGAAAATCAAATCCATTGCAGGAGCGTTTTTTGAATTTGGAACATTACAACGCTCCTGCAATGTTGTATGAAACGGCGTGCTGGGGTTATTAAATACTCTTTGATCGTTTTGATGGATCTCTTTTGTCATTCTTGGCATACCATAGTCTCTTTGCTTAGTACAAATTGGTGGCTGATAGCCATAAATGCGTTTGCCTGTCGGCACAGATGATAAAAAAAAATTGGCGGCTGAAAATTCGTCTTGATTTGTTATTTACATACTTATTAAATATAAATTTAATAATAAGTAAAATGAGTTCCAACGGTTCAGAGAGTGAAATGGAGATTGATTGTACTCCACCAGATTTAAGATCAGAAGCCAAATTGGCAATGGAAAACCTGTGAAGCAAAGTCCAAAGAAAAATACATGAAAGTATATGAAAATTTTATGAGTTGGAAAAACGAGAAAAAAGTGAACATTTTCTCCGAAACAGTATTTTTGGCGTATTTTAATGAGATTGCTTAAACTAAAAAGCCATCTACATTATGGGCAATTTATTCCATGCTGAAATGTACAGTTCATGTTAAAAACGGCATTAACTTGAAAAATTATGGGAACTTAACTACTTTTCTTAAACGACAATCGATCGGATTCAAAAGCAAGAAATCGAAAATTTTTACTGGCGAAAACATAAAGCAATTTTTAATTAAAGCCCCAGATGATATATATTTAGCGACAAAGGTAAAAAAGTATGTTTTATTTCCCTGCATTCTTTTGACAAAAGCACTATATATGCCTCGGCGGAAATGGCAATTGCATGTCTCGTATTAGTGAAGTCCTCACCTACGGCTCGGCCTTCAAAGTCATACTCGACCTGCATTTGCCTATTTCCCAGCCTTTGCAATATAATGTACTATTATCTACTCCCATGCTATAAATCCTCCTTATGTTCTGAAACAGTTAGCTTATTGCCAACATTAAAACACCCAATGTCCTAATAACCATAACATCATCCAAACGGGTGATGTAATGTTGTACTGAATTTCTTAACAACACTCCTTTGTGTTTTTTTTCGATCCCCTCTGCGCAAAGGGTTTATACCTGAGAAAAGTGCAGTGTAATAGGCCTATTACTCAACAGACAGCTACATCTGCTCGATGTGTGGTATTTATTTAACAGTAATAGTAATAAATAATTCTTTCATTAATACTTAGTGTTAGTTTATTTGTATATACTCAGTAATGGATGATATTAGGTTACTAGGACTGGATGTTTTAATGTTAGCAGTAAGCTAACTATTTCAGAATCTGATAGAGAGGATTCATATTAAGAGTGTAGATAAAGTCTTGTATGCAACTGTTGATAATTAGGTATTAAAACACTCATATGATACTATTATCACACTCCGCTTCGCGTCGTGTGATAAACCCACATTCGTGTTTTAATACCCCTTATTACACAACTGTTGCATAAATAACTATTTTATTCTGCGCATCGAAACGCACGATGTTCGATGATGTTGATGAGAAGTAATTACTAGTGGTTCACCCCGAACTGAGACCTCGCGGTATCCATAAGATAGTTTTATCTATATATAGTATAATAGTTAACTTTTAACATCAGACGCAAAAGAGCGAAAGAACTAATTGGAGAAACGAATAAACTTTTACAGCCATCAATTGACATCATTGTTAAGTTCTGTTAAAAATACTGAAGCTAATTAAAAATTAAATAATTTCGTTTTCTTATTATCTAATTTTAGTATTTGTTGTTCAAGTACAGGATATAATTCAAATAATCTTTCAGAAAATTGAGTTCTGAGGTCAACTTTGGACGTTAGAAAATCTCCACTTAAATTTTGTCAATTTAAGGGGAAAAATTAAAAAAAATATTTTTGGACTGTATTCATAATTATCTTTAAAATGATATACCGCAACCCTATGTAACGCTATAAAAAATATTTTACTTCGCATTCGCTTCTATGAGAGCCACCCTGAAATAAAGATTTTTATAACTTTTTAAGCCATATTCGGCTGGAGGCCATCGGTTTAGATATTATATTTAAATTTGAAGTATTTACGTTAGTAATTCAGAAGTTATAAGGCTCTGACAGACAGACAGACGGACAAGTGCAAATTCACTCAAGTAGACTCAGAGACCTTCGCTTCGCTCGGTCAATAAAGTTTGAATTGAACTGTACCATCTTACTAGTTTTACACACGGTGACATTTTTACACAAAATGAATACACAAAAGCTGTATACCTACTTACTTGGTTATTTTTCTTTCTACGCATATATTTTGTGAGGTGATTTTATTATTGTTTGTTATTGAAAATCTTATTAAAATTTTTGAAGACTTCTATTACATTTGTTTCTTTTTCCTAATTTTAGCTGTGGTTCTAATTCGAATAATCTTCGACTGCTTTTAAAATGTGCTTCAAACTTGTCGAGTATTTGTTTTACAAGTATAATATGTGGCCCGCCTGTTTGCTGGCAAGATATTATCTAAAAAAAAGGTTAAGTGCGTGTCAGACTCACGCACAAAAGGTTCCGTACCATCACACAATATAAATTATTTTAGTAAATAAAAAGAAAGACTTCATAACTCGTGATCAGCTGTGAAATAACAGGCTTACATAAGACGCTAAACTGGAAGCGCCTGACAAACAATTCAACACCGTATGAGTACGTACTCTAATGGAGTGCCTGGGGCGTTAAAAACATGAAAACTTTGGATTTCAGTTACAGTGAATGAAGTTTAATAATTCAAAGTGGAACGTTTAGCCTACATTATATAGAAATAAAAAAGTAATTTAAATAAAAAAGTAATAAAAAAAACAAAAACCCGACTGCTTGGATATCAAAAGGTATAAAACAAGATGCGAATTTCATTATTGCGACTGCGCCTTGATAATTTGTAATAATTACAAAATTATTTATGAGAGAAAAATATTACTATAAAACGTGAGCTGTGAGAATACTGAATTGGCTATATTATTTTGTTCATTATTTCATTAAAAGTATTATACTATGTAAATTGATAATAATGAAATTCGCATCTTGTTTTATACTTTTTGGTACCCAAGCAGTCGGGTTTTTTGTTTTTTAAATTACTTTTTTATTTTAAACTTTTTGGTTATTTATGTTGTTTATTTACCTGCAAGGTAATCCTAATAATATTATTGCCGTAATGAGAATCATTATTTTTTGTAGGTATTAATTGTATTTTTTATTTATTTAAACTATTAGATTTCTTAATTTAAATTTACTAACTGTTTATTGACTCTTATTTAGGTAGTTGCTTATACTATATTAATATAACTATACCTAACTTTAATTTTCCACTAGATAAATGACAATATTTATTAGGTACATAGTATGTAACAAAATTAATACGTACCAATTAAACAATTTTGCGTGCGAGCGTCCTGATGATTCTGATAAGGACGCTCGCACGCAATTGTCGTCAGTCGTGCGCGGTGCGGCTGTAGTTCGTTTTACCACAAGCACCCCAGTGATCAGTCCCCCTTCGACCCCAATGACCAAATCACTACCGACAATGCTCCCTACTTAGGGCTACACACAAACACTAACCAAACACAGCGTCTTCGCCGGCGAAGACGAGGAACCCGATATCTTACGTCACCCGGGCGTGGTCTTAACTCACGGCCTCGGGGGCGTATGGACTAATCTAGTCCAACCGACCTCCCATTCATCCCAACGTCATCCTAAGCCGTGGTCCGAGCCTCACAGGAGGCGCCCGTAGGAGGACGTTGCCCCCCCCCCGATGTCACCGAGCGTCAGGGCTCTTTTCTCGGCGACGCCTAGCGCTCGTCCAACCCCTCGGTGAGGTGACGCTGTAGCGGCCATTACGGCCTATGCAGTATACTCAATCCGAAAAAGAAAGATCAGCCCCCACCGCACTGCACTTCTCGCGGACCCGCCTCCCGCGAGTGATATTTGTAAAAGACGTTTATCCGCCTGAAGTGTTCTGTTGCATGATAAACTTTATTTCTATGATATTTCATAAGTTATTCATTTTTTGATAAGGAATTAACGATTAGTACTATGTTGGTAAAAACACCTTCGCAAGTAAAGCACTGTTTTAGACCAAATTAGAAAATCATAAAAATGGTTATTGTGAGTCAACCTTAGAAGATAGTTTTGCTATAGCGGACTTCTTTTTAGCACTTTTTGAGAGGAACGTTTCCACCATACATTGTTGTCGTGTAACTTTAACGATTTAGGCAGCGCACGCCACGTAAGCTCTCAGATGAGATGTTTTTTTCCGACTTAACTCACATTATTGCAATTTTCGTAAGGATCTGCAATTTTTGTGGAAGTAAAATATAGCCTATTTTACTTGTTAATAATGTAGCTTTCTATAATAAGTGATATAATTGTTAAAATCGGTTGAGTGGTTTTTGAGATAATCCACCTAACTAGTTTGATCGATATAGATGATATGAGTAGGAACTTTAAACATTTCCTTTGAAAGCTTGTAAATCCTAAATTATCATATAAACGGAAAAATGGCTTATGGAACCTAGGTGTGATTTTAAAAGACCTATCTAACGATACCCCACTTGCCTATAACCTATCGAGTATGGACTTTCATTTATTAATTGGCTTCTAGTGGACGCCATTTTGTTTTTTCTCAAATTCGGCTTCCGTTATGACACTCGGAAAATTAAGATAAAGCTAGTGGTACAAGTATTATCAAAATCGGTTCAGCCGTTTTGTCCGTAGTGCGACACAAAGGAATACACTAAAAATGAACCTTTGAAACCTCGTACATCCTAAATGATCATTAAAATGAGAAAATGATCAAGGAAACCTAACTATGATTTTGCAAGACCTATTCATCGATACCCCACTTGCTACATTCTATCGACTTTTATTTTTTAATTTGTTACATTATGGCTTCTAGAGGCAGCCATTTTGTTTTTTCTCAAATTCGGCTTCCGTTATGACACTCGGAAGATTAAGATAAAGCTAGTGGTACAAGTATTATCAAAATCGGTTCAGCCGTTTTGTCTGTAGTGTGACACAAAGGAATACACTAAAAATGAACCTTTGAAACCTCGTAAATCCTAAATGATCATTAAAATGAGAAAATGATCAAGGAAACCTAACTATGATTTTGCAAGACCTATTCATCGATACCCCACTTGCCATATTCTATCGACTTTTATTTTTTAATTTGTTACATTATGGCTTCTAGAGGCCGCCATTTTGTTTTTTCTCAAATTCGGCTTCCACTATGACACTCGGAAGATTAAGATAAAGCTAGTGGTACAAGTATCATCAAAATCGGTTCAGCTGTTTTGTCTGTAGAGCGACACAAAGGAATACACTAAAAATGAACCTTTGAAACCTCGTAAATCCTAAATGATCGTTAAAATGAGAAAATGATCAAGGGAACCTAACTATGATTTTGCAAGACCTATTCATTGATACCCCACTCGCCATAGTCTATCGACTTTATTTTTTAAATTTGTTACATTATGGCTTCTAGAGGGCGCCACTTTGTTTTTTCTCAAATTCGGCTTCCACAGTAACACTCTAATGATATACTCGGCATAATCTGGTGTAAGAATCATCAAAATCGGTCCACGCGTTTAGGCTGTAGCTGTCCTGCAAGGAACAAACAAACATATAGACTGATGAACACATAACCCTGTGCGTTCCGCAGTCGGGTAAAAAGTGATGTAGCTTCTATGATTATTGACCGATCGTCATGGTAATCACAGAACACATAAAGACCATGCGGATGCAGGCGAGAAGTGCACTGTAGTTGGAATTTAGAAAAATTTTGAAGAGATTTTTATTTCAGTTTTTTTGGTTCCCGCGGGAAGTCTTTTATTTTTCGGGTTATTCGAAAATAACAGTCGCCTTTGTGTTATTCCAGACTATAATCTATCTCTGTGCAAAATTTCATCCAGATCCGTACGAAAACAAAATATATTTTAAATCAAATTGCATGTTCGAATATTAATTTTTTATAGTTTTTGTTTAAATAATAAAAAAATCAAATGCAAAAAATAAATTATGTACCTAAACTTTACACTTTATAGTATAAAAAACATAACTCGACCCTCGACCTACTAAATTAATTTACTGCAACAAGTTCGAGGTTAAAACCCCCAGGCCCTCCACCAGTAACCCTATTTATCGATTTTCGGTTTTAGGTCGACGGGAAGTACCGTATAGGTTTTGATTTATTGGAGAGTGTCAAAATAGTCTTTTACATCTCCAAGGGACCGTAGATCTAAGACTATTTGATATTAATTTCAACTTGATAGCTCCACGCCCGCAAAAAAGGTGGTTGACAGACGGACACAAAGTGAAAATATAACGGTCCATTTTTTTCTTCTTGAGGTACGGAATGGTACAGAATGGTAAAAAAGCTTTGCTCTAGTAAACACAAACAATTTTGTGGAGCGTTGAATAAAACTATTAAAATTGTTCAGAGATATTTTATTGTCATTCACAAGTGCATTCACTAACTCTACAATGTATTATACACAGAAATTCATACATTTTATCGCCCGCAATGATGTATCACGTGACTGTTTTATTCTTTCTAATAAGCTACTGAACCTCTCTGGGCGAGTTTGACTCACACATGGCGGCGTTTCTTTTGTTTGCGTGCTACGCTCAAGTCCACATATCACCATTGCTCACAACTTTAACAAGAATTTTAACAAATAAAATCTAATGACTTCAAGTAATAACTACGAGTGGAATGTCCAATAAATATTAATTAGGGCAGCAAACTTATTAAAATAAAGTGTACATGACCATAATATGCTCAACTGGTACTTAAATTTTAGGTGCATCTTACAGAGGAAACCATTTGTTTTGGTGTAGGTTTTTACTGCCTTCCTGGCGCAAACGTGAGGGCTGTGGTTTTACAAATGTGGTCCCTTTGGGAAAGGTAGATTTGGGAATCTGCAATTTCCAAATTGTCAGTGGTCTGGTCTGGTTGGAAGATGCGGCCGAGGCTAGATACTACCCTACTAACGAAGCCGTACCGCTAAGCTATTACAGTTTATTTCGTCAGGGTCTGCATCCGTAGGTATATAAATTTGCTTCCTCGTTTCTAATTCGAACTGCTAGGATATTGCTGCTAGGATAGGCTTCTATTGGTATCTTCAAGAGTGAATAGGCATCTTCTTAGGCTGCATCACCACTTCCAGCCTAAGTCTAATTCTAGTCTATAAATTAAAAATTCCTACAAACTTATCTGGCCCGGTGACCAAAATTGGAACTTTAGTTTTTTTTAATTTATAATATTCAACAACTTTGAATGTGATAACAGCGACGCTGTCACCGGGTCAAATAAGTTTATGGGAATTTAAGTTCTGATACGATTCCGCGTGGTATGGGTTTAGTAAACCAACCAAATGTCTAATGACCATACCCATTCAATGTTCCCTCTTCACACAGAACCAGGTAAAATCACTGTCTCCATACTATATTGATCAGAGCTGATTTGTTCAATAATTCAGAATGTTATTTACAAGTTACCAGAACATACGGTCTCCTATAATATCAAAATTGAGACGCACCTTTATTTTAAGAAGCGTTATAGTGTTTGAGAATGCGTCAGGTCTGTTGCTAACTGATATATATGTCACCGTGAGATTGTAGAAACCATTAGATTATAATCTAACTCGCGAAATTCTAAACTGTCGAAAGATTGTAAACTGTTCAATGTTATGAGTGTCAATTTTTGAAATATTCATTTTATTTACGTTTTCTTGTCTCTTTCTTGTAGGTTAGGTTAGGGTTCGACATAAATAATAGGTTAGGTTTTATCGGGTTTAATTACCTATCAGATTACAAACTACCGGAAAATAATGCGTTAAATTCTAATCTTTCGACAGTTTAGAATTTCGCGAGTTAGATTATAATCTAACGGTTTTTACAATCTTACGGTGACATATACACCTAAACCAGGAAATTTGAAGGCGGTTTGGTACTTTCTGTATTAGACTAGATCAAAGTTACGTCCGTTCCGTTACGTAAGTATTATTAACTAGTGTTCAAAAACTAAACTAGCTTAGATGTTGAATAGAAAAAAATAGAAGGTTGATGACGTCATCAGTAAGCATTTCTCTCATACTAAAAGCATGTTTTGGCATTTGATAAAGAGTTGCAGATTCGATTATAGTACCACAAAATTATCTGACCCGGTGACAGCGTCACTAGTAGATATGAAAAATAAAACAAAAACTAAACAGGCATAAAAATTTGTTCCTGTTTTGTCCACCGGGCCAGATAAGTTTGACGGGCTATAGCTGGCTTGTTCCTCGGTGCAATAAGGTCATCTCCCCGACTCGGGCTGATAGTCTAGGCGACGGGGCGGTTCGTTGTATGGAGACCCCCGCTTTAAATCCTCAGTCGTTGAAACTTGGCAGGGTTGTAGTATCGCATGAACCAAAACATATACAAAAATATCCAAAAAAATATCCATGCGGAAGTTAGTTATTTATACTTAAAACTTAATTTTTATGACTGAATAATTTCACCATTTATTTTTAAAATAATAGTAAGTAACTAGTATATTTACACTCAAAACCGAAATACCAAACGAAATAATCATGCACATCGATATTTAAACCGATTTTATTATCAAACCTAAACTGCGTTTACGCGATAATATACGGTATAACTTCCGGCTTTGACAATTGGATATAGCATAAAAAAACCTTACTTCCTTTCTGATTATTTATATTAATACTTTATCATACAAGTTTCGTCGCCTGAGGATTGTTGGGGTCAACAAGCTTTATTGTCTAGACTATTAATTAGGACTGAGTTTTCCCGGATGAAGTAAGTCTCAACTTTCGTGGCGCATGCCCTACGATAAAGTGGACACAAAATTCGCTGGACTAATATAACTCGTTTGTCTACATAAAGTGTTTAAGTATATTGCAGTTGTATTTGTCCCATTTACACAATTATACAGTATACAGAGTGTTTTTTAATAATTACAAACTAGAATCTACAACGTTTTATACAATTATCAGATAGTATTTTAAATATAGTTTTTATTCTTATTTTGTGCTTCGGATCACAACCGAATAATCAATATATTATATATCCTATATAATATATAATATTCTTGAGTAAAAAAACCTTAACCTTTTTTAGTCAATACAATATGTTTCGGAGTTGAAGAAACAACGCATAGTTTCTAAGAAAAAATTTGGAAGGTAGGTTCCTTCTATGATGTAGACATCAGCTAAGAAACGGTTTTGAGAAAATTCACCCCTAAGGGGTTGAAATGGGGGTTGGAAGTTTGTATGAAACTCCTTTGTTTTTGAAGTTAGAGACATGAAAATTGGCAATTAAGTTAATAAATAATAAAAACCTATATAAGCAATTCTACGAAAATCCATCCCAATAGGGGAGAAATAAAGGTTGGAAGCTTATATGAGGGTTTTAAGTTTTTGAAGTTAGAGACTTGAAAATCGGTATTTAGGTTATTAGTTTTGAGTACATAATAATAAACTGCATAAGCAATTTTACTATTATCCACTCCAAAGGGCGTGAAATAGGGGTTGAAAATTTGTATGAAAGTCCTGTTTTTGTAGTTTTGAACTTGAAAATTAGAATTTAGGTTAATAGTTTATAAAAATAATAACCTGCATACGCAATTTTACCAAAATCCACTCCAAAAGGGGTGCAAAGGGGGGTGGAAAATCAGTATTTATTTTATAAGTTTATAATAATAAAAATCTGCATAGTAGGCTTTTTGCAGCAGGAAAATTTCATAATCTCAAAGGGAATCAGAAATTGTACGCGGACGAAGTCGCGGGGGACCTCTAGTTTATACATATTAGCTAAAACAGACTTGCATCTATCTTAATAATAACTTTATTGTATAATCTAATATCTTTAAACGAGCAATTCTTGTATATTGAATTGTATATGATATATACCGTTAGATTGTAATCGAACTAGCGAATAGATTGTGAACCGTCCAATGTTCTGAGTGTCCATTTTTAAAATATTCATTGTAATTACGTTTTCCTGTCTCTTTCTCGTAAGTTAGGTTAGGGTTCGACGGCCGGGCACTTAGGTTTTATCGGGTTTATATACCTATATAACGGTTTTTGCAATCTTACGGTGACATAATATACTACAGTACTCGGGTACAAGTTACAATAATATATGTAAAGCATAAATTAGTGATATGCCTTACTTGTTATTTTTAAAATTAGATATTCGATTTCAGTGACTTAGAAATTTGTAAATCATCAAAAGTTAACATACCTAAATACATCTTAATTGAAATAATGTACATAATATGTATCTACATTTCTACTACGTAGACTAATTTTATTCATAAGCTGTATAATTTAGAACTAAGTATTTACATTGATAAGGTTTGATAAGTATTGTACTGACTTTTGAGAAATAATACACTTTAATATATTGTGATTTAAGTACATAGAGTACAAGAAACTAGATATTCTTTATGATGTAATACATTATATATGCATAAGGAAAGTCTTTATGGACACTAATTGTTTCCGGATCTTGCAAAATATAGTCAGTCTTGATAACATTATAGCATACGCTAAAATCCAATAATTTATACATTAGTCAATGGTCAATGTTTTAGTCAATGGGCGTATAATAATTATAATAGATATACAAATTTGTACCAATTTCTACCAATTTAGTAGAAAAGTGACAGCCGCAATAGTCTATAATGTGGGTTTCCATACTTGTTTAATGGAGTATTTTTCATAGGAAACAATTTTAAATGTGTATTAAATTTTTTGTATAATTTTATATACGAACTTTATAAAGAAAAAAAAAGATGGAATTAAAGGATATTATCCGTGCATAATTCCTAATCTCAGTCTTATTTGGTCACAAATTAATGATCTTTTCGTATTAAAAAAGAGCCATTTTAAATGCATAATTCGACAAGTAACAAGATTTTTTCTTGAAACGAAAAAATGGGTCTGTAGTCTATTATATGTATGCTAGCGGATGCCCGCGACTTCGTCTGCGTGGTTTGAGGTTTTTTGGTTCCCGCGGGAACTCTTTAATTTTCCAGGATAACGTAAAAGATAGCCTATGTGCTATTCCAGCCAGATCAAATTTCAGCCAGATCCGTTCAGCCGTTGGGGCGTGATTGAGTAACATACATTCATCCAAACAACTTTCGCATTTATAATATTAGTATAGATTTTAGTCATCAAATGCAAGCCTAACTTGCAAAAAAAAATGAATGATAAAAGACCTGCAGAACTTTTAGTTAATACTTACTAATGGTTAACAAATACTTAAAATAATATTTAAAAAACATTAGAATGAGTTAACTGTCTTTCAGAATAAGAGCTAACTTCTGCGGAACTTCATAAGCCAAAAACGAGACTAGAAAAAATAATATTATATTTGCTACCAAAAACTACTCTCGCGGACTAGGGGCCAGCGCGAACATGGGTCCAGTACTAACTAAACTAAGGTTTGTTATATTGATATACCACTGACTTTGATATACATTCTTAGAGTATCCCTACGTGATCAGATCGAAACGAGGAGATCCGTAGCAAAACCAAAGTAACTGACATAGGTCGAGTTGCCAAACTTAAGCGGAATAGGCGGGGTATACAGTTCAACGAACCGAGCCCTCGCACTAGAAATCACAGCGTTGGACGACTCCCCACTAGGTGGATGGTCGATCTCAAGCGATTAACTGCGAGCCGCTGGAAACAAGCGGCACTAGACAGTGTTCTGTGGGGATCCATGCAGGAGACTTTCGCCCAGCAGAAGACGTCTATAGGTTGAAGTTGGTATATTACAGATAGCAAAATACAAAGATTGGGCTCGCCACGCTCTGACGTCGTTATACCAAAGTAAATAAAGCTTAGTTTGAGTTTAATTCAGGACAGAAACCACACCTATGCGATTTGCCTTGCAACTAAATCACTGGAAAATAATCGAATGAAAAGGAGAGGGAGTTAATACATTCCCTAATTCTTATAATACTTCAGATTCTCTAATACTGGAGCTTGCTACAAGTACCATATCCCTTATTTTCATAGAAAGTTCTGTGTCAAAAGAACAAGGCCTGGATCCTTCAAATCCAGTCTCCAAGCTTTATAAGGATCAAACTAGTCCAAGACTATATAAATAGTCAGTATTATCGGTGTCGGAATTTTCGAGTAATGAATATTTCTCGTGCTCCTCCGCTTTTTATATGAATAAAGCTTGTTATAGATCTATTTCTTTTTCAAGTCAAACATCTCGAGTCATAAGAATTTCTCGGATTCTTCTCGAGTTATCGACGTCTATCGATAAGTCTCAATTTTCACCGTTGCACGATTATTCAATACGTCAATTGTGAGCCGCCCGTTTCCCTTGCATGTAGCCCTCCCATCTTTTGGCCGTGTTTATCAAAATCGGGTCAGGGTCTAAGCTAGCTAGCAGGTACAACTGATTCACATGAGTCGCGTGGTAGTCCCATCGGGCAATATTGGGGCTGACTCCAAGTGTGAAATGTCTTAAGTCGTAGAAACTGCCACTTCCCGTGTCGAACAAAGGGAGCAAGGCTTTTAGAGATACCATTCCGTCGTCGAACATCTTCTTCGCTAGAGATATGGAGTTCTCACCTTCGATGACGTGGAGATCGTACAACCCGAGCAGAGTGTATATGAAACCGTTTAGAACGAATAGGGGCGGTTTGGTCGGGTATTCTTCGTACCTGGAAGCGAAAAATGCAAATCTTTTACTCAGTTATAGTCAGTTATATTTCCTGACATAATGTCACACAAATGTTTGAGGATGATGGGGTTGTTAGTCTAAGTTCCTGTTTGGATGTAAACAACTTATGTTCTACGAAAGGAGTAAGCTAAGTAACGCACAACCTTTTACAACGACCTGACTTTACGGTATAAGTTTCTTGCTGGTTCTTCTTGGTATTCTGAATCAGTGGAAGATTCACTCGACTATTCAAAAGCAATTGTCAAAGTCTATTTGAAAAAATAATTAATTTGTATAACTCTCAATACACCATTATAACCTAGATCGCGTGAAAAACTTCAGAGGGAATTGGGAAGGAGATGGGACCGCACAGACAATCTCCTAGGGGGTAATCTGGCTTAACCACAGGGCTACGATATGTTTACACGGACACATCCGATTCTTAGCGGGAACTTTTGTTTGACCCAATATAGTGGCATCAGTATCTCAATTCATGTGTTCACACAAGTTCGGATCAAGAACCAGTCGAGTCCAGTTCGTCAGGACCGTAGGATCCTACCTTCAAGATCCGATAGAAAGTAGATCCGACGGAACTTGATGTGTCAACGTTCTGTTAAATTGGTCCTTTTAGAGTTAACTCACGTCGCCGCTGCGGTGGTACAGCACAGAAGTAGAGGCTCACCACAGGTATTTGTCTATCCACATCGCCTTGACCCCGCCGGCGTGGCTCGGCACGTCCAGCAGGTATAGGGCTCGCTGCGCCGCGCGTAGGTAGCTCGCGTCGCCCTTGCGGTGGTACAGCACAGAAGTAGACGCTCACCACAGGTATTTGTCTATCCACATCGCCTTGACCCCGCCGGCGTGGCTCGGCACGTCCAGCAGGTATAGGGCTCGCTGCGCCGCGCGTAGGTAGCTCGCGTCGCCCTTGCGGTGGTACAGCACAGAAGTAGACGCTCACCACAGGTATTTGTCTATCCACATCGCCTTGACCCCGCCGGCGTGGCTCGGCACGTCCAGCAGGTATAGGGCTCGCTGCGCCGCGCGTAGGTAGCTCGCGTCGCCCTTGCGGTGGTACAGCACAGAAGTAGACGCTCACCACAGGTATTTGTCCATCCACATCGCCTTGACCCGCCGGCGTGGCTCGGCACGTCCAGCAGGTATAGGGCTCGCTGCGCCGCGCGCAGGTAGCTCGCGTCGCCGCTGCGGTGGTACAGCACAGAAGTAGAGGCTCACCACAGGTATTTGTCCATCCACATCGCCTTGACCCCGCCGGCGTGGCTCGGCACGTCCAGCAGGTATAGGGCTCGCTGCGCCGCGCGCAGGTAGCTCGCGTCGCCGCTGCGGTGGTACGCTCGAGACAGCACCGATATCGCGTGGCCTTGGCTCATTGCCGAGTGCCTGATCACACAACAATTACATTACAATCTTGGATTGACTGTTGGTGGTATGTATTCGACTCTTAGATGTTGTTTAACTAGGAACCACATAATGTAAAATGGTAGCTAGTCCCTACAAATCATAAATGACAGAAACTTTCCTACGTGAAAATAAACATTTGAGAGGCCCTATTGTCTAAGTAAATCGTAATCATTCGACAGCTTAAAACGTATTACTCGAACTGTTTGACAAACGATTACGATTTCCTTAAACTCGGGGGGGGAAGTTCGTTGCAAAGGTGCTCAAACGGCGATACGAAGTCAAAAGACATTCGAGCAAAGTGTATACAGCCAATGATTTAAATTCTGTATAGCTAAATAGTAAAAAGAACCTAAAGACCTCGAAATAGTTAAGTCATTCACCATCCAGGCTTGAGGTCAGGCGCGGCGGGTGCTAGCCTCCTTCGCGCGTGCACAGGCCATCCGCCGCGCGCCCGCTGCGCGCCCACCAGCCAGCGCGCGGCCGCGAAGAAATGCGCCATGTGCGACGATGACGACACGCGCACGTTGCCGAGCGCGCCCGACCCGCTCAGGATTATACTCGATATCTGAACACGGCATAATGTTTTCATCATTTTGATGTCCACTAAAAAGATTTTCGTAAAAGGCACACAATGACAGAATTGCGAATCCGCTTATAAATAAGTATTTGTTTCGTGCACACGATGATTTTGATGTTACTAAGTACTCTTAGTCTACTTTGCTTACATCCACAGTATCATGTCGTACGGCATTTTATTCTGGGGTAGAGCAGCTGATCCAATCAGTTTTTATATTGCAGAAATAGTATATTTCATTACAAGTGTGGAAAGGCTGTCATTGCAAAGAATTCCGACAAATGTCTACCCGAGTCGAGGCGCAGCCGAAGGCGAGGGTTGACAGTCGGAACAAGTTGCAATGACGGTTCCGCACGTGTACTGAACGACTATTTTTAATACAGTTGACTATTTTTAATACAAATGAAGCAATTTAATAAAATATACTAACTGGGGAAGTTTTAGGTTGCATATTTACTGTTTGAGACAAACTATTATTAATTTCATATGATTGTTCATGTATATTTGTTATACAATGGCGTTTGCTAGTTGATGGAGTTGGATCTGATGAATAGGCATCACTGATTTGGAAAAATGGTCAGATTATGTTTGGAAGTATCTAAACCGCATCAAAATCCGATGCGTAGTTTTAATGATCTAAGCGTACATAGGGACAGACAGCGGGAAGCGACTTTGTTTTATACTATATCGAAAAAATATCTTATTTCAGCAGATATAAATAAGGTTTAGTAGATAAAATTGGCATTTGAAATATAAATTTTAAAAATCACGCCAAAATGCTCGCGGGTGTCATGGCGTCGTTTGTGACGTCACTATTGTTGTTACCAATGTACTCAAATGTACTGCGTGCAGTAAACAATAAGGCTTCGTACAACATTTTAGATATTTTGTGTGAATAATATGAATTCTAAAGTGTGTAAGTCGTGTCCCCCAGTGTGATAACACATCAAAATTAACTCCAAACAAGTTATTTATCTAAATTCTGCTATTTATTTCTGCGAAGATCACTTGACGTAAGTTTTTGCTTTATTCTAATACTACCTGATGCCCCCGACGTTCCCGCAGGAACTCCTTAATTTTCCGGGATATAGAGTCCATATAAATCTTCCTCTTGAATCATTCTATCTATTAAAAAAACCGCATCAAAATCCGATGCGTAGTTTTAAAGATCTAAGCGTACATAGGGACAGACAGCGGGAAGCGACTTTGTGTTATACTATGCAGTGATGCTGTTTTGCTTATAGCACAAATAACTGCAAAAGCTAGATGCGTGCCAAGAATCGAACCCCAGACGCACCGAATAGGAGGTAGACGTCATATTTACTAGGCAATCACCGCTCATATTAAGTTATACGGTATAGTTTTAAAAAACACATTTCATCAACTTAACCTCTAATAACTACGTACCATGAAGTGCTTAATATATATAATAGCAGATTTTACGGGTTTAGGACCTATAAATTATTATGTTATTATTGTACTTACATGGAAGTTTGGACGTTGCGAAATTCTGCTAAAAAAAAGTCTTTGTTTGAAGCAAGATACTCAACCAACATCAACAAATCAATCCTGGGCAAATTAGAGCTAGTAGCTTTGGTAAATCCTTGATCCCTGGCTAACGATTTTAATTTCTTGATTTTGGATTCGGTAAAACAAAGCTAGATTATGGAAATGATCTTAAGGAAACAAAAAAACACGAAAATACTTGATAAACATTTAAAACACCTGTACTTATAGAGATTGTTTGCCGATTGTCAAAGCTCGAAAACAATTGTGACGTCATTCGCTTCAGTGGTGTTTTATACAATATGGCGGATTGCTATATTTTATAGTTTTATTTTATCAAAATAAATAACAATCTCACTCGAAATTGAAAAATAAATAAGTTTTTTATATAGTTTTTACCTATCCATGAATCCTATTTCATTACATAAATTCAAAATTTCATTGATTCTTGGATACTGTCATCATGCCTATTATCATTATCAACGAAGGTAGATGGACGAACGTTCTCTGCAACATGTGAAGGAGACGGACTGGACCTTAAATTAATGGAGTGTGTTATTTTTTTCCCAGTTTCTAGTTTGTTGTTTAATGAATCACCAATATAGCTTTCTGCAACTTTGTCTGATTTCCTACCTCCTAGTCACTTTAAGGACGTCAAATTGGCTCCTGAATCTGCCAATAATGTAGCAGAGGTCCTCCTGAAGCTGTGCCCAGTATAATACTCAGCATCCGGCAGACCAAGAAACGTAGCTATTTCTTTTGGCATATTACCAAATTTATTTATCCCGATTGCTTGAGCTGTACACTTCCCTTTTTGGTAATTTTGAAAAAAACGGTCGGTATTTTCCTTTTTGGGACCGCTGATTCATATATTTTTGCACTATTCTAAGAAAATCTCCTTCAACAACAAAGCTTCTCGGTATCTCATTTTTTGTGTTCGGAATCTTGATTAGTAGCATTTCTCCATGGGCTTCAATATCTTTTAAAGTAATATTGGCTAACTACTCTCTGCGGCAAGCTCCAACAACGCCAAAAATCAGAGCAACCTACAAAACAAGGGATTTGATTAATATTTTTTTAAATAATGTATTGACTGTATTTTGCGATTTCGTAAACTGAATACTAAAGAAAAATATAAGTACTTATTAATAAATTACCTTTGTCGCTAAATAACGATCATCGGGAGCTTCGTTCAAAAACATTTCCACTTCATTCGATGTTAATATTTTCGACTTTTTACTTGTAAAACCGTCTGATTGTCGTTTTAAGAAAGCATTTTATTTTGGGTATTCATTTATATAACGTTCTTCCTTATTTTCAGCATACTTTTTATCATCGAAAACCTCGACCATAACGTAGAAGGTTTTAATTTTGCTGAGAGTTCGGAGAAGTATGCCAACATAACATTTTCTGAAAAACTATTTGCTTTTTTCTCTTCTCTCCACGCAATAAATTCGTCGTATGTAGATATGTAGCGACTTTTTGACTTTTCCGGTAAAATGTTCTCCGAAGCATTTTGTGCAATTATATTGAGTTCCGGTGGTGTTCATTCAAAAAAACTAGGGTCGAAATTACTCATTTTGTGCAACAAACAACTAAACTCGCAAAGAAAATTTCTGAAAAATGGCGCCAACCGTAGAATTTAAGCAGAGTTTTTTTTTTCTTCACCCATTCGGGTAGACAAAGGGAACTATGCCCATACAGCCAAGTCTTCAGTAGAATTTTTTTATTGATATGAAATGAAAATGAAATTTAATGAGATGAAATGAAATGAAACTTAACCAAACTCATTCAATCACGTCATTAAATCTGATATTGAAACAAATTAGTAGCTTCTTTTTAGAAATATACGTATTTGCATGAATCATAAAAACTTCTATGATTTTTTTTTTGTAAAAACTTCATGGTTGGTTTTTTTTTTTAATAGACATTATTTTGACAGTTGGGAAAGAGAACGCACGAGTTCGGGAAAGGTAAAAAAAAAGCACGAGTATGTAATAGCCCACATCCCGAACGCTATACGTCTCTGCTCCACTTTTTGTGCAACTGTATTATAAAGCACTGTATTATAAACTCGGATCACGCGTATCACTTCGTGAAAAATTTAAAGAAATTGGTGTTCTTACAGTGCCTTCACAATACATATACAATAATATAGTCTTTGTTAGGCAGAAAAATAATCTTTATAAGCAAATATATATAGGTGATACTCACAATCAATATACTAGAAACCGCCATAAGCTAGTAACATCATCGTATCGTGTGCGCAAGGTGCAGAAATAATTTGTGGGGTCGAGTGTACGCTTTTATAACATGGTTCCCAAAGAGTTTCTGGATTTGCCATTACATACATTTCAAGACTGTGTTAAACAGAATTTGTTAAGTCGAGGTTATTACACTGATGATATTACTCGATGATTTTCTTAATCACAAAGTTGCATGGAAGCAACCGGCCTCGCATCCAGTGACCCACAAGTCAGTGTAATACTTGTAATGTATGTGTTGTATTGCCTACATATTGTAACATCTTTCTTTTTTAAGAAAAGAGCAACTGCTGAGTTTCTTGCCGGCTCTTCCCAGTAGAGTAGTTAACGTACCATAAGTGACACAAGTTGTCCTACGTGAAATAAATAAATCATTTATCATTTAATCCACGCGGACTTAATCGCGGGCATCATCTAGAGTATAAATAAAAAAAAATATCACACAGCTGGTAAATAAAATATGCTCTTTCTTTCTTTCTGCAATTTCATGTAAGTGCGTAATATATCTACGTACCTTAAATTTATTTCTAGGTGATTTCCGTTTAGGCCGGTCTTGCAGAGCCCAACCTTTTTGCATGTCAATAATAAGGTCCCTGGTGAGCCGCCGCCATTTCTTATCCACGCCGATGCCGTAGTAAATGTGGTCCTCCTACAAATGCATCGTACTTAAATTAAGGCAAATTAAATTGACAAGTAGATAGTTCTATGACACAGCATGGTATTAACTATTAAGTACTAGCTGATGCCCGCGTGGAATAAGTTTTTCTAATTCATTAATCCATGGGAACTCCTTAATTTTATATCAGTCAATTGCGATTGTTAAGCAACGTTGACCCAAGTCGGTAACTGGATGGGTGTCCAGATTTGGAGGTTCTTATTTGGCCTTTTCGTTTCCTCCGTGCCTCGGAGAGCACGTTAAGCTGTCGGTCCCGGTTATTATCACTTTCATCTGTTAATAATCGTTACAAAAACCTAAGAGTTTCAATACTCTTAGTCGATTAGTTTGCGGAAGGACGAAGTACTCACCGCATTATTATCCCAAGAGAACTCCTGCCAGTATGTGATTAATGGAAAGGGGTCACCGACCCACAGTAATGAGAAATACGACGCAGAAAGAAAGAGGGACTATATAACAGCATATTATCCAGGTAATTGTACACTCAAGGTTGTGAACTAACCTGTGTGTATATCAACTGCAAACTCGTCACATAGTGCAGGTAGACAGTCTCTTTCTTATCCTTGTTCTGTAACACCACCGTCAGCGACGAGTTAGGCTTCAGCATAAGGTCTATGCTCAGCACAAAGTCCTGGGTGATATTCACTTTCAACCACACCTGGCTGGATACGTGATCCGTTGTCGAGAATCTCAAGACATTAGCTTTGAGTTCCAGATCATACTCTCTTGTCATCACAGCGTCGGTACTGACTATCCACTTCTCCTGAAACTTCTCCCCGTCATCTACGATCCGTATCCTCGGTTCTGGTTCAGTAATGTTCTTGCTGTAATGCGCTAACCCGAACTGTGCAATCTGGGTCGGATAGAAAAACCCTTTCGGCTCCCATTGAGTGGAAACCGGGACCCCTTCGATGCCGCTGATGCATTTGACTCGGTCGCGGACTTCAACGTTGTAGTTTTCGAATGTCGCGAATGTTCCGCGCGGGTCGTATTTCTTCTTCGGATGATACACTTTGCTGTAACTGTGGGACCATTCGAACTTTTCCACGCCATCTACTGAAGTGATTTTGCCGTATATCTGCCGATGAGAAAGTAAGCGGTAAAAATTATTGACAGATTTAGAAATGCACTATTTTCAAGGTAAAGGGATTTAGGCATTGATGTATTTCGGTTCTTAATTGGACGTATTTCTTTTTAAGTTGTAACTCCATTGTTCTATGAAATCTGAACGATAATAATAATAATAATAATAAATGCCGTGTGGCACCGGCAGAGTAGAATAGTGTCACCCCTTCCTATCCCGTGGGTGTCCGTAAGAGGCGGCTAAGGGAACCGGGGAACCTTTTACCAACTTATTTTGTTCCCCGAAACATGGCTAGCTGGCCACAGAAACAGCCTCCTCGGGGACCTGAGTGGACCCCGAGTGATGTACCCACCACTCACCCCCCCCCCCCTTTTATGATGATGGACACAATAGAGGATATGCGAATAGGGCCGCTACCTGGGGGTCGCCAGGGCGCGCCTGGAGCTGGCGCTGGGCGTGGCAGCATACGGGCCGCCAGTTACACCAGTCGACCGGCACTACCACCTAGCCGGCCGACACGTCCATCATCCCCACCAGAGGGCTTGGCGCTGACGGGATCCTCCAGGGTCCAATCTTCGGTGCCCGCCGCTGGTGGTGTGCGCCGCATGAGATGGACTTCTCTCATGAACGAGAATGTCATGCGAGCGTACTACAGGGCGACGGAAGGGAAAATCGGACGGACTGGCTACCGAGCGGCAATGTACCGTGAGTTCCTGCTGCTTGAGCCGACTTTAACTGTCACGGAACAAAACCTGGCAGATCGGGCTCGGTATATTCAGCGTTCGAACATCTTTAACGCTACCGAGCTCGAACGGTTACGACGTGAGGCTGTTCCCGAGGTGACAACTCCAACAACAGAACAAATCGTCTCTCCAGCGGTGCCTACCCGCGAGGAGATAGTTACCACCTCCCACGATTTGCCTGTTGAAGAAAGCACTGAGGAAACAGTTTCCCTTGATTTAGAGCGGATGAGAAGGATACTAGAAGAGGCGATTTCTGAGACTCGGAGCGCTCCTCTGGAGAATCGCCCGCGGCTCTCCCGCCTTACGCTGAATGTAGCGACGCGGGATGTCATTGAGGCCATCAACCAAATGCTGCCTCAACATCTAGCGAACAGCACTGGTTTGGATGATACGGCTTCAATTCTCTTCGGTGCGGCTTTAGCCGTGCACCGATTTATCGGAGCTAAGACTTCGGGCTCGGGACGCGCTGCTGTTGCAAGACGCAGCACGAAACCGGCCTGGAAGAGGAGAATAGAACGCCGTATCAACCTTGCCAGAGGCCTCATTGGCAGACTGCAAAGCTTCAGGTCGGGCAATACCAGGCCAAGGATTGTGCGCTCCGTTAGAATTGCCTTCAACGGGCTTGGCGTTAGCTTGGATCAGCCCGATATAACCCAAAAGCTAATGGAGCGCATCGACGACCTGAAGCAGAAAATCGCTGCATGGGGGAACCGCATACGGCGATACTCGGAAAGAGTTGAGCGCTTTCAGCAAAATCGTCTCTTCTCGAGTGATCAGAAAAGGTTTTACAATAAATTGGAGTGTCCGGCAGTCTGCTCTACCTCTCAACGGCCGAGCTCGGCAGACCTTGTCGCTCTCGAGCATAGGACGCTCCCGAACCTTTTCACCACTGGGATCACTCATCTAGCTCCAAAGTCCACTGACGCCACTGATCCGGCTAAGTACCGCCCTATTACGTGTCTTACGACCATCTACACTGACATCCGTTCTGAGCTTCAAGATCACTCGTCATGTAGACGAAAATAACATCATGTCTGGGGCTCAGAACGGATGTCGGGGGGGGTAGCCGTGGTACTAAGGAGCTCCTTCTCATCGACTCCGTTGCGGGGCAATTGGTCAAACGCAACCGCCGGAACTTTTCCGCCGCCTGGATTGATTATAAAAAGGCATTCGACTCGGTGCCCCATTCATGGCTCTCGAGGGTCCTTGAACTGTACAAAGTCGATGGTACAGTTCGAGACTTCCTCAGGGAATGCATGGGGCAATGGAGTACGATCTTTTGTCTCCACGGTGAGCGGTTGGCGGCTGCCGGTGACCGGATAAGGATACGGCGGGGGATCTTCCAGGGTGACTGTCTGAGTCCACTTTGGTTTTGCCTGTCTCTGAACCCACTCAGCTCACTGCTGGAGAATTCAGGGACGGGCTTTCAGTTTCGGAGAGGAGGGACAAGAGTGCCTCACCTTTTCTACATGGACGACCTCAAACTGCTGGCACCCAATGCTACCCGTCTGCAAGAATTGCTGAATATCACCACTGAGTTCAGCAATTCTATCAGAATGGAGCTTGGGCTGGACAAGTGTGCGGTCTTGCATGTGGTGAGGGGGCAGGTTACTCACTCGGCTGAGATGAATCTCGAGCCATCGAACATCAGGACCCTCTCTGAAGCTGAATCGTACCGGTATCTGGGTATGTCGCAATCGTTGGGGGTAAATGAGGCGGACATGAAACAGTCTGTTTGCGAGGCCTTTTTTGGCCGTCTGACAAAAATATGTAAAAGTTTTTTGTCAGGTGCCAATAAGGTTCGAGCCTATAACGGCTGGGTTGTGCCTGTCCTCATGTACACCTTTGGCGTGCTCAGATGGACTCAGACCGAACTTGACGCCCTGGATAGAAAAGTCCGCACAACTATGACACTCTATCGCATGCACCACCCGAAGTCGTCTGTGATGAGATTGTATATCCCCCGGAAATGTGGTGGTCGAGGCGTGTTAAGCGTCAAGACCATGCATAACCGGGAGATAGCCAATCTCAGAACATACTTCGAGATGAAGAGCGAGTCGCCCATGCATAGAGAGGTCGTAGAATGTGATAAAGGACTCACTCCCCTATCCTTAGCCAAAATCGAGTGGCAGGCGCCGAAGGTACTTAGCACCTCTGACCGGGAGACCGTATGGAAGGAGAAGGAGTTGCATGGACGCTTTTTTAAAGCTCTTAATGAGCCACACGTTGATAAAAAAGCGTCCGTGCAATGGCTGCGCTTCGGTGACCTCTTTGGGGAAACCGAAGGTTTTGTCTGTGCGATACAGGATCAGGTAGTTAAGACGCGGAACTACCGAAAGTACATTCTGAAGGATGGAACTCACGACATCTGTCGAGCCTGTCGCCATCCCGGTGAGTCACTCAGACATGTGCTTTCGGGATGTTCGGCGCTTGCTAACACTGAGTATCTGCACAGACACAACCAAGCGGCCAAAATCCTTCACCAGGAGCTTGCTCTGAAGTACGGTCTCCTGGATGAGAGGCTGCCATATTACACACCGGTGCCTGTACTCGAGCGTGACGGAGTCCGGCTCTATTGGGACCGGTCCATCATCACGGACAGGACTATTCTAGCGAATAAGCCTGACATCGTGCTGTTGGACCGGGCACAGTCACGGGTGTTTTTGGTGGACATCACCATTCCATATGACGAGAACCTTGTGAGAGCTGAGACGGAGAAGAAACGTAAGTATCTTGATCTGGCTCACGAGGTTTCCGCCATGTGGCATGTGGGGTCCACCGAAACCATCCCAATCGTCATATCTGCGAATGGGTTAATCCCAGTCAGCCTCGCTCACCATCTGAGGCGACTGGGGTTCCGTGGCAGTTCGCTCGCAGCCAGGATGCAGAAAGCGGTGTTGCTAGACTCGGCTAGGATAGTCCGCCGGTTTCTCAACCTGTCGCCCTGACCCCCGGCCGTCTGGTCTCCCCTGCCGGGGTGTAATCCTCCGCCCGCTACAACTATTTATTTGTGTATTTGTGTATGTAAGTTTATTAACTTATATTTATTTACGTAAGTTTATTACAACTCTTTAGGCCATATGTGTATTTATTTTATTTTGTATGCGGGGGTGAGAGCTAAATTTATGTCGATAATAATAATAATAATAAATAATAAATTCATTTATTTGCTTAATACATGGGTTACAATATAGATAGATGATTACAATAATTACACATAATGATGCCAAACATGTTTTGCCATATTAAAGGCGTGCAAATATTAAATTTATACTTAGTCACTACAATATCTACTATTGGACACCTATTGTTGTTACATCTAGTTACCTTAACATTTATTATATTATTGAAGATATTTACTAACATAAGATACTTGTTTCAGGATAAAGAAATGAAATTCAAGAATGGAATACATTCCCTGCGATTAAGAAAAGTAACGATGGTGTCAGAGACGAGGTTATAAAAGGATGCGTGCGCATCTGCTGCGAACTACATTCTCACCCGTCGTTGCGTATCGTTCTTGTGTCATTTTATTTTCTCGCTGTAATATTTTTATTGTTCATGTTAATAAATGAGTCAGGAGAGCTTTTACGTCTTTCTTCTTCAAGTATCCTCTAGAAATTTGCAAGAATATATATTATTTTTATTATGAATTATTTTTGCTATAAATTACTGCTACGCTAAGACAATCACATTAAAATTTATAATGACGATAGAACTGTTTAATCAATTTAGTATATCTAATTTTACTCATATTAATGCTGAAACTCCATGTCAAATAATAAATTTTTAAATGTACAAAATTAAGATGTCAAATTCATAGAAAAAAATAAATGCAAAAATATATAATAACAATAAGTAGTAAACATTAGGTCAAGCTCTAAGATGCATGTCAATCAAATTTCATTTTAAAATAGTCATTAATGTCATAGACGTTTTCATTTAATAATTTATTGATTAAATATTTTTTATATTTATGTATGGTTAATACCTTAACGCAGTCTGGCAAGTAATTATATATTTTGATTGCAATATACATTTCGCTGGTAGACACTCAATCTTTGCCTTGGTATTTCAAATTTTAATTGTTGTCTTCTGTTACGGTTTACATTTTTTTGAGGAAATAGCTGCATATTTTTTCTTATAAATAGACACATCTCATAAATATACAGGGCTGGCAAAGGCAATATCTGCTTTTTCTTAAAAAGTGGCTTACAGCTGTCCAAATACTCGGCACCACATAGCGCCCTCATACACCTTTTTTGTGCTCTAAATACTCTGATTGAGTCGACAGAGTTTCCCCACAATATTAAACCATATCTTAGAGTAGAAGAAACATAGGCATGGTATGCAACAGTAGCTGCAGCTTCTGAGACAGTTATTCTGAGTCTTTTCAATAGGTAAGTGAATTTATCTAGTTTAGTACATACTTTGTCTACCTGAGCCTTCCAATTACAATGAGTATCTATAGTTACGCCTAAAAACGTTGCTGTATCTGCTTCTTTTATACGGATGCCTTCATAGTTAATGTCAATGTTTAAACTAGTACTATTGTATGTCCGAAAGTGTATAAATTGAGTTTTGCTGATGTTAATATTTAGACCATTGCTTCTGAGCCAATTAGTAACATCTTTGAGAGCCTTGTTTGTTTCGTATTCAATCATTTGTCGGTCACTGCCTTTAATAATTATGGTCGTGTCATCTGCATATTGAATACATTTTTGATTTAAGGAGAGGGGCAAATCGTTGACGTATAATAGAAAGAGAAGTGGGCCAAGTATACTCCTCTGTGGTACGCCGTTAGAATTTATCCTTAGTTTCGATTGAAAAACTTTTTTGTATTTACCTGAAATATTTGATATTTCTACATATTGTTGTCTATTTGCAAGATAACTTTTAATCCACTCATACGGCACACCTCTTATTCCATAAATATATAGTTTGCTAAGTAAAATTTCGTGCGAAACTGAGTCAAATGCTTTACTCATGTCCAATAGTAAGGCTACTGTAATGGTTTTATTATTTAGTCCCTCAGTTACGCTTCGTATCAGGTCAAAACAAGCCGTGATGGTGGAATTATTTTTACGGAATCCATACTGATTGGGATGTAAGAGATTATATTTTGTCAGGAAGTCATAAATTTTATCATGAATGACTTTCTCGAAGACTTTGGATAAGACCGGTATAAGAGTGATAGGTCTGTAGTTGCGGACATCTGTTTTCTCGCCCTTTTTAAACACGGGTTTAACAACTGAATATTTTAGTTTGTTCGGGAAAATGCCTTGTTCTAGTGTCAAATTAACAATGTGACATAAAGGCTTACAGAGGTATGGTGAACAAAGTTTTAGGATTTTTGTATTAATTCCATCATATCCCGTTGATTGTGTATTTTTAAGATTTTTTTATTATTTTAAGTATATCTGTCTCTATCACTGGGGTCAAGAACAAAGATTCTGAAACTTTCGTATTATGATATTTTTTATTAATTTTATTATCATGCACTATATTAATAAAATATTCATTGAACTTATCCGCGATATCTGTCGGATTAGTGTAATTTTTATTATCATGGCATATTTTACTTATTGCCTGATCATTAGGGCTTTTGATATATAAGGTATTTTTTATTATCTTCCAAGCAGCCGAACTTACTTGTTTAGCTCTCATAATGCGTCGCAAATTAACAATCCTTTGAATGCTCGATATGCAATTCTTCAAAACAACAGTATATTTTTTATACGATTTTAAGTTTTGTTTTTTATTTGAAGTATTATATAGGTATTTAATATAAAGTTTTCGTTTTACGACGCAGTTTTTCTTAATGCCCCGTGTTAACCAATTTTTTTTGGGTGGATTGTTTATTATTTTTATCCTTATACGAGGAAAACAAAGATCGTAGAAGAGCGTTAGTATCTCGTGAAATTTATCCTATGCAATATTTGCATTTGGTTCCTCCAGAATGTCAATGAACGAAAGAGCTGAAATACACTGCATAAATTTTCTTGGCAATAATCTCGTTTTTCTTCCATCCATTCTTGTTTGATAGAATTAACTTTTTTACTCAGCTCCAACTGAAACATGAGAACCTGAGCAGTTTCATGATCAGACAGCCCTAAAAGGTGATTTGTTTGCTTCGCACCATCGATATTACTAGCTATTAGATCAATACAGGATCTATTTCTGGTTGGCATTTTAAGATGTACAGTTAAGTTGTAATTCATTAGAATAGCTAACAACGATTGGGTATTTTTATTGCTTTTTAATATGTCTAAACTAGCGGCACGCTATGATGGCCGGTTTGACGTTTGTCCGCTCATGAAGTTCCGTATTAATTGATAACGACTTTGAAGGAAATAATTGTATTACTTTATTGACGATAGTGATGTGCAGAGATTCATAAATTTTATCGAATGTAGTTTCTCATGCAGTTCCGTATTAATTGATAACGACTTTGAAGGAAATAATTGTATTACTTTATTGACGATAGTGATGTGCAGAGATTCATAAATTTTATCGAATGTAGTTTTAGGTTTAGGACTCAAAATTTATTTATTAAATTGATTTCTTAAATGTATACAAGTGTAGAAAAATCAGTTTGCACCATTTAAGGGGTGAATGTACTTGTGAATATGAACAATTTTCACTATGTGGACAAACCTCTGAAATCGCAAAAAAATATCAATAAATTTTTAAAAATGGAATCTAATACGATCGTCACATAGGATCGCTGGCTAGCACAACTACTACCTCCGGCAAACTCGCGTCAATGCTCAATGCAAAACAAAGCAGTTTCGAATTGACGTTGCTTCGAAAAGTATAAACTGTCAGTGCAATGCGATTGTGATATAGTTTTGACCTGGCTTTGGATTTCAAATATTGATACTGCATTACTGTTGACCCTTGCTCGTTAATTTGGACTCTGTTCAAGCCCTTTGTTGTGGATTTCGTCGATATGACCGAACGTACGCAGAGAACTGTTCTAAATAGTCAGACACGTGAGTTCGTAATACGCCTTCGTAACTATTTCGATCGTGAAGCTCAAAATGGAGGGCCAATTTTACCTATAACGTCAGTGGTTGAACGCGTAGCTGATGCGCTTAATATTGGACAACGAACTGTTAGACGGATAACTAAAAAAAAATATGGCGAGACTGGCACAGAAGAAAATAAACTTCACACACCAAAAAAGAGAAAACGAGCAAAACCAGTCGTAGGCATCGATAGCTTTGATGCCGATGCTATCCGAAGACATGTTTACGGCTACTATTTACAGAAGGAGTATCCAACAAGAAAAAAGTTGGTGCATTCACTGAAGGAAGCTGGATTATTCTTCGGTGGGGAAAGTTCTTTAACGAAGATTTTGAAGACCATTGGATTTCGATACAAAAAATGTAACAAACGCAAAATATTGATGGAAAGATTTGATATAGCGATGGCAAGGTATACTTTTTTACGGCAAGTGAAAGAAATCAAAAATTGGCAAAATGTTGTGTTCTTGGATGAAACATGGCTTAATGCTAACCATACTGTAGGCCGTTCTTGGAACGATGACACAGCAGCATCTACTTCCAAAGTTCCTGTAGGAAAAGGATCGCGACTTATAATTTGTCACGCCGGAACCATCAACGGGTTTGTCGAAGGTTCTCTCATGGCTTTTGCGTCAAAAACCACTGGAGACTATCATGAAGACATGAATGGAGAAAAGTTTACTGAATGGTTTACCTCAATGTTGTGTAGCCTCCCTGAACCATCTATTATAATTATGGACAACGCCCCATACCACTCGATGCAAATTGACAAGCCACCTGCCCAATCCCAAAAGAAAGCTGATATCGTCGCATGGCTTCGTAAAAATGGCGTAGATGCAAACATGAATATGTTAAAAGCGGAATTAGTACGTCTTTTAAAAGAAAACAAACCAACCAAGATCCGATACGTCATTGACGAAATAGCATTAGAACATGGGCACAGAGTTATACGGTTACCGCCTTACCATTGTGAGTATAATGCGATTGAGTTGGTGTGGGCTCAAATTAAGGGATATGCTGCAAGACACAATACAGAACCCCCATTTACCACAAAAAAAATGCTAAAATTATTAGAAGAAGCTTGTGAACATGTGACTAAAGGAGACTGGGAAAAGGTTGTGAATAGAACTGTTAAATTAATAAGGGAAGATTATGAAAGAGATGTGAAAATAGATAATATTATAGAAAACGAACATATAATTATTAATGTATGTGATGATAGCAGTGACGACAGTGAAAATAGTAGTATGGACGAATCTGATTAATTATGGCCTTTTGTGGCACCTTTTTTGGTATCTTTTGTATTCATATGTTTCTTGTGTGCATATAAAGTATGTATATTCATTTTCGTTCAAATATTCAGTTCGTTCAAATAAATTAAATAAACATATACATTTTTGTTTTATTAAACCTATTTAATCAGGTACAAAAACAAAACTTAATTGTTTTTTGTTCGAGAATAAATTGACATTCCACATCACTATTGTAATGTGTCAAACCGGCCATCATAGCGTGCCGCTAGTGTAAGTTCCAATCACCACAGATAATCACTTTTATATCTTTTAGCTTGGAATATTTGGCGAGCAACAAATCTAAATTATTAAAGAATACATCTACATTGGACGATGGAGTTCTATATATACATATAATCACTAACTTATACTCGATTAAATGAACACCATAACACTCAAAGTTATATTTTTCTGCATAACTTACTATGTCAAGCGTCTTGTAGTTTATGTGATTTTTCAAGAGGATACACGTTCCTCCTCTTTTCTCATCTCTACGACAGTAGGATGCTGCCACGTTAAAGTTTTTAATATGAAGATTACTGATGGACCCCTGTTTGATAAAAGTTTCACAAAGACACATTATGTCAATACTACCTATGTTTTCATGAAATTCAGCCAGCGTTATTTCAAGCAAGTCTTTTTTACTCAAAATGCCAGCAATGTTTTGGTGTAATAAATTTAAATTTATTTTTATATTAGGATTGAAAAAACGTTGCATTATTTTCTTTATTCATTTGTTCTTTAGTCACGGTTTTAAAATAGTATGGTATAGTTCCTTTAGATGGTTTTTCAATCTTATTAAAAAAGTTATGTGTAATTTTAGCATTTGTTGTATTTTGGTGTAATCGTGTTAATTTATTTATTTGGTTAAAAGTTAGAAAGCGTTTCTTATATTCCTCATAATCAATTTCGAAATTTATTTTTTTGCTTACTGTTTTTAAGAATCCGTATCCCCGTAAACCGATTTGTTATGAACTTTTGACGAGCTTTGTGCATGAGATATTAGAAAGATGACAAAAAGAAAATTAAAACATTAAAGATTAATCTCTCCCTAGTAGACTGTTGCAAAAAAAATATTAATTTTATTGAAATTTAATAGTCAAATTCTCATTCTCGCAGAAGACGTTTACCATTTTTACACTTTTGGGCGTCACTTTTGACCCATATAAATCCACGAAAAATTATTATAAATGACTAATAAATACTAATATGATAAACACACTCTTAAAATTGGACTGTTGCGACTCGTTTTTATAAGTTCCATACAAAATTAGTTAATATTAAAATTTTACCTTCAAATAAAATTTCTATTATGTTTCCTAAGACGTCCGAAGTCCATTATGAAGAGAGTACATCGCCTTTTTCCACGCTTTTCCGCTAGATGTCGTTGATTTCCGTCACGTGACCCGCGCCAATAACGCCCCCCGCGGCATTTCTGTGAACTAACTAACAAAAACCAAAGCAAGCTGCCATGTTCCGCCATTGTTCGATTCATAATGATGACGTGTATAGAGAATGGTAGCACCAGGAAGACATCATCTGGACTTCGGACGTCTTAGGAAACATAATAGAAATTTTATTTGAAGGTAAAATTTTAATATTATGTGTTCCGTTTGACGTCCGAAGTCCATTATGAAGAGACCTGTTTGTTATCTCCTGGTTGCTTGTGTAAAAGAAAAACGTAACAATGTGATGCATTTTTTACTACATGTTAATTAGTAATAGTAGATAATATAGAAGACATTTAAATATGAGAAACACTAAATTCACAATAAATCTGTTATCATTTCACAACAACTGGTACTATATCGTAGTCAAAATTACCAGGTGAAACAACAATAATAATCAATCAATAATAATTACATAAATATTATCCTTGGTGAAGGTTGCAAAGTTGAGAAACCCTAAGAGGGGTCGAGTCTGCTTGAGGGTCCACTGCCGGTTGCTAGAAGAGACATCAGACTCTGACGAACTTTTGTTATCTTGTCTGGGGGTAGGGACTTGATGTTGTGGTGTGTGTCCCAATTTACTCCCAAGTACTCGAGCGATCTTGTCGGTTTTGTGATCGATTTCTCGAAATTGAGACACCAACCTAGGTCGGTTAAGAATTTGATAGCCAGTAGGACGTGAGCTTTCAGAATTTTCTTGGATTGATGGACTATGAGAAAATCGTCCAAGTACACCACTAGGCGAAGGCCTTTGTCGCGTAATACTTGGGCAGTTGTCACAGAGGCGAACATTCACGGTGCGGCCGCCAGACCGAATGGTAGGCATGTCATTTGCAGCCGACTTTTGTAACTAACACGCAAATAACGTCGATGCTCTTCCTTTATTGGGATATGATAGTAAGCCTGACTCAGGTCGAGCTTGACCATCCACCATGGGTGGACTGAAACGCACCCACTTGTCTCGATAATGTTTGAGACAGCCGCCCGAAAACCTTTTCGAGTCATTTTCTCGAATTTGTACTGTTGAAACTGTTTCCCTTTTGCCTGTACCTGTGAATGAGAAGGCAGTGGGACGCTTTGCTTTTGTAGTTTATCAATACCTCCAATTTTTTGTAAATATTGTGACAAATCGGGTGGGCTGAAAATATATTCCGAAGATGGGGGTATTTTATCTAAATCCTCACGAATGTACTTTCCTTTAAAACTCTTTAAAAGTTGCTTACGGCGCAATTCTACTATTTCGGCACGTTTTTCGCATATAATCTGCAGAATGTCATGTGAAATACTCTTATAGTTTGAATCGCTACCAAATAGCTGCTTTAATTTATCATACACAGAAGTTGATGTGATCTGCGTATCAGATTTAGTTGACCAATCAATCATTGTTTGTAAAGCCTCATTTAGCAACTCGTTTTGGGTAAGAAACGCATTTGATAAAGCCGCCAAACTATGTTCCATTTGGAACCAACGAGCTGAACTAAAGGGATCTTCGAAACGCCTTAACTCCTCATTAACTTTTAACTCGGTAAACGCCGGAGACGCTACATATTTTTTCTGCACTTCGTTATAACGTACAGCATTCCAATCCGAGGAATCAAATCTTTGCATAGAAGAAATTTTTTCAACGCGATCCGGTTTAACATTTTGAACGGACGGTTCTTTTATTGATACAATCAATTCGAAAATAGCATCAATTTTTCCTGGGGGCCGTAAAAAGGGATCTTGCAAAACGCTATTAGTTGCCTCAGTAGGAGAAACGTGAGGTCTAGCAGGAGAAACGTGGGGCCTAGCAGGAGAAACGTGAGGCCTAGTATTTGAATTTGATAAATTCTGTTCTGACGTTGGCAACTGGGCACTCAAAATATTATTAAGTTGACTCACCAATTGTTGAGAGAGAAACTCAAACCTCCGTTCCAACTCGCCCGAGTCAGAAAGTGAGCGTCTGCGGCGCCCGGATCGGCTGCGGCGTCGCCTTTTCGGTGGCGGCGGCGCTTCTTCTGATGACGAATCTTCACTCCTACTCGACGAAATTTCGGACCGAACTACTTTGTCGGCCTCTAATGGCACGGGATTCTCATCCATTATGCACAAATTTAATTATTTCGTAACGGAAAATCTATTTAATAAGTAAATAAATCTACTTTAATCTACTCAAATTATAAAACTTTCTACTTCTATCTCAAAAGTTTTAAATTAATTCTAACGGACTTGCGTAGTTGAAAAACGACGCAACAATGACGGAACATGGCGGCTTGCTTTGGTTTTTGTTAGTTAGTTCACAGAAATGCCGCGGGGGGCGTTATTGGCGCGGGTCACGTGACGGAAATCAACGACATCTAGCGGAAAAGCGTGGAAAAAGGCGATGTACTCTCTTCATAATGGACTTCGGACGTCAAACGGAACACATAATAAAAAAATCAAATCAATAGGCACGATTTCACAAAATTTACGCGTCACAATAACCTGTATTTCTTAAAAGTTCGGCGAATTTAGTGATTAAATAAAATTTCCCATGAATATTTTGTAATTAAATAAAAAAAAAAAAAAAAATAAGGTTCTATAAAATACCTATCTAACCAAAAAAAATTATCAAAAGTCTCATAAAGTCACGTGTAAAATGGATCGCGGACCGCACGACCGGCATACCGAGCCACAGAGTACATTATATATTACTGGTATAGGGTTGCTACTCGACTATCCATGTACAGCGACATCTATCGGGAAGTTGTCCAACTAAAATATGTATATATAACCATAACACAATGCTATAGTACTATATATTACAAAGTGTAATATATGTATAATAATTTATCTTAATTATTACAAGATCACCTAATTCTGCAACTATAGAATTATGTGACCTTGTAATAATTAAGATAAATTATTATACGGTAAACACAAACTGTAAAGATGTTCAGATGTTAGTAAATGAAACACATGATTATTTTCTCTTATATTCTCAATTACAAAAAAATATACATAAAGTATAACAATTATTCCACAGTTTCATGTTTTTCACATCGTACACACTTAATACACACTCTATTAATATAGTTTCACATTGTAACGAATTTATCAAAAAAATAATAATTTCGTCCACCCGGCATCCGGCATGCCAGAAAACGTCAATGTCAATGTCGAATTTCAAACTTTAAAATGGCGGCTGTCCACGTTTGGAAATTAAAACACAAATGTTTCATTAAACTTCTAACTCAATCCACTAAACTAAATTTATAATATATAAATCTATATAAATTATCTAATATAACTCATATTCTGCTCAAAAAAAAGTTTTATATATTATTAACTTGGTGTTTAAATAAATGGCAAAATCAGTAAATTATCTAAAACATAAGCTTCTGAACGAACACTTATTTCAGCGCCATCACAGACCCTGATCACAGACTTTTAAGTATACATACTTTCAGTACAAGATAAGCGCCATGAGCGCCATCCTTTAGGGAGTTGTGGAACTAACATCCCCATACAACAGAAAAATGTTCTAAGTGCAAAGGCCCTGTACCGAGCCGAGCGCTCTTCGAGGGAAGACGTGTTGCTGGACGGGTTCTTTTGTATGTGTGCGTGAGCTCACTACAAGCCTTTGTAAAAAACGTGTTGCTAACAATACATAGCGCGACTGCCTTAGTTTGATGAGCGTAGAATGTTAGGTTCTTGATCCGATTTTATCGACATTGAATTAATGCGTTATACGCATTTAATTATTAATTAATAGGGATCAGTTTTTTTTAATAACTATTAAATAATTTTGTACGATATACATCATTATAATCTCATTTTTTTCGTAAATCGGTATTTAAGTATACATAAATTTGTATGGGTTTGGAACTTACTTTCCTGAAATATTATATTTTATTTGAAATTGTGATTGCCAAACTTAATATGGCATACGTTGTTGCTGAGAGCTTTAGGCAGATACCGTTTTCATAGCATTACTTATATTGAAATTTATTTTTATCATCTACAAGCTTAGTTTAACCCTTGACTGCGATCTCACCTGATGGTAAGTGATGATTTCTATTCTACACAGCATCGTATCGGAGCGCTCAACGTTCTTGCCGGTAGGGTGGTAATAATCAGCCACGGCCGAAGCCTCCCGGATCCCCAGACCGGAGAAAATTCAGAAATTCTAATTTCCAAATTCATCGTAAACTACTTATCACGGGTCAATAAAAGGTACCTATTAGGTAAAATGGTTTCATTGTTAGCATAATATAGTTTATTTATTCTTTTATCTTTCGACAATAGTAACGTGTAGCACTGCCTTTCGATAAAAAAAGTCATAAAATAAAATATTAACGCAACGATTTGAAATTCTAAAACGAAGAAGCTCATCATGAATACAGTTTAATTTGTACTTTATCCTTAGCTTCATAAGGTATATATTGCAATACATATTTTAATACAAGCTAAAGGGTCATAAAGTTTTTATTTATAGAATATTGTTTCGTTTGTGGTAAACAGATGAGTATGACATTTTATAACTGAAATCAACTGGAAGTTTTTGACTTTTACTTGCAATTGGATCAATTGCATGGCCCGCGTGAAGTATGGTAATTTTATATTACCTCATACTTGAAAGGGTCGCTTATTTATGACCTAATCCTATGCACGTGCAGATTGCACCTGCACAACTAAACCTATTTATCGAATACTTGAACGTTATTTTTGTTGTTTATCAAAATTACAGTGGTATTTCCAAGACAAATAAATTGCAAATGGTAAGGATGTCTATATTTTTACATTCTATAAATCCCACAAAGCTTTTACTGTCACTTTTCTAGTCGCTTGCATTGAGGTACTCTGCTCTGCTCAACTGCTTCCAAAGAAACCATAAAAGTTTAGTGTTTTCGTTTTTCTGACCTTGGCATCTCTACATGGATTTTGACAGCGGAATCAGTGAAAATAACATTCAGACCCTTGCTTTGTAATTAGATTGGAGTATTCGCTTCTGGATTGAATTTTACTTGTTTTATACATATATCACAAGGTAAGATTATTTTATATTCGAATTCAGGTACCTGAAAGATTTGAGATTTTTATTTTTAATTGATGAAATTGATTTGCCGGTTGCATAGTCACTAGCCGCAGCCATAAACCAGATCAGAGCAGAGAAATTCAATACTAATATTATAAATGCGAAAGTGTTTCTGTCTGTCTGCTATACTTTTACGGTCCATCTGTTCATTTCGATTTTGATGAAATTTTGTATAGGGATAGTTTGTATCCCGATTCCCGGGCATATGCTAATTTTAATCCCAGAAAATTAAAGAGTAAAGCCTATGTGCTATTGCAGGCTATAATCTATCTTAGTGCCAAATTTCAGCCAGATCTGTTCATCAGTTGGGGCGAGATTGAGTAACAAACATCCATCCAAACTTTCGCATTTGTAATATTAGTATAGACTTTCCATTATAATAAAATCGTACCAATAGCGCCATTATGCTTTCAGCTTTCGCCTAGCTTCCAAGTAATTATAATGGCTAAACTGTGAAACGTAAAATCTTCGGCTAAAAAAAAATTAAAACTGTTCTATGGTTAGAGCTACGGCGACATTGTCTTGTAACGGCATCAAATTTTGCCATAGTATGCAAAAGGCATTGGAAGGGGGAAACATTAGCTCAGCACCTGTTGTCAAGGCCATGTTTTATAGCTACCCTTTAGATAACATTTCAGCTATACAACATGGCAGAGAAAACGAACTAACGAAGCTGCTGCTTTGGAACAGCTAGCTAAACAAGAAAACATCAAAATTGAAAGATGCGGCCTTTGCATAGACTCTGATTTTTTTTGCGTGCTTTGCATAGCAAAGGTATAATAGAAATAAAATCCTCAATCTGCCTTTGGAACGGATTCTGAGGAAGCTGAGGAAGGAAATAAATTAAATGTGGAAATCAGTACAACAATCAATGACTCTAACAAAGAAACATGATTGGTATTACCAAATTCATGGCCAGTTACTGCTCCTGAGCATAATCTCAAAATCGAACTAATTGAAAGAGATTTAAATTTTTTGAAAAAAACATGGAATATAAATTAGTAAGATTTTTATTGTTTACTTCCAGAAATTATGGATACCCGAAAAACTAGATCTATGCCTCTCAGAGACACTGTTTTAAGATAAAAATATCTTTTAAGAGAATATTTTAAATAAATATTTTTAATTTAATAGGTTTTTTTTATTCTTTTTGATTCCTCTACCCCTCTAAAAGTTATCCCTTGACTGCGATGTCACCTAGTGGTGAGGAATGATGCACCAGATAAAAATGGCACATTCGCCATCGTACCGGAATGCTAAATTGCTAAAACTAAACCACTCGGACTATGCAATTGGATCAAATTAGACAAGAGATCCAATAGAGCCCAAATTTAACGTAGTCTTGGCTAAAGGCAAAGCCAATTATATTACATGCGTCTTCCAAATAGCAATTATCTACGGGGGACATAAATTACTATTGGACTATACAATATCTACAATTCTACTTATACATACCTTTAGTTCTTAGCTTTCTTGGTTTTTTTTATTCCACTAAAACTTAGTAGTACAGTAAATGATTATGCAGCCTAAGATTGTAGCGGGCTAACCCGTTACTACTACTAGCGGACTAACTGCCACACCCGGCAGTCATAACCCTAATCGGTTATAACCTATGGGTTATAACCGATTAGAAACCGATAAGGGTTATGACCCTTATCGGTTTCTACACGATATCGTAGTGGAATGCTAAATCCCTTGGCGGCACATCTTTGCCGATAGGGTGATAAATAGCCACGACCAAAGCCTTCAACTAGACCAGACCAGACAATATTCGGAAATTGCAAATTCCGGAAATGACCTTGCAGTGGTCAATTTGCGAATTGAAAATAGGGTAAGGGTATCCTGATACCTGAGAGGGTCCGCGTGTCTGTGATATTATTTATGACTAATCCTTTGCACGTGCTAACTACACCTGCATAATACACAATACCAATCGCTTATCTGTGAGTTGTTTTCAAAATAACAATGGTGTTTTGAGACAGCCTAATTACTCTTATGACCCATGTAGAAAAACTTGGTCAATAATCGTGTACCTTAATTATTAGTAACAGTCAGTAAGCCTAGGTTTTAAAACTTAAAAAATCATAAATTTTAATGATAAGTATATAAATGAAAAAAAAATAGGTGTATCTAGTTTTTAGTCTTACATATACCCGTGTGTAAGCATATTTTATAAAAGTATATGTATGTCAAATAAACATTTATTAAAATAAAATAATAATAAAGTAATAACTAAGATTGCACAAAATTATTAACATGTGAAAATAGTATGACCTACGCAAAGTATCAAAGTATCTTTACCGGCCTATGCCGTCTATGTGTGAGTGCAACTAACGGCCTTACTGTGCGGTATACCTACAGATTCCTAAATTGGCCGAGCGCGCGGTAGAGCGAGCGAGAATCCGGACCCTTAAGTATTGATATCTACTTACATGGTTTTCAGTTGCTTTGATAAATTTACAATTTTTGTGACATTGAATGAGCCCCGAGATGGAGAAAGGTGGCGCTAGTGCGCACGGTGAACATAATCTCCGTATTTAAAATTGATTTTAATATACATTGCCGTAAAAGTCTGACCATCTAATTAATTAAATCAGAAGGATTATGTGCAATAGTGAAGTACAACTGTTCGCGAGGTCTTCTGCGAAGTATTTTTTCGAAAAACAGTGTTAAACATACATGACAAGCTGATTGCAAACTAAATCTACTGCAAGCAAGTAATTGATAAATAAAACCTACTGATCTACCTGTGTTCATCATGAAGAGTAACAGCTGATAAGTTTGTTTACGATTACTTTGGGTGAGAACTTTATTTAATCCATATTATTATTTCAACACTCGAAAATTTGGAACAGCGACGGTTAAATTTTTCAAATTTACAAGTCAGGTTTAACGGAATAAAGAATAATAAATAAGTAAGCAGAAAATATAACGAATTTATGCTATGACATTTTGATTTTGACATCAGAGTTTGACATTTACTTTTTTATGGATCTGACATTCGGATGACACATTAACCAAAGACAGGCGAAAACCACAGACAGTTAATGACAGATCATACAATAACGCTCGTACACACTTAGTGATTTTCATTTAAGCCGCCAACACACGATCCAATTTTTGTACAGTGAGACTATAATAGCTGAAAAGATGAACACCGAAAATTTATTAGGACGAGAAAATGTTACGTTACGTAGACCAGCAAAATATAACTCGGAGAATGACTTGACCAGACTAGATTTTGATATGACATCGACATCTACAATGCTATTTGACAATACAATGGATAGTTTGCCGAATCTATCAACTGTTAAAGACCCGGAAGTTTTAGACTTAAAACATAAAAATAATCAATTAGCCACAAAATTGGAGTCGGCACATAATGAAATAGAAATTTTAATCACTGAAAATTACAAACTTAAAAGTGAGCTGGAAAATTGCCAGATGATGATTAAAACTCTAAAGCAGTTAAATTTAACACAGACTAACGAGGTACGATCTACAAATTCAACTCCGAGACGAAAATTGGTAAGAAAGGAGGGAAAATTTAAACCGTTGCAAGATTTATTATCACCATTACTTAATAATTCTTCAATGCAAAATTGTACAGTAGATGATAATACAGATACAGTTACTCAGGTTGATAAAAATGCTGATACTGGCACTAATATTTGCTCAGTCAGTAAGATACATGAATCAGACAATAATATCAATAATATGACTATTCAGAGAGATAACAATAGTATAAATGAAACAAAACAAATAAGTAAATCAAACTGCATTAGTCTTAAGAAATTGGGGATGGTAACAAACGTTCACCAGGAAGAGACTGTAAATGAATGTACTAACGAGGGCAATATATTATTACCTGCAAGTGATGCTAATGACTATATAATCAAACCTAATAAAAAGAAGATTATACTTCTTGCCGATCAGTATGGGAAAAACGTAAGACAAACATTAGGAAAACTTCTGGGTCCTGATTACCAAGTACATTGCTTTTTGAAGCCTGGCGCTCAATCATGTGAAGTGTTAAAGGTCTGGAAGGATGAAATATCTAAATTGACTTTTAGTGATTGTGTAGTTTTGGTAACAGGGTCTAATGATCGCAACCCGTTTAAATTTAAATGTAACATAATAAATTGGGTTACCTCATGTCAAAACACTAATGTGATTATTTCAGAGGTGCCAAGAAACAATTATTTAAACATGTCTAAGCTAAATTACGAACTAAAGTTCTTGTGTAGCAATTTTAAGCAAACGGTGTTCTTAGATATGGACTACAGCCGTTACGTTCCCCGAGGGAAATTGTTCACGTTAAACTTGTCGCGATCATTATTGAAGGAGATTTTGAGTATATGGTACAAACAAAATTATCTGAATTATACAAAAAGATTGGTCAATGTAACAGAAGCTACATTATCTTCATTAACATTTGATAAGTCGTCTCAGACTGATTTTAATAATGCAGATCTAAAGGTGTTCTGCGATAAGTCGTCGCAGACAGAATTTAGTAAAACAGATTTAGTCTCTGATTCTGATAAGTTTTTTCGTGGATGAT
The DNA here is from genome assembly GCA_964035005.1 of Erebia palarica. NCBI lineage: Eukaryota > Metazoa > Arthropoda > Insecta > Lepidoptera > Nymphalidae > Erebia > Erebia palarica. The sequence goes on from OZ035983.1 coordinate 40,796,010, forward strand.
GTTTCTCTATATGTCATACATCAGAACATTAATGGGCTTATTAACAAATCTGATCTTTTATCCGTCTGTTTAGAGGAATTCATAGACGAAAATAAACCAATTGGTATCATATGTATCACTGAACACAACATGGTCGAAGACGACATTCAACTTTTAGACATCCCAAATTTTATGATAGCCTCCTATTACACGCGACCTAATAGGAACGGTGGTGTGTGTATTTTAACAGCTAGTGATGTTAATTACAAAAGAATTGCCGAAGTAGAAGGACTTTCAGTCTGCAATAAAGTCGAATGTTGTGCTATCGAGCTTGTTGATTTTAAAATTATTATAGTATGTATTTACCGAGTCCCAAAAAACTCTAGTGGGGATATTGATTCTTTTCTAAATATATTTCAAAACATCCTCCACAAATATAGTTTAAACGAAAAAAATATAATAATAATGGGCGACTTTAATATTGACATTTTAAAATTAAATAATTTGACGGACAATCTCAGACAAATTCTGAGTAGTTATAATTTAACGATTGAATTTAAAGTTCCGACACGGTCAGCAAGTGGGACTTGCATAGATAATGCATTCCACAATTTAAACAAGGTCAAAAGTGAACTACGAGAACTTGCACTCTCGGATCATTCAGCCCAATTATTAAGAATACCAGTAAATAATCAGCAATCAATGACACATTGGTATATATTTAGAAGGGACTATTGTAATGAAAATCTGGAAAAGTTTGAGGAGTGTTTGAACTCTTTATCTTTTAATGATGTATTTTTATCACAAAATCCTAATGAGGCCTTTGATATTTTCTTTGATACTTTTAAACTATTTTATGATCTATGCTTTCCTACAATCAAGATAAAAGTTTCTCTTAAAAGTAAACCAAAATGGATTTCCAGAGGAATTAAATTATGTAGTCGTAAAAAACGGAATCTTCTCTGGAATTTTCGCTTGAGCCATAAAAAAGGTTCAAAAAATAAATTTAAAAGCTATGCTAAGAGGTTAAAAAAAATTATCGAGCTGACTAAGAGATCTCAAAATAATTACTACATAGCAAGGTCAAACAATAAATGTCTAGCGACATGGAATGTTATAAACAGTAAAAAGTCGAATACCCCGAAAATTCAGATCGAAAAAATTAACTCTAATAATCAAGTAATAGTAAACCCGGACAATATAGCACAAACGTTTAACGATTACTTTATCGATATAGTACAAAACAACCTAGTAAAACAAAGTGGAAGTAGCCATCGAATCCAATTCAAAAAATCCTCGTCTATGTTTATGTCCCCCGTCACGCCTGTGGAAATTTATCAAACAATAAAATCGCTTAATAATACCCAAAGTGCAGGCTATGACGGAATTATCACAAAAGTGGTTAAAAAGACCTCACTCTCGATATCTGGTACATTGTGTCACATAGTGAACCTATGTATTGAGCAAGGCATATTCCCAAATGCCCTTAAACTATCGATAGTTAAGCCGCTTTTTAAAAAAAATGATCGGTGCGATGTTGGATGCTACCGTCCGGTTGCTTTAATTACGATATTTGCCAAAGTGTTTGAAAAAGTAATTTATAAACGCCTATATAATTATATCGAAGAAAATTGTATACTTGCAAAAGAACAACAAGGATTCCGTAAACATAAATCTATAAACATGGCAATCTATGACCTCCTAAATAAAATTATGACATGTTTGGATAGGAAAATACCAGTGGCTGCTCTATTCATGGACATGACTAAGGCGTTCGATTTTGTGGATCATAGCATTTTATTAAATAAACTAGATCAATATGGTGTGAGAGGAACAGTATTGGATCTTTTCAAGTCGTATCTGACGGGGAGATCTCAAATCACTGAGATTACCAAAATTTGTCAATACGATTTAACAGAAAAGGTATATCGATCTACGTCTAGACTTGTTCAATACGGTGTTCCACAGGGAAGTGTTCTGGGGCCTTTGTTGTTTCTAATATACATAAATGACCTTCCATCAGTGATATCACAATCTATGGTACTCTTTGCTGACGATTGTACTGTGATATACGAAGGGAGTAATATTCCAAATTATGAAATGGAAATGAATAAGTCTTTAGGTCTCATAATTGAATGGCTCGAGAACAACAATTTAAAAATTAATCTAGGAAAAACCAAGATCATGCAATTCAATTGGGAAAGTTGTAATATTAATTGTGATATAAATTATATGGGAACACAAATTGATAAAACAGAGGAGACTAAATTCCTGGGCATAATGATAGATAATCAATTAAAATGGAGGCAACAAGTTGAGGGCGTTTGTGCAAAATTATGCAAATTCTCCTACGCCCTCTATAAACTTAATAAAAGAGCCAGTATACAGACGCTGCGTATCGCATACTTTGGTTACGTAGAATCAACTCTTAAGTATGGTATTATGTTTTGGGGAAACTGTACTGATCGCGAAAGGATCTTTAAAGCCCAAAAAAGGTGCATAAGAGCAATTCGGAATTTGCATTGGACAGATAGCTGTAAGCCGCATTTTAAAGAGCTGCAAATTTTGACATTTCCATCACTCTTCATCTATGAAACAGCCGTGTTTGTCCATAGTAACTTGTCATTATTTAAAAATTTGCAAAATAATAGACTCCCTTTGAGGCTACGAGTTCGCCCATGGAAAACAGCAAAAATGAGAAAAAGCATTTTTTGTATGGCTATCACCCTCTACAATAAGCTATCCAACGACATAAAAAAATTAACTAACTTGAGCAGTTTCAAAAAATCGTTGAAGCTATTATTAATAAATAAGGCATATTATTCAATAAATGAGTACCTCAATGAACCGATTAAATAAATTAATTTTAAACGAAACTGACAACTCTTGACAAAATTCACATGAGATTACTGTACTAGCTAGAAGGTAACTAATTAACGTGACTAATTTTTATTTCATTTGACATTTTAATTTTAACTTGACATTTTTTTTTTTTTTTTTGCTTGACATGGTTACTACTTTTGTACATTTTATTTGACATAGTATTAAAAGGTACCTACATATTAATTTAATGTTTATAGTAATTTTGTTGAATTTGACGTAAAGGCCTCATTAAGACTTTTCTCATCTGTAATAATTGAGACATAATATTACTTATACTCGGTGGTATTACTATTAATACAATGTTTTAAGTAACATATTACAGTGTGTTTGTGTGGTTTAATCAATCAATAAGGTTGTTATAAAATTGTGTCTCTTTGTATAACATTGCCATCATGAACATTAAGAATTATCTTTATCTTTATCTTTATATTAATATTTTATAAAATAAGAAGATATTTGTACACCACACTGTGGTAGAATAGGAGCACTTTTATATTGATTTCCACCTCAAATGTACCTACACTATTCACAAATAAATAAATTGAAATTGAAAATTAAATTGAAATTGAAATATTTAAGAGTTTTTCATTAAGGTATGGATTGTGCAATGTTTAAAGGATATATACTTTGTTATGTTATGTTGCAATTTACTGAGCGCAATACCAAGGTCACCTATGAGTTTGTAGGGATTTTTGTCATTAGAGCCTACAGCTAATACGATAACATCATTACTACTTAGGAGTCCCTTGTAAAACCTCACAGTACTTTAACACATCTGCCTGTGCGTTTGGCTTTATCAAGGACGTAACCGTGTACACATCATTCCAGGTGCGCTTGTTTCTGTCCTCTATTACTTCTATTGAGAGTCCAGCTATTTGTTGATCCCCTAGCATATAGATTGTGTTTCTTTTTTTGTCGTTTGCGTTTTGTGTTTCCTTAGCGAGATCTAATTCATTTTGCTGCTGTTCCTCCATTATTTTAACATCGCATATTTTATTAGAAATATTTCGTGTGATACCGCATATAGCTATATTTTTTTGAGTCTCCTGTACTTCTATGGATTCTTGGTCTATTTTACTATTTGGGTTTAAGGTTGTGTCCATTTCACTGATATTTAAGCGATTTTCGGCTTTCTTGTTTTGTGTTTTTGTAGACATATTAGAGTGTTGCTGTAGTGGTGCTCTCTTTTTCGTACTTAAAGGTGTAGAGCAGTTTAGATCCTCAATACCGATAGATTTGTATATTTTTAACTTTGATTCATAACTCTGTATTAAGTTTTTTAGATCCCTATTTTCTAGGTTCAGGTTGTCTATTTCAGCATTTGCACTGTTAAGTTGGGATTTTAAATCTTCAATTTCCAGATGTAGTCCTTCGATTGTGCTATGACAGCTATTGTTTAAGTCAGCGGGCAAGCTCAATAAACTCATATCGTTCAAATTTGAGTCGTATGATGGTAGGTCAAAATCTGACTTGTGCTTGATTCTGCAATATTTACCCTTTTTTCTTAGCGTTATGGTTTCCACGATGTCTGTATTCTCGTCGGATATATTGTACTGGAAGTTTTGCTCTGTGACGTTAACATTTTCTAATAGGTTGGATTTTTCTAATCCCTGTTCCCGTGTATTTATTTCTGATGTTACTGTGACATTACTTCTATTTTGGTCAGCTGAGATAGAACTTATGCATTCCTTACAATTCCAACTTTGCTTTTGTTTAGCATTCATTAGTTTGTATTTTTGTGAAGAAACGTTGGCTCACATACAGTGATACGTTTTTGTGCATTGCTTACATGTGAGAGTATTCTTATTCAGTGGGGTACAGCATTTTTTACAAGTTTTTAGCTGTTTTTTGGCGCAGGATCCATATTAATCTTTTTAGTTCTAATTTTACTCGTAGAGGGAAATTTTTAAGAATGAAAAAACTTGCTTCGCCTTGGTTTTGAAACCACACTCGTTAATAAGCAGGCGGCACCCATACAAGTCGGGCTGCGGCAGGTATTGATATGATTAACGAAATTTGTCACTGTACTTTGCAGTTTCTTTGTTAGTGCGTTTTACTAATAATGCAATTTTGTTTTTCCCTTGTTAGTGAGACGCGTTACGCCATCTATCGGCTCGGTGTCTCGCTAGCTAGCAGTGGTCACTGATGAGGATATATCACATATCTGCGAGTTCGACGTAGTTCTTGAGTATTTTGTTAGGTGGTGATATTTTTCTTTTGACCGTTATTTTGAGCTATCGATTTTTGCAATTCATAACACAATCAGTTTCTATAAAAAGTCCTATGCAAACAAATAACACTTGTATTGTTCTTCTATTCTACACTGAAGTTTATTATTATGAGATTGATTAGTTTTAGTTACTTTAAAATAGTTTTTTGCACGATTTTATCACTTATTATAAGGTTTCATATTTTGGTGATTATTTAGTTTAAAACACTTCTTTGGCTAAAGATAACACTGTCTCATTTTATTTACACAGTTATCTACAGTTATACAAACTTTTCAATGTTTAAATTTTACATTTCCTAGTTAAAAATAATTTTAAATACGGAGCTCACTGTTTATTCCGTCAACGCCCTCTAGCGATTTCGAGGGTTTAGTTTTATGCTGCTGATGATCGTGATAATCGGCAGTTCGATTGCGGTAAAATAATAGCTAAATACTTTGTGACGATCACTATAATTTCTTATTGAGGACACTCTAAATATTGTTGCAGAAAGAAAACCAATTTCAGCCATTACCACCACTGCAGCTCATTAGCGTCCCACTGCTGGGCACAGGCCTCCACTCTCATAGGAGAGAGGGAATTAGAGCTTAGACCCACCACGCTGCTCCAATGCGGGTTGGCGGGCTTTAACGACTATTATCATGTTAGTGATAATAACCAGGACCGACGGCTTAACGTGCTTTCCGAGGCACGGGGGTGAAACACCGCCAACTTCCTAACTCCAGGCTAGTACTGAGAATTTCTATTCAGAAAACCCCAATACTCAATGATGGCCCGACCCGAAACTCGAACCCGGGACCTCGTCGGCCGCAGTTGAACATGCCAACCACTAGACCAACGAGGCAGTTCAATTTCAGCCAATTTATATTTATTAACAACATAAAGATCTGATAAGCGATACCTATTAGTATTGAACTGGAATTTTAGGTCAAGTTTCGATTGCTTTACGTTATAAGCTGTATAGCAAATATTTGTTGGTACGATCATTCTGGTCAAATAGTAAAACAATTTGATTAATTATTTTGATTGTAAATCCAATACCTACTCGTAAGTATTGGATTACAAAATTTACCTATTGCTTAATATTTATTAATAGCCGAATACACAAATGCTACTTCCTTTAAAAATATTTTTGGAGTATGATGTAGGTTTTGAGTACCTCCTTGGCGTAATGGTGAACGCTGGTAGGTCCAACGGCTCTGGTTGGATTCCCGGCGGGGACAATTTGGAGATTTATAATTTCACCACTAAGCGCTTTAGCGTTCCAAGCGTTTAGGGGTATGGGTTTAATATTATGTAGGTATAGCGCTGTGCAGACTATAATAGGAACTACTAATAACTCAATAGGAATGTTGCCAACCAATCGAATCAGCAACTCTATCAAACTTCATACCGCACGGTTAGTATGGAAGCTTGTATTCAATATACTGGTTTGTTAATCGATAATATATATCGATAAAATATTTATTAAATTTAAAATTAACAGAGGACGTCTTTTTGAAGGCCCTATATTAATAACCGAAATAATTTATTTTTCACATCCCTATTATATGCTAAATAAACAAACATGATAATACCAAAGTTCAATTCAATCTTGTTCGTCACTGTTCGTAATCTACGTACAGTATCAATTCTCCTTCACATAAACACTACAGCAGGATGGAAAACTCCAGTCCCGGAGGGAGCTCGCCCGGTTAGTGAACAGGTGATACGTTAGGAGCATTAACATTATTAAAGCGGATACAAGATCATACATTTTAAGTTAATAATACTACCTATTAAATCCAGATAACCATAATAATAATAATGCCTGCGACCTCATCAAATTCAACCCAAATATTCATATTCATATTTTACAATTGCTTTTGAATCTACCACTGGTTCAAAATGCATAGGTATTGCAATGCATAGGATGAGCCAGCTAAAAAAGCCGGTCGCTGTGTTTAAAAGTGTGGATTTAGCTCTTTTTTTAAACTCGCGGTGGCGGTGGAATTTGTTAAAAGTATGATGTGTCTTATGTTCTTAGAAAGTATGCACCTATCCAACCAAACAAACTTTCATATACCAAATTTCGTCAAAATCGATAAACAGATGGGCAGTGAATGCGTAGCAGACAAATAGACAGACGGACAGACGCTTTAGCATTTATAATATTAGTCGGGATTAACATTGTCTGATCAGAAATATCAATTGATTCATAATATTCGAGGGATTTTAAGATTTTACCTGAGCAAGAAATAAAGCGTATCCTTACAGTCTTTAAATGGTTCAGTTGAAAATAAACAAACAAGGCATACCCTATTTAAATAAGAGCTTTTGATGACACAACTTGATACCTCTATCAATGATGAAGGCCTACAAACAGCTGATTGGTTTGGTGGAAGTGAATTACAGAGGTAACCTTCTCCAAGGGGGTTACTACGGTCGCCTCAGGCAGTATTATTTCAAAATAACAGTTTTGTCACTAACCTTGACATCCCTAAAATTAGGATTATAATGGATGATGACAACTCAATCAAATCAGTAACTCTTTATTAAACTTAAAAACGCACTTCTAGTATGGAAGTTTTATGAAATTTACAGTTGAGAGTTGTGACGTCATCAAATTGCAACGCACTTTATTTCTTTAATCTATATTTTAAAATGGTTATCAAACTTAAAACTAACCAAGGATGTGAATTTTAGGTCTTTTGAAAGACCCTCTAGAAATAATTTATTTTTGATATAGGCATCATCCTTATTCTAAAACAAAACCATCAACAATATTGAAACGGCTGTAAGCAATGGTAGTATGCTGCCAGTTTTTGCTTAAGCCTATGAGTTTTACTTGGAAAGCCTCGTACTAACCTCAAAATACTTGTGTATGAAGGAGAATGGCACGTAGACCTGGTCGCGGTCGCGCAGACACGCCACCGAGTACTCGCCGTTGATCCAGCACTCGATCTCATCGCTCGCGCGCTCCGACAACGCGTTGGAGAGCACTGAACCCACTGTACAACAAGTAAGTTTTTCTAAACTAGAACAAGCAGTAAGTTTTATTAAAAAATGGTAACCCAACTATGGAAGAAATTCAGAGGTGCCATTTTGGATGTGAATTCCGTCATATAACTTATTCTACTGTACACATTATCTTTTGCCTGTGATTCCATCTATATTAGCTGTGTTGTCAGGAGCCAAAGAGTACTGACTCCTGATGCTATGCACATTGCAGTACTGGGAAGGGCGGCCAGAGAACGTTTCAATCCATATATCACCAGGAGCATCCCAGTGAAGTCAGGCAAATCAATAACCTGTTGACATTTATGAGGAATTCCTCCGGTCTAGATAAAAGAAGGAGTACTGACTGGGTCTCCGCGCCACGTCTCCGCAGCGGCCCCAGTACAGCGTGACGAGCAGCACGCCGCCGCACAGCGCCGCCAACGCCATGCGCATATTCAGCCGCACCAGCATCATCATGACCACCTGTCGGACAAAGGTCCTACTTGTATGTCTAAGGCTATGTCTGGACTGCAAAAAACATTCGCGCGAATTTTTTTTTTGCTTGCGATATTCAAAGCCCAGTAAGCCAGCAATTCACACCAGTACAACATCACACCACACAAATCTTCAAAATTACTCTCAGTTGTGAGAAAACTCGACGATTGTATTGCAAGCTACACACTCTACCACATAGATTTGTTTACTTTAGCAGATTATAGAAAAATAAACTTCAAATTCTTTCATTATCATGGACTTCCGCAAAAACCAGCAAAAAAACTCAGTGGTTGCTCTTTTGAAAAAAAAATTTACAATTACATCAATGTATGGATACATAAGTACCCAAGGAGAGTGTGGTGGAGAGTCAAATCCATCCAAAATCAACATTGGATTCTTAGCAGTACTTTATATAGACCTCACCAACTTGGGTATCCTGCTGGAGTGAGCTCTGCTTGCTGACAGTAATACTACTGCAGCTGAGTATTAGCAGTCTCATCTAAATTGGACAGGCAGTATAGTCCCAAAACTAGGAGCTATTCTAGCTAAAGCCTAGTTTATTTTATACATTTTGTAAGGATACAAGGAACTGGCTACAAATGCAGTGCAGGCCACACACACACACAGCCACTGCCACAATTTCTCTTATTAACAGTTAACTTAGGACTTAGGTTCAGTAAGTTAAGTGTTAATAAGAGAAACAATTGTGACAGTGGCCTATAAAAGCCAGAGAGAGCAAGAGCACCAAAAATGATATCATACAATAAGTATAATGGTTGTTTTTTAACATATTTCTTTGACACGTTATTTCATTTAAAGGTTTACGGCTCAGGCAAACAGAATGGTACAACATAACAGGCATATAACTATTCAAAAACAGGTTCGTAAACGACATAGGTTTACGTAGGCGTTATAAATAATTTAACGTTTGTTGACATAAGCATGTATGCAATAGACATATCCATCCTTGAGGTATTTACATAAACTTGAGATTACGTGTGTAATTGCGGCAATACGGAATGACATATTCAAGTGAAGTACCATGCCAAATATATGCATCAAACTATACGTACTCAAAATACTGTGATCCATCCGCTTCGTTGTATGAAGTGATGTGGACACTTCTAGGCAAATTTAATCACATCATTAACAACACAAGTTCGTGCAAAACTAATGCGCACCTATTTAGCTTTCTCTTTTAGTATTAGCTCAAATATTTACATTATAAACGTTGAAATTATTCACTGAACGATGCATTGCCGTGCTTCTTGGACCATAGTGATTATCCTATATGTTACTTTACTTGTCTCTGATAGTTAGTGTTGCCACCCTCAGATTTGGATTTTCCCCTAACTCCTCGTGAAATTCCCCTAAAATAAGCACAATTCAAAATGTCTTCCCCTAAAAAAAAAAATCTAAGAATAAAACACTAATGAAAGTGCATTAAACTTTTATTAAACTTTTTTTATTATATTAAACTTAAAAAAACTACTAAATCAATACTATTTGAAGTCTGAACCATATATAAGGTTTATATATGTAGGAAGTACACTACCATCAGATAAGTTTTGACCAATTATTATGGTGAAGATCCAATTATGCAGCCATAATTCACTTACATAACATTTAACGATCATATTACATGTCTAACACAAATCTATGAGGATCTTGACCTTAGCCCATGAAAAGAAGAAGAATAATAATTTCGTCCGTGTTTATTCAAGGCAATAGCTAGTTTTAATAATAGTTAATTAGTTAATATAAACTGAATACTATGTAATATAGTATATCTATATTATTTTCATGTTCTTGGAATGCATCCATTGTTTGGGTTTCTAATTCCAGCTCTTCAGTGTTTTTTTTCTTATGATCATAAATGTCATTCGTAAATTTTTTTAACATTGCGTCTGTCGGGGTAAATGAGACACAAGATTGGTAATTTGCTTTAAGGCTGTACCTTACCAGTAACAAATGCTGTAACATCTCAATTGATAATCGGTTCCTCAGTTTACATTTTAAGATTGAATAAATGGAAAAAGCTCTTTCCACCGTAGCATTTGACAGTGGCATAGTCAATACAGCTAAAGTTAGAAGTGGCACCGAACCTCTTGTTTCCTCCGGCATCTAAATCATCATCTACCTCGGCCCAAAATTTCACGCTGGACGATGTATTTTTCCACTCTTTGTGATGCAAATTGTGCCATTCAGATTCTGCTTCAGTTTTGTTGCCATATACCTCCTCTCTCTGAAATATTTGCAGAAAAGGTTTCAGGGAGGGTTTCCATTGAGAAGTGGCAATTTGTGGTGTCAGCATTGACACAGACTTTAGTTTAAGAATGTGTTCAGGAGTTCTACCTTGTACCTCTGTGCACAAAGTGACCATGAAATTTTTGCAACGTTCACGAAGTTCCCTGGATTCATTCTCGTTTACTTCAAGCAACAGTTGCTCTGTTTCATCTTGAACAGAGTGGTTGTCTACAGTGGATTATTAATTTTATTGAAACATATTCTATATTTTATGCATGAATGTATTTTTATAAGTACACATCATTTTTACACCATTTTATAACAACAACGTTACCTAGGTTACATTATTTTTCTAAAGTTTTCGGTCTACAACATTATGTCAAAGAAGTTTTTATTCAACACCTTCTCCTATTTTTCAATTTAGGTATATGTTTATGAATTTATAAAATAAATTTTATTAACTTAACTCGGTTTTATTTTTATATCTATACCGTTAAAACAAAACTTATTTAACTTTCTAAAACAAATAAAATCTTATCATCAAAAATACTAATCTTTTAAGTTACATTAGTATTTTCTTACAGTGATTCTCAAATTTAATTTTACTTAACGGTTTTGTTAATATATCAGCTGTTTGTTCATCTGTAGAACAATATTTTACAGCAATATTACCTTTTATATAATGTTCATGTATAAAATAATACCTAACATCAATATGCTTTGATCTTTTATTGAATGAACCTGTTTTAATTAACTGAATTGAACTCTGATTGTCAATATTCAACAATATTTTTATATTTAAATCTACAAGTTCACACAATAATGATCTTAAATACAATGTTTCCTTACAACAATCCACAGCTGCAATGTATTCAGCTTCAGTTGGAGATAAAGCAACAATTGGTTGTCTTTTGGAACACCAAGCAATGGGTCCACCTGCTAAAAATATTATATAACCAGTTGTGCTACGTCTAGTTTCTAAGTCATTTGCATAATCTGCATCACAATATGCATCTATTACAGACAAATTTTCATTTTTAAAATATTTTATTCCCTTATCTTTTGTACCCTTTAAATATTTCAAAATCTTTTTAATAGCTATAACATCATTTTTACTAGGGTTTTCTATTTTTCGACTGACATAATTAACCGCTTGAGCTATATCAGGTCTAGTCCTAGTAGATAGATACAATAATCCACCCACACACTCTCTGTAGGCAAAATTTGTTTCCAATGTCTCGTCTTTAACTGTCTGTTCACTACATGGTGTGCTAGTGGGTTTTGAATATTATAAGCTATAAGCAAATTTTCTGTATAAAGTTCTTGTTTCAATGTTATACCTGAACTATCTTTCTGAATTTCTAAACCGATATAATTTTTTGGATTTTTAAATATTCTTATTTCTAATTCCTTTTGCAAACAATTCAGAATTCTATCTAAATCAGTTTTATTTTTAGCAATTACAAGTCCATCATCTACATAGATTGCTATTATAATATTTTTATTAACATTTGTAAATACACAACGATCAGTTTTTGTAGAAAATAAACCTAGTTTTAACAATGTTTGATTAAATTTCTTATTCCATGTTATTGGAGCTTGTTTAAGCCCGTATAACGATTTTATTAATTTACAAACTTTATTTGGTTCTTTTTCAAAACCTTCTGGGATATTCATATAAATATCTTCACTAAGCTCTCCATATAAAAATGCAGTTTTTACGTCAATTGTGACCATTTCACAATTAGCAGCTATAGCAAATAAAGATTTTAGCGATTACTGACTTACCACTGGACTGTATATCTCGTTGAAGTCTATACCTTTTTGCTCAAAATCTCTCACTACGAGACGTGCTTTATACATACCATCATCCTTCACACGAAATACCCATTTGTTACTTAATATTTTATGTCCTTGTGCTTCTTGTCTGTCAACTAATTTCCAAGTATTATTTTTATACAGAGATTCCTTCTCCAAATTTATGGCCTTCTCCCAATTTTCCTTTTCTTTACCTGTGATGACCTCATTATATGTAAGTAGTACATAGTCATCGAATTTTATTGGTTGAGTTTTCTTTCTCTGAGATCTTCTTAAATATTCTGTAACTTCTTCACTTCCTTGAGAAATTACCAGGACTTGCGAGTCTATTTCTTCTGTATCATAATATTGAACATCTTCTTCTTCTTCATGTATTTCTGATTCCATATTAGTTACGCCTTCTTCTGTTTGTATAGCATTATCTATTTTATCCGTATTTGTTATGCTATCTTCTTCTATTTGTATTATATTATCTCTTTCATTTTTTCCTTCATTAATTTCTATGTTACTTTCTTTTTTATTAAGAATTACTATATCTCTATGGTATTCTACTCTACGACTTTCTTCATTCCATAGTCTATATCCATTGTTAGTATATCCTATCATTATTAGTTTCTTACCTCTTGAGTCTAGCTTTTTAATTTGTCCTAGTTGTTTAGCATATACAATACATCCAAATGTATGTATGTTGGAAAGATTTGGTTGTTTTCCATTCCATATCTCATGAGGTGTTTTGTTATTAATTGTTTGACTGGGCAATCGGTTAAGAAGGTAAGTAGCACAGCTTCACCCCACATTTCATTATTCAATTTTGACTCAAATAACAATGCTCTTACTTTTTCTAATATTGTTCGATTTAATCGTTCGGCTTTCCCATTATGCTGAGGTGTGTATGGAATTGTATAGTCTAATTTTATGCCTTTCTTTAAACACCATATTTTAAATTCATTACTGGTATATTCTCCTCCGTTGTCACATCGTATACAAGATACTTTTTCTTTCTTTTCTCGTTCTACTTCTTCTATATAATTCTTAATTACTTCTGAAACTTCATTTTTATGTTTTATAAGATTAGTTTTAATTAAATGACTATAATCATCTAAAATTGTGACAAAATATCTCTTGCCATCATATGTTTCTGTTTCTAATGGCCCACAAACATCTGTATGAATTATTTCGAGTATTCTTCTTGCTCTCTGCCTTTCTGTGTTGAAAGGTAGTCCGCTTTGCTTTGCTTTTATGCATATTTCACACGGTTCTTCTTTACTATTAATTCCTTCTATTTTTATACCTTGAGCTACATTGGGTAGGAATCGCAAAATATCTTTTCCAGGATGTCCTAATCTCTTATGCCACTCCAAAGCTGTATCTTTCTCTTTTGCTAATAGTGTATGCTCTTCACAATTTTCTTCTTTATTTATATAAATGAAATATAAACCATTTTCTTTTTCACCTTTAAGTATCAATTTTTTATTTTTAAATATTTTGACACTTTCTTTTGTAAACAAAACAGATCCATTATTATCTGCTACAGCAGTGACTGACATTAAATTGTGTGTTAGGTCTGGAACATATAAGGTTTTATTCAGTGTACAGTTTATACCTTGAATTGTTCCAATTCCTCGAGCTTTAATAGTTTCATTATTTGCCACTGATATTTTCGACTGAATTTCTTGATAATTTCTTAAATTATTAATATTATTTGTCATGTGTGACGTACTTCCAGAATCAACCACAAATTTTAATATTTCACTTTCTTTATGAGTATTACTGGTCGTTACTAAGGCTACGTTCTTGTTGTTAAAATTTTTATTATTTTTATTGCGAAAAAAACAATTTTTTGCTTTGTGATTGTTTTTCTTACATATATTACAGCCTTTATTTTTATACCAGCAATCCTTTTCTAGATGGTTATTCATTTTACATGTTCTGCATTTGAACTGTTTTGGTTTATATTTTTCTACCTTTAGCGCTACATTATCACATTCTTCCATTTTAGTACTTACTCGCGTTTCTTCGAGCAGCAATCGATTTTTAAGATTAAGTAAATTTTTTTCATTATCTGAGGTACTTTCCCATGCTGTTGTAAAAAATTTGTATGAATCTGGGAGACATGTGAGTATCTTTGTCATTATAAGGTCTTCACTAATCTCATGACCAAGATTTTTTAATCTTAATGACAAATTCTCTACATTTACTAAATTTTCGTTCATAGGCAGATTGCTATTGTACTTGAAATTAAAAAAATTCTTGTAGTAAATTAGATTTGTTTCTATTTTCTGACCCCTCAAAAATGGTACAGATTTTGTTATACATTTCATATGCTGAATTACAAGTTAACAAATGATATTTGAATTTCTTATCGATTGATGATATTATTAATTTTTGTGACTTGGCATCTTTGAGTTCATCAATCTTATCGTCACCCTTTTTTAAAGTATTACTTAACCCATGCGCTTTTAAATTAATATTTATTTCGAATTTCCACATTTGAAAACTCTCGGGTCCATTTAATTTTTCGATTTGGATTGTTTCATCCGAAGCTTTCGCCATTTTAAATTTTTATGTGTAATGTACTTACAGTTTTTTATTTTATGCGATTTTTATTTTTCTCGCTTCTCACGTCCGCTGGGCCCATAACCTCTTGAACAGAGTGGTTGTCTACAGTGGATTATTAATTTTATTGAAACATATTCTATATTTTATGCATGAATGTATTTTTATAAGTACACATCATTTTTACACCATTTTATAACAACAACGTTACCTAGGCTACATTATTTTTCTAAAGTTTTCGGTCTACAACATTATGTCAAAGAAGTTTTTATTCAACATTTCATACCCAAGATTAATCGTACTTGTGTGCATTAAATAACTTTTAAAGTCAAATGTTATTAACTCCTTGTCACTTACTTTTTCAAGTTGTGCGGGCACAACCAGTTTTTGTAAGATTCCTCTCAATAACAAATAAACGTCCTGAAGCAATTTGACTGGTTCCACATTTTCACTTTGAAACAACATGTTGAGAGTTGTTATAGGTTTCAGTTGCACACTCAAAAATATCAAATAGCATTTTAATATAGGAGAGCTCATTATATCGTGATTTTTTTCTGCCATGTAACATTTATCTTCTCTTTTCGATAGTAGGAACAAAAGCTTCAATTCTTCCCACTGATCGAGGATTGTTCTTATGGCATTATATCGCGCCAACCAACGAGTTCCGCAGAAACCTGCAATTTTCTTTGGATTCCTACTGTTATTTATTACTTCGTATAGATCTCTGTATGCGTCCAGACGCTTGGAACTGTAGGAAAACCAGTTATGTATTTCTCTTGTCAGAAATTCGAGTTGGCGTGGCAGAACTTCTGCAGCCTTTTCCGCACATAAATGCAAGGAGTGACTTGTACATTTTATGACAATCAGATCAGGTAACTTTTGCTTTAAAAGAGCGGCAAGGGAAAGATTTCTTCCCACCATGACATTGGTTCCATCTAAGCCAATGCCAACTAACATTTCGATACGCAGACCATCTTCTTGTAGAGTTTGACAAACTAAATTGTAAATAGATGTTGCATCGCAATCTGTAACTTTGACGATTCTATAAAATGTTGTAACATCATTCTTTTTCTTTGAAAAAAAGCGGATCATTATACATAACACCTCAGTGGTAGTTATATCGGTAGTCTCATCTACAATAATGGAATAAGGAGAGTTCCCAATTTCTTCCAGTAGTTCTTGAAACATAAATATACTGAGAACATTTTTTATTAACATTTAGTTCTATGTAGTTGGATATTATTCAAGATTTCAGATTTGGGGTCAAGTTTGGGGAGCATCTCACCCTTTGATATTGAAGAATGCTCAACTATATAAGCGGCTATCTTCAGTTCGGTTATCTTTCTTTCATTTGGAATTAATTTCGTGAACACTAATTGTTTACAAGATTTTGCTGTTTTACTTAGAGACATTTTTTTCATGTTTCTTGCTCTTAGCATGATATAATAGCCCCTTTTTGTGTGGTAATAAAGTGAGGTGACAGTATTTGCAATATGCACCATTTTCCCCTGCAGGATCAGGAGCAACCCAATCTGAAAAAAAAAATACATGAATCTTACCCCCGCTAGCAAATTTTCCCACATTTGGATTTTGGGTAAGCGTCTTACACCTAGTAACACTGAGACCAACACAAACCCGGGAACCCCGCTCCATAGATAAAAATTAAAACATACTAACCTCGGCCCCCACTCCCCGCTCGCTGGCAGTTCATATTAAAGCGGTCAACTTGACTTGAAATTCAAATTCTCAATGAACAAATCGGTCAAAGTTGCTGTTGAGTAAAGTGCTGTGGATGAAGCACGAGTAGGTACTCACAATACACCCAACTGTATTGGAATATCTATATATATATTATTATAATAATAGAATCCGACACTAGCACTAAGTAAAATAATTACCTAATGGTCTAATGGACACTACTATGAATAGAAAATAACAGCAGCCTTGCATTATTAAATGGCACATTTGAAGAAGGATAGACTTACCTTTCAGTAAACTGTCTGTTTCCCATTGGTGGAAATACTTTTATTTATATTTTGTGGGAGGCATTTTTGAGTTAAAATCACTTTGTTATTGAAAAGAAGAACAAAACAAAGTCCACAGTCCAACACACTGAGCTCTATAGCTTATCTATGAGTTCTATGACTATGATTAACACTGGACCGGCCATGGAACTAGGAATTACGACTACGTTTAATGGCTTTCCCTATTGGATCACATTTGACACAATATGACACTGCAGGAAATACCAAAAAGTATCAATTATCAGTTGTCACCTAGTGTCCAAGGAATTATGGTAGGTATTTAAGCTTCTTGCCCACTGAAATAAAAATAGGTACTAAAATTCTACATCAATGTTCTTGCCAACGAAATAAAATTTTAGTTCCTTGGGGCAGTTGGGACTTGGACACTCGTTACTGTTGTCGGTACCGAGTGTTGGAGTTTAACAGTTTCTTCTTCTATATCAACCGACACTTCCTTTGTTATTAGCTGTTTACTGTTATTATTGTTTTTTGTGTACAATAAAAGTATAATCATTCATTCATTCATTCATAGATGTCCGCTGCTGGATATAGTTCTTTTGCATGGACTTCCACAGGCCTCGATCTTGTGCCACCTGAATCCAAAGGCTCCCTGCGACTCGTTTGATGTCGTCGGTCCACCTAGAGGGGATCTGCAAAACACAGTGCTTCCCACGGGATTGCACTCAAGCACCTTGGGACTCCAACGATCTGGATGAACTTTGATGAAGAGATAATTATAGTCTGCAATAGACAATTAAATAATTATATATTATTCCTACATGATTTATAGGTTCGTGTAACGATTATCTCAACCATTGGCAACACTTTAGCAAATAATGTGCTGCCATTTATACAAGCGATCGGCTCTGAACCGAGCATAACCCAATAATTATGCCCCAAAGCGATTCCAGAATAACCAGAAATATTAATTCCGAACCAGCGGTAGATTCACTTGACGATTCAAAAGTGCTTGTAAAAGTTTATTTGGATAAAAAACCTTTGAATTTGAATTTGAAACAAACAAGAGTACCTAAACCATAACGTGCAGGAATCCTTAAAAACCAGTTTACCTCGCACACATGAAGCAGCTTTATTCGTATTCGACATCTCTTCTTTCCGCGTACACAAATCTATGAGCGGGAAAGAGAAAAATATATTTTGTTTGGTACTAGCCATAGAGAAATGTAACATCATAGTCGTAATTCCTTGATTCCTACTTCCACAGGTAACATCGGCACAGCAAGTTACGTTCAGATACACGCAGACACCGATTCGAACCGAAAGTTGAAACTTTCCCTAAAAAATTCCCTAATAAATTTTTTCCCCCTAAAAATTCCCCTAAATAATTTTATACCCTAAAAAATTTCCTAAGTACTTAAAAATCCCCTAAATCTAGGGGAAAATACCCTAAGGTGGGGACACACTGGTATTTGGTGATTAAATACTCTTTGGGACCACTCAAATGACATTTGTGGTAAATTTTGACATTGACATCTCACGACAAGACAAATGACATTGATAGTTACTTTTTTCATATGGTTTGACTTAGATTCTTGCCTTTTCTAAACAGGATTTATGCACTCAGTGCAATGATATGAATCAGTTAGTACGAAAGGGGTAACACCTGACTAATTATTATATCTACAACTTTAGTCTGTGCAACTAATCAATCTATCCATTTGAACTTTATTATTTATGATGTAAGTAGTTATTCTTAGTTTAGTAGTATTCTATTTTTTTTTAAACTTCCTCTTAACATTTTTGAATCTAAATACTAGTTTCCTTTAAAATTATTATTTTCCCTATAGTATGGCAGCTCCTTACAGATCGCATTTTGTTAATTTAACATAACTATTTACATACTTAGATAAAACGCGATCAGCTATCTACATAAATTACCTATCTACATACACTACTCCCTAAAATGTAACTATAATATTAACTCTCTTTAGGCGGTAGATAGGTCACCGTAAGATTGTAAAAACCGATAGAGTATAATATAACTCGCGAAATTCTAAACTGTCGAAAGATTAGAATTTTACGCATTATTTTCCGGTAGCTTGTAATCTGATAGGTTTTTAAACTCGATAAAACCTAAGTGCCACTACTTGATTATGTCGAACCCTAACCTAACCTACAAAAAAGAGACAAGAAAACGTAAATAAAACGAATATTTCAAAAATTGACACTCAGAACATTGAACAGTTTACAATCTTTCGACAGTTTAGAATTTCGCGAGTTAGATTATAATCTAACGGTTTTTACAATCTTACAGATACATTACGTAATTACAAACAGCTGCTGGTAGTAAAAGAATTCACGTAAACGCTTTAAAATTAACTCTACAATCAATTGTATGCTTTTATTTCAGTTCGTTATTCATTGTTTGTCTCCCCGGCATATAAATGCCAACTTATCTAGTTCCTCAGTGCAATAGATGCACGGTAGGCGAACAGTTCTGACGACTAGTCCGAAAACGCGATTAACGCTATTAGGAAAAGGGATTAAAGTTTAGAGTAGCGCGATGACTCTTACTGTAAGGGTAGTTTAGAAACGCAGAAGGGTGTATGTCGCATCGAAGCGATTCGCAATTCGGTTCGTTCTCGTTGTGGAGCTACCATATTCTGTCATTATTTTCGGGATTGGTCCGTGGATGATTTAATTTAAAATTAGACATTTCCAAAGTAGAAAATGTTGATATGTTTTTAAATATAAAGAAATGAAAATCAGGGCAAGTTGAGATTAAATGTAAAAAAATGCAACATATGACTTACGGAAACTATAGGTACCTTTTGTCTAGCGCGAGTCTTCGGCTACGGCTAGTTACCATGATGTACCTATGATTTACAGTAGGTACCTGTATGATGCTGTGTAGAAACCGATTAGGGGTAGTTAAGTATGGGTTTAATATAACTGCTATACCGCCTATGTATATCTTGCGTCCCGTCACTTGTATAAATTTTGTATAAAATATGATAGCTAAGCGTGTCGAGATTTTAAATACAACAGTGAAAGCGTTAAGACTTAGTATAACACAAGATGATGCCCGCGACTTTGTCCGCGTGGCTTAAGTTTTTTATTCCTGCGGGAACTCCTTTATTTTCTGGGATAGATAGTGAAAGTGCCATGTTCTTTCCCGGGACACAACCTATGTCTGTAACAAATCTCATCAAAATCGGTTTAAAAGATGGGCCGTTAAAGCGTAGCAGACAGTCAGAAAGACACACTTTCGCATTTATAACATTATTGATGTAGCTATTTTACGGCCGGCCATTATTACTTCCCTACCACGACTACAGCCCATTAACGTCCCACTGATTCCACAGGCCTCCACTCTCATAGGAGAGTTAGAGCTTAGACGCTGCTCCAATTCGGTTTGGCGGGCTTTAACGACTATTATCATGTTAGTGATAATAACCGGGACCGACGGCTTAACGTGCTCTCCGAGTCACAGGTGTGTAACACCGCCAACTTCCTAACTCCGGGCTAGTACTGAGAATTTCTAGTCAGATAAACTCAATACTTAATTATGGCCCGACCCGGGACTCGAACCTGGAACCTAGTCGGCCGCAGTCAAACATGCTAACCACTAGACTACCGGTAATATTTTTATGGACGAATATTTTTTTACTGTATGCGAAGCAAAGTTACAACATACATTTAATTTTCATTATTTGACATACGAGACGAACAGTCCTCGCTGTGTTTCGTTGATACCTGCACTGTACAACTTTTTACTTTCTTTTGTGAAAGTATACTTAAATGAAAAATATTGTCGCATCTAAAGCGCGTCACTTGCCTTGTTCTCCGAGAAGTATGTCTTTACAAATAAATCAAAATTATTATAGTATTGTACGTTTTTTATGAAAATATATAGAACGCGCGCGAGTTGAATCCAGAGTAAATGTATGGTGACATATACATTTACTCTGCATTCAATACGTGCGCGTACTATACGAGTACATGTCTCTCCGAAAGCGTATTATATACGTACTTAATGGTTAATATCTATTATATCTAGGCAATATGCTATGAGTGCAGCTGTCCCGAGTCGGGCAGGCGTTGGATGGTCGCCGTAGTGGATTGTGGCGTGCGGCGAAGGAGGTCAGTGTGCGCGGGAAGTGGGTCAGGGCGGATGCACCGGGCGCTCGGGCGCGCTCGGGCGGGCTCGGCGGGGCTCGGCAGCGCAGGCGCGCGGCGCGCATCGATTCTCGCCCACGCGGCGCACCGCCGAGAGCTCCGCGAGTCGCGACGCGAATCCCGGGCTGTGCCCCTCGAAGATGGCGGCGTGAGCGCGCGCCCGCGGCCTCCGGCGGTCATGCCGCGATGGCCAGAGAGGTAACCGCGCGCGACCGGCGCCGCGCCGAGCTCTTGCGTAACCGGCGACCCCCGACACGCCCGCAGACATGGTTATTATCCCTCCGCCGCGATCACCCACGCTTCTCACCCGGCGCCAGCCCCACGGTCCCGCCCGTGGCCCCTGTGTCAGTGATGGTGGTGGTGCAGAGGTTGCCGCAGCCGCACTCCGTCCCGCTCGCGCGCGCCGCGCTCCCGTGCGCGCGTCCCTCTCTCTCTGCCGTACACCGTTGCACATGCAACCATCATTATTGTGCCAGATTACATACTATCCATAAGTGAATCGAGCCTTTTCACTTTAGAACTATTGATTAGTTTCTGTTTCACCTCTGCCTTTAGGATATTGTTTACGACTACACAGTAGATAACTTATACATGTGTGGTATTTTAAAACGAAACTGATTTTACTTTTCATTAGTTTATTTAACCATGAAAAGTTTGAATACTGCGTTGTTTAAAAAAAATGTTCTTAATTTACAGCTACGTCATCGTAATTAGCAATACGTGTGAATAAATATCAAAAGTTTAAGTGTTTAAAAATAAGTAGAAATGAAGAAAATAGTGCAGTGTTCTTTGGCACATGCGTGAGACGTAGGCCCCGTAGCACCGTAGCACCGTAGCAGCGGTTGCTCGTAGCGCTCCGCGTAGCTCCTCGGCTCTCGCTTAATTATACAGCTCGATATTATCATTTTTTTATTCTGTCATCCACGTAGGATGCGAGTGAAAAGTGTGTATTTTGGTGTCAAAAACTTATGTTTGTGTTTTAGTTCATTCTAGTCATAAACTGCAGAGCCAATGGCCAAGTATGTACATAGGCTCTTAGATATAGTTTACAGCTAGCAGAAGTAGGAAATGCTGCAACACAGGTTTTGTTGTGATTAAGTATATTCTTTTTTGCCAACATAATAATTATGTGGGTATATGGTATGGTAATATAGATACTGACTAACTTTTATTAAATACGAATTTTTACAAATTCAACGGCATATCTTTCGCCGAAAAATAATTTCGGAGAGAAAAATAAGAGAAAACACAGGTGCACTCTCTGTTCCTTTACTCTCATAGTCCAATGGGACGGAAAATCCGAAATGACCGGAGAAAGATCAGTCGCAGGACCGACGGCTTTACGTGCTCTCCAAGGCACGGGGGTAAAACAACGCCAGCTTCCTAACTCCGGTCTAGTACTGAGAATTTCTTGTCAGTAAAACCGTTACATAATTGTTACCCGACCCGGAATTCGAGCCCGGGACCCCGTCAGCCGCAGTAGTACATGCTAACCACTAGACCAACGAGGCAGAACAGACGATATAGTATCCGTCAGTCGGTCGTCATTGTTAAATTCTTGTTTTTGGTGGAAGGCTTCGGCCGTGGCTAGTTACCCTACCGGCAAAGACGTATCGCTAAGCGGTTATGTTTACCGGCACGATGCCTTTAGGCACCGATTAGGGGTATAGGTTTATTATAACTGCCATACCTACGCTTAAAACAGATTAGCTCGCTACCATCTGACACTGCATCAATCATCACTTACCACGAGGTGAGATCGCAGTCATGGGTTAACCCTTAGTGGGGTAAAAAAGCACTGCACTACTAATTACAGAATAATAACACTTTTTTGATGATTTGGGTTATTTAACATTTTCTTGTAAGTCGTTGATGCTC
The DNA here is from genome assembly GCA_964035005.1 of Erebia palarica. Classification (NCBI taxonomy): domain Eukaryota; kingdom Metazoa; phylum Arthropoda; class Insecta; order Lepidoptera; family Nymphalidae; genus Erebia; species Erebia palarica. The sequence goes on from OZ035983.1 coordinate 40,819,237, forward strand.
TCGACTTCGTCCGCGTGGAATGAGCTATCCCACGGGAACTGTACATTTTTCCGAGAAAAATAGTAGCCTGTATCACTAAGGCCCATAAACTATAGCTGGATTTATTTTTGAAAAATGCCGTTGGCTTATGGATTCAGGAACTCTTTGATTTTCCGAGATAAACATGTCCTTATTCGTGAGGCAACATATCTCTGTACCATATTTCGTCAAAATCGGTCAAACAGATGGTTCATAAAAACGTATCATTTGACACAAATACACTTAACATTAAGTATTTAATAAACTACCCTAGGATTGCGCCTAATTCTAAACTTTAGAATTTTTAACCGCTTTTATATTTTCCGAGCTGAAATTAAACATATTTGAGGCATTAACTTTGATAAATAACATGTTTTGATTACTCTTTCTATGTACAGGTTTAGCCGTAGGCGTGATCAATTCATTTTTAGTTAATTTACACCACGATAAATGTAAGTAAAATGGATTAAAAGTTCCTATAATGAAATCTGATAATCAACGTTTTCCCGAACAGCGATATTCGCGTTTATGGAAACTTTATGAGAAGATTAACGCTAAGCCAAAGAATATGCATAATCCCCCGCTCCAGTAGTGTGTCACGATTAGGCGATGAGATTTTGTTAATGTCTACATCCTTACGTGATACTTTGTAACGAACTATTTAGTTAATAGTAAGTAGTTTAATAAAAAAACTATTTACGTCGAAAAGTCGAAATTCCGTCTGCCTACGCCTAAAAATAGGACAATAGCAAATGAGCTGTTTATAAATATAAAAATTCAAGCATCATCCGAAATAAGAGGAACAATTTTAGGCCTTTTCTTGTTTAGTTGTATATTAATGATATACTTCTACGTTATTTACCCGTGAAGTTGTATATTCGCAGGTCGTTAGCACTATACTAAACAAATATGACGATGTAAATAATGAACAGGTATTTTTAAAGTTTACCTGAATTTTTCTTTCAAAATATCTGTTACACACCCACACATTCTAGTCTTCTTTGATTTCTAAGACACAATTTTACCTTTAATTTAGTATAGTATATATTTAGTATATTGTGTGCTTATAGGTGAAAAAAGACAATTTCAGACGAGGGTGAAGTTGCCTGCTTGAGTGAAGCGAGGACTGGCATTACCCAAAATCTGAAATCGTGTTTCATCCCGTGGCGCACACACTATTTTCTATATAATCTGCATTAAAAGTGCGAGTTTTATTAAAATTGTGTGATGATTGAATACTTAAATCGTAAATAAGTTGAATCGGATATATTCCCGATATTTCTTAGTCTATATGGAGCTTGCACCCTTAAACTAAAAACCTCCCTAACTCGGTTAATTTTGACCGGAGGCAAAAAGTCATAGGAACTTTTTTGATGTAAAATTTTAAGTTCTACATATTGTTCATAGAACTTTGTGTCTAATTTTTACCGTTTTCGAGTAATTGTTGAGTAACATTTCAACCCTTGGTGGGGCTTGTAGACACGGAAACCTTTACACATTTCACATACACACATTATATCAAAAATGCAAAGTTGAGTGCCAATATTTTGATTTCAGATCTTATTTGACTGGACTATTTTGCACCCAGTAGGTATTCTAAAACCAAAGAAACATTTTTTGCGTTTTATATGGCAAAAAAAGAATGTATACAGTAGGGTGCGAAGGTGGTCTTATTGTTTTATAAGCAATCTTTTACAGACAACCTTTATTTTATTCCGGTCACACAATCTAGGATTTACGTCATAGGTTATTCAATTAGTACCTACTTAGCTTCCTACCATCATATAATCTTTGCACTTGTTTTGACAGGTCTGATAGGGAAACCCTTGTGGTGTGAATTTGTACGTTTTCATTAAATGAACCTAAATAGAACAGAGATGTATATTGTACAATGTAGAAGGAATCGTGAATTAGTATTTAGTAGGTACACACGAATTACTGGTTAGAGGATGCCCGCGACTTAAGTTTATTTTATTCCCGCGTGAACTCTTTAATTTTCCGGAATAAAAAGTCATGTCCTTCCCCGGGATGCAACCTATCTCTATACCAATTTTGATCAAAATCGGTTAAAAATATGTGCCGTGCCGTTAAATCGTAGCAGACAGACAAACAGACAGATACTTTTGCATTTATAATATGAGTATGGAAGTATGGATATTGTCAAGATACAGAAAATAATTTTTCGTGAACCTGCATTGAAAATGCGAGTTTCAATGCCTGTTGAGCCACTGGGTGAAAAATAGTCTAGTCAAATAAGATCAACCCCCCGATTATGTAAGGAAATCGTAATCGTATTCATATGTCAAACGTATAATTCGACCTGTTTAAGAAGTTCATAGATGCCTGCGCGTCAAAAAACATGTGTGACCTCCTTAAAAAGTTCAAGTTACACGGTATGAACTGTCAAATGATTACGATTGGCTTACATAATTGGGCCACTGAAATCAAAATTTTGGCACTCAACTTTCCACTTTTTGATATAACGTAGTACTAAAGCAACGGGTAAAGATTTTTGTGTCTGCAAACCCCGCCAAGGGTTGAAAAAAAATGGTCAAAAGTGTTTCTCCGCAATTACTTGAAAACGGTAAAAATTAGACAAAAAAGTTCTATGAAGAATATGAACTTAAAATTTTACTTAAGAAAGGTCTTATGGCTTTTTGCCTCCTGTCAAAATTGACCGAGTTAGGGAGGTTTTTAAGTATAAGGGTGCAAGCTCCATAATATAGACTAAGAGATATCGGGAATATCTCCGATTTAACTGATTTGATTTTAGATCTTATTTGACTGCACTAAAACTATAGGTAGTTTTTGAAGTCAGTCATGTAATTAATCTTTGAGTATAAAATAGTTGTTTCAATCATTTTTTTAAAACTATTTTAATGAAGTATCTACTTTTATATCTCTTGCTTTAATTCCCGTAATACATAACCGAAGCCAAGACGTGCGTTTAGGAGAGCCATTCAAGCTGTCAAGCGTCAAGCTGCCCTCAAGGAATTTCCGAGAGCAGGACAAGCGCTCACCAGAAACATACATACAACATACTTATACCCTGCAATTACACGTGCTCGCTCCAATTACCGCGGCAGCGTGAGCTGTGACTTTTATATCTTTTTACAGCATTATACGGAAAAATTTAAACGCGCACTTCCGTCACAAGCTTCGTACAAGCCACAATGTTTGCCGAGTAGGTTTGATCATATATGACACGTTTTAACTGATAAGTAAAGGAAAATACCGCCCGCTACCATCTTGAACTGCATCATAGCGTGAGATTACAGTCGAGGGCTAACTTGTATAAAAAAATTGTGAATTTAAGTGAATTTGATAAAATTAAAACTTACTTTGTTAAAATCTAGTTTTTTCTTATTGTCTAAGTAAAAGGACTACTTTTATTAGTCATTATGGTCGGGAATCTCAAAATCATACATTTTGTGTTTGTTTTTTAACAAAATTCATTTTTTGATACACGATCCATCCGGCCATCCAGCACTGGTATCCTCTCAGAATGTCAAAACATACGATGCTGGTCATATTTTGCGTTTTAAAAAATTACGAACGTAAAGTACAGCAAAAGCAAATTTCCCATACAAATTCGTATCAAAGGTAATCATAAAAAAATTGTCAGTCATAAGTGAAAACGAATATATTTATATTTTTATAATATATAAAACCTTAACATTAAGGCATTAAAGTTTAATTTCGAATGTAGTATATTTATATGTAAGACTTTTGTCTTCGTAACAAGGCGAGCATGTCGCTGTTCGCGAGCATTTCGGTCATGCGAATTCACATTTTACCCCCTACCAAAAAGTGCTCAACGCGGCTAAAGAAGTTTTCACTTCAACACCAAGTTTTATTAAAAAATTAAAAAACACGACTGCCCTGCCAGATTTTTTTTAAAGAAATTAAAAGAAGAATTTAGGGAGTCGAGTAATAAACATTGATCATAATGATTATTATTGATGATTGCTGATCAAAAACTGCAAATCGTAAAACTATATTATTATGTATAATTCTAATCCAGCGGCTTACCAAAATTGCCCGACGCCCGTTTCGAATTACCTTATCTATGCGGCCTTTGTTTTTAGATGGATTCATTTTTTGAATAACTTAAGTGCGCGAGGAGCAAGCGCAAAATATCATTAATTTTACAGAAATAACCAAAAATTATGGTCAAAATGGTGGTGAAAATATTTCGGTAGGGTATGAGGTTCTTAATGAGAATTTTTCAGTTTGGAAGCCCTCGAGAAGATAAGGAACCCAGGCGTGGGGCAGACCGCCCCGACTGCTCTATCATTAGTCCGCCACTGACATGACATGACAGCTGCAAATCTAGTGCTGCCCCTTTCCGTAGAGAGTATTAAGAAAGGGATAGCAATATAAATAGACCTGCCATTTTACTTTAGTTTAGAGATGGTGCACAACAGAATTGACCTCACTATTCTAATCCCCAGAACATTTAAACGTGGCACAGTAGGGTAGAATCAAGGCTGAGTTCACAAGAGCGTTTGCAGTTGCGAGCTGTCAAGCGTCAAAAGTCAAGACGCCCTTGAGGCGTTTCCGAGTCCACGACGAACGCTCTCCAGCCGCGTGCATAATATTACACTCTGTGTGTACGTGTGCTTGCTCCAATTAATAAGAAAATCTAAAGCTGTTTCATATTTATGTCATTGTATCATGTTCAAAAGATTTAATAGTGTTCGTTTAGTTAGATAATAAAACTAATATTATAAAAGCGAAAGTGTGTTTGTTTGTCCTTCAGTCACAACGCAACGGAGCAATGGATCAACGTGTTTTTTGGCGTTTTGAATTGAAGACGTGGAGAGTGACATAGGATTGACTTGCTTGCTAGACTTTTTATCCCGGAAGATTAAGTAGTTCTCCACGTGAATAAAAAAACGTAAACCACGCGGACGAAGTCTCGGGCATCAGCTAGTCTTTAATAATTTGGGAAAGTGAACATTGTACACATACTTACTAACTAATTAAAAAAATCATACTAATATTATAAATGCGAAAGTGTGTCTGTTTCACGGCTCATCTTTTCAACCGATTTTGATGAAATTTGCTATAGAGGTAGTCTGTATTCTGGAGAAGGACACAGGCTTTTTTATACCAGAAAAATAAGTAGTTCCCGTGGGGAAAAAGAAATCTCATCCACGTATTACGAAGTCGTAGGTATCATCTAATAAATAATTAATTTAATTAAGAAAATTATATATTTTAAATTGATTAATCAACTAAAAACTATTATTTTTGTAATTTTATTATTTTTAGGAAATTTCAAAATGCCAAGAATATAGTAGATTATACACCAAGGGGATAAAGCACTGTTTTATGTCACGGCGCGCTACATTGAATCCTGAACGTAACGAAGGACTCCAAATTTAACTCCCGAGCGCAGCGAGGGTATTATTAGTTAATTCCCGACCAAAGGGAGGGAATTAAGATTGAGTCCTGAGTGCAGTGAGGGATTCAAGCGCCCAAGAAAAAAACTGCTTTATCCCGGTGGTATATACTCTAGTTTATACTTCTACCATAACAGTAAAACAAACTGTAATGGTTAGATATTTATTGCAAATCATAGTAAGTAGGATACCTACATAGGTCTAGTAAATAATGAAAAGAAAAGACAAATTAAACTTTTTATTTCAAACTTTTTGCTTTTCATGCTGCCAGTGTTTATGCAGGTACACATACTCCTTGGTTTAAAAACTTTTATGTCAAATGGTACGATCGTTTGGTCGACCAGTCTGGAGCCTAGACTCTGTTGTGCATATTTACAGTATGGGGTTGGTCAACTAGTTGGGCGATCGATCGACTAGATAACGGCCCTAGGGCATGAAGACTGACTTTAGACCCGCAAAAGTATGATTAAAACAGTAGTAAAGGTATGGTAGAAGTATAAAAGTAGTTTGTTTTAGTTCGTACGCCGCTAGAAAAGCTGTAAAGCTTTTTTAAGACGTCCTTGAGGAATTGCCGAGCCCCCGAGGAGCGCTCTCCACACATACATAATACAAACCCCGTAATTACCCGTACACGTGCTGGATGCGATCAACCTACATCCATGCTAATCCATGCTTATATGATAAATGTGAAAGTGTGTCTGTCTGTCTGCTACGCTTTCACGGCCCATCTGTTCCATTTTGATGAAATTTAGCACAGTGATAGTTTGTATCCCGGGGAAAGACATATGCTACTTTTTAATGCGGAAAATTAAGGAATTCCCGCAGGAATTAAAAAAAAAATAATCCCGGCATCATCTAGTCTAAATATATAAAAGGAAAAGCCTACTGACTGACTGACCGATTTATCAACGGACAGCTCAAACCACTGGATAGACCGGGCTAAGTGATACAGCTCGCTATTGTATTACAACGTAAGCATTCGCTAAGAAAGGATTTTTGAAAATTTAACCTAAGGGCTTTGAAATCTGTATGAAAATCGAACCTAACGTGAGCGAAGCCGTGGGTAAGCGCTAGTTATATTATAATGAGCTGATGCCCGCGACTTCGCGTTGTTTAATCTTTTTTATAAATTCCACGATAACTCCTTCATTTTCCGGGTCAAAAGTAGCCTATGCCACTCTACAGGTCGTTGAACAGTCGCTAAAGTATAGTCCTAAATAGCTCTAACGCACGGGTAAAAATAATAAAACAGAATAAAACTTGTATTTCACCATACTAATATTAAAAATGTGAAAGTATTCTGTCTATTTATCTGCTACGTCTTCACGGCCCATTCCTTTTTACGACAAATTTTAGTACAGACATAGGCAACACGAAGTAGGTCTATGGATACTATTAAATACTAAATAACCCCCCAGTTCCCGCGAAATCAAAAATCTCAATCCACGCGGGTGATTTCGTGGGCATCATATAGTTGATAAATATAATAGTTATCTTCTTATTAGTTAAATAAAGTGTTAATTGCAGCAATAGAAGAGTTTTTCAATATTCGCATTTGTAGAACGTCTACAAGTTACGGCGCGGTGTAGCGTCTTTTTAACGTGTGGCTCTCTAACTTTTGACAAACTTTATTTTGAGAAGGTAATTTAATCACTATAGCTATAGAAAAATAATTCAATTCACAATAGGTATTAATTTACTTATTATAGGAAAATTGTGAAATTGTGAAATTTCGTAGTCCGTCTTCGAGCTACGGCGTAGTGTGTTTATTTTAAAGTGTGGCTCACTCTTTGATTTAATTTAATTTGTGAGGGTAACTAACTAAAAGAACATGTTACTCTTTATAAAAAGAAGGAGTATGATTTAATGAAGTGTTAATTTTTGTTTTAATAAAACATGTTTTTATAAGGTACTGCATGCATAAAATAAACAGTTTCCTTTTTTTTTGAATAATAAACATTTTTAACGTAAGTAAAACGATTTTGGCTCTATATCGAAAACTAGCTGATGCCCGCGACTTCGTCCGCGTGGATTGAATTGTTTTTAATTATACGGGATAGAAAGTAGCTTAAGTGTTATTGACTATTGCAGACTATAATCTATCTCTGTGCAAAGTTCATCTAGGTCCATTTAGCCGTTCTGGCGTGATTGAGTAACAAACATTCATATGAGGTTTTTTTGGTTCCCACGGGACTTCTCAATTTTTTCGGGATTTAAAGAAGCCTACGTGTTATTTCAGACTACGATCTATCTCAGTGCTAAATTTCAAATCAATCCGTTCAGCCGTTCAGGTCTCAGTGAGCGTCACTCGTTCGTGTGGCATAAGTTTTTTTTTTCAATTCCCACAGCACTTCATTATTTTCCGGGATGAAAAGTAGCCTCTGCCACTGTCCAGATCCTCAACTATACCCATGCAAAAAATTACGTTAATCTGTTGCGGCGTGATTGGAGGACTAACTATCTTTTACACGTCCTTGGGGATAAAATATACAAAAAAATGTGAATCAGGTATTTTTGTCCATTTCAAACCAAAATTCCAAAAACCCAACAAAGTTACCAAAAAATACCTAGTTTAATTGCTCTAACTTAAAAATTAATGACAGACTTTCTTACAAACTTTCAACCCCTATTTTACCCTTTTGGGAGTTGAATTTTGAAGAACTGTGAGACACGTACTTCTTTACTTTTTACCGAAAGTCAAAACACTAAGCTTTGTTGATATAACTCTAGCAATATTTTGAGAAATGAAAGACTTTCATATACAAACTTTCAACCCCTATTTTATCCTTTTGCGGGTTGAATTTTGAAAAATTGTGATACATGTATGTCTTCATTTTTAAATCGCAGTTTATATACCAAGTTTCATGGCTATAACTTGAGAAATGAAGGACTTTCATTAAAAACTTTCAACCCCTATTTTACCCTTTTGGGGGTTGAATTTTGAAAAACTATGACACACGTACTTCTTTATTTTTTACTGTAAGCCGAAAAACTAAGCTTCCTTGATATAACTTGAAAATTAGAATGAGAATTAGAATTTTTAAAAACTGTGAAACACGTATTTCTTCATTTTCCACCAGTAGCTCGTATACCAAGTTTCATGTATATAACTTGAGAAATGACGAACTTTCATACAAACTTTCACCCCCTATTTCACCCCCTTAGGGGTGGAATTTTGAAAAATTCTTCCTTAGTGTGTACCTACGTCACAAAAGGAACCTACTGTCAAAAGTACATTGTTCTGTCCCCATACAAAGTTCGCCTAAGAACCAACCGTCATAAAACATTGATTACTGGGTTCAAATTAATACCTTTTTATACTTGAGAGCAGATTAAAATTACGGACACTTGCAAGAAAATTACTTATTACCAAAAATATTTTCAATTTTAAGTTTATTTCAGCATTCACGATCAATCTACTTGAACAAATTAATATCATCTCTATCCATTTGTAATAGAGCTGTAAACAGTATGTAGATAAGACAAGATTCGTCGTAGTTCATCAAAAACATTACAGATGGCGTTATTAATAATGCAGGTATCGTCATAGTTCATCGAGAACTTCACAGATGGCGTTAAAAATATTTAATTATTGTACTTTCAATAGATGGCGTTGCGAGATTCCGAATACTAGCACTTTAAGCAGCTTTTATTTTGTTTCTTACGATGATCTAGCGCTCAAGCGGTGGTATTGTATATTATTTAAAACTTAAGTTATTGATCTGTGGTTAATAATCCAGAGACGGAAACGTATAGTAATCAATTTAATACCCATTTACTTATTTTTTAATTAATTTGAAGTGTCCGTTAAATTCTGATATTTGGAATAAAGACTATAAATTAAGCTAAGAATTACTGTATATTTCAAACGTGTGTTGATTCTTAGGCGAATTTGGTCAATGTCCTTTCAAGTTAATAACCCCAGCGGTTTAGGCTGTGCGTTGATCCCTTATCGATTTTATATATATATTAGATTAGTTATAATAGAAATCCAAATAAATAAATCGATAAAAAAGTTTTCTCAAATTAAAGCTTTCAAATTTTTTTTAATGTACAGGAACCAAGTTACAGTTATATCTAATATCTAATCTAGGTTCCTTTTGTGACGTAGGCGCACACTAAGGAAGGATTTTTCAAAATTCCACCCCTAAGGGGGTGAAATAGGGGGTGAAAGTTTGTATGAAAGTCCGTCATTTCTCAAGTTATATACATGAAATTTGGTATACGAGCTACTGGTGGAAAATGAAGAAATACGTGATTCACAGTTTTTAAAAATTCTAATTCTCATTCTAATTTTCAAGTTATATCAAGGAAGCTTAGTGTTTCGTCTTTTGGTAAAAAATTAAGAAGTACGTATGTCACAGTTTTTCAAAATTCAACCCCCAAAAGGGTAAAATAGGGGTTGAAAGTTTTTAATGAAAGTCCTTCATTTCTCAAGTTATAGCCATGAAACTTGGTATATAAACTGCGAGTTAAAAATGAAGACATACATGTATCACAATTTTCCAAAATTCAACCCGCAAAAGGATAAAATAGGGGTTTAAAGTTTGTATATGAAAGTCTTTCATTTCTCAAAATATTGCTCAAGTTATATCAACAAAGCTTAGTGTTTTGACTTTCGGTAAAAAGTAAAGAAGTACGTGTCTCACAGTTCTTCAAAATTCAACTTCCAAAAGGGTAAAATAGGGGTTGAAAGTTTGTAAGAAAGTCTGTCATTAATTTTTAAGTTAGAGCCATTAAACTAGGTATTTTTTGGTAACTTGGTTGGGTTTTTTGGAATTTTGGTTTGAAATGGAGAAAAATACCTGATTCACATTTTTTTGTATATTTTATCCCCAAGGACGTGTAAAAGATAACTATCTTTTACAATCTATCTTTTAGTCCGCCAATCACGCCGCAACAGATTAACATAATTTTTTGCATGGGTATAGTTGAGGATCTGGACAGTGGCAGAGGCTACTTTTCATCCCGGAAAATAATGAAGTGCTGTGGGAATTGAAAAAAAAACTTATGCCACACGAACGAGTGACGCTCACTGAGACCTGAACGGCTGAACGGATTGATTTGAAATTTAGCACAGAGATAGATCGTAGTCTGAAATAACACGTAGGCTTCTTTTTATCCCGAAAAATTTGAGAAGTCCCGCGGGAACCAAAAAAACCTCATATGAATGTTTATTACTCAATCACGCCAGAACGGCTAAATGGACCTAGATGAACTTTGCACAGAGATAGATTATAGTCTGCAATAGCCAATAACACTTAAGCTACTTTCTATCCCGTATAATTAAAAACAATTCCATCCACGCGGACGAAGTCGCGGGCATCAGCTAGTATAATATAATAAATTTATGTAACCTAGTATATAATTTAATGTCTCTGAAATGATTGGAATGCGCTCAATGAAAATTCGATAACATTGTTTTTAATTAACCGAGACAGATCATTAAGTATTTATAACTTGTAAGCATCTGATTATTTCGCCCACATGATAAAATGAATCGAGTATGCGGGTGTTTTTATTGGTAAAACTTTAAAAAAAATTGACGACCTTCCTTAGCGTAGTATGGTGAGCGCTGCTGTGGCTCTTATAGTTGGAGGTCCCGAGTTCGATTCCCAGCAGGATCAATTTGGGAATTTATAATACCTGAATTTTCTCTGGTGTGGTCTGTTGGGAGGCTTCAGCTGTGGCGAGTTGGCAGTTGCCACTCTACCAGCAAAGACGTGCCGCCAAGCGATTTAGCGTTCCGGTACGATGCCGTGTAGAAACCAATTAGGTGTATAGATAAGGTTTAATATAACTGCCGTATCCCTAACAGATTAGCCCGCTACCATCTTAGACTGCATCATCACTTACCAGTTAACCACCCTAGGTGTCAGCATCACCACAACCCCCAACCACTAAAACAGCCACTACAGCCCATTAACGTCCCACTGCTGGACACAGGCCTTCACTCTCATTGACAAGAGAGAATACAGCTTAAACCCACCACGCTGCTCCAATGCGGGTTGGCGGGCTTTAACGACAGTTATGATTTAAATAACCAGTACCCACGCTCCCATTAAAATGTTACCAGTTAATGATAATAAAATATATCGGTCATAAATCAACAATAAATTGATGAAACTGGCAGAAAGGCGACGATCATGTTTGCGTAAGACTAGACGACTTTCACTTCCGTACCTACTAATGTGTGTTTATAATGGTATTTTGTGGGAACTAGGTTCATATTATAATAATTATGTTCTCTTTCTAGTCACAATAGTATAATATAATTAAGCATAGTAAAACTAGCTGATGCCCGCGACTTCGTGTGGTTTAAGTTTTGTTTTATTACCGCGGGAACATCTTAACTTTCCAGGATAAAAAGTAGCTTATGTCACCATCCTTGCCTTTAAAAGATCACTTTAGTGATAAGGCCGCCTTTGCGCATTACAGTAGTAGTGCAGCAGTAGTAGTAGTAGTAGTAGTATACTACTACTACTACTACTACTACTACTACTACTACTATCCAGGTCCTGTTTAACATAATTTCCAAAAAACACGATTTACCAAAAGAAATATCTATCAAAGCTCGGTCATCCAGATATTCATATACTTACGCGAGAATGTAGGTAGACCTAGTGAAAAATAGTAGATGCATACTGTTACGTCCGCCAGTTCGCGGAGCTAATAATAGAATCAAAACCCTAAAGAAATATATTAAATATAGTGGGAAGGGAAATGTTACCTTTGTGGAGTGTCCTCGCCGGTATATCGGGCCCGATGCTTCTTTGTAGAATTTGCACTTCACTTTGTTTGTGTATAAGTGGTGGTGAATGGTGTGATGTGGTATGTACTTAATATAATAAATAATCCCGAAAATATGCCAAAATGGGGAGCCGAAAAAGGTTATTCGAACCAAACCGAAGGACGGAAGCGGAAAAAGTGACAGACAACGTCATCTGTCAGAAAACGAGTGAAATTTGACGTTTGGGGTTGCCGTTTAACAATTAAATACCAAACATCCCCCCGCCCAAGCAGTCTCCAACTGCTTCCAAAAACTTAGTTAACTAACAACCAATTAACCTAACGTCCTAAGCCTAACCGAAAACAAACTAATATTAACCTAATCTAAAGGCAAACGAGACAACTTGGAAATTGCCCGTTGCAAAACCGTACCCTGCGCCACCCGCACATCTGCGAGCCTGACCACGCCATCCTTTCCCGGATACAACGCTACAATCCGACCGCGACGCCATTGAAGAGGCGGAGCATTGTCCTCTTTTAGTAAAACCAAATCCCCAACTTTAGGTGGGACGGCGGGGTCAGTCCACTTCCACCGCTGCTGTAAGGTGTGAAGATATTCTAAGTGCCACCGATGCCAAATTCTTTGAGAGAGTTGTTGGAGCAACTGAAACCGAGACAATTTATAAGTCTTCACATCCTGAAAGGGATACTACGGGAGTGCAGTTAACGGTTGGCCGATAAGAAAATGACCTGGGGTCAGAACCTCCAGGTCGTTTGGGTCCGAAGATAGAGGGCACAAAGGGCGTGAATTTAAGACTGCTTCGATTTTGCAGAAAACAGTACTGAGTTCCTCGAATGTCAGAGTTGTTTCCCCAATAGTGCGTTTCAAATGGGTTTTCGCTGACTTAACAGCGGCCTCGAATAAACCGCCCCAGGCTGGGCACGCAGGTGGATCGAAGATCCAAGTAACACCACGCCGTGCTAAATCATGACCGATTTGTGATTGATTTTGTTCCAAGAATTTGAAAACTTCCTTTAAATATGTGTCACTGCCCCTAAAATTGGTGCCACAGTCTGACCTAATGACAGCTGGTAATCCACGCCTCGAGGTCATTCTAGAAAGGCAGGCAACGAAGGCCTCCGAAGTTAAATCCGAAACTAATTCTAAGTGGACGGACTTAGTGGCCAGGCACACGAATACACACAAATAAGCCTTGGTGATTTTTGGACTCCGTAACGTGTGGGACCTCACATAAAATGGACCTGCAAAGTCGGTTCCAACGCCTTGGAAGGGCCTAGCAGCTAAAACCCTGTCCTTAGGGAGGTCACCCATCAATGGTTGGGTTGTAAGTCCCTTTAGTCTATAACATGAGATGCATTTGAACGTTATCTTTCTTACCGCTCTTCTAGCTGAAAGAATCCAATAATCGCGTTGTAATATAGCCAAAAGTGCATTCGGTCCTGCATGCGAATTTTTTAAGTGTAATTCCGAAATTAAAAGGTCAACAAAATGTCCCGATTTAGGAAGCAACAATGGATGTCTTGCTCCGTAAGGTAAGTCCGAGTTTTTGAGTCGACCTCCAACACGCAAAAGGCCGTCCGAATCATTGAAGGGGTTAAGACGCTTGAGATATCCCTTTAAAGTGTGACCATTCCGAATACGTTCAATTTCCGAACCGAAATTATTTTTCTGTATAAGCGATATCCACATAATTAACGCTTCCTTCCGATCTTGTGGAGTAAGGTAAGCCGTATCATTCCGACTATCCTTCTGACGACAATTATAATAGAATCTCCGAATCCAAGCGGTCACTGAAATAAGCCTATCTAAAGAGCTATAGCGCTCCAAGAGAAAACCAAAATCTGGAGGGGGTTCCAAAGTTGTAGCTACCGAACACCGAATGCCAGGTAAATCCGCAGGTAATACCTGTGTAGCCTTAGAAGTAGGCCAACGCGATTCCGAATACGTCAACCATCGCGGACCCCACCACAACGGGTGAGATACCAAACTTGAAGCTGTTAAGCCCCGTGAAGCGCAGTCAGCAGGGTTCAATTCGCCCGAAATATGTCGCCACGTGATTGGCACTGTAGAATTTTGTATTTGTGAAACTCTGTTAGCCTCGAATACTTGAAGAGTATGAGGTGGCGTTTTAAGCCAGGCTAAAACTATAGAACTATCAGTCCAACCGAATACTTCATTAACATCGATGGTCCTTTGCAAACAAAGGCAAACATGATGCAGAAGCTTGAGTAGAAGCACGGCTCCACACAACTCCATTTTAGGAATCGTCAGACGTGATCTTATTGGGGCAACCTTACCTTTGGCCATTACTACTCTAGCGGCACGCTATGATGGCCGGTTTGACACATTACAATAGTGATGTGGAATGTCAATTTATTCTCGAACAAAAAACAATTAAGTTTTGTTTTTGTACCTGATTAAATAGGTTTAATAAAACAAAAATGTATATGTTTATTTAATTTATTTGAACGAACTGAATATTTGAACGAAAATGAATATACATACTTTATATGCACACAAGAAACATATGAATACAAAAGATACCAAAAAAGGTGCCACAAAAGGCCATAATTAATCAGATTCGTCCATACTACTATTTTCACTGTCGTCACTGCTATCATCATATACATTAATAATTATATGTTCGTTTTCTATAATATTATCTATTTTCACATCTCTTTCATAATCTTCCCTTATTAATTTAACAGTTCTAAGCATTGACGCGAGTTTGCCGGAGGTAGTAGTTGTGCTAGCCAGCGATCCTATGTGACGATCGTATTAGATTCCATTTTTAAAAATTTATTGATATTTTTTTGCGATTTCAGAGGTTTGTTCACATAGTGAAAATTGTTCATATTCACAAGTACATTCACCCCTTAAATGGTGCAAACTGATTTTTCTACACTTGTATACATTTAAGAAATCAATTTAATAAATAAATTTTGAGTCCTAAACCTAAAACTACATTCGATAAAATTTATGAATCTCTGCACATCACTATCGTCAATAAAGTAATACAATTATTTCCTTCAAAGTCGTTATCAATTAATACGGAACTTCATGAGCGGACAAACGTCAAACCGGCCATCATAGCGTGCCGCTAGTTTAAATGAACCGACACATTATCCATGTTATCAACTGCGCGTAAATAAACAACAGCCGCGTATCCGGCTTCTGAAGCATCCGAAAAACCGTGAATAGTAATATTTTTAACCGCTGGAGGGAGCATGCATCGCGAAATCCGAACATCCTCAATCCGAATGAGGTCATTGTTAAAATTAATCCAATCTCGTTCTAAATCCCCAGTTATAGGTTCATCCCAAGTAACATCAGCAAGCCACATACGTTGCAAAAAACATTTAGCCCGAAATAAAACAGGAGTGATCCATCCGCTCGGATCATACATCCTAGCAATTGTTGATAATATTTTCCATTTAGTAACCGAATGTCCAAGAGTCAAATCTGTCCGAAAAGAAAAAACATCCTCTATAGGGTTGTATTGTACTCCCAAAACCGAAGTTAAACTTTGCATGTCTGGATTATCAAACAGGTGAGGAACCTGTTGATGATCAGCAGGCAAGTGCCGAAGTAAAACAGGATCATTTGAGATCCATTTCCGTAATTCATAACCTCCAGATTGCATAAGCCGAATTATCTCTTGCTGAAGTGCAAGGGCTTCCGATTGTGAGCTGCATCCCGTCAAAATGTCGTCAACATAAATGTCGTTCTCTAAAACCGAAGCCGCACGAGGATACCGATCACGTTCCCGATTAGCCAACTCCAATAGCGTTCGAATTGCTATGTAAGGGCTGGATTTTAACCCGTATGTATTGGTTCCGAGCTCATAGGTAATAAGGGGTTCATCAGGAGACTCTCTCCAAAATATGAGCTGGTACCTTCGGTCCGATTTGTTTATAATGGTCTGCCGAAACATCATCCTGATGTCCGTGACAAAAACGATCTGATGACGTCTGAAATTCATTAAAATCTCCCCAATATCACTCTGTAATTTAGGTCCCGAATGTAAGCACTGGTTTAAAGAAACCCCCGAATTTGTGACGCAACTTCCGTCAAATACGACGCGTACTTTAGCGTTTTCATCCTTGAAAACCGCATGATGAGGAATAACAAAATATTCTTGTCCATTTTTAAAATCAAAATCCGAAACTGACATATGACCGAGATCTAAATATTCAAGCATAAAATTTATATATTTCTCCCGTAAAACCGAATTTTTCATAAGTTTCCGTTCCAATGCAAAAAATCTTTTTTCCGCAATAGTTTTCGAATCCCCAAGCAGGGGTCGATTTGGTAAAAACGGCAACTTGGTGACAAACCGACCATTTTCCAACCGAAACGTATTATCCTTATAAAACTGTTCGCACTCTACTTCAAGTGGAGCAGACCGAGAAGCTACCTCTGGTGGTTCCTCAACCTCCCAGAATTTTTGTAGCATATCCGAAACCGAAATACCGACAACTTCCGAATCATCAATCAATTCAGATTGTTTAGCGAGTTCCACACGACCGAGTAGAACATAACCGAAAATAGTATTATAAGCCGTAAGACCGATAGAATTTAAGGTAATTTTGTCTTCTCCCATGAGAGACCCTAAAACATTCGAGCCGAGTAAAAGTTCCACTTGTGTGGACTCATAAAAGTGAGGATCCGCTAGACTTATGCCCGTGGCTAAGTCTTTGACCGATTTATCCAACGTCATAGTTGGTAGATTTCCGATAACCGTTTGCATACAGACAACGGGAGTGGTAATTCTAGGAAACCGTTTATTTATGGGAGAAAATGTAACCGAAGACCGACCGATAATATTTGAGGTAGTTTCAACACCCCCAACACCCATGATCCGTTCGTTGCTCGGATCTAAATTTATGCCCAACCTGCCCACCAAATCCGTAGTTATTAAGGACCCCTGAGACCCACTGTCGAGTAAGGCTCTAGCCGAAATTCCCATTTCCGAATTATTTTCCGAATTAAAATAAACCTTGACTAGAGTAGTGGGCAAAAGTACCGTCACTAAGGGGCAGGTGGGCGCCGTATCCTAGCGTCGTTCGGGGGAATAAAGGAGAGAACGGTTTTCCTCACGCCCGCCATTATCGCTCCGCTCATCAGAACGCCCGTACTGAACTCTCGCATTCCTATTATTATTATAACGTGGCTCATCACGTTGCTCCTCACGTCGTCGAGGAGGAGGTGAGGAACGCCGAAGTGGTGAAAGGTTGTGGGGTGACCTGACCCTACCGAAATTAGCTTGCTGGCGAACGCCTCCGCCCGTGCGTGGGCCTAGCCGCTCAGCCATACCCCGATGATCATCACGTCTTTGTTGTAAACCCGATCGATTAAAACACAGCATTGGGTGATGTTTATTACTTCCACAGTTGCACTGAGGCGGCGCACGACGGCAATCGCGGTAACTGTGGTTTCCCAAGCATTGGAAACAAAGACGTTCCCTATCTACAAAATCTTTCCGTACGAAGGGTGACATGGATTTAAATTCGGGACAAGTAGTTAAAACCGAATGTTTTGAATCCCCACAACATAAACATGGCTGCTTTATTTCAGCAGCGGCATAATGAACCGATTTCCGAGGAAGCTTCCCGTGTCTCGAATTATTATAGTATTCATGTTGATAATTTGACGATTCCGAATTTGTACATTCAATTAAGCGACATTCCGTTTCTAAAAATTCAACTAAGTCCGAATATTTTGGTATATTATCAGTTTCACAACCGAATTTTTGTTCAAACCGAGATTTAAGTGACGTAGGTAATTTTGATAAAACTATATGTAAAAGTATAAATGACCATTCCGGTACAGGAAACCCCAGACGCTCCAATTGATTAACAGCCATAATCAATGGATTTAGAAATTGAGACCGAAGACCGTTAAGGCGGCCTGAAACTGTAGGTAATTTCAAAATTTGGTCAATATGTACGTCACCTAAACGACGAGTATTCTGATACCGCTTCATCAAAAGATCGCGGGCAATACTATAACCTTCATCCGCAATCTTCAGGTGTTGGACCAACCCACGGGGTTCACCGGATAGGCATGACATCAAGTAAGCTAATTTTTGTGCCGGTGACAAGTCTACACGTTTGTCGACAAGACTATCAAAAAGGTTGTTAAACCCTACCCATTGGTTCATCTCCCCTGCAAATGACGGAAGCCGAAGTGCTGGCAAACGTGACAGCAGCGCATCTAAATCCGCGCCCTCCGATTTAGTATTTACCGTAGCACTGCTCGAATTCATAGGAGCTTCGTCCAACTTAATCGTCATTAGTCTATCAAAAGCCTCTAAAGCACGTATGTAGTCTGCACGGGCCTCCAAAATGATTTCCCTATCAGCCGGTACAGTGGCATCTGCTAACTCAAGAATGCGTTGATAAGAATTTTCCAAATTCATAAACTCCGAATTCGCTGTCATGAGTCGTATAGATAAGCGGCTTGTATGATCGGGTCTATCTATAAGGTCCGCGCTATCCAACAACCACTGTAGCTTAACCCTAAATTGGGACCAACTCGTTCTGATAGACATCTTTAATTAATTAATATAACCGAAAAAAAGGAAACCGAAAATAAAAAACTTGAAAAAATCCGAAAATCCCGAAAAAAATAACCGAAATAATAAAATACCACATTAACCTTAAATCCGAAAGTAACAACAAATTAAATTACACACACAAATTACTATCGATTCCAAGAATCACCAAGTATAAATTGAGATAATATTGTTGACCCAACAATATCGGCACGTGTATAGTCGGCTTAACATGTTTACGTGACAAAAGAAAAAATATGTTACCGAAAGGAGGGTTGGCGGATAAAATTATGTGAACAGACGTAATCTAACCTATGAATGTCGTGATATAATCACGAAGAAGACCGAAAAAAACCACGCTCTGCTACCAATTAATGTTACGTCCGCCAGTTCGCGGAGCTAATAATAGAATCAAAACCCTAAAGAAATATATTAAATATAGTGGGAAGGGAAATGTTACCTTTGTGGAGTGTCCTCGCCGGTATATCGGGCCCGATGCTTCTTTGTAGAATTTGCACTTCACTTTGTTTGTGTATAAGTGGTGGTGAATGGTGTGATGTGGTATGTACTTAATATAATAAATAATCCCGAAAATATGCCAAAATGGGGAGCCGAAAAAGGTTATTCGAACCAAACCGAAGGACGGAAGCGGAAAAAGTGACAGACAACGTCATCTGTCAGAAAACGAGTGAAATTTGACGTTTGGGGTTGCCGTTTAACAATTAAATACCAAACACATACTAAATATCATAAATGCGTAAATGTGTTTGTTTATTGGTACAAACCTTTCGCCCCCTCTGGGGAAGATTTTTATGACATTGCCTACCTATACAGGTGTTATTATAATAGGTACTAATATTATAAATGCGAAGGTTTGTTGGTTTCTTGGTTTGTCCTTCAATCAAGCTGCAACGAAGTAATGGATCGACGTGATTTTTGGCATAGGTATGTCCCCGTAAGATTGTAAAAACCGTTAGATTATAATCTAACTCGCGAAATTGTAAACTGTCTAAAGATTGTGAACCGTTCAATGTTCTGAGTGTCAATTTTTGAAATATCATTGTATTTACGTTTTCTTGTCTGTTTCATGTAGGTTAGGATAGGGTTCGACATAAATAATCAGGTAGTGCAGTGCACTTAGGTTCTATTGGGTTAATAAACATAACAGATTACAATCTACCGGAAAATAATGCGTTAAATTGTAATCTCTCGACACTTTGTGATTTTGCGAGTTAGATTATAATCTAACGGTTTTTACAATCTTACGGTGACAGGTATAGTTGAGAACCTGGAGAATGACACAGGCTACTTTTTATCCCGGAAAATTGAGGAGTTCCCGTGGGAATCTAAAACTTAAACCACGCGAACGAAGTCGCGGGCTTCAGCTAGTCATAACATAAATTTGTTCTGTGCTAAGCACGATGTGAAACTGAAATCAACCTCACCAATCAGCGCGCGTAATCATAAAACATGGTAGTTGGTCACAGTAATTGTAGTAAGTAAGGCCGAAAAGTGCACTATCGGGGTTGCTAATTCCGAAGATGTTACGGTTACGGCATCGGGCAGGGCGCTGCAGTGCGGGCCGAGGCCTCGGCGGGCGGGCGAGGGGAGCAGGGTGGAGGTGCAGGGGAGGGGGGACATCACTGATGGAGGGGGGAGGGGGTAAGGCCGCGACCCGGTCACGAGTCACGAGTTGCGAGTCGACAGTGCGGTCGCGGCGCTCGCCGGCGCACCGCGCCGCCCGCTTCCTCGATATAACCTAGAATACGAATCGCTTAAACCCATATTTACGGTTACGATTATTAAAAAGAATTTAGTAATGATAAAAGAGAGTAATTTTAGCGCTTACTATTTTAAAAACTAGCTAGATAAATGTTCCCAATTATACAGTTTAGGGTATACAAGTATAAGAATTTTTTACAAGTTATTCAGTGGATTTTTTGAAGGAGTTTCCGACGCTATCGTTCGGGTTGTGCTCGGAGTTTTAAAACTTTATACTTCATATTTTGTGCTAGTTAGGAATATCTTTCATATATATCCGCAAAGTTGATTAACTTTGTTCACTTTTTGGTTACATACATCATCCAAACATTCTACAAGTTAATATTTTTCTTGGACATTTTTAAAAAGTACTTAATCATGAGAGAGACTTCAACTAATTGTAAAAATTGTTCCAAACGGAAAGTGACTTTAAAGTGACGTAAAGTGAGAGTGAGTGCATCGTGAAAATGATAGTCGAAATCCAAGAGGTAATTCTGCCACTCATGCATTACCACCATCATTCCATGGCGAACTATAATTGTAAATAGACCCTTACCCTTTGTTGGTTTTATTTGCGGCGTATTCATTTATTTTTCAAGTGACCTGAGTGAAATGATTAGAACGTATCACTTTTCTACTATTCTTTTACGAACATTTAATTCCTTACACACGGAGCATAATCTATTATTTGCAGTACAACCCCGCTTCATAGAAATAATACAGAATGTTTTGTGTGCGATTTTTGTCATTCTTTACCTCGCCTCAGGTAATCAGCTGATGAAAAAATCCTCCTGTCACTGATGCCTATTGATTGTTGATTTGGGTTTTCCACGTTTGGGAAGTGGACAGTGGGCTAGTCCAGTCTAGATTAAAAATCGTTCGGACGATGTCAGTAGGTCAACGCACAGTGCGTGCGGTGAGGGGCGTGTCAGAAGGAGGCGCGCGGGGGGGTGCGGGCGGGTCACGGGGGGAGCGAAGGGGGCGCAGGTCGCTCGGGCGTTGCACCGCTGCATCCAGTGCAGGCTCTATGGACGCCGGCTACGACGTAGCCGCTACGCCGTAGCACCTACACTATGCATGATTTTGATTATGCTTTGTAGTACAATTTTGACCATTTGATGAAATATTTTACGTCCATGCATATTTTATATGCTGGAGTCACATAAAAATGTCGAATGCAATAAAATGACAAAAATTATGTTTTGGTTTGGAAATTGAGTGAATGGTAATTATGGATCATTTACTTATATTAAAAAAAAGTATTTAATATTTCTTTTGATCTCTTGACTTTTTTGATTTGACTAAGTTGAAGGTGTTATCAAATTAATTTAAGTGTTATAAATTTAAGTAATTAAAGGATATTTTAATTAGGTAGAAAGGAGTCTGATATTTTTTCTTCAACATTCAATCTGCTTTAATTTTAAAATGTCACATTACAAAACGTAACGCCATTGCATCTAGATTATAAACCCTGCTTTTAGAGAACCTAACAATATACCTACTAGTACATACTAACTTGTTATTTTTAATTATCTTATATGTATGGGATAAACTACTTAAATAGTCCTTTATGAGTTGATCGAGTGTGTGTGTTAATGTTAACGCGATTTTATTTAAATATTAATTAATGCTTAAACACGTAAATTCTTATAATAATAATAAACTGTAGTCTACTATTATAAAACTATAGAGATAAATCAATATAATTAATGGCAGTCATTTTTTTTCTTGTTTAACTTATGAATAATTAAAGAGTACAATAACTTACTGATTATAATCATACACATTACCATTATAAATGTGAAAGCTTGTCAATCTGTTCATAACCCTTACACAACTTATGTTTGTGTAGGTAAGTGCATCACCTAGTGTTTAATAATGACTGCTAATAAGTACTTAACTATTACAATTTTATGACATTATTATATCGATTCATCATACAGCGTCATTAAAATTTAAGTATTAAGAGTAGTACGCAGTAAAAATCGGTAGTTTTTGAAGGCATTTAGTATTTGAAGCTTGACAATAATATGTGTTTTACGTGTTTTTGCAAAGAGTGTCTACTAAAATTGTTTTTTTATGCGCGTATTGAAGACTTAGACAAGAGTAAAGATAGTGAGTGAACGGTTGATTGGTGTGATATTGAATCTAGGTATGTGTGAGTGTAGGAAAGTGTCTAACTATGTGTGTTTCTGAAATTAGAGGGAGTTTATTGGTGTATGTGTGTGTGTGTGCGTGATTGTGCTAGATTTGTGACACTCTGGGGAGTTAATATTACTAACGCTTAAAGCAGTATTATTATTTTTATTTCTTTATTTCTTTATTTATAGCTGTCATGTCTTACATACTAATACAATGTTCTTAATATAATTAGGAGATAGCATGTATGTGACGCCCTGTCAGGGCGTTGCTAAATGTTAACATTATTATTAGGTACCTAATTATATATAATTAATTATTATTATTAATTTCTTCAGCACATAATACATGTAATGTACAATATAATTATAATTATCTACTTACGAGTAAATTATGTGATAATACATATTTATTACCTTGACGTCCCTAAAATAAGGATTAAAAGGAATAAAGTTCTGCAACACAAACGTCAACAATATTAAAACAATACGGCTTTATGCGATTAAATAATAAGTGCTACAAGATAATTAAATGCTACAAGCTGTGAGATAATTAAGGCTGAGAATAATGTGTTGTTTTTGTTAACAGGAGGTTAGAGGGAAGAGGCCTTTTAAGATATGGGACAGTTCTCGAAACGTCAGGAAGGGGCTGGTGGTGACTAGCTTCGAGGAGCTCATACACAGAGGTTGGTAATGCAGGCTCACTTTATTATAGGATTTAAGACTAGATGATGCCCGCGACTTATTAAATTAAGTTTTTTTTTGATTCCCAGAGGAACTTAATTTTCCGGGATAAAACGTAGTCTATGTCCTTCCCCGGCATGTAACCTACACCTATATTAAATCTCATCAAACTCGGTTGAAAAGATGGTATGTTAAAGCGTTGCAGACAGACAGTTTATAATAAGCGTTGTCCTCAAGCAGCAGTAGTAGGCCACTGCTGCTTCAGGACAACGCTAACGTAATCATCTGGCCAGATTTAAGAAAGCTGTAGTGAACAACACCGGCACTAGTCCACCAAACGCTCACAAGTAATTTTTTTGAGCCAATTTTCGCTTGGGGCAGGATTTGTCTGGTTCGCCAGGATTCAGCCATTGCGATGAGCGTTTCCGATTATCGTACAGGATCCACTTTTCATCACAGGTAATAATTCTATTTTGAAATCCCTTCATTATTGTTCCGGTTGAGTAATGTAACGCAGCAGTCGACGCGCGTTTGTCGGTTTGCTGCACTCAATTCATGAGGTACCCACCTTTCAAGCTTTTTCACCTTCCCAATTTGCTTCAAGTGGATTAAAACAGTTTTATCATTAACACCGCAGCTTGCAGCTAGCTCGGACGTGGTTTGCGATGGATCCGCTTCCACAATAGCCTTTAATTCTTCATTATCAACTTTGGTCTCCGGCCGTCCACGGGGCTTGTTCTGTAGGTCGAAATTTCCAGAACGAAAACGTTGGAACCAAAAACGCACTGTGTTTTCTTTTGCGATACCGCCGCCATACACATCACTAATCCTTCGAGCCGTTTCTGGAGCACTGGTGCCACGCTGGAACTCGTACTCGTAAATAATTATTTAATTATTATATGGCGATATTTAAAGTTTTCCATTTTGTTAACTGAGTGACGCAAAGAAAAAACCAAAAGAGGAAAAATAAATGAATTAGGAGGGTTTTCAAAACACAAAAGCATGAGAATATTCCTAACCAAAATTCCTAAAAAAAGAAAAATTCCTAACCAAAGAGGAGATATTTGAGATCAAATTGGCCAGTACGACAAAACGCCAATTTCATAATCATATGTAAGGACCTAATATTTTTCACTAGCTGATGTCCGCGACTTGGTTTGCGTGGATTGAGGTTTCTTGGTCTTTAATTTTTCCGGGATAAAAAATAACGTGAAAAATATGGAATGTGTTATTCCAGAATCAATCTATCCCGGTGCCAACTTTCATTTATATAATAATATACAAGAATTGCTCGTTTAAAGGTATTAATTAGATTATACACATTTTTTAGTCGGTTTTGGTTTTTGAAATATGACGAAATCTTGTTTTTTTTATCCACTGCGATCTCACCTGATGGTAAGTGGTGATGAAGTCTAAGATGGTAGCGGGCTAACCTGTTAGGGGCATGGCAGTTATATTAAACCCATACCCCTATCCGGTTTCTACATGGCATCGTACCGGAACGCTAAATCGCTTGGCGGTACGTCTTTGCCGGTAGGGTGGTAACTAGCCACGACCGAAGCCTCCCACTAGGCCAGACCAGGGAAAATTTAGAAATTATAAATTCAAAAATTGACCCTGCCGGGGATCGAACGCGGGACCTCCGCACGTTAAGACAATAGCGCTACACACTGCGCCACGGAGGTCGTCAAATCAGTGTAAACAGTATTTTCACTGGTGACGTGAAACGTTGCAGGCAAGGAGAAGTTGTCCGTAGCGGCGAGCGAGCCGGTGCGGCTGGTGCTGGAGAGCGACGGCACGCAGGTGGAGGACGGCGACTATTGGCGCACGCTGCCGCCCAACACCGTGCTGCTGCTGCTGCGCGCGGGCGAGCGATGGTACCCTACCGGCGTCGACGTCATCAAGGCGGGTGAGTGCTCACACCATACGCGCGGCCCCAGTGGCGCCCCGTTCGCTAGCGGTGATACAGAACGACATCTGCCCCCCGATTGTCTAAAAGATATGCCGATGAAATCGTCTAAGTTCGGCGTCAAAGTAAAATAAACCATAACAGGATTGAATTAGAGCTCAACTTCGTGTATCCATTCTCATCCGTTTATGGTATCGTACATACTTCAACGTATGAGAGATATGTCACCGTAAGATTGTAAAAACAGTTAGATTAAAATATAACTCGCGAAATTCTATACTGTCGAAAGATTAGAATTTAACGAATTATTTTCCGGTAGATTGTAATCTGATAAGTATTTAAACCCGACAAAACCTAAGGGCACTACTTGATTATTTATGTAGAACCCTAACCTAACCTATAAGAACGAGACAAGAAAACGTAAATAAAATGAATATTTCAAAAATTGAAACTCAGAACATTGAACAGTTTACAATCTTTCGACAGTTTAGAATTTCGCGAGTTAGATTATAATCTAACGGTTTTTACAATCTTACGGTGACAGATACACGAAATGGAGCTCTAATTCAATGCTGTTATGGTTTATTTCACTTTGACGCCGAACTTTGACGATTGGATCGGCGATTCTTACATAATCGCACCTCTGTTCCGTTTCAGCGATATCGGCGATCCCGAAGATCGTGTGCGAGACGATACACGCGCTCGAGCTGCACGATGAAACGCCTTCATGGAAAATCATGGACAACAAGGGGCGAGTCACGGTGGTGCTGCACTGGGACCAGCGGCCGCAGGCGTCGCCGGCCGCGCGCTCGCCGTCGCGCCAGCCCAAGCCGGACCGGCGGCCGTCGCTCGTGATCCAGACGTCACTCGAGCGCGGGCAGCCGCCGCCGCCGCCGCACATCACCGTCGTGAATCACGACGAACCGGGGCCGGCGCGCGCGCGCCTGGCCCGCGCGCCCGCCTCGCTCGAGCGGCACGTGCACACGGCCGAGTGCCGCGCCGCGCCCGCGCCGCCGCACGCGCACCGCCCCGCCGCCGACGAGTGCGACTTCCATTGCTGCGCGCTGCACGAGGAGGGTCGCCGCATCGCCGTGCACAAGAGCGTCGCCACATCGCCCATCCAGGACGCGCAGCCGCGCGCCTCCCCCCAGGGCCGGCCCAAGGGCCACGTGCGCTTCCTGGATGCGGAGGCGGCGCGCCGCGGCGGCGAGCGCGACTCCTCCGAGAGCGAGACCGAGAACACGCTCGTCGAGGACGAGGCGGTCACGTCCGAGAAGTTCCTGCTGCTGATCGACCAGCTGAGCGTGGACCAGAAGCGGCACCTCACCATCAAGGACATCGGCATCATCCTCGAGCGGCTCAGCTCCAAGATCCTGGACGTGGAGCGGCTCGACCGCGAGTCCGAGTCGGACGACTGCTACAACTGGACCATCAAGGCGACGATCCGCGGCGACGCGATGCGCGAGCTGGGCGTCATCTACAACGGGAACTACTACGCGATCAGCGAGCACCCCGGCTACCGGGAGGAGAACGAGGAGGCGGGCGACGAGGGCGAGGAGGAGGAGGAGGAGGACCGGCTCTGATCGGGCCTGTGCGGCGCCGCCGTGCCCGCCGCCGCGGCGCTGCGCCTCGCGCTGTGCCGCGTGGCCGCGCGCTGAGCGCCGCACACCCCGCACCACGTTTATATTAATAGCGAAATTGAATAAGCGAAACTGATTTCCTATCGATCCCTAAGACGATACATCGTCGGACGAGTTGTCGAGTCGATACTGTACTCATTTTCGCGAGAGAACAATCGAATATTTACTGTAGCGTAACGTGTATCGATTTATTCGACCTTGTGGAACAGCAGCACAAATATTTATCATCGACGTTATTGTCTTTATTAATAGGTAATAATAAATTATAGACGAGTTAGTGACGAATGCGAAGTACTTACATCTATCGGTCGTTTGATCAATGTTCAGAAAGAGGTATTAACTATCCTCGTAGACACGCGGTAGGCCTAAAAGTCCATGTTATAGTACACATGTATGTAGTCTTTCCCATTGTCTACATCTGAGTATTAAAACTGAGACACCATTAAGTATCTTCATAAGGATATCTTATGGATAAGACATAAAACACAATAAATATACCAAGCGAAATTGTCTCAAGCATCTGCTGCAAAATGCTCAGACGTACGTACGCCGTAATTGTATGTATTCGGGAGTCGTTGTTATACGACGAATATTTAGCCGTCGTGGTAGATAAAAAGAATATATGTATTTAATTATTGTAATGAGATGATTCTAGCTGTGCGGAGTTAGACTGACGAGCGATCGCTCTTAATGCATTATTTTTAACAAACAAGAAGGGTAATTGTGTACCTCAGTGATTGTAATTTATTTGTAACACACTCCGAAAAGTGTCTCACGGTGACTTACGAGTTACGGGTATTCCATCACTATCGTTGTATTGTATCCTCACTGAGATTCAGAGCCGAGATTTTGAATCTCTAGTGAAGTAATCGTAGGTACATGGGGTGTTGTAGCATCCCATCCACAATTTTATTTTGTTTTATTTTATGTATTAAAAATCTATACAAAAGAGGTTACAATCAAAACATGGACAAAATACAAGAACAATGTACCCAACTGTACAAAAATTGGTTACCCAAATGGTACAGGGTGCTACTACACTCGATTCGATTACTTCACTTTTTATTTATCCACTACAAGTTAGCCTTTGACTGCGATCTTACCTGGTGGTAAAGGATGATGCAGTCTAAGACGGTAGCGGGATAACCTGGTATTGGTATCGCAGTTATATTGACCCCATACCCGTAATCGGCTTATACAGGGCATCGTACCGGAACGCTATATCACTTAGCGGTTGTCTTTTCCGGTGAGGTGGTAGCTAGCCACGTCTGAAGCCTTCCACCAGAAAAATACTTTATCAAAGTATTCGTGTCAAAGCTTCTTTAATTCAGTTGGTGTTGAGTGGGAGCTTTTGTTGAGCACTATCCGTAGTGTTGGTAGAGCCTGTGTCATGAAAGAAGTCCCATATTGTATTCTCTAATAATACATTTTACATAATATATTAAATTGCATAAACGTGCGACTGCTACGTTGCCTGTAGGGGACTTCTTACGTGACACGGACTTTAACTTGAATTAATTATGTTAATGTCCACTGAGTGATGGAATAGACATGCACATCAGCCGAGCGTAGGGCTGTGCAGGAGGGTGATTGTCTAAAAATGACAGCTACAGTGAACGAACGCAATCGCCTCTGATTGGTTACCATTCTTCCACTATTGGGCAAAATCCATAAACGCAGCCAAAATACCATAAATTCCGCCGATCAAAACAATTGAGGCTGTAACATTGATTGATGCAGGTTTTACACAATCGCCCTGCTAGTGAGCGTGCGAGTGAATGAGGAACTCGCGCACACTTCACGCGTCTCAGGGAAGACGCGTGTTAATACGGTTTCATAGGTAATATTATAGCGTTTAGCTAATTAATAAACTGAGTGTTTAAAAGAGGTTGTAACTAAAAATACGAATATATACCTACACTGCAATGAGTCATCATGCCCAATTGGTATTTGGTAGTCGTAAGTCGATTCTTGTATTTGTAAGCTCTATGTTAAATCGGTAGTCATTATTGTATAATGTTTTTAATTTTTGTATAGTACCGATAACGTAACACGGATGTATAATATATTGAGGATTAATAAGTTTTTCAGCCGCACTGGGTACCATGAAATAAACATAAAATGTATAGTTATTTAAGGTGTAATAATATTACGATTATTAAAAATTATTATCGAATAATGCGCCCTGCAGTGAGGCTGGGTGCACACGTAGAGTATGTTTTGAGTCGAACGAGTGTGTTGGTGTACGAAAACCAGTGTCATAATATTTTATGTGCTGTCTATTTTTTTAGTGACATGCGTTCAGAACGGTTCATGAAAACTCTATAAATACTAAAACATTTTTTCACAAGTTAACAGATACTAAACATTTCTAAAAAAGTATTTATACTTAATGAGTTTTAGGACAACAGTTTATTAGTTCGATGAAGAAGATTTTAATTTTTGGATCAGCTATCAGCTTCCAAGCGTTTGGAAGGTTTTTATTTTTAAAGAAATGGTAGACTTTAAAGGCATATAAATATAAGTTTAAAAATGTATTTTTTAAACATGGTATACAGCGAATTGTTTTAAAAATATTTTAACAGAATATAAGTAAAAAAAATTAAGTGTCATGAACCGATTATTAATGTTAAATACTTTGATAACAATTTTGATGTTTTGGTACGTGTAAATTAATATTATGATTTTATTTTAAGGTTTGATATTGTGACTTGTCTTTATTAATTCTAATTAAATAATTTCTAAAATACTATTGCTATAAAAAGATTAGGTGAAGCTATTTCAAAAAGTGGCTGAGTTTGATGAAGGAGTAACGGGACTTTGCGAAAATATAAAATTAACTTTATTATTATTAGACATTAAAAAATAACATAAAATAATCACATGTTGGTCGTAGAAACGAGTGTTACAAATAAAGAACAGCTCAATATATTCTTCTTTTGAAATACCAGTGACTTCAAAAGTAATAGTTATTATTTAAAAAGTATATATTTATAAGTAGGTATAATATTTGAACATAATTTTTCGTTATTGAGTAATGGAAAATAATTTGAATCAGTAAACTAATCGATAGCAATAACTTTTAAATTATGTTCCATTTTATCCTTTAATTTATACACAATTTCCCCGTAATATAGAGACAAGCAGTTGGATACACTAGGTATACTTTCTTACTTAAGTTCTAGAAGCTCAAGAGTCAAGCTAAGCTTTGGATTTATGTGGGAGTATGCACGCCGATATTGTAGAGTGAAAAGTGAAAATGCCACACGCCTCACGCAGCGTAAATCGGGGTTTTTCTCAAATGCAACGCTCGGCTTACTCCTCGCAAAGTGCTTAAAATGAGTGATTATAATTGGGATACTTCCTGTGTAATTTTTTTGTGATTAATAATAGAGGATCTTCCAACCTGCCCTACGTTTATGTCGAATTTAGTTAACAGTTAACAGATAATAAGTCAGTATATCATAAAACCATCTATAAAGAATATACGTATATTTCGTTGAAATTATTGTTTTTTAAATTGTTTTCCTATTTTAAGATTTGTTTGTACAGCTTGTAAGTCTATGATGTTTAAAGTTTATCGTTGTTTGTGTTTTAATATTTTTATGTAAAAAAAATGCCTACATTAATATTGTGAAATATTTTTCCCATAAAATTCAAGGTTTTATTAAGAATAATTTATATACAACTAAGATATATAAACTCGCCGGAATATTTAGCGGAACATAAAAAAAAGGTCCATAATTAAAAAAATATGGTTTTATTTTAAAACCTACTTACTACACTTCTTTTGTTATTTAAAGTTTCACTTGTTTTACTTATAATGAGATCACATTAAGTACAGATTTTGCGAGCAAAGGCTATTTGTGAAAAATGGTACATTTTAGAACTTTTCATGTAACCGGGAAAAGTGAAATTTAATATTAAAATAACAATTAATTAAATTAGAAAAATGGTGATCAATATCGCGTATTTCCTCCACGTGCTCTTATTAAAGTTTCTACCTATCTAGGCATACTGAGAATGATGTTATCGATGGTCTCCTGGGATAGTCTCCGCCATTCCTCAACTACGGCGATTCGCAGTTCTCCCACGTTGGCACGAGCTGGAATTCTGGACTTAACTTTTCTTTTCAGCAAGTCCGAAACGTGCTCTATTGGGTTCATATCCGGTGATCATATAATGCTCGGCCGCATACCACTCGGGTAACTCAAACTTATCTTAATGATATGAATATCACTGTTATGGAGTGGCCGGCGAGATCACCGGATATGAACCCAATAGAGCACGTTTGGGACTTGCTGAAAGGAAAAGTTAAGTCCAGAATTCCAGCTCCTGCCAACGTGGGAGATCTGCTAATCGCCGTAGTTGAGGAATGGCGGAGACTATCCCAGGAGACCATCGATAACATCATTCTCAGTATGCCTAGACGGGTAGAAACTTTAATAACAGCACGTGGAGGAAATACGCGATATTGATCACCATTTTTCTAATTAATTTAATTGTTATTTTAATATTAAATTTCACTTTTCCCGGTTACATGAAAAGTTCTAAAATGTACCATTTTTCACAAATAGCCTTTGCTCGCAAAATCTGTACTTAATGTGATCTCATTATAAGTAAAACAAGTGAAACTTTAAATAACAAAAGAAGTGTAGTAAGTAGATTTTAAAATAAAACCATATTTTTTTAATAGGCATGATGACTGATTTTGAAAAATGGTCAGATTATGTTCGGAAGTATCTACTATATCGAAAAAATATCTTATTTCAGCAGAAAAATAAGGTTTAGTAGATAAAATTGGCATTTGAAATTTAAATTTTAAAAATCACGCTAAAACGCTCGCGGGTGTCATGGCGTCGTTTGTGACGTCACTACTGTTTTTACCAATGTACTCTAATGTACTGCGTGCAGTAAACAATAAGTCTTCGTACAATAATTTAGATATTTTGTGTGAATAATATGAATTCTAAAGTGTGTAAGTCGTGTGCGGTCCCCCAGTGTGATAGCACATCAAAATTAACTCCAAACAAGTTATTTATCTAAATTCTGCTATTTATTTCTGCGAAGATCACTTGACGTAAGTTTTTGCTTTATTCTAATAATAGCTGATGCCCGCGACATTCCCGCAGGAACTCCTTAATTTTCCGGGATAAAAAGTCCATATAAATCTTCCTCTTGAATCATTCTATCTATTAAAAAAACCGCATCAAAATCCGATGCGTAGTTTTAAAGATCTAAGCATACATAGGGACAGACAGCGGGAAGCGACTTTGTTTTATACTATGTAGTGATGATGTTTTGCTCATAGCACAAATAACTGCAAAAAGTTAGATGCGTGCCAAGAATCGAACCCCAGACTCACCGAATAGGAGGCAGACGTCATATTTACTAGGCAATCACCGCTCATATTAATTTATACGGTATAGTTTTAAAAAACAACATTTAATTAACATAACCTCTAATAACTAAGTACCATGAAGTGCTTAATATATAAAATAGCAGATTTTACGGGTTTAGGACCTATATATTATTATGTTATTATTGTACTTACATGGAAGTTTTGACGTTGCGAAATTCTGCTAAACAAAAGTCTTTGTTTGATGCAAGATACTCAACCAACATCAACAAATCAATCCTGGGCAAATTAGAGCTAGTAGCTTTGGTAAATCCTTGATCCGTGGCTAACGATTTTTAATTTCTTGATTTTGGATTCGGTAAAACAAAGCTAGATTATGGAAATGATCTTAAGGAAACAAAAAAACATACAAAAATACTTGATAAACATTTAAAACACCTGTACTTATAGAGATTGTTTGCCGATTGTCAAAGCTCGAAATAAATTGTGACGTCATTCGCTTCAGTGGTGTTTTATACAATATGGCGGATTGCTGTATTTTATAGTTTTATTTTATCAAAATAAACAACAATCTCACTCGAAATAGAAAAATAAATAAGTTTTTTATAATCCATGAATCCTATTTCATTACATAAATTCATAATTTCATTGATTCTTGGATACTGTCATCATGCCTATTACCTTCTTCTTCTTCTTGCCCTTTTCCCACGTTATGTGGGGTCGGCACAACATGTTTTCTTCTTCCACTCACTTCTGTTATCCGTCAACCTCTTATTCACCCCTTTTATACGCATATCCTCTTTCACACAATCCATCCATCTTTTCTTTGGTCTCCCTCTACTCTTTTTTCCTTCCACATGCATATCTATCATTCTTCTCGTAATATGCCTTTCTTCCCTCCGCATTACATGCCCATACCATGCTAACCTATTACCCCTCATCTTTTCTATCACTGGCGCTACTTTCAAACTTCCCCTTATATATTCATTCTTAATCTTATCCATTCTAGTCACACCACACATCCATCTCAACATTCGCATTTCGGTCGCATGTACTTTTCTCTCATCCATCCCTTTCACCGTCCAACATTCTGAACCATATAATGCGACAGGTCTAACGACTGTCTTGTATATTTTCCCTTTTAGTTTCAGGGGCATTCGTGGGTCGCATATAACTCCTGAGACCTGTCGCCATTTCATCCATCCCGCATTCATTCTTTTGTTCACATCTCGTTCAATATTGCCGTCGTTTTGAAAGAGCGAACCGAGGTACCGGAAATCGGAACAGACCGGTAGGGATACACCATCTAAGGCAATTAATTTAATCATGCCTATTACCTATGGACCTTTTTTTTATGTTCCGCTAAATATGCCGGCGAGTTTTTATATATATATATATATATATACCTATATTATATAAACGTACCTAAGTATATCTAACAATAAAAAACAAGTTATAATTCACTCAAAGGAATAATTTGTAGAACTAAGTAAATGAGTATTATGTAGTTCCGTTTTATTTTGAACACGGAGTAAGGAATCTGCTTAATATGTTCTGCGATTTTGGACATGCACTTCAATGTAAGTTCAACCCTTGAAAGACGTAAAGAAAAGTTTGTACAGGATTTTTTATCGAGTACCAACTTATATACATTGATACTCAGTTACAATTACTTTTATATTCACAATATTTATTAGATATAATTGGGGATACCTATCTATGGTAATTGTTTATCCAGATAATATGAATAGAATAACAAAAACATAGTAGCTATTTCATGGCTGTGAAACGAATTTTCTAAAAGCATTTGGACGTTTTCACGCCTTAATCTACAAATGGCCATTTTCGACGCCCTATAAGTATTTGTTAGTTGCTCAATAGGTATTGCCGATGAGAGTTTATATTAGATTCGTAAAATAGAACCTAGATTAGAGACCTACACTATTCAGACCTATATTATACAATAATTCCTCGGTAAATTTATGATTATAATGAAGATCATAAACGAAAATTCAAAAAACATTGGAAATGGAATCACCTAAACGAAAAGCATCTGGTAAAGTCCAATACCGGTTAAATGTCCGATGTCCCCTTTTCCGTATCCCCGAGTTAGGGATAGTGGGAAGGAAATTGAATGAAAACCCGTTGTCCTTAATACAGGGACCCGGCCTACGGGGAAAACGGACATATCTATATGATTTTCACGTATCGCTGTCTCTTGTATATTTTTGGCCAAAAGTGGCCCAAGATTATCAGCGCACCCTGATTCCACGCAGTATACTGTCTATCCTACCCTAAAAGATCAAAATTATGGAAGACAGTTTCTGGTGTAGCTTTCTAAAACTTGATACCGCTCGTCCTGCCTGTCAACGGCTGTCAATTTTGAATAATTTTATTGCACTATTTCAACGACAACAGCTGGTAAGGGACAACGGGAAGAATATTTTAATAATTTAGCTACGATATTTTCAGCGATTTGATGAAACGCTTACTTACACCTAACCTATGCGATAGGCATGAAATGCATGTCTTTTGACCATTTGACTTTCATGAGCATCTTTATTATTTTGCTTGCATTGGAAATTCATGAATTCTTCTGCTCTATCAGCGTCTCAATGCTTGCTTATACCTACATAAGTAGGTAATATTTGAATGGAATAGCAATTAGAAAGTTAAGTGCACTACAATAATAATACAGTATGTATGAATTAATGCGATGCGTCTGTGCCATAATAATTATTGGACACTGCCATTAAAATTAATGCAATCACAGATGGACCTTAAAAAGCTAATCAGTGCTTGAAAGTGTACGTATTAAAATAGAACTTCACATTTTGTAACTTATCTGCAACTTAAATGTAAAATAGCAGCGTTTCTTTTTAAACTAGACATTAAGAAATGAAGTCACTGTTGTTATTTCCAAAGTGCAAAAAGAATAGCTAGGTACGGCTAATCGATACTACTCAAATAAAGCTTAACTATAAATAATAATAATAATAATAATTACTTAATGTAATCCACAAAGAATGAAAGCACGTATATAAGATAATTTAAATGTGCCAATGATTTTTATGGAGTTGTAAGCAATTGCTAAAAAAAAATTGTAACGAACTCCAGTGGTTTATTTGTAATTTATATTTTAGGTATATTTGCGTGAATAAATTAAACAAGAAAGAATGTTGTTAGTCATCGTTTTTTATTGTATGAAAACAAACAAAAAAACGGATATCCAGTCGAGTAAAATAACCTATTGTAATTTGTATCTCAGAATTAGCTCGTCTTTGATTGTAATTATTTAATCTTTAGTGTTTACTTATTAGTTTATTACTTACTTATTTATTTTATAAAATCTACCTACTTAGCTAAGATTGTGTATTCAAGTGCCGAGAAGAGTATTATGTATTTTTTTTTAAATTAAATATCCAAGTCTTTACATTGTGCTGTGGTTACATACAACAACATATTTTTACTTAATTGTTATGGTGTTACAAGTAAAGTGTAAAGTGTGTAATGAAGCAGGCGTTACTTTGCGGAAGTCCATCATAATGAAGGAACCAGAAGTTTAATTCGCTATAATCCGCGACAATATGTAAATCTATGTATACCTGAAGATGCTCCGGTATCGAAGTGGAGTTGAGAGTAGTTTGGAAGATTTCTGTGGTGTGTTTAATATCGCTAAATATCGTGCGGGATAAACACTGTACCACAAAGATTTACCTATTGTCGCGGATTATTGCGAATTAAACATCAAGTTCCTATAAACTCGTATCTAACAAAAAAAAGAAGCAAATACCTAAGTACCTATATATTTATTTTAATATTTTCAAGAGTTAATATGGTTACCTGCATGCCCCTTAGGTATACCTCATTTTTATTTGAACTAAAAAATAAAGACGAATAAAATAGGTACTTATTCCGAACTTTGAAAGATAAATCGGTAATGAAATAACTTTGTCATTACTGATTATGTTCGCTGTACATCAATCGCCTTAATTGAAAAATATGATGTTAACACTTGGATATTTTTAGAAATTGAAAAAGTTTTAGATATTGTAGTTTAGTATTGAAATTATTTCATTCATTTTCGTAACGACTGTGAGAACCGGAATCTGTTAGTAACATTAAGCAACATCTCGTAAAAACTTCACTGCCACTAATTTAAAATAAAATATTGGAAACGAATATATAGGCGTTTTATTGAATACTAATATTGTTTATTTTGATTCGAGACGGGACGGATACGCAAAAGAACACCTGTAGATTTTTTACCGTTTCTTATCAGTTTAAGTTTTAGCGGGAGTTTTCACTTTACCGCGTGAAAGTGAATTCGAGGCTCTGGGGTCAAGCTTTTGGGGTCTACCCATTTTCATATAGTTGCTCAGTATTCTGCTATTGAAACCATTTTTCTACCTACCTTCCATGTTTTGGAGAGATCTCAGGATTATATAATAATGTTTAGCATTACTATCCATACACCTCCTATAATGTAAAAAAAAGTTAATGGCCTGGACTAACACTTTGACTAAACTAGCGGCACGCTATGATGGCCGGTTTGACGTTTGTCCGCTCATGAAGTTCCGTATTAATTGATAACGACTTTGAAGGAAATAATTGTATTACTTTATTGACGATAGTGATGTGCAGAGATTCATAAATTTTATCGAATGTAGTTTTAGGTTTAGGACTCAAAATTTATTTATTAAATTGATTTCTTAAATGTATACAAGTGTAGAAAAATCAGTTTGCACCATTTAAGGGGTGAATGTACTTGTGAATATGAACAATTTTCACTATGTGGACAAACCTCTGAAATCGCAAAAAAATATCAATAAATTTTTAAAAATGGAATCTAATACGATCGTCACATAGGATCGCTGGCTAGCACAACTACTACCTCCGGCAAACTCGCGTCTTGTGAACATGTGACTAAAGGAGACTGGGAAAAGGTTGTGAATAGAACTGTTAAATTAATAAGGGAAGATTATGAAAGAGATGTGAAAATAGATAATATTATAGAAAACGAACATATAATTATTAATGTATGTGATGATAGCAGTGACGACAGTGAAAATAGTAGTATGGACGAATCTGATTAATTATGGCCTTTTGTGGCACCTTTTTTGGTATCTTTTGTATTCATATGTTTCTTGTGTGCATATAAAGTATGTATATTCATTTTCGTTCAAATATTCAGTTCGTTCAAATAAATTAAATAAACATATACATTTTTGTTTTATTAAACCTATTTAATCAGGTACAAAAACAAAACTTAATTGTTTTTTGTTCGAGAATAAATTGACATTCCACATCACTATTGTAATGTGTCAAACCGGCCATCATAGCGTGCCGCTAGAGTATTAATATCTATGAGTCTTCAAATGACGACATCCTAAATCATGGTCTATGACAGGTTATGACATTTTATTCTCTATGATTTTGATAAGTTTTGACATGTAGATTATCCTTTATGTTACTTGCTGGTTAGTTGTCTCTGATGTAAATCCTGATGTAAATCCACTACACAAACAACATTGAACATCTTGCGTTAAGATAATATTTGGTGTTTTATTGCATTTGCAAGCATTGATGCGAAATGAAAGTACCTCAAAACGAGTCGTTAAAAGACAAGTAAACTTCGGGGATCAACGAAACAAGTGACAAGATGATCGGTTTGAACGCCGTACCAATAAGTGCACTCAGTGGGGAATCTCGAAACTTGCTATCCGAACGTTTAAATCCAAGAAAAGTGCTGCCAATTCTTAGCCCCGATGAAATTACTAGACACAGGTACTTACACTTTAAGTATAATGTGATAACCTTATAACCTCGTTCGCCGCGATATTTTATTTGCACTAACAAATTTCATAGTCGTAGGAACGAATTCATGTTTGTAGTCTAGATTGACACGATAATCCTGTGAGTTTTCATTTCTCTGTTTGTAGATATTTACAGTTTTTCTCTGGAATATTCACAACTTATGCTATCGACAAATAATGGTTTATAGCTAGCATACCTACTGATTAAAAATTCATCATTCAAATTAATTTTAATTCTTTAGTAAGTAAAATCTTTTAATATTTGTGTAGATCTAGCTAGGTTTTTAAGTAGGCTCAGTGAAGTATAAGCAATGTGGGAATGTAACATCAAGGTTTGATGCACTATGAAGTGGCAAAGTCCTGATAATCCATTGGAGCTGCAGTAGCTGTAGTTTCAACATGGCTGGAATACACCGACACAAAATTTCCACTCTTTTCAGTCTAAGTTGCCACCTTTCACGTGGGTAACAATGTACATTGCCTAATTAATGAAAAACATTTAACTACCTTTTTCAGTCATTTAAATCGTTGTCGTCTTTGTTATTCACTGATAGAAGTCCACTGATGGACATAGGTGACAAAACACATTTTTTACGCCACAGTTTTGTGGTGTAAAAAATGTGTTTTGTCACCTATGCCTAATGGATCTAGGGATTCACCGCAACTTTTTTGATGTTGTCCGTTCACTAAGTAGGGGTCTGCCAACGCTCCCCTGTCCACTGAGAAGTTGCCATTCCAGCACTTTAGGAACCTAACCTTTATGTTTCAGTCTTCTATTTACTCATTTAAATTTTTGTAAGGTTATCTTCCAAAACATCTGTTCAGAAGCTTTGGTACATAAAATACATTATAAGTATATATTCTAGAGATTGGCGTGGTGTTGCGTCTCTCGTGCCCATTTCTGCAGAAGCTGCGGCCAGCATAAATGAGGTTCATGACAAAATAGGCAAAGTTCTTGATGTGTGGATAAGCAAGAATGATGGTACTGCTAATGTTAGCCGTTTGTTGGACATTCTGCAGTTGCTGGACAGATATGATGTGTGTGAAGACTTGCTGGAACTAGCGAGGGAAAACAACCTTTTAAGTAAGATGTACTTTAATACTAGTTTATTTCCACTACTCTGATTATCATTAAATTATTATGGCAACTGAGGGCCCATGGTTGTTAGTACAATACAACTTAAGACTGTTAGTATTTTCAAATATTGAATAGAAGCAGGCGTTACTTTGCGGAAGTCCATGATAGTGAATGAACTAGAAGTTTAATTCGCTATAATCCGCTACAGTAGACAAATCTGTGTGGTACAGTGAGTGTCTTTCACCTGCAGCATGCGACACCCACCACCCAGCAATTCGCACAGGTACAACACCAAACCACACAAATCCTCCAAATCACTCTCAACGTACGTTTCACTCCGACACTGGAGCATCTTCAGGAGATGTTGACTCGACCATGCACGATTGTGAAGTGACTATCGTATTGCAAGTTCCGGCTTATATAAAAAGGTAAGGCAGGACTCATACTGAAGCCCCGCCCCCTCCCCTATTACTGTATAAATTGAGTAAAGGTGAATTTGATACGTTTATTTGTTCATTTAGCAACTCAAATCCTTTATTATTGTGTTTAATTATTTCTAATTGCTCCCAAACACACATTCGAAACCCTTTATTACATTTATGCAGGATTTTATATGAATGGTTATTGCCCACCTCATGTCCACTGTCCAAAAGATGTTTAGCGAAGTGGGACCTTTGTGGTAGATCGTTCCTATAAGCAGACATATGTTCGAAATTGCGCCCAGTTTTACCAACATATGTGGCACCACATTCAGGACACTCAAGCTTATAAACACCTGATTTTTGATGATTCTTTAATTTATCTTTCTCATTGCAAATCCTCCGAAGTGTATTATTTGTCCTGAACGCGACATGCACATCATGTGATCTGAGCGTCTTTCCAATGCGCTCAGATATCGGTCTAAAAACTGGCTTTATATTTACTTATTTTATCCGATGTAGCCATGTAAAGATCTTTTCTAATTTGTACTGACTGCTGTTTTTTAATTATATTATTCACTATTATTCTGATTGTATCCATTTGAATGTGCGATTTGGTATATAACCTCTAATTCTTTCCTATAGTCCTCTTTTGACAGTGGAATGGACAATAACCTGTGCACATAGCTATGGAATGCTGCGAGTTTATGTTGCCAAGGATGACAAGACGATGCGGGTATAGTTGTGTCAGTAAATGTAGGCTTGTGATAAATTTTGAACTCATGTTTATTAATAACCCAGGATATAGTCAAGTCAAGGAAATTCAAAGATTTGCTCTGTTCTAATTCTGGCTTAAACTTAATTTTTGGGTGCAAG
Organism: Erebia palarica; assembly: GCA_964035005.1. Taxonomy (NCBI): domain Eukaryota; kingdom Metazoa; phylum Arthropoda; class Insecta; order Lepidoptera; family Nymphalidae; genus Erebia; species Erebia palarica. The sequence continues at coordinate 40,859,650 of OZ035983.1, forward strand.
TTTTTTAACGAATACATCCAGTTGTCTCGCTGTCCCCGTCCAATATATGATTATATCATCTACGTATCTGTAGTAGTAGAAAATTCTGTTCTCATTCACTATGTGTTTATTCTCAAAATTATCCATGAACATTTCAGCCATTAGAGGGCTTAGAGGAGAAACCATAGCTAGCCCCTCTTTTTGATGGTAAAAATGATCATTAAATTTAAAATAATTCTGCTCCATACAAATTTGCGTTAACTCAATTAATTCTGATATTTCATTAGGGTGTAACCGTTTAATTTCTAGCAATCCCTTTAAAATATCTAAAGTTTCACCCACTGGTACATTAGTAAATAAACTTTCTACATCCAATGATAACAGCATACATTGGACAGGTAAAATTAGATCTTTTATATTCGTGACCAAGTGGCTGCTATTTTTAAGAGCAAATTTGGGCTTAAATGATGTTTTCGATTTAATTACACGCACTGTACCACACAGATTTGTCTACTGTAGTGGATTATAGTGAATTAAACTTCTAGTTCATTCACTGTTAGTATTTTATTTCTAAATGTTTAAATTAACTTAAAAACAAGACTTCATTTATGTCATTTTAAAGTCTAGTCTGATATCATTGATTTTCTGGGATAAAAAGTATCCTCATATAATAACACTAGATGATGCCTGTGACTTCGTCCTTGTGGATTAGAATTTTTTGATTCCGATTTGAACTCTTTAATTTTCCCCAATAAAAAATAGTCTATGTTCTTCCCCAGGATACAACCTACTCTGTAACAAATTTCATCAAAATCTAATATATAGTATGGATCCAAGCAATACCACCAGGATGCAAGCTCAAAATAGTCTATAATTTTTTTTAGTATTATTAGTTCTTTAGTGGGTTAGTCATGGTATCGGACAATACCATCATATCAAGGATAAAGTCAAAATCAAGGTATATTTATTCACAATTGGTTCATACACAGTACACATTATGAACCTCAAGTATTCAAAGTAGTGATGGTGATAATTAATAATGGTATCTTAAAACTAAAGCTACGAAGCCCAAAGCAAACTCAACTCAGAAATTTGTTGATATTGTTGAAATGTTTGAGGAAAAGGTTTAAGAAATAATACTAGGCCATGAATGAATAAGATGTTGCAATCATTGTATAACTATGACATCATCATCCAGTCTAACCAGTCCAATACTGAGCATAGGTCTCCTGTCAGAAAGAGAAATGGCTTTGACAATAGGCCAAGTGTGGATTTGCAGACTTGCCTTTGTTACATGAAGAACTGACAGGCATGCTAGATTCCTCACAATGTTTTCATTCACTTATAAAGTGAACTTGCTTTATTACTTATATAAAAAAGTGCAACCCTGATGATTGAACCACTAACCACTTGATTTGGAGGCCTAAACCACTAGGCTATTACCACAGTATGAACATGAGATGATGCCATAATAATATTAATACAACCCATTGTTTTTGTGATATTGTTTTATTGCAATTTTGAACTAGCTGATGCCCGCAACTTCGTCCACATGGATTGAGATTTGGCTGGCTTGAGTGTGCTGGCTCTTTAATTGTCCGGGATAAAAAGTAACCTATCTGTGTTATTCCAGACTATAATATTTATTTTTGCCAAACTTCATCCAGATCTGTTAAGCCGTTTTGGTGTGTTTGAGTAACAAACATCCATGGATGGATCCATCCATCCAAACATTCGCATTTGTAATAGTGATATTCCGGATATCCGTACCCATATCCATATGAGCGGATATACATTTTTAACAATCCGGCACATCACTAAATTATAATAGTAGTATAAATTGGTTTTTATGAACACTGTGTTATCTGAACTTTTATCTTGAACTTTTGCCCCTGTTAATTATTAAATCATCAGTTATTAAAAAAACCAAGTCTATATTATAATTACATTATATAAAATAGACTGACAGACAACAAAAAATTCGCCTAAGCTACAGATTTGTTTGGGGGACATATTTCTTTAGTATCTCATCCACATCGCGTGCCTTCTTCAAAACGAAATTTGGACGGTCATCATGCGAAAATCTTCTCTATTTCTTTTCTAGTATCGAAAAAGAACAAATAAAAACTAGTTCTTAAAAAATCGTCACCCACACTCAATTTTATCTATTACAGGGCCAGAGAATCAAAATATTAATAATGAACAGATTGTGGTCGCCGTTGATGGCTCAGATGAGAATATAATCACATATGACGACAAACTATTTGGAACTCCTCAACGGTACCATGCATACGTGTTATATGCTAAGGAGGACAAGATTTTTGTCGAAGAACTACTCACAAGAATGAGAAGTGAAGGGTTCAAGGTAATTATGCTTGTTTGAATTTTGCAACATAATTCTGCATTCTGCTGTTAGAAATAAAACATATTTCTAACTAGATGGTGCCCGCAACTTCATTTGCGTGAATTAAGTTTTTTCAATGCTGTGGGAACTCTTTAATTTTCAATAAATACAGTATTGTATTAGTATGTAGTATGTGTTATGTAAATACAGTACTTGAATAGAATAAAATAGAATTTATTTTATTAGCTGACCCAACACATAGTAACCGTAGATCACAGTAAACATAGATACATAGAAATTACTTAAAATCTGACATAATTAATAGCATCTAAAATGTTGTAAATGTGGCCCACGGAATGTTGTGGGTACAAAATGTAACCACAATTCTTCTGTTAGGGCCAGAATGCAGGAAGTTCAAGTGTTAGTGACATAATTATTTAAGTTTAATTTAAGACATAACTACAAACTGTAGCTTCAAGTAATTTTCTAGCTGTGCACAGAGGAGGATCTGCTGCCGGGTCATGCAACCCAGTTCGAGCCGGTGTCAAGGCTGATCTCAGAACGCTGTCGCTACATTGTGCTGGTGTACTCACCGGACTTCCTTTTGAGCCCCGCCATCGCGTTCTACATGAACCTGGCGCAGGCCGATGCTATCAGTGAGCTGGTTACACTTATTTGTACCCTCGTTGCTTTAGTTTTAAGTTTTTTTTCTGTGCAATATCATGCGATCAGTCTTTTGACTGTGAGCAGTTTTGTAAGGTTTAGTGACTTTTTATGACTTTTCCCATTGAAAAATTCATATTGACTGAGCCTGGATTAGGGCATATCCAGGTCTAGTGTTTTTTCTTTTTAGTCCTGCCCTTGACAGTCTGGAACAGTGAGGAACTGTCTGTGACTGTGTCACAGCTACAGCACCATCCCAATCAGCTGCCAAATACAAATTTGGCGCTACAAAGCTGTATTGCTTCTTTCACTGTTTTAATATTGAGATGTTCATGGAGCTCACTGTTAGTTTTAAGATACCTTGGTTCATTATCACCATCACGTCTTATACTTTGTAAATGTGACGTTCAGAAGGTGTAGGTACCAATTTTGAATAAATATTAATTGAGACTGGAATTTTACTTAATTAATCATTTGATTTTTATAAGATCTTAGCTGTTGCCCGCTGCTTCGCTCTCGATTTTCATTCAAAATTTCAAAGCCCTGTTTACAGGTTAGCCCTGTTTACAGCCCTTACAGGTTGAATTTTCAAAAATCCTCTATTAGCAGATGCCTACGTCATAATAGCTATATGTATGCCAAATCCGATCACAGCCCGATTCGTCCAGTGGTTTGAGCTGTGTGTTGATAGATCAGCCAGTCAGTATAAAAGGAAAAGGTGACCGACTCACCTTTTCCTTTTATATATTTAGACTAATCTCTATGCTAAGTTTGACACTTAAGTACTGACAACATCAGTATTTGTGCATGAAGAGTCTGTTTGTTGGAAATTCAACTTTCATTTGCCTCTCGTTGCAGACAAGAAGCAGAGCAAGATAATACCTTTGATGTACCGCGAGTGCGTGCTGCCGCGTCACCTGGCGTACTACCACAACCTGCGCTACCCGCACCCACAGAACGGCACGCGACCCCCGTACAACTTCTGGGAGCGCCTGTCCAGCTCGCTGCGCATCGTTGACCGGCCCAGGTGAGCTGCACCCACCACCGCACCCTGCGCTACCCGCACCCACAGAACGGCACGCGACCCCCGTACAACTTCTGGGAGTGCCTGTCCAGCTCGCTGCGCATCGTCGACCGGCCTAGGTGAGCTGCACCCACCGCTGCACCCTGTGCTACCCGCACTCACAGAACGGCACGTAACCCCCGGACAACTTCTGGGAGCGCCTGTCCAGCTCGCTGCGCATCGTCGACCGGCCCAGGTGAGCTGCACCCACCGCCGCAGCCTGCGCTACCCGCACCCACAGAACGGCACGCGACCCCCGTACAACTTCTGGGAGCGCCTGTCCAGCTTGCTGCGCATCGTCGACCGGCCTAGGTGAGCTGCACCCACCGCCGCACCCTGTGCTACCCGTACCCACAGAACGGCACGCAACCCCCGGACAACTTCTGGGAGCGCCTGTCCAGCTCGCTGCGCATCGTTGACCGGCCCAGGTGAGCTGCACCCACCGCCGCACCCTGCGCTACCCGCACCCACAGAACGGCACGCGACCCCCGTACAACTTCTGGGAGCGCCTGTCCAGCTCGCTGCGCATCGTCGACCGGCCTAGGTGAGCTGCACCCACCGCCGCAAACTGCGCTACCCGCACCCACAGCGCAGCACCCACTGAATAGTATACGGCTGTAATGAGCAAAAACACTCAGTCAGTTTTTCTCTGACTATCCCAATACTGTTAAGAGCTCTACTGCAAAAAAAAAACTGTTAACTTGACTGCCACTTTGTAGTACTTTATGTAAAATCTTGTCTTTGTTGTTTTCAGATTGAATAGTGCAGAAACAACACATTCCAAGATAAAAATAGTCGAAGAAACAAACACACAGAATATGACGAACGGATACCAACAAGTGAACAAGTATAAAAACCACCTGGCCCTCCCTGAGATACCTACTGGAGCATCTTCTTTAATAGACTTGCGTTCGACACATTTAGAGATACCCTCAATGCATTCTTTCGAAACCAAGTCTTTGAGTAGTTCCAGTACAAGTGAGGTCAAGAAGAAAAAGAAATATGGGCCGATCAGGAAATTCATCAACACTTTTCGGGGGAAAAAACCGAAGAAAGCGATTGCTGTTGAAAATTAAGTTGAAGACACTATTGAAATTGTGCTAACAGGAAAGAATAAACTGCTGTGCTCTGAACTATAGGGACAGTGGGGCCAATTCTGTCTCTCAACTAAACTAAAATGACAGCTTTAAAGCAGTATTTTTAATGCTGTCGTTTTAGTTTAGTTTAGATATTGTGCACTACATAATGAGCACCATTATCATCTTAAAAAATTAACAAAAGTCTAAAAGTTTAAACTTTATCACATTTTTGTCATGAAGTTTTTTCATAAATGTATGAAATTAATGACGAGGTTTTAGACTCGGTGGGGTGGTTGTTGACTGCGCCAATTATTAATATTGAGTCGATTTTATTAATTTTGGGTCGACTTTTTGATCGCCAATAAATGATTAAAGTATAATGGGAAAACCAAAATCAGGTTTTAGGAAAATTAAATCGAAAATGAAACAAAATAAAATAATTATTCTTAGAATTGTCTAGGAATAAAATAAGTTCTTTCATCATGATGTACACGTCAAAATGACCATGATTTCTCATATCTCGGTGAATAATATGTTAATAATTAATTACTGTATTAATTGAAATTGCTCAAAACTATTTTGGCACCTTTAATTGCTGCTCCTGTATGGCTAGCATGTGCATTACGAGTAAAATTCTGTCCACCCGTTATCTCTCTCTGTCTACCGAAGTTAACTTGGTTACGTGACTCGTTACGTCAAAAGTAGAGATAAAAGTAATATTTCTTATCTGTGGTATTTTTCTCTACGAACCTTTACATGTCGACTATTTTTTTCTTGTAATATACCGCATTTTGTGCATGTAGGGTAAATGAAAAAAGAGCCGGCAACGACAACATCTCTCTCTCTCGTCTTGAGATAATCTCGTTGTGCGCATGCTAAGCACACTGGTCTAAATTCCAGAATAAAATTGCCTAATAACCTCAGGTCACGTAGAGTTGAAATTAGAATTAAATTGAAGGCCGACGCTATTAAGGATCTCTTACCATGTTCAAACTTTTATATTATTATAAATGCGAAAGTACGTTTGTTTGTCCTTCGAACGTGTGGCAAAATACGCGATGGGTATAACTGTTGAAGATCGGAGAGTGACATAAGCTACAGACAGAGTGACAGAAGCGACGCGACTTGATTCGACGCCATAGAAAACAGAGGTATCTACGCGACAACGTCTGTCATTTTCTATGGCGTCGCGTCTCGTGGCGTCGCTTCTGTCGCTCACCTAAGGCAACAGGTGAATCTGAAGCGCGTTAGGATCGTCTTTGTATCGCGTCATCTCATTTACACCCTACAGTTGTAGAGTGTAAAGTGTGTGAGTTGGACGGATTGATTCGTTGTATTAAGTATTGATAGTAACGTCACGATTTTGAAATCGGCCTAAAGAAAACTAGTTTTCTAGATTCTTGAATAAGCTAACTAATTTGTATATAATTTCTAAACAGGTATGAATGGTCTCAAATGATTGTCATCGTTTGCACAATGACCCCTGTGAAAAGTAAATCATTAGAATGTTTTAGATATATCAATTTAGTTTGGATATTTGTATATGTCACCGTAAGATTGTAAAAACCGTTAGATTATAGTTTAGAATTTCGCGAGTTAGATTATAATCTAACGGTTTTTACAATCTTACGGTGACATATACATCCGAATTAACAATAAAATGTAATTAAATTGTATATAATGTTATGTATATACGTCTAATTGAAACGCAACACAGAGTTACCTATTGTTAACGAAATTAACAATGCTATAAAGAATGTATCCAAGGTGCTTCCAAACAATGTTATATATATGTCACCGTAAGGTTGTAAAAACCGTTAGATTATCATCTAACTCGCGTAATTGCAAACTGTCGAAAGATTACAATTTAACGTTTATTTTCCGGTAGATTGTAATCTGATAGGTGTTTAAACCCGATAACACCTTAGTCCCCGGCCTGCGGCCGGGCACTACTTGGTTATTTGTGTAGAACCCTAACCTAACCTACAAGAAAGAGACAAGACAACGTAAATACAATGAATATTTCAAAAATTGACACTCAGAACATTGAACAGTTCACAATCTTTCGACAGTTTACAATTTCGCGAGTTAGATTATAATCTAACGGTTTTTATAATCTTACGGTGACATATATATATATATATATATTCAAATCGTTTACTATTGTAAATGATATTTAGTTGATTCCGTACTTTGTATTATACATATAAAATACAAAGCATAGAATCAAAAAAATATCGGTTTTATAGGCTGTACAATTTTAAAGACTAAGTATTACAAATTGAAATTATTATGTTATGTATTTTAATAAAAATCTTATCTGAATTGTTCTTTTATTTTTATTCATAACTAGTGGGCCCGGGACCCACTCAAACACTCACAAAAAATTATATCAAAGTCGGTCATCGGTCAAGAAAATACATTTTAGCAATTGATTTTTATTTAAATAGATAGATAAAAGACAGATTCAAGTCAATTCCATTAAAAATAAAAAAAATATTTAATGTACAGGAATCGTCAAGTCACTTTAATTTTAAGTATTGATAGAGATACACTTTACGCTTGGTTAATTTACAAAAATCATTATGGGAATTATTGCAGACGGGACATTTTTTAAAGTGTGATATGCGACCTAATCAGTGTCCGCTAGATCTGGGGCTTGAAGATGTCCTTACAATGTGGGGCAAATTCTGTTGTACACCATCTCTAAACCATAATGACAGCTTTATTTATATCACTATCCCTTTCATAATACTCTCTGCGGAAAGGGGCAGCACTAGATTTAAAGATGTTAACTTTAAGAGATTTTGTTATATAGAATTGGCCCCAATATCTGAAGAAAATAAAAGAAATCTTCAACAAAATATAAAATTTATTATATTTTTGTTAAATATTCACAATACATTAATTTTATTGATCCTAACGAAGTGATCACCGCCACAGCTGGCCAGCAGAGTTTCGCTGTTCGTTTCGGCGTCGCGTTGCCGCGGCTCGAAGAACAACCGTTTCACTGTTAAATGATGCGCCACGCTGGAACAGCGAAACATAATAACTAAATTTGCGTGAAGTTTTCATTGTACTTTTCTTCCAAAACAAAGTTGCCCCATGGCCAATGAAATATTTACTTGGTGGTAAATCATCAAATCTAGTATAAGCTATTTTTTTACTTTACGGGCTTGAAAGTTAAACAAATCAGCTGAAAGCTGATATGCTCTTACTTCTTAACAAATAAGAAAACATTCAAATTGTATATCCGTGGATACGGATCCGGATACGGATACGGTTCTTAACTTTATTAGTCAAACTGTGTCAGTGCGCATGACCTTAAAACGATAGCCACTTGACGCTTTGCGCAAGAGAACAAGTTTCAATTTACATTTTTTCAGGTTTTTCTTTTGTTTTGTTTATAGTTTAGTGTGACACTAAGCTATATACCAAACAACATAGATAAAGTTTGTGTTCATACATACGTAAAAAAAATCTGCAAAGAAGTTTAGTAGTGTAAACTTTACACTAGAGACATCCAAACTTTCGCATTTATAATCTGTCTCAAAAGTAATCTTGGCAAAAACTCTCCAATTAGTCGATTTATTAATTATTATAACAATTTGACCCACCTTGACATTGATATTTTTCACGACACCAACTAGCTTTATGAAGAAACTTTATTCGATGTAATAAATTAACTGTAACGGTAACTTTATGGATGAAATGTTTTTATTTTTTTTCTGCAATTCAATCAATCTTTAAATCTTTATCTGTATTGTATAATTAGCTCTAATTTAACTGTAATTACTTAATTTAATTTTATCACTCCTAATTTATTAATTTAATCTAAATTCATAGTATAATATTATCGACGGGTTCCGGGCTATTTTTATTAACCGACATTTTTGAAACTTTACACCAGAGAAGTTTAAAGTTTCGATTTTTAGAAAAAAATAATAACTTTAGCAATTCGCATTATTTCTTTAAAAAGAAGGATATTACTGTTTTTTATAACATATTCCCCATAATTAGATTTTTTTTTTCTAATATTCTTATTTATAACGAAGATAAATGACCCATATTTTACTTTTTTTTTGTTCCTGGCTAAATGACTTAACCGCCTATGATTATTGTTTCTTATTTGAGGCTAAATGACTTAACCGCCTAGGCATGCAAATAATGGCTCTAAGCTAAGTGCTTTAATCAAAGAGTTGGTCATATTTCAAACCTAAGCTAATTGATTTAAATACCATAATATCTTAAACTTATTAATGTATGGCTAATTAGTTTATGCGACTGATTTTTTTTAAATAAATTGTTTGTAATCATACTTGAATAATGAAGTTTGCAGAAATTGGCGGTTAAAACATTGATAAATTAAAAGGTACATACATAGGGTGTACCTACCTATCTTGTTAATAATTATGAAATGAGAAATAAAACACACATTATAAATTACCAAGGAAACAACTAAAGTTTTTATCACAATTGTATAGGAATCAGAAGTTAAACAGTCTTTTTATTACGTAGCCTACAGTACTTTCATGTACAGAGCTAAATGTATGGATCGACACTGGGTATGAATTTGACAAAAAGGCTAAATGTAAACTCGCCGGCATATTTAGCGGAACATAAAAAAAAGGTCCATAATTAAAAAAATATGGTTTTATTTTAAAATCTACTTACTACACTTCTTAAATTACCAAGGAAACAACTAAAGTTTTTATCACGATTGTATAGGAATCAGAAGTTAAACAGTCTTTTTATTACGTAGCCTACAGTACTTTCATGTACAGAGCTAAATGTATGGATCGACACTGGGTATGAATTTGACAAAAAGGCTAAATGTAAACTCGCCGGCATATTTAGCGGAACATAAAAAAAAAGGTCCATAATTAAAAAAATATGGTTTTATTTTAAAATCTACTTACTACACTTCTTTTGTTACTTAAAGTTTCATTTGTTTTACTTAAAATGAGATCATATTAAGAACAGATTTTGCGAGTAAAGGCTATTTGTGAAAAATGGTACATTTTTGAACATTTCATGTAACCGGGAAAAGTGAAATTTAATATTAAAATAACAATTTAGACTTTATAAATATATAGAAATGTCGCTTAATACAATTAGCTTTACCTTGTAAATATACAAGAATGTCGTTTAATAAACTGGCCGGCATATTTAGCGGAACATAAAAAAAAGAGTTTGATTTAAAATTTCATTGAAATACTGTTTTTTGTTAGTTTTTTTTAATCGCGTATCTTTCTGGAGTTGATGACTGAATTATGCCTGACTTAGCCCCAACGGAGATTGCCAGGGCACTCGAAATGCGAAGAATTTGGTCAAACCTACAGAGTGATATCCAGAGATCTTCGTCGACCAGTTTCAACGATCCATCGCAGTATCCAACGGTTCAGGGAGACCGGTACTTATGTGAGAAGAGCAGGACAAGGCAGAAAAAGACGCTTTTCGAGTAGGGATGATCGTTTCATTCGGCTTCGTGTACGTAGGAACCCCCGTTTGACGGCCGTCCAAGCCCGACATGAGTTAGAAGCAGTGCGGGGTGTAACCGTAAGTGAGCGTACGGTACGAAGAAGGCTCGAAGAAGCTGGTTTGGGTTCATTTGTGCCCGCCAAGGCTCCAAGGCTCGAGGTAAATCATCATCGTAGAAACAAGTTAACTTTTGCTCAGGAACATCGACTTTGGAACGCGGACCAATGGAGTAAGGTATTGTTTAGTGATGAGTGCAGAAGTCTCTTAAATCAAATTGACGGCAGGCAAATAATACACAGACGCGAAGGAGAACGATACATTCAGACAAATTTTGAAACTACAGTTGCATACGGTGGTGGATCAATAATGGTTTGGGCGGGCATTTGTTTGTTAGTTCGCACAGACTTGGTAGTGATTGACAGAGGGAGTCTGACTGCAGACCGCTATATCAGAGAAGTTTTAGAAGAAAATGTCGTACCGTTTGCCCCATATATCGGTGAAGATTTTGTTTTTATCCAGGATAATGCTCGGCCGCATACCGCTCGCGTAACTCAAGCTTATGATATGAATATCACTGTTATGGAGTGGCCGGCGAGATCACCGGATATGAACCCAATAGAGCACGTTTGGGACTTGCCGAAAAGAAAAGTTAAGTCCAGAATTCCAGCTCCTGCCAACGTGGGAGAACTGCGAAACGCCGTAGTTGAGGAATGGCGAAGACTATCCCAGGAGACCATCGATAACATCATTCTCTGTATGCCTAGACGGGTAGAAACTTTAATAAGAGCACGTGGAGGAAATACGCGATATTAATCACCATTTTTCTAATTTAATTAATTGTTATTTTAATATTAAATTTCACTTTTCCCGGTTACATGAAAAGTTCAAAAATGTACCATTTTTCACAAATAGCCTTTACTCGCAAAATCTGTTCTTAATATGATTTCATTTTAAGTAAAACAAATGAAACTTTAAATAACAAAAGAAGTGTAGTAAGTAGATTTTAAAATAAAACCATATTTTTTTAATTATGGACCTTTTTTTTTATGTTCCGCTAAATATACCGGCGAGTTTATGTATAAAAGTCTATATCGCTCAGAGTGTCGCTTAATACAATTAGCCCGGAACCCGTCGTTATTATTCAGTCCTCTATTTAACTTTGTTTCAATAATGTGAATCTATTAGCTGTAGGTATTCCTTGTTTTTGTACTTAAATATTTAAAAAAATATGTATATTGACAGGATAATCTCTAATGCTGTATACAATGCTTATAATTAAGTATTGCATTAGAACTAGACATTATTTTAAGATTATTAATTGTTTGTGCAATATGTGTTGGTATATCAAAAAAAATACTACCTGATGCCCGCGACTCCGTCCGCGTGGATTGAGGTGTTTTAGGGGTATTCTCAGACCTACTGAATATGCATATAAAATTTCATAAAAATCGGTCAAGCCGTTTCGGAGGAGTATGGTAACTAACACTGTGACACGAGAATTTTATATAAGAAAGTAAAGATTAGTATGGTAAGGGTGTTAAGGGATTATTGTAAGCGTGATTACTTGGTGTCCAGTTCTCGCAGCAAGCTCCAGGTTAAGTCAAACCCGTATACCCTGATGGCTCCAGAGTCCAACCCCACTGCCACTATTCTCACGTCCGCTCCCACCGGGGCGAATGCTAGCGCGGTCACCGAATCGGCCAATTCTAGTGGTTTACCTATAATAATTGGGTATTTGACAACTAGTCAAATCAGCAACTTTTTTTCAAACGTCAAAACGCGTGCTTGGTATGGATTTTGAATGAAGTTTTAAGTTGTGACGTCATCAAAGTTCGACGCACTTTTTTAACTTTAATCGATAGTTTTAAACCGTTATTCAAAATAAAACTAGCAGGGGACGTGGATATTACGACTTTTGGGAGATCCTTTAATAATCATTAAAAAATAATTTATCTCACTAGTAGTAAATGTTATACACAATACAATAATACTAAAACATTAAAAAAATATTGGATAGAAGTAGACGTTTCTTTGCGGAAGACCATGTCAATGAAGGATGTGTCTAGAATGAACTAGAAATTTAATTCGCTATAATCCGCCACAGTAGGTAAATCTATGTGGTACAGTGTGTATTTTGAACTTGTAGCTTGCGATATTCACCACACCACAAAAATCTTCCAAATTATTCACAACGTACGTTTCATTCCGACACCGGAGCATCTTCAGGAGATGTTGACTCGACAATGCACGCTTGTAAATCAATAACACGGGTCAACACAAAATTTAACTTTGACTTTAAAGCATAAAGGGTATGTTCCGATATACACTGCGAGCACTGTAAGGTGTGACGTCAATTTAGTATACTGCGAAGCGCCGTTATTTCACAGTTAGCTATACTGGTTACTGTTTAAAACGGAACGCAGTCAGCGCTGAGAGCACCTTACCTCGATAACGCCAGTGCTCACAGTACAACAATGGCGACGATTTATGACGTCATATATTTCCGTAGGATACTGCGGCAGTATACTGTCAGTCCATAATGGAACGAATTTCTCCCCAGTAAGAGCACTGAACAGTGCTCGCAGTGTATATCGGAACATACCCAAAACTTCGATACTTTAGGTCGTAATTAGACGAAAAAAAATATATAACATGAAAGTTTGCTTTTCTATTTAGATTTTGTATTTCATCAGATCAGATGATCAGCATCATATTTACACGTTCGCAACGACATTTTAAGTTTTTCTAGATTTGTAAAAAACACCTGATCGATGTTTATCACTCGAGTGCCATTTAGCGGCACTATGTGAATATAAAAATCCCACTCTGATCGCGCGGTATTTTTGAATGCATTAAAATTTATAAAAAAATTCAAAAATGAGTATTATTACTATAACTATCACAAAATTAAACTTTATACCAAAAAAATGTGTTTCTTTCCGTTTTTGTGCATAATTAACCGACAAATCATAAAATAAACTTTAGGACAAAGAATGAAATTTTTTTTGTAGTCGTGTAATCGGTATGGTTACTTACAGCTGATGATATAAATCGGCTTACCTAGCAAACTGTAGTCTCTTAGAGATGAGTCGCTAATTGTGTCTGTTTTGGACCACACGCAAACCTGCAAAATACAAATGATACACAATTCAAACCTCAATCGTTTTAACCGACTTCCAAAAAAGGAGGAAGTTCTCAATTCGGCGCGTATCTTCTTTTTTTATTCAAATAAACTTTTACAAGTGCATTTGAATCATAAGGCTGATAGCCTGATGCTGATTTGCCAATTATTTTAAAATCCCGTGACAACTTTTTGATTTTTTGGGTAAAAAATAATCTATGTCACATGCATTTATAATATTTTTTAAAATACCAAAAGCGGGAAATAAGAAAACCTTTTGCAATACAGTTTAATTTAAATCACACTACTTTTATTACCGTCTCTACTGCTTTACTTGGCGATTAAATTGATCGAGAACTTTGTACCATAAACAGTAGTTGTTTCTAGCATGACAATAATACACACGCGCAAATATTTTTTTTTTTGAAATTTATCTTTTTATTGTCTCTCTTCTTTAATTAGTATCTATCTCTCTATCTTTAATTAGTCTTTTTATTGGAATGAACTAATGAACCAAACAATTCAAAATATCATAGGCTTAATGTCTAGTTAGTGCACAAATAAAAAAATTTCAAAAATGTATTGTGTTTTAATTGACCTTTCTTGTGATTTGAACAATAAAGTCTAAATTAGTTCGTACAAACTCACCTTTCCATCTCTAGAGCCAGTACTGAACACACTGTTGTCATGCGCCCACGCACAACACCAAATGATCCTAGTATGTACTCCGTTCTTCTTGTCCGTACTAGCGGCTATGGCGAAGGAGTTTGAACCCTCTGCGCGTTGGTATAAGGTCCACCTTCGATCGCGGGACACGGAGAGAAGTTTCTGGCTGTCCGGTGAGAACGCGAGCTGGGTGACGGTCAGCTGGTGGGATATTAGCTTTTGGATCTGGTTCCAGGTTTTGGTTTCCCTGTCAAAGTAAATTAATATAATATCAATACAGTTTATTATACGACTGCTTGAAAAAAGGAGTATATTGTTTTCAGGGTATGATGTATGTATGTATGTATGTATGTGAGTTTGTATATTCCACCATAACTTCTATACGCCTGAACCAAATAAGCCTTAACCTAAGAGAAATGACTCACTCACCACAGGAGCACGGCCGCGTGTTCCGCAGTGGTCGCTCTACAGGCGGAGGCCACTAGACCGGCGTCAGGGCTCGCGTCCACGCAGTACACCTCGTAGCCGTGCCCGTACAGTTTGTGCGCTTCCGGCCACAGGGTGTTCTGCATCAGAGTCTCCTCCGTTGGGGGCTCTGCATGTTCACACCATAACTAGTATTATGTAGTATGTACTAGTGGACATGGCTGTCATTGAACCTAGAACCCGATTACAGCGCCTCCAGGTCAAATTGGGAATCTAAACTCAAACAACACAAGCTTCAGCTCACCGGCCTAGATGCTATCTCGGCGCGTGACTGCGACTCTATCGCTCGTCACGCCGAGAAACGGCCCTCACTATTCTATTCTATTCGTTATAGCTTTAGCGGCGAGGAAATAATATGTGAACAGTGTATGGTTAGCGTTTTTAATAGCTTTCGATAAAGCGTTAACGATTATAGAAAGAGAATAGACACGAAACGTATGTAACTTGGCTAGGGGGGCAGGACATGACACAGGTCTCGCGATTGGCGGAGATGACGTATGCAACGCAGACATCCAGCCCAGGAGTCTCTAGCTTTCAAGGCAGGCCCTAGCCAAATCACGGCTTAAAGAGATTCACCGCGGTACTTAGATTGCCCCGCGTCCCGTCTGACCAAACCGTCTTGTAAAAACCAAACCTTTTTTTTATGCTATAAGATATCTTTTGGAAAACTTATAAAAATAGGTATATCTCTTTTCCTCTTATGATTACAGTCACTTGATAGAGAAGTATAGAATGCTAACTGTCATCCTAATAGCACCTGGATATGATAGTACTTCTGAAAATTTTTATACAGTTTTTAAAGTGAAACTTCTTTAGAATCGTTGTGAATTGAAAATTCGATCGAGTCATTCGATATAACTTGTTATACATAATACATGTTATATTTATTTGATTCACTCGCAGGCTACTTTTCTGAAGTTTCACTTCTGCCGTGTGTGAATTGCACACACACACTTTTTTTAAATCACCATCTCACAAACAATTGTTACATCACGTAAACAAAGCGGTAATTTGCAAGTAACCAATCATAGCCGAGCCTGCCTGTTACCACCACTCTCCCTACCGGTAGCCACCGGGGGGAGGGGGTAATGCCGTGCCTAGGTTATAAAGTGCCATGCGAGCCGAAGTTTCTGTTGTTATCGCCGTTGATCACATTGTAAGACGAAACGCTATCTAATTGTGTGCAGATAATAAATAGGCGTGATTATGCAGTTTGTATCTTTTATTTACGCCCATTGTTTTACAATGTAATAATTGAATAATGGTTACCATGCAGTTCCACGGGCACGAAGTATCCATCGTTGTCGTCCGCCTCCCCAGCTTCCCTCGCGCTGAACACCGCTTTGTTGGACAGACCCAGGGATGGCACTGACGCTCCCTCGGGACCTGGGGGCAGACACTCTACTGAAACTTGGAGCTTTATCAACAAACAAGAAGCTTAATCTGAGTCCATACTAATATTATAAATGTTAAAGTGTGCCTGTCTGTCTGCTATGCTTTCACAGCCCATCCATTCAACCAATTTTGATGAAATTTGGTACAGGGATAGGTTGTTTCCCGGGTTAGGACATGGCTATCCAGGAAAATTAAGGAGTTCAAGTTAGAAATAAAGCAATTCACGGCTGAGTAATATTGGAAGGACGAGGCTACTTTTCATTCCGGAAAATTTAGGAGTTAGGAGAAAAATCTTAATAGACGCGGACGAGTCGCGGGCATCTCTAGTGGTTAATAAAAAATGGGTTGCAGCCAGTTGGCAACCCACCCCAAATATTTAATATAGAAATATTGTAGGCGAGAGCGTCGACTCACCGTCCACGTCTTCCGCGGCGAGCGTTCCGCCCGCGACGTTGCGGAAGTTCCGCGTGAAATTGTGCGGCGCGCGAAACACGCGCAGCACTTTTTCTTCCGCAGCGGAGACGAAGGTGGTGGGCGAAACTAGTGCTATGGACGCCATGTCGTAACCGTGCACTTGGGGGCGGGCTATCTCATGCCACTGGGTGCCGCTACCTATAATAAATGTAAAAAAATGTGAGTGTAACCTTTAGATTACGTTCGCACTGCGGAAAACATTACAACTAAAAAGAATATGGAGGAACTGCAAAATATACGCACTTGCAAATAAAGTTCGCGCGAATTTATTCGCAGTGCGAACGTAGCCTTATGGATGGATTTAAACGAAACGTGGGATTCGATTGAAAAGTCTGAATAAAGTTATTTTATTTGTAGTGGATTTGTATCATACTCTCCTAATATAATAAATGCGAAAGTGTGTCTGTTGGCTTGTCCTTTAATAACACCGCTATACAGCATCGGACGTTTCAGAGGTATAGTTGTGGACCTGGAAAGTGCCATAGGCTAATTTTTATCCTGGAAAATGAATGAGTCCCCGCGGTAACAAAATCCTTCAATCACGCAGAGGAAGTCGCGGGCATCAGCTTGTTAAATAATTAAAAAAAACATTGTACTGCTGTGTTACCATCGGCCCTCCGCCAGGGCGCGTGCAACCTCGTGGTCTGATCCAGGGATACGCTCAAAAGGTACCGGCCCCGGCCCTCCCACCGGATGTCCTCCACCGCGCCGAAGTGACCGCCCACCACCACGCTAGGCTGCCACTGATTCGATTCCTGAAGTAGCAAACTTCATACTAATGTCATGGATGCAAAAGTCTCTTTGTTTCTTTCATTTCCAGATTCAAAGGAGGGAATATCCCGGGGAAGGACATAGGCTACTTTTTAATCCGGAAAATTAAGGAGTTCCAGTTAGAAATAAAGCAATTCACGGCTGAGTAATATTGGAAGGACGAGGCGAAGTAAACGAGTAAATGGATATAAAATATATATATGTCAGTGGCTTTAATTTTTTGATAGCCACTGACTTAGAAAATAGGAAGGCTGCTATGAGTGCATATAAAAAACAAAAATGTTATGTGAGATTCTATAGCATAAGATCACGAATCTCAATCTCAATTTATTTAAAACATGTAGGATATACAAATCTCTTATGTTACGTCATGTTTTGACTCTACCACTGTTTCGGCAAACAGAAAATACCAGGCTTATTCTCTTACTTTGTCGTATCGCCATATATGCAGCGAACCGTTGTACCCGTGGCCGAGGAACGCGTCGGGTCCGAACCGACTGCCATAGTAACCAAGTCCGTTCCCTCCCACTTCCCCCACCCTCACGTGCTCCGTCCACGCGCCGCCGTGGCTCTCCGGCTGCCATATTATTAGAGTCTTGTCCAGAGACGATGATAGGAGGCGGTGGATTGGATGGTTTGTTTCTGGAAGATATACCCATACCCATAACTACGACCGTTCATAGATAACCGTTCTTATTCTGATCATAGCCCTACCGATTGCTGATTACTTGTCAAAATAGTTAATTTTAATTATTGAAAAAAAAACATGTGTTTATTTAAAAAACGCAATTTCAATTTTTAAAATCAATTTACAGAAAATAATCTTCCAATACCAAATTTTAAGAAATAATATTATCTTTGCCGTTTTGAGTGACAGTATAATAAAACTATAATAAATAAAACTATGTAAACTAAGAGGTTTACATAGTTACTCACTACAGCCTATTAACGTCCCACTGCTGGGCACAGGCCTCCACTCTCCTCCTAGGAGAGAGGGAATTAGAGCTTAGACCCACCACGCTGCTCCAATGCGGGTTGGCGGGCTTTAACGACTATTATCACGTCAGTGATAATAACCGGGACCGACGGCTTAACGTGCTCTCCGAGGCACGGGGGTGAAACACCGCCAACTTCCTAACTCCGGGCTAGTAATGGGAATCTCTAATCCGAAAAATCCAATACTTAATTATGGTCCGACCCGGGACTCGAACCCGGGACCTCGTCGGCCGCAGTCAAACATGCTAACCACTAGACCAGAGGTTCCCAAACTTTTTTTGCTCATAGACCCCTTTCAAAAGTTTGCTGGTTCCGGTGGACCCCCTGCAGCTAAATTTCTATCATATTTCCAGTCGACAAAAAATGTGAAGATAAATTATGAAAATTGGCGTTGCGAGTGAGTTCCAACCACGAAAAAAACATTCTTTGAAAAAAAAAGAGAATTGATTGGTAAATTAATTAATTGACTGTGCTGTGAGTGGATGTCAAAAGTAAAGTTGAGCATTCAAAAAGAAGTGATTCCATCTCAAACTTACATTTTTGACATCTACTCACAGCACAAAAACCAATCAATTCTCACTTATTTTATTTAGAAAACTCGGAGTGGTAAAAATAAAAAAATAGTATATTTTCTTGTGTTGTATTTATTCAAATACTATGTAAGTAACTATTAATTATTATTATTGTTATCATATTTTACAATATTATATTAAGTAAGTATAGTAAATCAAAATATAATTGTACCTACAATCAAAATTAAACATTAATAACGTAGGTAACGTAACTTAATGGGAGGGATGTACTTGATGTATTGACAGCAAATTATCAATATTTGGCTTTAGTTTTGTTAGGAATAACCGCAAATCTCCCCGTTCTGTGATATTCAATCTGCTCCTTTTTGTTAAAAGGTTTGTTACGGCACTAAAACTTTTTTCGACAAGATACGACGAAGGAAACGCTATCAAAAGCTTTCTCGCAATTCCCCACAGTCCAGGATATTTTTCGGGTATTTCTGCCTGCAGCCAAAATGTTTGATACCCTCTTTTAAATTTCACCTTCAGCTCCTCATTAGTGCTAAGCTCGACTAGCTCCTCTTGTAATATCACATTCTCCACTTTCGTTTCATCAAATGGATTTATGATCCATGGTGGTATTTCCATTAACAGAATATCTTCAAATCTTATTTTGAAGTCATCATGCAGGGCGATTAAATGTTGAACGTATGTCTGAATATTCTCATCGAGGCATTCTACCTGTGACAAGTTTGGAAACTGGGAAAATTCGCGCCGACTAATATTTTGCTTAATAAATTTCAATTTTCCAATAAAATCTGAAATTACACCCTTTGTTTTTATTAAATTGAGGCTGTCCCCTTGTAGTTGTAAGTTAATATCATTAAATTTTTTGAACAAATCCGTCAAATACGCGATGTCTGCTTTGAATTTGATCAGGTTACCTTTAAATTTGGATCTTTACTTTCCAGAAATTCTAAAACTGATTCAAAGAGTGAGTAAAATCTTGTTAAACATGCACCTCTCGACAACCAGCGTACTTCAGTATGTAAGAGCAATCGTTGGAAGTCTTCATCATTTTCATCGCACAATTGTGCAAATAAACGCGTATTCAATGCATTGCTTTTTATTTTGTTAACTGCATTAATCACAAATTGAAGTGATTGGTGCAATCTATCACCCAAATTTTTCGCTACTAGGTGTTGTCGGTAGATGACACAGTGAATTGCAGTTACCTCTGGTATAATTTTTTTGAGATGGCTTATAAACCCACGATATCGCCCGACCATGGCAGGAGCTCCATCTGTTGCCACCGAAATAACATTTGTGAATGGAATTGATTTTTCCTTAAAAAAATCACTCAGGACATTAAATATTGATTCACCTTTAGTGTCCGTCTTCAAAGTTTTCGCAAATAGTAGCTCTTCATGAATTTCTTCGTCCATAACAAATCAGCCAATAATAATGCTTCATTACCAGGTAAAGTCGACTCGTCCAGTTGAATAGAAAAATGAGTTTTTTGCAGATAACTACACAAGAAACTTTCAATATCAGAGCCCATTTCATCAATACGTCTTTGTTACTCAAAGGAATTTTTTTGAGTATGTCAAATGGAGATTTGTGCAGAACAGTTTTTAAAACCTCTTCAACAGCGGGTAAAATTAACTGTTCTCCAATAGTGTGTGGTTTTCCAGATTTCGCTATAAGTAATGAGATATTGTAAGACGCCCGCAAACCATCATCGTTACTTTCAGACATTGAAGCGAACAGACTTTGCATGGTGGGTCTCTTTTCATATTTATCCTTCAATGTTTGAAAATATTTCAAATCTTTACCTATTTTATCAGGATGACACCTTCTTAGATGATCTTCGAGCTTAGATGGTTTCATAGAGTCATTGCTCAAAACTTTGTTGCATAAAAGGCATATGGGCAATCGCTTGTCTGCCTTTGATGGAATAAATCCAAATTTTAAATATTCAACACTGTATTGTCGACATTTCTTCTTCGATTCAGTCATGATTCCTATCAGTTACCTGTAATTAAAAAAACTTTGTAAATCTTGAGGCGGTCTTACTTAACGGGATATCGCTATTTTAACAGAATAGGATTAATTAATTATCGCAATGAATGAATGAAATAAACCTGACCTACCTAACGGCGGCAAACTGATTTTAATTATTATTAAAAGCAATGAATCGCTAATATCTATAATATTTTTATGAAAACGGCTGAACCGATTTTAATGTAATGTAAAAATGTTTTTTTTAAATTATATTTTCATTTAATTCTGTAAATTAAATAATATTTTGACATCAAAACTCCGCGATTTTAATAATTTTATTAAGTAATTTATTTACGATACGAGTATGAAAGACACGTACAATTTATAAAAATATACTATTATATTAGCAAAACTAAAGCAGTAATAGCCTAGTCACCTAGTGGTTACGACTGTGGTCTCCTATTCGGGGGGTCGCAGGTTCGAGCCTGGGTACGCACCTCTGACTTTTCGAAGTTAAGTGCGTTTTAAGAAATTAAATATCACAATAATAATAATTAATGGTGAAGGAAAACATCGTGAGGAAACCTGCACACCTGAGAGTTCTCCATAATGTTCTCGAAGGTGTGTGAAGTCCACCAATTCGCATTGGGCCAGCATGGTGGACTATGGCCTGTAACCCTTCTCTTAGAGGAGACCTCGCTGGGTTGATAATAAAGATGACTTATATTAGTGAAACACCACACAGGCGGGAAATAAACAATTACTAATAAATTAGGGACAAAAAGTTCTACCTTTCTCGGCTTTCTGTTCTAAATAAATAAATAAGTAATAAATAAAATAAAATAAAAGTATGTATAGCAAAAGGCAGCCTACTTACTTTTTCCGTCACTGGCAATCACTAAGATCGATTCACTTTAGGTACTTTTCTCTCCGAAATTCAGGGAACAAATGAGTAACGTTTATTCTTGGCATTCGTATTTATATTGGTGAAGAATCAAACAAGTTCATGCAAGATTGCAAGCACACACACCACCCACAAGTCGTATTTGGTCCCTTTGCACGTCTGAACAAGCGTTGCGGACGGCGCGTCGGCGGGCGGCCGCGGCGGTGCTTTGCGAGTCTCGACACGTTGTACTGATTATGGAATATTACAAGTTTTTACAAGTAACAGTCGCTGAGCTTCTTAAAATATTATCTGCCTACATTGATAGGTGAAGTCAAGCCAACATTTAGTTCTTCACTATCGAAACCAGATAAATTTTCGTGGACCCCCGCTTACGAATTGTGGACCCCCATTTTTCTGTCACGCCAACGTAGACCCCCGTCGAGTCTCCCGTGGACCCCTGGGGGTCCACCTGGACCACTTTGGGAATTACTGCACTAGACCAACGAGGCAGTTACATAGTTACTGCGTATACTTAAATTACTGTACAAGAATCAGCCTTCCTAGTCATGGTCCATTTTTTATAACCATAACACGTCTTTGAGCAGCCATATCTAGTGAAAGGCCCATCCGCATGCGGGCAGACCTTCACTATAGTCATCAGTGGAGAGCCCTAAACCCACTTATTACTCAATCAGCTTTCCTGGCGAGTTACCAAAAGTATCTCCTATAATCTTTCAAACATTTGTATTTTACGGCCGTAGCCGTTTTGCCATATGAAGGCTTAAGACGATAATATTTATCAGGTCAGTACGGTCCTAGTTGGATCACGGTTACGGCTGTAAATCCGTGTAGTATAACGACACGAACGGCTAGAACAGTTGCCTACTAAAAGAAAAATAAAACAAGTGATTTTATTATAATTGTGGTTAACGAAAACAAATGACTTAAATAAATAACATTAATGAAATTAATTATATAATAAGCTTACTTGTATGTCTAGTTAATGTTGAGATCTGTATTTTATAGTTCTATACTGGTATCACTGGCGTATACAAAATTCAAGGCTAAACCAAAAAGAATGTAGCACTTAATCTAAATAAATCACTAAGTATCCCCAAATGTCCTAAATATTTATTTGTAATCTTTTAAATTTAATACCATTTTTTTTAATATTCCCGCTATTTTGAGCTGTCAGCTTTGATAAGCCTGAGCCTTGTTTTCATGCCAAGCAGTGAAACACTCTGGACAAAGACTAGGCATTGCAGTACAGCCCAGACATCGATATCTAGTTTCCTTCCTTACATTCTGGCTCGAACATTGTTTACATGTGAGAAATTTATATTTTCTTTTGTGATTTTCTGGTGCAGGTATTATTTCTGGCCAATGATTTCTGAGATTCTCACTAGCAGGACTCACGGTCCTCGAAATTATGTGAAATCTTCGATCATTAGATGCGGCTGTGAAAATAAAAATGTACGACGTTAGATATATTATGGAGTTATTGATACTTTTTGAAGGCCCAAAACGATGCCTTACAAAGCAATGTTAGCCACAACGGGAGAAAAGAAATCAAATACAATACAATTTACTAAGCTACTTCGCTAAACACCATAAAATTATGATAGCAAACGAGACAAAAAAAATTTGATGATGTACTTACATAATTTGATAAAATAATGTACCTAGAACGTAGAGAAGAGTAAAATATTCCGCACGTGCGGAAGCCGTCATTCCGTGCGACACTAGTTCACTTTCACCCTAATTGCATTGGGTCAACGTATTTTGTATCGGCCATCGACGGTCATAGCCGATGTGTATAAGTGTGTTACGCAGGCGAAGTCGCCGGCTAACACTAAATGAGCTCTATACCGTTTCTCACGGAAACACGACGCAGCCAGCGCTGACGCGGTGTAATCCGAATAAATCGCGATGTCGAAACGGGCATTAGAGATAGACTCATAGCAGAAAAAGGCAGTAGTTTTTTAACCTTTTAGACATAATTAATGTAACCCAGAATTTATAAAATTAAATATAAGGATATAATCGCCCTATTCGTTTACATCCACATCCTGCGTGCCCAATATATCTATCTGGCGCAGTGACGGGCAGGATAAGGTGTATTCAAGTCTGCACCTGCATCGAGCAATTGCGACCTGGAAAAGCTATTATCCTGGGACCTACCTTTCGGCGGCCGCAGTAGTGGAGAATCTAAACTTCGATTCCTGGAAATAAATAGATCGGCGATGCGGTAAGTACTTGAATCGTTCAAGTTTCCTTTTTACCTATCCTTATCCTACTAAGATAAAAGTGGTATTGTGTTTAATTTTTTTTAAATGTATTTTTTTTAAATAAGTTATACGTTTAACGAATTCTCCTTTAAATACTATCCTTATTTCTAACATTTTATAATCTAGGTTTATAAAAATCTATATACCTATTTTGTATAATTTTGTGGGAAGGTTTAGGCAATACATTTTTTTTTTCTTGAATATTTTTACAAATTTTTGAGTGATCTTAAAATGATTTCTTTTTGAGTGTCTTTATACGTGTTTAAGTTTAATTTTTATTCCGTCAAGATTTTTCATCCAAGGTCAGAACGTACTAGGGTAGGTTCGTCTAGTAGATTACGAGCTATCGACGAATCCAGAAATTTAGAAGAAATGGCCCCAACCGACTTAGATACTATTTATAAATCTATTAGATTTTTACCCGAATTTGACGGAAATCCTCATGTGTTAACACGTTTCATAAATTTTTGCGACCAATTAGTGATTGCCCATTTTGACGTTAATCCCGGACATGAATTACAGAATTCGGCGCTTATCAGTGGAATCTTAAATAAAGTAACAGGGTCCGCGGCCAGGTTATTAAATGCGAACGGTATCCCTGACAGTTGGAATGGCATACGAAATGCCTTAATTAATAATTTTGCAGATCATCGTGATGAGACCGCTTTATATAACGATTTGTCTCTGCAAACTCAAGGCTTTAGCACCCCCCAAGAATTTTATGAAAGTGTCAAAATCTGTTCAGCACGATTATGACTTACATTTCCTTAGATGAATCTGTACCTACTACAATAGAGGCTAAACGCCAACTTTACCAGAAATTAACCCTACAGTGTTACTTACGGGGTCTAAAAGACCCACTAGGCTCAAGAATACGGTGCATGCGGCCAGAGTCAATGGAAAAAGCCCTCGAATTTGTGCAAGAGGAGCTTAACACTCTATATATACAACAGAGAAATGAAGGCGGGGTTTCTCATAAAAATTTTGCATATAAATTCCCGGTGTCAAATTACACAGGTCCTATTAAGTCACACGGTTTCGCTACGCCTGGGCCATCTTGGCAACAGCCCATGCATTTTAGACCTCCTCAGAGTCAGCAACCTATGCATTACAGTCCCGGTTGGAAACCTAACCCTCAGATGCATTCGCGCGGTCCTAGTCGTACCCAATTAATGTTTCGCGCTCCTCCACCGAACTATAACCCGAAGAGCAACGTTTTTAAATTACCAAATCGACACCAATCGCTTAACAATTTTAATAATCCACGTCCAATGAGTGGTGTGAGTCATTTCACTCCTAGGCATTTACCACCATCGGGACATGATTGGCGTAAATTTGGTAATCCACCACCGACTAACTACATAAAATCTCGCGACGTAAATTTTAATGAACTTAACTATGAATATGATTATGACTATGACTATGACTATAACTATGACGATTACGAACAATTTCCGGATGAACGTTATAATTATTACGAGGAAAGCTCCTCGAACGTTGAAACGAGTCCAATAATAGAGGAAGTTGATCAAAAACAAGGAGCCAGTTCTAAGGACGAAAATTTTCAAATAATCAGCGAATCCGAAAAACCAAGATAGATGTCAACTTTTATGTACAGCGGCAAACTTGGTTACATACAGATTAGTAATCCGCCTCTCAAGTTTCTTATCGATACCGGGGCGAATCAATCTTTTATCAGTCCCAAAGCCGTACAATTGTATTTTAGTGACGTGCCATTAAACTATGAGCCCTTTGAAGTAACCAACGTGCACGCGACCACTAAGAATAACTATTCCATTACATTACCTTGGTTTTCCGAATTCAGCGAATATGGTGATCATACTTTTTACGTATATCATTTTCATGAATACTTTGACGGTCTTTTAGGCCTAGATTTGCTTGAAAAATTGGAATCCAATATTAATCTTAAAGAAAGAAAACTAGTAACTCGCAACGCTGAGATTCCAATAAAAATGTATGATTCGCGTAACGTTAATTTATTCGAAGAGATTATTCCCGCTCATTCTTCAAAACTGTCTGCATTACCTATCAATTCTAAGGATGGTGATGTCTTGATTCCATCTCAAACTATATGCGACTGTATAATATCCGATTGTATAACACGCGTTAAAAATAAGAAAGGATATGTTGAAATTACTAATGATTCCTCCAATGATATAGTTTTTTCTATCGATAAACCCATATCTGCTGAACTCTATAATTTTGAATGTGAACAAACCAATAACTCTCCAAATCGTGCTCAAGAAGTTTTTTCTCGTCTTCGTACCGATCATTTAAATCCGGAAGAAGCAGCTAATTTGAAGGCCTTACGTGCGAAGTATGCCAACGTGTTCTACGTTCTCTAAGTTTCACTAATAAGATCAAACATAAAATTAAGACCAGTGATGAAATTCCTGTACATGCAAAAAGTTATAGATATCCTTACGTCCATCGACAAGAAATCAGAGATCAAATCAGTAAAATGCTTGAACAAAATATTATAAGACCATCTGACTCCGCCTGGAGCTCACCTATTTGGGTGGTTCCCAAAAAGGCAGATGCTTCTGGTCGTCGTAAGTGGCGTCTTGTCGTGGACTTTCGAAGAGTAAACGAGAAAACGATTGATGACAAGTACCCCATTCCCAACATCACCGATGTGCTAGACAAATTAGGGAAGTGTCAGTACTTCACGACCCTGGATTTAGCTAGTGGGTTTTACCAGGTTGAAATGGACCCCACCGATATTCACAAGACCGCATTTAATGTAGAGAATGGTCACTACGAGTTTTTAAGGATGCCCATGGGGTTAAAAAACGCTCCATCAACTTTTCAGCGAGTCATGGACAATGTTCTTAAAGATCTACAGAACAAAATTTGTCTAGTATATCTTGATGACATAATTTGTTATAGTACTAGTCTTCAAGAACACATAGTTAATTTAGAAAAGATATTTCAAAGATTGCGGGAATCTTACTTTAAGATACAGATGGACAAATCTGAATTCTTGAAGCTGGAAACCGAATTCTTGGGCCATGTAATTTCTAAAGATGGCGTAAAACCAAACCCCAATAAAATTGAAGCTATAAGTAAATATCCGTTACCAAAGACTACGACACAGATCAAACGTTTTCTCGGATTGCTGGGATACTACAGAAAGTTCATCCCCGATTTCGCGCGTCTGACAAAGCCCCTTACTCAATGTCTGAAGAAGAATTCCAAAATAAAAGTCGATGATGAATATATAAGATGTTTCGAGCACTGCAAGCAACTACTTACCAATGATCCCATTTTACAATATCCAGATTTTACTAAGGAATTTTTGCTAACCACTGATGCCTCTGACGTTGCAGTAGGTGCCGTATTGTCACAAGGTCCAGTAGGGTCCGATAAACCGATCGCATATGCATCTAGAACTCTTAATTCTAGTGAATTGAACTATAGCACGATAGAAATAGAGCTCTTAGCAATCGTCTGGGCTACCAAGTATTTTAGGCCTTACCTTTTCGGGCGCAAATTTAAAATCATCACAGACCATAAGCCCTTGCATTGGGTAATGAGTCTTAAGGAACCTAATTCGAGACTTACAAGATAGCGTCTAAAACTCAGTGAGTTCGATTTTACGGTGATGTATAAGCAAGGAAAGTGTAACACCAACGCAGATGCGCTATCACGTATTGAAATTAATGTGGAAAAGCTAAGTTCGATTGCCGTAAATCTATCGGATGGAGCTCCATCTTTAGATGACTCTGGAACTCTCTCAGCTCCGGAGGCTGAAGATGGTTCTAGAACAGCGACTGTTCATACTAATGACGAAAACCCGATCTTGGAAGTCCCGATCGTAGAAGATCCGTTAAATAAATTTTCGAGGCAAATCGTTTTTAACCTTGTAGGTGATATTAAGGCCAAACCAGTAGTAACACAACCGTTTGAAAATCATAAGCGTATTACTGTTCAATTATCCGAATCGAATTTAGAAGAAGACGTGATTAATGCTATTAAAGAATTCGTTCAGCCTAAATTAAAAACTGGTTTATTAATCAGTCCACCATTGGCTATGTATAAAATAATTCCAATAATACAGAGAACCTTTAAAAATTCGTCAATGATACTCAATTTAACTAAGACAGAAGTAGAGAATGTCCGAGAATACTTAAGGCAGCAACAAATTATAGATAAGTACCATGATGGTAAAACAAACCATTGTGGTATCAACGAATGTTTTCTTGCTCTATCTCGAAAGTTTTACTGGCCTAAAATGCGAGAGCAAATTTCAAAATTCATCAACGACTGCACAATATGTGGGCAGGCAAAGTATGACCGGAATCCTATACGACAGCAATTTCAAGTAGGACCACCTCCTAGTAAACCTTTTGAGCTTGTGCACTAGACCTACTAAGTGTAGAAAGCTGTAAATTCCTGACAATAGTTGACTCTTTCTCCAAATATGCTCAAGCATATTTTTTAGGAGATAGCACAGCAGTCAGTGTAGTTCAAGCATTGCTTAAATTTTGTACGCATCATGGAAATCCTATAACTGTAGTCACTGATAACGGTCCAGAATTTACCAATCAACTTATAGGCGAATACTTTAAACTTCATAAAATCCAGCATCATAGGGTTGCGCCTCATACTCCCAATGAAAATGGTATTGTTGAGAGATTCCACTTAACAATCTTAGAGCATCTTCGCATCTTTAGAGTCAGTCAAAAAGATGAATCAGTTAGGAACCTGATACCTTATGCTCTTCTAGCCTACAATAGCAGTATACATAGTTTCACTAAATGCAGGTCAATAGAAATAGTAACTGGACATTTTGACCCACGCGACCCAGTTGACATTGACCTCACGACGCACCTCTTACAGCAGTATATTCAGGATCATAAAAATAAAATGAAAATTGCGTATGAACTTATTCACGAATCCGGTAGTAGTCTACGCAGAGATTTGACTAACACTCGTAATAGAAATAGAGAGCCCGAAGCAAATTATTCCCCTGAGCAACAGGTTTTTATTAGAAACCCTGATGCCTCTCGTCAAAAAGCGGCTCCCCGCTATACTCAAGATGTAGTAATGACAAATCTCCCAATCCATATTTACACTAGGAAAAAACGAGGCCCAATTGCGAAATCGAGACTTAAGAGAGTTCCTAAGAGTGCCAAATTGTTGCAGGACCCTCCTGATAATCCATCTGCTTCTGCAACCAGTGGTAATGCAAGAGATACAGCTTGAAAGTCTCAGCGATGGACCTGGCCTGCTACCTTTTAGATTAGGAAGTTCTTATATCATTTCCCATTACCATTCATTGGTACAATCCATACAGTCCTTGACGAATAGACGGTTGACTTGTATCTCTTCGACCCGGGCTCCCGTCGCAGCTTGAGTCGTTGTTAGTTTCCCGAATTTTGAATATTAGCTTGTTTCTTGTAGTCACACGGTGCTAAGCAACGATAAGCTTGATCTCCGAACCGACGATGGTAGAAACAAAATCTTGCGCGATTAAACTTTCCTTCTTGTGATGCGGACGAGCGATACACATTAAATCTGCGTGGTCGTCGAGTAGAAAACTGTGATTGGTTTAGTTTTATAGCAGCGATTTCCTTAGTGAGTTCTTCTAATTTGTTCAAAACCATTCGGTTTTCTGTCGCTTGGTGTTGATGTTGATGGCTGGCATACGGAGTTCACTTCAGAATTCTGCTGCTCGATCATCTTGTCTGCCGTTGCGGCGAGTTTATCCAGGTTCGTTTCGGTGTTCATTGTGAGAGCGGTACGAACTGCTTGAGGAAGATGACTCATCCAAAGTAGCTTCAATGTCTCTTCGGGAAATAGCTTTTGTGCCACATCTCGCATTCGTCTTAAGAGTTGCGATGGTTTCTGATTGCCAAGATCCATGTCGTGCATTACTTTGTGTAGTCTCTTCGTATTTGATTCTTCATAAATGCCTATTAACCGTGATTTGAGAGTTTCATATTTTGCAGTAGTGGGAGGTTCCAACACGATGTCGCCGATTTCTTCGATATCGCATAATTCTAGTTGGCCGACGGCGAATTGAAATTTAGCTTCGTCGCTGAGTTTTTGGCTTGCAACTATAGGTACACTCGAACTGGGCGAACCATAATCGTGGTTTGTGACGCCAAAATACAGGAATGCGAGACTTGAGAGATATAGCTGCGAGCTCTGTGAGATCTTCCTTTTTTACGTCGGAGTTACCAGTGTTGCTGTTCATAGCTAGCTTATTAGCGCACTTTAAATAAAACTCGATCTAGGATATCTGACTAATCCTTTATTCAACATGCCTTATATATAATATTAGGACGTACAAAATAAACTACACTAACGAGAACATAATATGCGAACATAACAACATAATCATAACTAGGTAACTTGTTTAGAGATCGACGCGCGCGCAACAGGTTGCCCTCGCTTATATAAAGTCGGCGGTCTGCCTACGAACGAATTCAGTTGACTGCAGCCGGCGGCGCGGCGTGGAGCGCATGTCTTCATATCGTCGGACGAATACGTCGCGAACTATGGAGCGCCTATTTAACGGATGCACGAATGATAGCGGCTCAGTCAGTCGATGCGCGACATACAGCACGCACGTTTCCTAACCATGTTCATAGCCGCTACAATAGTATCGTAGAAAATCAAAATCGATTAACAGTTTTAGTAAGTCGAGTAAGTCAGAGCAACGTCGAAAGAGATTCTGATTTGTTAAAGTATGCACATTTAGCGCAGGTTCTTCTCATTCTTAGTGATAATGTAGATTCTATTTCCCAAGAAGTTATTAAATTACAAAATGTTTTATCAAAGTTTCGGTTGCGCATCATTCAGTTATAAGCTTAAGTACAATTAAGTATTTAGTTAGTAGGTTATCCAGTCTGTATGGTACTGGTAAAGTTTTATCTTTAGATAATAGGGAGTAATATGATATTATAACATTAGGTTCGTATTATGTAGGAAATGAAATATTCATAGTTTATAAATTGCCTGTTATTTTATCCCAAGTGTATGATATGTATAAATTATCCATAGTACCTAATAAATACCATGAAATCCTTATCCCATACTATCCATTCCTTTCTATAAACTTGAACGAGTACAGGTACATAAAGGCTGAATGCCCGAAGA
The DNA here is from genome assembly GCA_964035005.1 of Erebia palarica. Taxonomy (NCBI): domain Eukaryota; kingdom Metazoa; phylum Arthropoda; class Insecta; order Lepidoptera; family Nymphalidae; genus Erebia; species Erebia palarica. The sequence goes on from OZ035983.1 coordinate 40,890,986, forward strand.
CCAGTAAAGGTTATCTATGTGCCGATACACGAAGCTTACAGAGTTACACTTCAAATTAGCCGGATTGCATCCAAGGACTCATAACCACCCAGAATAGAAGTACATCTTGTCATCCTGTAAAGGTCACATTGGAGAAACCAGCATTCGAAGAACTTGATAAGCGTCATTACACAATCAGTTTTCCGCTACCAACGACAGTACATTTATCGTGTGGTCACGACCTCTACCGGACACTACAAGGCAGCTACTTAGCCGTGATTTCACAAAATTGTTTTTTGAAAACGCCAGAATTTATGATTTCCAACAGAAATAACCGCATTAAAGGCCAAGCGCTCCATGTTATGGATTTACCTAAAGGAGAATCATTTGACTTAAAACCATCTGCACATTATGAATTGAAATCCACAAAATTGAACCACTTACATGATGCAAATGCAAAGGTATCCTCTCAAGCACCCATCATTCTGCCTCCAAGTTCGGATTATGGAATCATATATCACACAACCATACCCATATACGCCATTTTGATGGGATCCTGCGCACTGAGCGTAATTGTAATAGTTTATCGAAGAATAAATCGCACACGAACATTGCATATCACAAACGCAGCTGAAATTCAGAGTTCCCGAAATTCATCCGAAGACCTCCCGGCGCAATTTACGGCCAAGGTCTTCCATAAGCGCCAAGCTGACGGGGAAGGTGTTACGCAGGCGAAGTCGCCGGCTAACACTAAATGAGCTCTATACCGTTTCTCACGGAAACACGACGCAGCCAGCGCTGACGCGGTGTAATCCGAATAAATCGCGATGTGGGAACGGGCATTAGAGATAGACTCATAGCAGAAAAAGGCAGTAGTTTTAACCTTTTAGACATAATTAATGTAACCCAGAATTTATAAAATTAAATATAAGGATATAATCACCATATTCGTTTACATCCACATCCTGCGTGCCCAATATATATATCTAGTGTATAACACACGCACACAAACAAACACGCAAATTAATCATACTGTAATAATTAATATCATAGTATAATAATTGATCTATACTTACTCTAGACTAATACTAATATACTATTACTAATTACTAAACATACTAATATTATAAATTCGAAAATGTGTCTGTCTGACAGGGTATAATAATTGATCTATACTTACTCTAGACTAATACTAATATACTATTACTAATTACTAACCATACTAATATTATAAATTCGAAAGTGTGTCTGTCTGACTGCTACGCTTTCACGGCCCATCTAATGAACCGATTTTGGTGCAGAGATAGGTTGCATCCCAGGGGAAGGACATAGGAGGGCTTTTTTATGCCGGAAAATTGAAGAGTTCTCGCGGGAATCAAAAACTAAATCCACGCGGACGAAGACGCGGGCATCTCTAGTTTAGTAATATTATAAATGCGAAAGTTTGGATAGATGGATGGATGTTTGTTACTCAATCACGCCAGAACGGCTCAACGGATCTGGATAAAAGGCACAGAGATAGATTATAGTATGGAATAAAACATAGGCTACTTTTTATCCCCGGAAAATTAAAGAGTTCCCGCAGGAACCAAAAAACCTCAAATGGATGCTTGTTACAAAATCACAGCAGAACAGCTGAACGGATCTGAATGACATTTATCACAGAGATAGATTGTAGCTTGGAATAACACATAGGCTACTTTTTATCCCCGGAAAATTAAAGAGTTCCCGCAGGAACCAAAAACCTCAAATAAATGTTTGTTACTAAATTACGCCAGAGCAGCTGATCTGATCTGTATGAAATTTGGCACAAAGATTATAGTCTGGAATAACACTAAGGGAAGTTCCAAGTTAGGGAACACTAAACATGGGTGGGTAACAATGGCGGATTCATATTTTTTGACGTTTTCAAAAGAAAAACACGTTATTTTGAAAGTGACTGTCAGAAATGACATTTGACACTGCTGAAGGTTGCCATCTTGGAAACGTGTCGAATACATTTTTATTTTTTTCTCGCTTTTACTTTACTGTTATAAATTATTATATTTTTAATACAATCTATGTATTTTCCTCTATTCATGGTAGAGTGTACAAGAGTAGGCCTAAAATATACCTTGCGCAAACGTGCACTCTCTAATCCCTCACTCTTTATTAGTTATCTGTGTGTATCTCTTGTAGTCCGATGGAAGTAGGGCATAGATTAATATAATCCGACATGACCGCCAACAGGACTGAAATCATGTGAACAGGGTTGTACACCAATTATTACCTAAATTAATTTCTTGACAGTATACTCCAACATTGGAGTCAAGAACCTAAATTAACTTTTTTGGACCGAACCGTGGGGTAATTAAATATGACTTGACTAACACACTGAGAAAAAATTCCTGACTTCCCTTATAAGCTCCTTCCAAACCTACCGAATTGAAAAAATGTGACATTCCTACTCAAATCGGGAAAGGAAAAGTTTTCCCTTTTGAAATGAAACACTTTTGGAACAAGAAAATCAGAAGGAACATCACGAAATTAATAGTTGGTCAAACTATCTGTTATGCAAAAGTTCAAATAGTAGTCTCATTCTCACTGACCGCTCTCGATATTTCACCCCGTGTGAAGTATTTACGGAAGTTAGGTATTTACGTTAGTTGACGGAAGACGAGATATTCTATTTTGATTAACACAAGGCTACAGGGATACATAGGATATAAGTTCCCGCGGAAACCAAACAACCTCAATCCATGAAAGAGGGCATCAGCTGGTATTACCATTATCAAGAGTGGTCTGCCATTGCACACCATACACCCAGCCCTCGTGTCCCGCGAGCACCGCGTCCAGCTTCACTGACCACTTCACTGTGTATGCCACAAAAAATCTCTCTTCCACCTTGACACCCGACACTGGTACATCCTCATAGAGCTGGATCTTCCATAGGCGGATGTAGGTGTCTTGAGAGGCGGACGCTAGCATTAATGTGTTACCATCTGTTAATAAGATAAATCTGGTAGAGTAAAACATAAGAGTCATAAGAGACACTTGCATGTCCTATATGAATTAAATAAATCGAGTATTGAGAAATGAAATTAACAAGTTCATTTAGAAAAAACATGTGTTAAAAACAGTCCAACATCATTTTAAAAATAAACCGAAATGTTATTGTCTCAGTTTCACACCACTATAGCCCATTAAAGTCCCAATGCTAGGCACAGGCCTCCACTCTCATAAGAGAGAGGGAATTAGAGCTTACCCACCATGCTGCTCCAATGTGGGTTGGCGGGCTTCACAACTGAAGGTTATTCACAATAAGAAAAAATTGGCATTAGATTGATTGCCGATAGAATTGAAAACGAATATTTAAATAAATAAATAAAAAAAACTAAGGCATTAAAGTTGAATTACGAATGTACTATGTTTATATTTAAGAACTTTTGTTTTCGTAACAACGCGAGGTGTCGGTCACGCGTTTCTACAATTTTTACCCCCTGTCAAAAAGTGCTCAACGCGGCTAAAGAAGTTTTCACTTCATCAAGAATTAAATATGTAAATTCTGAAAAAGAATATATGGCAGGTTACCTCCTGAGCTATGAGAAGCTCATGAAAAGAGAGTCGAAAAATAGAATTTGGCTTACACCCTCTATGATACTTTCAAACAGATATTTTAAATCATAACTGTTTGCAAAATAATGACTGTAGAACCTTTTCTGACTATTTAGGAATTAATTACTTGACCTTAATAACATTATGGACATAAAGTATTAGAGCCTTACCAACATTCAACACATCAAGCCCTCTAACCCAATCCTCATGCCCCGCCAACATGTGAACTCTGTGATACTGTCGGTCCTCCTGCTCCACAAATATGTGCACTTTGTGGTCGTCCAGAGCACAAAACAGTATGGGCCTGTTAACTGAGGGTAGCACGCAGCTGTGGAGGGTGAGAGCCAGCCCTGACTGGAGGTTGATCTTCTGTTTCAATGTTGTCGTACCTTCAAAAAATTTTGAGGGAGATTACATAATTACATAAAATATTATAGAAAGTGATCTTTTCATTGCCCATCTGTTATTTATGTATAATTAGAATGTAAAGTTTAAGTAGTATATTGTATGGCTATGCCGCTCCTTTCTTTAAGGTTCTTTAAGTAATGTGTTGTCTGGAAGAGATCACTATTAGTGATAAGATGGCCCGCGCACACTTTTTTTTTCTTTTTCTATGTATTTTATGTTTTATGTCACAATAAAGAGTTTATCGTTTTAACCAACTATGAAAACAATTTCATAACTGAGATAACTTGAATCAAAAAACACTTTTTTCCCAGAAAATCAGAGCACAAGATTTAAAGAGACTAAGGCCAAATCCATACTGATGAAGTTAAAGGCATCATTACAATCAAATGAAAGGCAAGTGATGCTTGTGCGTATAAGAATTCATTTAATTATACTTCGATAAAATATGTAAAAACTCCCTGGCACCCAGGTCCTCACAATGTTTTCTTTCACCATTAAGTAAAACATGTGTCACTCAGAATAGTTGGAAGAGCATGCCTGCGGATTGACCAACCACCCTCAAGTAGGAGACTGGATGTCAAAATCACTAGGTCACCACTATTTTTTTATATCTTTCTTTTATATTAAGCACCACTATTCTTTGCATATTTTTTATTATTATTTATTATAATAGGCTTAGCAGCTTTCGCTGATGTGCCTAAATCAAAACTTGTGCTTGTGATTTACTGTTCTATTTACAGATATACAATTATAAAATTGTACCCAGTTCTTTTTAAGTCATACTAACACTTTAATACAAAATAAAAATACAAACACTTTATTTTTCAAAAATGTTTTTAAAGGTAACAAGAGTAATAGTAAAAGTAAGGTACACATTAAAAAACATTAACATTATTATTAATCCATACTAATATTATAAATGCGAAACCATGTCCATCTGTCTGCTACACTTAAATGGCCCATATTTTCAACAGATTTTGATGACATTTGGTATAGAGGTTGGTGCATCACAGGGAAGGACATAGGCTTCTTTTATCCTAAAAAATTAAAGAGTTCCTATATGGGAATGTAAATGTGTATCTGCACCGAAAAAGTTGCAGGCATAGTTAACTATATTAAGTAACGTAGGATAAGTCTGATCATAAGTCATATAATGGGCCTTTATTGTCTCATTCAAATAAACAAATTTTTTTTTTTTAAATTTCATTAATAAAGTACCTATTCATTCAATTATTCATTTACTTATTTACTTACCATTTATTCTCTCCCAAACACACACACTAGAGTCAATAGCCCCCGTATATACCAACAAATTATTTCCATCAACATATACACCATGGATACAAGACACTCCATCTTTGTGTTCCATCAAACTACTGGAAACCTTCCATGATCCATTCTCTAAAGTCCAGATTGCAGCGGTCTTGTCGGCTGAGCATGATAGCAATTCTGTGCAGGTATTATCAGATTTTTGGAGCCATTTTACTGAGTTTACTTGTGATTTGTGATGGCTGAGGACTGTAAGTGGATCTTTGTTTTTGATATGCTGAAATTAAATAAAAAGGATGATTAAAAAAAGGAAAAAGGAAAGATAGAATAGGATGATTGAAAGGATGATTATAGCATCATTACACATCGGCCAACAGACTTCCACTGCTGGGCATAAGCGAACCCTTATGAACATTACACCTTCCCTTTTCAAACACTTTTATCATTCTTTTTTATTGTTGGTTGATAAATTATGTACTTATTGTGGCAGAATTTTGAGGTAGGGGTTCCAGGGGTCTCAAAATCCTTCTATTTACTTACTTGCTTTTGAGGTAGGCTAAACAGAAAGATATGAGTATCCATCTGTTTAGCCTATAGGTCAGGGAACATATTAAGTCTGTAGATATAAATGCCTTAACTATGTATTTTGAGGACATAAACATTATTAGTTTCATAAAGCTTGCTGCTAAGTTGAGTAACCCTTTTTTTTAAGTTATGGGTTACTATAATATTCACAAAATAAATATGAAAACATAACTTTACCGTGTCGTAAATAACCACAGCATTGCAAGCACCGAAACATATAAGACCTTCGTTGTTCCAATCAGCTATTTCTGGAGTGCGGTTGCACGCTGCTGAAGTATATACTTGATCCACTGATATCTTCATATTATTTTGTACTAATAAAACACTACCTGCTAAAGCACTTGTTTTGTTTTTTAGGTTGTCAAGATAAATGTATGTTACTTGTCTCTGGTCAATGTGTTGTCAATTTTCAACTTTTTAGGTTATTTTTTTTTGGCATTTGCTGTCCAATGTTATAAACACCATACTCCCATTGGGAATTAATTTCAAATTAGAGAACTCGATTCCTTTGAAATTTTTTGCGAATAGGATAGACAAGGACAGATTATGAATTTTTTGGAGGCCCTAATCTATGACATGAATTTATGAGTAGAAATTTCTTGCGAGTGAAACACGAAATGTGAGGTGATACCCTCTCTCTATTTTTTATTTTTGGTTTTTGTTCTTGAAATAGACAAATGGAACAGAATCTTTGTTTCTTGTTGTTTTACTCTGGAATGACTAACCATAGAGTGAAACAACTTTTTAAAACAAAGATATAGGTTAAATATTGTTTATTTTTTTGAGGTTCCATTTTTAAAAACGGGGTCATTTTTTGTTGTTGTTTTTGTTATTTTTTTGTGTAAACCATAAAGAAGTGCGATAGCCTTTTTAGCTTTAATCTAGGCTCAGCTATAGTTTACTGCCCGCTGAGTTGGACGTTCATATTTTTTTTACAGAAAGACCTTGATGTGTAAGCCTTGCCCTAAAATATTTTACTCCGAATTCTAATACTTTTCGAGAAATAATTTTTTGAAAATCGCAATTTTTCACTACTTTTCACTATTTCTTACCGATTTCTTAAGACATTTGCCATAGATTACAGACTCATTCACGTTTAGTTGGCGTACTAAAGTTTCGTTTTACGTATTAGAATCCGTTCCAAACATAAAAAGTATTACAAAATTGTTACGAACGGTCAGAAATGAAAGACTTAAATTTATATACACAATCAACAGCAACTTTTATTTCACTTTTCAGAATAATTTACAACACATCACTTCAAAAATACACGGTATAATAATGCCCGAGCACGGCACGTTGTCCGTGTTTTATACGTAGCTACCTCTCCTCTCATCTCCCCTCCTCTCCTCTCCTCACCTCACCTCTCCTCTCCCCACTCCTCCTACTCACTGCTACCCCTCTCTCTCGCTCCCCGCTCCTCGCTCGTTACAGTCGGCCATCCTGCAACAATTGCCCCGCAATTGGCGAGACAACAATCAAAACTTTAGCTCTCTGATACATCAATTAGATCATCTCCTTAACACTACTGGTATCGCTGCAATCATCCCAACCCACCGTTCATCATCCCAACAGCCAACCCGCCATTCATCACCCCAACGAGACACATTACTGTCCATCTTTCAAGCGACTATCTCGCTGTTCATTGCCTAAGCAACATCCTCACTGTTCAGTGTCTAAGTGACCACCTCGCTTATCAGGCAACCCATTTCTCACACAGTGTAACTTGCCAGCACTATACATACACGCAACTAATCTTTTACCTACTTTTACTTCTGCTCGAATAAGAATCTAGCTCAGGGCTCTAGGGACATAGGATTATGGGAGTGAATATAAACCATCTCTTGTGCGAATGTCCATTTAAGTGCGATTAGAGTTTAAATTATTAAGATGACACCTGTGATAAAACTTGTAGGCTACACAATACGCTACATTTAATTACCCTTCTTATCAGCGTTACGATTGAATGTTAAAATTCACCAATAAGCCCACGCAGCAGCTACACCCATCCAAATGTGCACGCCTAAACATCTTCATCAACCTGTTCATCGCAATCAAACTCCAAGAGAACTTCACATTCAGGTACATTCGGAGCTATCGGGAGCGCACTTGCAACTATGATCACCAGTCAAAGAACTCAAAACATCCGTCACCATCAAGAACTTCAAATAATTTATAAGGTCCCCAAACCCAGGATCCAGCAAAGTCCACCCTATCACAAATCTGAATCCCAAGCAAGCTCTGGTACACCTGCTCAAGCATCACAACAGCGACAATAATGACTTAAAGCACCTTTCAAATCCCCGCATAGCAACCACACAAGGCAACCACCATACTGCGGTAAGATCATTGGTCAGATTAACCCCAAACAGTCATTGTTCACACACCGTCAAACACCATGGCAACACTCGCGCCAAGCACGCTGCACGACCGACACACGAACCACACAGCGAACCACACCAGCTCACAGTCACCAACTCACGACAGACACCCACCCACAAACTCTTGGAAAAGGCATCGCGCCGGCCAGGTGACAAGAAAACCGGGCGCACGAACAAAAAGGACTTCATTATTCCTGAATCTGCTTCGGGACAGCCGCCCTTCATAACTCCTTAGTAAATAGTTTCAAACGTAATAACAAATTTACACAAAATAAAAAATATGGAACGGACTCACAGTTTTCACTTCGCGATTGCGTCGACACACCGGGCCACATGCCCAAAACAATACGATCCCGGTGGTGGCATTCTTATAAGCAGCGCCCACGTAAGGTGCTACGCGACCGCATGGCGTGCTGCTAGGCAGCATCATGCCGCGGGAAGCATCAGCAGGCGGGCTGTACACCGCCAGAGCCCGACCACGCTCACCAACGATACATTTCACATGAAACAAAGAAATAAATTAGCACGCGAAGGTATTCTGCAAATAAATTAGCCCGCGATGGTACCCTGCACATAGTATGATTGGCTCGTGGGGTTCGATTCGTATAAGTCTTGCTGGGTAACGTGATTTACTTCGTGGCAGTATGCCGAAAAAACAAAACCACTAACCCGATACACAGAAACTAAACAGAACATAGATTCTCTAAATGCGGGTAGGTTAATTCCCTTAATGCTCCCAATAATGTATTATCTCTAAAATGCGTCTCGCCTAAATCTTTTGGTGACCTGGCAAAGCAATCTGAATGTGATATCAATAAATCGATAAAATCACACCGCTTGACGGTACCAATATTCCCCACATCTATTTCACCTAGTGACTACCCACCGACTATACCTACAACTTGTTTATCTTACTCTACTCTCCTCATTAACAAAAATAATCCCTTACCTCTGGTATCTCTGTACACTGCTCTGCAATAGTGTCCTGTCTCATTACAGCTAAATCAAACAGGTTTTTGCAAACTGCTATCCTTGTCGCTGGAACTTACTCGTGATGTCAACTACTGTCGAAATACCTCAGGTTCTATCTGATTTTCGCATCTTCTTCGACCTCACATACGTTCCTGTTTTTCTCCGTTTCCTTGTGAGATTTTTGTGGGCCTTATTCATCCCACTTCTGACTGTTACGAACGGTCAGAAATGAAAGACTTAAATTTATATACACAATCAACAGCAACTTTTATTTCACTTTTCAGAATAATTTACAACACATCACTTCAAAAATACACGGTATAATAATGCCCGAGCACGGCACGTTGTCCGTGTTTTATACGTAGCTACCTCTCCTCTCATCTCCCCTCCTCTCCTCTCCTCACCTCACCTCTCCTCTCCCCACTCCTCCTACTCACTGCTACCCCTCTCTCTCGCTCCCCGCTCCTCGCTCGTTACAAAATATTAATAATCGAGTAATAATCATATTCAAACTACAAAAAATATCTATCATTGCATTTAATAGGCATAATGGTATATATTTTCTGTACATGGACGTTGTTTATAATCATTCGATTGGAAAAACGGAACGCGTGCGTTGGCGCCAAAGTGTCCAAATGTTACTATTGAATTCAAATTTCAAACATCAAACATGTGAGTCATCGTTTTACGCGCTTTTCAGTTGAGAACATTTTTATATTTTTATTTTTTTTGTTTGACTGCCATGGCGTCTTCGAAGCCTCAGGCCTCGTCGTCGTCACCATCTTCTAGCGTTTCGTCGAGAAAAGTGCAAGTGCTAAACTCTAATGAGCCACTTGCGCTCACCTGTTCGCGTGTTATTGCTTGCCAGTGCAAGTGTTAGATTCTAATGAGCCACTTGTCCTTGCAAGTGGTGCGTCTTGTGTAGTGCAGGTGTTGGACTCCGGCGACGAAGCGAGTCTTCTGGCGTAGCCCATTCAATTAAGAAATTAACATCTTTCCCTCCCTCTCCCACTACTTATACCCCTCGCCCCCACTCCCTCCCTCCCTCAAAGCCACTTTTACCCATTCTCCGTCTTAACTATCAGAGTAAAGCAGAATTTCGGTAAACCTAACCTCAAAATTTTAAAAAATTAATATTTCGGAAACTACTTAAATTCGGAACGTCTTACTTGCAGGGGGGGTATATCCACTCCCCCCCAACCCTTCAGACTGTCTTAATATATTTACACTGTAACCACGAGAGATTTCAAATCATTTGACTGCAGTTGCTACCGCAGGCTCGTAAACAAGGTAACGATCTAAACACCGAAGTCCGAAGGTATTCAATAATCGTTTGAGTCTCGGTGGAGACTGCCATTTATAGACAAAGTACTCTGTGAGACTGCCTTACTGATGGTAAAACATTCGTATTTATACAAGTTAATACAATATGGCGTTGGGAACGAACCGAGTGAAATACATCGAATGAGTCAAATATCAGTACAATCGAACCTTCATCAATAAATAAAACAATCTTTTAACTTTTGTAGGTAACAATTCATTTCGACTTTAAACGCAAAGCTGAAACGATTAGATAATTATCGGTAATACCATTCCTAGCTCCCAGCTTAAGCTCCGCCCATACGCCATTTTTACTTACAGAAAGCTTCAATTTAAATATGATGTTTCTTAGATCCTTCTCAATATATATTATCAAAGGATTTGTGACACTATGTGCTATAACCGGCCAATCTCCTTCGTGCCCTTTGAGTAATCAATGTTCGTGCCTCCCTCAAGTTACTGTCGAGACTGTTGTGAGTGTGACTGTTGAGTCGACACTGGCGAAGTGCATTGTGCTGGCTTGGCACTAATCAAAGCTTTAAACCAAGAAAAGAAGAACTAATAGGCCTATTACACCGCACTTTTTTCCGGGCCCTGTGGAAAGAGTTGGCGTGGGCGTTAGTTTTGGCGTCGCTATTATACTGCACGTACCACCGGGCCCTAATTCAGACTGAAGAGAACGTCAAGAGACTTGGACGTGTATCTTAGTATGTTTATTATCGTTCACTGATTAAGGCACCCATGCTATCGAAGCAAAAAAAGTAGTATCCATACTAATATTATAAACTAGATGATTCCCGCGACTTTGTCCGGTTAATTCTAATAATCGCGGTTATAATATTAGTATGGATGCGAAACTGTGTCTGTCTATCTGCTAAGATTTCAAGTCCCATCTATTCTAACAATTTTGAAGAAATTTGGTACAGCGGTGGGTTACGTCCCGGAGAAGGACTACTTTTTATTCCGGAAAGTTAAAGAGTTCTCGCGGGAAACAAAATAACCTCAATACATGCGGGCGAAGTCACGGGCAGTAGTTCATATAGTATAGTAAATTATTATAGTCTTCTATAGTATAGTTCATATAGTCTATATGCTATTTTCTCCATAAATAAGGCATTTCTTTGTACATGTCTATCAGAACAACAAAACTTCTTTTTCTTTAGCACACAATGTATTGACAAAATGCACGCGCGAGCCATAGAGACAAATACTCTCTAAGCTGGTCGTGCAACTTCTGAGGTCCCTAGCCGCCCTGAATTTATTACACTACCCGGTCTGCAGAGCGATCAGGCAGTTAGGCAGTCCGGGACCACCCGTTCTCCCTAGTCTGGGACCCTTATAGGCCTATTCCACTACACTTTTCACAGGGACCCTTACATTTGAATCAGTATAGTGTAATCAGATTTAGGGATTAAGGGTCCCTAAATTGGTCCTTATGCTGTGTAATAGGCGACGCTCAATTTAGTGGCCACGCCCACCCTTACCACAGGGCCCTGTAAAAAGTGCAGTGTAATAGGCCTATTACTCCCAGAACAGTACACTACACTGAATCTGCATAAGGTCCCTGTGAAAAGTGCGGTGTATTAGGTGTATTATACATTTTGGACTATTTGCAAGGATATTCGTTTTTTGCCTTTAATTTTGTTTCAGCCAGAGACAAGTAATGGGCCTATTACACTGCACTTTTCACTGGAACCCTTGCATATATATCAATGTAGCGTAAAAGATCTAGGAATTAAGAGTCCCTAAGTTGGTGTTTGTTGCTGTGTAATAGCGACGCTCTAAATAGCGGCCAAGCCCTCGAAGGCCCTCTATTAGTGCAGTGTAATAGGCCTATTACATATGTTTCGGCGGGAAATGGGTCAAAAGGTCAAACAAATCGATGACATTTCATAAATCGCTAGTAAAATACAAACTAATACGGTTATTTGAAAAATATTGTGTTGTTTATGGTAGAAACTAACCATAAAACATTGGAAAAGTAACCTGCTATTATTCGGCAGATAATCCAAATAAAAGCTGGACACTGAGAACCTCCCAGCTCTATAGCGTGTCTCCAATGATTCCACGCGTCATTGGCGAGGTATATTGTACCGATTTGGTACAAACGCAAGCCATAAAACCAAGAATTGATTGATTAATTGAAAAATATATTTTGGCATACCCCTAAAAATGCCCGAAGTTATGGTGTATGGTATTCCAATAAGTTTCCCTTTCGAGCCTTACGATGTCCAAAAGGCGTACATGAAAAAAGTTATTGAGAGCCTACAGAATAACACAAATGCCTTGTTGGAGTCACCTACAGGAACCGGGAAAACCCTCAGCTTGCTATGTTCTTCGCTGGCGTGGTTGTTGGTAAAGAAGGCTCAGTTACAAATGAATGCTCAGCTCGGGAACTTCTCTGAGCATAGCGGTTTTAGCGGGAACTTGCGGGACAACTTGAACAAGGCAACTGCTGGAAAAGGGAAGGATAATACGACATGGGGTATGCCAAAAATTATTTATTCTTCCCGAACTCATTCACAGCTCACACAAGCTATGCAGGAATTAAAAAGGTCCAGCTACAGGCACGTTAAAGCATCAGTACTTGGTTCCAGAGATCAGATGTGTATCCACCCAGAAGTTTCAAAAGAAACCAACAATATGAACAAAGTACACATGTGCCAGTTAAAAGTTAAATCTCGTACTTGTCATTTTTACAACAATGTAGAATCAAAGAAGGAAGATAGATCTGTAAAAGGTGAAGAGATTCTAGACATAGAAGATTTAGTTAGCGTAGGGAAGAAATTAAAATGCTGTCCATATTATCTATCAAAGGAGCTCAAACAAGAAGCAGATATAATTTTTATGCCATACAATTACTTATTAGATCCAAAATCGAGGAAGGCAAATGGTGTTGAACTCTTAAATAACATAATTATTCTTGATGAAGCACATAATGTAGAAAAAATGTGTGAGGAGTCTGCTTCCTTGCAAATTAGAACAACAGACATTGCATTGTGCATTGATGAAATTACTCATGTCATGAAATCATTTGTCGAAGGGGCTGAGGAGCAGATGGATGCAACTATGGATGCTAACCAGCCTAAAGATTTCACCTGTGATGACTTATGCATATTGAAAGAAATGATGCTGGCTTTAGAAAAAGCTATAGATGAGATAAATGTGGGCGCAGAAGGCACTACATTTCCTGGTGGATTTATTTTTGAGCTCCTTGCTAAAGCAGAGATCAAGGATCATAACCAACTGTCTGTGATTATTTTAATAGAAAATCTTATTCAATACCTGTCTACAGCAAGTGCATCACCATTCCAAAGAAAAGGGAATGGACTACAAAAGATTGTTGATTTATTAAGTGTTGTCTTCAGTGGCACTACACATAGTTATAAAGAAAGAGTAAAGCTATGTTACAAGGTTCACATCCATATAGAAGATAAGAAGAATAACAAAAAGACTGATAGCTGGGGTGCACTCAAAACAGCAAGTAGTAAATCTGCTGAAAGAGTACTGAGTTACTGGTGCTTCAGCCCCGGATTTGGTATGAAACTATTACTAGACCAAAATGTCAGAAGCATTATTTTGACTAGTGGTACATTGGCTCCACTAAAACCCCTAATATCAGAATTAGGGATACCAATTGGAGTGCAGCTAGAAAATCCACATATTGTCAAGTCAAACCAGATCTATGTGAAGATTATAAGTCAAGGTCCTGATGGGGTCACATTGAATTCAAATTATCAGAATCGGGACAATCCAAAATACATCTCTTCTTTGGGAAGAACTATATTAAGTTTCACCAGAGTTATACCTGATGGCTTGTTAGTTTTCTTTCCATCATATCCCATTATGGCAAAATGTCAAGAAATGTGGCAGGCCGAGGGGATCTGGTCTAGCATTACCAATATAAAACCTATATTTATAGAGCCCCAGAGAAAAGATACTTTTAATACCATCATTAATGATTATTACAGTAAAATAAGTGACCCAAGCAGTAAAGGAGCTTGTTTCATGGCAGTTTGTAGAGGCAAAGTGTCAGAAGGTTTAGATTTTGCTGATATGAATGGAAGGGCTGTGATTATAACAGGGTTACCATTCCCTCCTCTTAAGGATCCAAGAATAATTTTGAAGAAGAAATATCTTGAAGAAGTAAGAGTTGAACACAAGGAATATTTGTCTGGTGATGAATGGTATTCCTTAGAAGCCACCAGAGCAGTGAATCAAGCCATAGGAAGAGTTATCAGACATCAGAATGATTATGGAGCCATCCTTCTCTGTGACAGTAGGTTCAACAATCCAAAATTGAAAGCCCAATTGTCTGCCTGGTTGAGAGACTACATAAATGTATCTAACAAGTTTGGTGAGACAGTCGGTGAGATTTGTAGGTTTTTCAAAACGGCTGAAACATCCTTGCCAGTTCCTAAACTAAGGCCTTTAATGCCACATGAATCAAATACTACCTACAATGAAAGCAGTAGTACTAGTGTAACAGGGGTTTCATTTCCTGTGGCAAATGTGAGAGTAATTAGTAAAGATTCCAGTAAAAAATCTGTCGGTCAGTATCCAAACTCAAATGAAGTGTACGCGGACTTCTCAATGGACTTCTATAAGAATGCACAATCATCATATGTTAATGAGTTTAAGCCTAAGGAAACTAAGGATCTGTTTAGTGCATTAGACAGTAGTAGTGATTCTATACAAATAACAACACAGTCAATGGTTACAATGCATAAAAGAAATGCAGAAGAATCTAATATTACTACAGTGTCCAAGAAAAAGAAGTTTAAAATCAAAGCTTTTGGTTTTGAAGAAAATTTGAATGGCAGCAAAAAAATAGTTGATACAGTTGTAGAAAGAGTAGCTCCAACATCTCTAATTGATTTTGTTAAAGAAATAAAAACTTTTTTGGATCAAGAAAATTATAAGAAATTTCAATTAGCGATTTCTTCATATAAAAAAGAAGGAGATTATGATTTATTTCTCACTACATTATCTGGTTTATTGGAGAATAGAAAATTGTTTTATTTATTTAAAGGCATGAAAAGATTTTTAAAAGAAAATCATAAAAATAATTTTCAAGAATACTGTGATAATGTAAAGTTTCAAAGTTGAAATACAGTCTTATTTAGTGAAATAGGTAGTTTTAAGTAGGTAAATATTATGGGTTTTATTCTTATTTGAAGGAATTATAATTGTGAAAATAAAAATGATTTAATGATCCAATGTTTTACTTTCAAAATTTGTCCATCTGTATTTTAAACAATTTGTTTTCACTCTACATAAATTTTTTTAAACTAGTATAATAATAAAAGGACTGGTTTCTGATTAAGAAATTGTTTTATTAAAACTACTCCCACTAAGTTACAAACTAAAATACATTCTTTGGAGCTTCATTAATCTTATTCTTTATTTCTACTGAGTTAATTCTCAACATAGTTTGTTGTAATCTTTGAAAATTTATCCTCATAAACTGCTTCCTACGTTTCTTCTTAAAATGTGTCTTTGTGTGTGACAGGCCCTTTGATATAATAGTTGCTGTTACTGTTACGAGACCAGGTTGGACCAATGGTCGGCCAATAAGAGAAAAATCTTTGGAAGCAGCTAACAAGACCTTGTCCAATGTTATCTTATCACCAATGTTTGGTGGCCAATAACCTTCCACTACTAGTAAATCGCCGTCCGTGACACGCCACTGTTTACCAAGCAAATGCACTATGGCAATATTGCGATGTGATTTCTCTTCAATTAATTTGTTACATGTTGTTATTACATCCTTTGTTATATCCGCAGCTGGCTGGTTCTGGGCTGGAGCATTCTGTGTTATAAATCGAGAGAGTATTCCACCTGAAACAATTTTTTTTTCAAATTGTTTATATATTTTAACTACTTATTTGGATTAGTAGGTACCCAAGTAATAATCTTCTTGACTATACCTTGACTATTGAATACACTAGCGAGACGTTGTAAGCCGGCCCTGATCATGGCTCTCGATAAATATCCGTAAATCTTATTATTTGTATTAAAACGTTTCTGCCAGAGACAAGTAACTTGTTTCTGCGAATACAAAATTAAATTTAACCTATGAACACAATTTGACAAATGACTACCAGAGACAAGTATGACTACCAACAAACTGACAATGACAACAAGGCATAGACAAAAGATCAACTTTTTGCAATGGACTTTCGCGTTCTTCACTCTATCCGTGGGATAATAAATTGTACTACCCAGTACAGTCTATTATTTGAAGGGGCAGCGTAAAAAATGTAAATAAAACATACCAGTCACGACATTTCAACTTTGCTATTAATATTTTCACCGTTGTATTTCACAAATCACTCACAAACGTCTATTTCCTGAAGTAAAACATTTAAAGTTCATAATATACTCAAAAGTAATTCAATTCAAGCATTCTGAAGCTAATAATTTATCAATTAGCTAGCAAGAATCCCAAAATAAAAACAAAGACTAATGACCTAATGGGTGTTTGACCTATAGAAATAGAATGATTCCATAGAGATGTGACATGAAAAGTGAACCATAGACTGAATGATAGGAGGGTTTAGTCGATTGTAAAAATCAAAAATCGATTACCACATCCTATGATTATGAAAGTACCTTGTGATGTTGAAGACGATATCATAATTAAACCATTCACTAATATTTTATCACCAACTTGATAATAGTCGTTAAAGCATCCCGCATTGGAGCAGCGTAGTGGGTCTAAGTTCTAATTCCCTCTCTCCTATGAGAGTGGAGGCCTGTGCCCAGCAGTCGGACGTTAATGAGCTGTAGTGATCAGTGATCAAGTACCTACTTATTGAAAAAATAATTGTGTGTGTCAACTCCGACGTACGACTGGAGTTTACTCTTTACGAACGATTTTAATATAAATGAGGGTAAATGAACGCATTTTTTATATTACTGGAAGCATTCTTGATAAATTTATTTATATTAATTATATAATTTAAATTCATCAAAATACATTACAAAGTCATGGAAACATAATCAAGTGTTACCTTGGAAACATGTACATAACGTAACGGAGAAATTTTGAATTCACTCCCCATAAATGTTCATACCGAGGGCTTATACATGAATGAAATGAGTGAGATCTATAGAGATAACTTTGACTTTGCTTATACTTCAGACATGGTTAAAACAAGATAGATTTATTTACTCACTTATGGGGGGTGGTCGTCACCCGCGTTCGTAGGAGTTACCACCTAATACAATTAGGCCTGCCCTGCACGTGCCCCCTGGTTGGTGCTAAACGGGAGACAACGCCGAACAACAGGCGGTGGTAAATTATCCTGTACCTGGGTTCCCACAAGCCTTGAGGGACTAAATCCCCTCAAAACAGTCGTGGCAGTAGTACCTTGGGAAAGTACTACGAGAGCTCTTCCCAAACCGCACAGTCACTTTACACTTACACCATACACACCCATTCATACAGACAGGCACAATACATACAGCAGACAGCAACACCTCAACACCGAATAATGGGCGGTGGACACTAACCCATCATGGCAAGCTCGCTTGCGCTGGCTAGTAGATCTAGCCAGCGCAAGCGAGCCATTAATTATTGGCAAGCGAGCTTGCCATTAATTATTAATTAAATACCCTCCAAAAAGACTGCAGGTAACACCTTGGGGAAGTGTTACCACCAGTTTCCCTACCCAATCCAAGGCGTAACTCGTACCGTGCCGATGGATGCATGGCTGGGGGGGAGCCCAGTCGCAAACGGTGTCTCCTCGATACCAGGGCGCCTCGAGGTAGTATTTTGCCCTTCGGGCGGCAAGCAGGGCTCTGCCGTCCGTGACAGTCTATTCCCTATCTTATCGTGGGACTTGTATGTATAAAACAGTAAACCAGCAACTCTCTTCCACCTCGCGTGGACCATCTCCAGGAGTGCAGAGACCGAAAGTGGACTCTGTAGTACCTGGAACTACCCCCAGGATGCAGAGGCCTGTGCAGGACTCTGAGGTTCCTGGAACTTCTTCTTCCAGGATGCAGAGGCCTGCACAGGACTCTGAAGTTCCTGGACCCAGCTCACTCGCAATGGACTGTGAACTTGTGGATGGACGAGGCAATCTTACCTCTGACACGCCCTTGGGATCTTCCTCTGCGAGTGGGAATAAACCACCCAAGGCTAAACAGTGAAGGAGGCCAGGGCACTATGTAGTCAACAGAGGTCGCAGACCCCCCCGGAGGGACCCATACCTCAAAGTGAAACGCGCAAGCGTGACCGCTCTGAGGAAGTGTCTCCCAGGGAAAAACCGGCCAAAGCACCCAAGACGTCAACGACGCCTGGAGGACACACCAATCCGCCTTCTAGCTTCAGGGACGTTGTGGGTGCCGCTCGAGTGGGCATCCGGAATTCAGAACCCATGACGCCGGAACAGATGGATATACTCCATCATGCTCTCCTAGATATAATGAGCAGCAAACGGAGTTGTACTGACAACAAAGGGAGCGGTCCATTATATCTAGGACTGACAAAGAAGGCCGCGTGGACACTGATCACCTGCAAAAATCAGACAGGACAGGACTGGCTGAGAAGGGAGGTCCCAAGGCTGAAACCGTGGCCTGAGGCAAAACTCTCCATAATGTTAGAGAGTGAACTGCCAAAGCCATGGACAGCGGTGACCTTCATCCCGCCAGTGGAGGCGTCTTCAATTCTTCGGGTCCTGAATATGATCTGGTATCAGAACGCCGGTCTTAACCCAGAGTACTGGAAGGTACTCCACGTGAAAGAGGAAGGGAATGGCAGTTATGCCACATTCTCCCTGGACGAGCCTTCCGTGGAGACCCTCCGGGCAAATAATTTCCAAGTGGGCATTGGCTTTCGCAATTTGCATTTCAAGCTGAAGGGGGAACCAAACCCTCCGACGGCTGGTGGTGCAGAGGCGAGTGTCAGCACCGGTACCGTGCCCAACGTCCCAGGCCCGAGCGGACTTGGTGGTGGGGATGCCCGTCCATCGACGAGCTCCTCTGCCCCTCGACCTACCGGACCAGGGAGAACGCCGGCTGGTACGGGAAGCAGGCAGGCTGGCGGGTTTCCCAACAGCCGTGCCGGCATACCCGGACCCAGCGGGCGTGGGCGGGGTGCGTCTGGTCAGGCGCAAGCCACGCGGGGTCAAGGCCCTCGAGGGAAAAGGAGAAAGGGCAGGCGAGCGAAGGAAACCCACTCCGCCCAAGGTAACTCAGCGCCTGGGCCGGGGATGGGTAAGCCTTCGCCCCAGTCCTTCGCCAAAAGGGCGAAATAATAGCTACCCAAGGTACTTCGGTGAAGTTCCTCCAAGCGAACCTCCACCACGCAGCAGCTGCTGCCGCGGTGGTGGAGTGCTGTCTTGTTGAAGGAAAAAGCAACCTCGCCTTAATACAAGAACCTTGGGTGACCAACTCAGTTATTCGGGGGCTGAACGCCGGGGGTAAGTTACTGTATCATACCGGTAGTTTCAGACCCAGAGCCTGCATTGTCTTTGACAAGCATATAAATTTTTTGCATGTTCCAGAACTCTGTACTGATGATCTGGCGACGGCATTTATTAACCTCAAAGGGTCGGAGGGGTCGAGGATACTTGTATGCTCAGCCTGCCTGGTGAGGTTAAAAATCCCGTTGTGGACCTCTATCCAGTGGTTGACTTCGATGGGAAACACAACGCGGAACTGCTGGTGGGTTGCGATGCAAACGCCGACCATGAAGTATGGGGCAGCAGCGACACGAATGAACGGGGTGAGTACCTTTATGACTTCCTCCTAGCTAACTGCCTCCAATTACTGAACAAAGGCTGCACTCCAACCTTCGTAACGAGTGCAAGACAAGAAGTTCTGGACATCACTTTCGCCACTACCAAACTGGCAAGATTTATCGAGAGTTGGAGGGTAAGTAACGAAAGCTCATTGTCGGATCACAGGCACATCTGCTTTAATCTGACAACTACTTCCATCAGTGAAACAGTCACTTTTAGGGATCCTAAGTGCACCTCTTGGGGGCATTTTCAATGTAACCTGGAGAGATACTTGGAACAAATCCCTAAAAGTATAAGAACGCCCGAAAGCCTGGATTTAGCGGTGGAGGCTCTATCAGGTGGCATTGTGCAAGCCTTTGAAGAGAGTTGTGCCCCCAAAACCAGGACTTCAAAGCATAAAGTACCGTGGTGGAGCTCAAAGCTTAAACGCTTGAGAGATAAAACACGGAAACTATTCAATAGGGCCAAAAAGACCAAGGAATGGGAGGTGTATAGAAGGGCCCTTACTGAATACAATAAAGAAATTAGGAAGGCGAAAAGGGCATCGTGGAGGAGGTTCTGCGAGGAAATAAATAATCTTCCTCAAAGTGCGAGACTCCACAGGGTGCTCGCTAAAGCCAAACCTAATCAACTCGGGCTTCTCAAAAGGCCAGATGGTTCCTTTACTACTAACGAGAGGGAGACGCTGGAGCTATTAGCGCTAACACACTTTCCCGTCGGGGTAGTCTGCAATGCAAACGAATCCCCGGTGTGCACACCTCATAAGCCTCATCCAGAGGATTGGAGGAGAGCCGCCATAATCTTCAGACCCGGGGCTGTAAACTGGGCCATAAGCTCCTTCAAGCCGAATAAAGCGTGCGGAGCTGACGGTGTTGGGCCTCTCCTGTTACAGAGAGGAGCAGCGCTGTTAACTCCGCATCTGGTAAAAATCTTCAGGACGAGCTATGCCTGGGGATACATACCAGAAATTTGGACTAAAGTAAAAGTCATTTTCATACCTAAAGCAGGGAAGAAGGACTATGCTTTGCCAAAAGCCTTCAGACCCATCAGCCTTTCCTCGTTCTTGCTAAAGACGATGGAAAAAGTGCTGGATAGGTATATCAGGGATGTGCTTCTCATTCAGAGACCCATCCATAGCACCCAGCATACCTACTGCAGAGGTCGCTCTACTGAAACTGCCCTGCTAAACCTTGTCGATAAGGTCGAAAAGGCACTGGAAGATAAGGAAATTGCCCTCTCGGCATTCCTTGATATTGAGGGCGCTTTCGATAATACTCCCATCCGTACAATAGTAGAAGGCCTAGCCAGGAAAATGGCAGACCGTACCACTGTAAGATGGGTAGAAGCGATGCTCTCGAACCGCATAGCCATAATTGAGCTAAACAACTCCTCGTCAGAAGTGCTTACGACTAGGGGGTGTCCTCAGGGGGGAGTTCTTTCGCCTCTCTTGTGGACCCTCGCAGTCGATGAACTTCTTAGCAGGCTGGCTGACCTTCACTTTGATGCCCAGGGCTACGCAGATGACCTGGTAATCACTGTGAGAGGTAGCTGCCAAGGTACCATTTCGTACCTCATGCAGAAAGCACTCTGCACCATTGAAAAATGGTGCAAAGAAAACGAGTTGAACGTTAATGCGGGTAAGACCGTATTGATTCCATTCACCAAAAAGCGCAAACTCGACAAGCTCGTGCCGCCCCGGTTGAATGGTATTGAAATACCCTTCTCATCTGAGGTTAAATATCTAGGGGTAACTCTAGACCAAAAACTAACATGGAACCCTCATGTGAAGGGTATTACCAGTAAGGCTAAACAAGCCCTAGGTATCTGTAGTCGGCTGGCGGGGACTAGATGGGGAATCAAACCCAAAATAGCCCTCTGGCTCTACACCGCCATAGTGAGGCCGACGCTATCGTACGCCTCTGGAGTAGGAAGGCGACCCAGAAGACCACACAAAGCAAGCTAAGCAGCATACAAAGAACTGCTGGTCTGCTTATCACAGGAGCCATGAGCACCTCTCCGGGAGCTGCCCTGGATGCATTACTGAACCTGCCTCCTCTTCACATTTATTTGGAAAAGGAGGCGAAGGTTAGTATGTACAGGATCGTCAGCCAGAGGGAGGTGAACTGGCTATCACAAGCAATGAGATCTCTCCATGACTCAGTGCTTGAGATACCAATTTTGGGGATGCCAACAGATAGCATGATCCCAAAATATCACTTCCAGAGGAACTACTCTGTGAAAATTTCTGAAAGGGATAAACGGTTGAAAAACCAAATTACTTGGAGACAGGGCAGCCAAAAATGGTATACCGATGGATCCAAGTCAGGCAGTGAAGTGGGCTGTGGAATTTATGGAGAGCAACCCAAGGTGCGACTGCACCGGAAGCTTGGGAAATATGCCTCAATATTCCAAGCAGAGGTGTATGCCATAATTGAATGTGTGGAAACCCTACTGGAAAGCAACACTGTCAACAAAACTATTTATATCCACTCGGATAGCCAAGCAGCTCTTTCAGCCCTATCCTTAGTGATCTTCAACTCGAGGCTGGTTGAAAACTGTTGGCGACTACTGAACACCTTAGCCAACACAAATAAGGTGATTCTTCGTTCGGTCCCGGGGCATGCGGGTATTGACGGCAACGAAAGTGCCGACGAACTCGCAAAGCTAGGAGCTAGGGAGCGGCAAACTGGACCTGAGCCTGTGTGCGGCATACCTAGGAGCCTAGCCAACCTCACCCTGTTGACCTACTGCTATTATGAAACACTGATTCGCTGGCGAGATCTTCCAGGAATGAAACACTCCAAAGCGCTAGTGAAATCCTTCAATAAGAAGGCCGCCGCAGCGGCACTAGCGCTTAGTAGGAAAAACTTGTGCATACTAGCGCGGGCACTGACGGGGCATTGCGGGCTGAACAGACACATGTTCAACCTAAAGCTCCGAGAAACAGATGTGTGCAGGCTCTGCTCTGAGGCTGAGGAAACGCCTTTGCACCTTATCTGCTACTGCCCCGCTTTAATGCACAAACGTAACCTCCTCTTAGGGAAACACTCCGTAGACCCTGAGGAGGCAAAGAACATCCCGGCCAAAAAGCTGCTGCTGTTTCTAGCAGCAAGCAGTATTGGCCAGGAACTTTAGATAGTGGCGATCACAATAGATCGGCAACGGTCAAAGTGATACTGGGCTTCGCTACAGAGCCCTGCAACGCCGCATCAACATGAAGAATAAGACTCACTTATGTCCATCTCGTTTTAACTCTAAGTAAAGTCTGAGCCAAGTCAAAGTACGCTCTATAGATCTCAGCATTAATCCCGAGAAGCGACTGCGTGTGGTAATTGATTTCAGAATGTATTAATTCAATCGTTCAGTCACAATTAGTCTGTCAATGTTTCCATCACTATATGTCCAATGGCAATTATAATCACGTGATCTGACGCCATATTTGTTTACATGTTTTACTTTGCCTCGTCAAATAGACGGTAGTTCAACCGATTAGTACAACCGTTGAATTAGTAGAAAATATAAAATTGATGAACTCACCGAAACTAAATGAAATTTAAAAAAAATCCACATCCATAGATATGAATTATATTATGCATAAGTTTTTTAACCTGGTTTTGCCAGCAATAATTTACAATGCTGCCGACAAACACAGGAAAAAAAGGTTGTAGGTGCGGAAAAGCTATAGGTACTTTATTGACAGGAGGATAATAAGATAATAGTACATTATTGCAAAGGCTGGGAAATAGGCAATTGCAGGTCGAGTATGAGTTTGAAGGCCGAGCCGTAGGCGAGGACTTCACTAATACGAGACAGGCAATTGCCATTTCCGCCGAGGCATATATAGTGCTTTTCTCAAAAGAATGCAGGGAAATAAAACATACTTTTTATGTTATACATTAAATTTAATTTACCTTTGTCGCTAAATATATATCATCTGGGGCTTTAATTAAAAATTGCTTTATGTTTTCGCCAGTAAAAATTTTCGATTTCTTGCTTTTGAATCCGGTCGATTGTTGTTTAAGAAAAGTAGTTAAGTTCCCATAATTTTTCAAGTTAATGCCGTTTTTAACATGAACTGTACATTTCAGCATGGAATAAATTGCCCATAATGTAGATGGCTTTTTAGTTTTAGCAATCTCATTAAAATACGCCAAAAATACTGTTTCGGAGAAAACGTTCACTTTTTTCTCGTTTTTCCAACTCATAAAATTTTCATATACTTTCATGTACTTTGCAACACGGGAAAGGACATAAATAAGCTACATTTGTTCCGGAAAATTAAAGATTAGTATAACCGGACGAAGTCGCGGCCCGTGAGCATTATCTGTGTATTTTAATTCCATCACGCTCAGCACTATCACATCACACTAAAAGGCGAAAATTTGTATGTTTTTTACTCTTTCATGCAAAAACTACTGGACGGATTTTACTTGGAGTTACATTATACCTACCATGGATTTATACATGCTAATTTTTATCCCGGAGTTAAAAAATCTCAATCCAATTCACGCGGACGAAGTCGCAGGCATATGCTAATATTTTATAAATTTACTAAATTGGACAACAAGTATGTTTTGGGCTCTGTACCGATACTTCCCTCGATAGAAATTTTCAAAAAATAACGTAGGTACAGGAATTGTCCACGTTTACTTAAGTACCTACTAACTGTGCTACTAATTTAAAATGTAATTATTATTTTATGTACCTACCTACAGTTTTATTTTAAGTAGGGCTAGATGACCATTGCACTCCGACGGACAGCCGGGCTGAATGAAACATGAAGCTATTAGGGTTCCTAAGAAGCTAAAAAGTAGCATAAATCCGAACGTATTTTAATGCTGCGTGAGGGTCTTCTCACGCGGCGCGGGGCGCGGAGCAACATTGTGCCCCGGTGAATGTCGTAAAGCCGAGTGAACCGGCTAGGGCCTGCATTCTAATGCTTTTTTCAATAAAAATGCAGTACTCAGCTTTTTTCTCGAGAGGACGTTGATTTATTCAGAAATTAAGTTACTTTCTTACGACGTTCTAGTTTAGGTAGAGTCGTCGAGGTATGGTTCTACTTAACTAGCAGCTGGAGGGCTTTTCCCTTTGTGGATATAACACTAAATCGCGGGCATCAGCTAGTGGTTTCTAAATAAAAGTTGCAGCAAATAAATATATATCATACATACAACTCTGACTCTCCAGTAATTTGTCAGGTCTGTGAGCTTGTGGAGGAAGTATTTTGCCCACAAACTGATGTCACTTAGTGTTGGTAATCCATACTTCCTTACTAATATTATAAATGCGAAAGCGCGTCTGTCTGTCTGTTATTCTTGAAATCCATCCATCTTTTCAACTGGTTTTGATAAAATTTGGTTTAGACATAGGTTGTGTCCGGGGAAGTACATAGGCTTTTTATCCCGGAAAATTAAGGATTTCCCCCGAATTTTTTTTTAACCCACGCGCACTGCTATTTTTGAGCAAATATTAAAATCGTCTTATGAGTTAAGTACATTGAGTTATAATTTACCAACTAATGTCTAAAATTCTATTAATTGTGTAGCAATGTAAACACTGTAAACAGACTTGTTTACAGTGTATCGGATGATTTCCTCATACATGCCGAAGTTTGAGTTTTACGCTAAGCCTCAATTACACTCCACCTTGCCGGTGTACGTTGCGCCTTAGCCCAGCTTAGGTCATGAACAGACTTATCCAGACAAAGCCAGAGAGCAAGTAGCACGCAGTGCGCCTATTAGTAAAGGATGAATAATTACGGCGTACTGTACTTACAGTTGAACTGAAGGTAAAACGTGTCAAGGTTTTTTTGAGCTCGAAATAGAACTTCTGCTTTAGTTTGCTATATTTTGTATGTAGGCCTGTAACCATTGAAGACTTGTATGAAATAATTTCATACTAGCTTATGCCCGCGACTTCGTCCGCGTTGATTGTGGTTATTTTGTTTTTGTTTTGAAACGGGAACTTAAGTTTTCGGGATAAAAAGTAGCCTATGTATTCCAGACTATAATCTATCTCCATCAAATTTCATCCAGATTCGTTCAGCCGTTCTGGCGTGATTAAAAACATACATCCATCGATATATCTATTCATCCAAACTTTCGCATTTATAATATTAGTATAGATCCAATAAAGTAGGTAAACAGTAGTTTAAGAATCCTCTGTGCAACAAAATTCACCTTTCCATGTCAGTGAGTGAGTGCGTCAATTTTTCAGTGCAATTTTAAGAAAATTGGTGGGAATGTTAATATTACATCCATCCTGTTGACGGATATAGGACATATAATCAAATAGTTTTCACGGGATTTAAAAAAAACCCACGCCGACGTATTCATCTAGCGTCAATATAATTCAAATTCGACTTGCTTTTATGAGTAGTTTGGACACTCGAGAGCTGGTGATTTTTTAATGTGATAAGATAAGATAGGCCTTTATTGACAATTTTACAAAGAATCTTTACATAAATTACATAATAATTATTACAATTTAGATTAAACGTTCATCAATTACTAAAGTTATTGTAAATAATAAAAAGACACCGATAATAATTTTAACTGTCTTGCTTCCTAGCAAAGGCCTCCCCCAGGCGCTTCCATATATCACCGTCGAGAGTTTTTCTTCTCCACTGTATTCCACTTGTTATTCTCAGGTCATCTATCATTTAAATGTGCTAACTCGTCGTAAATATGTCATTTAACACTTTAGTAATAAACTAGCGGTTCGCCCCGCCTTCGCACGGGTAGCACTCATCATCATAATAGTTGATACCCAATAATTGCCAGTCGGCCAGTAGCCAGTTTTTACAAATTAGCACATATACATATCACCTCCTCCCATTGCAGGTCGCGGCCGCGCTTATTTCTGTTGCGCGTTACTTTATTTCTATGATATTTTCTAAGATATTCTTCTAAATTAAATGGAGTAAAGGGCGAATTTGGTCTTTATTATAATGTTGTTATAAAGACCAAAGTATTATATACTTGAGATTTATAACAATTTTATTTTGATAAGGATTAATACTATGTCGGTACAAACACCTTCACAAGTTGGTTGGTTCATTGGTTTAGATCAAATTTGAAAATTATAAAAACAGTTGTTGTGTGTCAACCTTAAAAGATAGATATAATTATGCCATCGCAGACTTTTTTTTAGAAATTTTTGAGAGGAACCATTCCACAATTACATTGTTTTCGTGTAACTTTAAATATTTACGCAGCGTAACGTAAGCTCTCAAAAGAGACGATTTTTCCGACTTAGTTCACATTATTTAAATCAGGAAATAAAAACGATCTTAATAATTACAGGCCTATTTCAATTTTACCAACTCTCAGTAAGGTTTTTGAAAAAATTATTTTGAGCCAATTAATAAGTCACTTTAACACTAAAAACTTACTGCATCCCGAGCAGTACGGCTTCACTAGGGGTCGTAATACAACTGATGCGGGCGCTAAACTTTTAAAACATATACGATGCCTGGGAGCGTTCACAGAATGCTATTGGTGTCTTCTGTGATCTGTCCAAGGCATTTGATTGTGTTGATCATAAAACTTTATTACTGAAATTAAGCCACTATGGCATCAGAAATGTTGCACTCGATCTCATTGCTTCTTATCTAAATGATAGAACTCAGAGGGTATGCGTAAACCACGTGAAGTCAACTCTCAACTGCATTAATGGGTGTCCCACAAGGCTCGATCTTGGGTCCTTTTCTATTTTTGGTGTCTTAAATGATTTACCATACCATGCCAACAATGTCTGTGACATTGTATTGTTTGCTGACGGAACATCACTTATTTTTAAAGTGGATAGAAGTAAGGACAATTTTGACGATGTAAACAATGCAATATCACACGTATCACACTTGTTTACTGTCAATAATTTGTTATCGAATGTTAAGAAAACCAAGTGCTTAGAATTTGTTCTACCTAATGTAAAGAATATTGATAAAACTATTATAATAAATGGAGAAGTACTAAAAATGGAGAACTCCACAGTTTTCTTGGGGGTGACCTTGGATAATAAGCTTCATATAGAGCTATATGGGCTCATATAGACACTAGCGCGAAAACTTAGCTCGGCTGCTTTTGCTGTCAGGAAAATTAGACAGTTTACCGATATTGAAACGGCTAGACTTGTCTACTTTGCTTACTTCCACAGTGTCATGTCGTACGGCATTTTATTGTGGGGCAGAGCAGTTGATATCCAATCCATTTTTATATTGCAGAAAAGAGCCATCCGTTCTATTTATAAACTCGGATCACGCGTATCACTTCGTGAAAAATTTAAAGAGATTGGTGTTCTTACGGTGCCTTCGCAATACATATATAGTAGTAGTAGTAGTATATAATATAGTCTTTGTTAGGCAGAACATTAATCTTTACAAGAAAATAGGTGATACTCATAATCGATACACTAGAAACCGCCATAAGCTAGTAACAGCGTTGTATCGTGTGCGCAAGGTGCAGAAATCCTTTGTGGGGTCGAGTGTACGCTTTTATAATATGGTTCCCAAAGAGTTTCTGGATTTGCCATTACATAGATTTAAAGACTGTGTCAAACAGCATTTGTTAAGTCGAGGTTATTACACTATCGATGATTTTATTAACGACAAAGTTGCATGGAAGCAACCGGCCTCGCATCCAGTGACCCACAAGTCAGTGTAATACTTGTAACGTATGTGTTGTGTTGTCTACATATTGTAACCTTTTCTTTTCTATGAAAAGAGCAACTGCTGAGTTTCTTGCCGGTTCTTCTCAGTAGAATCAACCTTCCGAACCGGTGGTAGAGTATTAACGTTTCATAAGTGACACAAGTTGTCCTACATGAAATAAATAAACCATTTCATTTCATTTTATTATTGAAATTTTCGTACGGATCTCTAATTTTTTTCAAAATAAAATATAGCCTATGTTACTCGCTAATAATGTAGCTTTCTATAGGTGAAAGAATTTTTAAAATCGGTTGAGTAGTTTTTGAGTTTATCTATTACAAACACCTAAACAAACAAACAAATCTTTTCTCTTTATGATATTAGTTTAGATGAGATGTAAAGTCATGATATTAATGTATGTTCTCGAAAGTTAAAATTATCGTAAATTTGAAGAGCTTACACAACGCCTCGGTTTTGTGCAAAAGTCCTATTTTCTCGTAACAAAAATATTTTGAATCTGAGGAAAAATTGAAATAAAATAAAACTTCTTCAACAAAACACGCCTAAGATTCTATTAAAAGCACGAGAATACAAAATGGAGCAATATAGACTCGCGTTTATTCCGAATCCGGGTAGGTTTTTCAGGGCGTCCGTTCGGGCGTTTCCGTGGGCGCTCGGACGGCTTCGCCCGCGTCTGGGGCGCGTTGGCATGGCAACGGGCGGCACGCGGAGTGCCTCGCCCGCCGAAAATAAACACCGAAAGGCCTCTGTCACCTCTGGGCCTCACGTGACGTTCGGTTGCGGAAAACTAGGGAACCTCGTGTCTACATGTGTAAACTAGTACGGGAAATAAAATAGCTGCGGGTGAAATTGCTCCGTCATTTTATAGCTACACTATACTCAAATACTGGGCGAAAAACTTATCACCATTTCGTAAAATATTAGGTTAACAAGTGCTAATACCATTTTTGATTGAGAATAATGAGCTATTGGTTTTTTCATAACCCACGGGTGATATTTTGTTCTATCGCGCTAATTTATAAAATATATAATCAATAATCATAATTTTAATGTATTTTTCGAAATGACATGTCTCCTGATGTGAAAAATTTTTGACTCCTCGCTGCATTCGTATAAGGATTAGGTTCGGCTGGCCAAAAGGTTCGAAAGGTTGTGGAAACTTGTGAAAACGGGGGTGCCGTTTGCTGGGCCCGGGGCGGGCGCAGGGTGGGGGTGCGGCGGCGGTGGTGGGGGGAGTTGTGTGATTGTGTGTCGGGGTGTGCGTGCGCGCGCATCGCTCCCGCGTCAGTCGCTGGGCGGCGCGGGCCGGCGCACGGTCGATAGCTGCCGGCACGGGCACGGCCATGGTGCGCGACGCGTGCACGCGCAACCCGCCTCGCCGCGCGGTGTGAGTGTTGTGTGGTGTGGACGCTAGCCCCGACGGCGTCTTGTGCTTTTGGTTAGTATGCCTAGCCTTAGCCGCTAATCAATCGACACTCAACACAGTTGATTACGTATGATTGTGATACTACCAGGTGCTGATTGTTTTCGACCAGGAATTCAGATGAGATGAGATGTCTGTTTTTGAAAAAATCCATTCATATTTTCAGGAGCATGCATGAAAGATTATTGAAATGTCCAAATTTGTTCTTAACCATTTCTCACAAAAAATATCTCTAAATAAATACCGCTAAAGGCTTAGGTACTTAGCTCAGAAATATGAGAAATGGTAAGGAACCACGCGGTTCTTAATTTCATGTATTGTAATTAGGTAATTTGTTAAATAATCTGAACCGAAAATGTGCTTTAGGTTCTGGCCGCTACCAACTGACACTCAACAGCGTTGATTTCATAAGAGTGTGACACGACCAGGTAGAGATTGTTTTCGACCGGGAATGAGATCAGATGAGCGTTTTCTAAACAAAATGCTTTTTTAAATTAAATTTTAATATTTATGGAGTCATACTGATACGATATTCATACCCAATGCTTTCATCATTAATCACAAAAATTATCACAATTACTCGTAGGTAATGGTAGCTTATGGTATGGTAGGTAGCTTAAGTGACTCAGGAATATGAGAAATGGTAAGCCACACGATTTTTAATTTCATGTATTGTAATTAGGTCATTCCTCAAATTATTCAAACCGATCATCTGCTTTTATTCCGGCCGCTACCTTTTGACACTCAACAGCGTTGACTACGCTTGCGATTTATATTACGCGACTAGTTAGAGCTTGATTTCGACTGGGAATGATATCTCATTGCCAGCCAAAAATTTTAGAGAGTCGATTTAAATGGCAGATTTATAAAAAAAAGCTCATATTATAATGTTATTAAACTTAAAATGTTTCAAAATTAAAATACCAGGGCCTGAGAACGGTTAGGAGTCACGCGGTTTTCAGTTTTATGCATTCTAATTAGAACATTCATCATCGCCGTACATTCGCCTAAGAGCTCGTAGCAAATTCGTAGTCACGTAGCGTCCTCGTAGCACCGTAGCACTGAAACAGCCGGTCACAGGGATTTGGGTTTTATACGCGTTCGAATTTAAATTTTGCGGTTGTGTGGCCTAGTTGCGACAGGTTTGACGACCGTCCTGGCGCTGTGGTGAGAGCTACGTTGTTCTCAGCTAGTTACCGACGTAAATGATTGGCGTTATTATTTATCTATCTAACATACTAGTTATCAATCTATCTATATTTTGTCCTAATTGACCCCGCCCAGAATCGAACCCGGGAACTCCCAAAATGAGATAGATAGATAGATAGATAAATACTTTATTGCCACACAAAACATTAAAAAAAGAAATGAGATTGCATTTTGCTGGTTATCTTTACATGGCCCATTCCGGTAATCAGGTAATCAAATCAAAGAGTTCCCACGGAATTAAAAAAAAACAAAAACGCCCAATCGTGGGACGCCCAACTACAGCGAATATTTTTAGCTTTTTGACAACTCAGTTGTCACTTCTGTTTATTAAGTACTACCCTCTTGGAAGACATTTTAAGTTAATTGGCTCCTGCGGTGGTAGAAGAGCTGGCTCATTTTTTGCGCCTGGCTGTCTAGCGTGGATATTTTATTGTGACGATTTCGATAGACGATCACCATTCAACTTTTATGGTGTTCACTACGCCAATACTTAAGAGTTCAAACTAGACATTATTCTTTGTCCTATCTTTTATTTTATTTTTGGCAGCTCGATTCAATGTTGTTCTGATGCGTTACTGATTCGATTTTTGATAAGAACCGACTTTTTGTGTTTTAATTGATTTGACACATTGATATTATCTTTACTCAACACTTTTTTGTTTCCTAAACATACCCAAGCGTTTAAATGACTGAGTGTATAAATGTATGCACATAATACAATACAATAAATGTACATGAATACGTCAGATCATAGAAACCATCCATCCCCAAAGCTGTATGGTGCATAAAGGACTATCAAGAAAGCAAGTGTTGAAGCTCCGTGACTATTTTGAAAATTAAAGTTGTACTTGTAATTACCAGATGAGTATACGAGTTACGAAATATCGGACAATAGGGCACGTAGCTTCACTATTGCAAAAAACTATATGCGTCTATGGAGTATTGCATTTTTTTGTCAATGGTCGCCTTTTAATATTTATGACACTTCATAGGCGTGCTTAAGTCAAGAGTAAAATAAATGATTGGACACATAAATACTAAACTGTAAAGTTTTGGCGTAGTTCAGTAAACCTCCGATAGATGCCGCTGCGCGCTACAAGCTCACAACTCAGCCCGACCGCCGTAGATTATTACAAGTGATAAAGATTTGACATCCCATTTGCATTTTTGGATCGGGTTCAAGTTTAAAAAAAGTTTCAGACATAAATGTATGTTTTTATCAGTTTTGTTTGGAGAAAAAGAGAAAAATATGAATTTTAAATTTATTTCCAAATTGCCGTGCGGTTATTAGAGTAAGTAACTAGGTCGAGCGGTTTTCTTAACGAAGAAAAATTTATTTTTAAAACTTTCCTAATTTAAGTGTTCACCAGGTTGATAAAAATGTTTGCATAATCATTAGTTTTGCTTTATGTATCATCATATCATCTTGACGTATGATTTCAAAAGTTTATTAAATACTAGTAGGTGCCTTTGTCTTCGTCCGCGTGGAACCTATTTTTGTACGTGATTTCGTCAAAATCGGTAACAAAGATGACTCGTGAAAAAGTGACCGAAAATGTCGTTTTTATTATAAGTACTAGACGATGCCCGCAATATCGTCCGCATAGATTTATGGGTTTTAAGAATGTTGTGGGGATTTCTGTCTGTGTTGTGGGAGTCTGATAAAAAGAAGCCTATATCCGCCTCCAGATTGCACCAAAATCTCCTGCACCTATCTCTGTACCAAAATTACTCGCAATATATTCGTAAAAAAGGATAAACTGACAGACACCATCTTTCCGACCCATTGCCGGCTCACTGGTGCGAGTCTCCTCTTGGAATGAGAAGAATTTAGCCGTAGTCCACCACGCTGGCCAAATGCGGATTGGCAGCTTCACGCAACATCATTCGAGAACATCATTATGTTCTCGAAGGTACGTGAAGTCTCTGAAGAACTCTGTGGCATGCAGGTTTCCTCACGATGTTTTCCTTCGCCGTTTGAAGCAAGGTTAAAACGCACATAATTTCGAAAGTTGGAGGTGGGTGAGGGATCGAACCCGCGATCCCGTATAGGAGGTCAGGTCTCTCAGACCGATATAGTCTAGGCCAGGGTAGGCGAACCTTTATTAATCAACGTGGCATTTTTTCTAAATAAAGGTTTAATGAGGTAACAGACGTGCCATCAAATAATTTTGGCTTTGTGATTATTGGGATACTACTATAAATACTACCAACTGAAACCTCTTAAAATTTAACTACAAAAAAAATTACATTTTGCAATGTCTCAATTATACACGTTATTTAAATTAAAGTAAAATTAGTGTGACTTCTGTTGTTGCAGATTAGATGATACTTATGTTAGGGGTTCTTTTTCTTAGTGCATAATGAATTTTGTGATCGGTGTCGTGCCCAAAATAATATGTCGCGTGCCATTGGTTCGCCATCCCTGGTCTAGGCAATAAATCTAGTGGACCCCAACAATAATTCTTCAGACGACGAAACTTTACAGAATGATAAAGTATCATGAGTTAAACGTATATTATAAATATCCAATAAGAAATTAAAAAGGAAGTAAGGTTTTTTTTATGTTATACCCAATTGTTAAAGAATGAAGGTACAATATCGCGTAAACGCAGTTTAGATTTGATAATAAAATCGGTTTAAATATCGATGTGCCTCATTTTTTTTTGATATTTCGGTTTTTAGTGTAAATATACTAAATACCTACTATTAATTTAAGATGAAATGGAGAAAATATTCAGTCATAATATTAAGTTTTAGGTATAAATACCTAACTTCCGCATATTTTTTGTTTTTTTTTTGTATTAGTTACCGTACTATAACCCTTGCAAGTTTCAGCGACTGAGGATTTAATGTGGGGGGTCTCCATACAACGAATCGCCCCGTTTCCTGGACTATTTTCTTTAAGCTGCGTTTCATGGGTGTTTCGTGCTGATATTCTGCCCTGTCTTGTCATGTGTATTCTCCCCGAGCAATGCTGGGACGGTTCCACTAGTATATCTTTTACCTCATGCACCTTTCAAGATAAAGATATCTATTTTCGGCCTAAGTCATGGGTCTCAGTCCGACATGCGTAAATCATGAACCGATTACCGGATTGGGTCGTAAAATGAAATCTCATTTTCCATTAGCCGTTGCTATAAAATAAAACGTAGGTAATGTAATTTGTCTAAATCCAAGGTTTATCTACGATCGAGATTTATAGTTTTTTAGAGATACACTTTTTGAACGTCAATCATCTTTATTTATTATAAATGCGAAAAAGTGTTTGTTTGAGGGTTTGTCCTTCAATCACGCCGAAAAAGAGCAACTGTTTGGCGTGATTGTTTGCCTGAGAATCTGGAGAGTGGCATAGGTAACTACTTTTTATAATTTATATCCCTGAATATGAAGGAGTTCCCGTGGGAATAATGACAGCTTCTTTATCATTAATGCCTGAATAGATTTGGATGAATGGGTTATCGTAGAATCCTTGTACCATCCCGAGTCACACTGGCTATATATTTATTTAATTCTGCGTTCGTGTTCATTAATATTTTTAGTTAATTATAGCTTTTTATTGTATCCGTACCAATACATATGGGGAGACCCTTACTCAAATGCTTATCAAGCTGTGACGTTAAACGTGGCAGTATCCTCAGGAGCATTTCCACCGACCGATTATAAAGTACACCTGAGTGCGTTTAATAACAACCATCAAAGCCATATAAAGCGAGTGGCTAATTTGTATATCGGTAATATTTACCCGCTGATATAATATACGCTACCTAACATTACGGAGTATAGTTCTGGTTTGTTTTATTTCTGTTAGGGACAAGGCAGTTATATAAAACCCATACCCCTATTCGGTTTCTACACGGCATCGTACCGGAACGCTAAATCGCTTGGCGGCACGTCTTTGCCGGTAGGGTGGTAACTAGCCACGGCCTAAGCCTCCCACCAGGGCAGATCCTGTATTGTCCCTGCCGGTGATCGAACCCGGGACCTCCGCACATTAAGACAACAGCGCTACACACTACGCCACGGAGGTCGAAAGCGACGATGCAGTCTACGACGGAGGAACGGACTTAAATCTGGCGATGCTGCTAGGTCTGAGGTGCCAGGTGTACCAACGCTGATTTTCAGTGATTGCCTTTAGATGCGAACGTCAATGGCATAGCATTTTATATATTATTGGTCCTTATATATGAAATTGGCGTTTTGTAAGGGAGGAACATAAAGTCGATTTTGTAAAAATATAATTTAACTATTTAATCAAAGTATGTATCATTGCTATCTATGCACTTTTGCCATGTCATAGGTAGTTCATTGATCCCTTTACTAAAAAACTCACTCGGACGGGATTCAATAAAATCTTTGAAGGCGCTTTGGACTGCCCCATCGGAGATGAATTTTTTCCCTTGCAAGAAGTTATCTAAATTTCGAAAAAAATGGTAATCTGTTGGAGCAAGGTTCGGGGAATACGGTGGATGTCTTAGACATGCCAATTGAAGCTCCTCTAATTTGGTAGCCGTCTGTTGTGCAGTGTGTGGTCTAGCGTTGTCCTGAAGGAGCAGGTGGCATAAAGCGATTGACCAGCCTCGGTTGTTTAGCAGCTAGCTTTTGCATCATGGTTTGCAGTTGCTGACAATAGACATCCGCCGTAATCGTCTGGCCAGATTTAAGAAAGCTGTAGTGAACGACACCGGCACTAGTCCACCAAACGCTCACAAGTAATTTTTTTTGAGTCAATTTTCGCTTGGGGCTGGATTTGGCTGGTTCGCCAGGACTCAGCCATTGCGATGAGCATTTCCGATTATCGTACAGGATCCACTTTTCATCACAGATAATAATTCGATTTAAAATCCCTTCATTATTGTGCCGGTTGAGTAATTGTAAAGCAGCAGTCGACGCGCGTTTGTCTGTTTGCTGTACTCAATTCATGAGGTACCCACCTTTCAAGCTTTTTCACCTTCCCAATTTGCTTCAAGTGCATTAAAACAGTTTTTTCACTAACACCGCAGCCTGCAGCTAGCTCGGACGTGGTTTGCGATGGATCCGCTTCCACAATAGCCTTCAATTCTTCATTGTCAACTTTGATCTCCGGCCGTCCACGGGGCTTGTTCTGCAGGTCGAAATTTCCAGAACCAAAAACGCACTGTGTTTTCTTTTGCGACACCGCCGCCATACACATCATTAACCCTTCGAACCGTTTCTGCAGCACTGGTGCCACGATGGAGCTCGTACTCGTAAATAACGCGATATTTCAAGTTTTCCGTTTTGTAAACTGAGTGACGCAAAGAAAAAACCAAAAGAGGAAAAAACTAATGAATTAGGGTTTTCAAAATACAAAAGCATGAGTAAATATCAGAGATATATCCAGAGATTATCCCCTACAAGGTCACAAACTCACAAACTTTACCTCTTCATCATATTAAGTATAGATTTTTGGCAGAATATGATAATTTATATCTTTGAATCAAGCAACTCATATAATTATGAAAGAACTAAATAAATAATAATTTATTCATGAGAATGTAGGTGATATAAAGTTGACATATAAGGCTCTCAACATTGTATTAAATAACCTGAAAAAGAAGAAGAGCTCCCATGGAGTTTTTAAAATCTTCAAATAATGCGAATGAAGTCAAGTCAAGAAGTAATTGCTAATATTTAACGCTAACATTACAATGGCAATGTATAAAGACTATCACCCGTTCGGAGAGAAGATTATACATATTATGTAACAAATCGTGATACTCACTTGTGAATATCTTAGCTTAGATCTTAAGAAACATTCCCTATCATTGACGTATTCAAAAGGTGTATCTTTCATCACGACAAAATGTAATATCGTGACATCTTCAAATCGGCTTATAGCGCACCGAGGCGATTTGTCAGAGCTTACACATCTTATTTTACAATCGATTTTATTGCTGCATTCGTAAGGGATATACTTTAGGGCGTAAAGTATATCCTGTTCTGATTGTATGGAATTCTACAGAGGGGGAAGAATTTTAAAACTGAATTAGAGGAATTTATTTAATGTTGGATCGAAGTTGTCAACAGGATGTTATGGAAATAAGTATTATATTGTACTAGCTGATGCCCGCGACTTCGTCCGCGTTTCAATTCCCACTGGAACTCCTCAAGTATCCGGGATAAAATGTATGAGCCTATGTCACTCTCCAGGTCCTCGACAATACCGATACAAAAAATCACGTCGATCCGTTGCTCCGTTGCGGTGTGATTGAAGGATAAATCAACAAACAAACATACTTTCGCATTTATAGTATTAGTAAGTATATATGATTAGGTATTAATTGTTAAATTGTAAAATGTGATTTCTTTAATAATAATAATTTCATAAATGTTGCATGCCAGAAATGGCTGAATACATGCTGATATGTGTTCACAACGGATAAATAAATAAATACATGAATTTAATCTAGGCAAGTTCGCTCCACCTTAGGCTGCATCACTACAAATACTAATTAATCACTTGGAGCCACATCTTTGCTAATAGGGTGGTAACTAGCCATAACCGAAGCCTCCTAGCAGGCAAAATCATATATTATATTTGTCTCTCGGTGTGTAAATAAAACTGTCTAGCTAAAGTCGAATTTAACCATACGCCGTTGACTATAATGCCAGTTTTTATGGTTACCAAGAGGCCAAAGGTATAGGGCCTATAAACAAATTTGTTGGGTATTATAAGGTTTCAACGCTGTCATTAAGACCATTAAAACCATTACTTTATTTTGCAACGGCTAGGCATTTTCGGGCCATCCCTTAGGACTTAACGTGCATTATTAAAATTGAGTGAAAAACTCTTTTATAACTGACTAATAGACTGACTAATTAGCTAATCTACTGGTGCGAGCGGATTTTCAAAATAATGGTTTAAAATGTCCCAATTTATTTAAAGCACTAAGCTGTAATAATTAATCTAATATTTCAAATGGATACGTGATATATTATCGACTTTAGGTGACTAATTGGTGTCAATTTTGCTGCACATTTAAAATACTCATGTGGAGAACAGATCATGTGGAAATGTGGAGAGAGAATTAAAATTATACAGTATCGTAAGTTTTCCAAGCTTTATCTATGGTACTTATATTATAAAGGCGAGAGTTTGAATGGATGTATGGATGAATGGATGTTTGTTACTCAATCACGCTATAACGGCTGAACAGATCTGGATGAAATTTGGTACTGAGATAGATTATAGTCTGAAAATAAAGAGTTCCCGCGGGAACCAAAAAACCTCAATCCACGCGGGCGAAGTCGCGGGCATCAGCTATAAGTTTATAAAAAAACTAGATGAACTCTTGAAGTATCCTATGTGTCAGTATGTCAAATTTCATCCAGATCCGTTCAGCTGGTCTTGCGTGATTGAGTAACAAACATCCATCCATCCCTCCAACCATCCATCCGTCCATCCAACCAAACTTTCGCATTTATAATATTAGTATAGATGGAAACTACTATTGACAATTAATAGGTAACTGTTTAATAAAGCTAAAACAACTCAAACCAATCAGCGTTCGGCGATGTAATCTCCGAGATGACAGGGGAATAGGGGAGGCTAACAAGATTTGCTAGTCATACAACGATCTAATTGATCGTCTATTGCATTTCGGAGTGGCCAATTGAAGATAAAGTTTTAATCAAAATGAATCGTCACAGTTCAAACTCCAAGCAGACTAATTGATTCGGAATAGGCGATTAGTTTTATCGTTATTATGATTTCATTTCTGAAGTTGCTGGGTACGGGTTACGCCAATTGCATCTTCAAATGGAATGAAATCTGTATTTCATGTGGGACAACTTATAAATATACAAAGCATTATACAAAGTACAACTTAACAAATTAACTTATAGTACCTATGTACTCTGCCTAATTTAAAAAACTAAGTAGAGAACTAAATAACTAAACTTGTGTCAGTTGTGATATGTAAGGTTACGTATGTGTATATGTAAACTAACGGTTTGCGGATCGGAAGAGGATTTTACTCAGAAAAACCGGCAAGAAACTGAGCAGATACAATATCACAATAGATATGATTTAGATACATACGTAATAAAACAATGGATCTAATAATATATTAATGTCCTCCCGAACGATTTTAGGCCACGACGGCCTATCTTCAGAGAGATTATACACAGGTGCACTGTTTTTCACAGATTTTTCATGAGCATACTTTTTTTCTTATTTTATTAATGAAATGTGGAATTTTATAAAAGATTATGCTCATTCCCTATTAAATTCCCATTTACAACGCAAACGACTACAAAAAAACTACTACATTTTGCAATGGACGCGTGTCTTGAGCAACCCTGGCGGCCATTACAAAAACCGTCGGTGTGTTTAACGGCGGCAATAAAAACCTTATAACGTCCCACTAATTTGTTTATCGCCACTGTTTACTGTGCTTGCCCACAGATTACTTTAAGTGTTTTAATTACTGGGGACTATCGTTTACGACTTTTACTTTATTTACTTATAGCCTCGTATCCACTAGGCAACAATTGACGAGCAATGCGTGATGTTCAACAGGAACGGAAACATGGGGTACTTTTAATCCCGAAATTTAAAGAGTTCCCGTGGGATTTAAAGATATTATTCCACGAGGACAAAGTCTCGGCCATCAGGTAGTTGTTTTTAAGTGGGAGGTCCCGATTCTTAATTTTATATTACCACAGCTCGTAGACAATCCGTAGTATACAAAATCTATAGAAAATATTTAGTTTCTACATTTTTAATTTTGTAGGGAGTACGGAGCAGGGAGTACGCGGAATGACTCGAATGTATTATTTATTTTGAGCGAACAAATTACGTATTCGGTCGGTCTGTCGGAAATGAAACTACCACTACGAATCAATTCCAGAAATATTGTATTTGCAAAGAACGATGTCAATTATAATAATTGAATTGATTCCAATTTGAAATAAATCAAATAAATGTTTCGTTTGAAATACACGTTGTATAAACGTGAAAATATGATTCCCGAATGTATATCTCAAAGTGTGTCACGTGTAAAATATACAGTGGGATATTTTAAATCAAATAATGTTAGCAAGGTTGAAACGGAACGAGTACGGCGTGAATGCAGTGGCAGCCGCTACTTCCGCGCGTGACGTCACCGCCCGCCCTGACGCAGCGCTGCAACTCTATCCGCCCGCCCTGACCCCTTTCTCGCCCGCCGCTCGCCGCTCGACGCTCACACTGACGATGCAAAGATTGACGCTGACTTAACAAATTCAGATAAATCCTTGTACGATTACAGTCTATATTAATCAATGAATCCAGTAATTGTTGTGTTACTGCGGATTTATTATTTTAAGAGCTACATTATACGTATATTTATCATAACTCAACACTCAATGCTTAGAGGTTACTTAGCCACGATTTTGTCACATGTTCTTGTGTCACTAATTAATAAGTTTAAATCCAGTGATGACGCTGTCACCTAATAAGTTATAGCGTTTTTTCACTATAATATGTGTGGGGTATTATTGGTAACTTACTTTTTACTATTGAGCTAAGACGTCGAAAGTTCTTTTATGTAAAATAATAACCAAGTCCTTCTGAAGTAGTTCTTTCAACTACTGCGGAAGGACGTGGATGCCCCCGCATTATTGTCCCAAGGAAACTTCTACCATAATTTGAATAATGGAAAGAGGCTACGACCCTTAGTAATGAGGAATACGACGCAGAAAGAGAAAGAGAGAGAGAGAGAGAGCTCTTACTAGTTATTCCCTTAACAGTTATCCCATCTGATTGCCGAGACTTGGCTGGCATGGATTAAGGTTTATATTATATCCTTTTGGAATTTCTCAAAATCCTTTCACATCGCATACACTCAACCTTCCTCGAAGTTAGAGGAAATTGTAGTTTATTTTATAATTTTAACAATTATCCATACTAATATTATAAATGCGAAAATGTGTCTGTCTGTCTGCAATGCTTTTAAAGACCCATCTTTTCAACCGATTTTAATGATGTTCGATATAGAGGTAGGTTACATCTCGGGGAAGGACTTACTTTTTAGCCCGGAAAATTTAGAAGTTTCCTGGGAGGTAAAAAACTTAATCCACGCGGACATAGTCACAGGCTTCATCTTGTAATTAATATAAAAGCCTACATGATGGAGCGTATTTACTACTGTTTTGTTTCTTTTTTCATTTCCGAGTTTATGCGGCAAGGTTGCCGGTGTGAACAGCACTCAAACAGTACTTCACACGGGGACTGTTAAACAACTTTTGAAATATTATAATAGCGGTGACTGTTATTTTAAACTTTCGTTCTTAAAGTTCACAAAGTTAAAAAGCTTTCGTACGTTTTTGTTCAGTAGTATTGAAAATGTTAACAAAAAATATTCGTATTTTT
This sequence comes from Erebia palarica, assembly GCA_964035005.1. Classification (NCBI taxonomy): domain Eukaryota; kingdom Metazoa; phylum Arthropoda; class Insecta; order Lepidoptera; family Nymphalidae; genus Erebia; species Erebia palarica. The sequence goes on from OZ035983.1 coordinate 40,932,924, forward strand.
ATACACACTTAAAAAATACATTTTTACGTAATCTAAGCGTCCACTAGCAATAAAACTGTCAAAATAATCTGGCAACTTACTTTTAAAGCAAGTCAATGTTTACGAGTTTTATAAACTATTAAAACAGACAGACAGCTGTACTGTGTTATTGCTAGCGGACACTTCAATAAATTAATAAAATACTCTAGATGATATCCGCGACTTCGCCCGCGTGAACTCCTTAATTTTCCGGGATAAAAAGTAGCCTATCTTCTTTAGAGGGATGCGCCGTTAATTATTATTAATTCACTATTCGTAGTTTAAACCTTCTTTTACAAGACTTCATTGCAAATACAAGGCGCGTCATGGCTATCTAAGTTTTCGTGGAAATAATTGTACGCAGCTTTTTTCCCACATCGTGATGTTATGGTTACATAGATCAAACTCAATATCTAATTAAAATTAAATAATTATTAAAAATTTAAGAATTAATTTTTAATAATTGTTTAATTAATTAATCTTTTTTTTACACAAAATAATTGTTTCCCTGCCTAATTTTAAAAACTTGTTATTTATTCTTCATAATGAATTACTTGTTTATTAATTGTATAAACGCATGTTTAAAAAATTCTGTCATTTTGCCAAATAGAGAATCATATATACATAAATTAACTTAGGATTTGATTCACAAATACATACCTCCTGGATCGGTCAGTGTGTTAGAGGCATATAATTATATAATATTGTGTTCTTATACAATAGAGAAAGCTCACCAATGTGAATAAATGGCTAACGTGATTCGAAGACAAGTAAAAACTTTTTTCACAAGCTCCCCACTTTAGTCGCGATGACCGACTTTAAGTCTCTTTATTGTTCGAACGAATTTTGTCGTATTCATCCGAAAAATACCCGACTTTTACCTTATTGTATCATGTTTACTGGTAACATTGTGTCCTTTTCTCTTGTCCTGTATATGTCATATCTATTATATTATAATTCTCTCTACTTTATTGAATTCACGAAAAAAATTACTGTTATATGGAGCGCGAACCATTTGTATGAAATTGATCGATCGCCAGCTCATTATCAAGCATCAAGTGGTTGACAATTTCATACAAATCTACCGATGCGAAATCTAGCGACCGAATTTTTAAGTCGGAACAAACGCGACTCGATTCGATGCAATCCGGCTGCAATTGTAGCGGATTGCGTGTGATGGTAGCGAGTCGGGGAAACGCACAGACTCAATTTTAAAATGGCATATATTTGTATGTACAATGAAGTGGGGAAACCTTGTAAATAACACGTTGTATAACTGACTAGAATGTTTACTTATCCGACGTGACAAATAAAAACCAAAAATAAAAATGGTAGCAAATAAAATTGTAACCTAGATATCTATGGTCACGTATTGGTTCGTACCGTAAATGTCCCCCCCTTAAAAAAAGAAAGATGTATAGAATTATTATCATAATAAAATTATTGAAATTTTAAACTATTTATGCAAAACGAACAGTGGGGCGAGATACGCGGCCTGAACGTGTAATCTTCTGCTATATGCTTTTTTAACTCACTGTCAGGCTTTAATGTCTGTCTGAAACCGGTTTATTACTGTTACGAACATTTGTAAATAAACAAACTTTGAAAAAAAAATACATTAAGAGATCCACGGTATTTCCCTTTGGGATTAAAACGCTACCCAAAACACACACCTGGTCACTCGGTTTCAACAAAACCGCTCTGAAAACCCTACAAAAATAAATGAACAGTGTAAATACTCCTCCTCAATACGGCGTTGCAGCTATTCAAATAATAGAAGTCATGATAATATAAATTCAGCGTTGAAATTCAGTTCGGTGTACGCAAACATTGCACGATTCCACCGTATTTTACATTTTGGGTCGGTGATAACGCGGCGCGGGTTAGTATGTACCTACTTAATTAAGCCATGCTATAATTAACGTTATGACGTTTGCTTACATTTGTATTTGAATACGCATCATATTTGTGTTTCGTTTTATTGTTGTTTCAGGCGGTTGTACTGGAAAAAGATTATAATATTTAATGTCAGTTTGTAAGTGACTTTTAATGAAAATATTTAACTTAATTCTTAGGTACTAATATTGGTCAGTGAATAAGGTCAGTAGCGTTGTTCTGTATGTAACGACTCTGTGGAAATAATGTATCTACTGAGGTCGTGGTTCAACGGTAGACGTCCGCAGGCTGATATCACAATGAAGACGTTAACATACGAACCTGTGTCCGTTTATTTGCCTTGAAGACGTGTAATCAATCCATCAATTAGTAAATTCATTTATTTGTGTTTAATAGTGTACATTTGAGGAGGAATTAGTATAAAAGTGCTCCTATTCTACCACAGTGTGGTGTACAAATATCTTAATCTATACTTAATATTATAAATGCGAAAGTTTGGATAGATGTATGTATGGATGGATGGATGAATGTTTGTTACTCAATCACGCTGGAAAGGCTGAACGGATCTGGATGAAATTTGGTACAGAGATAGATTACAGTCTGGAATAACACATACATACTTTTTATTCCGGAAAATAAAAGAGGTCCCAAAAACCCTCAATCCACGCGGATCAAGTCGCTAGTTTTATATTGTACGGGAGCAGGTGATATGGCTCGACCGTAACAAAGAATGATCATCCTCCGAGCGGGTGTTGTGCTCGGGGACCACTGGTCCGACCGTTCATCTTTGGAAGTCGTATATATAGCGTAATTCAGAGAACGCTTCGTAATCGTGAGTTGGGCTCTTCGTGGTCGCGTGAATCGTACTAGTAATGCCATCTATTGGATTATGTGCGGACTTCGAAGACCGCCATACTATAATTCAAATTAATAACATAATTATTTGTTCTATTTAATCATATATAATTCCTTGAAGTCTATGTGTCTATGCAATCAATCGCGATAACGTGATGAGACAATCTTATCACAACCTTAAATGTCACTTTGGAGTCTGAAGGGAGTTTCTATTGTAAATAAAACAATCTTTACATTTAATAAATACTGATTGAAATCTTACTGATTTGTGTATAAACAAATATAACTCCTAGTAATAAGCTCAAAATCATAGAGGAGCTTAGAATGAAACTCATAAGCTTTGCCTCCTATAGGCTGATGTACGGTTCTCCGGAAATAACCGTCAGGTCACGGACGGTTCCGGACCGCCTGCGAGGGCAAAACTGATTTATTTTTAAATCCTTCAATTACATTTTATTTTCTACGTAATCCTGACGCTGCTGTGCGCGGAATCTAGGAAAAGGTGTAAGTTTCCTTTTATATTAGTACAAAGAAGATTAAAAAGAAATGATAACCATGGTTCGGGCTCTACTCCATCTATGCCAATGCCAGGCTAGAAGTCTAGGCAATAACTATAGTTATTTGTGTCGATTCTTGCATTCATAATGATATTGATTTTGTTGTTGGAAATAATATCATTTAGTTGTGAATTAGTGAAATGAGTTCATGAAATCAAAATTTTTATTTAATATAATGAATCTTTTATAAATCCAAAAAGTAAAGGTTGAATAGTCCAGGCTGGAAGTTAAGAGCAAGTACCTAGAGCCATGAAGGCAAAAATTAATAAATAAAACGCAGTAACAAAAACGCGCCTTATTTAAGAGTTTCATTGAGTTTTCTTATAAATAATTAATAAATTATTGAGACTAGTTTAATGAATAATCGAATAATAAAATTAAATCAACTATTAGGTACTTGTATGTGAATTAATTAATAGCCGCCTAACTCGAAACAAAGCAGCGCAGGTACTAGATGAGTACTCGAGTTACCTATATTCTCGAGTTTTATTTTCACGTTTTCTCACAAATGTATTGAAAAACGCTGTGTGATACACGGGCGTTAAGGTCTACATACTCGTGACGATGGTCAACTCGTCCGTAAAATCCTACTTACCACTCTTATATCACAAACTACTATTGTTGAGCTGTAAGAGTATCAAGGTAAATTAATTTGTAAATTGATCCGATGTAAATGGCATACTTCTGCCCCGTTCCGAAGCTCCTTTTGCTGGATGATTGGAATTGCAACGGCCGCAAAAACGACCACGTTTCACGAATCGGGATGCAACTCGAAACACCACGGCCGGCAGACCGTGAACGCGCCGCTGCAGCACGGGTAAACGTTTTGTCAAATGGTAATCGAAAGTGGCGGGATATTGGGAATCTGGCAAATTGCGAATTGGAATTTACCCGTTAAAATTCATTTAGAACTGAAAATCGAAGCTAGAACTGAAAACTACTGGGATCTAGGATGTCGATTTAGTATAGGCTTTTACCTAGCACTAGGATTTAGGGTGTATTGATTTCACGTAGTACAACTTGTGATAAGTCGACAAGAATCTATCACCGGTTCGGAAACTGATTCTACTGATAAGAACTGTCAAGAAACTCAGTAATCGTTTTTTTCATAAACAAAGAAAAATGTTAGGTACACTTTGTTAATTAAATACAACAATAATATACCTACACTATTATCGAATCGAGCCCGGGTCTCAAGACAAAATACTTACATCAATTAACTTTTTTTAAAATCTTCTCAATAGTCTTTCTTAATTAAAGCGAGTAAAAGAATAGTAAAAGCGTACTGTAAAATCTAGATCGCTATTAAAGGCGAAACCACACTACGGGTAGGATAATATGATGAAAAGTTCGCATGAAATCTTTGAGGTGCAGTGGTGCGCGTTGCCGTCTTATAAGCAGGAGGTTACGTGTTCGATTACCGTTGCGGGCAATTTGGGAATTTCTCATTCTCTAGTCTGGTCTGGTGGGCTACGCTTCGTTGCTATGTTGCCACGCTATCGGTGAAGACGTACCGCCAAACGATTAAGCGTTCCGGTACGATACCATGTAGAAACCGAGGAATGGGTTTATTTTACCCGCCATACCCCTACCTGATTAGTTCATTATCATGTTAGATTGCATCATCAATTACCACCAGGTGAGATCGCAGTCATGAGCTAACTTGTATAGGAATACAATAAACGCCCACGGTTATGGGAAATATACGTTTCGTCCTGTCGCGCATGTCTTTGTGCAGCTCCGACGCTGCGCGCTGACGGTTTGTCCTATTCTGAGAGCTTACTACCTTCACTTGCGGTATTATTGTAATATTGTTGACGCTCTTGCTTTAAAATAATAATCCTTATTTTAAGGACGTCAAGGTACCTTAATTGCAGTTTGATATGATGTAGGTATCTACATACATAATATAAAATTGCAATCATACTTTCGTATATTATAAATGTTTCGCTTTTTTTTTTTTGGTTGTCCTTCAATCAGAGCAACGTAACAGAGCAACGGATCGACGTAATTTTGCATCGGTGTAGTTTTGGACCAGTAGGTAGACCTCTTTATCCCGGAATAACTTGAAGATCTCGTAGGAATTAAAAAAAACAACTTAAACCACGCGAACGAAGTCGCAGGTATCAGCTAGTTGTCATAGTCATCAAACGTATTCCACGCGGAAAAAGTCGCGGGCATCAGCTAGTATTAAAACTAGTGGTTCGTCCCGAACTGAGACCTTGCGGTGTCCATAAGATAGTTTTAACAATATATTATATTAGTTAACTTTTAACATTAGACGCAAAAGAGCTAAAGAGTTATTGGAGAATCGAATAAACTTTTACAGAGCGCCATCTATTGACATCATTGTGAAGTTCTGTTACAAATACTGAAGCTGGTTAAAAATTAAATAATTTCGTTTCCTTATAATATTTATCTTATTTTAGTATTTGTTGTTCAAGAAGGTAAAGGATATAATTCAAATAACTGATCAGAAACTCAGCCTTTCAGAAAATTGAGAGTTCTGAGGTCGACTTTGGACGTTAGAAAATCTCCACTTTGAGGGGGAAAAATTAAAGAAAAATATTTTTGGACTCTATTCTCCATTATCTTTAAAATGATATACCGCAACCCTATGTGACGCTATAAAAATATTCTACTTCGCATTTGCTTCTCTGAGAGCCCCCCTAAAATAAAGATTTTTATAACTTTTTAAGCCTTAATCGGCTGGAGGCCATCGGTTTACATATTATATTTAAATTTGAGTAATTCAGAAGTTATAAGTCTCTGACAGACGGACGGACGGACAGACGGACGGACAAGTGCAAATTCACTCAAGTAGACTCAGAGACCTTCGCTTTGCTCGGTCAATAATACTGTTTTAAGCGATGGCAGTAAGTCGTCTGTCAGTAGTGTGGTTACGCCCTAAACGACCCCACGTAGGTGAGGCATCGCTTATTGCTGCGCGCGCTTGCCACCGGAAATAGACGGCAGGTCACGGACAGACGCGAGGTGAAAGCGAAAGTGATTTATTTCCAAAATCTCGGAACTTCTATTTCTAGCTGTAGTGTACTGCAGTATTTTTTCTTTTTATTTAGGACTAGATGATGCCCGCAATTTTACGCCCTTGGGGATTGAATTTTCGAAAATCCAATCCCCAAGACAGCACCTATTCGCAGCGAAAACATTCTAGATAGGAAAAAGAGGATTAAAAAGGGGTTTGAAATTCACGTAATCCACGCGGATGAGGTCGCGATTTGCTTCCTCGTTCCTAATTCGAACTGTTAGGATATGGAATTTTAGTACCACTATTTTGACCTACAATTTACTCGATGGAAAATGTCGGCGACAGTGGCATTATGATCGAAGTCTGAGTATTAGTACCTAAATCAGACTATTGCATATCAAAAGTTTCGTCTCAATCGGTATAAAAGCAAAATACCACTCACTCACTCATTTACTCACTTATCTCACATAAATCACGATATCTCTGGCACTATAAAGCATACAAACTTGCCCGTTCCTTCTATGGCGTAGACATTAGCTAAGAAATGGTTTTGAGAAAATTCACTCATAAGGGACGTAAGTGACATGAGGGTTGGAAGATTACGCTAAAGTGCTATGATTTTGAAGTATAGACGTGAAAATCAGCATTTAGGTTATAAGTTTAAAAAAATATAAAGCTGTATAGGCTTTATATAGCTTATTTAGCCTTTTAGTCCAGTCATTTGGTAGTTTTACTTGGAAAGTTTTGAAAATTGGTGAATTCATAGATTTCGACGTACTATTTTCAAATTTTCACTTTGCTACCTCGTATCTTTGCCGCTTGTGCCGTCATATTGGAAAAATGGCGCCCAAAAACAGTTTTTGGATAATATCTCCTTTCCGACTCATTTCACGATAAAAGTAGTTATGTATTAGATTAAACTACTAAGAGAAAAACTCCTACAATTTATGTGGTAACGTTTTTTTTGTAGAAGAATAGTTTTAGCGTACCTACGAGCGACTATACTAAAGACTAACGTATATCGGTACTTGCTAGGTACCGATATTTTCAACAAATTTTGACGAAATCTGGAACAGACGTAGACTGTGTCCCGAGGATTTATCCCGGAAAATTAAGACTTCTTGCGGGAATTAAAAAACAAAGTAAACCACACGGGCGAAGTCGCGGGCATCAGCTAGTCGTCACAGCAAATAACTTAAGTACAAAATCAATTATGAACAATCCGCCGCGCTAGTGATTCATTCGATTTGAAACCGTTGCCAAGTAATGGACGGTGATTGTATATTAATTTTAATTTTATTACATCAGCCCCCCGCCCGCGTATTGTTTGTATTGTGATTAATTGCTACAACTTGGGCACAGGTTGGGGTTTACTTAGTTAAAAGTTATAATCTGTAGATTGAAATGTGGTTTTAAGTAAATTAATGGATTATTATGTTAGTGGCAGTAATAATAGTATAATTAATATAATAGAAAACAAGTATTACTAAAGGTATAAAAATCTTACTAATACTATAAACTATCTTACTAGTTTGGATGGATGTTTGTTACTCAATCACGCCCCAACGGCTGAACGGACAAGGCTGAAATTTGGCACAGAGATAGATTATAGTCTGGAATAGTGCATAGCTACTTTTTATCCTGGAAAATTAAGAAGTTCCCGTGGGAACCAAAAAATCTCGATCCACGCAGACGAAGTCGCGGGCATTAGCTAATATTAATATTAAAATACAAAGGCATTCAAAAATGCTGGTCATACCTACCAGGTTAGTATACATCTAAAGAGTTTCTTTAGGAAGGCTTTTATATCTACCCTCGTGGACGGTAACAGGAAAGAGATCTGCCAAGGACACTTCCCGTTATCCTAGGTGAGCGACAGAAGAACCCGACGCGATGCGATGCCATAGAAAATACGCAGTAGCACATAGGCTACTTTTTATCCCGGAAAATTATAGAGTTCCCGCGGGAACCAAAAAACCTCAAACCACGCAGATGAAGTCGCGGGCATTCGCTAGTGTTTATTTAAAATGAATGATGTTCCCACGTCATTCAATCATCAACCACGTTATTCATAATATTTTCGGTAAAAACTTAATCAATTATGGACAATGCGACGCTCTGTTGATTTATTCGATTTGAAACTGTTGCCAAGTAATGGACGGAGATTGTATACAAATTATATTATTTTATTAAATCAGGCTCCTCGCCTGTGTATTGTTTGTATTGTGATTAATTGCAACTTGGGTACAGGTTGTTTTCATACAGGATTTACTTAAATTTTATTTTGAGTGGGAATACAATTTGAGATAATTTTGGGGCAAAATGAGAACAGGATATTATGAGCAGAGGTATTTTAGATTTGATTCCCGATTGAGCTTTTGTTTGTCATGTTTACACAATATTGTCTGTTGTGTGTATTGATTGTTGTTTTATGTAATTTTTTAAGTGTTTTCTTTATATATATTTATGTTTGTGTGACAATAAAGAGTTTATCATATCTATCTTTCTCTGATTGCGCATCGTATTCCTCAAAGCTGAGAGTCCATACCATTTTCCATTGATCACAATATAATGTTAGGAGTTTTCTTGGTACAATGATGCGGTGCTTCCCAGGTCCTTACGCAATTTTTTTTATATAAACATACAGTATAAGATGGTTTGGTAAAGAAGTACAAACATAATTATGATAAGAAAATTTAGGTAATTTTTCACAATTGTTCCAAAAATAAAACATGTAGCCCCTATAATAAAGTTTTAGTACCTATTTCTAAATAACGAGCGTTTGTACCTAATTTACTCGGCGGCGAAGGAAAACAGCGTGAATTTGCATAATATCGTGGAAGAAATATTAAGCCAAATTACCCTCTATGCGCAGGCAAGTGAAGCTCTAAATCCTCTTGTTAGTGTGAAGGCCCCTATACAGACGGGGACACTAGGAGAATATTTTTCCTCGAATTAAAATGCCATTATATCCTTTTTATGTATCGATCAATAACACAAACAAATTAATAAAAATATTTTAAAAAAATACTACTGTTTTTTTTCATAGATGTAGGATTGGTCTTACATCTATGTTTTTTTTAAATGTTTCGCACTCATTTATCCTCTGACAAGACTTCAGAGACATTTTTAATGCGAGTTTTGCTCTGAATAGGTGCCAGCTCACGATAGTGGTTAAATGGTGTATTGTATGGTCTACATTATGTGTATGGTAGTGTTCTTGTTTTTTTTCATGTACGTGTGAGTGACACTGTAGTCAGTCCTAAGTGCTCTGTCAATTGTTAAAAAGTTTAAACTAATTATATTTATAAAAAAATATACGCCGTCCAAATGATCCTTAATGGGCATGGTGCCCAAAGCACTGGTGATTTCGTTGAATAGCAAGGCTAAGCCGTTGGGCTAAATAAGCGAAATATGCTATTCTTCTTCATTTACAACCTCTTCCACTGCCAAGGATACAGATCTCATAAGAGATAAGTGCTTCCCTTGCTTTGATTTCTTTTCTTCATTTTTTTAAATTCTTGCTGCATTATAAAAAATACACGTGAATTAAAAGACACCAACGGAGTGGGAAGTGCTGTGGTCAGGAATATCCTGGTAGGATTCCATCTTTCTTCTTTTCGAGACAATTTTGGAATTTATGATTCTCTTAAATATGTCACCGTAAGATTGTAAAAACCGTTAGATAATAATCTAACTCGCGAAATTGCAAACTGTCGAAAGATTATAATTTAACGCATTATTTTTTAGTATATTGTAATCTGTTAGGTATTTTAATATATATAACTGTGGTAGATCATAATTTAACGGTTTTTACAATCTTACGGTGACATATATAAATCATAAAAACCAAAATTACATTTGTACTGATCGTTGTTTCCATTTTATATTCCAATTATTTAATTTTATTTTATAGATTTGGTCTGGTGTGAGGCTTCTACCGAATATTATAGGTTTTTAGGTAATTTACGTAAGAGGGTAAAAGAGTACAAGGGTTACCCAAGGAACGCTTAAGTTTATTAATGGGTGCAATTAATTCTGATCTGGTTTATATCCAGGCGGTAATAACAAGCTTTTAGAAACGCCAGTTAGCTTGTACCCAGGAGCTTAATTAAAAATTCTAAAGAAATCAAGGCGTCATAAATGCGTAAGAATTCAAATGCGGAAATGTTTTATTCAGGCCTAGGACAAATGAGCGGAATTCCGCGAGCGGAAATCTTCGGTTTTCTTTTAGGTCATACATTGTTGGAATGTTAGTAAGTAGCAGTGGCGTGCCATAGGGTTCAAACGTAGGCAAGCCAGCTGCTGCCCAACGTATTCTTCCGTCTACTTTTACTTATGTTGTCTTGATGAGCTCAACAAAGCAAATAGAAGGTATAAGTTACTACTAGACAAAATTAAGATATGGCAGCAATGGTAGGTAAACTACCATTGTGATTTAGGTATGTGCGAATTATATGATTTGATATTTCATTTGCCAATAATTGGCAAGGCAAAGAAGTTTCTATGCGTTGTTTTTCGAAATTACAAAAAGAAATAACGGAAATCATAAGTTTTTGGGAATTTTGATGCATTTTTATAGCATCAGTTAAATTTTTTATATCATCATTTCTAACGAAGAGAAGCTTGGAATACGACGTACATTGACTTACTTTAGGAATAAAAAAGTACGCAATAAAATTAGCTTATTATTATGAAAACAACCAAAAAATCTATTTAGTTTTATACGCGGATCTGTTAAATTGCCTTTTTCGACTTTTACAAGTTTGTGAAATACACAGGACGTCTGGTGTAGATTTTGGTGAATTTATAAGAATTGTTTTTCTGTTCTAAAGTTACATTTTACCTTATTTTCGCCAATCAATATTTGCACACACTTCAAATAGTCACAAGGAACAATATTAATTAAATCTGAACTAATTTTGTACAAAATTAACTATTAATTCACGAATAATATTATTTCAATAAACACTACGAAGTACATCGACTAAATTATGAAGGTCCGGATAGTCCGTATCACGATTCCCCGAGAGGTAGCGTGGGACTTAAATCAGACGTATTTTTAATCCAAGCATATATCAGCAATAGACAGCGCTATACTACATAAAGGAATTTTTAGCGGATGATACAGAGAATATGTATGGACATGAATAAGAAAATCAAAAGCCACAGGCCCACTCACTTACTTAACTAGGTTGTTCGTAAAACGTTCGCAAGCGCTCGGCGCCCACCGGTCGGCTTAGCAATAATTGAACTGACTGATTGTAGAACGCGCGAAATTTAAACACGTAATTTGAACGGATCGATTAATTACTGAGTTAATATTAGGTTTCGCTACTGGTAAGTAGCCTCGTATATTAACCTACTTTATGTGCGGAAGAAAGAAGAAAAATTTGCAAGTGTTTTTTGAACTAGTCATTTACTGGATGGGGTGACCCTTGCGTAGTTAAATTCCGCGGAAACGCAGAAAGCGTTTTGCTGCCCCGTTCTTAAATCTGACTGCTAGAATATGGAATGCCCTTCCAGCTTCCGTTTTTCCCATCCTTTTAATATTGGTACCAAATCAAGAGTGAATAGGCATCTTCTAGGTAAGAGCGCACCACTTCAGGCTGCATCACCACTTGCAAGTAGGTCTGATTGCAGCCAAGCGCTAGCCTATAAATAAATAAAAAAGAGGTCCGGGCATTGGTAATTTCCTCCATGAGAGTACGCGCTAGGTCGTTAGTCCGGTTTATTATTGTTTTAAATCCCGTAGCAACTCCCTGATTTTCCGTGATATCATTCGCCTGGTTTTTTACCATGCTTTTAGAATCACGAAGTTAAGTTGTTAAGGCATAATTGAGCGAACTAACAAACAAATACACTTTTGCATTTATTATATGGGTAGTAAAATGTAGTAAAATATGGGTGGCAAGTTAGTGGTATAACTTATGGATAGGATGGTGTTCTGGACCCTCATGAATCATATTCACTCTCCGGGAGTAATCAACCAATCAATCAAAATATTTTCATTTAATTTTGGTACACTGTACAGTGTACACTTTTTGGACGTCAATAAAATATAAGAAGTGGATGGTGGCAATAATTTACGGTCCCCGAAAACTAAACCTGCGTACACTTGGCCGTTCCAAATTTAGTTATTTTGCTCTGTAAATTATTGTGTTGTCACTATAATTCTGACACACACTCAATCTGGTGACCGGACAAAGTCTCCCTTGTGATTTTATTTTACTAATTCAACCATTTCGATATTGGCACCGTTTCAGCCCTTTATTTTTTAAGACCGTCAATAGAATGCTTTGTTGTTCCCATAGATTTTAGCATTGGCTCTATCAACGGTAGTAAACATAATTGTTTTTCTCCTAAACTGAATTGCAAGAATAACCTTTTTGATCATACCAATAAGGGTCGTTATCAAATGGTGTCACGGCAATAAACATAATTGCTTATCTCTTAAAATTGCATTGCAAAATTGAGCTGTTTGGATTCACAAATAAGGGTAAATGTCGCGTGGATTTGCAATGTAACATGTCAAGTTTATTTCCATCATCATCGTTAAAGCTCGGGAGTGGAGGCTGGATGATAAGATGCGAATCTTAAAGTTATGCGATTATCTTTTTATTTGCGTGGATTTGTCGCGGAAAATTTGACTAAAATTTCAGTCTTGTTTATTTAATGATTTCATTTTTTAAGGGCTGGCTTTATCAAGAGTTTTTCATGAAAGAAGTCGGGGAGTATGGATTTGCATGCATTTTTGAAGTGGTTTGCGTTGCTTTTAATTCAATTTTCAATTATTGTGATTATTAATTGGCGATCAAAACAATCTTTTTCGAGTTCGGCTGATTGGGTTAGTCCCACAAACTTACCTGACCAGGGCGACAGCGTCGCTCATTTAAATTAAAAATTAAATAACAACAAAAACTAAACAGTCATAAAATTTATTCCAATTTTGGCCACCAGGCCAGATAAGTTTGTGGGACTTTAGACGACTAACCAGCAGAAACGATTATAACAAATTAGAAATAAAATGTCTTAATTGCCCCTGTATAGGATTAAACCTAGGACCTCCCGCGTAGATCATAGCGCTCACTATTGGATCAGGGAAGTCGTCAAAAATACTCCATTTGTAGGCAGAGGGATCCTCTCCGGGCCTCTACTCATTAAAGAGAGCGATATGGAGCTTAGAGCCACGCGTGCACGAACCTTACAAGAATGCGTGATAAATTGTAAACATAAATCTGAGGCAACTTTACGAGCAAACCTAAAGGTGCCGGAATGTATTCCAACCATCTAGAATTCTACTATTGAATTTCCTGGAATTAATGGTACTTTTTACATTTAACGAAAGATCATTTTAAATCAAAACGTTAAACATCAGTAAGTCCTTCTGTTTTTTTAGCATTTATCGTTCTCAATACAAACATGAAAATCTCAGGCTTGCAGGTTTCCTGACGAGGTTTTCCTTCACCGTTAAACCAAGTGATACATGATAGCTTTTCCTTTCATAATCTTTTCTGGTGTGTTTAAACATAACTCCAAGGTACGTGCCTGGATTTTGAACCCCAGACCTCCTGAATAGGAAGCAGAAGTGTTGATAACACGACTCAAATTCGTGCTCTTTTGTCATTTACATAATCTTCGACAGTATAATAAGCTTTTTGTCAGGAGCATACTTTTAATGGATTCTTAAACTTAACCTTCATAACCCAATTTTCCCTCCAAGAAGTTAAGTATCTTAAACGCCCCCCAGCAACAAAAAAATACGCTGCCATTTCTATATCAAAACATATTTTAAACTCTGTGAGTGCAGTACCATATCTAAAATGTCAATCAATTTCCAATGTTCCGATTGCTAGACAGATCTTTACATAAAATCGAGTAGATAAAAGTACTGCAAAGTGGTTTCTGTGAGACGGATGCCAGTAATTGACTGTCGCGAGAACCGATCGCGGCGATTTGTCGCTTGTGTGTGCACGCCCTTAGCTGAAGCTTTATCCATTTCATTCGTGGTTCGAAGTTTCAATTATTGGAACTTGTGAAGAATGGTGGTACTAAAAGTGGAGTAAAGATCGATTTTTCATAATAATAATTTAATATACAACTAAATCATTAATATCGCCCATAATGCATTTGTATTGATTAAAAAAACTATCATCTACATCAATCAAAATCACTCTTTTAATATAATGCTATTAATAATTGCTATTTTGGATTATAACATGCTATTGCAGTTTTAATATATCGAACAAGTAAGAACACTAAGTTTGTCCATACTTAATATTATTAATGTGAAAGTGTGTCTGTCTGTCCGCTGTGCTTTGACGCCTCATCTGTTTAACCGATTTTGATGAAATTTGTTACAGGGATAGGTTGCATCCCGGGGAATATAGACATAGGCTATTAATACCAGAAAATTAAGGAGTTCTCGCGGGAATTAAAAAACTTAATTCACGCGGATGCGCGTGTCTCGGGCATCATAGTATATTACTAAAATAAAACTTGATACATATATATTATTTTAAGAACTTTTTTTTATTTTTACCTTTTCTTAACATATTATGTAAAATCTCTTTCTACTTTCGAAGTAGAATGGTTTTTAGTAGAAAACCATTCTACTTTTCTAGGACTCAGTAATACTAGATTGTAAGCTAAATTCTCGTAATCAATATCGAAGTATCGAAGTAATATTTCACTGGATTCTGTAGTTTACGTATCACCGCTCTTCGAAAAAAAATCACTCACTCTATTCAGGATACAATTTTACGCGAAAAATTGATTCAATTTGCGTTTCTACGAAGTGATCTTAGTTTTCTCGTGTATGGATGTTGCTTCGATTTATTTTGTTCCAACATTTTTTATCGTACATTCATACATCGAATTTGCAACCTTTTTTATATTGTATCTATTTTTGCTATGATTTTGTGCTCCGATTTTCGCCCGAATTTGGTCGTATTTTATTCTAATTATAGTGATGCAGTCTAAAATTGTAGCGAGCTAACCTTTTAAGGGATTAAGGGTATGGGTTTAATTTTACTAGCACACCCTTAATTGGCTGAAACCTTCGTAGGTTTAGTTTTAAGATGATTCCGTAGTTAATTACCACTACCGCCTTACTCTTTGTTTATTTTTTGACCTTCAAAAAGTGTACCTCTTGTGTAAGTACCAGTTTTGAATAAACTTTGATTCCTTGATTGATAGGTTTCTACGCGGCATCATATCGGAACGCTAAATCGCTTGGCGGTACGTTCCTGCCGGTAGGGTGGTATTAGCAGCGACTGAAACCCTGGGAAGATTGAATACAGTTTTTTTTGTACAGTGGCCATAATTTTTCATCGTCTCACCAAAAGGCCCGAAATATTGAGCATTTTACAACGTGCTTTATGCGATGACGATTGAGGCACGAGTGGCCTAGTTGCGACAATGCATATCAGTCATTATCAAATTGTAAACCAACGTTGACCCAAGTTAGTAACTGGATGGATGAAGTCCGAATTTGGCCTTCCCGTTTCGTCCGTGTCTCGGAGAGCTCGTTAAGCCATCGGCCTCGGTTATTATCACTACATCTGATAATAATCATTAGTAGCCAAGAGCTGAAATAGTAATCTTAGTCGAGTCGTATGCGGAAGGACCTGGAAATCTACCGCGTCTACTGTCCCAAGAAAACTCCTGCCATTAAGTGATTAATGGAAAGGGGTCACAACTCTTTGCAGAGAGGAGGAGGAGAGTGCGATGATAATAATCAGTGGTAGAATTTTTGAATTATAAGCAACAGCAAACAAGCTGGCTTTATTTCAACGACACAGAAGTGCGGTTTATTTATTTTAGCAGCTCTAACGCAATTTATAACTCCCCCAGAGCGCTGGAGCTCTGTGTCCCCCAATCGCATTATCCTAAGTTTGAGTGGAATACCAAATAATTGTAATTAGTGCTCAGACTACAGTAATGGGTTTATGTAGTTTCTTTGATACTTGAAATTGCTTTCTCTGTGACTTGTTCAGAATTTTAGCTGATATAATATTACGAGGCGCATATGGATTGTTGTCTGTATATAAATGAGGTCCTTCTTATAGCTAGTTTCCTATGCGAGCTTGAATGTGGTTTGTCCTGCAACAGATGTATGGCTTGACTTTTTCTTGCACGGAGTTCGTGGTTATATAACTGTTACTAGTAATCCTGGAAAATTAAAGAGCTCTCAAAGATTAAAAAGCGGCCCATCTTTTCAACCGATTTTGATGAAATTTTTAATAGAGGTTACATTTAGGAATTTCTCCGGGAATAAAAAAAAACTAAATACACACGGACGAAGTCGCGGGCATCATCTAGTTTTTTTTATGTATTAAGATTGTCTGCCGTGGCCGAGTTTAGGTCAGAAGTATGTATATAAAGAATTTCCAAAAAGCCTGAACATACAAAAACATCACTTGATCGGGCTGGTCATACTATGCGGTCAACAAGCTCTCAAAAAGTTCAAACTGTTACAAAGTTGGGCCGCAAAATCGTTATTGTCATCACACGTCCGCAGTAAATAAGCCGCGGGCAATAAAAAACTTTTAAACGAAAAACCCCCGAGTCAACCGCGATTCACTAAGGCGATGTAATCAGTGAAATCTTGGCCAGTTTTAAATCTTATACACACGGACCCGACAACCTATTTTTAACTTTGCCTGGTGGAAGACTGGTTGTGGCAGTTTAGCCCCGTGGAAAAGAATACGAAATTCTGAAAGTTTTCGTATACACTATCTTTAAAAATATCTTTATACGTCACTTTAATACGTTACTCGGAGTTGAAAACGGCCCAATATTGTTACATAATGTGGCCTATTCTGTAAAACATAATTTCTAAAGTAAACTGAAATGACAGCTCTAAATCTAGTGCTGCCCCTTTCCGCAGATAGTAAGTATAGTAATTTATACAGAACTGTCATGTTAGTTTAATTTGACGACCACCGTGGAGCAGTGTTGAGAGTGTTGCCCTAACTTGCGGTGGTCCCGGGTTCGATCCCCGGCTGGGTTTGGAAATTTATAATTTCTGAATTTTCCCTGGTTTGGCCTGGTGGGAGGCTTCGGCCGTGGCTACTTACCACCCTACCGGCAAAAGACGTGGCGCCAAGTGATGCCGTATATAAACCAAGTAGGGGTATGGGTTTAATATAACTGCCATGCCCCTAACAGGTTAGCCCGCTGCCATCTTAGACTGCATCATCACTTACCATCAGGTGAGATCGCTGTCAAGGGCTAGCTTGTAGTGGATAAAAAAAATATTGAGATGGTGTATAAAACAATTGGCCATACTGATAAGTTATGATAAAACTCTAATCAGTCAAAACTTTAGACTGATCGCACTTTCCTTATGTTGTTCTTAAAAAGCATTTCCCATACTTTGGAGTACCCAGGCTCTACAACGTTCTAGAATGATGCGAATTGTTGATAACGAGATTAGCTTTGTGAGACCACGTCTGTAATATAGGAGGAAATGTCTCCACTTGACAATAAAATGATTCAAAGTTTATTATAATGTACTTTTTTTTTGTTTTGGTTGGGTAGCAGGTTGGATTGTAAGTTAATTCGGTGTGTAGTGGCTTTCTAAAAAGATTTATTTATCTGCACATTTTCCGCCTGTGACGTTGTTAAGGGCAGATTTATATTCCATAATATTTAAGGGCGCTTAGCGCTTCTTTGTTTCTGGTTAGATTATTTTGACGGAATAAATTGCTTCATGTTATTAAGATAGATAAAATTGTAATCTTTTAACATTTTGTTTGATTTCTGTATATTTCACTTTTAAAGATATACTTAAAATATTGTGTGTTGCTACTTTTGTTGTGGTTGCGACGAAGCCCAGTTTTCTTATGAAAAAACTTCTTGCACTTCGGCATTGTCTGGACTTTTCAGGTTTCAGGTACAAATTGTACTACTTATTATAAAATTGTTATAATATATTTAGTTAAGTAGTTTGCCTGTTCGTTCGTCCCATGCAAAAATTTATATAGTAAAAACAGAATCAGATGAAGCTTCAAAAGATTAAATATTTGTATTAAGTGAATTAAGAATATCAACTAATTTAGCTGATGCCCGAGATTCAGCTGCGTGGACTTTATATTTAGAAAAAAAACCGGGATAAAAAGGAGCCTATGTCCTCCCTTGGGATGCAAGCAACCTCTGTAGCTTTCATCAATACGGGATGAACATCCAAGAAAGTTTAACAGACAGAGAGACGCACTTATGCATTTATAATACTGTAGGTAATATTTTCATTGGAAAGTGAAACAATTGAGTAAGCCTTCAAAATCATATAACGCTTTTTTGGAGAGTAATTTTTAAATGATTATTATAAAATGTAAATGGATTACCGTACAGAGTTCACCGTACGTATACCTTTCATTCAGCTCACTGAACGTTTAAGCCCTACACTCTCGGAGCTTAATCATTATCGCCCGATCTTTTCAACAGAGGCTGCCTCATTAAACGAGTGGTAGGCGTTATTTGATCAGCTTTTTTATAAATAGGTATGTATAAATCGTGCGTGTTGCCAGTGATGACTTAAATAAAAGCTTTATTTCAACTCCTAACTTTACACATTTAACAACTTTATCATTATTATTATCTACTAGCTGATGCCCGAGACGTCGTCCGCGTGGTTTAAGTTTTTTTTTGATTCTTGATTGATTGAAATAATGACTTACGGCTCTGAAATATAAGCGACCATGTAGCAAAAATTCTTTTCAAAAAACCGACTTCCAAAGCCACTTTAAAGTAAATAATAATTTTGATTTCTACACACTATATTGAAGTCGGGCGAGCCTGATGCGTCCACTTTGCTTATCCTCGTTATACCCGTGTCAGGGTTGAGGATTTGGAGTTAGAATTTTTTATGGGACCACTTCAAAAGCTTCCACTAACAACTGAAAAAAAAAAAACAGATCGGTTCAGATATCACAGAGATAGGCACCGTCATAAATTAAAAAAAAATACGCGCCGAATTGAGAACCTCCTCCTTTTCGTTTCGGTTAAAAAAGTTTCTAGTTACATCTGTTTGAGCTGAACGTATATCTGTGCGCTGCCATATATTATTACATGACTACATATTACCGTTAAAATATAGGAGTACCCAAGAATTAAGGAAATGTGTAAAATTTTTAATTTATCTTTCTAGGTAATGGGTAAAATTGCACCCATAAATAATTGAGCATAAAGGAATTGCTTTTTAAGAAATACTTAATACAATTCCTTGGAAATATATTTAATAATTAAAAATTTTCTCAGTCCCTTACGATTTTTCGAAGAAGTAGTTTATAACGGATGACATGCATATGTACCTACTTACATATTATTTTATCCATAATCCATACTAATATTATAGATGCGAAAGTGTTTCTGTCTGTCTGTCTATCTGTCTGTCTGTCTGTCTTTCTGTCTGTCTGCTACGCTTTCACGGCTCATCTGTTATTATGCTGAGCCTGGGCCATTTTTTGGGTTGTGCCATGCGTGATATGGTTCATCCCTGCGCCTCATCGATTGTTGTTTAGATAATAGATCTTGTTTAGATCGTTGAGGTGCAGGGGTGATCTACCGCTTTAGGTATGCTTGTTATGTATGGCACCATTTGGAAATAAATTTCTTTTCTTTCTTTCTTTCTTTCTTTCTGTTCGACCGATTTTGATGAAATTTGGTGCAGGGGTAAATTGTATCCCGGGGAAGGACATAGGCTTCCTTTTATCTTAGAAAATTAAAGAGTTCCCGCGGGGATCAAATAATCTTAATCCACGTGGACGGAGTCGCGGGCATCATCTAGTCCACACTTATATTATAAATGCGAAAGTGTGTCTGTCTGCTACGCTTTCCCGGCCCATCTTTTCAACCGATTTTGACGAATTTTGGTACACAGGTAGGTTGCATCCCGGGGAACGACATAGACTTTATAATATCCAGGAAAATTAAGGTGCTTCCGCGGGAATCAAAAAATCTTAATCCACGCGGACGAAGTCGCGGGCAACATTTTGTAATCCATAGATTAATTATGAATGCAGGTACAATTAGATATCTGGCTGTGTAGATTAACGGTAAACGCCGTAACGAAAGCACGTAGTATAGTGCGTATTTGCAATGCAAATCGATTAGGTACGTCTCTCCTCAGCCAAACAGAACGTTATGCTCATTGGCCGAAAATACAATTATAACTCCTAAGCTTAATGCCTATTGGCTGCATAAATATAGCATGCCGCATCGCCAGAGTGTTAAATATTTTGAGCTATTTGTCTCTCTCCAGTCGGTCCCGACTCCCGTATGTAATGTGCAAGCACCAATCGGCAACCCTTGAAAAATGATACCGTTCTGGAGCCTTACCACAGAAAGTGCGCCATACTATCATCGCTTAAAGCCGTATTAATTTTAATATTGTCCATGTTCGTGTTTTAGAATAATTATAATCCTTATTCTAGGGATGTCAAGATATGTGACATAAAGCTGTAAAATAACTGCTTTAGCGCCCGCTTGCAGAAACGCCAGGTTTACGCCTTATAACCCAGAGTTAGCTGCTACTTTAACAGAATTCTTATAAAAATTCTGTAAAAATTTCAAATTTATTTCTGCGCTAAGCGTAACCCGGCGTGTCTACAAGCAGGCCTAAGGGTTGGTGCCTGCTTCGTTTAGGGGGCTTATCTACAACTATTGCTTAAAGCAGTATGATGTTGACGCTCTTGTTTCAGAATAATTATAATCCTCATTGTAGGGATGTCAAGATACATCATATAAAATGCAATTTTAAAATAATACTACTTTAAGCGATGGTAGTAAGTGCACTGGCCTAGTCCGTAACAGCGACAAACGTGACAACGCGACTCGATATAACGAGACGCGACAGCATCAAATAGTCCCTGACCCTTCACGTGCCCTACGTTGTCTCATGGATAAGTTTGTCATTTTCTATGGAGTAGTACCGCGTCGTGTCGCGTCGCTTTTCTCGCTCACCAAGGACTCACTCAAGCTACCAGTACAAGAGATACCCGTTGGTATCCCCGGTTCAGGTAGTTTGAGACCACTTTCGACTTTGACTTTAACAAGAAAATGTTGACATGACCTGGTTAGATACCTAGTTCATACCTATTCTGATAGAGGTTATATTGTGTTTTTTTCTTTATGTAATGCGTTTAAAAATCTTGAAGAGCATGTTTGGGGTGTTGAGAAATCGTAATAAGTATCTGGTCGTTGACGAGTTGTCACACACAGGGTGCCTGGTTGATATGGGTCAGAACTATCACAGCGAAATAGATATTATATTATTTGGAATCGTAAACATGTTCGATTAGAAAATATTCCACAAAACAATCATTGCAATTTTCGACTGACCCTTGTTGTTTCTTATTAAAAAAAAAACATTTCTTGTTTACGTTTAAATAATTCTATGTACGGGTTTTTAAATACAAACGTTAAATCTAATATTAAGAGATGATACCTGAAGGCAAAGCCAGTGCGTTCCACCAGATCAGAGCAAATTCTGAAATTATAAATTCACCAATTGGACCCTGCCGCGTATAGAACCCGGGACCTCCCATTTATATAGCGCTCACTGCACCAGGGACATTACCTCCACGCTTATTTCAGTAACATATTCATTCATGTCAACCGGATTGCGTTGCGAATACCCTGCTTTCTCTCAAAATAAAATGTGGAGCCCCGGTTGTATTCAAGACAGGTCTGTTGGATGCGTCTTCTTTACATTCCGTGTTATTATGTTAATTTGTTTTGTTTCCATGCAAATTCTTTGTTTTAAGGCGTCTACTTAAATTCATGTATAATCTATGTTGGTGAAACTTACTTGTTGTTTGTATACATAGATTTTTCCTTACAAATTGGATTCGATAGATAAATAGAGGAAAAACTGAATAAATTCGGTCTACGGGTACATAATATTATTATGTAGTTAGTAGGTGTGCCAACGTCCATAAATTGGGTTCGTCGACTCTGCTCCATCAGATCACCCCACCTCCAATACAGTGGGGCAACGGGACCCTATAAATAAGCCTTCGCTGTCCGTACGTCCGTCCGTCTGTCAGTGGGCTGTATCTCATCAACCGTAATAGCTAGACAGTTGAAATTTTATATTAGGAATATACACAGAATGTATATTCCTATTGCTTCTATAACTACAAAGCACTTGGGTGACTTACCGTAGGGTTCGACATAAAAAAATCAAGTAGTGATCACTGAGGTTTTATCGGGTTTAAATACCTATCAGATTACAATCTACCGGAAAATAATGCGTTAAATTCTAATCTTTCGACAGTTTAGAATTTCGCGAATCGTAATCGCTTGGCGGCACGTCTTTGCCGGTAACTAGCCACGGCCGAAGCCTCCCACCAGGCCAGACCAGGGCAAATTCAGAAATTATAAATTCCCAAATTGACCCTGCCGGGGATCGAACCCGGAACCTCCGCACGTTAAGACAACAGCGCTACACACTGCGCCACGGAGGTCGTCAAAAAAATTTGTCGCACATATTGTATGTCCTGGTCATATATCTAAATTCAACCTGCTAACAAGATTTGCGACGGAGGATTGCGGGAACGAGCGATTTAGGGGTCCACAGGTGTAATAAGTGGGGCTAATCAACCGGGCCGACTTAAGCCGGGTACTCACCAGCGAGCCGCTGCCGTAACCGTTGCACTTTACTGTTACCAAAATTAATCAGTGTGTAAAGTTACACTCCTGTCGCGATTACTCACTATGCTTACAGCAAGTACACGATTAAATAACGATTTTTTCAGAATAGGCATGATACTAGGCAATGTACTCTAATGTACCTACTGTGTGCAGTAAACACTAAGTCTTCGTACAGCAATTTAGATATTTTGTGTGAATAATATGAATTCTAAAGTGTGTAAGTCGTGTGTGGTCCCCCAGTGTGATAACACATCAAAATTAACTCCAAGAAAGTTATTTATTCACGCGCCACTTTAAAAAACAATGCGATCTAAATAGCTTAATCTTGCACGGCGAGATCCTACAGCTATAGGGCTAAATTCTACTATTTATTTCTGCGAAGATGACTTTGACGTAAGTTTTTGCTTTATTCTAATACTAGCTGATGCCCGCGACTTTGTCCGCGTATATTGAGCTTTTTTGGTTCCCGCGGGAACTCCATAATTTTCCTGGATAAAAAGTACATATAAATCTTCCTCTTGAATCACTCTATCTATTAAAAAAACCGCATCAAAATCCGAAGCGTAGTTTTAAAGATCTAAGCATACATAGGGACAGACAGCGGGAAGCGACTTTGTTTTATACTATGTACCTAGTGATGCTGTTTTACACAAATAACTGCAAAAAGTTGAGATGCGTACCAAGAATCGAACCCCATACGCCCCGAATAGGAGGCAGATGTCATAGAAGGCTATCACCGCTCATATTAAGTTATACGGTATAGTTTTAAAAAACAACATTTCATACCTCTAATACCTATCATGAAGTGCATAATATATAAAATAGCAGATTTTACGGGTTTAGAACCTATAAACTATTATGTTATTATTGGATGGAAGTTTTGACGTCGCGAAATTCTGCTGAACAAAATTCTTTGTTAGATGCAAGATACCCAGCATCAACAAATCAATCCTGGGCAAATTAGAGCTAGTAGCTTTGGTAAATCCTTGACCAATCGCTAACGATTATTAATTTCATATCTTTGGATTCGGTAAAAGAAAACTAGAATAAGGAAATGATCTTTGGGAAACAAAAAAACACGAAAATACTTGATAAACATTTAGAACACCTGTACTTATAGAGATTGTTGGTCGATTGTCAAAGCTCGAAAACAATAGTGACGTCATTCGCTTCAGTGGTGTTTTATACAATATTGCAGATTGCTGTATTTCATAGTTTTATTTTATCATTATAGATAACAATCTCACTCGAAATAGAAAAATAAATACGTTTTTTATATTCCATGAATCCTATTTCATTAGATAAATTCATAATTTCATTGATTCTTGGATACTGTCATCATGCTTATTCTATTTGTTGGCGCTCAATGCATACTCATAGACGTTGAACGAGAAGCTCTGGGGTGCTGCGAAACTATAACTATTATCGAATATAATTACGCCATAATTTTCTTGACAGATGAGAATTACTATCGTTCGGTCTCTTGTTTACGGTGTATCTTATCTTTTCTGTGTATTCGGCAGTGCTAAGCGTGTATCTTTGTAGAAACGAGAGTTATAACAGCTCTTCGGTAACTGGTATGGGGAACATCGTGTACACACCTTAACCTTGTCACTGTATCATGGTTACGTTTACAACTCACCAGTGAGTGCCCAGCTTTAAATTCGGATCACTATCTGCACCTGTCAAGGGGGGGGGGGGGGGGATAAATGGAGGGCAAAGTTCCGTTTGACGTTACCTATGTGGGGATTATTAAATAGTTTTGCACTGACAAGGATTCTTAGCCAAGTTTCTTGGGTTTACTTTGTATGGTAAACAGTTTTATTCTCAGTGAACTGAAGTGAAGATGTTAATTTTAGAAACATAGTGGAGATATGTCAGCAGTATGAATTAAATAATCCTATTACTTGTTGAAAAGAGTATTACAGTAGAATACTCTTAGAAAATCAACATAAATTCCCGAAGGATTTTAAAATTACCTAAATCCATGTGGAAGAAGTCATGAGCATCAGCTAGAAAACCAGAAGCTTTATAAATTAAAGCACACAGCAACATTATTTTTACACACAAAAAGCTTTTATATTTCTTTTACTTAAGAAGATATGGCATGAATAGGAGAATAGGTATTGAACAATACCTATTCTCCTCGAATAGACTTCCATAACACTCGATATGGACAACTGCAGCTTGGACCGATAAGACCTATTCTCCTATTTTTCGGTTTCCTCCAAAACAGAACCGATTTAAATATTTTTTTCAAGAATAATTTAAGAAGGACTCAGGCTAGGTCAGTATGTTTTTCTTTTTTTGATTATATTCGTCAAAATTTGCGGGATATCTGATAATGACGCGAAAACTGGGCCATTTTTGCAATTTTTGAAGGTTCCATATTTTTAAATTATTATTTTATCGAAACAAGCAAAACATATTGACATGGCACGGACACATCATATAGATTTTATGGTGCAAACATATTTTCTCCATTGTAATTATGCACGGAGAAAACAGACTAATACGATTGTATGGGGATACCGCCCTCCTGTATCGTCTTTATAGTAGAGTCTTCTCTATCTATAGAAAGAACGGCTGCGATGTGCTTCTTAGCACTACATTTTTTTATTCGTTTGAGCGATGAGAAGTTTTCCCATTCTTTAGGCTGTTCCATTACACGATGGCCGAAGATTAATACCTTTCATCGTGGATCGATAATCGTTTTGGCGGGAACTGAACAAACAGGATGTGATGTCACGAGGAGTAGCGCACCGGATGTCACATGGGACGCGGAAGTTGTATAGATTCGTTTATTGTAGTCTGACTATAAATGACCTTATTTTAACAATAATAAAAATTAAAATGCTATAAATCCTGGCTACGAAATTAATATCGTAAAACTGTTTGTATTGTAGGTATATTCATATTTATGAACTCTCAATTTTCTTTTCTTTCAATTGGCATCCCACTCGATACATTAGCAAAAGATATTTTTGAGATCCCCACTTTTTTGTATGTAACATCCGTCATATCGATTTTGTTAGTATAAATTAATGTAACCTTAGTTAACCGGACCATAATAACTAATCGGCCACTGCAACTCAGAAAAAGCTCCCAAAAAGTTATATCATACTTCATACTGATATTATAAATGCGAAAGTGTGTTTGTTTGTTGGTTTCTCCTTCAATCACGCTGCAACGAAACAAAGGATCGACGTTATTTTTTGAGGATAGTATAGTTGAGGATCGGTAGAGTGACAAAGGCCAATTTTTATCCTGGAAAATTTAGGAGTTCCCGTGGGAATTAAAAACTTATTCCACGGGGACGAAGTCACGGACATAAGCTAGTAAGTTAGGATTCCACTTAGGATTCCATAGGCATTTGAATAAGGTAATAGTAAGTATAAAATTCGCTTCAGATACATTTTGATGAAAATAAAACTAAAAAGAATTTGTTAATTCGCGTAAAGGAATTGGCAAAGTATTGGGCCAACGTTCACAGTGTTCCACCAAGATTATTTTAGTTGGCAGCGGCTTGATTGATTAGTTGTTAGTCGTCGCGAGTCGCGAAAAATGAATGAGACATTTATTGGTTTATGATGATGTATTTTTGCTGCGGCATTCGTCTACACTCGTACACAAAAGCACGGAGTTGTGGCAATGCAATTCGTTTGTAATTGAAAACCAGCTACTTGACTAGAGACCGCCCGCGGCACCGCTCCCGTGGGAATTTCGAAAAATCCGGCATTATTTATTTTATTAGCAAGAAAATATTACAATTTTTTTGCTATAGATCTGTTGTTAGTTCTGTTGGCGGATTAAAGCAAAATAATTGTAATCTTTTCTTGCTAAATCATGAACTTCCGCAAAGTAGCACCCGATTCTATCCAACATTAATTTTATTGTAGCTCGTAGCTGATGCCCGCGACTTTGTCCCCGTGGACTGATGTTTTTTGGTTGCCGCGGGAACTCTTTAATTTTCCAGGATAACAAGTTGCCTATGTGTTATTCCAGACTATAATCTATCTCTGTGCCAAATTTTATGCAGATCTGTTTTGCCGTTCTGGCGTGATTGAGTAACAAACATACATCCATCCATACATCCATCAAAATTTTTGCATTTATAAGATTAGTATAGAAGTATAGATTGTATCTGTGCCAAATTTCAACTTTCTAGGTTCAAGGGTTTGTGCTGGGCATTGGTGAGTTAGGATTCTTCTTTCCTGTATGAAGATTGATTTGAGATGTATATTTATGTCACCGTAAGATTGAAAAAACCGTTAGATTATAATCTAACTAGCGAAATTGTAAACTGTCGACAGATTGTGAACCGTTCAATGTTCTGAAAGTCAATTTTTGAAATATTCATTGTATTTCGTTTTCTTGTCTCTTTCTTGTAGGTTAAGTTAGGGTTCGACATAAAAAATCAGGTTAATATACCTTTTTTTTTTTTTCGAGGGGGAAATCTCCTGAAGATACCCGATCTCCGATTTTTACCCACTAAAACCCCCTCGGTGGCCATCCTCTGAGCATAATGGGAATCTCCGGGAACTCTCAAAGAACATGCGCCGGAGACTCCCTTGCCCCCTTGCCCATTGGGCTCGTCCTGGGTTATGTAATCCCTGATTTCATACATCAATCATTAATCATGGAGTCGCATATGTTTTCACGATGAGCGGCTAAAGCCCCACTTTCAGCCACTCGCGACTTAGAGGTCCCGTTGATCAGGGCGTCGGTCGGTGTCGCCCTGCTGCCTCCGTCTCCGAGTGGGATTGGAACGTTCTCGTTCTTGCTCAGCATTCTCTTTTTTGAGCATGACAGCGTCACAAAAGGAGACCACGGCCCTCCATGCTTCATTTGCCGCCAGCATTGCCGCTATGACAGCAGGCGGCGAAAGATCACTCCCTACGTAACTGACCAAAACCCGACATTCGGGTTCCCAGGCGGGACACACTTCAAGCGTGTGCTACGCGGAGTCCAGATAGATAGATAGATAGATAAATACTTTATTGCACACATGAAAAATACAAGGTAAAGTTAACTATAAACTAGGTATGCAAAGGCGGCCTTATTGCTTACTAAGCAATCTCTACCAGGCAAACTTTGGTGAGAGGATCGAATAAGATGTGTAGGGTAGTGTGGCACAATAGAGTACACGTTATTATTAAGTAAGTAAGTACAAAATATAAAACATAATAAACGTATTGTATATATACATTACATGTAAATAAAATACATAAATATAACAATTAAAATATTATGCATAAACATACACAAATTACACATTTAAATATAAAAATTAAATACGCATAATAACGAATTAAGATAAAAGTATGATTTATTTATTATGGCATGACTTGGTTAAGGAAATATTCTTTGAGACTATTTTTAAAAATAGGTAAGGATTTGGAGTCTCTAATATTTTTGGGTAGAGAATTCCATAACTGCACAGCATACACCGTGTACGATTTGCTGTAAAATTTTGTACGATGACTAGGAGTTTTGAGTTTATTATCCATGGTAGAACGCAGCTGCATATGACGATCAACAGCACCGAGAAAGTTGAAACGTTCTTTAAGATAGCTGGGAGTATGAGGGGCATATAGGATCGAGAATAGTAAAGAAAGAACATGAAAATTTCGACGCAACCTAATTGGAAGCCACTTGAGACGAGCACGATACGCACTAATGTGATCAAATTTCCTCAATCCATAGATGAATCGAATACACATGTTTTGTAAACGCTCAAGCTTGTTTAGTAACTCCTCAGTGAGATCCGTGTAACTGCTATCAGCATAATCCAGTATAGGTAAAAGGAGTGTTTCAGCTAAGGATATCTTAGTTTTGACTGGAAGGAGATTCTTCCAGCGTTTCAGGGAGCCGATAGCAGCAAAAAGGCGTCGGCTGACGTGTACCTGTGTCAATCTGAAGGTAACACTGCCATGCTTTCTCCCCAGCCAGGCTTCAAAGTTTGGCAGGATAGCACCAACAGTGCGTTGGCGTGCGTTTCTTTCCCCTTCCAAACGCATACGCCAATTTACAAGGGCCTGTTGGTGCGCTTGCCGTCGCAATGTCCCGCTATTTCGACCATAAGCACTGCTTTGGCAATCCGCTCGGGTCTGGATATATACCTTGGCGTCCATATCCGCCAGGAAGTCAAGAGGTGGAAAGCGGGCCAGGACCGTAGCCGCCTCGAAGGATATCGTGCGATATCCCCTTGCGACCCTGATAGCTACCTTGCGCTGCACGCTATTAAGCTTAGCTCTGAGACGCTGGACACCACAGAGCCGATTCGACCATACCGGCGCCCCGTACAGGGCTATTGACCGAATAACCTTGGCGTAGAGTCGACGAACGCCTTCCTGTGGCCCCCCAAGGTTAGGCAATAGGCCGTGCATTTTTTGCAACTTTTTGTATCCTGGGGAGCAGGCGCTCAATATGTTCATCGAATCCCCATCGCCCGTCCAAGGTAAGTCCCAGGTAGTTTAGGTATTTTCCTACCTGCACATCTACGTCGCTAACGCGAATCGACGAGCTGGGGGGCTCGAGTCGCCTCGGTAGCCTATGGAACCAAAGAGCCTCCGTTTTTTGGGCGCTACTCTGAGTCCGAGCTCATGGATTTTTGCGACCACGCATGCCACGCTGGCCTCAGCGAGCCTTGATGTTTCCTCAAAGGTATTACCTTCGGCTAGCACCAGGGTGTCATCCGCATAACAAACTATGGTAATACCATATGGGACATCGACGCGAAGGACTACGTCGTAGGCTAAGTTCCACAGAAGCGGCCCTAATACGGAGCCGTGTATGTCCGTCCCGCCCTGTGTATATAATTGCCCTGTCGCACAAGTATGCCCCGACTATATTGCGCAGATACGAGGGTACGTTGTGGTGAGTTAAAGCTTCCCGTATAGCGGTCCAAGGAAGGGAGTTGAAGGCGTTCACAATGTCTAAACTCACCGCTAACGCCACTCCACCCCCACGAACAACCCGTTCCGAAGAGGCGCGAATGCGGAGTATCGCGTCTACAGTTGATCGGCCCTGTCGGAAGCCAAACTGACTTTCGGATAAATCGGGGCCTAGGTTAATATATCTAACAGATTACAATCTACCGAAAAATAATGCGTTAAATTGTAATCTGTCAACAGTTTATAATTTCGCTTGTTAGATTACAATCTAACGGTTTTTGCAATCTTACGGTGACATATATACATTCTACATGGATGAAATAAAATGAATCAATTATTTGTGTTTTAAATAAATGGAATAATATATTTAATCTAGGTATAATTCTGAGGCGACTACCCTAAACTATATAGTACAAGGAGCAGTCCTTTTGACAAAATGGAAAATGATTTCCATTTGGGCTTGGGAAACAATGGAAGGAAGTAAATCACGGGCGTCTCTGTTGCGGGACGGCGGCTGATTGATCGCTTCCTTGGGACGGGGCCTTGGGAAACTGTTATGACATTCAGTGTTCTTTGAAAGGAAACTTCTTAAAGGTTTCTGCTCTACGTTTCTGATACAACACGCTAAGGTGTGGAATGCCTTCCCGGCACATATTATATTTCCAGCCACGTGTAACTCATGCACCTTCAAGGTGAATAGGCATTTTCTAGGCAAGCGCGTTCCAACCTAGACCATTGCTTTGCATTGAGCATGATTGTCGTCAAGCGCAAGCCTAGTATACCAATTTTATAAATGCGGAAGTGTGTTTGTTTGTTAGTTTGTTCTTCAATCACGCCGCAACATCAATGGATCGACGTGATTAATTGCATGCGTATAATTGAAGACCTGGACTTTTTATCCCAGAGAATTAAGGGATTCCCGCGGGAATTAAAAACTTAAACCACGTGGACGAATTCATGGGCTTTAGCTAATTCTGCTATAAAAAAAGTTGGGAGATGAGACTGACTCGGATGTTTTTTTAAGAGAAGTAACCTAGCCTGACTTAGCCGTTTTAAGAAATTGAATATCACTTGCTAAAATATCGTGTAGAAACTGGCATATCCGAGAGTTCTGTCTGCTGATCCGCACTTGACCAGCTTTGTGGGCTATGGCAAAAGGTTTACTTGACTTAACTTAATCCATACTAATATTATAAATGTGAAAGTGTGACTGTCTATCTGTCTGTCCATCTGTCTGTCTTTCAGCCCATCTTTTCAACGGAATTTGATGAAATTTGGTATAGAGATAGGTTCCATCCCGGGGAAGGTCATAGAGGCTTTTTATCCTGGAAAATTAATGAGTGCCCGCGTTAATAAAAACAAACTTAACGCAGACGAAACCGCGGGCATCCTCTAGTATCATCAGTGAAATAATTTCATTTATTTATGGTGTTCTATTGAATTCTGTGGATTGGATGTAATTCGCGCTCTTAAAAGCTAACACAAAGAAATGGAACTTGAAAAATAGGCAGTCAATCAAGTGAAAACTAAAATGATCATAACGCAGCATTGTTTGGAACCAATTGTTTTCACAGCTGAGTTATTATTCCACCTTATACTTTTACTTAACTGATGATTGTGCTCTTTTGTTTGCTTGATGTAAGTAAGAGAACTTATTTCTCGTCTTATTATTATTTCGAGTTCAGCTGGAGTAAGTAATGAAACTTATTTTGAGAAATAATACGGAAAGATTTGGGAAACCACCGAATCGTTTTTGGAAGGAAACCCGTGTCATAATGTGATTAATAGAAAGGGTTCGCAACCCTCAGCAATGAGGAACACGATGCTAACAAAGAGAAATTAATGAGTTTCATTGGTGTTAAATCTCTTTACAAGGTCTGAGTATGACAGCATAGATCGTCGCTTAATGGTTTTCTTGTCTTAACATAATCTTTAATACGTTAAATAAGTTTTATTGTGACGTTTTCAAAGTGGAAAATAAAAACTTATAGCGAACCAACAAATTACATTTTAATGAAGGAATTAGAAGTTGAATTCGCTATAATCCGCCACAGAAGGCAAATCTATGTGGTACAGTGCGTATCTTGAACTTGATGCCCTCGACATGCACCATACCACATCGACCCTCAAAAATACCTTCAACGTACGTTTAACTCCGATACCGGAGCATCTTCAGGAGATGTTGACTCTACAATGCACGATTGTGAAAAGTAAATAATTTGGATTTTATTTATTTATTTTACCTTTATAAACGATATAAAAACAATATAAAATAAAATCATAAAAAAAATACAAGAGACTAACAAAAGGAACAAGCATCCGCCCCTATAAAATATTATTGTAGAAATATAGATGTTTATCATTTATTAGAGCCTCATAAGGCTCTTGTTATCAAAGATGCATCAGATACGGGTTTCGAGGACCAGCCTTGAGGGAGAGCACGAAGTGTACAAGTCATGAAAACGAATTTTTATGTACACTAAAATGGTAATGAAACAAATTTTAGCGGTGATGGCATATTGGTTAAGCCCGACATCCTATTGGGTGGTTCCAGGTTTGATTCCCGGGTATGCACCTCTAACTTTTGGTAGTTATGTGCGTTTTAAGATATTAATTATCACTTTTTTCAAACGCTGAAGGAAAATATCACGAGGAAACCTGCACGCATAAGAGTTCTTCAAAATGATGGCGAAGGTGTCTGAAGTCGGTCAATCCACACTTGGCCTATATGGTGAACTATGGCCAAATCACTCTCTTTCCGACAGGTGACTCGTGCTCATTACTGAGCTTTTAATGGATTCAATTTAAGTAATGATGATAATGATGATAGATGTTTATCATTTTATTGAAACCTCTTAAAGTTCCTGTGCATCAGATATGGAGCACCAGCCGCGAGGGAGGGCACTAAGTGTACAAGTCATAAAAGTGAATTTTTACGTACACTAAAATGGCAATGAAACAAATTTTTATGGGCGTTAGATGCTAGTTCCGTCGTAAATGTTGGTGTTTTGTATTTCATTTTATTTATACTGAGCTGCTTCCTGGCAATTTGTTGGTGAATGACATTTTTAAATGTACCTACTAATTTAGTGGCTACGAGAAAAAATGGGGTGCAAGGAAATCGGTTATTTATCCATCAGCCTGAATGGACATTGCTTAGGTCTTTTTATTAGAAATACCAACCTCAAAATAGAGTGCTCCGTCTTTCACACTACCTAATATCCACCAAGAAAATTAATTAAAGGATAGTTTTGATCAATCTGCAATACACCTTTTCAAACTAATTTAGTTTTGCGGTCCTATTTAAAAAGCGCTAATGCACGATTTCACTAACAATGCCTAAATTTTAGGGAACACCTACATAAGACCATTAGTTGACAGTACGTGAAAACTAACATACGTGGTCTTAGGCGTTCCCTAAAATTCAGGCATTGTTGGCGAAATCGGGCATAAGGTCCTTATATAGGTAGGTTTTTTATCTGTGTATCGTATTTATGTATGAAAATTCACGATATCTTTT
This sequence comes from Erebia palarica, assembly GCA_964035005.1. Classification (NCBI taxonomy): domain Eukaryota; kingdom Metazoa; phylum Arthropoda; class Insecta; order Lepidoptera; family Nymphalidae; genus Erebia; species Erebia palarica. The sequence goes on from OZ035983.1 coordinate 40,966,314, forward strand.
TTGTTTCAGGATTTTTTTCAATAATGCGGCAGTCTAATGGAGTCTAGCTTAGGCAGAAGGAAAGCCGGTAAGTCAGTTTTAGCTATTTTTTGCCCCACGCCACGTCACCGACGTAAATCAAGACGCGTAGTGAAAGCCTACGGACGTTGATCGATTGATCCTTTCTGTGTACTGTTGATGGTTTGATGCGTTTGTATTTTTAACATATAGATAATGTGTTTTCTTTATTCAGTAGTGGTTTGCCAAACATATCTATCCATACTAGTATTATAAATGCGAAAGTTTGGACGGATGGATGTTTGTTACTCAATTACACCAGAACGGCTGAACGGATCTGGATGAAATTTGGCAAAGAGATTTTATAGTCAGGAATAACACATAGGCTACTTTTTATTCCGGAATAAACATCAATCCACGCGGACAAAGTCGCGGGCGTCAGCTAGTTTAGTTATATTTTCAACGGTATTTTGCATCCGTCCCTCTGTTAAAGCATCATAGCTTCTTAATGAATGCAAATTACAATGTTATTCAATAAGCTGATTTAATATTAGAATTACTACAGTATCAATAAGAATAAAATTAATAAACTTTTTAGAATGCAGACGGCAAAAGAATTTTTCCATTTACGGACGCCGCTAACACATACAATTTAAAGTATCAAAACGTATACAACGTAAGTTTTCAGTTCAGGGTGAGCCGTGTACCACTATAACACATAGGCTAATTTTACGATTAGGTTTATGCGAACTTCTTGCCGTGAAAGGGATGTTTCATGAACCAAAAATTATGATTGATGATTTATGATAGTAATTAATGAAATAAAGGGTCTTCCGAAATACTTAAATATCACGATCTTTGTTAATTTTAAACTATCGATTGAAGTAAACAGGTGCGTCAGATGATGATGATGTTCCAAGTCACAATGTCGCTTTGATGTTTAAGAAAGTTACTGATTTGATTATTATCTGTAAAAATATATCCAAGTGGTACTATGCGAACATGACGCCATAAATAAGTTATGCATCCTATTAGAGTAAAAAGAAATTGAAATAATAAATTGTTACTCAAATGAAAGGCGCCATTTTTTGCCCAATGCTGCAGTAAATCAAGACACACCGCAAAACCTCGTGACGTTGATAGATTAATTCTTTGTTGTTTTCGGTTGATGCATGTGTTTAAAAAAATAATGTGTTATTTATTCCGTTCCTAATAGGAGACTTTTAGCTTTGTTCAAGGAAATATTATTTCATGTAAAAACGTGTATGAAGTAAATTGAGATTTAATCCCCACAATACAGCGCGAGTGCGGTTAATTCAAAATGGTCAAATAAGTTTCATCGTTTCAGTGTTTCATCGTTGCGTCAGCGTTAAAAAATTAATTCTGTAAATCAAGCTACGCACCTATGAAAATAATTCTAAGGATAGGGCATAAATATAGCCCGCCAACCCATTGGAGCAGCGTGGTGGGTCTCAGCTCTAGCTCCCTCTCTCCTATGAGAGTGGAGGCCTGTGCCCAGCAGTGGGACGTTACTGGGCTGTAGTTGGTGGTGGATATAAATATAAAAAAATCTGTTGAAGGTCTATTCCGTATCATAATTATTTTTTACTTATGTTGTGATTTATAAAAAGTGTCCTAAAAATAATTATTGTTTGACAGCTTTTTTTCCACTACAAGTTAACCCTTGACTGCGATCTTACCTGATGGTAAGTGATGATGCAGTCTAAGATGGTAGCGGGCTAACCTGTTAAGGGCATGGCAGTTATATTAAACCCATACCCCTATTCGGTTTCTACACGGCATCGTACTGGAACGCTAAATCGCTTGGCGGCACGTCTTTGCCGGTAGGGTGGTAACTAGCCATGGCCAAAGCCTCCCACCAGGCCAGACCTGGGAAAATTCAGAAATTGTATATTCCCAAATTGACCCTGCTGGGGATCGAACCCGGGACCTCCGCAAGTTAAGACAACAGCGCTACATACTACGCCACGGAGGTCGTCGACACCACTTCCTCTTCCAAAGCATGCTTACATACACATTGAACGTCGACCTTCGCACGAAACAGTTTTGCTGAACGCTTCTGACGCGAGCCGAGGTGTTGAATGCCCATCTTTGATAATCCCTATCCGCATTTATCAACGAAATTATTTGCTAATAAGATAAGATAAGATAAGCCTTTATTGTCAATTTTACACAATCTTAGCTTATATCTAGAATTACAAACTATATTAAAAAGTTAATTAGTTACTTAAGCTATGTATAGTAACAAAGACATCGATAATGATAATTTTAATTGTCTAGCTTTTTAGCAAAGGCCTCCCCCAGGCGCATATTTCACGGTCGTGAGTGTTTCTTTTCCACTGTGTTCCTGTTATTCTTAGGTCATCTGCCCACCTTCGGAATGGTCTACCTCTTCTTCTCTTTCCCTCTCTTGGGTACCATTCCGTTACATTTTTTGCCCAATTTGGTTTCTTGTTTCTTATAAGATGTCCAGCCCACTTCCATTTTTTTTCGATGGTATAAGTTACATGCGTGATTTTAATTTTCTGTCTAAAACATTTAAGATGTATTTTGTCCTTTCTTTTTATTTAAGCATTTAACATGCTTCTTTCCATGTTGTGTTGGCATGTCTCCAGTTTTTTATAATTTCCTTTCGTTAGGGTCCATGTCTGGCAACCATAGGTCATGCTGGATAGTAAGCACGAGTTAAATGTTCGACTTTTTAGATTGAGTGGTATTGCTGGATTTTCGTTATTTCTCTCAGGGACCAGTACTTATTCCACGTTACATTTATCCTGTTCTGTATTTCTTTAGAAGTAAGGTATTTTGGAGAAATAATTTGGCTGAGATAAGTTTACTCGTTAACATATTCAATTATATTATTGTTGACGCATCTTGGTACGATTTGTCATTAGTTTGGTTTTCGATATGTTCATATATAATCCAACTTTATGACTTTCGGCTGCTAATTGATCCAGCATTTCTTGTAAATGGTTGAAGTTGTCTGATATCAAAATAAAGTCGTCGGCAAATCTAAGGTGGTTTAGCAATTTTCCATTTATCTTTATTCCGTATCTTGTCCAATCCAGATATCTAAATATTAGTCCTAGAATAGCGGAGAAGAGTTTGGGCGATAAAGGATCACCTTGTCTTACACCTTTTTAAATTTCAAACATTTCTCCTACTCTTGCTGTCATATTCTTGTAAATATTTTTGATTAAAAGAAATATATTTTCTGTCTACACCCTGATTTACCAATGCTTCCCAAATCATTTCATGTTTTAGAGAGTCAAATGCCTTGCGATAATCAACAAAGGCTAAGTAATAGGCATATTATACTCATTGCATTTTGCTATGACTTGCTTTATTTATTGTATGTATATGATCGACTGTTGCAAATCCACTACGAAATCCAGCTTGTTCTTTCGGCTGGTTCTCATCCAAAGTTTTGGTTATTCTATCGAATATTATTTTTGAGAATACTTTATAGAGGTTAGACATAAAACTAATGGGTCTATAATTATTGATGTCATATATCTATTTCCTTTTTTATGTAATAAAATAATAGTTGATGTTGTCCATTGAGCCGGTATAACTTTCCTTTCCAAAATTTCGTTATAAAAGTGAGATAAATGGTTTATTATAATATTCAATGTGCCTTTTAAGAGTTCGTTAGATATCCCATCTTCTCCTGGCGATTTTCCGCTTTTTTGGGATTGTATGGCTTTTCTTACTTCGCTTCTCATTATTACGGGTATTTCATCGTCGTTCTCTTTGTAGTCTAGATTTACTGATGACGAAGTTTGGTCATTATACAGGTTTCTATAAGATTTTAATATCTCAAGCCTTTTCGTATGGTCTTTCTTTTCTTTATCTTTTATTTTTGGAATCCAGGGTGGATTTTCTTCCAGTTCTTTAAGTGATTTCTTTACACCTCCTGATGTTTCTATGTGGAGTTTAAATCTTTCTGATCTTATTTTCTGTCTATGTTTTCGAACGCTTTCATTTATTTTCTTACTAATGTTAGCAATTTCTTTTTTATGCTTTGGTTTTCCTTGACTCATAATTTTCCGTCTCTCTACTAATTCTTTGGCCTCTCTTCCAATTTTATCTTTGTTTGGTTTATTTTGTACATATTTCATTTCAATTTATTTGAGTTCATTTTCTATATGTTCTGTATGTTGTGGATTTCTTTCAGCTTGCTTAGTAGTCAATTTTCCAAATCCTTTAAAATCGGGACAGGTATAGGAAGAATCACTTGTCGTTTCATATTTGTAATATTTTTATACGACTGCCTGAAAAAAGGAGTATATTGTTTTCAGGGTTCATGTATGTATGTATGTATGTAAGTATGTAAGTATGTATGTAAGTATGTATGTAAGTATGTATGTATGTATGTATGCAGTGGCGTGCCGTAGGGCTCAAACGTAGGCAAGCCAGCCGCTGCCCAACGTATTCCTCCGTCTACTTTTACTTATGTTGTCTTGACGAGCCCAAAAAAGCAACAGAAGACTTAAGTTACTAATAGACAAAATGTACTACCATTGTGATCTAGGTACGTGCGAATTATATGATTTGATATTTCATTTGCCAATAATTGGCAGGACAACGAGGTTTCTATGCGTTGTTTTTCGAAATTACAAAAAGAAATAATGGAAATCATAAGTTTTTGGGAATTTTGATGCATTTTTATAGCACCAGTTAAATTATTTATATCATCATTTCTAACGAAAAGAAGCTTGGAATACGACTCTACATTGACTTACTGTACGAATATGCAACACTAACAATTAACTTATTATAGTATGAGAACAACCAAAAATCCATTTAGTTTTACACGCGGATCTGTTTTAAATTGCCTTTTTCGACTTTTACAAGTTTGTGCAATACACAGGTTCGGAGTAGATTTTGGTGAAATTACAAGAATTATTTTTCTGTTCAAAAGTTACATTTTACCTTATTTTCGCCAATCAATATTGGCACACACTTCAAATAGTTACAAGGAACAATATTAATTAAATCTGAACTCATTTTGTACAAAATTAACTATTAAGTCACGAATAATATTTTTTCAATAAACACTAAGAAGTACATCGACTAAATTATGAAGGTCCGGATAGTCCGTATCGCGATTCCCCTAGAGGCAGCATGGGACTTCTTAAATCAGACGTATTATTAATCCAAGCATATATGAGCAAAAGATAGCGCTATACTAACTAAAGGAATCTAAAGCGGATGATACAGACAGTATGTATGGACATGAATAAGATCAAAAGCCACAGCCCCTCTCACTCACTCAACTAGGTTGTTCGTAAAACGTTCGCAAGCGCTCGGCGCCCACTGGTCGGCTTAGCAGTAATTGAACTGACTGATTGTAGAACGCGCGAAATTTAAACACGTAATTTAAACGGATCGATGTATTACTGAGTTAATATTGAGTTTGGGTTTTCGTTTTGGGCAAGCCAGGCTTATTAACATTTATAGACGTTTCGCCACTGTATCTAAGTATGTATGTATGTATGTATGTGAGTTTCTATATTCCACCATAACTTCTATACGCCTGAACCGATTTTGATAAAAGAGGTATCGTTAGAATCCCTAGCTTATTCCGGGTGACATAGACTAGTAAAATTTAAAAAAAATATTGATGGGGTGACCATGGTCCCGCATTAAAGACTAAAGTTGAAAAAAAAATTCGAAAATAAGATTAACTATATAATCATCATCTAGAAAATGATGAGTAGATTCCAAAAATATATAACATTATTACAGTTCAACATCCAGTGATTCACAAACAAATATCATTTAATAAAAATGTGAATAAGATTCCAAAGGCTATATATGCAAATCTCTTCTTATGGAGGTAAACTCCGAAAATATTATAGCAGGGCAGTCGTATTTCCTAGATTGCTTTATTTGCGTTCCATGGATTCTGCCACGTACCATCCTATGGTCAGAATTAAAGTTCAGTTTGTTTAATACACCGGCATCTATGAACAATTTTGGTTTTTATATTGCCATTAGGAGATATCCATGTCTACTTTCTACCAGGTTTTTTTTATAAAAGATGTTCATGACAGATAAGTTATGTTCTTGGGCATAATCCATACATCTTTCCCCATTATTATTCCACTTACCTGATGTATAAGGTCCTACAAATTTTCTTTCACTACTCATTATTTTTCCTATTTGGCCATTTAGGTCACCCATTACAATAATTATTGTCTTGTGTACTGTCTCCATTGCCATATTTATTTGTTTGTAAAAAGAGTCTTTCGTTCCTTCATCTGTAGTTTCCGTCGGTGCGTATATTTGTACTTTTGAAAGAGGATGCTTGTAACCAGGAAAATTTATATTAAGCATTGCTATTCTGTCAGAAACTCCAACAAACTCTTGAATGCTTCTTTTTAGATATTTTTTAACTAAAAACCCGCCACCGTATGAGCCAGGTGTATCATTCTTAAAATAGAATATATAATCTTGTGTATTAGAATATATAATAGGTGGGACAAAGCAACTCAATAGGATCATACTAGAAGAATTACCCCCAATCCGGCTCGGCACAGTAATTTTAGACCCCAGCCCCCGTGTTAAAAACCTTGGCATATACATTGACAGTTCCTTTTCCTGGGTTCCTCAAATGGCTGAGGTAAGCCGGAAAGTTTTTGCGTCAGTTGGCTGTCTGAGATGCTGGAAATATTTTCTTCCCATCAAAACTAAAATCTCTTTGGCCCATTCCATTCTCTTTCCAATCTTAGATTATGCTGACTCCTCCTATCCCGACTTAACTGAGGAACAACTCAATAAGCTCGAGCGTCTCCAGAATCTGTTCATTAGATTTATCTTCGGGCTTCGTAAGTATGACCATGTGTCAGAATTCCGAGCCAGCTTGAAGTGGCTACCTATCAGACTCCGCCGTAATCTACCGTGCTCTCTCTTCTCTACTCCATCCTTTACAATCCACAAACTCCTTCGTACCTACCTTGGCTCGAACTTTGAGCGCCAACACCTGCGGTCGTGCAAGGACAACCGCTTGCACATTCCCGCCCATCACACGCGGTACTATGACAACTCCTTTACGTGCAAGTCTGTAATACTGTGGAATAGTCTGCCTTCTGAAATCCGCCATTCCAAATCGCTCTCAATTTTCAAAAGTCGTTTGTATAATCATTATTTATCTCTTTGTAATTATTAGTGTTTAGTTTATTCTATAATGGAGAATATATTAATGATATATATTTATTTATATAGGTATATTTATATATGTAGTTGTGTAGTAGTAGTATATATTTACATCTATTTATTGGTCTAAAATGTATGTACTTTATTATGTATGCATTTCTTATCTATTTTTTTTCAAATACAGCACCATCCCGAGCACCATTTATCCTTTCACCAAAGGTTGTCTGTAAGAGATTGCTTTAGCAATAAGACCGCCTTTGCACATTTCTATCTAGTTTTACTAGTAATTAATGCTTTAAAACTGTATTCTGTATATTTTGTGTGTGTGTGCAATAAAGATGTCTAAATAAATAAATAAATCTTCGTATTCTTCAATTTTCTCTTCTGCTCTGCGAGTTTCGCTCAAGCCTATTATATCCCATTTAGTTGGTTCTAAAGCGTGTTCTAATTCTAATAAAGATTCTTGTGTTCGTAGTGTCCTGATATTCAGTGTAGCAATATAAATACTCTCCGATGTTTGTCTTTTATAATGCTTTAACTTTATCAAGTGCAAATCTGGGGGGGGGGGGCATTGGTCTAAATCCCCTCGGGGACCAGCCGGGTTGGGGATCTTTTCCTTTGTGTTGTGTTGTATTTGTGTTGCTATATTTTTCCTTTGGTTACCGGTGTCTTCTGATTCCTATGCCTTTCTTGTTGTATTTTCGGATAATCGGGGGTCGGCCCTGTGTAGCTTTGTAGGGGCGGGTTTATTGTTTTCCTGTTAAGAATTTATTTCTGGGGATGTTGAGTCATTTCTTTTCCTCTTCTCATTCTCCTTTTGTTTCACTATAACCCTGTTGTGGCGGATATAAGCCACGTTGCCTTTTTCTTTTTCCTGTTTTAGTTGATCTTTTAGACTTTTGCGTTTTTCTAGTGTTTCTTTTGAAAAATCTTGTGTTATAAAGTTATTTTCAGGCATTTTTTTTCTTATTTTTCAAAATTTCAATTTTTTTATTGTAGCTTGTCAGCGATATTAATATCGGCCTGCTCTTTCTAGAATTTATCTTTCCAATTCTGTGAATTTTATCAACATCACAATTTTCTATTTTGACCTCCATGTTAGTAAATAGTTCCGATACTTTTTCAAGCAGACCTACATGATCCTTCTCTTCTTCTTTTATTCCATGAATTAAAATATTCTTTCGTCTACTCATATTTTCCAGATAGTTGACCTCGCTGTTTAACATTTGTATTTCTGATTTAAGGATTTTGTTTTCTTCCTCTAATGGTTTCATCTTTTCATCTAAGCTAATCATAATTTTATTTTTTATTAATTCAGTAATGATGTTAGTTTGCTTTTCTAATTCAAGTTTCATCAAGTCAAACAACATCGACATTTTTTCCGACATTTTTGTAGACATATTTATTCAACAATAAAACGTTTATCAAACACAAATGGAACGTAGAATGGAACGTTCAATTTCGTCCTGTTAAGTTGGTAGCACTGTCAAGTATCACTCGTACGCAGCCAACTTCGTGATTGTTTACAGTCTTGCTTGAAGATAAAATGTCATAATAAATGATGACTGTTTGATTTTGAAAGTTCCAAAATAGCCAAATATGATTTTCTTACTTGGAAATTTTATGTTGTGTGGTGCTTTTAATGGTGAAGACTGCAGTTGTATTCTTCGTTAATATGTTGAATGTTACTTTCGAAGACAGTGTTAGACGTGATTTTCCCAACTTTTCGAAATCTTTATCGCGAGCAGTTTTACAATAAGTGTTCGTTCTAAGACAACCGGAAATGGGGAAAAAATTGCTAATGGTTTTATTAATATTCCACTCGCATACAACACATTCATTTTCATTTTACACTAGTGGGTCCGGCAGACGTTGTCCTGCCCTGAACCTAGAACTCAATTGCAGCGCCCCCTACCGGGTACAATTATGACCCACTCACACACACAAAATATTTCATCTAAATCGGCCCAGCCGTTCTCGAGTTTTAGCGAGACAAACGAACAGCAATTGATTTTTAAATATATACAAGCTGATGCCCGCGACTCCATCCGGGTGGTTTGAGGTGTTGTAGGGGTATGTAAATTAGATAGTAGCCGATTCTACTGAATATGCATATAAAATTTCATAAAAATCGGTCAAGCCGTTTCAGAGGAGTATGGTAACAAACATTGTGACACGAGAATTTTATATATAAGATAAGAAGAGAAGATTAGTTAGTAAGTAACCCAAGTATGTAACAACAAATTTAGAGGCTGACTGTTATTTTTGGATACCATCCAATATACATAGTGTTTTCAATCTCATCTCTCTCAATTGTATTACATGTACAATAAATAATTATTTAGCTAAAATAACACAGCCATTGCAGAATAGGCCTACTGTTTGTTTTGTTCTGTTTTTAATCTATAACAAGTTAGCCCTTGGCTGCGATCTCACCTGATGTTAAGTGATGATACAGTGTAGCGGTCTAACCTTTGAGGGGTATGGTCCACCAGACCAGACCAGACAAAATTTAAAAATTATAAAATTCTGTTTTTTTTTCATAACAGCATCACGCTGGGTCCGGTGCCTTTTTTCGAATTATTTTTGTGTCACAGTTTAGTTCCTAAGTTTTGTACTAGTAATTTTGTTTTTGTATTTTAACTGTGTCCTTAGTAATCTTCTATTCTTCTTCTATATATATAAAAATCAACTGCTGTTCGTTTGTCTCGCTAAAACTCGAGAACGGCTGGGCCGATTTAGATGAAATTTTTTGTATGTGTTTGAGTAGGTCCAGGGCTGGTTTATATTCATAATTGGACCCGGTAGGGGGCGCTGCAATCGGGTTCTAGGCTCAGGGCAGGACAACGTCTGCCGGGCCTACTAGTTCCAAATAAAGATTTATTTATTTCCAAATTGACCCTGCCGGGATTCGAGCGCGGGGCTTCCCACGTTTAGACAACAGCACTCAACACTGGGCCAGGGAGGCGTTTAGTGTCGAATATGTTTAGTTTGGTTGCTGCGTCAGCGATAGAAGCTCGGTTGTACGTTACGTGTGTAAATCAAGACGCAGCACAAAAGCCGCGCGACATTGATTGATTGATTCTTGTGTTGTGTGCTCAGTTGACGCGTGTTTACGCTTACCAGCTAATGCCTTGCGTACACACGCTCAAATTGGTCTATTTTCATAGTTGACGAGCGGATACCCGACGTGTGCTACTACGATAAAAAAAGAAATTTAACAAGTCATAATTAAAAAAAAATTAAAACACGACTGCCCGGCCAAAAGTCTAACAAAAAATTAAAAATCGAAATTAATCTAGAATCTTATAATCATATTTTTATGAAATGATATTTTTTGTGAATCACTGGATATTATACTATATATAGCTCTACTCATCATCATCATTTTCTAGATTCATAGATCATTTATCATTTTCTAGATGATGATTAAATAGTTAATATTATTATTCTCAATTTTTTTTTTCAAATTTAGTCTTTAATGCGGGACTATGGTCACCCCATCAATTTTTTTTAAAATTTTACCAGCCCATGTCAGTATTTCGGAATAAGCTAAGAATTCTAACGATACCTCATTTATCAAAATCGGTTCAGGCTGGAATATACAAACTCATATACATACATACATACGTACATACATACATACATACATACATATATACATACATACATACATACATACATACATACATACATACTCGAAAACAATATACCCATTTTTTCAGGCAGTCGTATAAAAATAATTTTAGTTGTCTAAAACCATCTTCGCATTATTGCCATTCTAATGAACTGGTTTGAAACTAAATAAAGAAAATCATCAAAATTGATTCATAATTGGCGGAGTAATCGCGTAACAAACATACAAAAACATACAGTCGAATTGAGAACCTCCTCCTTTTTTTTGAAGTTAAAAATCAAGCGCTCCTACGGGTTTGACACAAATCCATAGCTTAGCAATGTTTCTCTGTTGGAGAGGCATCCTAAGGTGTGTGTGTCCAAGCCTAAGGATCGGCGCAAACGGGCCACCGACCACACATATTATAGGTGATTTTGAAAATAACTGTGAAATTGACGGACACTTCAAGTTAGCCCTTGACTGCGATCATCTGATGGTTAGTAATGATGCAGTCTAGGATGGTAGCGGGCAAACATATTAGGCAGTTATATTAAACCCTAATCGGTTTCTACACGGCGTTAATTTATCGTCCTGAAGTAGGAACGGCAGGTAACATAGTAAGTTTAAAATTGTGGGTGAAGTTTTATCCCGTGGGACGTCCGCTAAGCGTCCCGGGATGATTGATCGCCCCGGGACAACGGCTTAATGAAATAAAGAAAAGATTACGATTCCCTTGCAACCATGGGTGTTTTAAATTGATTTTCTGTTTTATTTTGGAGTTGGAATGGTGACTCTGCCTTGTATTGTCCCTTGTGAAGTTTTGGTTTAGACTTTAGGCTATAGTCCACCATGCTGGCTAGGTATTGTTTGGTAAATTTACACTAATTTTCTGAGTGATATTTCCTTCACTGGTAAATCAAGTATTTTACTAATATTATAAATGCGAAAGTGTGTTTGTTTGTTGGTTTGTCCTTCAATCACGCGATTATCTTCTATGCTTTAACGACCCATCTTTTCAATCGATTTTATAAAATTTGGTACAGAGATGGGTTGTATACCGGGGATTGTTATTAAAAAAACTTAATCAACCAGGACGTAGTCGCAAGCATCATCTAGTATAAGTATTATAATTGCTTAGAACTTACTTAATTCCGAAAAGTTAGATATAACGAAGTATTTTAACGGGTTTTTGTCACGTACGTTTTTGAAAGGTCCTTGCGTTAGATGGTACTAAAAAAAAACTATGTTCTTATGAAACCCAAGACTGGATAGAGTTATCAGCACGTAAACCACACAGCAGTGTTTCACATTGGCAGTGGTTAGACTCAAACTCAAACTCAAATAATGTTTATTCAATTTAGGTAGGTATACTCCACTTATTGACGTCCAGTTATTTTTAAAATATAATGGTGGTAATCAGTAATGGTATCTTAAGACTAAAGCTACGAGGGTTCCAAACGTGCCCTGGTCTGAGAAGAGCCCACAAAAATACAGCCGGGTTTTGAATTTTTTTTATTATCACCATTTCACAAATCAATTATAGAACTATCAGAGCCTCCTCGTAGACATCCTCAAAGTGGCGTAAAACTTGAAAAACAATCATTCGGCCTTCCGCTCTCCGTCAATAATTGATAATGGATGCCGTCATTTTTACACCGGTGATAGATTGGCGCTCGGTTTATAAAATAAGCCGTCATATCATTTGCTTTATCCGCCCAATGCCCGCCTAATTTATGATGAGGAACTTCTTTAAGAAATGAAAAGCCTTGAAAATTTTCTTGGCTACTTTAGCATGTAGTGGACTGATTGAAAGTTTATTCTTTTTTCTCTTCAAAGATTGTCCTATCAGGTTAGTTCTATGTCCATTTATATATTAAAGACCCGCGATTTCGTCCGCGTAAATTTAGTTTTTTCCCGCGGGAAATCTTTGATTTTCCGGGTTAAAAAGTAGCCCGTGTCCTTCCCAGGTATACAATCTACCTCTATACCTATACTGTGACGTAATAGAAGTTTATTGTTTCTAGAGAAACACGAAAGAGGTTTCACGGGCATAATTTATCACTACGTAAATACTGGAAATTGAATTAAACCGGGAGACAATTTAAATCTTAACCCACTGTTTGCACCTCGTAACGGACTAGGAAGTCCGGGACGTAAAGGACACTTTACGGTAGCAGCGTTAAACACGTGCCGTTATAGTTATTTATGCAACAGTTGTGTAATAAGGGGTATTAAAACACGAATGTGGGTTTATCACACGACGCGAAGCGGAGTGTGATAATAGTATCATATGAGTGTTTTAATACCTAATTATCAACAGTTGCATACAAGACTTTATCTACTCCCATGCTATGAATCCTCTATAACAGATTCTGAAATAGTTAGCTTACTGCTAACATTAAAACATCCAGTCCTAGTAACCTAATATCATCCATTACTGAGTATATACAAATAAACTAAATATTAATGAAAGAATTATTTATTGTAGTAGTAATTAACATTTTGTATAGTGCAATTATTAAAATTCACTTGATGATCTTTAATGTTGGAACGTCCTGATCCCGATGTACTCGGCGGAACATTTATATTTACCACTTCACTATTTTTATTTTCTATGGAATTCGAAATTACATTCGACACGTGGATTTGGTTGGTTATAGAGTCATCAATATAGCCCTCTGCAACAGATGTAGACTTCCATCCGCCGTGCCGTTTTAAACTTATGTCTCCTCCGGCATCTACTAATATTGTGGCAGATGTTCTGCGAAAGCAATGTCCTCTATACAACTCAGGATTAGGAAGTTGTAAATAGTTAGCAATTGTTTTACCCAAACTGCTAAAAACTTGAAACGCTCATTTTTTTGTTAACGAAACAATAAAAAAAAACGAAGAAAAATGGCGGGGAAAATTCTAATAACTTTTTTTTACAGCGCGCGGCGTTCTGGTATTGAAACGCGCGTGTATGACAATGTTCTTTTTTTGAAATTCGTTTAAGTAGATGTTTTTTTTTGCAATTCATACAGATACCTCGCATCGAGCAGATGTGGCTGTCTGTTGAGTAAACCCTTTGCGCCGAAGGGATCGAAAAAAAAAACAAAGGAGTGTTGTTATGAAATTCAGTACAACATTACATCACCGTTTTGGATGATGTTATGGTTATTAGGACATTGGGTGTTTTAATGTTGGCAATAAGCTAACTGTTTCAGAACCTGTTATAGAGGATTTATAGCATGGGAGTAGATAAACGCGAATTACCGCACTCGTAACGCGACGTTTAGCGACCTCTGGCGAGTGACCGCTTTGGATTAATGATTATTGCAAACTCGTGATCTAGAATTTTATTTTATTTCAACACCTTTAATTTTATTTAACGTTAATTTTTTTACGAGATGACGCCTGCGACTTCACCCGCGTTATTTAAGTTTTATTTATTCCCACGTGAACACCTTAATTTTACGAGATAAAATGTAGCTTAAGTCACTCTCCAGGACTTCGACCGTTCTTTTTTGGACCGGTCTATCCGTTGCTATGTTGCGGCGTGATTAAAGGACAACAGACAAACACAGTTTCGTACATATAATATTAGTATGACAATGGTGTCTGCGAGAAAAACGGTGTACTTTTAGTTAAAAACTGTCTTTTACCAGTAGCATGTTTAACTGCCGGTAACCACGTCCCAGGTTCGATTCCTGGGTACATAATCAAGCATTGGGTTTTTCTGACAAAAAATTCTCAGTTTTAGCACAGAATAGGTATAGAATAGTGTTTTAGCCCGGAGTTATGAAGTTTGCACGTTTAGCCGTCAGTCCTGCGCCTGAGGTATTCCTCAGGCGCAGTCAAAGTCTAGTCATTTATTAATGACTAGACTTTGAATGCCAAGTGTATAGATGGATGACTGCCTCGTTGGTTTTCCTCAGGCGCAGGACTGACGGCTACCACTAAAGTGGTTAGTATGTTCGACTGCGACCGACAATGTCCCTGGTTCGAGAACCGAGTCAAGCTATAATTAATTATTGGGATTTTCTGATCAGAAATTCTCAATACTAGCCCGGAGTTAGAAAATTGGCGGTGTATAACCCTCGTGCCTCAGAGAGCGAGTAAATCTGTCGGTTCTACACTTGATCCCTTTCCGGTCGTTTCGGATTTTCCGTCCTATCGGGCTATGCGGGTAAAGGAACAGAGAGTGCATCTATGTTGTACACACACCTGTGCACTGTGCACTATAAAATCTCCCGCGCCGATTGCTCACCACCTGTGGAGATTGACCGCTGTGGCCGATATTCAGTCGGGAGGACATTTTAATTTTCACGCAGATGTGCACTTTAATATCTCCTGAGTAGTCAGTTAGTAGTAAGTTCCACTGCCGTGGCCGGCGTCACTTGGTCAGGCGACAGACATTTTTAATTAATATCTTTGTAGGAACCGAGAATATAATGAGAAAGTGCAGCTCAAAGCGTTGTTTGATTGTGGGTTCATATTCGACGACCTTCCTGACGCAGTGGTGAGCGCTGTTGTCATAACGCGGGGATTCCTGGTAATGTCGATTATGGAGTTTCTAATCTCTGAATTTTCTCTGGTCTGGCCTAGTGGGAGGCTGCGGCCGTGGCTAGTTACCACCCTACTGGCAAAGACGTGCCGCCGATATAGCGTTCCGGTACCATGCCGTGTCTGAAAATCAGCGTTGGGGCACCTGGTACCTCAGATGTGCGGCATTATAGTGGTTTCGTGACTGAGAGGCCAGGTGTCCCAACACAAGCTGAGTGGCTTACCTGTTTGTTGTACTGCTGTACAATACAGTGATTTTGCTTGTGTTTCATTTCAAGTTTATTTTTTTGTTCAGAAGTGCTCAAATAAAGGGTCTTCTCTCTTTCTTTCTAGAAATCGATTCGGTGTATGGGTTTAATGAAACTGTCATACCTCTTACAGCTTAGCCCGCCACCATCATAGATTGCATCATCACTTACCACCAGGTGAGATTGCAGTCAAGGGCTAACTTGTAATGGTATTAAAAAAATTATATTGTGTATACTTAGACATGATTTATAATAAACTAGCTGATGATGATGAACTCCTTAATTTTCTGGGATAAAAAGTAGCCTATGTTACTCTCCAGGTCCTCAACTATACCCATGCCGCCATGCCATGCAAAAATCCGTTGCCCCGTTGCGACGTGATTGAAGGACAAACCAATAAACCAACAAACCAACAAACACACACACTTTCGCATTTATAAAATTAGTATGATTCACGACAGTGAAGCCGGGCGGGATAACTAGTCAATATGCTCTAGATTCTAGTTATTTTTCCAAAAAACGTGCAATATCTTAGCTGATTCAAGCGACGGCAGCGAAAAGTTAGACTACGAAATCTGGAGTTGGAAAATTTTCAAGTAAGTTTTTGAACGCACCGAAGCAGAAGGAAAAAACTCGCAAAGTTTACAACACTTTATTCATGTACTAGAGCAGTAAACATGTTTTGTTGGCATCTCGTATCGAGAGAGTACGGTGACCTAGGACTAAACAAATTGTATTTCAGACTGAAGTTCCGAATTTCAATAAAGTTTTTTTTTTAAATTTTTTAGAATTTTTTAAATATAGTAATTAAGTATACAAATTATTTTAATTTAGGTGTGGGATATAATTTTTTTCTCTGTGAGTAATTACGATAATACTAGATTGTAGTGCCATAGTAAAGCCCGCGAATTCCTTTGCGTGAAAGGTAGATGATAGCTTATATTCCAGAGACGGATATAAGCTTTAAATAATTCCTACAGAATATTTAAAAATCAGTAGGCTGAAGGACGAAGCTCCTCGTACTATATGCTTACAGGTACGACCTATAGCCAGCGGTTAAGCGAAGAAATAAAGAAGGTAGCGGAAAAAATTTTTGAGAAAGACGGAGGAACATGTTTGGTAGCGATCTCGAAAAGGCCTGCATCTATAGATTACATTTTATTAAACTTGATACAAACTTTTCAAAACACGAAACACGACATTTAAAGACCCCAAAATATAAAATAATTAATCAGGGGGCTTTAGTAAAAAATAAATAATAATAAATCGCTAGCTCACTACGTTTTGTCTTCACTTACAGTAGACAAAACGTTTCGGGATGCACAATGCGGATCTGGCGATACATTAATCACGCGAGACAAAAGGTTGATGCTGCATTGTTATTGTAGGGGTAAGCTACAGCATAAGTATTACGTAACCTAATTAGTATATTATATATATATATATATATATATATATATATGTATATATATATATGTATATATATATATGTATATATATATATATATATATATATATATATATATGTATATATATATATATATATATATGTAGCATTAGCAATTTGTCGTCGTTCGCATTAGAGTCGTTTTACTGGAGAGTCGCACTGTGCTCGGAATAATAAATAATTATATATAAGTAATAAAGTGTTTACATGAAGTCGCCCCCGAAACACCTAAAGTGGTGACCCGACTATAGTGAACATAAAATTTAGAATTTTGAAATTTTAAAAGACTAAAGTTACTAAGTGAGGACTGAAAGTGAACAATGGCTATACCACCAGCACCGCAGCACCGAACTGGCAGCAATCACCCTCATGTCCAAAATCCCAGATTTCTGGACGGACCAGCCCAGGGTCTGGTTTATAAGGACAGAGGCAATGCTAGCACCGCAAAAATTATCGGACGAGGCCAGTTACAACAGAGTAATATCAAAGCTGAGCAAGGATGCCATACAACAAGCCACCGACCTATTAATAGATCCGCCGACAACGAAGAAATTTGATGCATTAAAAGCACGCCTACTAAAAATTTATGAAGAGTCTAAAATCAGACAACTACAAAATCTTATGAGTGAGATGGAGCTCGGGGAACAAAAACCGTCCCAGCTACTTCGACGTATGAGGGAACTGGCGAACCGGATGACACCCTAAGAATACTCTGGCAAGGCCATTTACCCAGTGCGGTACGTGCAGTATTGGCAGTTTGGGATACCAAAGAGTTAGAGCATTTATCGACCATCGCGGACAACGTGTTCGAAACTACGCGCGTCTAGGCTATCAACGAGATCGTTCAAGCGCAGCAACCAGCGGTAGCAAACGATACCGAAAAGATCATGGCGGAAATAGCTAAACTGAGCATCTAAGTAGCCAATTTAAAAAGATCAAGGACGAGGAATCGGCATCGGTGGAACAATAGCCGTTCGCGTTCTCGGAACCGTAACCATGATCCATCAGCAGCGCGAACGGCAAAAGATTCACCGGGCTGGCTCTGTTTCTATCACAAACGTTTCCGCACCAGGGCGCTAAAGTGCATGGAACCATGCGCATGGAAGAAGGAATACTAAACGTGGCGCAGACAACGGCGGAGCTCTGTGCCATTTCACCCTGCAACCGCCTTCGTATTTTGGACATTAACAGCGGATTATATTTTGTAATTGACACAGGCGCAAACGTTTCGGTTCTTCCGGTAAATAAAAAAATATAAAATGTAGGAATCCAGTGATTATAAGTTATTTGCAGCAAATGGATCCGAGATAAAAACTTATGGTACGAGGTTTCTAACATTAAATTTTAAATTACGTAGACCATATCAATGGCATTTCGTGGTCGCAGATGTGAAGCAGCCGATAAGCGCAGATTTTTTAAGTCACCACAAGCTTTTGGTTGCCGTCAGCTCACGAAAACTCATCGACAGGGTTTCAGAGTTAAATGTTATAGCATCAATTGTAAACGTAAATGAACCATCTGTACAGTCTGTTGACTTTGATCATCCTTACCGCGATCTGTTATTGGAATTTCCGAGTATTACCAAACCCATGTCATTCCTGGAAACACCATCAAGTACAGCAATGTATCGAAACTACTGGACCACCGGTCTATGCGAGAGCTAGACCGCTTCCGCCCGATAGGTATAAACGCGTAAAGGCTGAATTTGATAAAATGCACGAGTTAGGTATCTGTCGGCCTTCAAAGAGCGCGTGGGTGAGTCCCTTACATGTAGTTCAAAAAAAGAATAAATAGAAATTAGACCAAATATTAGACCATGTGGCGATTACCGTCGACTAAACGCCATCACCAAGCCCGATAGGTACCCAATCCCTCGTTTTCAGGATTTTACTTATATGTTGGCAAAAAATAAAATTTTTACTACAATTGACATAACTAGAGTCTTCCATTTTATAGAAACGGCACCAAACGACATAGAAAAGACAGCAATTATAACGCCTTTCGGTCTTTTTGAGTTCCCACGAATGACATTCGGATTACGTAACGCTGCTCAGACCTTCCAACGCTTCATGGATTCCATTTTTCAAGGGTTACATTTTGTATTTAATTATATAGATGACGCATTTATAGCCAGCGAGAATGAAACTCAACACCTTGAACATTTACGTATCGTATTTCAGCGCTTAGCCGATCATGATATTAAAAGAAATGATATGATAATAAAATGTAATTTTGGTAAGACAAATTTAGAATATTTAGGTTACCACGTGTCAGCCGAAGGAATTCGACCATCTGAAGGGAAAGTCAAGGCTATTATTGACTACCCAAAACCTGAAACGGTGGAGGAGCTACGGCGATTTACAGGTATGATTAATTTTTACCGTGCTCATTTGCCCAACGCAGCTTCGTATCAGTCATTATTTAATAAGTATCTCGGAAGCTCGAAAAAGAAAGACAAAACTAAGATCCAGTGGTCGGAAGAAGCGAGTAAAGCCTTTGAACAATGTAAAGCGAGACTTAAAGAGGCTGCTACGTTGTCGCACCCACAAAATGATACGACGCTCGCGTTGATGGCCGATAGCTCTGATTTCTGCGTAGGGGCTGTTTTGCAACAGGAAGTGCATGGCGTTTGGGCGAATAACAACGATAAAATAATTTTAAAGAAATTATATTTACCTACATGTAATAAACCGATATATTGTGACGTGTTTTCTAAAACTGCTAGGCCGTATATCCCACAGGAATCTAGACGTATTGCGTTCGAAAGTATCCACAATCTAAGTCATCCCGGGATACGCACTACCCGAAAATTAGTCACTCAAAAATATTTTTGGCCAAACATGAATGTCGATATTAAAGTATGGGCTATTAGTGCTGAAACGGTTGCAAAAAAATTATATGTTAATTGGATATGTCGTTACGGAACACCAGTAAAGCTGTCCAGTGACCGAGGATCGCAATTTGAGGGTTCGCTGTTCCAGCATCTTATGACGCTAATATAATTCTAAAAAACGTATTCTGTTAATATCTAATAAGGTATTAACAGAATACGCACAACCGCATACCACCCGCAAGCCAACGGAGGCACAGGACTTTAAAGGCTGCCCTCATGGCACGTAAAAGTAACAAGTCCTAGGTCGAAGAGTTACCCACAGTGTTACTAGGTTTACGCGCAGCATGTCGAAGCGATAGTGGTATTTCAGCTGCAGAGTTAACGTTCGGTCGTACGTTACGTTTACCAGGCGATTTCTACGACGCTACTCAAGTAGGATTTTCAGATCCTCATATTTTAGTAGACAGTATTCGGGAGCAACTAAAATCTCTCAAAGCAATACCAGAATCACACAGTAATTCGCGCGCGTATTTTGTACATCCTGATCTCAGTAAGGCCGAGTACGTATTTATAAGGGACTAGCTGATGCCCGCGACTTCGTCCGCGTGGATTGAAATTTTTTGGTTCCCGCGGGAAATATTTAATTATACGGTAGAAGAAGTAGCCTATGTGTTATTGGCTATTGCAGACTATTGGCTATAATCTATCTCTGTGCAAAGTTCATCCAGGTCCATTCAACCGTAATGGCGTGATTGAGTAACAAACATCCATTTGAGATTTTTGGGTTCCCGCGTGAACTATTTAATTTTCCGGGATAAAAGGTAGCCTATGTGTTATTCCAGACTATAATCTATATCTGTATCAAAATTCATCGAGATCCGTTTCGCCGTTCTGGCGTGATTGAGTAACAACATTAATTTGAGGTTTTTGTCGGTTCCTGCGAGACTTCTTAAATTTTTCGGGATAAAAAGAAGCCTACGTGTTATTTCAGACAACGATCTATCTCTGTGCCAAATTTCATCAAATCAATCCGTTCAGCCGTTCTGGTGTGGTTGAGCGTCACTCGTTCGTGTGGCATAAGTTTTTTCCAAATCCCACAGCACTTCATTATTTTCCGGGATGAAAAGTAGGCTATGTCACTATCCAGATCCTCAACTATACCCATGCAAAAAATTACGTTGATCTGTTGCGGCGTGATTGAAGGACTAACTATCTATTACACGTCCTTGGGGATAAAATTAACAAAAAAATGTGAATCAGGTATTTCTCCATTTCAAATCAAAATTCCAAAAAACCCAACCAAGTTACCAAAAAAAATACCTAGTTTAATGGCTCTAACTTAAAAATTAATGACAGACTTTCTTACAAACTTTCAACTCCTATTTTATCCTTTTGGGAGTTGAATTTTGAAGAACTGTGAGACACGGACTTCTTTATTTTTTACCGAAAGTCAAAACACTAAGCTTCGTTGATATAACTTGAGCAATATTTTGAGAAACGAAGGACTTTCATCTACTATTCAAACTATCAACCCCTATTTTACCCTTTTGCGGGTTGAATTTTGAAAAATTGTGATACATGTATTACTTCATTTTTAACTCGCAGTTTATATACCAAGTTTCATTGCTATAACTTGAGAAATGAAGGACATTCATTAAAAACTTTCAACCTCTATTTTACCCTTTTGGGGGTTGAATTTTGAAAAACTATGACACACGTACTTCTTTATTTTTTACCAAAAGCCAAAATACTAAGCTTCGTTGATATAACTTGAGCAATATCCTGTGAAATGAAGGCCTTACATACCCACTTTCATCCCCTATTTTACCCCTTTAGGGATCGAGTTTTTAAAAACTGTGAAACACCTATTTCTTCATTTTTAACCCGCTGTTTATATACCAAGTTTCATGGCTATAACTTGAGAAATGTAGGACTTTCAAACAAACTTTCAACCCTATTTCACCCCTTTAAGGATCGAATTTTCAAAACTGTGAAACACGTATTTCTTTATTTTTTACCAAAAGCCGAAAAACTAAGCTTCTTTGATATATTTTGAGCAATATCTTGAGACATGAAGGCCCTATATACCAACTTTCATCCCCTATTTCATTCCTTTAGGGATCGAATTTTCAAAAACTGTGAAACACGTACTTCTTCATTTTTAATTCGCAGCTTATGTGCCAAGTTTCATGGCTATAACTTGAGAAATGAAGGACTTTCATACAAACTCTCAACCCTTATTTTACCCTTTTAAGGGTTGAATTTTGAAAAACGGTGACACACTTAGTTCTTTATTTTTTACCGTAAGCCGAAAAATTAAGCTTCGTTGATATAACTTGAACAATATCCTGGAAATGAAGGCCTTAAATACCAACTTTCATCCCCTATTTCACCCCTTTAAGGATCGAATTTTAAAAAATTGTGAAACACGTATTTCTTCATTTTTAACCCGCAGTTTATTTGCCAAGTTTCATGGCTACAACTTGAGAAATGAAGGACTTTCATTCAAACCTTCAACCTTTTGGGGGATGAATTTTGAAAAACTGTGACATATGTACTTCTTTATTTTTTACTAAAAGCCAAAACACTAAGCTTCGCTGATATAACTTAGCAATATCCTGTGAAATGAAGGCCTTACATACCAACTTTCATCTCCTATTTCACCCCTTTAAGGATCAAATTTTCAAAAACTGTGAAACACGTATTTCTTCATTTTTAACCCGCAGTTTATATACCAAGTTTCATGCCGGCACTTGCCGGCTCTTCTAAGCAGAACTACAATTTACCACTCAATTTATTTATAACTACATGTTTTATATAAATTGAGTATTGAGATCAGTTTGAATATTTTGAAAAAAGAAGCTGCACCTCGTTTCGTTATTTTACAACTTTGTCATGACTTTCTGTAGTACAGCATAATATTGTGTCAAATGATTTTGTTCAAACAAATCCTCATAACTGCATGAGAAGATATGTTTTAAGGATCCAGAACTTAAGCTAAACGTACACGTATTATAAGTAGTTAATCTGGATAAATAGGTGCTCGTAACGTTGTTCTTCTTCCATACTTCTTCCGTACGTAATGTTGTTCTTCCATAAACGACTATGTCATGAAATTCTGCACAGTAATGCTTGTTTTCATCACTCTTCTTGTTGATTTAAGCTATTTTATTAAGATTCATCCAATCATACCCCTTATTGTAAATTATCCCTATAAAAATATTTCCTGAACAAGGAAGCTAGCTAAGTGGGGCTGGGTACTTTATGTATGTCATGAAATTCAGCAAAGATACACCTGAGTTTATAAACCTTGTTGGAAAGTTGCACTTGGATGCGGATGAGTTCATAGCGAATATCTCAAAAATATATGGAAATAAGTAAGCTGTTTTGTTATATCGTAAAATGTGTTGCATAATGTGCATCATGCAAATACCGAGTAGGTCATAGAATTCTACACAGTAATGCTTGTTTTAATCAATCTTCTTGCTAATTTGTGCTGGGTATTCTATTAGGGCACGTCCAAACTTTGAACGTGGAATATATAATGTATCTAACGTTTGGCGCAGTAATCTGCAGTATCACGATTAAAGTCAGGACCTGAATTTCTATGGCATAGCCTACAAAATCGGGATTGAGGAGTTAGATGCAGAAGTTTGTTGGGATCATCTAGCAAGCTTCTTCTAAGAGTTTAATAAATTATCCATAACGGTTTAGAAATTTGGGTGAAGTTTGTGTTTGGATATGTTACCGTAAGATTGTAAAAACCGTTAGATTATAATCTAACTCGCGAAATCACAAAGTGTCGAAAGATTACAATTTAACGCATTATGTACCGGTAGATTGTAATCTGTTAGGTTTATTAACCCGATAGAACCTAAGTGCCCTGCACTACCTGATTATTTACGTCGAACCCTAACCTTACCTATATGAAACTGACAAGAAAACGTAAATACAATGAATATTTCAAAAATTTACACTCAGAACATTGAACGGTTCACAATCTTTCGACAGTTTACAATTTCGCGAGTTAGATTTATAATCTAACGGTTTGTACAATCTTACGGTGACATATACATAAAAAAAAATACGCGCCGAATTTCTGGTGTTGAAGTTGGGTTCCTGTACGAGATGGCAAATGGAGAATAATGTTTCATGAATGAGTTTGTCATGAAAATCTGCAAAGTAATGTAATTTTGCAGAATTTTATCAATCTTTTAAAAAAATAGCTCGAGAAATCATAACGATATTAGGTAAGTGATCATAAAAATGAGCTAAGTTAAATTATAAGTTAAGTGTGAGTTATAAGTGAGTTGTAAGTGTAATGGTATTTGTAAAATTATGTTCCTAGTTTTCCTAACATCATGGAATTTTGCAAAGTAATGCTGACACCGATCAATCTTGTCGGTAATTTGAGCTATTTGATTAGGGCCCGTCTACACCCAGCCTTTATAAAATAGCTCTGGAAATGCGAAGGATATAACGTTAAGTACGGAAAAAAGCAAGGCTTTTTTATCCACTACAATTTTAATATAAGAGCCTATTTTATTGTTGCTTTTTTTTCTTAGTTTTGCATTAATGAATATTCTTCAGATCCATTATTCGAATACGATGTTCTTGTTTTAGAAAAGTCATCGAAACCGTTTCATAAAATGTTGCGTTAGAGCGAAAATACTATGGACCAGACGGGATGAAACGTTTTTGGTCCTGTCGCGCTAGTTTGTGCAACTAACGTATAAAGGTGAGTTAATTTTTTGTCCTCGAGATGAAATTTCTTTCCATAGTGTACTTACCGTCAGATTAGGTAGTTTTACACTAGAATGATATGACTTTTGACTTTTAAACTTTGGTTTTAGATGTAGTTCTAATAGTAATCGAACCCGTTATATTAACCGTACTGCCATTCCCTCTAACCGTAAACAGCTGTCCAGTTTTATCATGCCTCTGCACGCCCTAATCCGGTCCATTGTCTCCACTTCACAGGCAGACATAATATATATGTTATAGCCCACAGATATTGCTTGATATATACATACGACCACTCAATTGTTAATATAAGTACTAGCTGATGCTAATATAATCATAAAAATAATAAGATTTTTAATACCCACGGGAACTCCTTAACAAATTTTTTTTAACATTCCGCAATATTCAAAGACAAAAAAATATGGCATTCGACGCCATACAACTTCCCAGTTCTTGTATATAATATTTCTTAATATTTCCCATACAGTCCATGCGCTATTTTACAATATAAAATGAGATTTAGTTCCATTATCCGTGAGAAGTTTGAAATAGAAAAACTTACGTCGTTAGTGGCCAGGCTTATAAGTTCTCATAGACTTGCTTGTGTATGGGACACCTCAGTTGTGATATTGAATTATAGCCTGTATATGTATCATTTTAAGGGTGCTTGCTACGCCTATGTTGTTTCGTATATCATTTTTGTTTTATCGACACGTCCTTTTCTGTAGGAACGCCATATGAAAAGGAATAGGAACAGGATAGTTTTATACAGACACCAGGGGGGTTACTGCCACTGCGTAAAGCAAAATTATTATGTTATTGTAGCGACAAATCCTACCTTGACGTGCCCAAAAGTAAGCTTATTAGAACATTGTTTCCTAAGCAATTTTGTGACGTCATTAAGCAAATCATTCATTCAATTCGTACCATCGAGTGTTTTTTAAGAGCTAGCATTTACGTAGCTAGTTTTACGTAGGATTTACGTCAAATTTATATCGACAGTCATAAAAAAGTTACTTTCTTGCGACGGATCAACGACGGATTGACTTTCTAAACAAAGAAATAGGAAATTGTGAGGTTTTCCCAGTGAATATTCTACAGGATTAAACTAAGTTAATGAGGTAAAACTTTATGGAAGTGAGTTATTTAATTTTCCAAAACGTATTAAATTGAAAAATCAGGCACCCAGGTGGAGGGGAGTATGCTTGGAGTATTCCTACATGCCTCCAGAAACCTAATTTAATACCAATTTCGAAAAACCGACGGACGTTTGGGTCGCAAGGTGCTTGAATGGCGGCCACACACTGGAAAGCGCCCCACTAGGTGGACACACGATCTCAAGTGTGTAGCTGGGAGCCGCTGGAAGCAAGCGGCACAAGACCGTGCCCTGTGGAGATCCATGCAGGAGACAGTAGTCCAGCAGTGGACGTTTCTCGGTTGAGACGACGACGACGAATAGGAAAGGTTTGTGATGACTGCGATCTCACCTGATAAGCGATGATGCAGTCTAAGCATTTATAATATTAGCATTAAAGTATTGAAGAATTAAAATAATTTAAAATGACAAAGTAATGTATGTAGAAATAGATATATTTATTATAATATGACAGTTATCTTTAAATTCACAATAATTAATACAGTCATATTTGGCATAACATAAACTGATTTAAACTATAATTTAAAATTTCAGGTGACTAAGGATATCCATTGAGAAAAAACAATGATTCCAATTTTGGAAGCACTAGACTGGACTGAGGCACATTATACGAATTTGCATGTTTGCACTCGAAATATGCCCTTAGCGGAATGCTCTTATTCAACAACTCTGGGCAAGATGGCAGCATTTATTGTTCTGAAAATAAACATAATACTCAATTCAATTTCATAACAAACATTTAAGTATTATAGATTGTTTAATTCATATCAAACTTGTTTCCATATAAATAAAAGTAAGAAAATCAAAAAAGCTTATTATTTTTTGTCATTATTAATACTGTTGAAGGTTATGTAAATGATAAAAGCACTTGGATTCGACTTGCTTTAGCTATGCTTAGTTTTGCAGTTACTAAATTAAAATTAATTATTTATTCGAAAGAGCAATCGCTGAGTTTCTTGCTGGCTCTTCTTAGAAGAAATAGCAAAACAAGCCAGTGTTATATTCAAAAAGAAGAAGAAAGCAAGAAACGCACAATAATTATACTTAATCGAGGCCCGACATATTATTCCTAAAAGTTATAAAATAATCAACTTCCAACTATTATTTATTTACGTGCCTTGCTTGACAATTGACATTTAAAACAACCGTTTCGTTTTACATAACGATAAGGAAACATAGAGCGAACAAACAATTATTATTTGGTTTCAAATTATTACATAATATTAATTAACTTTTTGTTAATTATTGCACTTTATAAAGGTATAATAACTTTGTAAAGTTATAATATTTAATAAAAAATGTATCAACACTGTTATTGTATGCATGAAATGAAACGTGATACAAACGTGATAGCGCTAAAAATTTATATATATAAATAAATTTATATATAGTGATAGTAGTCGCCCAGGGGTCGTATTGCCCACGCTTAAGATATTGTTTCATTATTGTTGACTTTTGATTTTAGGAAGGCCAAGGTATGTGGCATAAAACTGTCATTTTGAGTAAGTAATATTGCTTAAGTATTGCTTTAAGCATTGGCAGTATGGTCCCAGGGAGGTTACTACCATCGCTTAAAGCAGTATTATTTCAAAATTTCAGTTTAATGTCACGTAACTTGACGTCCCTAAAATTAGGAATGTACTATTCTACAACCCGAACGTCAACAAGATTAAAACAAACGGCTAAGCGATGGTTTTAAGCCCGCAGAACGAACACCTTGCGTCCAGCGACCTCCAGCGTCGCTTGATATTGTCCTACAGTATGAGGTTGTGGTTGTTTATTTATCTATATATATATATATATATACACCTATATACACCTATATATATAAATTATTCTATTTTTTTTTATCAGGAATTGTAAGTTTCAAATAAACAATGGCGTTGCTCTGAAAACAAAGTATTTTATTTTATTAGCGTAAAATATACACATGAGTAAATGTACGATTAGATTGTAAACTTAAAATAGGTATCTCACCTGAAAACAAAGAAACGACAATTAAAGTCTATTACTCTCAATTCCTTATTATATTAATCACTTTTCGTAACGTATTTAATTAGCAAATCATGTCTCAGAACATGGCGGCTGTCATCTGTCTGTATTGACCACAGAACAAAGTATACTCACTTATTGACATTACAGACAATCACAGCTTACCGGCCATAGAGCGCTATACAAAATGTACTATAAAGAACTACAGTTTCTTTACATATATATATACATCTCTGATCTATTAACGCACAGCTCGAACCACTGGACGAATCGGGCAAAACCGAATATGTGAAAGTTTGCAAAGCCAAAAATCTGAAATAATTAGAGTTGATAAATTTTTATGTAAATTTTAAAGGAAAAATAAAACAAAGTTTCCAACTAGTGTAGTTTTTTACGAATCCGCAATAAAACTTTACACATAAACCTAGTTTTAGGCTCAATTTCTTTCCATGTCACGGAACCCTCGGTGTCCGAGTCTGACTCAAACTTGGATGGTTTTTCTTTCTTGCATATTCCAAGGAGCCTGTGATTGATGGTCACCCCTTTATATAGGGATGCTATTTATAAAAAATAGTGAAATACATTGGGTTGCAAGATGGCCACTGCCCCGCGGTGATAAGTTATTGCTCGTTACCTGGGTAAATACGAGGAACGTATTGTAAGGGGGGACGGTTTTTGTCTTGTTTTGTAATGGCTTCTATTTATTACTATTGTAAGGACAATCATTTACTTTTTTATTCGAGTATTTCAGTAGTAGATACATCAAATTATAATGACATGAAACAGTTAGGTACTATAGCTGAGCATACTATCTATTTTTAATATCTTGGCTCTGTCATAGCCTAATATTGGTAAAACTGAGTTTTTTAAAGCAGTATATGTATGAAACGGTGACATAATGTATATGCTTGGAAAAAATAAAAAATTGCTTTCAAGACCTTTATGCATCCATTGATGGATCTCTTAAAAAAATCTCTGCATGGATTTTTTTAAACAGTTTACCTTTTAATGTTCCTTCGTCTTCGTCTTCGTCGTCGTCGCCTTTTCGAAACGAATAAAATTTCGCTCTAAAAATATTACATAAAATTTCAGTTTCATCATCAAATACATTGTCAGAATAATTAATTGAACACTGTTTATTTTCATTATTTGTTCCATTTTTTGCGACATGAGCTTGCTCGATTTCATCCCTTGTATTTTGATTACGTGAACTGAGAGCTTAATCGTATCTACTGTCGCAGAATAAAACTCATTCAGCTATTAAATAACTCATCTTTAAAATAAAATAAAAAATCAGACCACCGAATTGACTACATAAATATTAATAATTAATAAGTTGAACACGAAAAAATGTGGCAGATAGACAGACGGAAGGACATACTTCCGCATTCATACCGCGATATCGCGTTTTTAAGTACCTGTGATACCTACCTATGCAACTGCTGAGTTTCTTGCCGGCGCTTCTCAGCAGAATCTCCTTTCCGAGCTGGTAGTTGAGTCAAAACATGACGTAACATAAGAGACACCTGTATGTCCTACATATTTTAAATGAATTGAATTGAACAGAATTGACTTGAATAAATTGAATTGAATACCTTGAGTATTGAGATTGGGTATTATGGATTGGATTTTGTTTTCTTATGTTTGATTATGAGATGGAGTTCATATTTTTCTAAAGGTGGCTATTCCCTGTTAATTTTCCTACTCTCCTACGCAGCAATCGCATTTTCAAATGTAGAGGAAGAAGCGAAAGCCTTTGCTTGTGTGTTTTTTATTCGTATTAAGTCCGGTATCTACAGAGCTTGTCGTTAAGCCTTTGTATTTTTGTTCGCAACAACGCTACGCCTACTAACATGGAGTTTAAAAATACAGGTGCTTTTATTTTCTGTAGGCCATACCCTCACTTCATCATCGTCAACCGATAGAAGATAGAAGTTTCCAGTGCTGGGTCGAAATCCTCGTCAAAATTATCTTGAATTTGGGATTGGGAATTGATAATTTTTGAATTTTGACTGGCCTGGCTGGTTTTTGTTTTTAATATGTAGACTAAGCGCTTGGCTGCAATGAGACTTGCTAGCAGGTATTGATACAGCCTGAGGTGTGCCTAGAAGACACCTTCTCTGGATTTGGGGATTTTACTGGCAAAGATGGGCGCCTACCATACCATGTAGAATTAGTTGTAACTATGGGTTCAATAAGTTTAGCCCGCTACCATCTAAGAATGTATCATTATTTACCATGGTGAGGTCGCAGTCAGGCGAACTAGTAGTGGAATAAAAAAAATACCGACGTGATATAATTTCTATTGAAAGTCGTTCCCAGCCAAACTCCAGAGAGAATATTAGTGATATCTGCGACTCAACAGGTTACCCGCGGGATGTGCTTGTGTCAATACCGCTTCCTTAATCGAATTAACTTGACGACCTCCGTGGCGCAGTGTGTAGCGCTGTTGTCTTAACGTGCGGAGGTCCCGGGGTTCGATCCCCGGCATGTTCAATTTGGGAATTTATAATTTCTGAATTTTCCCTGGTTTGGCCTGGTGGGAGGCTTCGGCCGTGGCTAGTTACCACCCTACAGGCAAAGATGTGCCGCCAAGCGATTTAGCGTTCCGGTACGATGCCGTGTAGAAACCGAATAGGGGTATGGGTTTAATATAACTGCCATGCCCCTAACAGGTTAGCCCGCTACCATCTTAGACTGCATCATCACTCACCATCAGGAGAGATCGCAGTCAAGAGCTCACTTGTAGTGGCAAAAAAAAGAAGTGCAACTAGTAAGAACCCGAATGCTGATATTGCCGTAGGTCACGTATCCATCTATACACACGGATGATGTCGCGGGCACAAGTTAGTTATCTAAATGTATAAAAGGAAAAGGTGACTGACTGATATACTATAAACACAAAGCTCAAACCACTGAGCGGAGAGGCATAATATTTATAATATTAATATAATGTCCTCCGGAACGAGTTTCGGCCACTGCTGCCAATCTCCAGAGATTAAACGTCTGCGCGGGAGATAAGTAGTGCACAAGTGTGTTCACAACGCAGGTGTACTCTCCGTTCCTTTACCCGCATAGCCCGATGGAACCCGCATAGGATAGGAGAGGGAGAGAAGTGTGGAACCAACGCCTTAACGTGCTCTCTGAGGCACGGGATTGAATCACCGCCAACTTCCTAACTTCGGACTAGTCTTTGAGAATTAATTGTCAGAAAAACCAAATACTTAATTATGGCCCGACCCGGTTCTCGAAACAGGGACCTCGTCAGCCATAGTCGTACATGATAACCACTAAACCAACGAGGCAGTCATCCATCCATATTAGGTACTTGAAGATACCTGCGACTTCGTAAAAGTCAAAGTCTAAAGTTTATTCAAATTTAGTAGTACTGTACAATGGGTCTGATTATGTAGTCTCTAAGTGCACAATCTCTAAACTAAACTATAATGACAACAAAAATATTGCTAACCCTTTCATAATACTCCCTGCGGAAAGGGACAAAACTAGATATAAAGCTGTCATTTAAGTTAAGTTTAGAGATTGTGATAAACCTAATTGGTTACAGTGACTCCTGTGTGAGGGGTTTGACTATAGTACAACACGCTAGTCATTTATCGATGTTCAAATTGTGTACAGACTGTACACTATTTCAATGTCCAGCGTGGTGGACTATGGGCCAAGAATAATGTGCTCTCGGCCTGAGAAGCGTAGTCTTATATAACATTTGTAGCATGTCACGGCGAGGCGTTTCAAAGGCAACAAAATAGACGCGTTTCATATAGAATTCATTAGACAGCCCAATAAAATCCCCGGGGCTTTGTTTTGTGACAGCCACAGACGTAAAGAAAATGATGGAAGGAGCTCTCGCCTACACTCGTGTTCTAAAGCTAACTAGCTAAGATAGTAATACGCTAACGCATTAGCTCATTTACGTCTTATTGATTACTAGCGAATGCCCGCGATTTCATACGAGTGTATCGAGGTTTTGTGGTTCCCGCGGGAAATCTTTAATTTTAGGGATAAAAAGTAGCCTGCTATTCCAGACTATAAACTATCTCTGTGCCAAATTTCAGCGAGATCCGTTTAGCTGTTGGGGCGTGATTGAGTAACAAACATACATACATCCATAAATCCATACATCCATCCAAGCATTTATAATTTTAAGTATAGATGACTAGCCTCGTATTTGCCCAGTACATAAAGGTATTAAGTATTATAAACTAACCTTTATACAAACGATGAAAACCTGGTGGTTAAGACTTCGGCCTTCTATCCGGGGTCTGTGGTTCGATTCCAGGCATGCCCTGTAGTCCCGCTCGTGACAGTGCACAGCACACTTTAGAACAGTGCCCTGCTTGGAATTCCAAACGCCGCATCATAATCCACCACGTGGGGATAGACCTGTCCCCGCCGGCCGAGATAGCGGCTATGCTAAGAAAAGAAGAAGCATGGAGAGCAGTGGTCTCTTTCTACGAAACCATTATGGTTAAGAAAGAGACCGCTGAGCGGGTTCGGGAAAGAGCCGACCCAACAGACATCGGAGTGGCGGTAAGCATCGCACCTAGTTGTCCGCGTAATAATCCCTGGGGAAGGGACCTCAGGGTCGAGTACGGCTGGAGTGGGGGCTCCAGTCGTGCACTTAACAACACGACCCTGGGAAGGTGGTGCAACAACAGCTTGCTGTGGCAACAAGCAGCCATACCTCACGTACAGGTCCGGGTAATGAGGGGACTTCTCCAGGAGTCCAGGATGAGCCCTATGGGCATCGCACAAGTGAGGCACGGGTGCGTTCTTAAGAGGTCTCGGAGCCTCCCAACATGCGTTAAGGTCTGCCACCAGGGGTTTTAGTAGGTAGAAATCCTACATAATCCGATTTCCCTCCCAGGAAGTCGGGTATCTTAAGAAGATTTCCCCCCCGTCAACAAAGAAAAAGGCATGCCCTGTAGTAATTTTTTGTAGAAGAAATTAAATATCATGCTTATTTAAAGGTAATGAAAAATTTCGTGTAGAAACCTTAATTACTGAAAGTTCTCCATTATGTTAACAAAGGGTGTAAAGCTGCCAATCAGAACTTGTCCAGCGTGGTGAAATATGGCCTTACTTTTTATTTTGTGAGTACCCCCGTGCTTATTAGTGCCACAGATTAAATAATACTCAAGCAGTGGGCCGGTTACGGGTTGAGATTTATCTATAGGAGATTAATTAAATGGGAGTAATTAAAAATCATTCGAAATTTAACTCTGATATGTTAGCAACTAAGAAGTAAGATAGTAGATCAGTGCCTATTTGAATATTGATACGAATCATATAATACCTTAGAACTAACTTTTACCTTAGGCTATCTTTGCTTTATACAGTACTCTTTGAAAGTTGACTCGTTTATTATCTACACTTAGTACATTTTTCTATGGGCTCGATTCGGTGACTCCAATCTCTATCATGAAACGCGTGTGGTGTTAGATGTGGTATCAGTTCATTCAGATTTTTTACTACTATATAAATATATAGATAATATAAATATGCCACTTTTCAGGTCCTCATCTATACCTACCTATGCAAAAAATCATGTCGAACGTTGCTCTGCTGCGGCGTGATTGAAGGACAAACTCTCTATTTAACGTCCTTGGGGATAAAATTTTCAAAAACTGTGAAACACGTATTTCTTTATTTTAAGCCCAAATTCCAACTTTCATGGCTATAACTTGGACAAGTCAGAATTTAAAAAAAATTAAAAACACCACTGCCCTGCCAAAAAACGAAAAGCTAAAAATCTAAATTAATCTAGTTAAATTAGAATCTTATTCACATTTTTATTTAATGATATTTTTTTGTGAATCAATGGATATTGAACTATAGTGTTAGAGAACAATCCAGAAGTAGGTATTAATAAAACACTTTTAACATATTTGCACTCTAACCAAGAGAGATTTAATGCAATTAGTTAATTTATAAAACTCAGTTAACCAATAATACAGTATTAAATCATTTGACCAGGCTGCAGTTGCTACCGCAGGCTCGTAAACAAGGTAACGATCTAAACAATAATCGTTTGAGTCTCGGTGGAGACTGCCCTACAGATGGTAAAACATTCATATTTATACAAGTTATTCCAATATGGCGTTGGGAACGAACTGACTGAGTGAAATACATCGAATGATCAAATATCAGTACAATCGAACCTTCATCAATAAATAAATTAACAATCTTTTAACTTTTGTAACAATTCATTTCAACTTTAAACGCAAAGCTGACAATAGTATTATACATTTTTGGAATCTACTCATCATTTTCTAGATGATGATTATATAGCTAATCTTGTTTTAGATTTATTTTCAAACTTAGTCTTTAATGCGGGACCATGGTCACCCCATCCATTTTTTTTTTAATTTTACTAGCCTATGTCACCCGGAATAAGCTAGGAATTCTAACGAATGAGCAATGATAATGACCCTCATTTATCAAAATCGGTTCAGGCGTATAGAAGTTATGGTGGAATATACAAACTCACATACATAAATACATACATACATACATGAACCCTGAAAACAATATACTCCTTTTATCAGACAGTCGTATAATAAAAATGAAGGACTTTCATACAAACTTCCAACCTCTATTTTACCCCTTTAGGGGTAAAATTTTTAAATACTGTGACACACTTATTTGTTTACTAGCTGATGCCCGCGACTTCGTCCGCGTGGCGCGTGGCATTGTTTTCAATTATACGGGATAGAAAGTAGCCTATGTATTATTCTAGACTATAATCTATCTTTGTATCAAAGTTCATCCAGATCCGTTCAGCCGTTCTGGCGTGATTGGGTAACAAACATTGATTTGAGGTTTTTTTGGTTCCCGCGGGACTTTTTAAATTTTTCGGGATAAGAAGAAGCCTACGTGTTATTTCAGACTACGATCTATCTCTGTGCCAAAATTCATCAAATCAATCCATTTAGCCGTTCAGGTGTGATTGAGCGACACTCGTTCGTGTGGCATAAGTTTTTTTTCAATTCCCACAGCACTTCATTATTTGATGGGATGAAAAGTAGCCTATGCCACTATCCAGATCCTCAACTATACTCATGCAAAAAATTACGTTAATCTGTTGCGGCGTGATTGAAGGACTAACTATCTATTACACGTCCTTGGACATAAAATTTACAAAAAAATGTGAATCAGGTATTTCTCCATTTCAAACCAAAATTCCAAAAAACCCAACTAAGTTACCAAAAAATACCTAGTTTAATGGCTCTAACTTAAAATTAATGACAGACTTTCTTACAAACTTTCAACCCCTATTTTACCCTTTTGGGAGTTGAATTTTGAAGAACTGTGAGACACGTACTTCTTTATTTTTTACCGAAAGTCAACACACTAAGCTTCGTTGATATAACTTGAGCAATATTTTGAGAAATGAATGACTTTCATATACAAACTTTCAACCCCTATTCTACCCTTTTGGGGGTTGAATTTTGAAAAACTATGACACATATTTCTTTATTTTTTTACCAAAACCCGAAAAACTAAGCTTCTTTGATTTATCTGGAGCAATATCTTGAGAAATGAAGGCCCTACATACCAACTTTCATCCTCTATTTCACCCCTTTAGGGATCAAATTTTTATAAACTGTGAAACACGTTTGTCTTCATTTTTATTTCGTAGTTTATATACCAAGTTTCATGGCTATAACTTGAGAAATGAAGGACTTTCATACAAACTTTCAACCCATATTTTACCCTTTTGAGGGTTGAATTTTGAAATACTGTGACACACGTACTTCTTTATTTTTTACCTTAAGCCAAAAAACTAAGCTTCGTTGATCTAGCTTGAACAATATCCTGTGAAATGAACGCCTTACATACCAACTTTCATACCCTATTTCACCCCTTTGAGGATCGAATTTTCAAAAATTATGAAACGCGTATTTCGTTATTTTTAACCCGCAGTTTATTTACCAAGTTTCATGGCTACAACTTGAGAAATGAAGGACTTTCATAAAAACTTTCAACCCCTATTTTATCCTTTTGGGGGTTGAATTTTGAAAAACTGTGACATACGTACTTCTTATTTTTTTACCAAAAGCCGAAACACTAAGCTTCGTAGATGTAACTTGAGCAATATCTTGAGAAATGAAGGACATTCATACAAAATTTCAACCCCTATTTTAAATCTTCGGGGGTAAATTTTTGAAAAACTGTGACACACGTACTTCTTTATTTTTTACCGTAAGCCAAAATACCAAGTTTCGTTGATATAACTTGTAAAATATCTTGAGAAATGAAGGCATTTCATGCCAACTTTCATCCCCTATTTCCCCCCTTGGGGGGTCGAATTTTCAAAAACTGTGAAATACGTTTTTCTTAATTTTTAACTCGCAGCTCATATACCAAGTTTCATGGCTAAATTTCAAGTTAATAACCCCAGCGGTTTAGGCTGTGCGTTGATCCCTTAACGATTTTATATATAAATATATTAGATTAGATTAGATTTTTTACCGAAAGCCAAAATACCAACTTTGTTTGATATGACTTGAGAAATATCTGCAGAAAAGGCCTTTCATACCAACTTTCATCCTATTTCACGCCTTTGGGGGTCGAATTTTCAAAAACTGACAAAAAGGTATATCTTCATTTTTAACCCGTAGCTCATATACCGCGTTTCATGACTATGACTTGAAAAACGACGGCGATTCATACAAACTTTCAAACCCCAATTTTATCTCTTTGGGGGGTGGATTTTCCACCCACAAAGAGGAAAAATTGGGAAAAACCCTTTCTTAGTTGATACCTAGTCTTTACAAAGAACAAACGCTCCAAGTTTCATGTCTCTAGGACCAGCGGTTCAGGCTGTACGTTGATATATAAGTCAGTCAGGACGTTGAGTTTTATATATATAGATTACTGACCAGAGTTCTGTCTACCGTTTACTTCTAGTCTGTGTTTATGACATGATGCAGCTTGTCAAAATGAAACAAGCCCTTTCTTTCCAAAATAATAACGTGCACTTTTTATGGCGTATCTTTTCTGTAATGAGTACATTTAGTATGTAACTGTACACTTTTCTGTAATGAATCCCTTCCAGCCTCATTTTCTGTTGATGCTGGAAGGGACTCAGGCGTAATCCTTTTATTTCCAGTCTTTTCATATCTTATACCTATGTCTCCACTAGCTAGCCTGTTAATTAAATTTTTGGTTTTCTATTTCCCGTGTGAGAACGAGAACCACCACTACAGCCAATTGACGTCCCACTGCTGGGCATACGCCTCCGCTCTCATAGGAGAGTGGGAATTAGAGCTCAGACTCACCACGCTGCTCCAATGCGGGTTGGCGGGTTTTAACGACAATTATCATGTTAGTGATAATAACCGGCACCGACTGCATAACGTGCTCCCCGAGGCACGTGGGTGAAACACCACCAACTTCCTAACTCCGGGCTAATACTGACAATTTTTAGTCACCAAATCCCAATACTTAATTATGGTCCGACCCGGGAATCGAACCCGGGACCTCGTCGGCCGTAATCAAACCACTAGACCAACGAGGCAGTGGGCAATAATTATTAATCTGACTTAATTTATAATAAACTGACTGAATTCATTCTTAAAATATTAATTGACATTGTGTATCATCTATTTTATTTTATTATTGTATTGTTAGTTGTATTGTATTGTGCTAATATGTTTGTAATAATGTTTAAATTAAAAACCTGTAACCTGCAGTTGCATTTGCAGCATTACAATGCCCTGACGGGGCCTCATGTAATGATTATTAAATAAAGAAATAAATTAAAGTCGAGCTGTACGGTTAGTATAGTTGTAGACTCGCGCATAGTATTTATCATTTAAAAAATCTTTGAAAAAGCTGTACCTAACTATGCCAGTATAGTATAGTCCGTCAAACTAATCTGCCCCGGTGAGCAAAGTCGAAACTAATTTGTTTGTCTGTTTAGTTCTTGTTTTTTTTAAATTTCATTTAGCGACGCTGTCACCGGGTCAGCTGAGTTTGTGGGACTGTATCACCGCCAGCCAATCGCAACCATTGAGATTATAACAATGATTGACACAGCTTTTTCGGAATCGGTTTATCTATAACTAACTCTGTGACTACCCACTGTCTTAATATGGAAGGGCCTAAATGTGTTTGCTTGTCCGATAGAGATAAAGATTCATGCGGTTATAGCAAAAGTAAGAAACATGCTAGATCCATACTAATATTATAAATGCGAAAATGTGTCTGTCTGTCTGTCTGTCTGCTACGCTTTCACGGCCCATCTGTTCAACCTATTTTGATGAAATTTGGTACAGGGATAGGTTGTATCCCGGGGAAGGACATAGGCTACCTTTTATCCCGGAAAAGTCAAGAGTTCCCGCGGGAATCAAAAAACCCGTAGTCCACGTGGACGAAGTCGCGGGCATCATCTAGTGCCTAATATAAACATAGTAAAACACTTTAACACAATTAACACTCAAATACCGTATGCTGAATTTAAGTCAAACGCTAAAGTATACTATAAACTAATACTCTCTTGCATCTTACATATAAAATATCCCCCAGTCCCAACAGCGTAGTAGAGAAATAAACTCATGAAATGCCTTCCACCCAGACAGAGTATAGCAATTTAGCTCGTATTAAAAGAAAATTAAGGTTCAAATACGAGTATTTGAGCTCATAAGGCACGTCTACTGCTGCTAAGTTGCTGGTGTCCTGGTAGTCAAAAATTTAAGAGCACAAACATGTGGACATGTTTATTCGGGAAGCATCGGAGAAGCACGTGGAAATGCGAACGTGACTCTCGCCTTTTTATTTGGTGTCGATATTTTATTGTTTTTTATGTAGTATCTGCTTCACTTGTATATATTTAGGTATTGATGTGTAATATGTCAAGATGACATTGATGACAACATGTTAACACTCTCCGAGAAGATTCGAGTTTGTATAGAGGCTCTGCGCACATATTTGCTTATAACCAGCAGTAATGTGTTATTATGCTGGGATATTACTTTATTTGTATAAGACCAAAAGTTTGTACGCCTAATTATGTGTGTTTAGTTTAGTGTTTCTAAAATTTTAAAATGTACCAACTTACCTTATCCTATTTTAACAAAAAAATGAAAAAAAATGAATTAAACAATTTTGAATTTTGAATTCTTGTTCGAAAAACTTATCTGACCCGGTGAGAGCGTCGCTAGTATCTATGAAAAAAAAAACCGGTCATGTGCGAGTCGGACTCGCGCACCGAGGGTTCCGTACAAACCTGTAGTAAGTCTAAAATTATTAAAAATATTTTTATTAGAACTAGTGTGTTTTCGCGCTTATAGCGTATTATTTATATTTGAGTAATCTTTTCATGGTAATAAGATTTTCCAATGAGTTTACGTTTTACATTAACTTTGAACTTATTCAGAGAAATCTTTAACATGTCTTCTGGCAGCTTATTACATTACTTTAATGTGGCACGCGACTCATCTAGCAGTAAGACCTTTCATTATATTGTTATGTAGGTACATAATAAGCAAAGAACTTTTAGTTCAACTAACCTAATGACTTGCTTATTTACCTATTCAGATAAAATTTGGTTCACGTATTAAATTGTGTACATAGTGTATTTCGTGTATTGACGAAATTAAACGTGTGTTCGGGTATTGAATTTATATGAAGGTGCATGCGGAATTTGAACTGTTTAGTTCGTGAAATACGTGTTATATTCTGTATTCCTTAGCACACATTAATTTATATTTGTAGCTATGTCCTTTTACACCATTGGTTGCCTGGTAGAGATCGCTATGTAGCGATAAGGCCGCCAAATTGTATACTTACTTGTTATTAGCTGTGTTTACTGTTGTATAATATACTTTTTGGTGTACAATAAAAGTATATTCATTTATTCATTCATTCATTCATGTGTTCAATCTATGTAAGTCTACCGATTATCTATAGGATCATATAAAACAAGCAGTTCCGCGCGTGACGGCAAGTCAAGCGCTCGCTTTGCATATTAGCGTACCGTTCGTTGCGTATTAACCGCGTCACGCGATATTTTTCGACGCGTACCCGCAATCAAAATATTATGTAAAGATAATGAGTGAAAATAATCTGATTAGGCCTTTTTTTGATTCAAGTGGGAGTGATATAGTTGAGGAAACCTATGTGGAGGAAGAGCAACCAACTTGCTCAAATCAAATAGTGGTACGTGAAAAACGATTACGGTCTAGTTCAGACGATATTTTAGATGAAGATGGTTTTACGACGGTACGTAGCAAAAGGTCGGTAAAGATTTCTAAAAAGTCTATAGTTGTCATGGATTCTGGTAGAAATGATGATGAAAGGTTACCCATCCAAGGAGAAAAGATAATTGTTGCTATAACAGGTAAGGAAATTTTGCCGAAACAATTTAAAATGGCTAAGTTACTTCGGTCGGAGAGCATTTCGAATATCACTAACATTCAATACAAGAGTCCATTTAAAATAATTATAGAATTTGAAGATAAGGATAGCGCTAAGAAATTGATAGACTGCAAAAAAATTATAGATATGGGATTTAGATGCCAGTTGCTGAACGAATTGAGTATATCGTATGGTATTATAAGAAATGTTGATTTAGATATAGAGGATGAAGAGATTAAGAGTAATTTGGAAAGTGAGCTCGAAATAGTATCTGTACGGAGATTAAAACGAACGACAAATACAGGAAAATGGGTTGAAAGTGAGACGATTCGCATAGGTTTCAGGGGATCAGTATTACCTGCTTATGTTCGTGGGTATGGATGTAGATTTAAAGTGGAGTCCTATATGTATCCAGTTACACAGTGTACCGGATGTTGGAAGTTTGGACATATTACCCGGTTTTGCCCAAGTAGGAAGATAATTTGTCCGAAATGTACAGAATGCCATCCAAATTGCGAAATATCGAGTTATAAGTGCGTGAATTGTAAGGGTAATCATATGGCCATAGATAAGTCTTGTCCTTTTTATTTGAAAGAAAAGAATATAAGAATCATAATGCGAGACCTAAATTATACATATAAAAAGGCTTTGTCAGTTTATCTTAGCGAGAATGAGTCGAAAAAGGCCGACAAAGAAGAAAATAATGAGAATAATAACTTTTCTAGTACGAAACCTGTAGAAGAAAACCAAAAGGCTCAAAAGTCATACAGAAATGTGTTAATCACACAGGCTGATATACACGAAGAAAAGCAAGAATCTACGGATGAAGATAGTCAACAAGGAAGTGCAATTATACATAAGAGGCAACGAGCAACAAGCAGTAAAAAGAGTAAGAAACGAAATAAGGGCCATCCACTCTCTGAGATCAATGACAACATCGTTATAGAAGAAAGCGGTACAGGGATGTCTATGGATGAATGTGATGATAAAAAGGAAGGTAAAGAGAATAAAAAATATGCGAAAAATAAAGGTAGTGGCATAAATTTTATGAAATTTATTCAAAAATTAAAGGAAATATACCTGTCTGAGTGTACGTTGGATGTTAAGTTTAAACTATTTATTAGTTTTATTGTTGAGGAGATTATGAAGTATATTGCGATTTTGTTTAAAGACAGTGACATTTGTACTTTGCTTCTTTCTAAATTCAATTATGGATAAACAGAGCTTAATCCGTACTTTAAGTTTATTACAGTGGAATGCACAAAGTATAAGACCTAAATTAAAAGAGTTTGAATTATTATTAATTCAGGAAAAAATTCATATAGCATTCATTTCGGAAACATGGCTTGAAGCTGAGTCTGTATTACGTGTAAATAGTTATAATATATTTAGAAAGGATAGAATTGACTCTTATGGAGGCGTTGCTATAGTAGTTCATAAGTCGATAATTGTACAAGAATGTAATATTACTACTCATAATAATGGTATAGAAATAGTAAGCTTAAGACTGTTAAATTGTAGTGACATCAAAAATGTGGTATCTCTTTATTGTCCTTCATCGGTTCGCACAATAGTTAGTGACTGGGAAAATATTTTTTCAGCATTTACGAACAGTACTATAATAGCAGGTGACTTCAACGCGCATCACTCGAGTTGGTCCAATAAGACGGATAATCGAGGTACGCAAATTTACGACGCTGCTTTAGATGCTGGATTTATGGCGCTTAACAATGGTGAGCATACTAGAATTAAGTTAGTTAATAATTATTTACAGAAAAGCGTACCAGATATAACTTTCGTCTCATCAAATATTG
Organism: Erebia palarica; assembly: GCA_964035005.1. Lineage (NCBI taxonomy): Eukaryota > Metazoa > Arthropoda > Insecta > Lepidoptera > Nymphalidae > Erebia > Erebia palarica. The sequence continues at coordinate 41,008,268 of OZ035983.1, forward strand.
CAACAAAATTCGATTGGAAGGTAATGAATGAAAGCTTAGGAAGTGATCATTTGTGTATTAAGATGCGATTTAACTACCGCGATGAAATAAGATTTTCTAAAAAGCGTAATATTAAATATGCAAATTGGCAAAATTATAGGGAGTATATAGAAGATCAATTTCAGAATTTAGAGAGTGAAGAGAATCCCCAGGTACAGTATGATTGTTTAATAGAGTTGATTAATAGGGCGGCAAATGTGAGTATTCCAGTGATTAAAGTACCACAGAATCCGACCGAAAGATTTATGCCAAGATCTTATTGGAGTCCTTTACTATCTCATAAGGTAGCTCAGCGTAGATTAGCACTTCGTGAATTTAGGAAAAATCCCATACCGAATAACTTAAACGTACTGGAGGAAAAACATTCAGAGGCAAGGTCTGCAATCATGAAAGCAAGTACTCAAGATTGGCATGGATTTTGTGACAGTATCAATGAAACAACAACTTCGTCTACGATGTGGTGCCGAATGAGATGGATGAAAGGATTTAAAACAGCTAAATTATCTGTGTCTGAAGAACGTAAGTGTGAGTTGTTATGTGAGCTTGCTCCTGATTATGTGGTTCCATCAATGCCGATATTAGAACACCCAAACACCAAGTTAGATAGTTCGTTTCATTTAACTGAGATGAAAAATTGTTTGAAAGAAAAAGATACGGCCCCAGGTAGTGATGGAATCACATATTCAATGATATGGAACTTGCCTAATTGTGCAAAAATATTTCTTTTAAAAATTTATAACACTATTTATAGAACAGGTAAGATACCGAAGCAATGGCGCGATATCAAAGTCGTAGTTATTCCAAAAGCTACTCAGCCTGGTTTGCCGTCAAAGTTACGACCAATTTCATTAATTTCTTGTCTATGTAAAATTTTTCATGTTATGATAGCAAAACGGTTAGAATGGTATGTCGAAAAAAATAACATTTTGTCTGCATATACCTCGGGCTTCAGACGCGGACAGTCAACTATTGATTGCTTGGCGCGGTTAGTTACAAATATACAGATAGGATTTTCTAAGAACACTCCAACATTGGCATGTTACTTAGATATTGAAAATGCATATAATAATATATTAGTTGATAAAATAATCAACATTTTGGATAATTTGAAGGTAGGTAAAAATATTTGTTTATATTTATGGAATTTTTTAACAGAAAGGCACTTACAGATTCAAAATGACTTTGACAATAACCCTGTATTGATAAGATATACAAGTAAAGGATTAGCACAGGGTGATCCTTTATCACCATTGCTATTTAATATTGCAACTTACCAGTTATGTCAAAATATCAATAATAATATTTCAATTTGTCAATATGCTGACGATTTTGTTTTATATTCCGCACATAAAAATATAATATATAGTGCAGATAAAATTCAACAAGCTTTGGATGTTTTTGTTATACTTCTCGAGGATCTAGGTCTGAGGCTCTCAGAAACAAAATCTAAGTATTGTATATATTGTAGAGGAAATCGTAATCCAGTTGTAAATTTAAAAATAAATCAAAATCTGATTAGTTATGTAAGTTCATATAAGTACCTTGGCATATGGCTAGATAAATCACTTCGATGGCATAGACACATAAAAGAGACTGTAGATAAAGTTCAGCGATTACAAAATCTGCTAAGAAATTTGGCTAGTTCGTCTTGGGGTCTACATCCGATACATCTACGAAGGATATATATAGCGATGATTAGAAGTAGGTTAGATTATGGAAGTTTTTTGTTTGATAATAGCGCTAAGACGCATGTGTACAAGTTAGAAAAGATACAGAATCAATCGATGCGGATTATTGGAGGATTTATCAAAAGTACACCCATACACGTCATGGAGAGTGAGCTTAGCCTTCCACCTTTACATTTGAGAAGAAGATATTTGGCGTATAAATACAATTTGAAATCAGCATCGTGTTCAAACAATGTCACAAACATGTTAGTTGACGAATTAAAAGAACTGTGCATTAATCGATATTGGCTGAATAAAAAGATACCACTATTAGTCACAACTAGAACTGAGGTAAGCGAGGATGATATTGCTTTGTCATTTCCGTTAGAAATGTTCAATTTGAATTCGTGGGTCAGCGGTATTGATCTGGGTAATATTTTATGTATAAATTTAAATAGTTTGAAAGAGTCCAAGAATTCTTATGATCCCACATGCCTCAAATTCAATGTGATCAAAGAAATCTCGGAAAAATATCATGGATGGTACACGCTATTTACCGATGGATCCAAAAGTATAAAAGACGGTAATGGTGCAGCATTTTATGATCCTCTTGTAGAAAATAACTCTAATAATTGTTTTAAAGTAAATGGTAATGTATCAATTATGTCAGTGGAACTTTTTGCAATCTCTGAAGCATTAGCCTATGTACAAAACATGTCGTGTGAGAAGATCTTGATTTGTACTGATAGTAAGAGTTCATTACAGCATATAGCTCGATGCGCCTCTGGTCGCAGAGGTGTTTCGATAGCTTATGCCATTCTCTCAAAGATTTTGTACTTTATTAACAATAAAAAAGAACTTAGATTGCAATGGGTTCCATCCCATATTGGCTTAAGAGGTAATGACGAGGCTGATAGGTTAGCTAAAGAAGCAACTTTGAACGGAAAGTCCGTTTATATAAGACCTGATTTTACAGAGTTCTTACCAAAATATAAAAAGAAATGTCAGGATTTATGGGATGAACACTTTAATTGCAAATCTGTGGAAAAAGGAATCTGGTATAGAACTTTACAGTCTCAGCCACTTAATTTACCTTGGTTTTTAAATGTAAACATTCGAAGGCGGTTGATTGTTATTGCTCACAGATTGAGATCGGGCCACATGCCATTGAATAAGTTTAAATTCTTGATGAAAATAACGGAGTCACCTCTTTGTGATTCCTGTGGAATACCCGAAGATGTCGAACACTTATTGAGTGAATGTGTCCGATTTCAATCTGGGAGAGATCAAATTGTACAGCATATGAGTTTGAACAGATTTGACACGGGTATGTTTATAGATATACTTGCTCGACCTGCATCTAAGGATGCTATGAATCTGTTTGAATCCATAAATCTGATTTCTTGAGAATTGTTTTTTTTTTGTTTGACTTGATTTTTGTTGTTTTTTTAGTGTTCCTTGTTCTCTAATTTTGTTAAATAGCCATTTTGTTTAAAATTTTATGTATTAGATTAAAATGGGGCTGACATGTAATTAATTATAAAAGCCTCTAAATAAATAAAGAAAAAAAAAAAAAAAAAAAAAAAATATAAAACAAGGGTGTTCTGCAATCGGCTTTATCACCGCACTTCTCAGAGCTCAGCGAGTCATGAGTTGCCAACTTTGCAGACTTTTCGCTTGTTCTTAGCGAATTTAAAGTCTTAACAAGCCAGCCTGCTTGTCGGCGGCGATAACTCCTCGGGTAATGGTTTGGTAATGTGGCATAAGTTATATACTCAAAAATCACTTTTTAGTTGACTTTTTTTTAAATGTATATCGATGCAAATCTCAATGGTTTCTGAACAGATTTGAAAGAAAAACTTTTTTGTCGTTAGCTCTCGAGGTGGTCCCATGAAAAATTCTGACTCCAAATCCTCAACCCTGACAGTAAAAAGTAAAAAATGAAAATTCTTTCCAAAAAACCGATTTCCAAAGCCACTATAAAGTAAATAAAAAATAATTTTGATTTCTTCACGCTATGCTGAAGTCAGGCAGGTATAACAAGGTTAGGCAAAATTGACGCATCAGGCTCGCCTGACTTCAACATAGTGTGTAGAAATCAAAAATATTTTTTACTTTACAGTGACTTTAGAAGTCGGTTATTTTGAAAGAATTTTTACAGCCTGTAATTGTAATCAAAAATAAAAGGTAACTTTGCAGACTTTTCGCTTGTTCTTAGCGAATTTAAAGTCATAACAAGCCGGCCTGCTCGCTTGTGGCAAAAGCTCCTGGGGTAATGGTTGGGTATTGTGGCATAAATTATACACTTATAAAGCTCTTTTACAGCCTGTAATTTTATAGGGAAGTACGCTCTTTGAACTGGCTAATTTCAAGGGTTATTTCAGTAGCAGCGAGGATGTTCAAAAATTCGTTTCACAAAAATTGTGAATCTTGGAAACTAGGATTTAAACAAAAAAATAAAGATCGTATTGAATAATACAGATTTAACTAGCTGATGGCCGCGACTTCGTCCGCATGAATTAAGGTTTTTTTGTTGGAGGTAGCCTATGTGTTATTCCAGACTGTAATTTATCTCTGTGCCAAATTTCATCCTGGCGTAATTGAGTAACAAACATCCATACATCAATCCATCCATCCAAACTGTCACATTTATTATATTAGATATAGATACGTGTAAAAAACTTACAACTGTATTTTTTAAATCTATAGTAGGTCTTAATTAAAGCTTCCTCCCTTCCCAGTTGCAAAACATTCTATTTCCTCGGCATCGTATATAAAAACAAACAAAACTCAACAACTTAATCTACTTCACCATTATTTATGTTACTTACTTTACCAGTTAAGTGAATTAAACTTGCACTAAGACAGAATGCATTCAAAGAAAACGAATTTCGCACCTCCATTAATCAGGGCCGGAGGAATTGAACTGCAGACCCCTAATTAGCTTTACAAATCCGCCGATCCTTTACCCGGATACTATCTAACGGTACATGAGATTTTACGAACTGGAATTCGTTCAACCAGTGAGGGCGATCTTTTTTTATATATAAGTCAGCACATGGCTGCAATCAGACCTGCTTGCAAGTGGTCATGAAGCCTAAGGTGGAACGCGCTTATCTAGAAGATACCATATTATTCACTCTTGATTTGATTTTAAAATATCACCTTTAGTGCCATTCAAAAATGTTATTATTCAGTTAATGACTATTCTTCAATGTAAAATAAACTGAAATTATTATGGTTAAAGGTAGTATTTATTTGGTTAATTATATTGATTATTTATAATAATAATGTAATGATTAATCATAAATTCAATGTAGACAGTGCCATTAAATTTATTGATATTTTTGAAGTTGTTATCACTATAGTTATTACTAAATGTAATTCATAGGTTTCAATAGGACTAAATGGCTGATTGTGGCTTGGTTTCTTATTTAACTGTAACACCTCTTTTTATACCTACAATCTAGCAAATAAAGGACTTGTTTATTTGATTAATTTGAAGGTACTAGGTAAAGAGAGTGGGAAAACGGAAGCCGGAAGGGAATCATTACCTATAGAATTTCTTAGTAATAGATTTTTTATTACAATCTATACTAAGGAGTTTCTTAGTAATGATTAAGTGAGGCCGAGTGCGAAGTATACCGACACAGAATTTTGCTGTCACATATACGTCACATTTTTTTCAATTATTCTACTATATTATCTACGAGGTCTTTTAATAAAAAATGTCGAGAGTAGGTACATTTAAATTTAAAATGCCACAAATAGACTTTTAAAAGCGCAATTAAATTGCAAAAAGCTTTAGCTCACAGTCGTATGGACTGCACCGAATTAAATAAATTGCTATACGAATAACACGCCTGCAACTATACACTGCATCAAATTAAGTACCTATTAAAGAAAAAACTACCATTAAATAAAAGGTATGGACCATATTATTGAATTTTATTTAATCTGAACTGGTTATTGAATCGCTCCGTTGTAATGGTGATCGTACACCATGGTCCCATCTGATGAGTAGCTTCAGAGATGAAGGACGAAACAGCGAGTCAATCGCGATCAGATTACTCACACTTAAATTTATACATTATAATAAGAGAAAATTCCTGACTCACACACTCCATCACTGACAGACTCATCAATGCCCAGCCCATGAGATTTATAGAGCGTACTTTGACTTGGCTCAGGCTTTACTCAGACATAAAACGAGATGGACTTATGTGAGTAACATAAATCTATCTCGTTTTAACCAAGTCATAAGTCTTAAGTGTCACACTTAGACTTTAGAAGGCTGAAAATCTTGACAGAAGTTTTCTTCGTATTATAGACTAAGGAATAAGGCTGGAATGGTCGATCACTAGTTGTAATATATAACTATAAATTACGTTTTATATAGCGGTTTTTTACGGTTGTAGTATTTTGGTCTGTGGTATTTTTGCCTATGTATGTAGTTTTAGTTGGTGACGTTAGACTCTGTGGTGAAGTTTTATGAATAGAACAAATTTTAACCTTGTTAATTAAAGTGCAAAGAAAAGTTTAATAAATTTACTCAAGCCACAAGTTACAGTGTTTAATTTATAACAATTTGGCGACGATTAGTGCGTGCATATAAAAACAAGACATCAAACGTCTAAGCAGAATTTAATGGACGTAACCTGGCGTGGCGTGGCCATACCTCCATAGACGCAAATTTTTATCAAGAAATCTTAGAAAAGAAAACTAGTTTCTTAAAAAAACTAAACAAAACAGAATTACTTGTACTGTGTAAAGACTTACAAGTTACGGTTGAAGTGGAAACTATAGAGGAACTTCGTAAGATCTTACGTGAAGTTGTCAGAAGTGGTTCGAGGTGAGAAAAAGTCAAACACCTGATTAGTATATCACAATCCGATAAAAAAGTGCTTCAAAACCATCCAAAGATGTCCGTAAATAATATCTATAACATTGAGCCGTTTGATGGCCGTGACTTTGACACTTTTGAAACTCAGCTACACTGCTTAATTATCTTAAATCTCCAGAAGAGAAGAAAGTGGCATTATTAATTACAAAATTGACACCCAAGGTATTTGACACACTGAACCACAAATGCGCGCCAGAGAAACATACAAAGAAAACATTTGAGGAATTGTTGGGCATTTTAGAGTCCAGATATGCAAAATCCACCTCAGTGGCATTAGACCGGGCAGAATTCAGGAAGTGCAATCAGAAGCTGGATGAAACGATAGAAGATTACATTATAAGGTTAAAGAAATTAGCAAAAAAGTGTTCATTCAAGGATTATGATGATCAAGTAAAAGAGAAATTAATTGACGGAGTATACTCAGCCTTAATCAAGTTTGAACTGTTGAAAAATGGCAAACAAAGTCTGGATGAACTAATAGTATTAGCCAGAACCGTAGAGTCAGCCCTATTACATTCAAAGGTTAAGGAACCGGCCTCAGTGGAAGAGCAGACAAGCAGCATGTTTCAAATTAGGAAAGGTACTCAAATTGGTGAGAAAACATTTTCTAGGAAAAAAAGTGAATCCTCCAGAACAATGCCAGCGGGTATGTCAACCAAGTGCTTTTGTTGTGGAAAAAATAACCACCTTAAAGGTGAATGTACACTTAAGAATAAATTCTGCTCTGAGTGTTGAATGCGTGGCCATATTTTCCGGATGTGTGTAAAAAATCGGAACATTAACTTATTAGAGTGTGACTCACTTAAAGAAATTGATGATAATGAAAACATAGATCAATCAATAAAAGACTTATTCCCTGATAATGATGACCATTATAATGTTGAATGAACTAGAAGTTTAATTCGCTATAATCCGCCACAGTAGACAAATCCGTGTGGTACAGGGCGTGTCTTTCACCTGCAACATGCGACACCCACCACCCAGCAATTCGCACAGGCACAACACCACACCACACAAATCCTCCAAATCACCCTCAACGTACGTTTCACTCCGACACCGGAGCATCTTCAGGAGATGTTGACTCGACAATGCACGATTGTGAAGATCTTGATTGTCTTTGTGTGTGTTTGTGAAGATGCTCCGGTGTCGGAGTGAAACGTACGTTGAGAGTGAGAAAGACACCCCCTGTACCACACGGATTTGTCTACTGTGGCGGATTATAGCGAATTAAACTTCTAGTTCATTCACTGTCATGGACTTCCGCAAAGTAACGCCTGCTTCTATTTAACATTATAATGTTTATAGTTGTAATTCAAGCACAAATAAAATACCTCCTTGTTTAGTAAAAAGTAGTGTAAAATGGATTGAACTTAAATTTTGAATTGGATACAGGTTCTGAAGCAACAACCATTTTGCTTAAAGATATAAAGATGTTAAATTTGACTAGAAAAATACAAAATACCAACATTCAATTCAAAAATTATGATTAAACTATAACTCAACCCCTAGGAATAATTAAAGATATTGAAATGATTCTAAATAATAATAAAAAAAATGTTAATTTATTTGTGGTTGAAAACAATAAACCCAGACTTTTAGGGCGAGAGAGCTTAATATTTTTGGCATGTGGCCATTACAATTGAACTCTAATGAAATTTATGATCCTGTAAAAGTAATAAAAGAAAAGTTCTCTGATGTTTTTAGTCCAGGGTGGGGAAATGTAAAGGGTGAATGTATAAATTTGAAATTAAAGGAAAATTCAAAACCCAAACGTTTGCCTGTTAGACAGGTTCCATTTGCTCTTAAAGAAATTAATCTTGAAATTAAAAGATTATTAGAAAATGGGCGAATTGAACCTGTGAAATACAGTGACTGAGGTACACCAGTAGTACCCATATTAAAACCAGATGGTTCTCTTCGTTTGTGTGGTGACTATAAAGTGACCCTTAAGCCACAGTTACAAGTGGATCGATTTCCTTTACCTCATGTTGAGGATATATTCAATAAGTTAAGGGGCGTTGAATTTTTTTGTGAATTAGACTTAAAAGAGGCTTACTTACAAGCAACCCTTGATGAAGCATCCAAAGAACTAACTGTTATTGTTACTGAAATTGGAACCTTTAAATATAAATTTTTACCTTATGGTGTAAGTACAGGACCCGGCTCTTTTCAGAGACTAACGTCACAAAAACTTTCACATATTCCAAATGTAATAGTATTCATAGATAATATATACATGTGTGGTAAAACACTCAATGAAATGATACAAATCTTAGAAAGTGTACTGTCAAGATTATACGAATGTGAATTTAAACTTAAAGTTGATAAATGTAAATTTTTTCGAAAAAGTATTGATGTTTTTGGATATAGAATTAACAAGGAAGGTATTAAAATCATAAAAGAAAACATAGAACCCATATTAAATATACCACCTCCGGAAAATCTCACCATGCTAAGGTTCCTAGGAAAAATAAATTACTATGGTAGGTTTTTAAAACATCTAGCCACCAAATTACACCCATTGTATGAAAGTACTAAGAAAGGGAACTTTGTCTGGACTGATGAGTACCAAAAGGCATTTGAGCTAGTCAAAAAAGAATTGGCTTCTGCTCAGAACTTATCACATTATAATCCAGATTTGCCATTGATTTTGACTTGTGATGCATCTGCATATGGGGTTGGGGCCATAATATCAAACAGAGGGTTAGATCATGTTGTGAGGCCTATAGCATTTGCTAGTAAGAAATTTAATGAGTCTGAACAAAAATATACAGCTTTGGACAAAGAAGCACTAGCAATAATTTTTGGTATAACAAAATTCTATAATTACACATATGGAAGATTGTTTGAATTGGAGACTGATAATGCTGCTTTGGTACGGATACTAGGCCCACATTGGGCAATTCCAAAAATGGCAGCCAAACGACTACATCATTATGCTATATTCCTCTCTGCTTTTAATTATACTATCAGACACATCAGTACAGACAGAAACCCTGCAGATTATCTGTCCAGAAAACCTAATAGTAAAGATAACACTAACTATGATACCCTTTGTAGTACAGGTGGTGACATAAATGTTAACTACCTACAGGGATCCGACTTGCATTCGCTGAACTGGAAAAACATCCAGTCAGAGACTAAGAAAGATATCAAGACACGCGGAAGCGTGTCCAGCCAAAGTTCAAAAAAACTGGCGAGCAGCACCGTGTGTAATATTACACGAACCATTTGGAGCCACTTTTGACCCCCTCATAACTCAAAAACTATTTCACATAAACATGTCAAATTTGGAGCATATATTTTGACCCGTGAGATACATATGTGCTCCAAATTTCATAAGCACACCTCAAATGGTTATTTAGATATAAACGTACAAAAATCGTCATTTTTATGATCTACCTAGGTATAGATCAAAACTCTGACACGGGGCATACTACCATTGCTTAAAGCCGTATTATTTTAATATTGTTGACGTTTATGTTGTAGTGTTATAATCATTATTTTGAGGACGTCAAAGTACGTGACATTCAACCGTTATTTTGAAACAATACTGTACGAATATATACGAATTATAGCCTTCACAAGTTGTAAAGCTGTAAGTTCTTATTTTATTCTTCCGAAAATTTGGCTTGCTGGTAGAAACTGTACTTTTAGGTACCTACTTAATAATAATTCGTATATGGAAACTAGCCAAGCCAAAGCCTTATTCTTCAACATTTTATACTAAGTTATAAGAAGAAATTATATTTTAAGTTGTTATAAAATATTATATTATGTTGTTATAAATAAATTTCAGGACTGACCATTGAACGTGGCACCCATTTAGATCTCACTTCTTTTGTCGCTGAAGTCAACAACCAAGGCATATATATAACAATTTTGAACTTGGCTCTCATTTTACATTTATGTTTTTGATGGGATATTATTGTCCAAAGTACTAGTATACGGTCGGGATGGTTGGCCTAATGCAGTGGATGATGAGTTAAAACCGTTTTATTTGCATAGACATGAAATTAGTATGGATAGAGATTACATAATGTAGGGCCACAGGATTATAATACCTTCAAGTTTAAGAGAATTGGTTCTCAAGGAACTTCATGTAACACACTTTGGAACTTCTAGAATGATTGAGATGGCCAAGGCTTACTTTTGGTGGCCAAAGCTAAATGAAAATATAGAAAAAATATCTACTTCCTGTGAATTATGTTTAAAGAATAGACACAATCCCTCTAGAATAATTCCAAGGTGTTGGCCAATTCCACCAGGACCATGGTATCGAATTCACGCAGACTTCTTGGGACCATTATTGGGAAAGATGTATCTAGTGATTGTTGACAGTTATTCCAAATGGCCAGAGGCTTTTCAAATGGCAAATATAGGCTCAAGTTTAACTATAAGTAAATTTAAGGATATATATGTCCGTTATGGGTTTCCGGTCCATCTGGTGACGGATAATGGAAGTTCTTTTACAAGCCAGGAATTTCAAGAATTTTGCAAATCAACTGATTTAAAGCATAGTTTTACTTCACCTCACTACCCTGCAACCAATGGGGCTGCGGAAAGGTTTGTAGAGACATTTAAAACTCACCTGACAAAGATAAATGAGAGTGGTAAATCACCTAATTATGCTTTAAGCATATTTTTGTTCGATTATAGTACCACTTCTCATAAAAGTAGCGGAGTTTCTCCAGCTCGCTTAATGATGGGTAGAGAAGTGAGAGCCCGTTTATCACTCCTGAGACCCTCCCCCATCTATCAAAATCTTGTGGAATCATAAGAGAAACAATTGAAGCATGCAAGGGGTGGTAGAGTTTTAGAATTAAAAGAGGGGGATGATGTCATGGTTACGGATTATAGAAAAGGAAAAATATGGTCAAGGGGCAAAGTTATAAGGGAAGTGGTCACCGGTACTACTTATGAGGTAGATGTGGAAGGGTCTAAGTGGAAAAGGCATGGCAATCAAGTAATAAAAATATAATTTTGTTTTTAAATAAACTTTATTATAGTTTTAGTTAAGTAAGTTATTTAGTAATTGTTAAGTTAGTGATAGAGTAATTTTTTCCTTGCTTAGTATGTTCAAATTCTAATTTTATCTTCATAAATCTATCAGAATAGCTTAAAATTGTTAAGACGGGGGAGATTGTAGTATTTTGGTCTGTGGTATTTATGCCTATGTATGTAGTTTTAGTCGGTGACGTTAGACTCTGTGGTGAAGTTTTATGAATAGAACAAATTTTAACCTTGTTAATTAAAGTGCAAAGAAAAGTTTAATAAATTTACTCAAGCCACAAGTTATAGTGTTTAATTTATAACAGTTTTTACTAAAGCTAGATTTGCTTTGCTAGGAGTTGGGACAGAATCTGTGTGCGTTCAGCCCTAGATTATATTGGAGTTATATAAAATATTTAATCACGAAATCCGATAACGAAAGAGTTCCGTGAACGGATGTATCAAGTTTGCGGTTAACGAATGCATTGTGGAACTTTTAATGAGCCACTTCTTTGATTGTCTGCTTTTATTTGCACGTGAATTGAATTTATATTTATTTTATTCATATGGAATTCGCTGGCTTAAATAATTTTCTTATGATAAGTACCATGACCTTTGGCACAACAGCTCGCTTTAAATGTAGATTTTCTGACAATGATTTTTTCCCTTCCTTGCTTATCCTTCACGTCTCAGAAACATTTTTTTAACTCCACTACAAGTCCTTGACAGCGATCTCACCTGATGCTAAGTGATGATGCTACTAAGGTGGTAGTGAACTGACCTGTTAGGAATATGGCAGTTATATTAAGGCCTTATCTCTTGGCGTTACGTCTTTGCCGGTTGGGTGGTAACTAGCCACGGCTGAAGCATCCCACCAGACTAGACCAGAGAAAATTCAGAAATTATAATTTCCCAAATGGGTCAATTTGGGAAATATGTGAATATTGTAGTGGGAATATTGTAATGAATTGAACCCGGCCCTGCCATGTCAAGACACTGCGCCAGGGAGGTCGTCAAACAAACATCTTAAAATCGTATAATAAATCCCCCTAGCCAAATTATACATACGTTTCGTGTCTCTTCTCTTTCTACTTGTATTATCTATTTGCCCCGCCCATTGCCACTTAAGTTTGGCGACTCTTAGAGGTATCTCGTTTACCCTGGTTCTCCTACGGATCTCCTCATTTCTGATTTGATCACGTATGGATACTCCAATTGCCACATATAACGTAAAAGCCAGGAAAATCCCTTTAAGGTTGTTTATGTGCTGAAGAGAAAACCCATTTCCCACGTATGATGTCATAAATTGAATTTCCCTCAACCGCCAAAGAGTTAAGGGCGTCGTAAAATTTTTACTATCTGGAACCTGGAAGCGTCGCTGCACTAGCCAAGGTCTGTGTGTAGTATGAGATCTTACATCTCACCAACGGGCAACGTTGATAGAATTTGAGTTTTGGCATACTATAATGTCAGAGTAAAATTGACTAAGGTCCTCGATTTAATGACAAACATTCTTTACCACCAATGCTAATTTTTAAAAGGTTAAAAAACAAGTTTTTCAACGTCTCTCGACACTGCGCTCGAATACTATCAAGGTATCGACTACGGCCTATTAACGTCCCACTGCTGGGCACAGACCTCCACTCTTATAGGAAAGAGGGAATTAGAGCTTAGACCCACCACGCTGCTCCAATGCGGGTTGGCGAGCTTTAACGACTATTATCATGTTAGGGATAATAACCGGGACCGTCGGCTTAACGTGCCCTCCGAGGCACGGGGGTGAAACACCGCCAACTTCCTAACTCCGGGCTAGTACTGAGAATTTCTAATCAGATAAAACCCAATACTTAATTATGGCCCGACCCGGGACTCGAACCCGGGACCTCGTCAGCCGCAGTCGAACATGATAACCACTAGACTAACGAGGCTATCAACGTATATGAGTTGTAAATCTTATAATAACCTTATTACACGTATACTTAATGTACGTGTGTCGTTTATGAAATTTAAATCTTATCAGAATGCGCAACGGATTTGGCCTTTTTCTCTTAGAAATACGAATTCAATTAGTACTTGACTAGCTGATGCCTGCGACTTCATCCGCGTGGTTTAAGTTTTTCTTAATTCTGGTGGGAACAACTTAATTTTCCAGGATAAAAATAGTCTATGTCACTCTTCAGGTCCTCAAGTATCCCCATGCGAAAAATCACAGTCAAAATTAAAGGTGAAAGTAATAAAATTAGTGATTAAACGAACTTACAAAGTGAATTTCTATCACAATTATATGAGTCGCTTCATTCGAAGATATAATTTATTAAACAAAAGTAGTTAAACAAACTACAATACACTTCCGCATTTATTATATTAGTATGACAATGGCTACGACTTGGCTGTAGGTTTTTTGAAAATTATGTGGGAATTCACTCATTTTCATGGATTCTATCAAGCTTTGTACAAAATGTCGACAATATTGGTTCAACAGATGGGCTCTTAACGTAGCCGATAGACAAACAGATATACTGACACTACAAGTTAGCCCTTGACTGCGATCTCACCTGATGGTAAGTGAAGATGCAGTCCAAGAAATCGCTTGGCGGCACGTCTTTTGCCGGTAGGGTGGTAACTAGCGACGGCCGAAGCCTCCCACCAGGCCAGACCAGGGAAAATTCAGAAATTATAAATTTCCAAACCCTGCCGGGGATCGAACCCGGGACCTCTGCACGTTAAGGCAACAGCACTCAACACTGCGCCACGGAGGTCGTCACTCAACACTGCGCCACGGAGGTCGTCAAAATATAATATTAGTTTGGGTTTTTTAAAATAAAGCAATTGATATTCACTGGGTTGAAGGAATCAGGGACTCCAAAACTCTAAAACAAAACAAAATCCAAACAAAACTCAAAACTCTTCGATTAATTAACTTTTTAACGGAGAATTAAAATTGAATTTCCAACGCTTCAGGAGTTGTTCTTTAGATGGCTCATGCAGTGCGTAAGCGTTGAATCAAATAAATAAAATAAACTAAATAATAGTTTATTGACCAACACTATATAATTCAATATACTTAGCATAACTAAACTTACAATCACAGTAAATATTATTATTTGGGTGGGGTTTATACACACACCTTTCCAGGGTAATCGATAAATAATCGGTCGACCGATTTTGACCAAAGATAGGCGCGACTTTGAATGATCCCATTCGAATAATTCGACTTGTAAAATCATTCGACTCAGTCGAATAATTCACGTGATTAGTAACTAATTCAGTAATGAATAACGAATAGTAAGTCGCCGCGCCGGCCGGTCAGTCGAATGAGTATGAGACATGATTGAAGGAGTCAATCATTCATCGAGCCATTATTATCGAATGCCATCTGAGTCGCGCCGAGAATAGCCGAGTCGAGCCGAGTCAAAATTCGAATCCCGAAAGATCCCAAATAGGCGACTACGAGACGCCGAAAGTCGCTAGTATGTATTACTAATTGATAGTCGTCATTCGAATCTGAAGATTAGTATATTACTAATTTTCAAGTCGAATGCGTGGATTAGTAGTCGAAAATTATTCGAATGGGAAGATCATTCACAGTCGCGCATCTTTAGGTCGCATTTTTCTCAGAAAATCAACGAGTTCCTACGAGTTTTTCAAAAACTTAAATCCACACGGCCGATGTTGCGGACATCATCTAGTACTCAATATTTTCTTTATTTGGGCAGTCCAATTCTTAATTACCTAATAATATGATTAGCTCATTATTCTTTCAATATAATTCCCATGTAACATTGCAGCAATCGGCTCAGTTATAAATTAAGAGATAATTTGATAACAAATAATGTATCATGAGCGGAACACTAGATTATGGTTTTGCTACACAAATATATTTTATTCGCCCGAATCCAATTAATGAGTAATGAACCGAAACGGTTTTCAACATCGTATTATGAATGCGAAAGTGTGTTTATTTGTTGGTTTGCGTTAATGGTTTGCCTTTCCATCCTTCACTACAGCTATTAGCGTCTCACTGCTGGGCACAGACCTCCACTCTCATAGGAGATAGGAGAGAGGGAATAAGAGCTTTGACCCACCACGCTGCTCCAATGCGACTCCTTTAACGACTATTATCATGTTAGTAAAAAAAACCGAGACAGACGGCTTAGCTTGCTCTCCGAGGCACGGGGGTGCAACACCGCCAACTTCCTAACTCCGGCATAGTACTGAGAATTTCTAATCACAAAACCCCAATAATTAATTATTGCCCAAACCGGGACTCGAACCCAGGACCTCGTTGGCCGCAGTTGAACGTGATAACCACTAGACTAACGAGGCACACGAGTCTTTCAACAAACCAGAATTTTTTCAAGGGTACTTATTATAGTTATTAAAATTAAGGAATTCTTGTGTATCACGCGGACGAAGTCGCGGGCATCAGTTAGTGATCTATACATAACTAGCTGATGCCCGCGACTTCGTCCGCGTGGATTAAATTGTTTTTTATTATACGGGGTAGAAAGAACCCTATGTGCTATTGGCTATTGCAGACTAAATATAATCTATCTCTGTGCAAAGTTCATCTAGGTCCATTTGGCCGTAATGGCGTGATTGAGTAACAAACATCCACTTGAGATTTTTTGGTTCCCGCGTGAACTCTTTAATTTTCCGGGATAAAAAGTAGCCTATATTGTGTTATTAGACTATAATCTATCTCTGTATCAAGGTTCATCCAGATCCGTTCAGCCGTTCTGGCGTGATTGAGTAACATTCATTTGAGGTTTTTTTGGTTCCCGCGGGACTTCTTAAATTTTTCGGGATAAAAAGAAGCCTAGTACTGTTATTTCAGACTACGATCTATCTCTGTGCCAAATTTCATCAAATCAATCCGTTCAGTCGTTCAGGTGTGATTGAGCGTCCCTCGTTCGTGTGGCATAAGTTTTTTTTCAACTCCCATAGCACTTTTTTATTTTCCGGGATGCCTATGCCACTGTCCAGATCCTCAACTATACCCATGCAAAAAAATACGTTAATCTGTTGCGGCGTGATTGGAGGACTAACTATCTATTACACGTCCTTGGGGATAAAATTTACAAAAAATGTGAATCAGGTATTTCTCCATTTCAAACCAAAATTCCAAAAAACCCAACCAAGTTACCTAAAAATAACTAGTTTAATGGCTCTAACTTAAAAATTAATGACAGACTTTCTTACAAACTTTCAACCCCTATTTTACCCCTTGGGAGTTGAATTTTGAAGAACTGTGAGAAACGCTCTTCTTTATTTTTTACCGAAAGTCAAAACTAAGCTTCGCTGATATAACTTGAGCAATATTTTGAGAAATGAAGGACTTTCATATACAATCTTTCAACCCCTATTTTACCCCTTTCGGGATCGAATTTTCGAAAATTGTGAAATACTTATTCCTTCAATTTTAACCCGCTGTTTATATACCAAGTTTCATGGCTATAACTTGAGAAATGTAGGACTTTCAAACAAACGTTCAACCCCTATTTCACCCCTTTAGGGATCGAATTTTCAAAAACTGTGAAACACGTACTTCTTTATTTTTTACCAAAAGCCGAATGACTAAGCTTCTTTGATTGATCTTGAGCAATATCTTGGGAAATGAAGGCCCTACATACCAACTTTCATCGTCTTTTTCATCCCTTTAAGGATCGAATTTTCAAAAATTGTGAAACACGCGTTTTTTTATTTTTAACCAGCGGTTTATATACCAAGTTTTATGACTATAACTTTAGAAATGAAGGACTTTCATAAAAACTTTCAACCCCTATTTTACCCCTTTGAGGGTTGAATTTTTAAAAACTGTGACACACATACTTCTTTATATTTAACCGTTAGCCAAAATACCAAGTTTCGTTGATATAACTTGTTATATATCTTGAGAAATGAAGGCATTTCATAGCAACTTTCATCCCCTATTTCACCCCTATGGGGGTTGAATTTTCAAAATTTGTGAAATACGTATTTCTTGATTTTTAACTCGCAGCTCATATACCAAGTTTCATGGCTATAGCTGTCATAAAAAAGTTCAACCCCTATTTTAAAAATTTAGGGGTTGAATTTTGAAAAACTGCGACACACGTAATTCTTTAATTTTTATCGATAGCCGAAATACCAAGTTTCGTTTATATAACTTGAGAATATCTGGAGAAATGAAGGACTTTCATGCAAACTCTCATCCCCTATTTCAACCCTTCGGGGTTAGAATTTTTTAAAACTGTGAAATACGTATTTCTTCATTTTCAACCAGTAGCTTGTATACCAAGTTTCATGGATATAACTTCACCAATGACGGACTTTCATACAAACTTTCACCCCCTATTTCACCCCATTAGGGGTGGAATTATTAAAAATCCGTCCTTAGTGAGCGCCTACGTCACAAAAGGAACCTACTGTCAAAATTTAAGTTAATAACCCCAGCGGTTTAGGCTGTGCGTTGATCCCTTAACGATTTTATATATATACTAGCGGATGCTCGCGACTTCGTCCGCGTGGATTGAATTGTTTTTAATTATACGGGGTAGAAAGTAGCCTATGTGTTATTGGCTATTGCAGACTATAATCTATATCTGTGCTAAGTTCATCTAGGTCTATTTAGCCGTAATGGCGTGATTGAGTAACAAACATCCATTTGAGATTTTTTGGTTCCCGCGGGAACTCTTAAATTTTTCGGGATAAAAAGAAGTCTTACGTGTTATTTTAGACTACAATCTATATCTGTGCCAAATTTCACCAAATCAATCCGTTCAGCCGTTCTGGTGTGATTGAGCGTCACTCGTTCGTGTGGCATAATTTTTTTTTAAATTCCCACATCACTTCATTATTTTCCTGGATAAATAGTAGCTATCCAGATCCTCAACTATAACCATGCAAATAATTACGTTGATTTGTTGCGGCGTGATTGAAGGACAAACTATCTATTAAACGTCCTTGGGGATAAAATTTACAAAAAAATGTGAATCAGGTATTTCTTCATTTCAAACCAAAAAAAAAACCTAACCAAGTTACCAAAAAATACCAAGTTTCATGGCTATAACTTGAGAAATGAAGGACTTTCATAAAAAACTTTTTACCCCTATTTTACCCTTTTGGTGGTTGAATTTTGAAAAAGTATGACACACATACTTCTTTATTTTTTACCAAAAGCCAAAATACTAAGCTTCGTTGATATAACTTGAGCAATGTCCTGTGAAATGGAGGCCTCAAATACCAACTTTCATCCCCTATTTTACCCCTTTAGGAATGGAATTTTCAAAAACTGTGAAACACGTATTTCTTCATTTTTAACCCGCTGTTTATATACCTACCAAGTTTCATGGCTATAACTTGAGAAATGTAGGACTTTCAAACAAACTTTCATACCCTATTTTACCCTTTTGGGGGTTGAGTGTTCAAAAACTGTGAAACACTTGTTTCTTCATTTTTAACCCGCTATTTATATACCAAGTTTCATGGCTATAACTTGAGAAATGTAGGACTTTCAAACAAACTTTCAACCCCTATTTCACCCCTTTAGGGATCGAATTTTCAAAAACTGTGAAACACGTATTTCTTTATTTTTTACCAAAAGCCGAAAACCTAAGCGTCTTTGATTTATCTTGAACAATATCTTGAGAAATGAAGGCCCTACATACCAACTTTCATCCCCTATTTCATCCCTTTAAGGATCGAATTTTCAAAAACTGTGAGATATGTATTTCTTCATTTTTAATTCGCAGTTTATGTATCGAGTTTCATGGCTATAACTTGAGAAATGAAGGACTTTCATACAAAATTTCAACCCCTATTTTATCCTTTTGAAGGTTGAATTTTGAAAAACTGTGACACACGTACTTCTTTATTTTTTACCGTAAGCTGGAAAACTAAGCTTTGTTGATATAACTTGAATAATGTCCTGTGAAATGAAGGCCTTAAATACCAACTTTCATCCCCTATTTCAACCCGTCAAGGATCGAATTTTCAAAAATTGTGAAACAGGTATTTCTTCATTTTCAACCCGCAGTTTATGTACCAAGTTACATGGCTATAACTTGAGAAATGAAGGACTTTCATACAAAATTTCAACCCCTATTTTACCCTTTTGAGGGTTGAATTTTGAAAAACTGTGACACACGTACTTTTTTATTTTTTACCATAAGCCGAAAAACTAAGCTTCGTTGATATAACTTGAATAATGTCCTGTGTAATGAAGGCCTTAAATACCAAGTTTCATCCCCTATTTCACCCCTTTAAGGATCGAATTTTCAAAAATTGTGAAACACTTATTTCTTCATTTTTAACCTGCAGATTATATACCAAGTTTCTTGACTATAACTTCAGAAATGAAGGACTTTCATACAAACATTCAACCCCTATTTAACCCTTTTAGGAGTTGAATTTTGAAAAACTGTGACATACATACTTCTTAATTTTTTACGAAAAACCGAAACACTAAGCTTTGTAGATGTAACTTGAGCAATATCTTGAGAAATGAAGGACATTCATACTAAATTTCAACCCCTATTTTAACCCTTCGGGGGTAAAATTTTGAAAAACTGTGACACACGTACTTTTTTATTTTTTACCGTAAGCCAAAATACCAAGTTTCGTTGATATAACTTGTATAATATCTTGCGACATGAAGGCATTTCATACCAACTTTCATCCCCTATTTCACCCCTTTGGGGGTCGAATTTTCAAAAACTGTGAAATAAGTATTTCTTGATTTGTAACTCGCAGCTCATATACTAAGTTTCATGGCTATAGCTGTCATAAAAAAATTCAACCCCTATTTTACCACTTTAGGGGTTAAATTTTGAAAAACTGCGACACACGTTATTCTTTAATTTTTATCGAAAGCCGAAATACTAAGTTTCCTTTATATAACTTGAAAATATCTTGAGAAATGAAGGACTTTCATGCAAACTCTCATCCCCTATTTCAACCCTTCGGGGTTAGAATTTTTAAAAACTGTGAAATACGTATTTCTTCACTTTCAACCAGTAGCTCGTATACCAAGTTTCATGGATATAACTTGAGAAATGACGGACTTTCATACAAACTTTCACCCCCTATTTAGGGGTGGAATTTTGAAAAATCCTTTTTTAGTGAGCGCCTACGTTACAAAAGGAACCTACTGTCAAAATTTCAAGTTAATAACCCCAGCGGTTTAGGCTGTGCGTTGATCCCTTAACGATTTTATATATATAATATTAGATTAGATTAGATTAGATTAGATTATCGTTTAGTGGTTAAAATTACTGTGTACCTACGAGTAAAAGACTCTCGGGTTTGTTTCACGGTTGGGTTTACTTTGATTTTATTTAATAGATCTGAGTATTTCTACAGTGTAATTTACCTAAAGATTTTTACAACTAGATAAAGCAGTTATGGCATCGTTACTGGCGTTTTTTATTTTTCATTTCTTTTGGACAATGATCAATATTGACGGCGCTTATTTTATGGATAACATTAGAGATAATATTATAAACTAGTCATATCGATAAAATATGTAGTAGAGATATGTAGTAAAAAAATTATCGAAAGTGAATCATGTGGCACTGATTCACTTTTTTGATAATTTTTAAGTATAGAACAGCTGAATATTATGTTAGGTACCAACATTGCCAATATATTCTCACGTGATTTAAGAAAAATAGAAATCTATACTTGTTTATATCTATACTTAGATTATAAATGCGAAAGTTTGGATGGATGTATGGATGTATGGATGTTTGTTACTCAATCAAGCCCCAGCGGCTGAACGTATCTGGCTGAAATTTGGCACAGAGATAGATTCTGGAATAGCAATTAGGCTACTATTTATCCCGGACAATTAAAAAGTTCCCGCGGGAACCACAAAACCTCGATCCACGCTTACGAAGTTGCGGACATCAGCTAGTAATATTATAAATTCGAAAGATTGGATGGATGGAAGTTTGTTACTCAATAACGTCAGAACGGCGGAACGGATCTATATGAAATTTGGCACAGAGATATACATATACTAATATACTTGTACTAATATTATAAATGCGAAAGTTTGGATGTATGTCTGAATGTTTGGATGTCTGGATGAATGGATGTTTGTTATTCAATCACGCGTGAACGGCTGAACGGATTGGCTGAAATTCGGCACATAGATAGATTATAGTCTAGAATAGCACATAGGCTTTTTATCTCGGAAAATTAAAGCGTTCCCGCGGGAACCAAAAAACCTCAAACCACGCAGACGAAGTCGCGGGCATTCGCTAGTAAATCATAAAAAGTAGCTCAGTTTCTCACGTACGACACTTAATGGAGGATTCAAGACAGTTATGCCTACATAAATATGTCTACAGAAGTTGGACATTTTTCTCGCATGAAATGTATGGAATTTCTCCGAAATCACATCTGGTACATGGAATTGGAATCGCATTATGTTTATTTCACATTCGGTAGTGGATATGTGTTAGAGAGCTGGCAAAAGATCACTGCGTCTCTGATATCTCAGGAGTATCGTCTCTACCAAAAGTGGATTTGTTCTTCATCTTTTTATTCAACACCTTCAGTTGTTAAACTTGTAAAAGTCTGTAATACTTGTAACGTAATGTATGTGTTGTGTATTGTTTATATATTTTTACAATTTTTATATATGAATAGAGCTACTGCTGAGTTTCTTGCCGGCTCTGCTCAGTAGAATTAATTTTCCGAACCGGTGGTAGAGTGGCAAGTCTAGATAGACTTACCGTGAGTGACACAAGTTAGTATGAGTGCTTAATTACTTCTTACTTCCTTCGGCGCTACAACCCTTTGTGGGTCTTGGCCTCCACAGTTTATCTACACCTAGTTCTATCTTTGGCCTACTTCTTCCATGAAGGGAGCTTTCCGAGTTTTTTGCAGATCTTCTTGTACACAATCGATCCATCTTTTTCGTGGTCTTCCTTTGGGTGGTGGTATCCATTGTGTTATCACTTTTACTCCTCTGCTTGGTAACATCCTCTCTACATGTCCTGCCCATCTTAGACGCTAAGATTTACAATATCTTACTATTGTTTCCCCATCAATAAGACGTTCTATTTCGAAGTACATTTTGTTTCAATAGGTTCCATCTTCTGTGACCGGACCGAAGATTTTGCGTAGATTTTTCTTTCGATAATTGCT
Organism: Erebia palarica; assembly: GCA_964035005.1. Taxonomy (NCBI): domain Eukaryota; kingdom Metazoa; phylum Arthropoda; class Insecta; order Lepidoptera; family Nymphalidae; genus Erebia; species Erebia palarica. Next base: position 41,031,005 of record OZ035983.1, read on the forward strand.
AACTTGTTTCTTCTTTCACGGTCAGTGTCCAGATTTTACATGCATAGGTAGCCACTGGTCATACGAGTGTTTTGTAGAGAAGAAGTTTGGTCTTATGGCTGAGAAGTTTTGAGGCAAGCAACATGTTATAGGCGTGGAAGCACTTATTTCCAGTTAATAGTCGAGCTTTTATTTCCTCTTCAATGTTGTTTTGTGATTCTAGGATGGAGCCAAGGTAACGAAAGCTGCTAGCTGTAGCTATTATGAGTGCTACGGGAAATGAATAAATCATTTATCATTTCTTACTTTAAATTTTTTCAACATTTTCTTTCTAGAGTCTAATAATTATAAAATTAGCCGTCATCGTGGTCATCACAACTGATAGCCGTACATTGCTTGATAAAAGTCTCCTGCAGGGATCTCCACGAAACACGATATACAATCAAAACAAAAGCAGAATTGCAACTCAGGACGCAATTCATTTTTCTTCAAAGGTGTGCATTAATAAAAACAATTTTCCGCAAAGGGATATTTAAAAATAATACACGATTACTTACCAATTAAAAAAAATTATTAAATTTTGTTTTTGTGTCTCACAGAGACAAATTGATGAAGACTTACAAATTTATTTACATTTGGGGTTGGAATTTTAAAGGTTAATCAATCGACCTTAGGGTAACGACTTATGAAGTATTCAACTTTAAAGGTCAAATTGTTATTATTAAATAAATGCAATCACAAACAACCAATAATAGACAGTTCAATAAAAGTACAACAGTATTCACCATTAATTTTATAATAATTATAACGCAAAATGCTCAACAAATAAACGGCAAATGCTCAGCTAAAATCGGAATTCTACGGTAGGCCTACGTGTTTCAGTGATACCCCATAACTATATTATAATGGTTTTATGAAGTTTCATAACGTAACAATAACGTAACATCTTCAATTACACACTAAGAAAATAACATGAGAATAAATTAATAAATAAAACAATCAAATACTGTTCTACACTGTAGTAACTTCAACAAATGGGTCACTGTTCCACTCTATCACATTGTAGTTACTCCACACGAAGTTTCCTTTCAGAGTCAAAGGCGCTTCCAACGCCAGATATAATATCGCCTTAGCGCCTTCCTCGAACACTTTCGTAGATTTTCTATCTTCACGACTAGTAACGTTCCCTGGATTCACGCAGTTGATTACTATACCTTTATCCGACCATTGTCTATGTTGTAGAAATGTAACAGCACTTAACGCCACCTTGCTAAAAGCAGTAACACTTTTACCCCAACCTTCTGTTTTCTCAACTCCTTTTCTAGCAGCTTCCTCATACTCTTGAATGATCGCCACTAATTCATCTTCAGTAAGTTCTGGGTTACTTATTCTCTTTCTTATGTCTTCATTTTCAATTGTAGCTAAAAGCCCGGCTGGTCCGGATACATTGACAACTCTAGCATTTTCCGTTAGTAAAGGATATACAAGCTTCCCTAAGTTTATGTAGCCATAGAAATTGACGCTCAATGTCCTCCTTACTTTCTCGAAATGCGACAAATGCCTCTCTGTGGGAATATAGTCTGTTATATTGATCAATAATTCAATCCTTTCGTCCTGATCTTGTATGTGATGCCTAAACTTTATAATGCTTTTCGTGTACGCTACATCCACTCTGAAATATTCAAGGTTCGCTCCGGTTTTTTTCAAGACTTCATGAATGTTGTACCCAGTAGACTCGTCCTCGGCTGTGAAGTATATTTTTCCATTGTAAACTTTGGTTAGCTTTTTTAACACTTGGTAGCCAAGATTGCTAGCCGCTGCGACGACGACAGCTACGTTAATCATAGCGTCTGAAATAATACTAGCCGCAAATACAGTGATAACGTTATCGGAGGCCATCGCATCCCGCGCTCTTATCAGGAAAATGACAAGCGACCGTAGTATAGTGCGAGATAAGTTTTCCTGTGAGAGTGTGAATTTTATAAAGGGTCTGCGATAAGTGATGCTGCGAATATGATGCGGGTTTTTAATAAATATCGGATATTTGGCGTTGTAGATCCAAAATGAGTAAAGTTCTTGGTTTAAAGAGCAATCATAGCTTTTTATTCCGTGACTTTACCTTTTTAAGTCTCCAACTGAAAACCAGCACTGCAGCTCCCTGCAGCATGATGCTGAGTTTGAGACCTGTCACTTAAGTAATGTGTTATTAAGGGCAAAACACACAGGGAATGGGCGCGGGCCGGGTTGAATTCCTTGTATTTATAGTCGACATCACATAGAAAGCGGGCGCGGGTCGGGCGCGAGTCGGGCGCGTGGCGGGTGATGCTGTGTGATGTCGTTCATATAAATACAAGGAATTCAACCCACCGCGCACCCGATCCGGCCCGAGCCCGACTCGCGCATGTTCCCTGTGTGTTTTGCGCTTTAGTCGGTTAATAATCATTTAATTAGTTTTACAAAAATGTGTGTGGAATTCAGCCGATAAAAATCGTATTAAGATTTTAGTAGCACAAAGATAATTTATATCGTAATAGAGTTTAGATAAAACGTTTGCAGTGGCCATGCTTAATCAGTGTGTCGTCATTTCCCTTATCTCAGTTTAATATAAACAGGGTCAGTGTTTAATAATAATAAAGTAATATTAAAACTAGCTGAACTCCTTATTTCTTTATAACATACCTTAAAACCTTTACAATATTATCTTCGTCTAAATATATAAAAGGAAAAGATGACTGGCTAACTGATCTATCAACGCACAGCTCAAACTAGCTAATATTATTTAAAGCATTTAGCTATGACGTAAGCATCCGCCAAGAAAATATTTTTGAAAATTTTACCCATAAGGGGACTTGTATGAAAATCTAACCTAATGTGAGCGAAGCCACGCGAAAAAGCTAGTAATCCATTGTTTCCTATCTGTCTATAATTTATTTGAAGAGATACAAAGGTTGAATCTAGTTAAATTTTATATTGAATAGTCATAGTTCTCACGGAATTTAAAAATACCTATATAACCCCAACTTTGAACCTCCTTTATCCATCCAGTTACTGACTTGGGTAAAGGTTGCTGAACAATTTACAAGTAGGGCACACATTCCTCGTAATATCTAAGAAGTCTAAATCGGTAAATACCTACACTTCCACCACTACCTCTACAACCCATTAACATCCCACTCTGCTGGGCACAGGCCTCCACTCTCATAGGAGAGAGGGAATGAGAGCTTAGAGTCAGACCTACCACGCTTCTCCAATGCGGGTTGACGGGCTTTAACGACTATATTATCATGTTAGTGATAATAACCGGGACCGATGGCTTAACGTGCTCTCCGAGGCACGGGGGCGACTCACCGCTAACTTCCAACTCCAGGCTGGCACTGAGAATTTCTTAAATGAAACCCAATACCTAACAATTTATATGCCTGACCGGGAATCGCACCCAGGAACTCGTGATCCGAAGTTGACTATGCTAACTGCCAGATCAACGAGGCAGTACAGTTACACTTGCGCATCCTTTATTTACACTCGTAATATCTAAGTAGTTAGTAGTGTATCATCCATTTGATTCAGTATGCATGCTCCAATTCAAAGGAAAAACAAATATTTATTGCTTTTAAACTTTACTCAGTCTGTGTGTTATTTTTCAATTTATTTTGTGAAGTGTCTAAGGCCTTCTTGATTTTAGTATTAATGGCATAATATATAGGATTGATATACTCAATTTTTATTTAAATGTAGGATATACAGGTGTCACTTATGTTACGTCGTGTTTTGACTCTATGGCCGGTTTGGAAAATAAAATTTTATACTGTGAAAAACCCAATAGAAACTCAGCAAAAGCAAGACATTCTTATACTTGAACCCTTCTCTATATAAAAGGAAATAATAAGTATGGTAATAGTGCTATTACATTTCGACAATAGTTAAATGGCCCTTTGCTTCCCGGTGTGACGGAAGTGCCCTAGGCAACTTCCGGTTTATATATGTTTTAGGTATGAGTACCTACTACCAATATGAATTAATTAATTTTAACAGAATCGCTTGCGTTGATAGCTTGTTAATCAGTGAATTGGTTTCTTTGATGAAGTACCTATAGCTCATTTCGTTGTGGACCATGAGGTCGCAGTTTCGAGTCTCGGGTTAATTTATAAGGTTCCGTACCTCAAGAGGAAAAGGCAACCCTTATAGGATTCTATCTAGGACTCTGTCTGTCTGTCAACCACCTTTTCTCGGGAACGCGTGTATAAAGTTGAAATTAGTACTTACTAATATTATACTTAGGTCTACGGTCCTCTGAAGCTGTAGAAAAATCAAGTTTCTAAATCAACATAATCCTAAGATACGGCTGTTTAAATGCCGCATATTTTGCATATTTCACACTCATTAATAAATCAAAACCTATAGGGTACTTCCCGTTGACCTAGAATCATGAAATTTGGCAAGGAGCAGGGCCTAACAGCACAAGTATAGGATAAAAGACGAAAAAAGATAATTAGTCGGATAATTTGTCAAGATACCAGTTTAGCGCCATATGTATGCTAGTTATTTCACAGCTGATTACATGTTGTTATGACATTTTTCTTGTTATTTACTAAAATAATTTATACCTACTGTGTGATGGTGCGGAACCCATCGTGCGCAAGTCTAACTTGCACTTGACCCGTTCTTTGTTATACAAAAGATTATTAATTATTAGTACCAGCTCGCGGTTGGGAAGTCGATTTCAATGTTCTGCCTAATTTTTTTGTCTCTCTGTTACGCTTTCTCGGTCCATCCGTTAAACCGATTTTGATGAAATTTTGATATTTGCTGGGTATCCTGGGTTGGGTTGTATATTCTTGAAAATGAAAGAGTTCCCACAAGTAGTAATTACGCGGTCGTGGTCGAAGTTGAGGGCATCATTTTGTATTAGTATGAATCTTGCGTGCAATAAAGTATCTATCCTTATATTTTTAAGCCTATCATTTCTGCTACACATTTTATTTTCAGCCGTTAACTATTAACGTCTTAAAGTATTAACACCTACTTATTTTAAGCCAAAGATCGTAACCAAATATGTAAATAGTAATTAACTGAAAATCTAATGAGTTTTCAGTCTGGCGCCAGCTGTAAGTCAGTTTTATACAGAACCGTTATAGAACTACAAACATTTTCAAGTCTGTCATTGAGGATGCTAAAGGTCGTAAACAAGTCTGTTGGAGAAAACTCCGTCGATGTTGTCAATTTTACAACTCTCTTGGAACACGATCTAGTAGGGTGACAATGCTGAAATATGGTTGGTATACGATTTTACATTAAATGCGCGATTATCTAAAAACAACGTTATCATTTGAGAGATTACAAGTTTAGTTACGTTCATCAAACGCAGGCGTTTTACACAGTTACTCAAACAGTTAGTACAAATCGATTCTGTGCAACGACATACATTTTTAAAAATATAGCCGCACAATTGAGAACCTCCTCCTATTTGGAAGTCGGTTAAAAATTCATGCAAGTTTTTCGATTGCAAGCATCTCTGTACTCCTGTAATAGTTCAAATTAGCCGTCAGACAATCGCACTACACCCCACCAAAGACCTGATAGTGTAAAATATGAAATGGGTACGACCTACACCCATTTGATAAGTGATAACCGAAGCTGGCTTCCCTAGCTCAGTGGTGAGAGGGGTGGTCATAAGTGGAAAGTCCCGGGATCGATCCCTGACGGGGTCAATTCGGAATTTATAATTTCTGAATTTTCTCTGTGGGGGAGGCTTTGGCCATGGCTAGTTATGGTCCCTACCGATAAACACGATCTGCCATATGATAGCGTTCAGGTACAATACCGTGTATAAGTCCACTCATTTCTTGCCGCTTGAATAAACTAATAAATATTTAAATAAAATTATAATTAAATACAATAATACATAAAATAATCCACTAGTCCTGTTTAAGGATTTAAAAAGATGGTGTACCTTAGGTGAAAAACTTTTGGTGACCCTACTAGCCTATAAACTTTCATTGTTTTTAAACCAGCCGATATAATATGACGATAGTGACTATGTACATTGTACGTCTCTTCGAATCTTTTATGTCTCGTTATTTGACAATGGTTGAGATAAAATATTATTCTTATGATTCCTTCCATCACATTAATTTATACGGGGTTGAATGATCTGTGATATGGGAAAATCGACCGTAGGGTTGTCGGTTATGATTAAATTTTGCAAGTTTTAGCTTGAGTTGCGGTTATGTCATGAGTACTTTGTCTATGTCATTTTTCAGTGCCTGCGTTTATGGAGATTCATGACTTCGTTGGTCATTCTTAGCAATTACTTAGTTACTTTTTGCAGAGTTTCGTTCTTATCAATTAAATAATTTTGCTTATTAATTTGCTCGATTAAACAAACCTGGAATATTACTGCATTAAAGAATGCGTCTTATAAAAGGTCTATTCAATGACAAACTTGCGTGGAACCAATCGGTATGGAGTTGTTTAATTCCCATGGGAACTCCTTAATTTTCCGGGATAAAAAGTCACTATTCAGGTCCTCAACTACTATATTAAAATCACGTCGATCCGTTGCTCTGTTGCGACGTGATTCAAGGACAAACCATTTATAATTGAATATTATTAATAATAATTGCGAAAATGTGTTCGTTTATTGGTTTATAAGCTGTTTGTTCCTACTTTTTATCCCGGAAAATTAAGTAGTTCCCGTGGAAATAAAACACTTTATTCCACGCGGATGAAGTCGCGGGTTTCTATAAAATAAGTTTGAGAATGAGTTTTGAATGTGAGTTATATCCATACATTCAGCATCCATATATCCAGTATCGCATTCATGCAAGAGCATAACAGTTCATCGATGAAAAGAAAATGGAAGGCGGCTCTTTATTTAATTTTCCTTTACCCCTGGGCTTTGTGCTACATTGCCATCTAGTTAGTAGTCAATTCGTGAGGTGCATTCGACATCGCAGCCGAGCTATTGACCTCATCAAGTTCTGAGAACCGCTTGCTTGCAAACCTTACTTGAGAATCTTTTAGTACGTACCTGACTCTTTGATAAATACAATCAAATATTTTAGCATCCTATACTGAATGCAAATATTACGGCAAAATTTATTCATGGTTATGATATTCAGATTAAAACGTTTGAAAATACTTCTCCCTCATTACTTCGTAATACTCTATAGAGTCTATACCGAGAACATCACTAATAATATTATGATCTAGTTAAATTTTACAATTAAGATTCAATAAAATATCTGGATTAGAAAAGTTAACGTCATCTTGATTTATAGTCTGGACGGGAAAAGATTGTCCGGCGGCTATACTCACTCTTATATGGAGCTGCACACATTAGCGCTGAAGGAGAAAATCTCGTTCCCGTCAGACCCCGTCCCGGTTTTTCCTGTTGTTTCCTAGTGTCCCTAGATGCTGTATAGAAAGCGATTAGAGTTATGGGATTAATATAATTGCCATACACCCAGGTTAGCCCGTTACTATCAAAGTCTTCATCATCAGACTATGAAAAAAATATCTTATTTGACTCTCAACTCTTTGCCCAAAAAAATTGCATCGTATTTTAAGGACAATGCAATAAACAATTGATAAAATAATAATATCAGCTTCTGAAACGACGTGTATATATTGAGGTATTTCTGCTAAATCTAACTTTCAGCATGGCCGTTGTATAAAAAATACTACGCTAAAATTAAATATATAACAATTTTAGAACGTAGTATTTTTTTAATTGTAGCTCGAAGCACGTGAAAATGCAATTACATTTAGCGAACCAAGCGAATAACATGCAAAAATGTGTATTTTTAACCCATTTTAATGTATATCAAACTGCGGGTTTTATTTAACTCTTCAATTTGAGGGTACTTTATTGCCTGTACATTGCCACAGAATAAATAATAGTTATTGCGATGTTGGACAATGTTTTGTTGCTATGAGCATAAATATTTAATTTTTTTTGAATACACTGAAATTTATTTCGTTATTATTTTCAATGAGCATGTTTTTATTTATTTTATTTATGATGTGGTCAGGTCTGTCCACTTGCACTGCCCAGGTGGAGGGTCTCCCAGAGTTGCGCTTTCCGGTGTGAAGTCACCGTTCCAGTAGGTATTCACCACCAACGGACCCCAAATGTTTTGGCCCGCTGAATGCCACTTCATTTACGCAACCCGTCACTCTATAATCGTTACTCTAGTTCTTCGATAGTCTCTGATCCATATTATCTTACCGCTGGTAAAGCGCACTATTCGATAACTTTGATCTTATGGCATTCAGTAATAGAAAAGAAAATTGTATTACGAGTTTTTGACTCTTGCGAGAACTCTTCAATTTTCCGGGATACAAAGTAGCCTATGTCCTTCCCCAGGACTCAGACCCGGGATATACGTCAAAATCGGTTGAACAGAGCCTTGAAGCAGACAGACAGACACACTTTCACATTTATAATATCCGTATGGATTGATGCTTCAAATAAATATATTGCGACCAGTGTAAAAATAAACGTGTCTTTCTATTTTTTTCTTTTTTGCAAGTATATTAAAAGTTATGGCGGTTGCTCAGAAGTTTTGATTGACGTTTATTGCTTTGAGATAGTGAACAAAAGAATTATTAAGTGTCCCTTCGAGTTCGCAAAGGGTGCTCTACGTGGGCCCTTTTAATAGCTTAAGGGAAAATTGGAACAGGAAAAACGGAAGTATACACTTGTTAGGTGTGTCTTTTGTACCGGTTACGTTATTTTTGTCATCCTTAAGAGTTATAACAAAAAATAAATCTATACTACATATAATAAATGCATCAGTGTGTCTGTTTATCTGCCTGTCTGTGTGTTTGCTACGCATTAAAGGCACATCTTTTGCAATCCCTTGACTGCGATCTCATATACACCTAATCTTAACTATAAATAATTACCGGGTAAACTCACGTGTTATGTCGGAAAATGTCCGTCTAGTTTCGAACCCATTCTGAGCACTTATTAAGTGTAAGCTCTCTGCGAGGGGTGTTGAGGTGGAGCGGGAGGTTAATATCACTCACAATAGTTTAAACGTTCATATACTCCTTATCAGTTGCTACACGATATCGCATCGGAACGGAAGCCACGGCCGTAACCACGCACCAGGCCAGACCAGAGAAAATTCAGAAATTGCCCCCGCCGGGGTTCAAACCCGCTCAAACACGCTCAAAGACAAAAACGCTCACCATTGCGCCAGGGAGATGTCATCATGTCGGACATAAATTACGTCATGAATGTCACTAAGAAATTACTCAACTGTACACCTAATGGACTCGACTTAACAAGACTGATATAAGGACTAAAAAGCACTTTCCAGGTACTCAACTATGCCCATGCGAAAAATCACGTCGATCCGTTGCTCTTTTGCAGCGTGATTGAAGGACAAACACACTTTCGAATTTATAATTATTAGTATGTTATGTATCTTTCATTGGTGTTTTAAAAGGCAGAATTTATTAATCAGGTATTAGTCCTTATTTTCACTTGTGATTGCGGTAGGCGGAAAAAGCACAAAAGTGCCAGCGACAGTGTTTCGCCGATGTAACTCGTAACGCCGAGCCAGTGACGTGTATCGCGTAACTGTTTTGCACTTTTTTTGAATTTTCATTCAAAAATGCACGTAAATTCTGTCACAAATGGATTGTTTAAATTAGCTGCTCTAAGATAGCAAAGTAAGGCAGACCGGTTATTAATGCTTGACTAGCCGAAATCGCCTCCTAAAACATGGAGTTCAATAGGGTATAGTGAAAAGTTTAATTTAGGGAATTTAAGTTTTTATCACATAAACAGTTATTTAAATAAATTCCAATTTCCAATTCCAAGTTCCAATTTTGGCCACCGGGTCAGATTCGTTGTTAGGACTGGAAGCAGATTTCTTCCTCGTTAGTAAAAGGTAATAGCTATCGCGTGGCGCCACAGCTTTTGCCGGCAGTAAATATACACATAGGCCTTCAACAAGACAAACCAAGGTGAGACACCTATTTCAAAGACAAGACTTTTACCACTCACTTCTGATAACACGATCCCCAGGTGGATAGGATCTCAGCATGGCCGAGGTAATAGCTCGTGGAATAATATATCCTTATTTATTATTAAAGCGGCCACCGCAGTAGTGTGTACGTGACACTTTTATTAGATAGTTTATGAGCAAATCTGAGGGAATATGCAATTGGACGGAACGTTTCTTGTATGAAAAAAAATAATGTGAAAATTTTCTTTGACCTCCTTAGGAAATGATATTATACTAGCTGATGTCCGCGTGGTTTTAAGTTTTTTGGATCCCGCGGGAACTTCGTAATTTTCCGGGATAAAAGTAGTCTATGGCACTCTCCAGATCCTCAACTATCACTTGCCAAAAATCACTTCGATTTTTGAGGACAAACAAATAAACCATTTTTTTAATCCACGACAAGTTAGCCCTTGACTGCGATCTCACCTAATGGTAAGTGATGGTAGCGGGCTAACCTGTTAGGGGCATGGCAGTTATATTAAACCCATACCCCTATTCGGTTTCTACACGGCATCGTACCGGAACGCTAAATCGCTTGGCGGCACGTCTTTGCCGGTAGGGTGGGAATTAGCCACAGCCGAAGCCTCCCACCAGGCCAGACCAGGGAAAATTCTGAAATTATAAATTCCCAAATTGACCCTGCCAGGGATCGAACCCAGAACCTCCGCCCGTTAAGACAACAGCGCTACACACTGCGCCACAGAGGTCGTCAAAACAAACCAACAAACAAACACACTTACGCAATTATAATATTGTGTTGTCATTTATATATTATATCGCATTTTCATGTTCGGCTACGGCAGACCATGTCCCGGGTTCGAGTCTCGGGTCGGGCCATAACATGTATTAGGTTTTTCTGACAAGAAATTCACTGTACAAGCCCGGAGTTGTAAAATTTGCGGAATTTTCACGTTTGACTTACGTAAGAAGGTATATTTGGAAAAAAATTATAACTGCATTGTAACATTTCAGAAACAAAAATTTTCAAGATCATGCATATTGTGGTACTTAATTAGGTTTTTGAATATTGATAACTTATTATTATTACTAATATTATAAATGCAAAAGTTTTGATGGATGTATGGATGTTTGTTACTCAATCACGCCCCAACGGCTGAACGGATCTGGCTGAAATTTGGCACAGAGATAGATTACAGTCTGGAATAGCACATAGGCTACTTTTATTTCGGAAAATGAAGGAGTTCCCGCCGGAACCATAAAACCTCGATCCATGCAGACGAAGTCGCGGGCATTAGCTAGTTTGTTGATAAATTTAGTGCACCTATATGAATCTACCACTAGTTTGGAATGCCATTACATACTAGAAACTAGTAGATAGTTTCAACACGGTATCGTTAACTGCAACTGCCGGCTGCAGTTGACGAGGGTTCAATTCCCGAGTCGGGCCGTAATCAAGTAGTTGTACTTTTCAGTACTAGCGCTGAATACTAACTATTACTTCGGTACTAGCCCGATGCTGTACTAGCGAGGAAGATATAGCGAAAATCTTTTCTTTAAATTCCTATTAAAAATATATAAATCAAAATATATTTAACAAATAATATGCTTATCTCAAATTAAACAGTATCTATTAAACCTCTATCCTGAAGAAAGTTTTATGTGGCGTGGCTCAGCGAATTATCTTATCTTTTTCTATACGTGTTTATGTTCATAAACACATTGATAAATTCAAGAAGAAAAGTGATTGTCATAATTTTAATACTAGAAATAAAAATAAACTTGTAATGCCTGCTTCTAGGCTTAGTAAAACTAGCAATTCATTTGTTGGAAACAGTGTCCACTTCTACAATAAGCTCCTAGAAGACATGTTAAAGATGTCTCTGAATAAGTTCAAAGTTAATGTAAAACGTAAACTCATTGAAAAATCTTATTACCATGTAAAGGACTACTTAAACGACAAGGAAGCTTGGCAATGATTTGCTCTATGGCTCTGATAGTTCCTTAGTGAAGATTATTTGTGAGATGGTGAAAATAAAAATAAAAAAAACCCGGCTGAGTTTGTTGAGGGCTCTTCTCAGACCAGGGCGCGTTTGGAACCCTCGTGGCTTTAGTTTTAAGATACCGTAACCAATTATACCATCATGTTTTATAAGTAAGTAATTTTTAACGTCAATAAGTGTACCTACAGTGTACCTATATTGAATAAATGATATTGAGTATTGAGAATTGAGTATACTACGTAACGTTTAGAACTACTTCTTAGAAAGTATAACTGTTAGACTTCACATCAAAATTTATTCAAGAAATGATTTCTCAAAGAAATGGTTTATCTATAAGTATATGCTTAATACATAAGCTGATAGCTGATGCACTTGGATAGAGTCATTTAAATACCGCTTCCCGGTAGAAATATTAATTTTCATTTCTTCCAGGTTAGCTTGCTTCTATCTTAGACTGTATCATTACTCACCAGTTCACGTGCTTAAGAAAAATGTAGACCAGGCCTAAGAAATTATTTGAGTTTGCAAACGAGTCTATAAAACCCATAAGTCTATGCGGAAAAAACTAGTTACAAGGCCAAATCGTACACCGCAGCGCCAGATAGATATGTCAACTCTTTATTTTTTATTTAAAGACTAGTGCTTTGCTTCACATTGATGGTAAATTCACTCGACTATTCAAAAGTACTTGTTAAAAGTCTACTTGAATAAAAAATATTTAAGTTGATTCAGACCTGTTCGCAAGGAGTTAAGTATCCAGCAAAAGGTGAAGTGCACTTGCCTAGAAGATGCCTATTCCGTCTTGATTTAAAGTGAAGCACCTATTCATTTATTAACACTTTATTGGACACAAGAACAGGAAATGGGCTACAAGCATTACTAAAATTCTAAATCAATGGCTACAAGAAATAAACATATTCAAAGCTTTGCATGAAGAGGCGGTTTTATCACTATACGAGCTTCCCTCACAGACAACCTATATTAAATATGGGAAAAAAGGGAAAGCTGGAAGTATATTCCATAACCTAGCGGTTTGAATTAGAATCAAGTCCATAGAACAACAGTAACGTTCCACACAATAGTACTTCTATGCAGATTGGTCTCCCCAGAACGGATAGCATCGGGTACGCAGCCCTGAATCAAGTCGCGCGACTTGCAAAGATGCATAATTCATCGTGTATTGTTCCAGCAGGGGCTTATCTTTGAGCAAACATTAATTTTAACGAACCGCCTCAATGGGGCTCCGATATTGTTCGGAAATGTACGTTCGATCTCGGCGAGATTCGATAGGCCTGAATCAGCCTGAATGTATTATGACAGCTCCGGGCGATGTTGTAGAAAATGTTGATTAAGGTTTCGTGCCAAAATCCAATATGAAGGCTCAGGGTCACTCAGTGGGCGATAGATAGGGTTGTGCTCGTAGTGTTCCTCCGCGATCAAATCAATAATAAGATCTGTTGGAGGTTCAGAGAGTCACCGATATAGCTCGAAGAGTCGCTAAGCTTACGTGGCAATGGACGGGGCACATAATTCAAACAACCAATAAGCGTTGGAGTTCCCAGGTGCTGAATGGCAGATTATCACCGGAAAACTCAGCGTTGAACGACCCGCGATTAAGTTGACGGATCTTGTCTACTACTCATTTTGTGTACTACGTTGACGATCTTTAGACGCGACCATGACGAAGCAATGACCTCAGTTTACATGCTGTCCATTCTGTTTTACACCATGTCAAACAAATAATGTTAACTTTTTTTACTAACGCCATCTAGTCTGAAGAGTGGGACAGCGCTATGGCGGGGACGCATGCCCTACAAGTTGGACGCCCAACTTTTTTCTTTGAAAGGGCCCATCTAGTACCTACATATATATAGATGTGACGAAGTGATAAGCACTGTGGTCTTGAACGATCCTGTGGTATTATGAGTGGTAGATCCCAGGTTCCATTACTAGTAGACGCAAATTAGGAATTCCATGATCATCTTCACCACCACATCCATCACCTCTAATGGGAAAGTTGACCATAGTCCACCACGCTGCCTAAGTGCAGGTTGTGATTGGAAATAGTGGGAGGTGTTAGCATTTGAATACGGTTTACATCCAAGTATATTAACGGAGGTCGGGGTGATGTCATAAGAAACATTAAATGACCGAGCAAATGGGCAGTCATTATCCCTTCGGCGGCATCGGAGCATCTTTAATATCATTATCACTGATATTATCAGCTACGATGAGAATAGCTTAATCAATGAAGGAAATCTAATTTAGACCTTTTTGTTTGAATGAAAGGTTTCATATACCTCATTTTATCTTTCTTATTAAACAAAGAAAGGGACTGTGATACCGCATATCATTTCATTGTGTTGGGTAGGCAATATTGACCCAAATCGATAACTGGATGAGTAACTAAGAGCTTGACGCCCCCTCTTTGCTTCACAAGCACGTCAAACCATTGGTCCCCGTTTATTCAAATTGAAATGTTTTATATTGAATTAATAAAGCTCTACAAGGGATTTGCGCGTCGAAGCGCGTGAAGCGTCTAGTGAATCTACCGCTACTTCGGAATACCTATCCATACTAATATTACGAATGCGAAAGTGTTTCCGTCTGTCTGATCCTACCTAAATATGTTTCTTATTTCCCCACCTTTTCGCTTTATATTAAACTCATTGTCTTTTAACCCTGTCCCCTCTACCATAGGTTTACTGGAAGAGAATACCTCTAGACATTAAGTTCACTTTTGTACATTGTATTTTATGTGCAATATATACTTTAAAACAAAACAAAAACAAAGGCAGATGAAGTCGCAGACATCAACTAGTGAAGAGTACAACTTAGAGAAAGACAGAACCCGAGATGCTGTTTGACCTCAATTTCATGCAGGTGAAGTTAAAATGTAGATAAATGCCTGCTGAAACTGATGCAGCGAATAAAAAAAAAGCGAATGGAGCTTTTGCATAAGACATGATGCAAAGTAAGCTCCCATTTTTGTACAATGAAATCCGAATATAATTCGCTGGCCTAATGCCAGCTAGTTTTAAAATAATAATGGATCGAATAAAAATGAATGAGGTTTTAGGTAGTTAGTACAACGATTCGGTACATGAGATTTTTAGCGCGAGTTTTCCCTTGCTAATTGGAGTTCCGGGAGTTTTTTTGTGACCAATCTATACTAATATTACAAATGCGCCAATTTGGATGGATGTTGCTTACTCAATCACGCCAGAACGGCTGAACGGATCTGGATAAAATTTGGCACGGATAGATTATAATAACCCGGCTGAGTTTGTTGCGGGCTCTTCTCAGACCAGGGCACGTTACTAAACCTCGAAACTTTAGTTTTAAGATGCCTTCGTCAATTATCACCATCACGTCTTATAGATTGTATACTTGAAGTTCACAAGGTGTACTTGTGTGAGTACCAATTTCGAATACACATACTTTGAGTATGATTTTAATGGATATTTCGATTTCGAAACAACATTTTAAACTTGGTTTGTGGTTTAGTAAATCTCAATCAGTCTTATATCAGAATCTGTGTGATGAAGCCACTAAAAGCCCCCGCGGGGGTTCGACAACCGTTGCTCGGTTACTATGAGACTAATCGATAGTTTAATTACTGGGAGACCTGGCTTAGCGCGAACCAACTTTGGATATGCATTATAATATTTTAGGAGTTTGAAAGGTTTCTAATTAATTGGATCGTCCACTAGCTTAGTGGAGATATTTTGTAAAATGTTGGCGACTTAACGAATAAATCTTCTCTGTCAATCAGAATATTGTTTAGGTATTAAGAAATAAATTTAAGTACTCTTACATTGATTATAACATTATTTCTAATTCTGTAGTAATTGTCAATTTTTTTACCATATTATATTCGTAATCTTTTTTTTTTGTGATATTAGGTACCAAAAACAGACATAAATGAAATTTTATTTTTGCATTCCTACAATGTTAAGGCGAAACATTGTCTGTGTTATTCTGTCTTCCGCCTTTTATAAAAACATGTTTCTTGCAAATAAATGGATTGTAATTCTAATTATAATATTATCGCTCTTATTGATCTTTGTCGATAGCTTGGCAGGTGACCGGTTTTGAAAGTGGGAGTATGTCCAAACATGAAACATTATTAGGGGTAATCGACTCTAATATGGACTTCTGCAACTGAGCTACTCTTTTTTCGCTTCGGAATTACTACAACCGGCCTTTTCAATTCCTTCAGAAAGAAAAAAGTATATTTTCCTCCAATCTAGCTGCCCTCCCTGTACTCTTCACCTCTTCCGTGCTGGAAGCAATTCAGGTGCGCCAACCGAGCGTGAAGATAAAAGTGAATGTGCCAATATCCTTTATGGCTAGCGATTTACATTGCATCCCGTACAGCGCTATGAAATTATATTTGAACGCAGCGAGAAGCCAGCGACCTCTCTGGCGTGGTAGTGAAAGCTATTGTTTTATAAACAGGATTTCCGTGGATCCATTCCCTATAGAAGGACATTGAAAATGGCTTATTTATAAATTAATCCTGGTTTAATCTGGTGAGGAATACGGCCTAACGTTTACCTACCACTCTACTGGTACTACAAACCGGTGCCGACAAGTTGTAACTGATTGGTTTATCAAACTGTTAGCTGTATAAGAACTCCCTCCTAAGTCTCCCTCCATTTTCTACAACGCGTTTGAATAATTGATATAACCACACCCATGAAGTCTAGTTTTATAATAAACCTAGAGGTGTGACTCCGTTGGTGTGGATTATGGTTTTAAAAGTCTGTGGTAACTCTTTCTTTTTCTGTACTGAAGGACAATGGCATAGGATTATGTCACTAGAATAGGATAGGATAGGTAATAATTAGTAGTACAGCTGTCACTTTCTTAAGCTATTCGCAAGCAAAATCACATCGATTTGTGACTCTATTACTAGTCTAGGCAAAGGGGTGGTTCATTGTATGGAGACCCCGTATTAAATCCTCAGTCGTTGAAACTTGGCAGGATTGTAGTATGGTATAAACAAAAACTTACACAAAAATATCAAAAAAAAATAACGTACGGAAGTTAGGTATTTATACGTAACACTTAATATTTATGACTGAATATTTTCTCGATTTCTTTTTAAAATATTAGGTCCTTACATATAAAATTTGCGTTTTGTAAGGGAGGAACATAAAGTCGATTTTTTTTTAATATAATATATTTATTTAATCAAAGTATGTACCATTGCTATCTATGCACTTTTGCCATAGGTAGTTCATTGATCCCTTTACTAAAAAAAACATTCGGACGGGAATCAATAAAATGTTTGAAGGCGCCTTGGACTGCCCCATCGGAGTTGAATAGTTCCCTTGCAAGAAGTTATCCAAATTTCGAAAAAAATGGTAATCTGTTGGAGCTAGGTCCGGGGAATACGGTGGATGTCTTAGACATTCCAATTGAAGCTCCTCTAATTTGGTAGCCGTCTGTTGTGCAGTGTGTGGTCTAGCGTTGTCCTGAAGCAAAAGTGGCCTAGAGCGATTGACCAGCCTCGGTTATTTAGCAGCTAGCTTTTACATCATGGTTTGCAATTGTTGACAATAGACATCCGCAGTAATCGTCTGGCCAGATCTAAGAAAGCTGTAGTGAACGACACCGGCACTAGTCCACCAAACGCTCACAAGTAATTTTTTTTGAGTTTATTTTCGCTTGGGGCAGGATTTGGCTGGTTCGCCAGGGTTCAGCCATTGCGATGAGCGTTTCCGATTATCGTACAGGATCCACTTTTCACACAGGCAATAATTCGATTTAAAATCCCTTCATTATTGTGCTGGTTGAGTAATGTAACGCAGCAGTCGACGCGCGTTTGTCGGTTTGCTGCACTCAATTCATGATGTACCCACCTTTCAAGCTTTTTCACCTTCCCAATTTGCTTCAAGTGGATTAAAACAGTTTTATTATTAACACCGCAGCCTGCTGCTAGCTCGGACGTGGATTGCGATGGATCCGCTTCCACAATAGCCTTCAATTCTTCATTATCAACTTTCGTCTCCGGGCGTCCACGGGGCTTGTTCTGCAGATCAAAATTTCCAGAACGAAAACGTTTAAACCAAAAACGCACTGTGGTTTCTTTTGCGACACCACCGCCATACACATCATTAATCCTTCGAGTCGTTTCTGCAGCACTGGTGCCACGATGGAACTCGTACTCATAAATAACGCGATATTTCAAGATTTCCATTTTGTAAACTGAGTGACGCAAAGAAAAAACCAAATGAGGAAAAAACAAACGAATTAAGGGTTTCAAAACACAAAAGCATGAGTAAATAGCTGTATAAATTTGAAATTGAAATTCCTAACCAAGGAGGAGATATTTGAGATCAAAGTGGCCAGTATGACAAAACGCCAATTTCATATGTAAGGACCTAATAATATAAGGTAATATATTTACACTCAAAACCGAAATATCAAACGAAATAAACATGCAGAACATCGACATTTAAACCGATTTTATTATCAAACCTAAACTGCGTTTACGCGATTATGTACCTTCCTGCTTTAACAATTGGGTTTAGCATAAAAAAAACTTACTTACTTTCTGATTTTTTGTTGGATAGTTATAATATACGTTTTACTCATGATATCTTTGTCATACTGTAAAGTTTCGTCGCCTGAGGAATTATTGTTGGGGTCTACTAGCTTTATTGCCTTGATAATAAATACGGCGTAATTCAAGGACAATCAACACATTTTCCCATTTACTAATACTAGCGGACATCCAGTGTGTGCTACTACGCTAAAAAAGAAAAAAAGAAAAATAAACCATCTTAGCATTATTGACTTTCTAATGAAAGCGGTTTGGGGCACATCGGTTGGATGGTTTTAAAGTCTATAACGTACGTAGGTATAATTTTTGTCTTTTAAATTATATAGATAAGTAGGAAGTAGGATAGGATGTGAGCTTTATTGAAGTTCTATAAGAAGTACATATATGTAGTTGGAACAGGTTTAACTGGAAATTGTAGGACTTCACAAATTCAAAACAAGTAAAAAGTGAGAACGAGATACGAGAACCATAATATCTTGAAAACATAGAAGTAAGTCGCGATGCACTTGTGTACAGAGTAGTACAGACGTGTTAACGTAACTGGCAGTGTCGGGATGACGAATAGTCAACTCTGTGTCACGTCCAGACGGCTTGATGCCGCAGCTGCAACACTACGACAAACATATTACATGTTTAACTTAGTTGATATTATGTAATACGTACCACAGAACAGCGAATTCTTTTGTTCTGTAAATCTATATATATATAAAAGCGAAAGGTCACTCACTGATTCATCACGATATCTCAGGAACTATAAAGCATACAGACTTGAAATTAGGCTCCTTCTATGGTGTAGACGTCAGCTAAGAAACGGTTTTGAGAAAATTCTCCCCTAAGGGGTTGAAATGGCGGTTGGAAGTTGGTATGAAAGTTCTTTGTTTTTGAAGTTAGAGACATGAAAATTGAAAATAAGGGGTTGGAAGCTTGCACGTAGGTTATAAGTTTTTAAAATCGGCATTAAGGCTTATTAGTTTTAGCCTTTATATTTACCTAGGCTTTTTGCAGCGGGAAAATCTCACAGGAAATCAGAAATTGTACGCGGACGAAGTCGCGGGCGATCTCTAGTGGTATCATAAAAATCAAAATACTAGAATTTGCCGTAAGTCCGTGTGAATTTTGTAACAAAATTAAGTAAAAATACTTTATTACACACAAACAGAAATCATACAAGTTGTTATGGTGTTAAGGTGGCCTTATCACTTTGAGTGATCTCTTCCAGGGAACCTATATGGTTTTGGTTTTAAAATTACGCGGGAATATTTCTATATACGAGATAAAGAGTACCTTAAGTCACCAAGCAAGAAATCACTTAGAATCGTGACTATTATTGAGTGATTGAATGACAACAAAACAAAACACGTAGGTTTCGTATTTATAGGAAGGATAGGATGTTAATTGTATTGAACTCAAAAATAAATAGCACTATTCAATAAAACAGTACCTAATGCTTTTACATGCTTAAACTTCCGTCAGAATCTTCGCATCGACTATAATAATTATCGACGTAGCGCACTTGTTTCTTAAATGCATTTTATAGAGAAGGGAACGTGTAACATGATGCGACCACGTACCAATAAATGTTACCTAACCATTACCGTGCAAGTTTGTAATATTCGATTTAAATGCATAGTGGTCAGCCTCCCTAATGCGCGCGCTGAGAATACTGCACTTCGAAATATCATCTCTAATACAAAATTTTAGTATCCACTAAAAAATCCATCTAGAAAACCTTTTGAGACCACATCATCATCATCATACACCTATCGCCGTTTCACTACTGAGCCAGAGTCTCCCTTTCAGAATGAGTAGGGTAAAGGCTATACTCTACCACGCTGACTAAATGCGGATTAGCAGCTTCACACAACTTTGAGAGCATTATGTAAAACTCTTTGGGTGCAAGTTAGTTCGGTACCAAATTTTTTTGAATGGTATATTTATTAATACTTTTTTTTTGGGAAATCGGTTAAACCGTGGAAAAATAACAGATAGACATTTTTTTAAATCCACTCCAAGTTAGCCCTTGACTGCGATCTCACCTGATAGTAAGTGACGAAGCAGTCTAAGATGGTAGCGGGCTAACCTGTTAGGGGTATGACAGTTATATTAAACCCATACCCCTAGTTGGTTTCTATACGGCATCGTACTGGAACGCTTAATCGCTTGGCGACACAGACAAACACACATTCTCATCCATATTTAATATTATAAATGCGAAAGTAACTCTGTCTGTCTGTGTGTTATGCAATCAAGCCTAAACTACTGAACAGAGATAGTCTAGAGCCCGAGAAAGGACATTTTTAGTGCGAAAAAAGGACTGTAAGGGGTTGAAATAGGGGATGAAAGTTTTTGTGGAAACTACGTCATTTTTAAAGCTAGAAGCTTGAAACTGATTTTTTTAGGTTTTTGATAACATATAAATAAATATGACATTCAAAGTTTGTAAATATTTTACCCTAAAGGGGTAACAATAGGGGATGAAAGCTTTTGTGTGAGAAAAGCTTACGGCCCAGAAAATAAATAAAGAGAAGATATAGTCTGAAATAACACAGGCAACTTTTTATCCCGGAAAATTAAAGAGTTCTCGCGGGAACCAGAAGAACTCAATCCACGCGGACGAAGTCCCGGGCATCAGCTAGTTTAAATTATTGGTATGGTTGGTGATTTCACAATTTCAATTTTGCCCAGCTGATCTGATCTCTTCCAAGAACCGATCTCGAAATAGGAAAAGTTATGAATGGTAACTATTTAATCGTATTTTTACACTTCTTACAATTTGGCTTTGCCGAATAGATAGATAGATAGATAGATATATAGATAGATAGATAGTTAATATATTTATTTGCCCACGAAAAACAATTTACAATATTTACTTATAATAATAGCCTTTATTGCAGACACTAAATTTACAATATAGTTACACAATTAAGTTTTAACAATATAGTTACACCATTATGTTTTACAAATTATATACAAAAATATCAGTTCCCGAAAACGTCCTTTGTTTCCACCTGGTTGGTGTCTGCTTGCCCTCTGGCAAAGGCCTCCTCTAACCTTTTCCAAACATTTCTATTCCTTGCCTTCCTTGTCCAAGTTTTGCCAGCTATCTTGACTATTTCATCTTCCCACCTGATTTTTTGTCGTCCTTTTTTACGCTTGCCTATTCTAGGTTGCCACAATGTAACCAGTTTACTCCACTTATCTTTTCCCCTTATCATATGTCCTGCCCATTTCCATTTTAAAGTTCTTATTTTCAGTGTTGCGTCCTCAACTTTTGTTATATGTCGAATATATTGTATTGTTTTCCTGTCCTTGAGTTTGATAGCAGACATGCTTCTTTCAATTGATCGCTGACAGACTTGAAGTCTATGCAGGTGGTGCTTTGTCATTGCCCAGGTTTGGCATCCGTATGTGAGGATTGGTAGTATACAGGTATCAAAGAGTTTCTTTTTTACAGACATAGATATAGTTCTGTCTTTCATTATATTTTTGAAGGACCAATAGCGATTCCAAGCACTAGCTACTCTTTTGTCAATTTCTTGTGACATTTGGTGATCAGTTGAAATAACTTGACCAAGGTATGGGTAGCTATCTACATAGTTAATAGTTTTCTTAACTATTTTTATTTCCTCTTTTATCCCATTTGTCATAACTTTTGTCTTTTCCATGTTCATGCTCAAACCAACTTCTTTACTTCTACATGCTAAGTCATTCAGCATTAGTTCTAGCTCTTGCGCGTTTTTGGCAAACAGTATTAAGTCATCCGCAAATCTGAGGTGATTCAAAGATGTTCCGTCAATCAAAAACCCAAAGTCATTCCAATCAAGTTTTCTAAATACTTGTTCTAATACGGCTGAAAATAATTTGGGCGAAAGAGGGTCTCCTTGCCGTACTCCCCTTTCTATTCTTATGACTGATCCCTTTTTTTCTAATTGAATCACTGCTTTACTTTGAGAATAAATATTATTTATAAGTCTTATGTACTTATTATGTATGCCTTGTCCTCGCAGTGCTTCCCATATTTTTGTTTGTATTAAAGAATCAAATGCTTTGCTGTAATCTACAAAAGCACAGTAAAATACCATATTGTACTCAGAAACTTTTTCAATCAGCTGTTTTACCACGTGTATATGGTCTAGTACCGAAAAACCTTCTCTAAATCCAGCTTGCTCTATCGGTTGGTTCTCGTCAAGCACTTTTGTTATTCGGTTTAATATAACTTTTGCAAAAACCTTATAAATATTTGACGTCAAACTAATAGGTCTGTAATTATTTATGTTTTTCTTATCTCCTTTCTTATGCAGCAAAATAATATTTGATACAGTCCATTGTGTGGGTATTATCTCTTGTTCCAATATTTGGTTAAACAGTTTCGTAAGTACTTGTGTTAATGGTAGCTTATACTGTATAAGAAATTCATTTTTTATATTGTCTGGTCCTGAGGCTTTATCTTTTTTCTGGGTTTCTATTGCCTTTTCCACCTCTCGATTTAGTATTTCAGGAACTCCTTCCTCTTCATCATGGTAGTCTATCTCACAATCTAGCGTGCCTTCGTCATCCTTTTTATATAAATTTTGATAAAAT
Organism: Erebia palarica; assembly: GCA_964035005.1. Taxonomy (NCBI): domain Eukaryota; kingdom Metazoa; phylum Arthropoda; class Insecta; order Lepidoptera; family Nymphalidae; genus Erebia; species Erebia palarica. The sequence goes on from OZ035983.1 coordinate 41,054,122, forward strand.
GTGGTAGCTACATTAATTATGTCTGCTCGTCCAGTTTCCTCGTTTCCATTTTCGTTAGTGAGGCTTGGCACCCAGATCTTTATGTCTGTCAGCTTTTTTAGCGCTTTTTTTATTCCTCCTGTTAATATTACTTCTTCCTCTATTGTTTTCATCCGATTTGTTCTTCTATCTTTTCTTATATTGTTATTGATTTTTTTACTAATTTGTGATACTTGCTTTCTGATTTGTTTATCTTTTTTGGGTTGGCTCAGCAGTTGCTTTCTTTCTTGAAGTAATTCCTTGGTTTCCTCTGAAAACACGTTTGACTTTTTCCTTGTATTAAAAAAATTTGTTGCATGGTTTAGAATTGCTTTCTCAAGGCAATCGTAATTTTCTTGTACGGTTTTATTATTAAGGTTTTGATTAATTTTAAGGAGTTGATCACTAAGATTAATGTTATTTACTGGCTTATTCGGTGAACTTGAGTTTGCTTGGTATGTGTTCCTACTTATCTTTATTGGTTTCATCTTTAGTTGAGTTCTTACCATTCTATGATTGGTATTAAAGTTAAATCTGTTAATTACACTGACATTATCAAAATTGTTCGGTCTGTTTGTTAGAATATAATCAATTTCATTTTTGTAACGCCCATCAGGTGAAACCCATGTCCACCTGCGGCTAGCTCTTTTCTTAAATTTGCTATTTATAATTGTCAGTTTGTGTTCGAATGCCAAATTAATTAGCCTCTCCCCATTCTTGCTTCTCTTCCCTGTACAATATGGTCCCCGGATTAGTTCTTCACTGTTTCGCATATCACCTATCTGTGCATTAAAGTCACCCATAATGATTAGGTTCTTAAAGTTTCTATCATGCAATACAGTGTTTAGGTCAGCATAAAATTTCTCTATGTCCTCAAGCTTTGCTTGTTCGGTCGGTGAATATATTTCAATGAATGTCCAGCAATCTTTGTAACCAGGTATACGCATACTCAGAATTGCAGCTCTCTCTGAGATTCCAATAAATTCTTCAATGTGATATTTGAGATGGTTGCTCACCAGAAAGCCGACTCCGTGATGTCCCGGAGTTTCTCCTATATAGTAAAATATAAACTCATCATGTTCCTCTATTTGTTCACCTGTACGTCTTACCTCACATAACCCCAGTATGTCCCATTTAATTTCTTTAAGAGCTTGTTTTAATTCTAGAAGACTATCATCAGATTTTAAGGTACGTGTATTCAAAGTGGCAACGGCAAGAGTTTTCCTTCTTCTGGATTTTAATCTATCTACTTCTTTAAGGTTAAGAGGGTTGCAGTCAATTTCCTTCCCCACGGTGACCAACCGGCTTGGGAAAGGTGTTTTGTTATATTTACAATAAGTTTGCTTGATTTTGTGGTTAGTTGTATTCCCGGGTCTGATTTTGTTCTTTAATTGCTAATTTTTATTATGCGGGTTTGATGAAGGTTGTGATGGCATCGCCCTGTCTCTCAAAATAGTAAACGCATCTCTTTTGTTAATTTTACTGGGACCTCGCGGTGGGCCAGCATTTTCCATGTTTTCTTGCATCGGTGGAGAGGTCGTAAGCGGTCTTTTCTTGGATTCAGAATTCTCAAAATGTCTTGGTGTCATAGGTTTTACAATTAGTTTATCGTATTTTAGAAATGCGATGTTTCCCTTTTCTCTCTCTTTCTTCAAAGCTTCTTGCAATTCTTGCCGCTTGTTCAAAACTTCTTTTGGAAAGTCTTCTGCAACTCTAACTCCCTTACTTAATTTCTTTTTATTTTTAAGTATTTCTATCTTCTTCCACCATGTCAGAATTTTTATAAGCACAGGTCTATTTTTATTTTGCACAAATTTCCCTAGTCTATAGGCTGTAACAACTTCATTTATTTCCAAATTTATATTTAAGTCGCTTTTTATAATATTTATGATGCTGTTTATCAACTTAATCTCACTGTCGCTATTTTCTGGAATGCCATACAAAATAAGATTGCTTCTTTTTTCTTTGTTCTCAAATATTTTAATTTTATTTTCCAATTTTCCAACTTTTTCTTTCAATATTCTATTTTCTTCTTGTAATGGCTTTATCTCTAATTCCAGTTTATTTAACCTTTCAATTATGGTATTTGTTTGTTTTTCTATAAGTTTAGACAAAACTGAGACAAGTTCTTGGTTATCCATTTCGAATTAATATACTTGTGTAAACGTGCGCCTTTACGAAAGAAAAAAAAAAAAAAAGTCGATGTAAACGAGTCTTGAACAATGTCGTGTCGTGTCGCGTGTAAACGGATCCCTTGCGTTATTATGTTGGTAGTATTGTCGGACTATTGAAGTCTATTGTTTATGTTCAGGAATGTCAAACGTCTGATTGACAAATAAATTTAACCGAAATACGAAACTTTTTCACATTTAATTCACTGCTATTGTCCACTTTTGTGCACAGCACAATACTTCTTGGTGTAGAATGGTGTTATTTCCAGCTAAGTATGGTGTTTTTTCGCTAGTTAATCACACTTTTCACAACAAATTTAATTTATTTATCGGAGACACTTGGCGATGCAACTTTATCACTTGACAGCCTACTTACTTAAGTAATTACTTAAATCTTTTTTAAAATTCGTGAACAAATAAAAGTAGCAAAGACAAAGGGATTTGATATGGCGCGGGAGATAAATTATTACGTAATCTAACCAGATGTCGGGCGCACGTACGCGTAACTTTTTGCGTGTCAAAGCTGAAAGTGTCGTTATTACGCGTATCCATTACGTGCTCTTTTGGATCGTAAATGGCCGTTTTGATTTTATTAACACCAATCGATGCCATCGCTTAGGGTTATTTTATTCCACTACAAGTTAACCCTTGACTGCGATCTCACCTGATGGTGAGTGATGATGCAGTGCAGATGCATATACGTAGAAAAACATAAACATAGTGAACAAGGAAGCACTTGTCTCTGCAAGAGATCTCAACCAGTGTCCCTTAACAGTAGCAGGCGGCAGAATTGATAAGTAAAACAAATATGAGGTTATTGTGAAATAATAAGTCGTTCATTCACTTTAAATCATCATCATTGTGTACTCATTCTCGAATCGATGTTTGACAGTCGTCGCGCAAAAACTTCTCTTTTAAAAGCCGCATCTTTCCCTTAGCCCTTGCGTTTTTAGCAACCTCAAGCCCTCTTGCCTACAAGCCTTCCTTCCAACTCTAGTATTGGGAACTGGAACTATAACTAATATTATAAGTCATATTTAATATTATAAATGCGAAAGTGTGTTTATTCGTTGGTTTTTCCTTCAATCACGCTGCAACATAGCAACGGAACAAGGTGATTTTTTACTATATTGGCAACTTTTTAGTTCGGAAAATTAAGGAGTTCCTGCGAGAAGAAACAAAACTTTAGGTAATGAGAGTTAGATACTAAACTATTTGTATTCTTCTCCAACACCAAATTATCTATCGATAATACAAAATATAGTTTATACTTTCCGGGTTGGCGTCATTGGCGTTTAAAAGTGATATTATAGTGCTATAACAAACCTTATTTTTGGAATAGAATAATATTCTTGATTTGCATTATGTGTGTAAGTACATAAGATGTTAGGTTATATAAGAGAGCCTAGCACATTAGCCGTATCGGCGTACAAATATTATAAATTGTTTGTTGGATTTTATTTTGTTGGTTTTATGTCTGTCCGTTGATACGAATTCTATCGCTGCTACGGTACAAATTAACTCATTAGAAATTATATAGTGACTTGTGTTAAACACGAATTGTTCTATCAGGGATAATGTGCATATGCAGATAGCTGTTTAATTTCGCTAACAAGTTCGCGAGAAATCCTATTATACGCCAACTTTGCCGTGTATAAACAGACGTACACGTGCGGTCTCGTTATATTCCCAGTTACGAGTATATTATGTGCAGCTTCTAGAAAGCTTATCATGCTTTGTACAGTCTATGTCGAATCAAATCATTTTCTATTTACCATAATAAATAAAGGCTTCCAGTTCCAGAACAGTGTTCTATCACTATTTTTTATATATATATATATAGGCTAGCATAGCATATATTGGCTGCAATCAGATCTGCTTGCAAGTGGTGATGCGGCCTAACTTAGGTGGAGCGCGCTTGCCTAGAAGATGCCTATTCACTCTTGATTTGAAGGTACCTATATAATAAGGTATCGTCGAGTGAATCTACCACTGGTTCGAATGAATGTTGAATGCGAGAAGAACCAGGAAGAATCTCGGTGGTTGCTCTTTTTAAATTATGAAAAATTACAATTATAATTATTGAGATACATAAGTCCCTGCAGTCCCACGAATAGCTGGAGCGAGTCAAATCCACGCTCATTTATCTTTTACATAATCTGAATACGATTTTACAGATGAAAAAAAAACCATTTTAATTTGAAATTTAAAAAAAACTGTAGCAGCGTAGCTCCTGAACGGGTGAACCAATTCTGACTTAGATTTTTTTTGTGGAACTTAATCAAAAGTGTTCTTAGCTATCAAATAATCAAATATCAATCAAATCAAATCAAATAAATATTATAAATGCGAAAGTTTGTATGGATGGATGTATGGATGTTCGGATGGATGTTTAAACGGATCTGGATGAAATTTGGCACAGAGATAGATTACAGACTGGAATAACACATAGGCTACATTTTATCCCGGAAAACTAAGGAGCTCCCGCGGGAACCAAAAAAACCGCGGACGTAGTCGTGGGCATTAGCTAGTGACTCAATAAAATCAGCTCAGCTGTGTGAAGATAATTAGCTTATTTATAGGTTAAAACTAACATTAAAAGATTTTTTTTTTGGGTTTAGGAGTTTGTTTTAATGTCTTGGGGCTAAGATCAAAACGACACAAAACATGCCTCGTAACTTTTCACCAGAGCATATAATAATGTAGACAAAGTATGTACCCATTTCGCCTTTTCCGTTGGGTAAGGGTTGCCTTTGCAACGGCAAGATCGATTGGTCCGTGTAGCGTGGAATTTGTAATTTTGGGACTTCATAAACAAATTCGACAAACCATAAAGCTATCAAATGAACTGCCTTTCGGAATTATGTTTCGGGTCGCAACTGGAGGCGTATGGTTGGTATGAGGCCCTTCCCATCTTGTATTTTATTTACTTGGATTTTTTAAACAACTCATATTTTTGGGTCAACTTACAAAATGTCCGTATTATTTTAGGTCAGTACTAATATAGTCACTATTGATCACAAGTCTCCTTTCAGAATGAGAAGGGTGTGGCCATAGTCCAGCATGCTGGCCAAGTGCAGATTGGCAGCTTGTATTCATTGTATTCATTTTACTCAAAATCACAGTTAGGTGTTGACGTTCCTAGTATAAGGATTTTAATTCTAAAACACGTGAGTCAACAATAATGAAACAATATGGCTTTAAGTGTGGGCAGTATGGCCCAGCTTGTTTGATATAAAATTAAAATATAATTATAAGCGCCTCGGCTCAGCATTGCTAACCAATCATTATTTAATTTTATTCATGAAATTCATAAACGGTTTCAAAGAGATACCTAGAATATTGACTTAGTACTTGTGTACTTGTAGCTATTCGTGTTAATACAACGAGATATCAATTGTATGATCAAGGTATATCCAAAGTAGCGTCTAATCCTGCAGACTAGCTGTAGTCATTAGCGTAAGCCTAGGATTAAGCCTAGGCTTGCGACTCACGCCTGCTTCTAATTGGACGTGTTCGCCTTAGTATTACACTAGCTGATGCCAGCGACTACGTCTACGTGGATTGAGGTTTTTTGGTTCCCGCAGGAACTCAAATAAATTATTTTTAACTGATTATAAAATGTCTCGTTGGTTTAGTGGTTAGCATGTTTGACTGCGGCCGAAGAGTTTCCGGGTTCGAGTCCCGGGTCGGGTCATAATTAAGTGATGGGTTTTTCTGACTAGAAATTTTCAGTACTAGCCCGGAGTTAGGAAGTTGGCGGTGGTTAACCCTCGTGCCTCGGAGAGCACGTTAAGCCGTCGGTCTCGTTTATTATCACTAACATGATAATACTAGTCGTTAAAGCCCGCCAACCCGGATTGGAGCAGCGTGGTGGGTCTAAGCTCTAAATCCCTCTCTCCTATGAGCGTGAAGGCCTGTGCCCAGCAGTGGGACATTAATAGGCTGTAGTGATTATAAAATAGCTCTCCCAAACCTCATAATATCCACGTTCACTGTTAGTTTTATGTTCGTAAACCATTTTTAACTATCGATTGAAGTAATAAAATGTGTCGACTTTTGGTGACGTGACTGCTCAGAATTTCATACATTATCCCTTAAACTAAAATAATCGTTTTGACGTTTGAAAAAAAATTGCTGATTTGACTTGTCAAATACCCAATTCTAGATTTTAATGATATTCTCTAGTGCCGAAAATCTGATTCTTATCCTACTAATCCCGGGCATTACACTACCTTTTCTGAATTATTATAGGTTTCACTTGAAAAAAATTCTACGGACAACAAAACATCTGCGTGAAACGCGCACTTCGTTAGACGTCTTGTCCGGTCGCTGTAAGCACCTCCATATTAAAGAAAGCGCGCGGACATTTCATCCTCCAGATATTTTTTGTCCGTAGTGTGTTCTTGCCCTTAAGGCCTTTTTCACACGTTCACGGTTATTGCTGCCTTCCTACAATATTCCACCGTTACGGTACTGTTGATACAGAAACCGTGTCTGTATGAATAGGGCCTAACCATAAATCATAATAATATCGTGAGGAAATCATGCCTCAGAGTTCTTTATTCTAAAAGGCTTGCGAAGTCTACCAATCCACACTTGAACTATGTGGTTGACTGCGCAAATTAGGTTATAATTTTTTTTGAAAATTGAAATTTATTCAATCACTATATCGACATCATCAGTTCAACCCTATTTCAAAGCATCGCCAGCTCACTACCAAGCACGAGTTTCCTTTCAACATTAGAAGGAGGTCATAGTCTGTCTGCATTTTAGAAAATCATGAAAAACTCTCATGCATGCTTCCTCACGATATTGCATTTTAAGTTTAAGTATATTATACAGTTTCTGTATAATATAGCAAAATTTATTTAAAAAAATCTTATATAAATGCTTCGGTATCGGTGGGAAACGTACGTTGAGGGTATTTTTTGAGGGTTTATATTGTGATGTGGTGAATATCGCGGGCTGCAAGTTACGCACTGTACAACATAGATTTGCCTTCTGTGGCGGATTATAGCAAATTCATCTTCCAGTTTTTTCATTGACATGGACTTCCACAAAGTAACGCCTGCTTCTATCCAATATTTATTTTTAAATTTATTTTGTTTCAGATTCATGTCTTGCGCTGCATCCACACGCTATGTTATCTGATACACGTGAGTTAACTCTTATCCACATTCAAATATCTGCTATACTAAGGTCCACTTGCACAAGGACTTAAATTGATTAATTAAATATTTTAATGCTGTCCCTTTTTGCCAACTATAAAATACATTTGCCAAAAAGGGACATCATTACAAAATTTAAATAAATCAATTTAACTGGCCTTGTGCAAGCGGCCCTACACCTGCTTTTTCTAACTATACATATTGTTATTGTTCCAAAATTTTTGGGACAAGCAGGATTTGAACCTGCATCTCTCTTGGAATCGCGCCCGGATCGCTAGGCCACGGTTCACTATCCGTCGGCGCCGAAATTGAGATATGCATCTACTTTAATCCAGTCCACGCGACTGTTTGTGCCATGTAGATGCGATATATTGAAAGAATAAAAAAGAAAGAAAGAATGAAATCTTTATTCAGGGATACAAGACAAAAATCAATCTTATAAGAAGAAAAAATGGCGAAATGAGACTTGATCCCCAAAATGGTCTTCACTCAGCATGTGCTATACCTGTTAGGATACAGCGTTGATCTTCCGTAAAGCCAGTATGCTTGGACGGCGCCAGATATATAATATATAGGTATAGGTACATATTGATAAATAATGATAAAATAAATAAAATCTGCAGATATTGCAGTATCGAAACTGCTTTTAAAGGCCCATATTTAATGGAACTCTTTGAACGAGAAATGACACATTTTGCGTTTTACTCATTTTTGTAATTTACCTGCTATACAACTATGATACATTTTTCTCATAATCTTCAAGATATTCATTTCACTAATCTTTCACAATAATTGATATTGTAATAATTTGGGATAGTAGTAGTAGTATTTGTTTGTATTGAACCATACAGACTGAAATTTATGTATTGGAAGAAGATGTATATTAGAAGTGGAAATAAAGGATTTTATTATTTTTATTTATTCATTTCAATAATGGTTTGTTTAGCCGCTGGCTGGAACTGCTTAATTTTTCGGGTTAAAAAGTAGTCTGTCACTCTCTGGGTCCTCAACCGGACCTCACTTGCAAAAAATCACGTCGATCCATTGCTCTGTTGCGGCGTGATTGCAGGACAGACCAACTAATCAACAAACTAACACACTTTGGCGTTTATAATATTAGTATGATAGCCATTGGAGTAAAAATTCAGCGTAATATTTTTTTTATCAACTAAATTGTAGTTATTAAATTTATTAATTAAAAAAACAGTTACCCTAACTTTAAAATATATTAACAAAAGTACCTATACTCGAGAGAGAAATCAAGCAAGTTATAGTTCCATATAAAAGCCCTACAAATTATTACTATCGATAGTAATTCAGTTACCAAAGGTATAAAACACTTAAGGGAACACTTAAGAACTATGGAAATACCTATAATCCCCAGTTACCTTGCAAGATGCGCCGTTTAGGAACAAATTGACGATATGTGCGCGGCCCCAGGGCAAATACGCGTACCTAATCGATGATGAATGTCGATGAATAAATTACACGGTCGTTAATAAGCGCGGGATGTTTGGTTATTGACCGAAATGGGAATCTAGTCGTAATATACCTATTTGTATATTTGTATCTATGTGTACTGAAAAGCCAGACTATTAGCAAATGTTACTAACAATGCTATTCATGCTTTTGACCACCTCCATGGCGCTGTGTTGAGCGTTGTTGTCTTACCGTGCAGAGGTCCGCTGTTGTCTTCGGCCGTGGTCATTTACCACTCTACCGGAAAAGACGTACCGCCAAGCGATTTAGCGATCTGGCGCGATGTAAGAAATCGAATAGGGGTATGGGCTTAATATAACTGCCATGCCCATAACAGGTTAGCCCGCTACCATCTTAGACTGCATCATCCCTTACCATCAGGGAGATCGCAGTCAAGGGCTAACTTGTAGTGAATAAAAAAAAACTATCGCGGGTTCTACCACGCTTTGACGATGAAAAGCGTTGTCGCACTGGAGGGTTATTACCATCGCTTAAAGCAGTATTATTTCCAATAAAAATAAAATGGCCACAATTTGACTCATAGTTTCGGAGAAATCCGTGGACAAACAAAACATACACCTAATAAAATTTTGTATATTTGTTTGGAAGCTCTAATAGACTATCTTGTACTTGGAACTGCAATATGTGAACATATTGCAGTTTCAATAATATAATATCCCATCAAAAACATAAATGTAAAATGAGAGCCAAGTTCAAAATTGTGACATATATGCCTTGGTTGTTGACTTCAGCGACAAAAGAAGTGAGATCTAAATGGGTGCCAAGTTCAATGGTCAGTCCTGCAATTTATTTATCCCATCAAAAACATAAATGTGAAATGAGAGCCAAGTTCAAAATTGTGATATATATGCCTTGGTTGTTGACTTCAGCGACCAAAGAAGTGAGATCTAAATGGGTGCCAAGTTCAATGGTCAGTCCTGAAATTTATTTATAACAACATATAATATTTTATAACAACTTAAAATATCATTTCTTCTTATAACTTAGTATAAAATGTTGAAGACTAAGGCTTTGGCTTGGCTAGTTTCCATATACGAAATATTATTAAGTAGGTACCTAAAAGTTCAGTTTCTACCAGCAAGCCAAATTTTCGGAAGAATAAAATAAGAACTTACAGCTTTACAACTTGTGAAGGCTATAATTCGTATATGAAAACTAGCCAAGCCAAAGCCTTAGTCTTCAACATTTTATACTAAGTTATACGAAGAAATGATATTTTAAGTTGTTATAAAATATTATATGTTGTTATAAATAAATTTCAGGACTGACCATTGAACTTGGCACCCATTTAGATCTCACTTCTTTTGTCGCTGAAGTCAACAACCAAGGCATATATATCACAATTTTGAACTTGGCTCTCATTTCACATTTATGTTTTTGATGGGATAAATAAATTGCAGGACTGACCATTGAACTTGGCACCCATTTAGATCTCACTTCTTTTGTCGCTGAAGTCAACAACCAAGGCATATATTATATCACAATTTTGAACTTGGCTCTCATTTTACATTTATGTTTTTGATGGGATATCATTACTTTTTGTACAAAAATTATTGAACTCAATCTCAAACTCAAAACATTTATTCAAAATATGTACCTACAAAGTACACCTTCTGAACGTCATGCTTACAGAGCATAAGACGTGATGGTGATAATTAACTACGGTATCTTAAAACTAAAGCTACGAGGGTTCCAAACGTGCCCTGGTCTGAGAAGAGCCCGCAATAAACTCAGCTGTGTTTTTTTTATTATCACCATCTCACAAATATTTGAAATTATATAATATATGTACTTATAATATAACATTACATAATCAGCCGCTGTAACAATTCATACCCATGCCTTGCTATCATTCAAATAATCCTTTACACTGTAATAGGACTTTTCTATTAGTTTAGTTTACGTTTTACATTACTAGGTACTTATTATTCGGTGTAAGGTCAATGTGTCACCCACTAGTAATTTTATTGTACGACTCATTGTACAAGATAATTAAAGACGAGAATTCTCAAGAAAAATATATAGTGTACCTAGAGTTACACTGACATTGACAGATTACATCTATGGTCAGACTACCTCTACAGCACATTTCTACATCTCATCAATTTTGATTGCAAAAGTTCAAAATCAAAAGTTTTTAGTGAAACATTGAAAACAAGCACGGTAAACAGTCGATATCACTAAAACCACTATAAACAATGAATACAAATCACAATGACTGACAGCTTGAACTGACGACTTCAAATACGTTTCTTCTTCTTATCTGTCAATGACGTTTCGTTGCACAAAATGCATGAATACGAAGGTAAGGTTTTAATGCAACTATATTATTATTCATTATTATTTACATTAAAATAATAATTATTATGTGTCATTTTTAATAGTTAACAACACAAAATAACGAATTTAAACAAAGACCTGCAGTATGATTTATGTAGGAGTTTTTTTTTACTTAACAACTCTTGTTTTATTTAGTTGTGCATGCACTATGCGTAGAATGTAATGCAAGTTGCCGCAGGAAGTGGACGACGGAGTTACTACCACCGCTTAAAGCAGTATTGTTTCAAAATAACGGTTGAATGTCACGTACTTTGACGTCAACATAAACGTCAACAATATTAAAATAATACGGCTTTAAGCAATGGTAGTATGCCCCGTGCCAGAGTTTTGATCTATACCTAGGTAGATCATAAAAATGACGATTTTTGTACGTTTATATCTAAATAACCATTTGAGGTGTGCTTATGAAATTTGGAGCACATATGTATCTCACGGGTCTCAATATATACGCCAAATTTGACATGTTTATGTGAAATAGTTTTTGAGTTATGAGGGGGTCAAAAGTGGCTCCAAATGGTTCGTGTAATATTACACACGGTGCTGCTCGCCAGTTTTTTTGAACTTTGGCTGGACACGCTTCCGCGTGTCTTGATTACATAGACATACATACGTGGCACTGTCAAAATGATAACCTTCTTTTTTGGAGTCTATAAAAAATATTCGTGCGTTGCGTAGCAGACGACTTTACGACAAATCAGATTCAATCAAACCTAAATAAATTTAGTTCAAACAGCATTAAGACACCGAGCGTTTCCTCACGAAATAACACAGAGGAGAAGAACATTTTTATAAGCCAAGCAAACACCTAATGAAGGTTTAAATGTTTGCGAGTTCACAGTCGGCTGCTTCGGGCTTTTCCAGAAAATTCCGGACTCCGAGTTGATTGCAACATGCGCACCGGCGCGCAAAATTGTGTATATATGTAGGGCATATATTTCTACTATTTATGGAATTGAAGCATTGCAATTGCATGGAAGAAACCGGTCTCGCATCCAGTGACCCACAAGTCAGTGTAATACTTGTAACGTATGTGTTATGTTGTCTACATATTGTAACCTTTTCTATGAAAAGAGCAACTGCTGAGTTTCTTGTCGTCTCTTCTCAGTAGAATCATCTTTCCGAAACCAGTGGTAGAGTCTTAATGTTTCATAAGTGACACAAGTTGTCCTACATGAAATAAATAAATAATACATCCATGGGCTGGAGTAGTTTTTGCGTGCCTAAAGTTTTAAGGCCGCTCACTAGACTAGGTCTGACCAGCTGAGGGAGTTTAACGCGTCGAAATTTCATACTTTAGTGAGAATGGCCACCAACAGAGGCCAATGGAAGCGAATGATCAGTTCGAGGATAGGATCTAGCCAGTACTACGATCTTCAGCAATGAAGGAAAAAGGAACGACCGAAGAGAGAGAGAGAAAGTTTTAAAGATTCTACTGAACTTAAAACTTATCTTCTAGTTAGTAACTTTTTTTAACCACTACAAGATAGCCCTTGACTACGATCTCACCTGATGGTAAGTGTTGATGCAGTCTAAGATGGTAGCGGGCTAACCTGTTAGGGGCATGGCAGTTATATTAAACCCATACCCCTATTCGGTTTCTACACGGTATCGTACCGGAACGCTAAATCACTTGGTGGGCACGTCTTTGCCGGTAGGGTGGTAACTAGCCACGGCTGAAGCCTCCCACCAGGCAACGTATAGTTTAATAGCTGATTCCCGCGACTTCGTCCGCGTAGATTGAGGTTTTTTGTGTTCCTCTAATTGAGCTAACTTTTACAGGTAGTTCTATTAAACCCTTACCACTGGCCTTCTACACGGAAACGAACTGAAATGCTAAATGCCTTTGTCGATTTGGCCACTTTGTTTTTCTGTTACAAATGATAGATGGATATTTGACGACCTCTGAGGCGCAGTGTTGAGCGCTGTTGTCTTAACGTGCGGAGGTCCCGGGTTCGATTCCCGGCAGGGTCAATTTGGGAATTTATAATTTCTATATTTTCCCTGGTCTGGCCTGGCTTCGGCCGTGGCTAGTTACCACTCTACCGGCAAAGAGGTGCCACCAAGCGATTTGGCGTTCCGGTACGATACCGTGTAGACACCGAATATTGGTATGGGGTTAATTAACTGCCATGCCCCTGACAGGTTAGCCCGCTACCATCTTAGACTGCATCATCCCTTACCATCAGGCGAGATCGCAGTCAAGGGTTAACTTGTAGTGGATAAAAAAAAGCAAGTAGAGCTCAAAGCAAGGGTGACTTGCAGCCCGATTCTGTAACTCAGTGGTTATCAAAAAATTACGATTTTGGCGGTAACAAGTTTTCTATTACGGCTCTTGCCGCCTCTTGAATTTCAGATGGCGTTAAAGTAAGTTCACTCATTGTCTTCTCTTGAACTCATTTTGTCAAATACATTTCAAAATAGTGACGAACAACGAACACCAATAATTTTTCCCGCGTTATAGTGTTCATTTGTTTTTTTAATAAACAGCTTTCTATTTGCAAGCTAGTTTGAAATTTAAATAAAACCTTTGATAAGTTACCTCTTTGGTTGCCATGTTTCGGAGTAAAAGATCGTTCCATTTTTAAATTAAACGACAGATATGAATTTGCTATGTTATTTATTTGGCCGCTAAACCACGACAGGTATGGATTTTCATACAACATTTGCTGGCCGCTGGTCGCATGTACTTGGCCAGTACGGCAAGTTCGATTTATCTCGAAGAAGGTTGTCAAAATTATGCTCAAATTTCCAAGCATGTTTGAGAAAAAGTATTCTTTTATCATATAACTTGGTTAGGGATCTGTGGAGATCCATACAGGAGATCCTACAGTGGACGTCTATCAGTCTTGGCGACAACGAATATTCTTTAAATTATTGATATAAAATACTTTCTTACTTCCAAAAGCTTAGCTTAGCTTAAAGTATGTATAAGTATGGTTTCCCATAGATTACGATCTTTGAAACTAAATTATGCTCATGACGTTGCAAGGATTCGCACAGCTGCATACATTAGGGCCAGGTTTAGCTAACGTTTCTAAAATATTTGAGCTTTTAGCTTCATCATCATAATGTGGACTGCTGAATAAATGCACCCTGTACTGAGTGAATCTACCCACTCCTCCGCCTATCGTCAACCATCCATGTTTGCTGGTAGGGTGGTATAAGCCCCGATGGAAGCCACCCGCCAGACCAGACCAGAAATAAACAGTGATCTTACAGGAACATGTTACAGGTTACGTACCTACAGATAAAATTATGCGTTACATTTATAAGTTACAAATAATTTTAGGTTTATTTATCCCTTTAATGGTTCGTGAGGTTCAAATTTTGATTTCCAAATTAATTATAAATTTCAATATGGACCCTGTCGGGGATCAAACGCAGGGCCTCTCAATTGTAAGACTACAGTGCTCACCACTGCGCCAGGGAGGTCTAGTTAACTAGTTCAGAAGTTACAAGTATTATATTATTATATTTTGCGGTATACAGTTATTAATATAGGACGTATGTTGGAATGTTAATTTTAGCCTATAAATAAATTTTAGCCTATAAATAATTACTCAGGGAAACTGAAGCCTGAAGTAAGTAATCCAAAATCATTCATCCACCTTTGACATTCCAAGATAATTCATCTGAAAGGGCCAACTATTAAACTATTATAATTAGAATTTAGATATACTATTTTGGTAATGAGTAAAGGTCAAACCGCTACCATTATATGTCAAATAGAATAATTTATCACTATTTATGACTAGCTGATGTCCGTGATTTCGTCTGCGTGGATTGCCGCGGGAACTCTTTAATTTTTCGCCATAAATAGTAGCCTATGTGTTATTCCAGACAAGAGTCTAGGTACCTCTGTGCCAAATTTCATCCAGATCCTTTCAACCGTTCTGGCGTGATTGTGTAACAACGTCCAAGCATACACATTTTCGCATTTATAGTATTACTAACTGATGCCCTACACTTCATCTGCGTGGATTGAGTTTTTTTTTGGTTCCCGCGGGAACTTTTTAATTTTCCGGGATAAAAAATAGCCCATGTGTTAATCCAAACTATAATCTATTTCATGTCTTCTTTAATAGCGATCCTATCAGCCGTTCTTGCGTGATTGAGTAAAAAACATCCATCTTAACTTTCACATTTATGATATTAGCATAAATCGTCATCTGCTGACTAGTTTAAGTAGTAAAACACTAATGTGGATAGTATTTTAATAATCATATCCATCCAAATTTTCGCATTTATAACATTAGTATAGATTAAATTGGATGGAACTACACAATTTATTCTCCAAGTCCAATGCCAAAAGGAATTGATGCCCTGTGAAGCGCGATCCGAATTGTTGGAGCCAATACGTTCCAGAGCGCAGATGCTTGCGGTGTATGATGGAATGCAATATCACTTAGGGGCAGCTCAGTATAACTATGTCCAAATGGGTATTCCAATGCTGGTCTGGTATCCAATCGTTGTGACATAGCTGTGTTATAACATGTTGGAGGGCAATGCTCTATCTATATAATTGGGAACAGTGTCAGAGACACGGCTGCCTTTGTCTGTGGTTTCTTACTAGTTCTTCTCGGTAGTAATGGCATTCTAAACTAGTGGTAGATTTATTCGACGATACAAATGTATTTTTGGATAAAGCACATTTGAATTTTTGTATCACAATCATTTTGTTATCATCAAATTCAACATCTATAAGTCAGTTACACTACTATCGATTCAGATATTCTATTTTTATTATTCCTAGCCCTTGACTGCGATCTTATCTGAAGTGCTGATAGGCGTATGGTGTATATTTAACCCCTAATCAGTTTAGTAAAGCAATTATTACCTTTTTCCCGGTAGAGTGGTAACTAGCCACGGGCGAAGCCTCCCCCCAGACGGACTAAAGAAATTCTTCAGAAATTATAAATTCCCAAATTTACCCTGGCAGGAATCGAATCCGAGATCTCGTACTACATTTTTTTTTATTGTAAAAATTGTCGTACACGAGACCACTCGAGCAGTGGTGGATATGCCATTCAGTCAACCAGGGGCCATACTGCCCACGCTTAAAAGCCACATTGTTTCATTATTGTTGACTTTCGTGTTTTAGAATTTTAATCCTTATTTTGGGAACGTCAAGGTACGTGACATCACCTTTATCCTTTGAGATACCTTACAACCATTGATGTAGAATTTTAGTTTACTCATTCTATTTCAATGCTTACAACTGTCATCTGCCGAGCAGTTTAAAAACACTGATCGTGTATGTTTTCACTTACGAATGCCCGCGACTTCGTCAGCGTAGTTTAAGTATTTTTCATTCCCGCGGGCCTATGTTACTCTCTAGATCTTTATCCATACCCATGCAAAAAATCACGTCCATCCGTTGCCCTATTGCAGCGTGATTGATAGCCAAACCAACAAATAAACACAGTTTCGCATTTATAGTAGTAGTACTCATGTATAGACACTCTGACATATAGCCAAGAATCCCCAAGGCAAGAATAATATTAACAGTTATAGGAACCACAAAAGCCAGTCATCCATAAACGACGCAGTTAATTTTACTAGTGTAGCGTGTAATAAAACGCTGGATCTCTCTATAGGAGTCCTATCCTATGATACATTTACGAGGTCAACAACCATAAGATCTTTAATATTAACAAATATTTTGCAATTTTATTAATTTAACAAAATAATATTATACATTACAATCTTACTTCTTACTTAAATACTTTATACTCATACTAATATAAATACTATTATTATAAATGCGAAAATTTGGATGGATGTATGGATGTGTGGATGTGTAGATGTATGCATGTTTGTTACTCAATCACGCCCCAACGGCTGGACGGATCTGGCTGAAATTTGGCACATAGATAGATTATAGTCTGGAATATCACATAAGCTACTTTTTATCCCGGAAAATGATGGAGTTCCTCTGCGGGAACTAAAGAAAATCTTGATCCACGCAGACGAAATTCAATCTAAATCAAAAACTCAAAACTAAACATTAAAAATATCATCTATGCCGCTGCAATGAGTCAATGTGCTGAGAAAACTGGTTGCGTTATCCCGCTGAATAACCAACCTTATATGTTGGCCGAGGTAACTGCCAGCCCTCCGGTCACCTGTGAACTTTGTGAGACGAGAAGATAGATCCTTAAAAATGGATCTAGCATCTTCGCCCCACGGCCCCAGGGTTTCAACACCAAAAGGCACAAATCTTAGATTTTATTTAAAAATCTTTTTCATTAACTCGTTTTCAACTTTTTAATCTTATATAAATATATATAAAAGGGAAAGGTGACTAACTGACTGACTGATCTATCAACGCACAGCTAAAACCACTGGACGGATCGGGCTGAAATTTGGCATGCAGATAGCTAAAGACGTAGACATCCTAAGAAAGAATTTTAAAAATTCAATCCCTAAAGGGGGCAAAATAGGTGTTTGAAATTCGTGTAGTCCACGCGGGCGAAGTCGTGGGCCAGTAACTCATAAAGGAGAAGTTGTATTTTTAGTTGCAACATAACTAAAGGAATATAATAATTAAAAATATATTATTTTAATTAATGCTGACCCACTACTGTGCACGGGTTCAACTCAGAATAAGAAGAGTGGCTAGTCCACCACGCTGGCCAAGTGAGGATTGGCAGACTTCACACAACTTTGAAAAAATTATGAAAGACTAGTCCGGTCTGGTGGGAGGCTTCAGCCATGGCTAGTAACCATCCTACCGGCAAAGACGTACCGCCAAAAGATTTAGCGTACGATGCCGTGTGGAAACCAAATACCAATAGAGGTATGGGTTTAATATTACTGCCGAACCCCTAGCAAGTTATTTCGCTACCATCTTAGACTGTATCGACACTTACCATTAGGTGAGTTCGCAGTCAAGGGCTAACTTGTAGTGGAATAAAATAGAACTATCAGGCATGAAAATATTGTGAGGTTTTCCTATTTTTTTCTTCACCGTCGAAGCAAGTAATTAAATTAATCGCTTCAAATACCATAAAATTCATTAACAGCCTATCCATTTTATATTGTTTGTAGTAGAACAAGAGAGGAATGAATTGTGGTAATTCCCGCGTTTTCAATTCTCAAATATGTACCATACCATCACGTAAAGTGCAGCGATCCGGTTAAAAATATTCGCCGCCATTTTAAAGTTTTATTCTCGACGTGGTTTATGTGCTTTCACTGTGGAAGTGTAGGGAATATTGTATAAAACCACATTTCGTTGGGTGTTTCATACATGGATAAAACTAGATCTTACGGAGAGGTAGACAGAAAGATAACATTTATACCTGGAAAATTCCGTACATAAATACTGTAAAATAATAGTAGATTATACACCAAGGGGATAAAGCACTGTTTTATGTCACGGGCGCTACATTGAATCCGGAACGTAACGAAGGACTCCAAATTTAACTCCCGAGCGCAGGGAGGGTGTTATAAGTTAATTTCCGACCAAAGGGAGGGAATTAAGATTGAGTCCTGAGTGCAATGAGTTGAGTCCTGATTCAAGCGCCCAAGAAAAAAACTGCTTTATCCCGGTGGTGTATACTCTACTTTATACTTCTACCATAACAGTAAAACAAACTGTAACGGTTAGATATTTATTGCAAATCATAGTAAGTAGGATACATAGGTCTAGTAAATAAAAAAAAGAAAAGACAAATTAAACTTTTTATTTCAAACTTTTTGCTTTTCATGCTGCCAGTGTTTATGCAGGTACACATACTCCTTGGTTTAAAAACTTTTATGTCAAATGGTACGATCGTTTGGTCGACCAGTCTGGAGCCTAGACTCTGTTGTGCATATTTACAGTATGGGGTTGGTCAACTAGTTGGGCGATCGATCGACTAGATTACGGCCCTAGGGCATGAAGACTGACTTTAGACCCGCAAAGGTATGATTAAAACAGTAGTAAAGGTATGGTAGAAGTATAAAGTACATTTTGTACCGAAGTGTCAAGTAATAAATAGGCAGGGTAGTGTTAAATTACAGCTTGTGTTAGGAACTAGATGTTAATTAGCTAAAAATCTATATGGTACAGCGTGAAGCTTGCACGTGTAGCTTACGATATTCACCGCCTAATTATAGTTATTAATATTGTTGACATTTGTGGTGACTTATTATTCTTTAAATACGCGGAGGTCATTTTGAAATAATACTGTTTTAAACGATGGTTTTAACCCCCTCTGCAGGGAAATTGCTTATAGAAAGTATTGGATTATTATAATTTAGACAAATAATCCGCCAACCCAATATGCCCCTTGAGAATGTAACTGTCAATCAAAAAACCCTAGTTTAACATTTTATTTTACACGACAAATCCACTACGAATTCTCGATTTACAACCAATTTCCACCAAAAAACTCATTTTGCATAAAGTATCGTTAACATTTTATATCGATACGCGCACTGAAGAGGCTGTATACATAAACCATGTTGAATCAGTGGGGTAAGTACAAGTTAAAAAGAAAGAAAAAAAACTATTTACTTATTTGTGCCATACAATACCGTACTTACATGTATGAGTTATCTCGGCGCTTCGCACGTTAAGCTAAAGTGGATTTAAATTTTGAATATTGAATAGAAGCAGGCGTTACTTTGCGGAAGTCCATGATAGTGAATGAACTGGAAGTTTAATTCGCTATAATCCGCTACAGTAGACAAATCTGTGTGGTACAGTGCGTGTCTTTCACCTGCAGCATGCGACACCCACCACCTAGCAATTTACACAGGCACAACACCACACCACACAAATCCTCCAAAGCACTCTCAACGTACGTTTCACTCCGACACCGGAGCATCTTCAGGAGATGTTGACTCGGCAATGCACGATTGTGAAGTGACTATCGTATCGCAAGTTCCGGCTTATATACCTTTTTGGCATGGCTCATACTGAAGCCCCGCCGAATTGAGTAAAGGTGAATTTGATACGTTTATTTGTTCATTTAGCAACTCAAATCCTTTATTATTGCGTTTAATTATTTCTAATTGCTCCCAAACGCACATTCGAAACCCTTTATTACATTTATGCAGGATTTTATATGAATGGTTATTGCCCACCTCATGTCCACTGTCCAAAACATGTTTAGCGAAGTGGGACCTTTGTGGTTGATCGTTCCTATAAGCAGACATAATATGTTCCTTCTCAAAATTGCGTCCAGTTTGACCTACATATGTGGCACCACATTCAGGACACTCAAGCTTATAAACACGCGATTTTTGATGATTCTTTAATTTATCTTTTCCATTGCAAATCCTCCGAAGTGTATTATTTGTCCGGAACGCGACATGCACATCATGTGATCTGAGCGTCTTTGCAATGCGCTCAGATATAGGTCCAAAATACGTCAAACTGGCTTTATATTTACTCATTTTATCCGATGTAGCCATGTAAAGATCTTTTCTAATTTGTGCTGACTGCTGTTTTTTAATTATATTATTAACAATATTCTGATTGTATCCATTTGAATGTGCAATTTGGTATATAACCTCTAATTCTTTCCTATAGTCCTCTTTTGACAGTGGAATGGACAATAACCTGTGTACCTATGGAATGCTGCGAGTTTATGTTGCCAAGGATGACAAGACGATGCGGGTATAGTTGTGTCAGTAAATGTAGAATGGATTTAAATTACCTTGCCTCGTTTGAGTCTGGAGTAAGTCCATTCAATTAAGCGTTATGGTGTTTCGATCGATATCGTGACTAAAAAACTATCAACGTTGCCCAGATGAGCAAGTTCATACTGAGGGTATTGGTGAGGTTTATGGATTTTTTACAAAGCTTTTTTTTAATCTTTAATTTTTTGGAGGCTTTTGTTTTTACAAGGTTAATATACAGCGTTTAAGTTTTATGCGTGCACGGTAATCACAGTTACTCAGATCATGTACTATAGGTATAAAGACGTGAATAGACTTCGCAAATATTTTTTTCTCCGCTACAAGTTAGCCATTGACTGCGATTTCACCAGTTGGTGTTTTTAAATATCATTGCTTGGGAACAGATTCTCAAGTAGTATCACAGACAAGGATTATCCTGGGAAATTAAGCGGTTCCTGTGGGAATACAAAAAACTTAAGTCAAAGTCAAACTATATTTATTCAATTAGCCTTTTTCCTCTGAAGATTCAAAAAAGATCACTAGCACTAGCAAAGAGGCAGCACTAGGAGGGGGGACATGTTTTGATTTCTCCATTACGAGTAACGTTAAACGTACGTTATAAAAATGGAATTAACGGAAGATGATGTACCTGGAGCAAAAATGAAACTTGCAAAAATTCAAGAGCATCTTGTCCGGGATTTAAATCGATGGCTTGCATGCCGTGGTTTATCTGTTTCAGGTAACAAAAATGTACTCGTAGAAAGGATAGTTGTCGTTTTCAGTTGGTTTTATTTAATAACTTAAATAAAAACGACATTCTCCTTACACAAACTAAATTCGTATATACAACTAGATGATGCCCGCAACTTCGTCCGCGTGGATTAACTTTTTTCAATTCCAGGAAATCCTTAATAAAAAGTTGCATTTAAAGCGTCCTTCTGCAGGATACAAAAACATAAAAACACAATGAATAAATGAATATAATAAACTCATATGTTTTTATTCAAATAAACTTTTTACAAGTGCTTTCGAATCGTCAGGTGAATCTATCACGGGTTCGGAAAGATAAATATTTATATGCTATATATAATAAATATATAATACATCTAAAGAGGGGCGGATGGATGTTTGTTACTCAATTACGACGGTACGGCTGAACAGATCTGGATGTAATTTGGCATAGAGATAGATTATAGTTCGGAATAATATATGGGCTACTTTTAATACCGCGGACAAAGTCACGGGCATCAACATGTCTAACTGTTAACTCTGAATTTAAATATATGTACTGACTGACTTTCCCTTTTGTTCACGAACGGAGTTCCATTGACGAGTAGCTTCTGCTGTGAAAGATATTTTATAGAAGCTATCTTCTATAAAATATCTTTCACAGCAGAATCAGGAATCAGAATAATTATCAGGAGTTATGTCAAGAGATTTTTACAACGTACCTCTTAATAAAGAAATCAAAACATTTCCCCCCCACTAGTGCGGCCACTAGCGGCTTTTTTTAATCTTCAGAGGAAAAAGGCTCATTTAAGTACACTGTGCACTTATTGACGTACCGTGACTTATAAATTATGACGGCGATAATCAGTTACGGTGTTTTATTGGCGAGGTATATTGTACCCATTTTGTACAAACGCAAGTCATAAAACCAAGAATTGAATTGAACTAACTACGAGGGTTCCAAATGCGTCCTGGTCTGAAAAGTACACACAACAAACTCAACCAAACTTAATCTAAATATATAAATAAACCGGCCAAGTGCGAGTCAGACTTGCGCACTGAGGGTTCCGTACAAACCTGTAGTAAGTTTAAAATTATTAAACATATTTTTATTTTATGATGTAACTAAAAATGTATGCTTTTCGCCATTTTTCCTTTATCTGTGCTTTAAGACGTTGCTTTGTACCAAATTTCAAGATTCTGAATTCACGGGAAGTATCCTGTAGGTTTTGGTTCCCTTGCGAGTGTCGAAAGTTTGCAGCATAAACGGCTATATTTTTTGATTGCGTTGGCTTAGACATTTGATTTTTTCACAGCTCTAAGGGACAGTAGACTTGAGTATTAGATATGAATTTTAGCTTGATACTTCCATGTGTTTCTGAGAAAAAGGGTCTTGACAGACAGACGGACGGACAACAAAGTGATCCTGTAAGTGTTCCGTATTTTCCTTTTGAGATATGGAACCCTAAAAAGAAAAGGTGACTGACTGATTGACCTATAAACGTACAGCTTAAAGAACCGGGTGGATCGCTGGAGTTTGGTGTACATATAGTACTATTATGACGGAGGCATCCGCTAAGAAAGGATTTTTGAAAATTCAACCCCTCAGGTGATCAATACGAACAATTCAACAATGGTCAAGTCGAACCAAACCAAAAGTCAGTACAAACAGAAGTCGCAGGCATAATTTAGTAGTTATATAATAGTAATTCTGACAATTTCAAAGGGAGATACAAAGTCAAGGTACCTTATTATATTCTCGTGACGTCAGCATTACATATTACGTCCACATAATGAAAGATGGCGCAAAGATATTTGCTCTGGACTCATCCAAGCGCGAGCTACGGCCTCGTTAGGCCTCGCTAATTGTACTTTTTAGAGTTCCGTACCTCAAAAGAAAAAAGGAACCCCTATGGGATCACTTCATTAAGATATTTAGTTGAAATTAATACCAAATACTGAGTTTACGGTCCCTTGGATCTGTAAAGATATCAAGCTTCCAAGTTAACGCAATCAAAAATTTGTATGCCATTTCACTCGCTAGTAAATCAAAATAAATAGGGTCTACTGTCCCTTGACCTAAAATCGTGAAATTTGACATGAAGAAAGTTCTCATATCACGAGTATAGAAAACCCCGAAAATCACAAAGGAGGATGGCGAGAATGCATGTATTTTGGGACCCACTGAAAAAGGTAGCGTTCATCATGTAAACTTATTAATAAAATATATAGAACGTAACAATACTAAGAAAAACGCAAATAGTAAGTACGGCTAAAAATCTGGGAGCAAAAGATACACTTAAAAGTAGAATATAACCTAAAAATTATTAATCAAAACTACTACTACTACTACGAGAAAGGGCTATTGTTCAATCAATAATTTGTATCGGTATTAGTATGAATGAGTAGGTAGGTACTTATGCCTAGTTATAATTAGGTAGGTACTTATGTCTGCGAGAATTCCGCAATAATGCTACTAACACCATATTTCGAAATAACTCTTAACTGCTTAGATTTTTCTTATCTTTTAACAAATTGAGTAACAATAATATCAAAATAGATCTCTTTTGCACCACTGCTACCTCCATGCGGATTCTGTCCCCCGATTGTGTAAGAATTGTCGATCAATTCGTCAAAGTTCGGCGTCAAAGCAAAATAAACCATAAGAGCATTGAATTAGAGTTCAATTTCGTGTATGCATTCTCATATGTTTAGGTATGTTCGATACCATAATGTGATTTTTGTATGGTTATAGTTAAAAACCTAGATAGTACATATAGGCTACATTTTATTCCGGAAAACCAAAAAGTTCCCACGGGATTTTTAAAAAACCAAATCCTTGAGAACAAAGTCGCGGGTATCAGGTAGTGTCATATAATTAGTGATCACTTATACTGATAAAATCGTTTACATAAAAATTAAAAAGTATTGATACGATTAGGTATCGATACTTTTAAAGTACTCGTGTTAGTATCACAAGACGATAGTAATATTAAGAATACTCATTTCAGTAGGTATCGATCATACATCGATGGTGTCGGAACATTCCTACAAAAATAAAAAATAATGGCAAGTGCTGTCATGTCAACAAAATATCTATATAAGTCAATTGCGTTCCGTTAGTGCAAGATATCTTATTTTTTAATCAATTATAATAATTTATTTCTTTTGAATCCCGTATCTTAGAGTCTCAATAATTTTTATATATACATCATATAAACATATGATTATAATTAATATAAACTTGTACTTGAACGATGCTTCCTTAATTTTTAAATTATGTGGTTCCAAGCTCGCCATTGTTCTTTGTAGTTATCTGTTCTAATATTATAAATGCAAAAGTTTGGATGGATGGATGAAAGGATGATAAATTATTATTTTATTCCTAATCTTTCGTTAGAGTAATGATCGGTGTTTTCACAGTTTATGAACTTCAGTAATTCAGTAATGAAAGCTAAGTACTTGCAAGTTTGTACGGAACACTGGGTGCACGAGTCTGACAGGCACTTGCCTTTTTTTAATTACTATTTACCCTTTCCTACCCTTGCCCCCCCTGCACCCATCGCCCGTGAAACTGCGCCCTTTGTGCGAAAGACAATATGAGCGTTTAATTTATTTACAAAACCTTGTGTGAGTGACTTTTGTTTTCACATTTTTTACCACGAGCGACTTTTTATGTTCTGTGTTCAGTACCCAACTAGGGTTAAAATACAGTAAGGATAGGGCAAAACACCTGCTTCGTTGGGGAAGCACGTTTTGTACTGTCGCAGTGGTCTGCTTCTTAAAAAAGAACGGGCGCGTCTGTACTTTATAATAAAAAAAGACCAATTTATTTCTGTAGCTTCTTAAAATATTGCATTTTTAGTTGTAAGTTGTACTCCGGAGTTTTATGAGTAACTCACGAAATGTAGTTGGAAATGGTCTTGGAAGTCACGTATGATATGCAAATGTTAATTAGGTATGTAAGTTACTTACGTGCTCTATGTAAAAACTTTCATGGGTGCTTGTGGCTTTATTAGATGATGCTGGTTGATGATTGACGGGTGATTTCGGTTTTTTAAATTCCGGCAGAACTTTTTCATTTTTTGGGTTACAAATGCCCCAGCTTATGTAATAATTGTTCATGTTATTGGCTATTTATCTCTCTCTGTCTATATTATTTTGACTTAATGTAGCGTTTGAAAAATCAGCCGTTGATTGTAAGCCTCTCTATAGAATTTCCAGTAACCATTTACTTAAATCCAGTTTCAGTGCAATACGTGATTGAACTCCCAAATTAATATAACAGACACGCGTACTCACACGTATA
The DNA here is from genome assembly GCA_964035005.1 of Erebia palarica. Taxonomy (NCBI): domain Eukaryota; kingdom Metazoa; phylum Arthropoda; class Insecta; order Lepidoptera; family Nymphalidae; genus Erebia; species Erebia palarica. The sequence goes on from OZ035983.1 coordinate 41,079,972, forward strand.
CATACACACTACACAGTAGTCATGACACACACAAAGCGAATGTGATTTCGCGTCGAGGCCAGGTGTCCGCTGACGACTTCCATTTCCGCTTCCCCCTCCCACTTACCTCGCTTCCTCACCCCGCATCCAACTAAAGCCTGCGACAAACTTAACGCGGCACGTGATAAGCCGAGCACAATCACTGCTATACTGCCTTATCGTGGTTCTTCTACGCAGCAGTGTGTTGGAATAGCTGTGGAATGCTGAAAAGCAATAAAATTATAATGCAAGGGTATGTATGATACACATCATACGTCATTCATGGCGATTGCCCACGTCATCAAAATAACCAATGGTTAAAATCTCAAGGCTCACCACACTTCTTTAAATGTTTATAGATTTGTCAAAAAGCTATCAGCCAGTGCGAGTCTGATTTTTATACAACTTATCTGATATTTTTTATTAATTGTGCAATAACTGGCCAATGAACTAAGCAATATGCCGAGTAAAATCTGTGCAATTCAGTGTATAAATATTAAAGTACTAGATGACTTCATCTACATGGATTTATCACACAGACAGTCCGACACACATTTGCATTTTTAATATTAAGTATAGACCAGGTTTAAATCTATATTTCAGGAACGTTCTCAGGGATTTAGTACTCTAGTTTGGGCATGGTTGCTACCTACACTCAAGTAGATCTAAGTTTGACGCGTGCTGTAATATCTGACTTTATACCGTCGTAACTGCCGTAACGCGTTTTGTGTGTTTCGGGCTTCATAGTCCCAAAATGTTTAGCTGCAATTTTGAACGTCAAAATCTTTTTAATGTGAAATATGATTTATATTCAAGCTTCCGCACAAAATGCTAAAAGTTATATTGCGATAAAAAATTCTCGCACCTCACTATTATGTTATTAAGGTTCCTGCAATTTTTCTTTACTAAGGTACGTTTTTCATTCTTCAGCTCATGTAACACAAAGCGTCGTATTTTCAGAGTTAATTTAATAAGTAGGTAAAGCAGTAAAGTGTCAAATTAACTATTTCTTTGTCTGACTTTAAAAGGTGCATGAAGTTTCCAAAACAGAACTTAGCATGTTAGACTATGGAGATACTAGCTCTAAGAGGATACCCGTGCACAGTAGATTGTTAATTGATTGATCATGAACGTATAATGAAAAGAAAGAAAGAAAAATCATTGCTCAAAAATTTACTTATAAAAAGCATTCATGCGAAATCAAAATTTCGTATTGAACACCAGTGCAACTCCATAAAAGATACTTAAGCCACTCAGCTTGTGTTGGGACTCCGGGCCTCACAGACGCGAAACCACTATGACGCATATCTGAGGTACCAGGTTCCCCAACGCTGATTTTCAGTGGCCGCCTTTTTATTGCGAATGTCACTTGGCATGTTTTGTGGATGTCCGGGGACCTTATTAATATAAAGCGGGGTACACTACTAAAACTTTACTTTTCTTCACTCCGATACACCAGCCGAAACGCAAAGTAATTTCAAAATTTAATAAACCTTTCCAGAATCCGTATTAAAGGGGATCAATATTCAAAATTTAATAAACGTAATTTTCGCCATTCCGTCAAAATAAACGGAGTAAGTCACTGGACCTGAAGCGACTCCAACAAAAGCTTTGAAAGGCACTTTAAAGTTGATCTTCGAGAAGTTCATTATTTCGCACCGGCTTTTCGGCAGCTGATTATCTCGGCTTAAATGAAAATCTGCTTTAACACCTTTGTATAAAGTTCGTTTTTGAATAAACTCCAGGTTTACTCTAGTCGGAGTTAATATAGAAGGATGGTTTGATAAAATCTCTGTAGCATAGCGGTCACCTTAAGTCTGAGGTTGTATCCGCCTTTAAAGTGTAAACACAATTTAGGGCCAAACCAGACAAAATGTATAGCAAAACATTCGAGTCAGAGAGGAAGGGCGTATTTTCCTGTCGTGCTAGTGTGTGCGACTCTATATAAAATACTAAGCTGATGCCTGCGATTTCGTCTGCGTGGTATAAGTTTCTTATTTTCCACGGAACCTACTTAATTTTCCGAAATAAAAAGTATCCAATGTCACTCTCCAGGTATTCAACTATTCTCATGCAGTAATCATGTCGATGTTGCGGCGTGATTGAAGGACAAACGAACAAACAGATACACTTTCGCATTTATAATATTAGTATGAAGTACGATACGCGGAACAAATGTTTTTAGTCCGTAACGTGTTGCCTATGTGCGTCCTCTGTACAAACAGACAGACAGATAAACCCCTTTTTTTTAATAAGTTTAGTATGGATTAGGTTTGATACCTTCATTGTAAATGCAAGATTCTGAAAGTGACAATAATTTTTGGCTATAGGATATCTCTTAAGAGCAAGCCCAAAAAAATAACACGTCAAGTGTGCAATCGAAAATGTACTCACCAGTGTTAGACAAAGGGTTCATTTTAATTAAAGCACTTTGTTGGCGTTATAGAAAGTCGGTGATGCCTGCTTTGTGACTGGACATTGGCGGCATGATTTAGCGAGCTATCAGGTGGAAAGTAAGGTATGTGGACAATGGACCGGGCGGTGGCTATTAACGATAAATTTGACGACTTCCGTCGAGCAGTGTTTAGCGGTGTCGTCTTGACGTGCGGAGGTCACGGATTCAATCCCCGGTAGGGTCAATTTGGGATTTTATAATTTCTGAATTTTCCCTGGTCTGGCCTGGTGGGAGGCTTCGGCCGTGGCTAGATACCACCCTACCTGCAAAGACGTGCCGCCAAGCGATTACGCGTTCCAGTACGATGCCGTGTAGAAACCGAATAGGGGTATGGGTTTAATATAACTGCCATGCCCCTAACAAGTCAGCCCGCCTACCATCTTAGACTGCATCATCACTTACCAACAGGTGAGATTGCAGTCAAGGGCGAACTTGTAGTGGATAAAAAAAAAAATTAGTGCTATCGACATGATGCTGGAGAAAGTAAATATCAAATGGCAGTATTTGAAAGGTGGTGATAGTGTTGATGCGGGACGAATGGCCTAGATGCGACAACGCATATCAGTCGATTGCAATTGTTAAATAACGTTGACCCTATTCGGTGACTGGATAGGTGATCGAATTTGGAAGTCCGAATTTGGCCGTTTCGTGGCTTCCGTACCTCGGAGAGCACGTTAAGCCATCGGTCCCGGTTATTATCACTAACATCTGGTAATAATCGTCAGAAACCTAAGAGTTAAAATAGTACTCTTAGTCGAGTCGTATGCAGAAGGCTGGGAACCCACCGAATTATGTGATTAATGGAAAGAGGTCACGACCCTCAGAAATGAGGAATACGATGCAAAGAGAGGGATAGTGGTGATAGAAGCGGCGATAGCATAGTGGTTAAAACACCTTCTGTACAGGGTCGCGGGTTCTATGCCCGGGCCCTCGCCTAAAAATTTTTCGAAGTAATTTATTTTTTGAGAAATTAAATAACACTTGGCTTCATACGGTGAAGGAAAACACCGTGAGGAAACCTGCATGCCCGAGAATTCTTAGTATGTTCTATAGTGTTCTCAAAGGTGTGTGCAGTTTGCCAATCCGCGTTTGGCCAGCGTGGTGGTATACGGCCCTTCTCATTCCGAGAGGAGACTCTTTCTCAGTAGTGAGTCGGCAATGGGTTGATTGACAAAGCGATGGGCTTGGCTAATTAAATACAAAACTTTTTAAGAAAAGCGTATGTGGACAAAAGTTTTAGATGCTACCGTTATAATCCTTAGGGTTTATGCACATTGACCACTATAGTTATTGGTGTTTTTAGCATCTATAGCAACTTATTCCAGCAGTTTAGATTTTTCTATAGACTTTCAAACATGCAAACGGGAGCATTTGAGTATTTATTTGCTGCTGTAGCTATGCTAGAGTTTGTTTTAAATGGTTAGGCTGCTGGGGCGGCTATACGCTTCGACAATGGAAGCCAAAATATTTCAGCCAAGCATAAACCTTCAGAAATACGACATTAAGCCGTTTGGTTATTTTTATAACTGTTTTATGATCGTGTGATACTCGAGCTCGACCCTAGGGGTGCTTGGGTGGCAACACTTATAATATAAGCTAGTAGCCAATGTGCGCCGAACTTTGAGCACAAGTCTGCAGGTAAAATAACAATACTCTTTTCAAAACACACTTCTTCATAAGAAAGAAAAAAAAATAAGAATAGTTTCGGAATAAAATAACCTAAAAATAACAAGCCGTTTGTCTCCCCGCTGCGATACAAAAGCTCGTATTAACGAGGCCTCAGGCTGTGCAACGCAACGCAATGCCACAGTTTGAAGAGATACTTCTTTCCTACCAGTCGATCCAAGGAGACGTCTATATGCGTATTAATAGCACAGTCTAAGGAGATACGTTCTTTCTAACCAGTCATATGACGGAGATGTCTAGATAGAGCAACGCTGCGGAGTGACAGGAGGGGGAGGGTATTTCCGAGCTTTTTGGAAGCGAGAATTTTTTATTGAAAATTCTGTACTGAGCATAAAATAAGGGATCTCTCGTCGTGATAACGGATTTTTTGTACCCACACTTTTATCTTTTTCTACGTTTTCTGAAAAAAAAAATGTACATTTAAAAAATAATATGAGGCCGAGGACATAATATTATACACATACTGTGGTAACAAATTAGTGAGGAAAACGTTACAGAAATATTATTTATTTTATTTTTGGTACATCCAACCTCGGGTGAATCTTTTTAACTTAGATATTGTACATGTAAAAGTAATAATTGTATTTACACCTCTAATTTTTCAGATTTAATTGCATTTAAAGAAATTGTATCTCTTGCGTTAACGATGAAGGAAAGGTAACCTGCATGTCTCTGAGTTCTCTATAATGTTCTCAAATGTACGTGACCTTATGCTTATGCACATAAAAGGGGTTACTGGCATCGTTTAAAGCAGTATTATTAGTCTAGGCAATAAAGCTAGTTGACCCCAACAATAATTCCTCAGCGACGAAACTTTACAGTATGATAAAGTATCATGACTTTACGTAAATTATAAATATCCAACAAAAATCAGAAAGGAAGCAAGGTTTTTATGCTATACCCAATTGTTAAAGCAGGAAGGTACATTATCGCGTAAACGCAGTTTAGATTTGATAATAAAATTGGTTTAAATATCAATCTTTATTTTCTCCTTTTCCTAAGGTTGCCTGGTAGAGATCGCTACCTAAGCGATAAGGCCGCCCTATGTATCCTACTTCTGTCTGTGTTAATTTTATTTATGTTTTTGTTATTTTTACTTTTTGTGGTGGTACAAAATAAAGAGTATAATAATAATAATAATAATAAATAAATTCCTCCCATCCAATAAATCCATCCCCACCAGAGGGCTTGGCGCCGACGGGATCCTCCAGGGTCCCATCTTCGGTGCCCGCCGCTGGTGGTGTACGCCGCATGAGATGAACTTCTCTCATGAGCGAGAATTTCATGCGTGCGTACTACAGGGCGACAGGAGGGGATACCGGATGGACTGGCTACCGAGCGGCAATGTACCGCGAGTTCATGCTGCTTGAGCCGACTTTAACTGTCACGGAACAAAACCTGGCAGATCGGGTTCGGTATATTCAGCGTTCGAACATCTTTAACGCGACCGAGCTCGAACGATTACGACGTGAGCTCGAACAGGTTCCCGAGGCGACAACTCCAACAACAGAGTAAATCGTCTCTCCAGCGGGGTCTTACCGCGAGGAGATAGTTACCACCTCCCACGATTTACCTGTTGAGGAAAGCGCCGAGGAAACAGTTTCCCTTGATTTAGAGCGGATGGGAAGAATTTTAGAAGAGACGATTTCTGATAAACTTGACGCCCTGGATAGAAAAGTCCGCACGACTATGACACTCTATCGCATGCACCACCCGAAATCGTCTGTGATGAGATTGTATATCCACCGGAAATGTGGTGGTCGAGGCGTATTAAGCGTCAAGACCATGCATAACCGGGAGATGGCCAATCTCAGAACATACTTCGAGACGAAGAGGGAGTCACCCATGCATAGAGAGGTCATAGAATGTGATAAAGGACTCACTCCCCTATCCTTAGCCAAAATCGAGTGGCAGGCGCCGGTGGTACTTAGCACCTCTGACCGGGAGACCGTATGGAAGGAGTTGCACGGACGCTTTTTTAAAGCTCGTAATGAGCCGCACGTCGATAAAAAAGCGTCCGTGCAATGGCTGCGCTTTGGTGACCTCTTTGGGGAAACCGAAGGTTTTGTCTGTGCGATACAGGATCAGGTAGTTAAGACGCGGAACTACCGAAAGTACATTCTGAAGGATGGCACTCACGACATCTGTCGAGCCTGTCGTCATCCCGGTGAGTCACTCAGACATGTGCTTTCGGGATTTTCGGCGCTTGCTAATACTGAGTATCTGCACAGGCACAACCAAGCGGCGAAAATACTTACCAGGAGCTTGCTCTGAAGTACGGTTTCCTGGTACGTACTACAAGTACACGCCGATGCCTGTACTCGAGCGTGACGGAGTCCGGCTCTACTGGGATCGGTCCATCATCACGGACAGGACTATTCTAGTGAATAAGCCTGATATCGTGCTGTTGGACCGGGCACAGTCGCGGGTGTTTTTGTCAGACATCACCATTACATATGACGAGAACCTTGTGAGATCTGAGACGGAAAAAAAACTAAAGTATCTCGATCTGGCTCACGTGGTTTCTGCCATGTGGCATTGGAGTCCACTGAAATCATCCCAATCGTTATGTATGGAATGGGTTTATCCCAGTCAGCCTCGCTCACCATCTGAGGCGGCTGGGGTTCCGGGGCAGTTCGCTCGCAGCCAGTATGCAAAAAGCGGTGCTGCTAGACTCGGCTAGGATAGTCCGCCGGTTTCGCAACCTGTCGCCCTGGCCCCCGGCCGTCTGGTCTCCCCTGCCGGGGTATAATCCTCCGTCCGCTACAACTTTTAATTTGTGTATTGGTGTATGTAAGTTTATTCATATCTATTTATTTACGTAAGTTTATTATAATTATTTTGGTCATATATGTATTTATTTTGTATGCAGGCGTGAGAGTAAAATATATAACGATAATAATAATAATAATAATAATAATAATAATAATGTTCTCCATGGTTATTTCATTTCATATTTCGGTTTTGAGTGTAAATATACTACCTACTGTTTTAAAAAGAAATCGAGAAAATATCCAATTATAAATATTAAGTTTTAGGTATACATGCCTAATTTCCGGATGTTTTTTTTGTTGGATATTTTTGTGTAAGTTTTGGATCATCTAATACTAAAACCCTGCCAATTTTCATCGACTGAGGATTTAATGCGGGGGTCCCCACACAACGGACCGCCCTATTGCCTAGACTATATTTCAAAATGTCAGTTTCATGTCACGTACCTTGAGGTTCCTAAAATGAGTGATGAATTATGCAATATTAAAATAATACGGATTGAAGCGATGGCAGTATGCTCCCCAAAATTAACTTGCCAGGAACTTGTGCAAACACTTGGTGTTAGTAATGAAACGATTACTTGTTTGCACTTTCGTTTAATACATAGGTAAGCCTACAAAATTTTGATAAATAAAAACCATACGAGTATTTTTGGTCACTATTTAAGCCGCTACACTATACAGACAAAAATTGGGGATGACAGGTACTTAACACACGAAAAGAATCTAAAAAGCCTCGCCGAATGAAAAAAATATATAAGTTCCCATAAAAGCTGAAGGCGGGGCCGTATCAAATTAATAAAGTGAGTTACAAAGCCACTCAGCTCTGGAGCGCCATATTGGAACGGGGAAGAGTGCAATGAATCAATTCAACTGCTTGATGCCTTGTAATATTCAAGCCGCACATCCTTGCTTCAATAAAGATAATTTCACATAATGAGTAGGTACGATTTTTTGACATACTAGCTGATTTCAACGTTTAAACATGGAGTGATATTCATTATAACTATACATAACTCCCGGATAAACTCACGTGTTATAGTGTCAGGCACTTTTCCGACTTAACACGTGAGTTTATCCGGGAGCTATGTATAGTTATACTTGCTGATGCCCGCGATTAAGTCCTCGTGGATCGATGTTCCTTGGTTCCCGCAGGAACTCTTTAATTTTTCGGGATAAAAAGTAGCCTATATGTTATTCTAGACTATAATCTATTCCTGTGCCAAATTTTATACAGATCCGTTCAGCCGTTCTGGCGTACTTGAGTAACTACGTTAAACTGCCTCGTTGGTCTGGCGGTTAGCATAGTCGACTGCGGATCACGAGGTCCTGGGTTCGATTCCCGGTCAGGCATAAGAGTTAGCTATTTAGGGGTTTAACAATTAAGGAATTGTCAGTGCCAGCCCGGAGTTGGAAGTTGGCGGTGTTTCACCCCCGTGCCTCGGAGAGCATGTTAAGCCGTCAGTCCCGGTTATTATCACTAACATGATAATAGTCGTTAAAGCCCGCCAACCCGCATTGGTGCAGCGTGGCGGGTCTAAGCTCTAATTCCCTCTCTCCTATGAGAGTGGAGGCCTGTGCCCAGCAGTGGGACGTTATTAGGCTGTAGTGGTGGTGGTGGACTACGTTAAAAGAGGACTTGTGTGCAAAATTTTAGGTTTCTAGGTCCAAGGGTCTGGGCTGGGCGTTCATGAGCCAGCGAGTGAGTGAGTGGGTGAGAGAGGACTTTTCTTCTTATGGAACGAGATACAGACCTGGTGTACAAAATATACTACAAGTTATTTTAAAGAGTTTGAAAAACTCTAAATTAGGGATGGGTTTACTTAGAAAATAGAGACCTGAGGTTAAACCGCCTTTTTTCAAATTAAGGTGACGTAGAATATCGTCTTTTGTAAGAAATAATTTATTTTTGATGTAAGCTGCAACCCTGTTCCGCTCAATATGCCAAAACATATTATTCCATAGTAAGACATAAGCTGTTAAGTCCACTGAAAATACTATAGTGCAAACGGCTTATAACAATATTACTATCGGAAATAGAACTACTGTACCCACTGGTGCAATACGGCTTGGCGTACGAAAATGCGCCGTACATTTCTACACTGGGAACAGGGCGACGGTACTTGACAGATGTAGGACGCAATCTGTCAATAATGCATCTCTATCCTTTACCCATACCCTAAGTTTTAATTCGATTAATCGTAAAAGCATCCTATGACATAAGCGACAAAGTAAAATTAACCTTAAAAGCATGGATTTAAAGTCACAAATTCAGTACAACCGATTTTATTTTGGAAACGTATCGTATACGTATACGATACACGAGATTGACTAATCTAACTAAAGCTATTAAAGTTCACTTTACTTTGACCCTAATAACATCGAACTCTTAAACGATCAGTCGAATTAAAACTTAGGGTAAGGGTACTTGTAAGACTGGAGTAGACATAAGAGGAGATTGTTGTTCTAAAGGTAATCACACATTTGACGTTAGCGCTGGACGTGACGAAATTTGAACGTCGTTAAAATAAAAAATATGCAGTCTCATGCCAAATGTAATAGAAATAGTGTTCCCAGGAGAAATCTTTGATATCCAGGGATAATATTTATAACTATATTACTCTCTAGGACTTCAACTATATCCATGCAAAAATCATGTCTATTCGTGTATTGTATGGATTGAGATATAAAATAGGAATTCCGTTCAAAATGCTAACAAGTGAAATTAATATAACGAATTAAAAAATACGACTGCCCTGCCATATTATTTTTGGAGTTTACCTCCTGAAGCGATTTGCATATATAGCCTTTGGAATCTTATTCTCATTTTTTATTAAATGATATTTTTTGTGAATCACTAAATATTGAACTATAGTGTTATATATTTTTGGAATCTAATCATCATTTTCTAGATGATGATTATATAGTTAATATTATTTTCGAATTAATTTTTTCAAGTTTGGTCTTTAATGCGGGACCATGGTCACCCCATCAATTTTTTTAAAAATTTTACTATCCTTTGTCACCCGGAATAAGCTAGGGATTCTAACGATACCTCATTTATCAAAATCGGTTCAGGCGTATAGAAGTTATGGTGGAATATACAAACTCACATACATACATACATACATACATACATACATACATACATACATACATACATACATGAATCCTGAAAACAATATACTCCTTTTTTCAGGCAGTCGTATAAAAATATATTCCTTAGAGATACATAAACTGAAAATGCTATGGCGTAATCGCCTTAAATATAAAAAAGTCATTACTTAATATCGAAAAAATGCTGTATCCAATGATGCAATACGGTTTGGCGTACAAAAATGCGCCGTACATTTCTACGCTGAGAATACGGTGACGGTACTTGACAGATGTGGGATGCAATCTGTCAATACTGCTTCTCAATCCTTGTTAGATTGGAGTAGACATAAGAGGAGATTGTTGTTCTATAGCTAATCACACATTTGACGTTAGCGCCGGACGTATCGCAACGACCGTCATTAAAGTACGATACAGTCTCGGACGTCCGTCGTCAGGATGCAAGCTAACTCTGTTTCATTAGTCAAAATTGGTTTAATGGATGGGCCGATTGGAGGTATTGATTTAATACTAATGCCATGCCCCTAACACGTTAGCCCGCTACCATCTTAGACTGCATCATCACTTACAAGTGCGCCCGCAGTCAAGGGCTAATTTCAATTATAATAAAAAAATAGGCCGTAAAAACCTAGACAGACAGACACTTTTGTAATCAATATAAATTAAAAGACAAGTCTCAATACACTCACTGTTTTCACTACGACTGTATCATCGACGCCCTATCCCTTGGATGTAGCAAAAAGAAATTTTGTTCAGAGAAATTGAACCCCTTATTACGTGGACAAGGAACGAGGGAGGATGTTTCAAAATTCCCCTGGGATCGAGAATAAAACAGACCCTTTCGCTTTTAAGTTGCTATATTTCCATCAATATAAGATACTTTTAAATTGGCAATGAATAGATAATAATAATCACTTATAACAATTTTTAGGATTTTTTGAAAATTATACATTCACCTCGAACTTGCCCACGGGAGCAAATACTTGGATGCTCGCCAGTTTATCATATTATTACCTATTGATTCCGATGTGTTTTAATTGTAAATAATATTATATGCGATCACTCTAAAAGTTCAGGTATTATAAATTGAAACTTTCCAATAATAAAAAACTTCACTCTATTTTTATACCGAGCTTTATATATAAAATTTTATTTCCATTTTATACAGGCTATAACAAATACCAAACATCTTAAAAATGCATTGTAATGCCATGCAATTATATTGTCTAAAATTATATTATCATTTCAAGACTTGCAGAAGTTTAAAATATCGCTAGCCCGGGAAGGGCGGGGCTGTGACACGCATGCGTCAAACAGTTTCTATACACGGCACCGTTTCTCAGAATCTCAGGGAAATTGTTTTAAAAAGATTGGTCTCCGATACTATTAATTGAATTACACCAAACATTCGATTGAAAGCTTGAAGTACAAAGTTAATTTATTTCAGTAGGTAACTTTTCTAAAAAAAATCCTTATCAAAAATTAGATAATAATGACGGGTTGAAGATAAAAAAATGTTGTCAAAGACTCATCTAATAAGACTTCAGAAACCGTCAGAAAAAGAACCTATTAAAAAAAGAGAACTCCAGTTACGTAATGGGGTAGAAAATATAGGAGAGGGGGAAAGCGCGGCAATTCGACATCCCCGCGTCAGTAAGCGGCCGGTTGCAGTGCGCGACGGTCGTGCATTATGCGCGGTCGGTGATGGTTACCACACGACATGACTGAAGCCCGCAAAAATTTGCCTATGTGTGATGGGTAGGTGGTAACTCGTGAAGTGATTGGATATATACGGTGATTAACTATTGTACTGTGACAATGATTAATGTTGTATTTATGATTTTATAGTGATCATTGGTGAGTTTATATCCTAATTAAGACGCTATTTAAAAATAATTACGAATTTTAATATTCCTTTATTATTTTTTAAAATTATTATTACAGTAGAAATTTTTTATTTCTATATAGTGGGATATAAATGTAGCGGTTTCTCAATTTTTAGTTACCGTCACTTAGTTATGCTATTAAAAGTTTGGAACACCGTTTTTCTCTGGTTTTTTGACCGTTTTTTAAAACTCTCAAGGGTTCTTATATTTAATGCATTGACGGCGAAGCTGAAAAAGTAGAGCACAGCCAGAACACGGTTAGCGGCTAGAAATAAAAAGCGCCTACAGTTTTTAATGAAGAATTTGCCTTGTATTTATATTTTTTATTATAAAATTTCATTCAGGATTTATTTTATTCCAGTGGTTCCAGGAAAAATTATCATAAAACGTAAAAAAGTGTAGTTAAGTACCACTTTTTATATGCTTTTTTTATGAATTTATTTGATTTCGTAAATTTTGTTTAATCAATTGCTTCTCATTGGTAAGGACCCATTTTCATGAATCACGTAATAGTATTTGGAATATATTATAATTAGTGTTCATATCATATCTTAAATGTTATTGACAATACCTGGAACCGACGGCCTTACAAATTTTTTGAAGCAAGAAATATCTGTATTTAGACCTCCAGGTTTACTTCAAACTTGGGCACCTACTAACAGATATAAGGAATTATTTTAATATCTTATCTCGGAAAATTAAAGATTTGTCACGGTATTTCAAACAAACCAGTGGTAGATTCACTCGACGAATCAAAAACACTTTTAATAAGTTTATGTGAATATAAAAAATATGAGATAATTTGAATAAAAACTTGAATGCAAGCTAGCAGGACGAGAATACTATTTCATTTTCCGAATAAAAAAGTAGCCTATGTAATTTTCTAGGTCCTAATTTACTCCTTGCAAAAAATTGTGAAAACTTTTCGCTTTTATAATATTATTACCGATGATATTTTCGCTCTTGAATGAATACTAGAATATGATAAAAATAACTTGTTTCACCTCGCCGCTAAGGAAACGCAAAGTTATAATTGAATTTTGTTCAAGTTCTATTGAGGCGAGCCTGTAACAATTAACCTTAGGACTTTGCTACGGGTGTAGAGCGTCTACGAGTTGCGTAGTTATTACCGTTACGACGTAGAGGGCATGTTAAATCTTGATGCTTAGAAATTTTTCAGTATTTTAATTAATGTTATAAATAATAAATAAAATATTGCACTTGGATAATGAGGCAAGAAATAAAATAGAAAGTTCATTATGGTCTTTAACCATAGAACTTTACTAGGGGCGTAGAGTGTCTACAAGTTTCGTAGCAACTACCGCTACGCCGTCATGGGCATAAATCTTGGCGCATTTCGTAGCTTGAGAAATAAGATTTTTCTGTGAATTCTCAGGTATCTTTGACAAGAGATTTAAAAATGGCAATTAGGTATCAAAAGTGAAATTAAATGAAGTGATTTATTTAATACAGGACAACGTGTGATATGTAAGGATTCTACTATCACTTTGGAAACAGTTCTACGAAGAAGAGCCGCCAAGAAACTCACCAGTTTCCATATTTAAAAACTTTTATTTAGCGTATACATAATACGTATACGTATACATAATATTACGAACTATCTCCCATTTATTTGTACACATTTTTATAAAATTATTTCTAAACACGTTTTACATAAATATATAAAAAATACTATACAAAACACGTTTAAAAATAATCCTATAAAACTTCCACCCTTTGTGGGGCCTTAAAGACCCAAGCAGCCGGTGGTCAGGGCTCCATAGAGAGGAACTTCTTCACAATTCGCGCCGTCTCAAGGATAACCGCCTTCTGTAATGCCCTTAATCCAGCAATCAAGCGAAAGCTTCTCGAGGTTTTGATCGAAACTTTTCGCAATAAGACCGTTAACTGATACAACCATCGGTACAATAATCAACATATAGTCAACATTCCACATGGCGGTAACATCGTGAGCAAGGTCCAAGTATTTCTATACTTTTTCCTTTTCTGCTTTCAGCAGGTTATCATCATGTGGAATAGTAACATCAACAATTATTGCTCGACGTGCTGAGCGGTCAACTAACACTATGTCAGGTCTATTAGCAGCAATAAACCTATCAGTGATAACCAACCGATCCCAGTAGAGCAAGGCACCACTATTTTCGAGAACTGACACTGGGTTATACCTATAGTATGGTACCTCAGTCTCAACAAGACCGTACTGGAGAGAGAGAGTTGTTGACGGATTATTTTGGCTACTTGATTATGTCTGTGCAAGTACTCTCCATTAGCAAGATGAGAACAACCGGAGACAATATGTCTCAAGACTATTATTATTATTATTATTAATATTATTATATGTTATTTATTATAACATTGACTTGTGGACGAAGTTAATTTATTCCATGATCGATTAGTTTAAACAGCCCAATTTGTTCAGGGGGTTTGAGCTGTGCGTTGATAGATCAGTCAGTCAGTTACCTTTTCATTTTATATATTTAGACTAGATGATGCCCGCAACTTTGTCCGCGTGGGTTAAGGAATTTCATTCCCGCGGGAACTCTTACAAATTTCCGAGATAAAAAGTAGCCTATATATTTCCCCGGGATACGACCTACCCCTGTGCAAGATTTCACTAAAATCCGTTGAATTGATGGGGCGTGAAAGCGTAGTAGACAGACAGACACACAGACACACTCTCAAATTTATCATATCAGTATGGATTAGTACGGACAAATAGCCTTTAAAACACTAATTATGAAGTACAACCGAAGCGTAACTAAACTAATTAAGCAATTTCAATTTTCATATTTATTGCGCGTCCAATCGGCGTGCCTTTGAAACTTCACAATGATTAAATTCCTATAACAAATATGTAACATATTTCCGTGTGAAATTCTGGTTTCATTGAAATTTACATTAAGTTAATGAAATAACGCGTATAGTTGAAACATGAGAGTGATCACATATCGAATATGTAGTGCCGTATGTAAACATTCAATGTAGTATTTTTAGATTAGTGCATTTTTATATTTTTTTTTTTTCATATAACCTGCATAGAAAATGCGAGTTCCAAAGTCTGTTGAGCCACCTGAAACGAGTCAATTTCTAAACTGACAGATATTATATTTGGAAACAACAACCTAGCAACTAAAATAGATAAAAAATACAATTTTAATAAAACTCGCACTTTGAATGCAGGTTATACGAAAAAATATAGTGTGTGCCGCGGGATGTAACACGATTTCATCCCTATTTACACAATATACTATTGCAATGTCTTATAAATAATAGGAACACAAATCTATACTAATATTATAAATGCAAAAGTGTGTCTGTCTGTCTGACTGCTAATGAATGAACTAGAAGGTTAATTCGCTATAATCCGCTACAGTAGATAAATCTGTGTCTTCCACCTGCAGCATGCGACACCTACCACCCAGCATATCGTAAACGCATAGCACCACACCACACAAATCCTCCAAATCACTCTCAACGTACGTTTCACTCTGACACCGGAGCATCTTCAGGAGATGTTGACAATGCACGATTTTATAGTCAACATTGTTGAGAATATTGCCTGTGCGAATTGCTGGGTGGTGGGTGTCGCATGCTGCAGGTGGAAGACTTGCACTGTACCACACAGATTTGCCTACTGTGGTGGATTATAGCGAATTAAACTTCTAGTTCATTCATTATCATGGACTTCCGCAAAGTAACGCCTGCTTCTATTCAATGTCTGACTGATAAGCTTACTCGACCCATCTTTTCCACCGATTTTGATGAAGATTTCAGAGGTAGTTTGTACTGGTACTTATTTCCCGGAAAATTAACGAGTTCCCGCGGGAATCAAAAAACCTCAATTAAATAAATTAATAGCCTATGTCCTTTCCCAGGACGCAACATACCTCTGTACCTACGTCAAAATCGGTTGAAAATATGGGCGGGAAAGCATAACACTGTCTGTTACTTTTGTATTTATAATAATAGACACTTACAAACTTTTGTATCTTAACTTACTAATATTATAAATGCGAAAGTTTGGATGGATGTATGGATGTTTGTTACTCAATGACGCCCCAACGGCTGAACGGATCTGGCTGAAATTAGGCAAAGAGATAGATTATAGTCTGGAATAGCACACAGGCTACTTTTTATCCCGGAGAATTAAAGAGTTCCCGCGGGAACCAAAAACCTCAAACGACGCAGACGAAGTCGCGGGCATTCGCTAGTTTATAATATTAAAGCCTTTGAAAGAATATAATTATAGTAATAGATGTGCAATCAGTATCATCACCAAAATCAGTTTAAAATAAAATTAACGTTAACCGCTAGTGATGCGCTCGTAAACATGGTATTGTTTTAATTAAAAACGGTTCAACTATATTGATTTTAATTCACTTTAAGTGGTTTGCGTTCCGAAAGCACCGCAACGCGGTTGTAACGGTTATCGCAAGAATTAATCAATTATAAATTGACTGGTTTTAATTATACTACCAATAATGTAGAATCGGTTTGTTTGGGTATATTCAGTAATTAAAGGGAGTACTTTTACTTATTTAATATATAATTAGTAAAGTTACTTTTGTTTTTACGATAAATGTTGAATTATTATTATTATTATTATTATATACTTTATTTGTACCACCACAAAAAGTAAAAATAACAAAAATAGGAAATAAAATTAACACAGAAGTAGGATACAAAAGGCGGCCTTATCGCATAGGTAGCGATCTCTACCAGGCAACCCTAGGAAAAAGAGAAAATAAGGAGAATATAGACTGCAGGTGGTTGTATAATATACTTACATTACAAATAACTACATACTAATACATAAACCAATAATAAACATATAATCAAAATATAAATTATATATATATACTTATTATAAAATATACTAATACATATGTATTTTATTATATATATTTCGACTCAGCTTAAAGAATAATTTTTATTGTCGCCTTTAGTTTGCAATATAATGATTCTTAACATCATTTTTGAATTTGTCCAGTGTGTCTTAGATTGGCGTATGGTCAGTGGAAGTGCATTCCATAGCTGAACAGCTCGAACACTGAACGAATTTTCAAAGAACTTCGTTTTATTGGTTGGGGTTTTCAGTGCTAAGGTTCGACATGGTCTTAAATCGGACTGCACTTCAAGAAAACTGAATTTCTCCTTGAGGTAGGAGGGAGTTTTTAAATGAAATAGCACACAGTACAGAAGATAAAGTACATGCAAATCCCGGCGACGGCGAATAGAGAGCCACTTGAGCTTTTGACGAAATTCTGAAACGTGGTCATATTTGCGGAAACCAAATATGAACCGAATGGCGAGATTCTAGAGTCGCTCAAGCTTGTTTAGTTGGTCCTCAGTCAAATTAAGAGAGCTTGCGTCAGCATAATCGAAAATAGAAAGAAGGAGAGATTGTGCCAACTTAATTTTGGTAGGGATCGGCAAGACAGAGCGCAACCGTCGCAAAGAGTTCATCGTTGCAAAAGTCCTCCTAGTCAGCTCTTTAACATGCCCAGACCAGGATAGTTGAGAATCTAAATATATACCGAAATCTTTAACGGAGTCACAATATGGAATCACAACACCATTAAAACAGATCGGGGGAAGTCCTCGCAAGTCAAGTTTAGCTATGTATCCCGGACTGCCAATAGTGATTGCCTGTGATTTGACTGGATTAACGCGAAGCCCATACTGCTTACTCCATTCAGCAATAGCAGTTAGATCACCATTAGCGGCAGCCACAGCAGCGTCACGATCTTTTAGGGGTGCAGAGCGATAAATTTGGATATCATCTGCATACATGTGGTAGAGAGAAGAGATGTACGGAGTAATAGAATTAATGAAGATAGCAAACAGCAAAAGAGACATATATATTTAAGGAGACATTGATATTTTGAATATATTCAATGTTGGTATATTGTACCCTTTTTACCATATATAGTTGGTATAAAAACTAAATACAAGTGACTATTCTTTAGTCCGACTGAAAACTTAGGGCTACGTGGGTCCCAAAAGTTAATATGAGCGATGGTGAGCTTCGATATCCAAACTCATACGACCAAAATAGTAAATTTTCGTGTTACTTATCAGACGTTAGTAATACTAACCGGGACCAATAGCCGAGATGAAAAAAAAAATTAAAGGCTGAATTAAGGTCACCAAAGTTTGTTGACCATTAATCGGCTTGAATTTATGCAATTGATCAATACCCACGGTCGCAACTAGCCTGCACCGTCCTTGAAGAGCTTTTATGCACCAAGTTTAAAAATAAATTTGATTAGCCTAGTACGTGTTCCTCTTTTGACCCTTTTGTCACGCAAACGGTCCTCAATCACGAGGACGCTTTGACACGACAACGACTACTGTTTCACGATACCTTTGTGCCGGGCTTCTGTGTGACACGGAGTAATTAAATACATTTTATTTGTAAAACTAGCCTTTATTATCATCAAGTCACGACATAAAACACTTTTATACTTAATACCTAAAGCTTACCTTAAGGTTCTTAAATATTGGTCTCTAGATAGTTTTTATTATAAGCGTACGTCAAGCTATGTCGTTCTCTGATAGAATCGGATTATCGCAATATTAAACCCTCATAGTGAAGAAATAGACAATGTACCTATGATAAAGCACAAACTTGTGCTCTATAGTATTCTTTGTGTAATTGTCTAGTAGTAATTAAAATATTATGATATATCCTATTTTAAAACTAAAATGGGACCGAAACATAGATTCGGGATTGCTACAGACAATTATTAATACAAAAGCGAACTATAAATGATAAGTGATAAATGATTTATTTATTTAATGTAGGACAATTTGTGTCACTTATGAAACTTTAAGACTCTACCACCGGTTTGGAAAGCCGAAAGAGCAAGCCGGCAAGAAACTCAGCAGTTGCTCTTTTCATAGAAAAGAAAAGGTTTACAATATGTAGACCGACAATTGCGTCCATATAAAGCCGCCATAGGTACTTTTGAGTTCAATACTCAAGTAAATGGCTCCTTTTCATGTAGAATTATCTTTTCAAATAAAGCCGCAGCTTTCTAAAATATAAAATTACATGAATCGATTCAACCGTTTCCCCCTTTTTCATATTAACGATGACGGAAACTCGCAATATGTCACGCTGTTACTCCCGCACTTCATTTTATCTCGAGAGCCCCGTTACCATCTTTAGATGATCTTTTGCACGCTTCCGAAATTTTTCATACGGATCTGTTCTGCGTTGATATAAAACATTGGGAAAGTTCAAGATATTTTGGTCGCTAAGTGTAACACTTGGACAGTTTCCAAAGTTTCCGAAACGTATCTACTTGCCGCCGTGTCATTCCGGTTTCAGTTATGTTTAATATTTAATGAAATTTTTGTTGACAGTAATGTTGAACCTATCTTTTGATTTGTTTCTGAAATGACCGAAAGAACAAGATGACACGTTATTTAAGTTATCATAAAATATTTGAAAAACTTGTTGACACAAGTCCTGAGTGTTTTAGTTTTATTGTATAATTTATTATATTTTTTTTTTTTGAAAATAATACAATAGAACTTAATGCTAGCCTAATCTAATTACTATATAAATCATGCCCACGTGGAATGGTGGCAAGAATGCTGGCTGCACATCCGCGCTGGACAGCCAGGCTGATCCTTTGCGCAAAAAATGAGCCAGCCCTTCTGTCACCAAATGAGGCAATTAACCGCGGTGAAATATCTCACAAAACATTTTTGCCACTAACACTCCACGGCCCAAGGGTCTCCACGGCAAACGGAACAAATATGTAACTCTCTATGAGAGAGGCATACTTCCGCCGCTTGCCGGTTTCAGCCTTTTCTGCTGCAGCTCCCGGCCTTGATGCTGTCTCCCTGATATGACACGGGGCCAATGTGTCTACGCATGTTGCGTCCCACATTAGCGCCCGTCCCCGTTCCCAGGGAACCAGCGTCAATCCATCAGGTCTCTTGCCATTTCCCCGTCCATTATATAATTAAGTTATTTAATGGACGGGGAAACGTCGCTACATTTTGATTCTCATTATGCAATCATTAATGTGTAATTTTAGCTATTTCAATGCCTATCGCATGATTTTAAGTACCTATTTTTAACAGATAATCGTAGTACAGGTGTCACGTTTTTAACGTATAAAATCTTAAATTCAGTTTCTTACAGTTTTAATAGAATATTTTTTTCTATACTTTTGAGTCGAACTCTAAATTGACTAGATATAGTAAAATTCACTACAAAGAATGAAAGGAAGCGTTTTAGAAAGTAACAATCCATTTTTCATTCGAAATCCTGAATCGTGAATAGACGGTCATCCATGGGTGTATGAAACGCAAAGGTAAAAGTCGCGTGTCGGATTAATTGTATTTATCCCTCCACTTTGAGAGTGAACTTATTTTCGGCAACTCGCTCATGTGACTCTGTCAGCGAGAGATTGTAAGCTCCAACGGGCTTAATCTGATTTGTGGCGCTTTGTACTACCGTTCCGTTGAATGGCGTTACCTGTGCTGGTGTGAAATGAGATTAATGAATATTTTTGACCGAGCGAAGCGAAGGTCTCTCTCTGAGTCTACTTGAGTGAATTTGCACTTGTCCGTCCGTCCATCCGTCCGTCTGTCAGACCCTTATAACTTCTGAATTACTTAACGTAATTACTTCAAATTTAAATATAGTATGTAAACCGATGGCCTCCAGCCGAATATGGCTTAAAAAGTTATAAAAAAAATCTTTATTTCAGGGGGGCTGAGCGAATTTAGAAGCGAATGCGAAGTAAAATATTTTTTATAGCGTTACATAGGGTTGCGGTGTATCATTTTAAAGATAATTAGGAATAGAATTTTATTTTTTAATTTTTCCCCTAAAATTGACGAAATGGGAGGGCTTTCAAAGTGGAGATTTTCTAACGTCCAAAGATGACCACAGAACTCTCATTTTTCTGAAAGGTTCAGTCTGAAACTTGGTCAATTATTTGAATTATATCCCGTACTTGAACAACAAATACTAAAATTAGATAAATATTATAAGGAAACGAAATTCTTTAATTTTTAATGAGCTTCAGTATTTTAACAGAACTTCACAATTACGTCAATAGATGGCGCTCTGTAAAAGTTTATTCGTTTGTGCAATACAAATAATAGACGTTAGCACCATCTTACGTGGAATAAAAAAATACCGCGAGGTCTCAGTTCGGGGCAAACCACTCGTGTATGAAACAAAAGACCACCACGGTATGTAATGCAATATTTAAAAATGGTCCAGCGTCTAATTAATCTAATTTTGACGACCTCCGTGGCGCAGTGTTGAGCGCTGTTGTCTTAACGTGGGTGGTCCCAGATTCGATTCCTGGCAGGGCTAATTTGTGAATTAATAATTTCTGAATTTTCTCCGGTCTGTTCTGGTGGGAGGCTTCAGACGTGGTTAGTTCCTACCGGCAAATACGAACCGCCAAGCGGTAAAGCGTTGCGGTACCAAGCCGCGTAGAAACTGACAAGGGGTTTAATAAAAATGCCATACTCTTAGACTGCATTATCATTTACCATTAGGTGTGATTATGGCTAACTTGTAGTGGAAAGCCGGAGCAGACCAAGGAAAATTTAGAAAATATTAATTCCTATATTGACCCTGCTGGGTATAGAACCCAGAACCTCCCACATATAAGACCACAGGGCGCACCACTGCGCCTAGGAGGTCGTTACAATGATTAAGTTTGGTCACGATTCTTGATTTCACGTGCAGTTCAAATGACGTGCGACACGCTACCAGGGGGCTTACTACCGTCACTTAAAGCAGTATTATTTTAATAATGATCATGCTTTTGTTTCAGAATTATATTTCTCATTTTAGGGACATTAAGGTACGTCATATAAAACTGGATTTTTAAAATAATCCTGTTTTAAGCAATGACAGTAAGCCCAGTGCACCTGTTGAGTCGGGTTTGTTGAATAAGTAATCAGAAACAGATGTTCAATGTTACTGCATTTGAATACGGGGAGTCGAAAAGGTACGGTTTATGACGGTACGTTATTGGTTTATTATTGTTAAGCAATAAAATTGAATGGGTATGATGCGCGTACTTCTGAGACCTGACTTTGTAAGTTTTTATATTAATACAATTTGAAAAATTTATTCAAACCAAAGATTTGGCGGCATCCTGTCTGGTTTACACAAAATTTAGTAAAGCTAATCGCAGAGAAAGAAAAGATAAGACGGAGATTGAAAACTTATAAGAATCCTAGAGACGAGTTGGAGTTTACACTAGCCAAAGCCAGGGTTGAATCCTCAATGAAATCCTGTTACTCCGACTACGTTTCGGGTACAGAACAATCAATCTTGGGCGCGCCTAAAAAGTTTTGGTCCTTTGTGAAGGAACGCAAGGTCTCTTCCGAAATCCTCCGAAATCCCCTCCGATATGATCCTTGATGACAAAACAGCAAACTCTGGAAAAGACATATGTAACCTATTTGACTAAACAATTCTCTTCTCTATTTACCATTTCAGCTCAGATGTCTCTTTCCAAGATTCACATATCTGAACGTGAGATTGGCAAAATTCTTAAATCATTGGAAGGGTAAGGGTGCGGGACCCGATGGTATACCACCCATTTTTATAAAAAAGACCCAAAAAAATCTTACATTGCCTTTAAAAATTATTTTCAACAGATCTCTGGAAACCTTTACTTTTCCCGATGTCTCGAAATCCGCCAATATTCTCCCCATATTTAAAAAAGGAGCCAAGAACGACGTTCGAAATTATCGACCAATATCCCTGTTAAATACATTCTCCAAAATCTATGAAAGTATAATATGTCCAACTCTCAAACTACCCGAAAAATATTATATTGGTTGACCAACATGGATTCTGTCGGAACAGGTCTACTGTCTCTAATCTGGTCAATTATATTTCATATATATCTGAATGTGTTGACAATAGACATCAAGTGGACTCAATATACACTGACTTTAGCAGTGCCTTCGACAAAGTAGACCATAATCTCCTAATATTAAAACTATGTGGGTACGGAGTCCATAACTCCTTACTCTCGTGGTTCAGATCGTATCTTGCAAAGTTCAACGAGTTGCATTAAAGGGCTATACCTCAGATCCTTTTATAGCTACGTTGGGAGTGCCGCAAGGATCTCATCTCGGATCTATCCTTTTTCCCTGTTTATAAACGATATAACTTGTAACATTTGCTACAGCAAATGCTCCATATTTGCTGATGATCTTAAGCTTTATCGGGAAATCAGAACAAATGAGGATAGTCGTCTATTACAAGAGGATCTAAACTCTCTACAAGAGTGGTGTACCAAAAATAGAATGATCCTCAATGTCACTAAATGTGCACACATAAAATTCACCCGCAAAAAGACCAAATTAAAAACTGAGTATTTTATGTACAGTCAGTTACTCCACGAGGTGTCAGTCATTCGTGATCTTGGGGTTACGATTGATGATAAACTAACATTCAAGGAACATCAGAACCAAATAGTCTCTAGATCGTGGAAGTCGTTGGGTTTCATCAAGCGTAACACTACCAATTTTAGAAGAACCGAGTGTATCATTACATTATATAACGCGCTGACTCAGAGTATCCTTGAATATGCAGTCTCGGCATGGAACCCGCACTATAAATCACATATCGCATGAATAGAGCGAGTCCAACGCTCCTTCACGAGGTACCTCGCTTTTAAGGATAAATCCTGCCCTTATAGAGCTGACTACGAAACACGTCTAAAACATTTTAAAATCCAACCCCTTGAAAAACGAAGGCTTGTGGCTGATCTAACAGCATTGTATAAAATTGTCCACTGCACTTCAGACTCTCCCAACTTGTTGAACCAGATTAACATACATGTTCCTCGCCGTCCTCCCAGATTTCCCCTAAAAACACCTTTATACCAAGCTTTTCCAAAAGTAATCTTGGCAAATACTCCCCAATTAGTCGATTTATTAATTATTATAACAATTTGACCTTGACATTGATATTTTTCACGACACTTTATCTAGTTTTAAGAAGAAACTTTATTCCATGTAATAAATTGACTGTAACGGTAACTTTATGGATGAAATGTTTTTAATCTTTTATTTAATTCAATATATTTATATTATTTATTTAATCTTTAAATTATCTGTGTTGTATAATAAGATCTAATTTAATTGTAATTACATAATTTAATTTTATTGTTCCTAATTTATTAACTTAATCTAAATTAACTGTATAATATTATTATTCATTCCTAAACTCTGTCTTAATATTCTTTGTTTTGGTACTTAAATATTTAAAAAAAAATGTATATTGACCGGATAATCTTTAATGCTGTATATGCCTATAATTAAGTATTGGATTAGAACTAGACATTATTGTATTGTATATCAATAAACAAATAAATAAATATATAAAAATTCACAAGCAAGCAATGCCACCACTAATCACATACCACCACACAAGACTGAAATACTATTCTCGACGTACGTTTCGCCCCGACACCGGAGCATCTTCAGGAGATGTCGACTTTACAATGCAAGATTGTCTAGATTTACTAGACAATCTTGCATAGTAAATTGTGGTGGCATTGCTTGTTTGTGAACTTGGCTTTCTTGCTTGGTTTGGAAGGTAAACGGTGCTTCGCTTATATGCAGTTACAAGCGAAGCTCCGTTTACCTTGCTGCTTGACAATACAGAAATTTTTCTGTTGGCGGATTATAGCAAAATAATTGTAATCTTTTCTTGCTAAATCATGAACTTCCGCAAAGTAAAGCCTGATTCTATCCAAATGTATTATCACCAAACGTACGGCTGACGGCCGCTGGAGTCGCAAGGTTCTAAAGTGGAGACTGCGTCTAGGCAAACGGAGTGTGGGGCGCCCCCCGGCTAGGTGAGTGGCTGGCATCAAATGGAGCCAAGCCAAGGATAGGCAATCGCCAAAAAGCCATTTAATGAAGATGAAGATGTCAAATTAAAAAAAATACGCTACAAGTTTAAATAAATAAATAAATCTTATTTGGAATTACCAAGGACGCAGTTAATATACAAAAACAAAATTACTTCGTCAAAACTTAGGAACATGACACAAAAATAATTCTAAAAAAGGCATCTATGTTATGGTGTAACAGCGATGATTTTCAGGCCATCCCTAAAAGATTTCGACGCCCCATTAATAGTAAGGTAATTGTAGTACTGTAATTTCACCTAGATAGTAAGTGATGATACATTGTAAGATGGTAGTGGGCTAACCTGGCAGAGGTATGGCCGATATATTGATATCAGTTTGTGGTACGTCTCCGTTGGTAGGGTAAAGGGTAGAAACTATCGATTGCCAGAGCCTCCAACTAGACTGGACCAGAGACCAATTTAGTAACTATAAAATAAATTAACACAATTAAAAAATAAATGTAAAATGTATGTAAAAATTTAAATGTATAGCCAGTGTAACTCGGGAGGATCTAAGGAATACCCCATACATGCCAATTTATACAGGCATTTAGAAGCTATGGTGGAATAAAGAAACTCACATACATTCATGTTGAAAACATACACTCCTTTTCGTGTAGTTGCTTCTGTACCATATTGCTTCTGATGGGGATCCAGCCCGGGACTTCCCACTTATAAGACTGCACTTTTAACGATGACCTGAAAGAAGTGTGAAGGTCTAGCCTCACTAAAGAGGCGCGGTGTGGCGCGGTACATAGCGGCAAGTATTCTTTATATAATTAAGTCGCAGTGCATCTCCGTGAAGCGTCGCTTAAGTGGGCCCAGCTCCATACAAACTCATACAAAGAATATTTGACGCTACGTGCCGCGTCGCGCTGAGCATCTGGAGCGGGGCTAGACCAAGATTTAGACCGTCAAGAAGCGGGTGGGTGAGGAAAGCGTAGGACAATGTTTGGTTGCGCGCTCTCGAAATGCCCAGCAGGCTGATGGAATGAATGAAAGAGCGTAGAAGAACATACCTTATGCGTATTCTGATACTTTTTACTTTTACTTAGACATGGAATTGAGCAATATAAAATGAGTGAACATTGATAAAAATTCAGTCATGTAAAAATAAATAGCACATAGACATGACATGAAAGAATGTTTTGGTGCTTCAATTCTCTGCATACTACTCTTCGTGGTACAACTCAACCTACATTCCGCTTCATAAAAACCCCATCCAGGGCGCACTGATAGACAATTTTCCCCGTATTTTCTCTATATTTCGCGCCACTCCAATGTTGCTCTATGATTAATGAAAATGAAAATGAAAATGAAAATGTTTATTTTCCAAAAACAACTTATGACAATTTTTCCTTATATCCAATGGTACCCACACTAGGTACTCCTGTATCGTGGGTACCTATGTCGCATTAACAAATAAAGATTTACAGAAGTTAATTGTCGCTCGGTATTTTAACAGCATTTTTGTTGCATTTTTAAAAGTAGCATAATTTCTAATATTAACA
The DNA here is from genome assembly GCA_964035005.1 of Erebia palarica. Taxonomy (NCBI): domain Eukaryota; kingdom Metazoa; phylum Arthropoda; class Insecta; order Lepidoptera; family Nymphalidae; genus Erebia; species Erebia palarica. Next base: position 41,106,359 of record OZ035983.1, read on the forward strand.
ATGAATAATGATGAGTGCCCTTAAGTTAAATGTAAGAAAAGTTTTTCCGTTGCGTCGTAATTCAATGAAGCGAGCCATGGTAAAATTTTAGCTTTTGCTTGTTTTACGGAACAGTGCTTAATGTCGCATGCGCTAACTACTTTATTGTAAATAAATGACTCTACGTAAGGACTAAATCGTCTAGCAAAACAGGATTTAATTTTGGGTATAGGAATCTTAAATACACGTCGTTTTAGTAAAATGTTGTATTCTTTTGAAGAAATTACTGACCGATGTACTTTAAGAGCTAGTTTTACAATATATAATTGACGCACCGTAAGGACTTTGCATTCCTGATAAAGTCGGTCTGTGGGATATTTGAACGGTTTTTTTAGCATGGTTTTAATTACTGAGCGTTGAGCTCGTTCAAGCTGAATGATATGTGTTTTCGCGGCACTACCCCAAGAAGTTATACAGTAAGTGATAAGAGACTGACAGAGGGCAAAGTATTCGGACCGTAAGGTGTCTGGTGATGCTGAATGCCGAAGAAGTTTTATAATGTTTATAATTTTGCGTACGCGACCTGAAAGAGAGTTTATGTGTGCTTTAAAGTTTAAATTTTTATCGATTAGGATGCCCAAATATTTTACAACATCAGTTTTGGTCAGCGCCACACAGTTACATTGGTTTCGGTCATATTCACAGGTATGCAAGTTTAATTTTAATGTTGGGCTAGGGGCAGAAATAGCCGTTTTATGAAAACAAATGTAGTTTATTTTTAATGAGTTAAGCGTAAGGAGATTATGACGCAGCCATGCGGATACACGTCTCATTCCTAATTCAGCCTTACTAAACACCTCTGGCCAGGTAGATCCTTCATAAATGATTGCTGTTTCATCTGCATGACAAACTATTTCGCTATCAACATTAGTATGTATGTCATTTATATACATAATAAAAAGTGAAGGTTCAAGAATGCTCCCTTATGGCACACCAAAATTGACTGTTTCCTGACCACTCTCATGATCACCAACTCTAGCACACTGTTTTCTACCTGTCAGGTAGCTTCGAAACCAGTCAAGTGCTACTCCTCTTACACCGAACTGAGATTCGAGCTTCTTTAGGAGAATTGGAATCGAGACAGTGTCAAATGCCTTGGACAGATCTAGAAATATAGCAATAGTGGTTTTATGAGCATCCAAATGAGCAGCTACTGTAGATGTAAGCAGGGTGACAGAATCTTCCGTCGACTTTCTACTTCTAAAGCCGAATTGCCTCGAGGAGATGAGGTATTTGCTTCAATAAATTTAGTAAGTCTTTTACTAACCACCTTCTCAAGTAATTTTGAAAATGCTGTCAGTAATGAGATCGGTTGGTAGTTTTGTGGGGAGTCCTTAGGTCCGTTTTTATAGATTGGTTTGATACACGCCATCTTCCAATTGTCAGGGAAAATACCAGTCTGCATACTCAAATTCAATATGGCAGCTAATGGTGATATGATGATATCCTTAATTTCTTTTAAAAGAACATTACTTAAGCCATCAATACCCGAGGCTTTACCATTTTGCAGTGCTAAAATAAGAGACTCTAACTCGTACTCATCAGTTGGTTGCATAAAGAAAGAGTTGAGCATTAGATGTTTTGGCATAATCCTTGCTGCTAACTCTTTCTCCTCGGTGTGAAGATCGTGAAGAATAGTATTAGCCAGACTCAGTCCTACTGTTGAGAAGTAGCTATTGCACTTGTCTAGAGAATGTTTAGCGTCAATCGCACCTTCGGTCTTCAGTAATTAGTAAGGGTCTTGTTTGTTTGTAGGAAAATGGCAGATATCCTTTATTGATCTCCAAAGTTTTTTGGGATTTTTTATATTCGAGGATAAGGTATAATTATCGTATTTTGTTTTAATTTTCCGTAGTAAATCATTACAGAAGTTACGACACCGAGTGTAAATGATTCTTTTGAGTAAGTCATTCGGATATTTCCGTGCTTGCATGTGCAGGTGGTCTCTATGTCTCATGCAACGGATTAGTCTGGGGGTGATCCAGGGCTTAATATTATTTTCTTTGCGATTAACTCTCACTTTGCGTGTGTGTGTGTTAATAGTCTGTAATAGTCGGAGACTAAAGGTGTTAACAGTTTTATTAAGGTCATCGGGGTCAAATATTTCAGACCAGTCTATTTCACGGAGGTCTTTTCTGATCGCCTCTAAGTCATGCTTCATCCTAACTCGGTTTAGTGTCTTTAAGCTGGGCATGGATAATGAAAGGCCTAGTATAACAATATCATGACTGGCAGTATAGGAATCTATTTTAGGAATTATCGAGAAGGCATCCAGCCAGCATTCCGTTAAGATAATTATGTCAAAAGTTATATCAAATCTCTTCAGAGTTGTTAAAAAATTATTAAAGTTTTTATTTAAGCTTCTTATATTGAGGTTAAGTATTTTAAAATTATAATCCTGCGCTATAGACATCTCAAACTGTTCCGGTTCCTGTACTGTGTGGCAGTTTATACATAATGTGTCTAACTCTTTATCTATCATGAGACTATCGCCCGTTACTTACATTTCCTTTGAAAATTGAATTATCTTGGCAGTAATTGATTTTTAAACCACCACACAAGTATAAAAACTTAGTTATACCTATGTATAGAAATGCTTTGTAATATATTTGCTCGCTAAAAGAATTCAAAAATTTTAAACGCGCAAACATAATACTTGATTTTTCTAATACATACTCTAGGGCTAAATGTTGTTTACCAGAGGAAAAATTCTTATTAAATTTAAAGTTATTACAAAAACAATTAATAATTGCAACAATGAAAACTAATAAGTTAAGTTGAGAAACATTTCTTAAACTATTTACTATTAAATACAACCAGAGTGTTAAATAAAGCCTATTACTAAGAGTTAACAACAAAGAGGACTTAGCAGAGTCCAGCGTTCTAATATAGCCGTTGATATTGTGGATACCAGGGTTTTCAGGATTTACTCCGAGGGGTGGAACAAATTGCAGCGAGATCATCATAGTTACGAACAGAACGAGCAGGCTTGCCTTCAAATTGCCTGACGAAGATTGCACCCTGGGAGCACCAACAATACGAAAAGCCCATTTCTTTGGTTTTCTTGCGAGCTTCACGAAAAAGCTCTCGGTTGTGTTTCGTCAATCGCTCGTTGTAAAATATCTTTTGAGGCGCTCCAGGTATATCAATATCTGAACTGGTTATATTTCGTCTAGTTTTTGCTGCTTTAACTATTTGGTCCCGTTTGGCTCTGCGTAAAAGGCGCACGATTACTGGTCTAGGAAATTTCGTCTTACCGTCCGCGGTGGCAGCAGGCTTGCCACGGGGGCCGACCCGGGTTACCCAGTCAATGCCATGCTCATCCAGCTCAACACCTACTTTTCCGACAGGTAGGAGGGCAATATGATGGAGGTTTTCGTTGTTAGTCTCTGGTATGCCGGATAATTCCAGTTAATTTCGTAGATGGTTTTGAGCCTGACTATTTAGCTCTAGTTGCAAGTCTTTTACTGTGGCTTTTAAGATATCGGTATGCTGTTCTCTGGCTTCCAACTGCTTAATTCGGCTATCATTATTAGCTATTGCGGATCCTAGCTCATCCTGTCTTTTCTCGCAGCTGGATAGCGACGATATGGCATTCTCGAGCTGCTTTTTTAACGAATAAATTTCCTGAGTCAGCAAACGAACTTCACTGGTCAGTTCTTTTACCTCGGCGCTAGAAGCGGCGTCGGGGACTGTGTCGGACTTTTTTCGAAGGGTAATATTATCTTCAGCCGGTCTGAGGGGTGTTGAACTATTATCTCCGCCTTTTCTTTGTAATGAACAGCAGTCTGGACATCTCCAGTTGGAATTTTTTTCACTAGATAGCCCTGACAGATTTATGCATAAACAGCAAAGATATTTTTCGCATGTGGCTGACCAACATTTTATTTTATTCAAGTCCTTAGCATTTTTTAAACAGCCGTGGCACTTCATTTCTCAGAGTAAAATTCACTCAATAGCTTTTATACAAGTTATAGACTCAGGGAGTAAAGCGTCGCGATGTGGCGCCTCGCTTCTTTTAATCTTTGACCAAGTGGTGCCGTGTGCACCGAGCGAATAGAAGGCGATACAATTCACGCGAGGATGACACTTGTGTCGCAAACTTAACCGTGAGAGTCGCTTGCACGGGGCACAATACACAGTCACGTACTGGTCAGCTGATTCACTGTAAACTAACTTTATTTTAACTTTAAACTTTTTATTTAGGCTATAATATGGTGTAATGTATACAAATCCTTTTTTATAGAAGTCTTTTATATACTTTTATGTTCACTTTTAGTCGATCACAGCGTTATTAATTGATAAAAATTCAATATTTGTAAAGAGGTTTAACAGTTCAATTTTAACACGTTGACCGAGCGTCAAAGAATGTGAGAATGTTTTACTCTGACTATACAAAGTAATCTTTACGAGAGTCATCAAAGAGCGTTTAGCTATTCTCGACTTGTAACTTAAGAAGCAAACTGATAGATATTTCAACATTGCCTTTACATAGTAACGAAACTTGCAACTTGTTACTGTCATAGTTCACTGCAAAATTTTCTCTTGAATTATTTTATTTACAAATCAAGACACGCGGAAGCGTGTCCAGCCAAAGTTCAAAAAAACTGGCGAGCAGCACCGTGTGTAATATTACACGAACCATTTGCAGCCACTTTTGACCCCTTCATAACTCAAAAACTATTTCACATAAACATGTCAAACTTGGCGCATATATTGAGACCCGTGAGATACATATGTGCTCCAAATTTCATAAGCACACCTCAAATGGTTATTTAGATATAAACGTACAAAAATCGTCATTTTTATGATCTACCTAGGTATAGATCAAAACTCTGACACGGGGCATACTACCATTGCTTAAAGCCGTATTATTTTAATATTGTTGACGTTTATGTTGTAGTGTTATAATCATTATTTTAAGGACGTCAAAGTACGTGACATTCAACCGTTATTTTGAAACAATACTGCTTTAAGCGGTGGTAGTAACTCCTTAACTATTGAAAATGACACCTAATTATTATTTTAATGTAAATAATAATGAATAATAATATAGTTGCATTAAAACCTTACCTTCGTATTCATACATTTTGTGCAACGAAACGTCATTGACAGAAAAGAAGAAGAAACGTATTTGAAGTCGTCAGTTCAAGCTGTCAGTCATTGTGATTTGTATTCATTGTGTATAGTGGTTTTAGTGATATCGACTGTTTACCGTGCTTGTTTTCAATGTTTCACAAAAAACTATTGATTTTGAACTTTTGCAATCAAAATTGATGAGATGTAGAAATGTGCTGTAGAGGTAGTCTGACCATAGATGTAATCTGTCAATGTCAGTGTAACTCTAGGTATACTATATATTTTTTCTTGAGAATTCTCGTCTTTAATTATCTTGTACAATGAGTCGTACAATAGAATTACTGGTGGGTGACACACTGACCTTACACCGAATAATAAGTACCTACTAATATAAAACGTAAACTAAACTAATAGAAAAGTCCTATTACAGTGTAAAGGATTATTTGAATGATAGCAAGGCATGGGTATGAATTGTTACAGCGGCTGATTATGTAATGTTATATTATAAGTACATATATATAATTTTAAATATTTGTGAGATGGTGATAATAAAAAAAAAGCGGAGTTTATTGCGGGCTCTTCTCAGACCAGGGCACGTTTGGAACCCTCGTAGCTTTAGTTTTAAGATATCGTAGTTAATTATCACCATCACGTCTTATGCTCTGTAAGCATGACGTTCAGAAGGTGTACTTTGTAGGTACATATTTTGAATAAATATGTTTTGAGTTTGAGATTGAGTTCAATAATTTCTGTACAAAAAGTAATGATATCCCATCAAAAACATAAATGTAAAATGAGAGCCAAGTTCAAAATTGTGATATATATGCCTTGGTTGTTTACTTCAGCGACAAAAGAAGTGAGATCTAAATGGGTGCCAAGTTCAATGGTCAGTCCTGCAATTTATTTATAACAACATATAATATTTTATAACAACTTAAAATATCATTTCTTCTTATAACTTAGTATAAAATGTTGAAGACTAAGGCTTTGGCTTGGCTAGTTTCCATATACGAATTATTATTAAGTGGGTACCTTAAAGTACAGTTTCTACCAGCAAGCCAAATTTTCGGAAGAATAAAATAAGAACTTACAGCTTTACAACTTGTGAACGCTATAATTCGTAAATGAAAACTAGCCAAGCCAAAGCCTTAGTCTTCAACATTTTATACTAAGTTATAAGAAGAAATGATATTTTAAGTTGTTATAAAATATTATATGTTGTTATAAATAAATTGCAGGACTGACCATTGAACTTGGCACCCATTTAGATCTCACTTCTTTTGTCGCTGAAGTAAACAACCAAGGCATATATATCACAATTTTGAACTTGGCTCTCATTTTACATTTATGTTTTTGATGGGATTCCCTGTTACATAATTCCCTATTATTGAAACGGTATTTATTTTTCTTTAAGATGATGCCCACGACAGATTTAGGATTTTTTAAATTGTCTTGGGAACTCTTTGATTTTCCGAGATTAGAGTACTAAATGAGAAATACATGCTACACCTGTAATAAAATTCGTCAAAATCAGTTTGGCAAAGAAAGGTAGAAAGTTAGAAGAAAGACAGTCATATGGACAGCACTTCTGCATTAATATTATTAGTTTGGACTCTGCACTATTTCGTACGGCATCAGCTTGTTGAATTCATATATTTTATAAAATTTTCATGACTTCAATACGTTTTTATCAGAATAGAAATCTCAAATGATTTCATAATAATATTTCTTGCAGCTTCTTCCTTTTATGAATCCATAACCTATTTCTATTTCACTATGCAAACAATATTTTAAGTTCAATTCATTGTGGTCTTTGAACTGGAATTTTTAATCTCGCCGCGGACGGTTCGAATGCATTAAAAATATAAATCCACGTCTGCAACATGGACATTTGCGTGAATGAAAAGTTAACTACTTCAGAAAATATAAACCCCGTTATTTCTTGCACAGAAGAATATTTTGTTACAATAGGGAAAAACTTGTTTACATTACAGGCTGCATCTGATGGGGTCCAGACAGCAATCAAGCTAGAATATAACAAGGGATAGGCGCCAGCGGGTGTTAATATTTATCTTATTTAAATGAAACTAGATGATGCCTACGATTTCGTCCGCGTGGATTAAGGTTTTTGATTCCCGTGAGAAATCCTTGATATTCCGGGATAAAAAGAAGCCTATCTATGTCTTTCCCCGGGATGCAACTTACATTTGTACCAAATTTCATCAAAATCGGTTGAAAATATAGAGGCCGGGAAATCGTAGCAGACAGACAGACACACTTTCGCATTTAGCATATTGATTAATTGATGTCAAAAAGAGCACAGTGTACCAATTTTGAATTCTTGCTAGTGTGTAGATTTGTTCGGTATGTTCCATAGAGGTAGTACACGTTATACTGATGTTCTCTTATACTGAAGGTCTTTTATAGATATTATATGCTCCGAAAATATGATAAAACGCCATGAAGAATAATCAAGTTATAATTATTACAAGACTTAATGCATTAATGTAAGATTTTATGCATTTTTATTACACTACTCCGACTCTACTGTTGATAACTGTGGGTACTTAAAAAAATATTGTTTAGTAGTAGGCAGTCCTTTTTTTACGCATGTTGTGGTCATTTCAAGTGGGTTTCAATGTCATGTATATCATTATTGTAAGTTTGAGTTTATATAATAATTGTAACCAAATTAGTGGTCCAATTAAAAAATATAAAAAAATAATTTCACATATTTTGATTAAGTAGTCGCCGTTTCTTTATCAGCCAATGAGCCCGCATACGCCCGTCACTCGCACCGAACGCAAAGTGAGTCGACAGTTGATTGCGTTCGTCCTGAATTTTAAGAACACCGTGTTGTCCCGCGTTTTGCATTTACAACACAGAATTCATTAGTGGGCGCTTTGAGCACACGTCACGCAAACGAACGCCTTATTATTAAGCATCTAAAGGCGTAAATAGTCTGTACGTCACATGATGATTTACATGAATCAGGCGTAGCTTTAGTTTTATGTGTTTTTGTGTCATTAAATTGTGTACAGAGGAATGTATAGGTACTCCTGTTAGGCTGCTTTTCCACAAGGGATATATTTTGTGAAATATAGGCAAAGAATCACTTTGTTTTCATAGTTCAGGGGGCTTAAAGCGATTCCCACGAATTCTTCCGCGTAGATTATTTAAAGATTAAGTTTATTTTTATACGACTGCCTGAAAAAAGGAGTATATTGTTTTCAGGGTTCATGTATGTATGTATGTATGTATGTGAGTTTGTATATTCCACCATAACTTCTATACGCCTGAACCGATTTTGATAAATGAGGTATCGTTAGAATCCCTAGCTTATTCCGGATGGCATAGGCTAGTAAAATTAAAAAAAAAATATGTGGTGACCATGGTCAGGTAAAGTTGAAAAAAAAAATCGAAAATAAGATTAACTATATAATCATCATCTAGAAAATGATGAGTAGATTCCAAAAATATAACACTATAGTTCAATATCCAGTGATTCACAAAAAATATCATTCAATAAAAATGTGAATAAGATTCCAAAGGGTATGCAAATCGCTTCTTATGGAGGTAAACTCCAAAAATAATATATATGGCAGGGCAGTCGTATTTTTTAATTCGTTAAATTAATTTCTCTTTAATTTTCGGGATAAAAGTAATAAGATTGGCCGTTAAAGCTTAGCACACATACTCGCATTTAATATACTAGTATGGATTAATTTAATATTTGTTGACGCTCTTATTACAAATTAAGCTTTATTTTAGGGACGTCAGGGTACTCATTCATAAAAAAAAAAACATACTGTAGTGAGCCTGCTATCATCTTATCATTTAATATTGCACGAAAACAATCTACAAAGGCTAACGTAACACCTAGAGGCGTTCTCTTCCAGTTAACCTCTGGTAGCGAGGAAATGGTGATAAAACAGAGAAAAAGGTTGGGAGCAAAGAAACATTTCGTCATCGCAAATTTATAGACATTCACGAGCTTGTCATATACTTTTAGTGTCTTCTCTGGGATGCGCTTCCTTCCATGGGATCGTTTGATTTCCTTTCATTGTCTTCCTCTGAAACATCAAACGAGCCTCAAAAAACCACTGGTTCCAGCTAGGCGGCGCAAGATCACGGCATGCGGAAGTCTTTGCGAGAGACTTATGTCCAGCTGTAGACGTCTAGACAGAAGAACAAGAGGCTTTGCTTTAGCTTCGACTACGAGCTACCCGATCATATCTGGTGGGAATGCAGCTTTATCATGTCATCGTGTGGCTTTGTATAGGGTTCACATGTTTAATGTTGCAGACCATTTATTATTCTTTGTGTAGAAAACATGAATGTATATTGTATTTAACACGATGTGGCAATTGTGTATGTGGTTTTTGCTCTCACTTTGGAAGATATCGTTTTTGATTTCAAAACAAGTTAAATTGGATGCAGGTCTCTTAAATAACATTTTATTGTTTTGGATTATGCAGGCTAGGGACTTGGCGAATGTCAACTGTTGAGTGTGTGTGTTGTGGCCGATTGAGCACGAATACTAAGATAACTAATTAAGCACCAATGCGCGTTATTGTAATATCAGACGTATTTGTAAAGCATTGTGGTTTAATTTACGTTGGTTAGGTGCTCTCGAGATATTATGTTACTATGACCATAATCATCTATATCCATCGACGGTCCATTACTGAATTCGGATCTCGTTTCAAAATAAGATCTCAAGATTATATCATAGCCCACCACGCTGGCTTAGAACGGAATGGCAGACTTCACATACAAGGAACATTAAAGATAACTGACATGTTTCTTCAAGATGTTTTCCTTCGTTTTTGTAACAAAAATTATTATATTTATTAAATCAAAAAACATACAATCAACATGATGCACAATAATCAAAAGTACAATTTTACATATTAACTCAATATCACGCATTAAAATATACATAACATGAATCGATACATCATAAAAAAACTTGTTTAGAACTTAATTTAGTTAATTGGTTTGTTGAACTTAATTCAGAAAAAGTAGTTGCGTTCCCAGGACTGGACGTTCTCTTGACCCCTGAATAGTAACGCTGATAGGCTTTAACCACTAGATAATATAAATAAATAAAATAAAAAATAAAAAAAGCATTTTATTTCTTCAGATAGTTTACAAATAATGGAGAATATAACTAGAAATAAGTGTACAAAATTAGGAAATTAATGAATAGTACATTACATCGCGAGACCGGGAATTACGCGTTTTCTGGTCGAGTGTTAGTTAGACGGCCGAGCTACGTGAGGCCGGCTATATACGAGACCAGAAATGCTTTTTTTTAATATATTTTTTTGCGTTGTGAGTGCTGAACGCGTAATACGGTAGAGTTCCAAATTTAAACTATTTAGGCCAAAGAACATTATAACAAGTTACAAGATATTCAGGAAGAAAGATTCCAAATTCAAACTACAGATATGTAATGAAAATACATACATTCTTTACTGGCCTAGGCCGGGAAGTTTAACTTTCGAACTCATTTACAGGGTATGAAATGTGCACATTTCATATCATTTTTTAGAAAAAACTATTTTTAGAACTAGTTTTATGTATATAGTAGTATGAAGAACACTTTACAGTGAATGAACTAGAATTTTAATTCGCTATAATCCGCTACAGTAGACAAATCTGTGTGGTACAGTGCGTGTCTTTCACCTGCAGCATGCGACATCCAACACCCAGCAATTCGCACAGGCACAACACCACACCACACAAATCCTCCAAATCACTCTCAACGTACGTTTCACTCGGACACCGGAGCATCTTCAGGAGATGTTGACTCGACAATGCACGATTGTGAAGATGGACTTCCGCAAAGTAACGCCTGCTTCTATTCAAACCCTTTACAGGTCAAGGCCTCCTCCAGAGAAACCCATTTCGCCCTATCTTTGGCTATGGTCATCCAGTTCGATCCCGCCACTTTTTATACGACTGCCTGAAAAAAGGAGTACCTATATTGTTTTCAGGGTTCATGTATTTATGTATGTATGTATGTGAGTTTGTATATTCCACCATAACTTCTATTGGCCTGAACCGATTTTGATAAATGAGGTATCGTTAGAATCCCTAGCTTATTACGGGTGACATAGGCTAGTAAAATTAAAAAAAAAATTATGGGGTGACCATGGTCACGCATTAAAGACTAAAGTTTCGAAAATAAGATTAACTATACAATCATCATCTAGAAAATAATGACTAGATTTCAAAAATATATAACACTATAGTTCAATATCCAGTGATTCACAAAAAATATCATTAATAAAAATGTGAATAAGATTTTAGTTTAACTAGATTAATTTAGATCTTTAACTTTTTAGTTCGTTTTTTGGCAGGGCAGTCGTGTTTTCTTTAAAAAATTACTTGTTTGATGTCATTTTCCCAACGATAATGCGGCCTACCTCTACCACGTGTACCTTTTGGGCCAGGCCAACTCGTCACTGTGAATGTCCATCGTTCATCCATCCAGAGATAATATATCTACATAGATACCGAGATAAAATTATTTGTGTATGATTATGAAATGAAATGAAATTATTATTTTTTTCCCTGGTCTAGCCTGGTGGGAGGCTTCGGCCGTGGCTAGTTACCACCCTACCGGCAAAGATGTGCCGGGAAGAGATTTAGCGTTCCGGTACAATGCCGTGTAGAAACCGAATAGGGGTATGGGTTTAATTAACTGCCATGCCCCTAACAGGTTAGCCCGCTACCATCTTAGACTGCATCATCACGTACCATCAGGTGAGATCGGAGTCAAGGGCTAACTTGTAGTGGATAAAAAAAAAGAAGTAATTAAGTATGTATTAGCGAGATATTATATTATGTGCCTACGTCTCTACTATTTGGTTTTAATAACACCGATCTCAAATCGATCAATGCGAAGGGACCAACTTACACGATCCGGCAGAGCTCAAATTTCTTAAGAGCTGATTTATTAAAATAATAACTAACTGTCCCTGTGGATTGAGGTTTTTGGAACGAAGTTCCTTATCGCGCGTTGCGAAAGGGGGCTAGACGGAAAAATTAAGACCAAAAGTTGTAACGACACTTTTTGCTATAGTTGTAAGCCGTGCGGCGTGCGCGTGTTTCTCTGTCTGTCTCTCTCTCTCTCTCTCTCATAGAAAGCAAGCCAGTTATTTTCGTTTCGTCTTCCTATTTCGCATTGAACAGTGTGGTGTCGCGACGATTATTTTTGTCGCGCGTTGCGAAATTGTTGAGTGTATACAGGTTCAAGGGACACCCGTCCCGTCCCGTCCCGTCCCGACGTCCCTTGACACCTCTCAAGTTATTTTGTTCCCGCGGGAACTTTTTAATATTCTGGGATAAAAAATAGCCTGTGTGTTATTCCAGACTATAATATATATATATGCCAAACTTCATCCAGATCTGTTAAGCCGTTCTGGCGTGGTTGAGTAACAAACATCCATCCATCCAAACTTTCGCATTTATAATAATAATCTTATATATAAAATTCTCGTGTCACAATGTTAGTTACCATACTCCTCCGAAACGGCTTGACCGATTTTAATGAAATTTTATATGCATATTCAGTACGTTTGAGAATGGGCTACTGTTTGTTTTTAATACCCCTAAAACACCTCAATCCACGCGGACGGAGTCGCGGGCATCAGCTAGTACTATATAATATTATATAGTTTAGTATATAGTTTAGATAAATCTATTCTATGGCCTAGTATTTGGAAAATATAACCCAATACTAATAAACCATTCTGATATAATGCAAAAGTGTGTCTGTCAAAAGGCAGACGGACACACATTTTGTTGGAACAGAGAGAGGTTGTATCCCAGAGCCAATGCTATATTATCCCGCATAAGTTGTAGCAAAAGTGATGATAGTCGTTCAACTCAAGGGAGAGTAGAGTTAACTATATAGTAGAGACAACTATAGATCTCCAATATTTAGGTACGCAGTAAGTAGTTATTTAGAGTTATTGTTACATAAAATACGCTTGCCTTAAAACGAAGCCTTCCAAATTTTCAGTCTATAAAAAAGAAAAAATGTTATTTTATGATGAATTAGATTAATACTGAAAAAAAATGAGCAAAGACGACACGAATTTTCGATGGCTAAGTATAGTCCGCGCGCGAGCTCAGAGGAATCTTAAGGAATGACCTAGAGTTGTTTAAAGTGCTAAATAATACTGCTATTGCAAAATTGCACGCGTTAAGCTCGAAACTAGTGCTGGGAGCGAGCTGGATATGGAGTGACGATCGGAGGTGGCGTACAGCCGCCGTTTTTTCAGACCCCGATTACTCCGAGCTCGTGCGCGGACTATACATGAAATACTAATCCTATAAAATATATACTATGAAAAAGAAAACGTTATGTTATGATGAATAAGATTAATAATCAAGACAAATGAGCAGAGACGACACGAGTTTTCGATGGCTAAGTACAAGTTAATTCGTTAAACTTTGTCGGACGTTTTTGCGAGAGGGGAAGTTCGCACAAAGTTAGTTTTCGAATTCGCTTTTTATATTGTCAGATATAGTCCGCGCGCGAGCTCTGAGGATCCCTATCAAATGTTTAAGTAAAGACCTAGAGTTGTTTAAAGTGCAAAACAATACTGCTATCGCAAAATTGACACGCGTCAAGCTCGAAACTAGTGCTGGAAGCGAGCTGGATATGGAGTGACGATCGGGGGTACAGCCGTCGTTTCTTCAGAGCTCGTGCGCGGACTAATTTGTCGGACGTTTTTGCGATAGGGGAAGTTCGCACAAGCTTAGTTTTTGAATTCGCTTTTTATATTGTCAGGTATGTGTCCTTTGTCGCTATGATGACAATAATTGTTATCTCTTTTTCTGCGTATTTTTTTTGAGATAACTTCCTTTTAACATGTCTTGTTTATCATGACGAATGTAATATTTTATAAGTATGAATATTATATAATTACAACCGCAGATTGAATAATAGTTATATTACTACTTATGGAGAATAGTATGATTTCGTCCGCAGGCTTCCAATGTAAAAAAATATTACTTATTTATGATCCTGCTACATTGAGTTGATACTTAATTTATGATTATAACTAGCTGGTGCCCGCGCCTTCATCCGCGTGGTATGAGGTTTTTTCGGTTGCCGCGGGAACTCTTTCATTTTCCGGGATATAAAGTAGCCTATGTGTTATTCCAGACTATAATCTAGTTCTGTCCCAAATTTCATCTAGATCCGTTCAGCCGTTCTGGTGTAATTGAGCAACAAACATCCATCCATCCATCCATACATCATCTAAATCTTTTTAATAATTAAAACACAATTTTGAACAGAACAAGACACAATCCCAGCAAATCCGTGACAATGACGATCCGATTGCGCGGACAATCAATCAAGACGTGAAACAATTAAATCAATGGGCTCACAGACCTGGGGGCTGGGTGTTAACCCTCCACTGACGAGGGTGCCTCTAATCGAAGATAAACTCGTCCTTCGGTACGTTGACTTTCCTTAGCTCGCTAAAGCTTGCTTCTGGAATTTTCCTCGTAATTATATCTCACTGGATGATGCCCGCAACTTCGCGTGAATTTAGTTTTTTAATTCCCGAGGGAACTCTTCCATTTTCCGTGATAAAAAGTACAACTTCCCTAAGAATTAAATTTCATCAAACTCGATTGAAAAGATATGGACCGTTAAAGCTTAGCAGACAGAAAGATGGATAGATAGCCAGACAGACATACACACCTTCGCATTTATAATATTAGTACGGAATACAGAGTCGTCGTCGTCGTCTACCGATAGACGTCCACTGTTGGACATAGGTCTCCTGTAGGGTCCTCCACAAGCCACGGTTTTGCGCCACCTATATTCAGCGACATGAGCGATACCTGGATCCACCTGGATACAAAGAGTAGTTCTGCTCACTAACTGAATAAATCGCTTGGCGGCACATTTTTTGTCAGTAGTTTACCTACTTTACACGCGCAGTTACTGTTAATATTCAAAAAAAAAAAAGTAAGATTCGAACCTACTAAATCTTGCGTACGACGCTGCTCTTCTTCTTCTTCTTCATGTTGATGCGGCTTTGCAGGGCTCTGTAGCGAGGCCCAGTATCACTTTGACCGTTGCCGATCTATTGTGATCGCCACTATCTAAAGTTCCTGGCCAATACTGCTTGCTGCTAGAAACAGCAGCAGCTTTTTGGCCGGGATGTTCTTTGCCTCCTCAGGGTCTACGGAGTGTTTCCCTAAGAGGAGGTTACGTTTGTGCATTAAAGCGGGGCAGAAGCAGATAAGGTGCAAAGGCGTTTCTTCAGCCCCAGAGCAGAGCCTGCACACATCTGTTTCTCGGAGCTTTAGGTTGAACATGTGTCTGTTCAGCCCACAATGCCCCGTGAGTGCCCGCGCTAATATGCACAAATTTTTCCTACTAAGCCTTCTTATTGAAGGATTTCACTAGCGCTTTGGAGTGTTTCATTCCTGGAAGATCTCGCCAGCGAATCAGTGTTTCATAATAGCAGTAGGTCAACAGGGTGAGGTTGGCTAGGCTCCTAGGTATGCCGCACACAGGCTCAGGTCCAGTTTACCGCTCCATAGCTCCTAGCTTTGCGAGTTCGTCGGCACTTTCGTTGCCGTCAATACCCGCATGCCCCGGGACCCAACGAAGGATCACCTTATTTGTGTTGGCTAAGGTGTTCAGTAGTTGCCAACAGTTTTCAACCAGCCTAGAGTTGAAGATCACTGAGGATAGGGCTGAGAGAGCTGCTTGGCTATCCGAGTGGATATAAATAGTTTTGTTGACAGTGTTGCTTTCCAGTAGGGTTTCCACACATTCAATTATGGCATACACCTCTGCTTGGAATATTGAGGCATATTTCCCAAGGTTCCGGTGCAGTCGCACCTTGGGTCGCTCTCCATAAATTCCACAGCCCACTTCACTGCCTAACTTGGATCCATCGGTGTACCATTTTTGGCTGCCTTGTCTCCAAGTCATTTGGTTTTTCTACCATTTATCCCTTTCAGGAATTTCCACAGAGTAGTTCCTCTGGAAGTGATATTTTGGGATCATGCTATCTGTTGGCATCCCCAAAATTGGTATCTCAAGCACTGAGTCATGGAGAGATCTTATTGCTTGTGATAGCCAGTTCACCTCCCTCTGGCTGACGATCCTGTACATACTAACCTTCGCCTCCTTTTCCAAATAAATGTGAAGAGGAGGCAGGTTCAGTTATGCATACAGGGCAGCTCCCGGAGAGGTGCTCATGGCTCCTGTGATAAGCAGACCAGCAGTTCTTTGTATGCTGCTTAGCTTCCTTTGTGTGGTCTTCTGGGTCGCTTTCCTACTCCAGACCACGGAGGCGTACAATAGCGTCGGCCTCACTATGGCGGTGTAGAGCCAGAGGGCTATTTTGGGTTTGATTCCCCATCTAGTCCCCGCCAGCCGACTACAGATACATAAGGCTTGTTTAGCCTTACTGGTAATACCCTTCACATGAGGGTTCCATGTTAATTTTTGGTCTAGAGTTACCCCTAGATATTTAACCTCAGATGAGAATGGTATTTCTATACCATTCAACCGCTTGTCGAGTTTGCGCTTTTTGGTGAATGGAATCAATACGGTCTTACCCGCATTAACGTTCAACTCGTTTTCTTTGCACCATTTTTCAATGGTGCAGAGTGCTTTCTGCATGAGGTACGAAATGGTACCTTGGCAGCTACCTCTCACAGTGATTACCAGGTCATCTGCGTAGCCCTGGGCATCAAAGTGAAGGTCAGACAGCCTGCCAAGAAGTTCGTCGACTGCGAGGGTCCAGAAGAGAGGCGAAAGAACTCCCCCCTGAGGACACCCCCTAGTCGTAAGCACTTCTGACGAGGAGTTGTTTAGCTCAATTATGGCTATGCGGTTCGAGAGCATCGCTTGTACCCATCTTACAGTGGCACGGTCAGCCATTTTCCTGGCTAGGCCTTCCACTATTGTACGGATGGGAGTATTATCGAAAGCGCCCTCAATATCAAGGAATGCCGAGAGGACAATTTCCTTATCTTCCAGTGCCTTTTCAACCTTATCGACAAGGTTTAGCAGGGCAGTTTCAGTAGAGCGACCTCTGCAGTAGGCATGCTGGGTGCTATGGATGGGTCTCTGAATGAGAAGCACATCCCTGATATAATATCCAATTCAGTAATTGGAGACAGTTAGCTAGGAGGAAGTCATAAAGGTACTCACCCCGTTCATTCGTATCGCTGCTGCCCCATACTTCATGGTGGGCGTTTGCATCGCAACCCACCAGCAGTTCCGCGTTGTGTTTCCCATCGAAGTCAACCACTGGATAGAGGTCCACAACGGGATTTTTAACCTCACCAGGCAGGCTGAGCATACAAGTATCCTCGACCCCTCCGACCCTTTGAGGTTAATAAATGCCGTCGCCAGATCATCAGTACAGAGTTCTGGAACATGCAAAAAATTTATGTGCTTGTCAAAGACAATGCAGGCTCTGGGTCTGAAACTACCGATATGATACAGTAACTTACCCCCGGCGTTCAGCCCCCGAATAACTGAGTTGGTCACCCAAGGTTCTTGTATTAAGGCGAGGTTGCTTTTTCCTTCAACAAGACAGCACTCCACCACCGCGGCAGCAGCTGCTGCGTGGTGGAGGTTCGCCTGGAGGAACCTCACCGAAGTACCTTGGGTAGCCATTATTTCGCCCTTTTGGCGAAGGACTGGGGCGAAGGCTTACCCACCGCCGGCCCAGGCGCTGAGTTACCTTGGGCGGAGTGGGTTTCCTTCGCTCGCCTGCCCTTTCTCCTTTTCCCGCGAGGGCCTTGACCCCGCGTGGCTTGCGCCTGACCAGACGCACCCCGCCCACGCCCGCTGGGTCCGGGTATGCCGGCACGGCTGTTGGGAAACCCGCCAGCCTGCCTGCTTCCCGTACCAGCCGGCGTTCTCCCTGGTCCGGTAGGTCGAGGGGCAGAGGAGCTCGTCGATGGACGGGCATCCCCACCACCAAGTCCGCTCGGGCCTGGGACGTTGGGCACGGTACCGGTGCTGGCCTCTGCACCACCAGCCGTCGGAGGGTTTGGTTCTCCCTTCAGCTTGAAATGCAAATTGCGGAAGCCAATGCCCACTTGGAAGTTATTTGCCCGGAGGGTCTCCACGGAAGGCTCGTCCAGGGAGAACGTGACATAACTGCCATTCCCTTCCTCCTTCACTTGGAGTACCTTCCAGTACTCTGGGTTAAGACCGGCGTTCTGATACCAGATCATATTTAGGACCCAAGGAATTGAAGACGCCTCCACTGACGGGATGAAGGTCACCGCTGTCCATGGCTTTGGCAGTTCACTCTCTAACATTATGGAGAGTTTTGCCTCAGGCCACGGTTTCAGCCTTGGGACCTCCCTTCTCAGGCAGTCCTGTCCTGCCTGATTTTTACAGGTGATCAGTATCCACCCGGCCTTCTTTGTCAGTCCTAGATATAATGGACCGCTCCCTTTGTTGTCAGTACAACTCCGTTTGCTGCTCATTATATCTAGGAGAGCATGATGGAGTATATCCATCTGTTCCGGCGTCATAGGTTCCGAATTCCGAATGCTCACTCGAGCGGCACCCACAACGTCCCTGAAGCTAGGAGGAGGATTGGTGTATCCTCCAGGCGTCGTTGACGTCTTGGGTGCTTTGGCCGGTTTTTCCCTGGGAGACACTTCCTCAGAGCGGTCACGCTTGCGCGTTTCACTTTGAGGTGTGGGTCCCTCCGGGGAGGTCTTCGACCTCTGTTGACGACATAGTGCCCTGGCCTCCTTCACGTCCATGCCGGCATTTACCATGCGCCACATGCGCTTTCGCGCCACACCACAAAGCTGTTTAGCCTTGGGTGGTTTATTCCCACTCGCAGAGGAAGATCCCAAGGGCGTGTCAGAGGTAAGATTGCCTCGTCCATCCACAAGTTCACAGTCCATTGCGAGTGAGCTGGGTCCAGAAACTTCAGAGTCCTGTGCAGGCCTCTGCATCCTGGAAGAAGAAGTTCCAGGAACCTCAGAGTCCTGCACAGGCCTCTGCATCCTGGGGGTAGTTCCAGGTACTACAGAGTCCACTTCTGGTCTCTGCACTCCTGGAGACGGTCCACGCGAGGTGGAAGAGAGTTGCTGGTTTAATGTTATATCCATACAAGTCCCACGATAAGCTAGGGAATAGACGGTCACGGATGGCAGAGCCCCGCTTGCCGCCCGAAGGGTAAAATACTACCTCGAGGCGCCCTGGTATCGAGGAGACACCGTTTGCGACTGGGCCCCCCCCCAGCCATGCATCCATCGGCACGGTACGAGTTATGCCTTGGATTGGGTAAAACAATTTGGTAAACGACGCTGCTCCCTTCCAGCTGATCTACTGAGACTTAATTGGAATAGTTCAAAATGTGTAACACTAATAAAAATAATAAAATACATGTATTCCGTCTCTCTCCATCTATGTTAGAAGAAGAGAGACAGGGGTTGAACGCTTTTTTGTCTCGTAGGATTTTCCGATTTTCCACACCAGTTTTATCGAGGCAAAAAAGAACTATGTTCTAATAAACTTTTTGAATAACGTCGGTAAGAGGAATAATAATAAATTATACCTTAATAATATTATTATCTTTTATCAATTTAAATTGATAGAGAAAAACGTAGAACGAAATTAAACCTCCTTATTTGAAATAGAGAACAAATTGAAAATACAGACCGTTGTCGGGGCTTGGGATTTGGAGCGACCTAAATATGGGACCCTTTTCAATAATAATGTCGACTGTCACTATGCTGGAGACTTAACAAATTGACATAATATTGTATTTATCTCTATGTTGTGGAAATCACATTACATCACACTAATTTAATAAAGGCGTGTAATGATTTTATAGTTTCATATTCTGTGGTACGACATTCACAATAAACATAAGTCCTTTGATTTTATATATAAGAGAGGATATGTTGCATTGTACTCAATTATAGTTATACGATGCATTTTATTATTAAAACATCTAAAACTATGTTTTGACTTTTCTTACTTACTAAAAGCTGACAAAGACAGGTGTATTATATTACTGCGTAAACGTGTCGCGCATGTGTCATATGACGTCATCAAGTTTAGCAATTGAAGCCAATTTTTACTACAAATGGCGTCTGTTCTACTTCCGGCGTTTCGGTTGTGAATATTTTCATGTATTTTGTTGTACTTTTCAACTATGGTGTGGTGTACTAATTAACCATAGTATTAATGCACGGTTGTAATACTATGGTTAAAATGATTAATGTAATAATAATAATAATATAAAATAAATAAATAAATAAATAAAAAACTATGTTGTAGTGCTCAGTTGTGGGATGTCATAATAATAATGTAAAACGCCCAGGAATTTAATTTCATAGGTGAGTAACAAAGTCGTCCAGTTTTTCTTTTTGTGGCGAATATTTTTAGTTATTTCGTCTAATTATATCTTAGTTTCTTCTTTACTGAATCCAAAATACTTCAATTCTTGCGCTGTCCTCAAAAATTTGGATTATTTCATTACTTTTTGTTTGGAGTGTATATATAGTGTGGGGATTGTATTGTTTACAAATAAATTGAATATCGATAAAATTAAAACTTCATATCAATCTTACTGTTTCTCATTATGAGGGGTAGAGAGATGAAATTAAACAGTCAGCTTCTACTTATAATATTGCCAAACTCGTTTTAGGCTGTAGCTATGATAACCTAGTGATTAAGACACCCGATCTCCGATGGTGTCTCGTATTCGAAAATTGCAGTGTCTATTTAAGTGGTTTTTGGTCACTTAATTGCACTTATTGTGTATCATTTTAACTAATGTTTTACAATTGTTTCAGATTCCCAAAATATCATGAATTAAAGCTAAGATAGCTGAATGCTATAAACAGACCTGAGTACAAGCCTACAAAAGGAAGCAGAATATGTAGTCACCATTTCAATGATAATGACAATCTAAACCGCCAGCGTCACAAACATGATGCCTGCCCATTTCTACGTATACCAGTATGAATCTTTACTCAATATTCTTGTTTGTGATGAAAAATAAAAACAATAATGTAAACTTCTCAATTATGCTTTTCTCTAATCCAAATAATAAAATTTAACTATTTCTTTCTTATTGCAGAATTGACCACCTGGGTAACAGGCAATTCAACCCTTGCAAGAATTGAACCTCAATTTGTGTTCAGAAACTAATAAAGATGTTTCTCAAAACAGAATACTTCATACTTCAACCTATTGCAGGCTCCAATTTAAACATGAGTCTCCTCTCGGAATGAAAATGGTTTGGCCATAGTCCACCAAGCTGGTCGACACGGGGGCATTGCAGCATGGTTATATTTTTACTCATCATTTCACCCAGCCAGTGCCCACTACTGAGTAAGAGCCTCCTGTTGGAATGCTAAGGGTTCAGCCATAGTCCACTACGCTGGCCAGCAAGAGGCCTTCCGATCGTGATAACATTTTTTTTGAAAAACTACTGCTATTTTTGGTTTTAGATATGCATATTCATAGATGTTCTAATTAATGTTTCAAATTTATGGGCATAAAGGAGAGCTACAATAAATAATTTTTAAAATCAGTCTATTTTTATTATTCATATTATTATTACGTCATTCAGTAAAGTTTTTTCAATAATATCTAGATATTCCAACTAATATTATGAAACAGTTTTGTTTGTTTTACATTTAACTGAAAATATAAATTTATACTAATATTATAAACGCGAAATATTGGATTTATGGATGGATGGAAGATTATAGTCTGGAATAATAACACATCGGCTAGTTTTTTTTCCGGAAAATTACCGCGGGAACCAAAAAATCTCAATTCACGCGGACGGAGTCGCGGGCATCAGCTAGTTCATTATAAAATACGAATACTAGTGTTTTTCAAAATATTATGTTTAATTATTTATTAATTTTATTTGTGATAATTTTATATCGAATAAGTATCGATAATACCATCTCTAAACCCCAGCTTAAGCTCCGCCCTTACGCCATTTTTACTTACCGGAAGCTTCAATTTAAATATGATGTTTCATATCCTTCTCGATATATATTATCAAAGTATAAGTTCATAAAGGATTTGAATCCAGGGCCATAAAATAAAATAATTAAAAAAAGAGAGGATTCCGAGGTCCAATGAGGGCGCTTCCCGCCAATTGAGGGTTTAGGACGAAAAGAAAAACGGATGATTAAAATATTGTACAAGATAATTTTTATTAAAACTCAGAAGTGGTACGTGATCCGCCGACCCACATTAATTATTAATGAGGTATGTATTCTAAATTCTAATTCTTGATTCATATAATTTTGTGACTTCTATCAATCACTAATAATAATAATAAAATAACGAAACAGGATAACATATTAGGCATGTGGATTAATGATATTTTAATTTTTTGGTCTAGCTTTTCTATGACAAAGTTAATCTGATTGATTGCGAATAACATTTGATCATTCGCAATTACTCCCTAATAAATAGTTAGTTTAAATAAAATAGGAAAGGTAAAAAATACTTTAATATACATAATAAAAGAAATAAAATGACAAAATTAATCATGACAGGCGAAAGTTTGTATGTGTATGTAAAGTAAGTAAAATATACTGTACACCATAAAAAATACAACAAAATTAATAATCTAATGGAAATGGCACAAAAGCTATAGATAGATTATTACCTTGGGTTAGAACATAGGCTTTTTATCCCGAAAAATTAAGTCTTGGGTATCGTCTAGTGTGGCATAATCTTGTATGCTGTAGATGATTGATTTTCTAAAATGTGTTCTTTTCTGCTCTTCCCAAGTTGGCGTGCATTGAAATAATATTATCACTTCACTTCTAGAAACAATTAGATGATGCCTGCAGCACAAATGGATCGTAAAATTATCTTATGACATTTCTAGGATGCAAGAAATCACATCGACGTAGCTCTATTGTGGCTAGACAAGCAAGCACACTTTAACATAATATTTTTAACCAACTTCCAAAAAGGAGGAGGTCCTCAATTCGGCGCGTTTGTTTTTAATAGTATTAGTAAGTACAGAAGTAAGGGTATTATTTCGAATGATGTTCGAATTGAATAACTTCGTTGACCGGATGCAATCCGTTCAGTAAATGTCCATACAATTTCGACTGGAGCGTTCAATATTATACAAGGTGATATCGATAAATCAGGCTTTAAATCAACACACCCAAGTTAACAGTGCTTTGTCGTTGCCAGGGGGAATTATTGCAATATCCTGGAATCCACCAAAACGCTCTGTTTGCCTGGACCCTTACCACAAGTTTTGAAATCACACCTACGTTGATCGTATTCGAGAGTTCGAACATATTGGCGTCAATGTAACATGGACTTGATTTAAAGTCACAAATTCGAGAGTGCGGGTTCCGGTTGGCCTACAACGGCCAAGCGGCGGAACGGGCCTCGAACATGGCGTTCTTACCCGGGCGGGGTGCAGGGTAACTTTATATCCCGGTGTTTCTTTTAGCCGGTTTTCCAGGTTAATAACATCTCGGGCAGAGACCTCTAGCCAAATTCAGTACAAATAATTTTAATTACCGTTTTCGATTGGAGCGCTGGTTGTGAATAGATACAACAAATTGAGCTGAAAAACAAAGCAGTTAAGGTTCGTTTTACTTTGAGGCCAATGTGTATGAAAGCTCGCATACGTTCAACGTAGGTGTGATTTAAGAACTCGTGGTACGGGTACCGGAACAGTTGTACAGGCGTAGCTTGAGCTATTTGAGTCGTGTTTGTTTGAGCCCGCTGTCAGGCGTCAATTAATACTCCCGGGTTAAACGTTGAGGTATATAACATTTGTTTACAGAGTTACTTTGATCCGAGTCGTGCACTTGTTGAGTTGTTTTGTTTTATTTTTTGACAGATTGACCTATAACTAGGTTAGCGAATTTTCTAAGAAGAAATTATAACATTTGGTAGTTTTTACCATAAAATTATACTTTTACAGTATAGTTCGAGATACTAATATCAACATGCAGTGCACAACAGTCAAAGGTTCAGTATATAAGGGTCCAGGGATATTTAGCATATAGATTTTTTATTCAACGTTATAATATGCTTACTCATTACCTACTACTGGGCATGAGTCTCCTTTTAGAATCTCCGCTGTATCACGTAGACTTGTCTGCTTTGGCGGAATAAAGCGAATTAAACTTCTAGTGCAGAGATTACCAAAGTGGTCGATATCGACCCCCAGGGGTCGACGTTAACAAAAACTGATTTTGGGGGTTGACGAGGTCTAAAAATCGACCCCTATTAATTAATTAAAGTTCTTATTTGAAACTTTCCAGATACTGTATAAGTTGTGTTACGTGTACTAACTTGTTATAAGGATGACTAATATTTTAGTACGAAATACCATTGTTGTACTTTAAAAAAACTTTTCATCATCATACCTAGTCGAAACAGGCTTCAGTGTGGTTTAAAACATTTTGACAAAACAAAGAAACCGTTTGAAAATCATCGAACGAGGAGATTAAAGGCTGCAACTCACCAATATTGAACCGGATTTAGCTAGATTGGTAGGAAGTCACCAGGATCATCCCTCATACTGAATTTTTTAACTTAACTTTGCGATATTAGTATTTATAAAAAAAAATACCTCCTTAAGTATTTTTACATAATTTATATTAATAATTACACTTGATATTTACTGAATTTTATGTCTATTTATTTTGTTAAATTTTGATGAGAAAATGATGTCAAGTTTACTCACTTGCAAGGTTTTACATAGGAAATAACTAGAGATAGGTTATTACTAAAATAGTTTGGGAAACCTATTCTAGTACTTTCATTATCATGGACTTCCGCAAGTAAATCCAGTATTATTATTAATTTCATGAAACTCTGTCACATTATAACTAGAATCCCCTAATAACCCAATATACGTAAATTCTATAAACCACTTCGTTATCCCGAAAGCACATAACAATTTACAACAAATAGTTAAACAACTATTCCGCCGCCAAATAAACCTTCCGTCTTAACTCAACTCACTTAGTTACTCCCTAAATGAACACATATTTCGTCAAAATGAAGTAGTCAATACAATGTTTCTCATAGTTGATAAGCGATGTACTTTGAAATGAACATCTTCGGCGCGCGCTGAATTAGATCGCACTAGCAATATCGTTTGGTTATGTATCAAGAGTATTACAATTAAATAGTAATGGTTGATTGAAGATTAATTGTCTCGTTAGTCTAGTGGTTAGCATGTTTGACTGCGGCTGACGAGGTCCCGGGTTCGTGTACTGGGTCGGGCCATAATAAGTGTTGGGCTTTACTGACTAGAAATTCTCAGTACTAGCCCGGAGTTAGGAAGTTGGCGGTGTTCCACTGCCGTGCCTCGGAGAGCACGTTAAGCCGTCAGTCCCGGCTATTATCACTTAAAATGATAATAGTCGTTAAAGCCCGCCAACCCACATTGGAGCGTGGTGGGTCTAAGCTCTTATTCCCCCTCTCCTATGAGAGTGGAGACCTGTGCCCAGCAGTGGGACGTTAATGGGCTGTAGTGGTGGTGGTGGTGGTGGTTGATTGCAGTAGTGAAAATTAAACTATATCAGGCTATAAACGTCAAATATCGCAACACGACTGCCTTAAATATGTCAACGTAAGATTGCAAAAACCGTTACATTGTAATCTAACTAGCGAAATTGTAAACTGTCGACAGATTACAATTTAACGCATTATTTTTCGGTAGATTGTAATCTGATGGTTATATTAACCCGATAAAACCTAACCTACCTGATTATTTATGTCGAACCCTAACCTAAACTACAAGAAACAGACAGAGAAACGTAAATACAATGAATATTTTAAAATTGACACTCAGAACATTGAACGGTTCACAATCTGTCGACAGTTTACAATTTCGCTAGTTAGATTACAATTTAACGGTTTTTGCAAACTTACGATGACATATACGACTATCCCTTTTTCTTGTAGACTTTTTTTTTAAAACTTTTAGCCCGTTCTCATTCGTTTAGGGTATCGTACATACCTAAATTTTGATAATGGATACACGTAATGAAGCACTAATTCAATGCTGTTATGGTTTATTTTACTTTGACGCCAAACTTTGACGATTTGACAGGCAATTCTTACACAATCGCACCTCTGTTAGAAGTTATGGTGGAACAAAGGAACTAACATACATATATAAAACTAGGTGATTCCCGCGACCTCTTCCGCGTGAGTTAAGGTTTTTGATTCTCGCGGGAACTCTTGAATTTCCCGGGATAAAAAGTAGTCTATGTCTTTCCCCGGTATACAACCTGTCCCTTCACGAAATTTCATCAAAATCGGTAAAACAGATGGGCCGTGAAACCGTAGCAGATAGACAGAAACACTTTCGCATTTATAATACAAGTATGGATATATACATGAACCCCATGAAAACATTACAGTCCTTTTTTTGGACAGTCGTGTAATTAAATTAATGTAAATAGCACATTCTCACAATACAAACAACAAATCCTACTTCATTCCATAGAACAGGTATACGGAACCTAGAGGATTGATGGTGGCCGTATTTATTCAGAGTTCCTTTTGTGGGGAGCACCTGAGACGGATAATTAATGCAGAGGCAGACGCTTATTGATTGTGGGTGCTTTACGAAACTGTTCATCTACGAATGAGTCTATGCTAAAACTAATAATATAGTACCTAGGCATTGGCGTGCACCGGGTTTGAACTTTGAAGCTAGGGTAGGCATTAGTTAGAATACCTATTTACTGACTGTCATGATGGAAAATGAGCATTAGCGTAGTTTCCGTTTGGGTAAGCAGTGCTCTTATGCCTCTATGAAACTGCACCTCTATGCACGCCACTGTGACAAAAAAAAGATAGGTACTGTAACAGTACCTATATAGTTTTTTCATCCAATAGGGCTGATTGATTGTTCCGGTACGATGCCGTGTAGAAACCGATTAGGGGTGTGGGTTTATTATAACTGCCTAACAGCCAACAGGTTAGCCCGTTACCATCTTAGTCTGCATCATCATTTACCAAGCAGATGAGAGCGCAGTTAAAGGTAAACAAAAAAAGTATAATTTAATAAGAGTTAACCTAGGTAACCTATTTAAACCTTAACTGTTTAAAGTTAAACCTTGTCAGCACAGCTGTCTTGAAGCATATTTTACGCTACTTACACTCTTTACTCTTTGCTAGAACTAAAGTTTGCTTAAAGCGTGGTTTTCTTTTAGAAATTATAACAAGTGAAAGGTTTTGCGTTAGTAATGTTGATTAATTTACAGTTAAGTACCTCTTGTGTACTTTTTATGAAGAAAATATTATGTAAACTATTTTCTTAGAAAATAAAAGCCGCTGCCTTGACAGACGTTTGAATAATAAAAATAATAAAACTTTAAGGGTTAATTTAAATCTATTTAGAAAAAAATGTGCTAGTAGGTAGTAAGTCTCGTAGATACAGTTTTTAGCTTTCTTTTCAAACCATGCCATAATAAATTATTTATTTTACCAAGATAGCCTACTATAATTCAAATCCCAACTTTTTTTAATCCACTACAAGTTAGCCCTTGACTGCGATCTCACCTCATGATAAGTGATGATGCAGTCTAAGATGGCAGCGGACTAACCTGTTAAAAGCATGGCAGTTATATTAAACCCCCTATTCGGTTTCTACACGGCATCGTACCGGAACGCTAATCGCTTGGCGGCACGTTTTTGCCGGTAGGGCGGTAACTAGCCACGGACAGGCCAGACCCGGGAAAATTCAAAAATTATAAATTCCCACTTTGACTCTGCCGGGGAACGATCCCGGGACCTTCGCACGTTAAAACAACAGCGGTTAACGGTCGTCAAAATCATTTATCTAATATTAAAAATGCGCAAGTGTGTTTGTTCAATCACCATCGCAACAGGGCAACGGAACGACTTTATTTTTGCATGGGTATAGAGGTCCTGTTCAATGACAAGGAGTTCCCTTGGGAATCAAAAAATATTATCTCATGCGGACGAAGTCACGGGCATCGGCTAGTTATCATATTTTAATGAAAAAAATAAAAAGGTGTCGGCCTAACTATTAAGTTCTGTTTAAGGAAAAGGAAATAAAAAAATATATGTTCGCTTTATGATTATTTATTTATCTCAAAACATTTATTAATAGTATATGTCGGCGCTTGTCATTTTTAATATTATTTTATTAAATAAAACCTCTTTGAACTAAAAACTCCTTTCTCGATGTCAGACATCTAGCGCCATCTAGTGAGCGTTCTATGAAGTTACTCATTTCTAGTATAATGATATAACCTAATAATTAATTAATACTTGCCTGTTGCTATTGTTCAGCTTTATTGAAATTGTTGTTCTATTATTTTATAAATATCCTGTATCAAATATTGTTAATGTTTGGTCAATATCAATATTTTACACTAACGATAAGTTCGTAAACTGTATTTGAATTTGGCGCCAATCCATATAAAACTATGGCGCGATTGCTGGTTACTGAATAGAGGATATGCTTAATATTGACCAATCAGAGCGTCTAGATCGTCTTTTGTTTAACTACGTTTTGGCGGCAAACCTACTTTTATATCGATAGCAAAAATGGCTAGACGCTTTGCTTCCACTTAATTTTTATTATTGTAATTTTGAAAGTTATTATGTAAATAATTATCATTGCGATACAAATAAATGTTTGTTATGACGGATTTCAATAATGATGGAAAACTTGAAATGTCGCCGACATATACCTCTTAAAATGTACTGAGTGCTCATGAAATATTGAAATGCAAAATTTACATTACAATTAAAAGTAGCCAATTCAAACAAGGCAAAACAAAATGGCGGAGTACCTATCTCATTGCAATTAGCGAGTCGGCAGTCTCTCTTTGATGTGATTATTAAATTTTAATCCTTAATTACAACAGAGAATATGGAGTGTCACATTAATGAGGATCGTCGGAATGGAAAAAATCGTTCCTAATTAGATTGTTTATTAATGGGAAGATCTTATGGTGAAAAAATATTATAACCGGCAGGACAGGATACCGTGTTGGAATACACGTTCTTTCCTCTCGCGGTGGACTATACAGGTCCACATTAAAGTGTCGTATTTTTGTATATAGTGTGTTTTCGCTCTTCATTTTCTTAATTTTAATTAATGGCATTAAAACACAACTTTAATAACACATTGAATCATCATGACCACCATTTTGAGTCATCATCTTCGACGTGATACTGAACTCGGGGCCTCCTTCTCCCATGAGAAGGGTTTAGGCTATACTCCACCATGCCAACCTAAGTTTCAAACTGTATCCCTTTCACCTTAGGGGTTGAATTTTTCAAAAATACTTTCTTAGCTGATGCCTACATCACATAAGATTTATTATCTGCATGCCTAATTTCAATCTGATCCGTCCAGTGGCGTGAGCTGTGCGTTGATAGATCAGTCAGTCAACCAATCACCGTTACTTTTTATATATTACTAGATGATTCACGCGTGGATTAAGATTTCCGGGATAAAAATAAATAGCCTATGTCCTTCCCCAGGATACAATCTACCCCTGCACCAAATTTCATCAAATCGGTTGAACAGATGGGTGAAAGCGTAGCAGACAGACATACATACACATTTTTGCATTTTAATATTAGTATGGACTAGATGCTTATTTCGTAGGAAATTAGGATGATGCCTCTGGTTTACTATGGAAACCTACCTTAGAAGTTTCGAATTATTTTCAAGGAACAAGGAAAACGACGTTTCATGACGCAATATACGCGTTGTCAGTAATCTGACGCAAAAACTGGAACTGGACATTTTTCACACCCCGCCGCTCCAACTCATTAAACAAATAAAACATTTTTTAGAGTAGAAATAATTTAGCTGGTAGTTTTTATGGGTTATGTTAGTGTAATTTTGTCTGTAAAAATTTAGTTAAGTAAACATTTTTTTGTAAAGATTTAGTTAAGTAATTAACTATGTATGCTAATGCTATGTTTAATTTGTAATTCTTGTTGCAGTTGTAGGTATTTTGTAGCCAGGGGAGACGAATTGGGCAACTGTAAAGTCTTTCCTGGCATGTTTTCATAAATAATCTTATCTTACTTCTTATCTTACTAATATTATAAATGAGAAAGTTTGTATGGATGTATGGATTTATGAAAGAAAGAAAGAAAGAAAAGAAATTTATTTCCAAAATTTATGGATGTTTGTTACTCAATCACGCCCCAACGCCTGAACGGATCTGGCTGAAATTTGGCACAGAGATAGATTATAGTCTGGAATAGCAACAGGCTACTTTTTATCCCGGGAAATTAAAGAGTTCCCGCGGGAACCAAAAAATTTCAAACCACGCCGACAAAGTCGCGGGCATTTGCTAGTAAAGAATAAATAATTATTATGGAGATTAAAAGAGCCCTAGAACCGGACTACAGCTACTCAATAGATAAGTAACGATGCCTTAATCCTCGTAAAACGTCAGATCACGCTAATTAGCGGCGGCATCCACAAAGCTGCATTATTCAAAGGCCCGCGTACTGGGACCATTAGCGGATTGAGGCTCTGTCGCGAACCGTTCCACTACAACTTTGTTATGATAAGCTCGGGGGGTTACTACCATAGCTTGAAGCAGTATTATTTCAATATATCGTCGTACAAGATACACAAGGTGCGCAAGGTGCAGAAATCCTTTGTGGGGTCGAGTGTACGCTTTTATTTGACGACCTCTGTGGCGCAGTGTGTATCGCTATTGTCTTAACGTGCGGAGGTCCCCGGCAGTGTCAACTTGGGACTTTATAATTTCTGAATTTTCCCTGGTCTGGCCTGGTGTGAGGCTTCGGCCGTGGCTAGTTACCACACTACCGGCAAAGAAGTGCTGCCAAGCGATTTAGCATTCCGGTACGATGCCGTGTAGAAAACGAATAGGGGTATGGGCTTAATATATCTGCCATGCCCCTAACAGGTTAGCCCGCTGCCATCTTAGACTGCATCGTCGCTTACCATCAATCGGTGAGATCGCAGTCAAGGGCTAACTTGCAATGGATAAAAAAGATATTTATAACATGGTTCCAAAAGAGTTTCTGGATTTGACTTCGCATATATTATTTAAAGATTCTGTTAAACAGCATTTGTTAAGTCAAAGCTATTATACTATCGATGATTATTCTTAATGGCAAAAACTAAAACTGGTTAAAAAAAGAAGGACCGGGAAAGCATAGCAGATCGACAGACACACTTTCACATTTATAATATTAGTATCCGTATTAACGTCTAACTAACAAACCTCGTCGATGTGAACAGAATTTAATTAACCTTTATTCTATGACAGAATTATAAAAATACTTACGTGTTTTATCTAGATTTTGAACTATATTTGTATTGACATAATTTTATTGGACTTATCGATTGCTGTATTGCATTCTAGTTATCTATTAGTACCTTGCCTCGCAAAATCAATCCTGGTGGCTTACTAACATCACCTAAAGCAGTATTATTTTAATATTGTTGACGCTAGTGTTTCAGAATTATAATCCTTATTTTTAGGTTTTCTTAGGGGTGTCAAGGTAGGTCATATGAAATGTCAATTCAAAAATAATACTACTTTTAGCGATGGTAGTAAGCCCTCTGTAGACTTATCGGTACCAAATACCAATCTAGATGCAGTACCTAGATATACGTGACAGTATAGAGCCGGAAATGGTTCCCACGCAACTTTGAATAATGAACCCTGCCCCGGATTGCAGACTAGTTGATACCACTCATTTGCATCACGAGCTAACACTAGGGAGGTTACTTTGATTATGAGATATTTGCTGATATAGGTACATACTCTCACTGCATCTGTTGTTATCTCATTACTTGGGGTCGGGACAAATATTATTAATCTATACTTGTTTTCTGATAAGAAATTCTCAGTAGTAGCCCGGAGTTAGGAAGTTGGCGGTGTATCACCCCCGTGCCTCGGAGAGCACATTAAGCCGTCGGTCCCGGTTATTATCACCAACACGATAATAGTCGTTAAAGCCTGCCAACCCGCATTGGAGCTGCGTGGTGGGTCTAAGCTCTAATTCTCCTATGAGAGTGGAGGCCTGTGCCCAACAGTGGGACGTTAATGGGCTGTAGTGGATACTGGAAAATTAGAGTTCCCGCGGGAACCAAAAAACCTCAATCCACGCGGACGAAATTGCGGGAATCAGCTAGTTACGCATATTTAGAGGTAGCAGTTCGACAATACAATTATTGCATGCATAAATATATGCACCGCCCACTCTTCTGTAAAGTGTAGTTTAAAATGATAAAAGAGCATAGATGCTGGTAATGATTATGAAATTTTATATGTATATTCAGTAGGCCTGAGAATCGGCTACTATCTATTTTCCATACCCCTAAAACACCTCAATCCACGCGGACGGAGTCGCAGGCATCAGCTAGTAGTAGTAGTAGTAATATGTAAATTATTCTTAGGAAGGGCGTTCTAAACCCCGAAATGAATGAAATTCGTCCAAGTCTGAACTAGTTTATTTGACAACTCGAAAGCGCTTGTCAAATTTTATTTGAACAAAAGACCTATTCTTGGTACAGATATATAGGTATTCTTGGTACCTACAGAAAGGCGAAAACAAAAAGGCGAATTCGAGCTATAATTAACAAAATTTAATAAATCTTAGTAATAGTAAGAGAGAGTCGAGAGAACAGTCACAGTAAAGACATATTAATTAGTTTGTCGACTAAAATGTTAGCTTTCTCGAGCAAGGTGCCTCTACAAAGATGTCAAAGGCGAATGCTTGATATCAACTATCTGGAATATCTCGAACGCAAATCGTAGAACAAGTAAAGATAGAGTCGAGAGAAAAGTCACAGTAAAGACGTAATTAGTTTGTCGACTAAAATGCTAGCTTTCTCTAGCAAGGTGCCTCTACAGAGGTGTCAAAGGCGAATGCTTGATATCAACTATCTGGAATATTTGCTTTGTTCAACAACTATTGTTCTCTGGGAGTCTTATTTATAGTGTCTGTAACTTTACATTTGTAAATAAAAGACTAGATCTTTGCTAGACTTCATGCAATAATGAAATAAAATGTTTATTTCATGTAGGACAACTTGTGTCACTTATGATATTACTGGATGATGTCCGCGACTTAAATAGTTCCGTATGTTCCAACTTGTTAAAAAGGGAAAAGGTGCAATCTAATCTTGTATAGGTCGCGCGTGAATTTTAGGGAGAGCTTATGTATGGTGACACATACATAAGCTCTGCATTCAACTCGCGCGCGAACTATATCTAGTCTTTTCTACTACAACATAATATGAACCCCCATAAAATCGCGCCAGTAAACTACTTCGTGTATTAGAGGTCGCAACCCACAGCATTGAGCTTCTGGAAAATTCGTCGAGAGCAGCATTGAGAACTTCTCAGAAAATCTTATCTCGTTTCACAAATTTTCCTACTTATTTATTCCTTTGAATATACCGTTTCCACTCGGATATCGCATGAAATGGGAGTATCTCTCAAACTTAGAAATTCAAGTAACCGGTTTATTTAAACAGCGTTATATCGGGGTAGCTTTTGCCTGTAGAACAAATCACGTGACGCGAAAACTCCGGAACAGTGTTTGCGTTAGGCCTAATGGAAGGTCACATTCCCGGGGAATTCCGTTACGCAAGACTAGCGTGTATGCTGGACTCGAATATATAAGGGCTCCTTTACATTACACAATCTTATAAAACGCCTTATTAGTGCTTAGACGATCCGAGACTTATAAAAAGTTCTTATCATCATTTGTTTTTATGAGATATTTATTTTGAATATCTATTACGTTTTTTAGTTCCTATTTTTAGTCTACTAGCGAATGCCCGCGACTTCGTCCGCGTGGATGGAGGTTTTTCGGTTCCCGCGGGAACTCTTTAATTTTCCGGGATAAAAAGTAGCCTATGTGTTTTTCCAGACTATAATCTATCTCTGTGCCAAATTTTATCCAGATTCGTTCAGCCGTTTGGGCGTGACTGAGTAACATCCATCCACACATCAATATATCCACACATCCATCCAAACTCTCGCATTTATAGCATTAGTATAGATGACGTTGGCATGTTGGATTTGGAATTATTCCAAAACCAATTATTTTATTTCCTATCATTAAGTTCGTCTCTCAGAAGCAATTTATTAATTTATTCAATTCCACCAACTGCTATGGAACTTATATCTAAATAAACGGCTTTACTCGGAGCGGTATGATTTTTCTATAGGTCGATCAAAAGTAGATAATAGACTAGTAAGTAGAATTTTAAACTTTATTGCTTTCCATTTAAAACTCAAAATCGACCACTTGTGGGTTAAAGGCTTCAAGTGAAAGGACGTTAGATATGTTCTTTCAACTTCCAAACTAAAGACTGAGAATGTCTTGTCAGAAAAACCCCAATGGGTACTTAATTATGACCCAACATGATAATGACCCTGGCATCATCCCCAGCTGAACAAGCTGATTCCACTAGACCAACGAGCGGCCAGGCTCTAGAGAGGTGCATTCTCTGTTCCTTAACTCTCATAGCCCAATAGGACGGAAAATCCGACATGACCGTAGAGAGAAACACCGCCAACTCCGGGCTAGTACTGAGAATTTCTTGTCAGAAAAACCCAATACTTAATCTAACTCGGGACTCGAACTCGGGACCTCGTCTGCCGCAGTCGAACATGCTAACCACTAGACCAAGGTGTTATCTATCCATATTATGTACTTGAAGATATCCGTTGACTTGAAGATTTATATGTACATGTGTAGTGATTGTTATACTGATTGTGAGTGGGTTACGCAATAACAACTCCGTATGATGTGTCAGAACAAATTAGTCCTCCAGATATCCTTGGTGAAATCTTGCGTTATTATATACTGTACTGGAGGTTTCACGGCAAACTTTGTGATTCAACTAATCAGATTATTTAAATTGCGTTGCGTATCACACGGTTACACTAACTTTTCTATACATATTACTTGACACGAGAAGGGAGAATAATAATAATATTAGTAAGATTTTATTAAAAGGAAGGCCATGTATCCATACTATTATTATAAATGCAAAAGTGTGTAGGTTTGCTATGCTTTCATGGCGATTTTGATGAAATTTGATACAGAAGTAAGTTGTATCTCGGATAAAAAATCCATTCAAGAGGACGGAGTCGCGGGCATCATCTAGTGTTTTATATGTTTGGATGTTTGGTTAGTCCTCCGCGCAACAATGACTGTACCGATTTGGCTAAAAATTTAAATGGAGATAGGTTATAACCTAAATTTGCAGCTGGATTTTATCCCGGGAAAATAAAGAGTACCCGCAGAAATAATAAAATTTAAATCAACTCGTATAAGTAGAGCTAAGGTGCAAACTATCAGGATTTAACAGATTTACATAATTCAATACAAAAGCCTCTGAGCCGTGGACTATCAACAACTTATATATCGGATTTAAATTCTCTTACAGAGCTTTCTCCAACTTTTTCGTACAGAGGGCCTACTTAAATCCTTATTTAAGGGACGACGTCAATGTACGAAACATAACACTGACATTCTAAAATAATACTGCTCTAAGCGATGCGATGGTAGTACGCCACCTGGCCATGAGCTTACAAAGCCTACCTGCGGACGTGTAGCCATTGACGCTCTATGAGAGTGTAGAGGTCTACGAAAAAGCTATTCCCGGAATTTTCTAGATTCATATCCGGGACTTGAGTGTAGGTAAAGTATGCTTTTAAATAAAATACAAACTAGCTTTCCCTTGGTCCCGTCCTGTCGCGTCACCTTTAACGTTGATTCAAGTTTCTTTAAAACCACTTGATTGCCAGAGCAAACGTTTTCTCTCTCAAAAGAAGCTCTCTCTTTGCCGAATTTCATCATTGTTGGTTCTGTTATTGCATTCATAAAATAATAACAGACTTAACTTACTTTTTCACATTGGTGTTTTGGCACACAATGGGGCAAATAAAACCCTTTAACTTCAGAAATCAGTGGATGGATAACGAATGACATCATACTTAATATTATAAATGCGAAAGTGTGTTTGTTTGTTGGTTTGTCCTTCAATCAAGCCACAACCAAGCAACGGATCGAAGTGATTCTTTGCATGGGCATAGTTGAGAATCTGGAGAGTGACATAGCCTACTTTTTGTCCCGAAAAATTAAGAGTTCCCGTGGAAATTAAAAACCGTTAAAAAACCGTTCAAGCGGATGAAGTCACGGGCATCAGCTTGTGTTATAATAAAGTAATTACAGTATTGATATAGTGTCGATAACGCCTGTTATATTTCAAAAGCCTATATTGTATATCCCAAACTAGTATCATAAAGGACAGGGCGTTTGCACCGCAACAGTTTGTATTCAAATGTGCGAATGATAAGTTTTTCTTCATCGTTAATTGTTGGATTTAACATGATAGTAAGCATATTAAGTCTATGGTTTTAACGACATAATGCGTTCGAGTTTGCGTAATGACCACTGTAGTAAATATGCTCATAGTTATTTCATGTTTGGTGGACGAAATTTGCGATTCACTTTACTGTTATTCTAGGTCCAAGAATTTAGATATAAATTAGTGGTTCCAACTAGGCGACGGTAACAGAGTACTAACAGAGAGAGCATTAGCAGATTGAGTGTCGGTCAAATCCACTGAAATCGCCTGCTCCGAGACCGCATTCACCGCAGGTGAAGTGCTACTTGCATTTAGATTCATCAAAGCAATCACATGGCAGTGACTCTGCGGATTTCAAGTGCTTTTGAAATATTTTTTCTTTCTTCTCTGAGCATTTAGAATAAAAAAGATTGGGAGTAAATTCTTATTTCAATTTTATTATATAATATGTAACAATAATATTAAATTTAATAATATTATTGTTTGCAACGATTTGCACTAGACTTTATGCAATTTCTGACCGTTGTGTCTTGTTAAAAAGTTACATAAAAATCTGAAATTGTATTACCCAAAAAAAGCTGTTAGTAAGTTATCAGGTGCCAGATAGTCAGTTTCCCTTTTGCAGCAATGATGGACGATGTTAAATAATAACTTACTACAGTTCTGCGGTTTATTCTATGTTCTTTGGCTTTGTAGGTGACAAAAGTTATTTTAAAGTTGTTATTATAAAGTAATTTATACGAAGTTAAAATTTATTTTTGAAATTTTAAGAAATTGTTTTCTTAATTATAATATGTTTTGATAGCTAGGCGACTTAGTGGAGGCTGAGCTTTTAAAATAATCAAGGCGTATTTTTCATAAAAATGAAACACCACTGAGCAAAAAAGTGGCAGCACATTAACAGAAAGTAATAAGTTTTTACACCCATCTGCCTCGGGACGTAAGAGCCCTCAGGGCTTAACGATTTCATCTGTTCAATCACAAAGTTTGATCTGAACTCCATAAGTGCTTCCATGTTAGAGTTTGACGCTTAACTTTAACATAGCTTTAAAGCCTCTTCGGTGAAACCAGAGTTATAATTGTATGCAAGTATAGAAATAGAATAATTGGTTGTGTTTGATTTATTAACATAATTCGGTGCAAAAACACACTTAAAACGAAAAAACATACTAGCATGATTGGACAAGACGATTTTTCTTGTTCCTTTGAGGATCAAATCTCTGTCTTTACGCGCAGTTTTCTGCCGTCGTACATCCAAGAGTGTTTTTTGTAAAGCAAGTTTTTTGACATAGCCCAAGAAGTCTCTTGCAGTGAGCGCCGTCGTCTTATCACGGGATGTCCCGGGTTCGATTTCCGGTGGAGTCAATTTGGTAATTTCAGAATTTTCACTTGCCTGGTCTGGTGGGTGGGTTCGGTCGTTTACCACAGCATGCAGCAGCAGCATCTTTTGAGGAACCTTCGTAGAGAAAAAGCAAACAAAGGTACTTTTTAGTACCTTTGTTTGCTTTTTCTGAGTAGTTTTGATCGCTTACGAATTATTACTGTACCATAAAATTTCAAAGTAGCAACTTCAATAAAATAACTAAACTTAACTCAAATATTTGAACTTTGAACCTTTTATGAAGACTTACCTAAGATCGACCAATTCCAAGTTTGGATTGCACGGGAACAAAGATGAACTTTGGTAATATTCGTGATTATCCTGACTTTTTATCGTTTCTGAAGAGCTGAAGTGTTCGACGGTAGGTATAATAAGCGAACTTTTGACTAATAACTCGATTTTATGACGATCCTTTTGTATATTTACTTATTATACACAGCGTAAACGTAGGTAACCATTCAGTACATCGACGCCCGCTACCATGGCAGGCACATTTAACTTTTCTGAGTAATTAAAGTTCATTTCGCTCAATAAAACATGGGTAATTACAGTGTCGCATTGCAATTTTAGAGAAACTGCGAGTAAGTCAACTCCTGGCTGGAATAAGTATGACTAAATAACATGAGGAAGGTGTGTAGTTTGCTTATTTTATACATGAATTTGATAGCAGTAATAAATTAAGAACTCAAGAAGTCCATGCTGATATTTATATAATAGCTATTTTTAATGCGAAAGTGTGTTTGTCTGTCTGTTACTTTTTCACGACACGTTTTCGGTACAGATTTCATCCCAGTACCCCGTGTCCTGCCCGTGATTTCGTCCGCTTGGAGTTCATGTTTTTGATTTCCGGTAGAAACTGCTTGATTTTTCGAGATAAAAAGTAGTCTTCCCCGAGATGTAACCTCCCTCTATATCAAATTTCATAAAATTAGCAGACAGACAAACAGACAACGATAGAAAGATGCCCAAAAAGAGGCAAAAATACGTTATTGATGCTCCAACATGATCAAAACACAAGTATCTTGGAACAAGATTTTCTTGAAAGTGATGCAAGTTTCAAGCCGAGGCGACAATTCCATGAAGCCAAAACCATTAAGTTTATTAGCTCATCACTGCATCGTCGATTTCCACGTGAGATGTCAGCCACTCGTAAACCGGTCAAAGACAACAAAAGGAAAATCGAAAGAATCGAGGAAATCAAGAAAGAAGTAACATCTATATCTACCAACGATTCAGTTGGGATCACATATGAGCCAACTTCGGTACGCTTAGTATCAGTTTTAACATTGTTAATTCTATTAATCGTATTCGAGTGTTCGATCACATTGGCGTCAATGTAAAATGGACCCAAACTACCTTTATTTAAAATCAATAATTCAATACAACCGATTTGAATTTCCGCTCGCGGCTAATGCATACGCGAAATCGAGCTCTGAAACAATCCTGTCAAGTTTCATTTTAGTTTGACGCCAATGTGTTCAAACGCTCAAATACGACCATTTGAAATTGCAGTGTAAAAACTGGCACTAAGCGTACAGACCCTCTCTAAGCTGGTCGGTCTATCATATTCAAGTGTTCGATCACAATTGCGTCAAAGTAAAATGGACCCAAACTCCCTTGATTTAAAATTACTAATTAAATAATCAACCGATTTTAATTTCCATTTAGAGCGCTCGCTACGAATGCATACACGAATTCAAAGCGATGCTTAAACAATGCTGTTAAGTTTCATTTTAGTTTGACGCCAATGTGTTCAAACGCTTAAATACGATCAATCGAAATTGTAGTGTAAGAACTGGGGCTAAGGGTACAGACCCTCACAAAGCTGGATAGACCGTCGCTTTACGATCCATAGCTCCGATACGATTCGGCTTTACATTTACAGCTTTCCTACGTTTGTCGTATTCTGACGATTGGATACCTGTTTATGTATCTTGGTTCTAACTTTTGGGATTTTATTTTGAAGGCTGTACTTGATTCAAAGCGATGCGGTGATGATAGCTTAGTGATTAGACTCGGCCTTCTCCTTTAGGTCGCGGGTTCGATTCCATACAGGAGCGGTCTTTTTAATTTGGAGTTTTTTTTGTTTGTTAGCAGGTATATAAGGTTTTTTATATAAGTATTTTTTATACTTAGTCTAATATTTAGATTTCAGTATATGCATCAATGCATAATATTTGTTTATTTTAGTTTCATAATGTATGACTTTTAATACATAGCTATAAATATTAAAAGTAATATATTACAACGAATTACTAATTGTTTCAAAATATTTTTGTAACAAATAGAGTTTACAAAAGTCACCATCAAGCAATAGCTGATAAAAAAAATGAAAAGTAGTCAGTCCTATTTTCATAATTCAAATCGTATCTTGAATAGAAGCAGGCGTTACTTTGCGGAAGTCCATGATAATGAATGAACTAGAAGTTTAATTCGCTATAATCTGCCACAGTAGACAAATCTGTGTGGTACAGTGCGTCTTCCACTCACTTCGGTCCGCCATCTCCTCAAGATGCTCCGGTGACCAAATCTATTTGAAACTAGTCGCGAAGAACTAGTAGGTATTTCAAATATTATTTCAATAAAGTTCAGCTGGTTCAATAAGTTTACAATGAAGAATTCCAATATGGCACCTTGGTAAAGTGTCACATACAGACTCTTCATCGGTCAATCGCAGTTTATGAACTTGAGAATTGTTCGTAGTATACGTGTAAACTACATTGTTAAAAATCTTCAATCTTAAAAAAAACTTCAATCTTGTTGTAAAGAAGTTTT
Organism: Erebia palarica; assembly: GCA_964035005.1. NCBI lineage: Eukaryota > Metazoa > Arthropoda > Insecta > Lepidoptera > Nymphalidae > Erebia > Erebia palarica. The sequence continues at coordinate 41,147,018 of OZ035983.1, forward strand.
GTCTTGAAACAAACGTGCTACTTTCTAAATTTTTATTTAACTAGATGATGCCCGTGACTTCGTTCGCATTCAGGGTTATTTCTTATTATTAAAAAAAGCCTGTGTGCTTCCCCTGGATGCATCCTATATCCATACCAAACATCAAAATCTGTTGAAAAGATGGGTCGTTAAAGCGTAGCAGACAGACAGAAGCACAAAGGGACTGACAGAAACACTTTCGCAATATGTATATTGATATGGATTAGTTAATAGATCCAGCTGTTTCATCTAGATACTTTCGGAGTCAATTGATCGTTGAATTAAATTTTTCGATCGTAATTTTTGAAAGGTTCGAGAGAGTCAAAGAAAAAAAAATCTAAACATCAAAAATCTTTTTCTTTTTTTTTCTTTGTAAGCCCTGTTGTTCATTTATCACAACAGTATAAACGTGTACTTCACCGTGGACGGTTCCTTCCGCCGACGGAGAGATGTCTCAGCGAGATTAGGAGCACTCTTCAGCGTTTCGCAGATAGTATCGAGGGCCGTTTGTTAGGAGAGGAAATTCGGACGTCCATCTGATAAAATATATAACGGAAAATATTTTTTGCTTATTCTTTATTTAACCGTTGTAGCTGAATGTATCAGATTTTAAAATGGAACATTTTTTAAATATTAAGTACCGTGAAATATATACTAATTGGTTGGGTGGTTGGTTTATCCTTCAATCACGTCGCAAAGGCGCAACCGATCGACGTGATTTTTGGTATGAGTATAGTTAAGGACTCGAAGAGTGTAAGGCAATTTTTTAGGGAATTAAAAAAACCGTTCTCATGCGGACGAAGTCGCGGGCATCAGCTAGTCTTTTATATAGAGCCGCACATACTAGCATGACAGTATAATACGCTCTTCCTCTCTGACGTGCACGTTTTGCTTGGACGCTTTGTCCGGTTTGGGCCTAAGTTGTCATTCTATATTAACTTCGACTAGAGTAAACTTGTGAGTTTATTTAAAAACGAACTTTATCTCGGAAAACCAAAGAGTGCCGAGTGTGTACGAAGTCGTGAACACCAGCTAGTCAAAAATACGTCTATCTATAAAGATTTCTTTCCATTCAAGGAATCCTCTAAATTATTCTAAGCGCAGTAGGTAGGTACACTTTTTAAGCCATTAAAGGCTACAGGTTTAATTAAAAGCTATTACAGTCCAGAACTATTCAAGATGTGTAAGGTATTCAAATCTAAATACATCATTTAGGACAGGCTCAAGTGCTTTTGTCCTTGAATGAATAGACGACCTTTTGCCGTGCTGGTGACACTTTTATACAAGCCGCCATATTGCAATGTTGAGTACCTAATCGATGAAATGTTTAATGAACCGTGGGTTTTCTTAATTTATTTGCATTATAATAATTTCTTAATGTCTGTATTTCTAGAAGAGTAAACTGCTTAGCAAATACTACAATATTATCACAGAATTTTAGGTTTTAGTATCATTAATTTAATATCATAAATGATTAAGTTTGGATGGATGTTACTCAATCACGCCAGAACGGCTGAACGGATCTGGACGAAATTTGGTACAGAGATAGATTATAATCTGGAATAATACATAGGCTACTTTTAATCCTAAAATCTCAATCCACACGGACTAAGTCGCGGGCATCAGCTAGTATATATATAAATAGTTATTAATTATGGTTGTTGGTCATATGACTTCATGAGGATGAGGTCTCTCGCGGAATCTCCTTTATTTTCCGAGATAAAAAGAAGCATATGTCCTACCCTAGGATGCCTATTTCTATACCAAAGATCTTCAAAATCAGTTGAAAAATGGGCCGTTAACGCTTAAAGCGTAGCAGACAGACAGAGAGACAGATAGACAGTCAGACATAAGTTCGCATTTATAATATTATACTATATACTATATATTATATATTTCTAAGCACAAAATTACTAACATAATTAATCCGTAAGTCTGTCTGTCTGTCTGTAACGTTTGCACGACCCGTCCGTTTAATCCATTACGATCAAATTTGATTATATAGTTTGCATTCCGGGACGGATATGGACCGGAATCTTCTCTAAATCCACGTGAATACAAACGTAACGACAAAGTCACGGGAATCACATAAAATTAAAATAAAGATCTGACAATAAGAGCCTGTACTTATAGCGAATCAATTTGAAACAAAAAAGAAGTAAGTAGTATTACCAGCGAAAAGTTAACGATTCAAATGAACTTGCAAATTCCAACGTGAACGCGAATATTTTAAGAACGAGCTAGAAAAAACAAGCTCCTAACAAGAAAATACATAGTTAAGGTATTTTATTGCGAAATTTAAAGCCCGGTTGTTCCCATTTAAATATTTATTTCCAACGGTTAAAAATAAACTCTATTTTGTTATTCAGAAATTTGTTTTCAATGCAGTTTTATACTAGAAAGCATTTTCGCGTAAATGCAGTCCGATTCATTCTTGCAGTAAAGAAAAACGCTCAACCCATTTTAAATAAAGCCAAGCTACAATAGACCCAGTATATCTGCATTTTACAGCCGCGGTCGTTAGTTCTAATCCCTCTAATATTATACCTTTCTACTTGATAAATTAATACGAACTTTTCTATAAAAATGTGACGAATGAGATTTATTTTAGGTACTGCAAACATTGTTGTATGAAGGTAGAATGCGGCCACTTAAATGATAAAAAAAGGTTATATTTTGAGCATAACTTACCATAATTAATTGTGGTGTCTGACTGATTAGGATTCGCCATTCGGCTAGGCATCCGCTTAGTTAGTCACTTATTTTCCTCTTTCACTTTCTTTCCCGTATCTTGGCCCTTCCTTCTTAAGGACACTCATGGAAGTAATGAGTCGAGGCTGTATTTTGCCTTTATAAATAAATAATAAATAAATATCTTTTATTCATTCAAAAATATATACCAGTAAATAAAAGAAATGGAGTGCCACAGGCTACTGCTGCCAGGGAACCAAGGAGCCACCTAGATTTAAGCCAACTTTGGTTCCAAAGGATCGAAGCACCCACTCCTTAAATCTAGCTGAAAAACTATTTCGGCTGAATCAGGCGCTGTCTGAACTTGATGCTGCATGCCGACGTTAGCAGCGCTGATTTTCAGGCATGACCCCTAGTATGATCACGGGCTGATCGGAAGGTTTTAAATTATTATTTTTTAAATCCTCTTTTTAAAGAGGAACCACGATTTCCTCTGATGCGATGGTCGGAGACCTTTTTTGCGAGTATATTTATGTATCTAATTTTATTATATAAAAGTATAAATATGTATATATAATAAGTATATATTTATTTTGACTTAAACCATAAGTGGGCACGTTATTGAAGTAGCTTGTTATATTATAATTATATAGCTGATGCCCGCGACTCCGTCCGCGTGGATGGAGATGTTTTAGGGGAATGAAAATTAGTTATAAACCTATTCTCATACCTACTGAATATACATGTGAAATTTCATCAAAATCAGTCAAGCCGTTTTGGAGGAGTATAAACACTAAAACTGTGACACAAGAATTTTATATATTAGAAGATATAAACTATACTGTAAACCTTTACCGCCCACTTATGATTTACGTCTCCTGTGTGCATCTTTTATCCATTTGACTATAATTCTTTATTTATTTCTTTTACTATTTTAGTTACTTTAGTAACCGTTTTTTTTTTAATTCTTTACTATGGTACGAAAAGTTTATGATAAGTTATAAATTAGGTTCGTTTTTTTAATATTTATGTAATACCAAAAAGTAGAAAAACATACATAGTGGACAAGGAAGCACTTATCTCTATAAGAGATCTCTACCAGTGACCCTTGGCAGTGAGAAAGGTTGTGGAGGAAGAATAGGTACAACAAGATATTATATCATAAGCGTACATAAACACACAAAATATACATACTAATATAAATAAACACTTTTAATTTATTTGTCTTCTCATTTGAAACTTGCATGAATAAATGGTTAAACGTGTAGAGGTTTCACGAGAGATTTAATTTAATTAGGTAAAAGTTGGCTATACATTAAAACAATATTCATTTGATCCAATTTGATCTAAACCAAATTGCGATCTAAACACAAAAGTATTCAATAATCGCTGAGTCTGCCGGCAGGAGACTGAATTACCATCATCAAAACACTCGTATTATAACTATTTTCAATATGGCGTTCGTACCCGCCGATTAAATCGAATGACATGAAACGAGTCAAATTGACTGATATATAAGCTGTCAACTACAACAACAAGCTGCGTTTAGTGTAGGCAAAACATTAAATTGTGACCTGTAAAATGTTAAAGTCGGTAATAGTAGATTATAAGCCAAGGGCTGTAAGGCATCAATTGCAGCCCGAGATATTTAGGCGCACGAGCGCAGCGAGGGCGCCTATAGTTCGAGAGTGCAATTGATTCTTACACCCGAGCTAACTACTCTGCTTTACATCTCGATTGTGAGGTAAGTAGAAAAAAAAAGCATTACAAGAATAAAACATTTTATTTGTTAAAATTTATAGTGAAATGAGAACAATTTTCAAATTTTAGGGACAGGTGTTTTTTGGGTATGTTAATAGTTTGAGATTGTGATATTTATTGGTCATGGACAAAATGTATTAAGGATACCTTTGTAATAACTTTACTTTACAATTAAGCTAAAATAAATATTTTCATTTTCATTTAATTTTTTTTTATCCACTACAAGTTAGCCCTTGACTGCGCTCTCACCTGATGGTAAGTGATGATGCAGTCTAAGATGGTAGCGGGCTAACCCATACCCTTTTTCGGTTTCTACGCGGCATCGTACCGGAACGCTAAATTGCTTAGCAGCACGTTTTTGCCGGTAGGGTGGTAACTAGCCACGGCCGAAGCCTCCCACCAGGCCAGACCAGGGAAATTCAGAAATTATAAATTTCCAATCCCTGCTGGGGATCGAATCCGGGACATCCGCACGTTAAGGCAACAGCGCTCAACACTGCGCTATGGAGATCGTCAAAATCATTCATATCATACTTCCTGTTTCATGAGATATAATGACAAACAGTAATAATCATCACTACAGCCCATTAACGTCCCACTGCTGGGCACAAGCCTCCACTATCATAGGAGAGAGGGAATTAGAGCTTAGACCCACCACGCTGCTCCAATGCGGATTGGCGGGCTTTAACGACTATTATCATGTTAGTGATAATAACCGGGACCGACGGCTTAACGGCTTAACGTGCGTGTAAACAGTAATAATGCTAATACTAAATACATACATAGCGTGTTTAGTAAAACGTGTGTGTGTTTGTCCCCAGGTGAAGGCGAGCCCGGCGGCGAGCGGGGGCGGTGCAGGGGCGCGGTGTCGCGCGGCATGCGGCGCCGCCCGCTGCTGCTGCTGCTGCTGGCGTTGCTGCGCACGCACGGCCTGCTAGCCGCGTCCGGAGGTGGGTGCTGCCCCTTACACCTCTTAAGCGCCGTTCACATATTTTTTGCTTCCTTGAAACTCCAATACTTTTTCCATGCTATGGCGATTCGCCTCTGTATTTCTTTTCTAGTGCAATTCTCAAAGGAAACGGATTGCCCAAGGTTGGGCAAACTAGCTGTTTCACTAGACGTCTTGAAGGCTTTCGACCGGGTCTGGCATGAAAGCCTTTTGAGCAAGCTTCCAGCCTATGGGATACCTGCTGGCTTCTGCGACTGGATATCGGACTTCCTGAGTGGACGATCGTTTCGAGTAGTCTTTGATGGCTCCTCATCTGATCTCATGGCGATCAATGCCGGTGTCCCTCAGGGATCAGTTCTCTCTGCAACGCTTTTTTTGCTGCACATAAACGACATGCTAAGCACCGTTACAGAAAGATACATATCCTGTCCCCGTGCCAGTGGAGCAATTCTTAAGCACAGAGAGGCTTTGGTAGAATGAGTCAACTTGACCTTGAAGGAGGTGTCCGACTGGGGTGACGCCAATCTCGTCAAGTTTAACACTACTAAAACGCAAGCGTGTCTATTCACCGCGAAACGGATTTTATTCCCACTCACTCCGACTTTCCGAAATATATCCATTCCAATTACCGACAGTGTCGAGCTCCTTGGTATCAACATATCATCCAACCTCAACTTTGGACAATGCATCGAATCCAAAGCAAAAACAGCTGGCAAGAAACTTGGCATCCTCAACAAAGGCAAGCGGTACTTCACGCCGGAACAGCTTCTTATCCTGTATCAAGCACAAGTTCGATCGTGCATGGAGTACTGCAGCCATTTATGGCATGGCTCTGCCAAGTACCAGCTTGATGCATTGGATTCGGTGGATCGTCGCGCCAGGAGACTTATTGGTAACAAAGCGCTGGTCAGTTCGAAGCTGCAAAGCTTAGAACATCGGCGAAAAGTTGCCTGTCTGTCGGTATTCTACAGGATATATTTCGGAGAGTGTGCTCAGGAATTATTCATCTGGTTCCTCCGTCTTATTATCGAACCGCAAGGCATCGACAAGGTCTGCACCCTTACGCAGTCGAAATTCCGCGGGCTCGTACGAAGCGATTTGCTTCCTCGTTTCTAATTAGAACCGCTAGGATATATAACCGCGCTCCACCTTAGGCATTACCACTTTAAGCAAGTCTGATTGCAGCCAAGCGCTGGCCTATATAATTTAAAAAAAAAAATGGTACACATAATCTTTTACGTACTCTATACTCTCGCTATATACTCTTACTTCTTTCTCCTCAGCATTAGTTAGGATTTTAGTTTTAGATGAGTTCAGAGATAAGCCAGCTTTTTTGCTTTCCCTTGCCAATTCGTCTATCATGATTCCAAGATCCGATGCATTTTCAGCGAACACGATTATGTCATCTGCAAAGCGCAAGTGACGTAAATATTCGCCGTCAATTTTAAGACCTTTCCTTTCCCAATCTAGATTCCTGAAGATGGCTTCGAGAACTGCCGAGAAGATCTTTGGTGATGTCGGGTCACCCTGTCTCAAACCTCTTATGACAGCAAACTCAGCACCCTCCCTTTCTAGCCTTACTCAAGGCTAGAAAGGGAGTAGTATTAGGTTCAAGTATTTTGTATGGACTCCTTGTTCTTACAGCGATGACCATATTACATTTTGATGTATATATAGAGAGTATGTATTAAAGTATGGCTGTCTGTCTATTACGCTTTCACGGTTCATCCGTTCAACCGATTTTGATGAAATTTAGTACAGGGGTAGGAGTAAGGGAGTTTTTCTGTCCCGGAAAATTAAAGAGTTCAGGCGGGGATCAAATAATCATAATCCATGCGGATGAAATCGCGGACAGCATCTAGTGACTAAATAAAGCTACTATATTATGTACGTATATTTACTAGAGCAATTATTATGCAAAAAATAGAAAGGAATGCTACAAGCTTTTATGTTCCCCAAATAAGCAAAATTAAAACAAAAGTTCCCAACACGAGATATGCAATATTGAGTGCGTAAAACTCATTAACGGACCTCGCTTTGAACTCAAACAAAAAATGCTCACCGCTGACTGAGGAGTAATCCATTGTAGCATCTCCGATATTGAGCCGCGTCATTGTGGGCGATTAGCGCGATACCAGAATACCCCAGTCATGTTGTGGATACAGACGCTCCTCAATCTTGTGGCTTGTAGGCGTCATGTCATTTATGCCCGTACGACATATGAGTTAGCCGCACTGAAGTTATTATGCTGGAATTCGCAACTATGTGGTCGGATGTTTGGATATGTTTTTTTTTTATGTTGTCTAATATCTTCTCATTTTCACACTCCATGCTTAATATTATAAATACGAAATTGTGGCTGTATTTCTGTCTAATTTTCACAGCTCATCCGTTTGACAACGTTTGCTGAAATTTTGTAAAAATTTTGCGAGTTTGTAAAAGACATTACAATTAACATTACAGTTGTAGGCTGAGCAGTAATACATTGTAGCATTTTCGATATGTAGCCGCGTTATTGTGGGCGACTAGCGCGATACCTGAATACCCCAGTCATGCTGTGGATACAGACGCTCCTCAATCTTGTGGCTTGTAGGCGTCATGTCATTTATGCCTATACGACATATAAGTTAGCCGCACTGAAGTTGTTATGCTGGAATTCGCGACTATGTGATCGGACGTTTGGATATGAAATTATAATATTGGATAGAAGCAGGCGTTACTTTGCGGAAGTCCATCATAATGAAGGAACCAGAAATTGAATTCGCTATAATCCGCGACAACAGGAAAATCTATGTGATACAGTGGTTCTCACCAAACCACAGATAACCCCCAAAAACCACCATCAACGTACATTTCACTCCGATGCCGGAGCATCTTCAGGAGATGTTGCCTCCACAATGCACGATTGTAAAGAACTTCATAATCGTTTTTGGGGGATTTTTGTGGTTTGGTGAGAACCACCATTCCACATAGATTTTCCTGTTGTCGCGGATTATAGCGAATTAAATGTCTGGTACCTTCATTATGAAATTATAATTTTTTATGTTGTCTAATATCGTCTTATTTTCTCACTCCATAGTTCCATACTTACTTTTATAAATACGAAATTGTGGCTATATTTCTGTCTGTTCTGCACAGCTCATCCGTTTAACCGCGTTTAATGAAGTTTTGTAAAAATTTTGTGAGTTTGTAAAAGACATTACAATTAATTTTACAGTTGTAGGCTGAGGAGTAATACATTGTAGCATCTCCGATATGTATCTGGGTCGTGTAGGCGATTAGCGCGATAAGGGAACAACCCCAGTCGTGCTGTAGATACAGACGCTCCTCAATGTTGTGGCTTGTATGAGTCATGTCATTTATGCCTATACGACATATGAGTTAGCCGCACTGAAGTTGTTATGCTGAAATTCGCGACTATGTGGTCGGATGTTTAGATATAATTTATATTTTTTTATGTTGTCTAATATCTTCTTATTTTCTCACGCCATACTTAACATTATCAATACGAAATTGTGGCTGTATTTCTGTCTGTTTTGCACAGCACATCCGTTTAACCGCGTTTGATGAAATTTTGTAAAAAAATTGTGAGTTTGTAAAGGATATTACAATCAACTATACAGTTGTAGGCTGAGCAGTAATACATTGTAGCATCTCCGATATGTAGCCGGGTCTTGTAGGTGATTAGCGCGATACGGGAACAACCCCAGTCATCTTATAGATACAGACGCTCCTCAATCTTTTGGATTGTATGCGTCATGTCATTTATGCCTATACGACATATGAGTTAGCCGCACTGAAGTTGTTATGCTGAAATTTGCGACTATGTGGTCGGACGTTTGGATATGAATTTATATTTTTTTATGTTGTCTAATATCTTCTAATTTTTCCACTTCATACTTAATATTATAAATACGAAATTGTGGCTGTTTTTCCGTCTATTTTCACAGGTCATCCGGTTGACCGCGTTTGATGAAATTTTGTAAAAATTTTGTATGTTTGTAAAAGACATTACAATTAAATTTACAGTTGTAGGCTGAGCAGTATTACATTGTAGCATCTCCGATATGTATCCGGGTCGTGTAGGCGATTAGCGCGATACGGGAACAACACCAGTCATGTTGTAGATACAGATGCTCTTCAATCTTGTGGCTTGTATGCATCATGTCATTTATGCCTATACGATGTATGAGTCGGTCGTACTGAAATTGTTATACTGGAAATCGCTACTCTGTGACACGTTTGAATATGAAATGTTTAGACTGTTATTAGCTGTATTTGCTTTTGTTCACATCTTAATCCATACTCCATACCTAATTTTATAAAAAAGCGTGTCTGTCAGTCTTTAATCTTTATATATATCCGTTTAGCTATTTTTGATAAAACGGTTAACTGAAAATTTAAAAAGCTTCAAATCTATGTAGGCAGATTCGAGAGTATCACCTAGTAAGATAGTGCAATAGTTTGAATGGATTGAGAAAAAGTTTTTCTCAATATTGCTTCACTTTCGAACTAACTGAACTATTTGACTGTAGTAAAACCGTGTAATTAATAAGTTTTGCGTGTTAATTCCGTGAATCAAGCATTATAGGTTTCTTTTTATACACTACAAGTTATCCCTTGATTGCGTTGACCCTCGACCCTTGTTTATCTCACCTGATGGTAAGTGATGATGCAGTCTAGGATGGTAGCGGGATAACCTGTTAGGAGCATGGCAGTTATATTAAACCCATACCCCTAATCGGTTTCAACACGGCATCGTACCGGAACGCTAAATCGCTTGGCGGCACGTCTGCCGTTAGGGTAGTAACTAGCCACGGCCGAAGCTTCCAGGCCAGAACCTAGAAGGCCAGCCCAGGGAAAATTCAGAAATTATAAATTCCTAAATTGACCCTGCCGGGAATCGAACCCAAGACCTCCACACGTTAAGCCAACAGCGCTCAACACGCCGCCAAGAATGTTGTCAAAAAAGAGATACATAGCGTTCATCAGCACTTTGATAATTATGCCGCTGACTATGCATTTATTAAACATAATTTTATTAGCTTCGGTAACGAAGTATCCGTTGTAACGATACAAAAATATCCAACTCATGTTTGTAATACGCCCAAGCAAACATGATTAATAAAGGGAAAAACTAAGTAAAAAGTTGGATTAAATAAATCATTTTGTCTTTACCACTCCGGACTCTCGAGTCTGATAATTAGAATAACAAGATTTATTTAAGTCAATTCGTCATTTTAAAATCGTGACTCATCATTTAAATATTTACATTAATATTCGATTTTGTATTGTTTTGTTTGTATGTATATATGTTTGAAATAAACTTATTAAAAGTGCTTTTGAATCTATCACTGGTTCGGAATGACATTCCTACTGAGAAAAATATTTATTTTAAGTTTGAGTTTAAATTGGCGCTACAACCTATGTATGTTATGGTATGTTTGTACCTATTCCGTAAACGTAAAAAATAAATCCCGTAGTCGCGGGCTTGAACATAAAATAATCATCATGACAACACGGTTATAGACCATAAGTACTATTTTTTTATTTATGCTTTGTGTACCTACTCGCCTTTGGTTTACCGAAATACTGTTAATAAAATAAAATAATCTATTGATATCCATACTTCCATACTCCATACTATTTTATACTACATAATTACTATATGTTACTATATTATAATATTATAAATTCGAAAGTGTGATAGTCTGTCTGTCTGTCTATCTGTCTGTCTGTCCGTATCTCTGTCTGCTACGCTTTCACGGCCCATCTGTTCAACCAATTTTGTCGAAATTTAGTACAGGAGTAGATTGTATCCCGGGGAAGGACATAGGCTTTTTATCCGGGAAAATTCAAGATTCCCCGCGGGAATCAAAAATTCACGTGGACGAAGTCACGGGCATCATCTAGTATTTAATAATTTATTGATATAATTATAGTGATAACATATTTAGAGTTTTAATAAAATAATCTAATGCGAAATCCTAGATTGGCCACTCAATTGCCGCTATATTCGGAGGTTCATCTCAGCAAGTTTATCTGAAACGTGGGTCAACCATTTTAATTTCTACACAGCTACAGCAGACACCGTATTTCGTGCTGACTGTAGCTCGTGGTGTGCCCCATTCATTTGTCAGACCCAGCCCTGTCCACAGAGCATTTGTACCGAGCAGCGTTGAAGCGCTGCAATTTAGCGCACTCTCCACACCGCCCATTTGTTTGATTGAAACACCCGAATACTCGATAGGCTTAGCTTTAAAACACGTTACACTATACGGCTTTATAGCTACTTTCAAGTAACAAGTCTTAATGAAAGAAATGAAAAAACACGACTTCTCTGCACAAAAACGAACTAAACAGTTAAAAATCTAAATTAATCTAGTTAAATTAGAATCATATTCACATTTTTATTAAATGGTATTTTTTTGTGAATCACTGGATATTGAACTATAGTGTTATATTTTCGGAATCTACTCATCATTTTGTAGATGATGATTATATAGTTAATCTTACTTTCGAATTATTTTTTTCAACTTTAGTCTTTAATGCGGGATCATGGTCACCCCATCAACTTATTTTTAAATTGTACTAGCTTATGTCACCTGGAATAAGCTAAGAATTCCAACGATACCTCATTTATTAAAATCGGTTCGGGCGTATAGAAGTTATGGTGGAATATACAAACTCACATACATACGTACAACAATATACTCCTTTTTTCAGGTAGTCGTATAAAAATATCCAAAGCGCCGTGCGTAGACCATCGTTCACGCCTTTCCGATTTAGGCGACTAAGAAGAAATAATTTGTTCAGCTTGCCAGACTTGAACGGTGACTATGTATTGCTCTATATTTCTTACCGACAGTACTATAGAACTTTATAGCCGAATGGCGACTGTATTGATGAGTATCGAATACTGCTTATCACTTTCATCACTACGTAAATCGAAGTAATTCCTTCGAGTTTGTCACTATATCCATCCTGATGATCCTGATATTTTTGCATTGGGCGAGAATCAGTCTCCTCTTGATGATTCCACCATGAATTAGCCGTTACTCGCCGTGTGTAATCGTGCTACGTCTACATTCGCTGTTTTCTTTTTTTTCTACAGTCTATCTGCCACGCTAGTCATAAGGCCTTGAGGGACGGTATCCACCAGAGCGGAGAAGAGCTTCGTTTTTTGGACCAATCATATTATTGATAGACTATAGCTGGGGCCCGTGACTTCGTCCGCATCGAATAACGTTTTTTCAATTTCCACGGGAACTCTTCAATTTTTCGAGATAAAAAGTAGCCTGTGTCACTCGCCTGGTCCCCAACTATACTTATGCAAAAAATCACGTCGATCCATTGCTCTGTTGCAGAATAATTGAATGACAAACCAACAAACAAACACACTTTCGTATTTATAATTAAAGTATGATTTGATGACGTTATAATTTCACCGTCTCCGCTATGGTGGACACCGGGCCTGATAAGCGAGCCCAAGCTACGACACCGCCCCATTGCTGACATGCTGCAATTCGGCACACTGTCCATAAAACCCATTCGTTTGATTGAAACGGCCGAATGTTCGATGGGCTTAATTTTATAACACGGAACTGTTGAATAATTTATTGAATGGAAAATGGTCAATTAACTTGATGCTGACTGTTTTTTCGAATATCAAATACGCTTAAATTTGGACTGAATTACGGCACTAGAAACTGTTGTAATGAAACAACCGAATTTTCGAAGGTGATTATATTTTTTTTGGCGTATATTTTTATCACGGGTAACGGTTTTATGCTTTTGTAGGTAAAAAAGTAAGTTTTAATAAATCAATCCAAAGCTAACTTTTACATAATAGGTAAGTCACCAAGGTCACAAGTTCGATTTTTGGCAGGAGTAATTTAGGGATTTTGGTTAAATGCCAATTAGACTTGATCGGATATTTTGTTGTCTTTGTCTTAGACTAGACCAGATATTTTGTTGTCTTTGTCAATGTATCCGTTGTTCTACATGAGCGACAAAGGTAGCGCGACGCGACAGTATCAAACAGTACTTAGCTCATTCACGTGAACTACATTGTAGACAAATTTGTCATTTTCTATTGCGTCGTATCGCGTCTCGTTGTGTCGCAGCACCTCTGTGGCTTACCTAGGACTACGGGTGACACTGTACTGTCACTTACCACCCGGAGAGATTGCAGTGACTTGACAGAGTGAAGAGTCAATCAACAAATATATCGAAGCCCACAGAATATGCTACAATATTAACAAAACCCACGTAAACATAATCAACCTGTTCTAAATAAATAAAGACAAACAAATCTATACTATTCTGTAATTTAATTACATATTAATATGCTAAATATAAACAACCAATTCAATGTTGTTGAATTTCTGGAACACAATACGAGATTGAAACTGAATTAGTGAAATCACAACAAGGGGGCGTGTAGCTATGCTATAGTTTAGTAAACATATTATATACAGTACGGCTACATCTTATTACCACTACGCTTTTAATCCATACCAATATTATAAATGCGAAAGTGTGTCTATTTGTCTGTCTGTCTGCTACGCTTTAACGGCCCATCTTTTCCACCGATTTTGATGAGATTTGGCTACTATTTATTCGGGAAACCAAGGAACGTATTTGTCCCCAAACTTAATTTCACTCGTACAAAAAACCAAGAACGAATTATTTTAATGAATAATACATTTTTGAGGGTAGTTTTTATAATTTTGCTATCGAATTGGACTACTAATTTTATTTGTTTTACATATTTGAAATTTAAAAAATATGCGTAAATGGTGCCGAAAAAAATAGACAATTGCAAAATAATAGGAGTGCCACAGCTCACGTAAAAAGCTTCACTGATTATAATAATAAGTCTATTTGTTGTATTAACTAAAGATTTTTAACAATAAATACATTGTGTATCACAAAATGTCTTAAAAAATTACAAAACTAATAACAATAAGGTGATTTCTGAGTCTCTGTTTTTTGGTAAAAAGTTTCCTCTATCGCCCATAAAATATGTTTAATAGACCGTATATATACCATAATTTATAACCAAAAACTTAAAATCACTTCTGGAAACCTTATACTCCTGAAAGGGTTAAAGAGTTCCGCCGGGAATCAAAAAACAATTTATTCTTAAAAAACAACGGTGCCAGTGCTGAAATGAAACCAGCTTAAATTCATCAGGAGATGAAACGCATCCGCTTCTCCCCGACTTCAGCTCATTTCTGATAGTTCATAATGCGTCTTGCCATCCCAGCAGCACTTATAGGCCTATTACACTGCACTTTCCACAGGGCCCTGTGGTAAGGGCGGGCGTGGCCGCTATGTAGAGCGTCGCTTATTACACAGCAATGAGGACCAATTAGGAATTAAGGGACTCTTAATCCCTAAATCTTATTACACTACACTGAATCAGGTGTAAGGGTCCCTGTGATAAGTGCAGTGTAATAGGCCTATTAGTTACGTAGCGCCGTGTCCTGTGCAAAATACAAACATAGGTGTATACCTATGTTTGGATTTTATGAATAACTAGACGTCAATAAGTATAGTATACCTACCTAAATTGAATAAATATTATTTGACTTTGACTTTGACTTTGAATGTAGTGTATTTAATTTATATACTTACCTACAAAATGTAATATCTTGTTTCAAAAAAAAGGAGCAACTGCTGATTTTCTTGCCGGCTCTTCTCGGCAGAACTGTTTTCTGAACCGGTGGTAGAGTCAAAACATGACGTAACATATGAGACACCTGTATGTCCTAAATGTTTTAAATAAATAAATTAATTAAATTAAATTATGTATGTATATGTCACCGTAAGATTGTAAAAACCGTTAGATTATAATATAACTCGTGAAATTGTAAACTGTCGAAAGATTGTGAACCGTTCAATGTTCTCAGTGTCAATTTTTGAAATATTCATTGTCCTTCATATATCCTTTCCCGTGATACAACCTACCCCTGTACCAAATTTCATCAAAATCGGTTGAACAGATGGGCCGTAAAAGTGTAGCAGACAGACAGACAGATAGATAGATAGAAAGACACAAAGACAGAGAGTATGGATGAACCGAAGGGATTATTTTTTAATTTTTCGATGTTGCAATTTATATACCAGACAGACCAGTTATAGACCAGGTATAGACCAGTTGGTCTTAATAAATATAGACAAACTGGGATGGTTATCCCACTCGTATTTTTTTATTATTGTGAGATAGGCTTGCGCTTGACGACAATCATGCTTAGTGCAAAGCAATGATAGGTTGGAACGCGCTTGCCTATAAGATGCCTATTCACTCTTGCCTTTTAGGTAGGTACCTAAGTTATACGTGGCAGGAAACACGTGCGCTAGGAGGGTGTTCCATACCCTAGCGGTTCGGGTTGGAAACGTCGAGCAAAAATTATCAAAAATTATAAACTTGTATTGTCCAACGTCGTAAAGTACAAACACGTTTCCACCGTGTTTGTACTTTGTACTTTACGACATTCATTCGCTGATTGAACAATGTCACTCATCGAGGGTCTTAATTAATATTACAGACTAAAGAGTGGATTAGTGAAGAAGAAGCAAAGAGCTGAGATCGGGCGGAAGATAGAATTGCGCCATTTTGTGATATCACGTTAACCCTACTGAACAATAGAGACGCTTAAATGCTAAATTGAATTTATCAATAGGATTTCCGTAGAGGTTTACTTGTTGGACTTCTGAGGCGCAAACATACTTTTGGAATGAAAAGCCACAATTTTTATCTTAATCAAAATCACAAGTCAAAAATAAAGCAGGTCTTAAATATCGGCTAAATTAAGTTGTATTTATTTACAACACATTATTATAGGGAAATAATCCATTACTTTAATATTATAAATATGCAATTGTGTTTCTATCTGCTACGCTTTCACCGACCATCTGATAAGCCAATTTTGACGAAATTTGGTACAGAGGTATGTTGCATCCTGGGGTAGGAAATACGTAGGCGAAGGAAATATAACAGAGTTCCCACGGGAATTTTGAAAAATCTGCATCCACATGGCCTAAGTCGCGGGCTCCATCTAGGCAATAAATAAGATTACTAATACAAAAAAGTGCAAAAATCAATCTACTAAATAAATGAAGTAGCGGGAAATGGTTATCGCTATTTTAATTAATGGGTTTGTTTTTACACGTTTACAGAAATAAATATTTATAAATAAATAAATATAAATAACTTTCGTTATTTATGCAACAGAGGCCCATGAATGTTAGTAAAAATACAATTTTATTAAAAACTATGTTAGTAATCATTTAATTCCTAGTAGGTATACATATTCAATTAACTTTTTAATATTTAATAAATGTTATATTAATGTTGTTAGGGGATGGTTTGGGAAAAGTAAACTTCCAAATTTTCTTCGATATTCCGCTAGTTATATAATTTACCCAAGAGTTTACCGCACCGGTTATGTTAGGTATTATTCTGTTCCAGACTTCACAATTTATTATTTTTGTAATTATTATCACGTGTGTAAGTGAACGAATACACTAGCGCCAGGGTAAGACAATAATTCAGCGCGAAACGCCTTGCGTGCAAGGAATACACGTTTCATCGTAGCGCGGTGCTCTGTGCAGCTCCATAACAAAGTGCGCGCGCGGATTTTTGTCCGCCAAATACAATAATTCCGTTGTGTGTTTACGCGCTATGTTATGCGCTGTGATATGTTTGTATAACTGTACTTGCTGATGCCCGCGACTCCGTCCGCATGGATTGAGGTGTTTTAGGGGTATGAAAAATAGATAGCATTCGATAGATCCGATTCTCAGACCTACTGAATATGCATCTACAATTTCATAAAAATCGGTCAAGCCGTTTTGGAGGAGTATGGTAAGTAACATTGTGACACGAGAATTTTTTATATATCAGATTAATTTCATTTGAAAAAAGGCCTCATACTCAAACGAATAGTACTATTACCTATTTTGTGCCAATAGTCGATTTTAAAAATGATGTGACTCACATACAGGTCTTGTGTTTTTTATTCAAGTACATTTTAACAGGTGCTTTTGAATAGTCGACTGGATCTACCACTGGTTCGGAATAACAACTTTACCGAGAAGAGCCAACAATAACTCAGTGGTTGCTCTTTTGAAAAAATAATAATTTACAATTACAATTACAATTATTGTAGTGTAGATACAGAAGAAGCCACAGTCCTTAGCATTGCTGGAGTGAGTCAAATCCATGCTCTTTTTATACGACTGCCTGAAAAAAGGAGTATATTGTCTTCAGGGTTCATGTATGTATGTATGTATGTATGTATGTGACTTTGTATATTCCACCAGAACTTCTATACGCCTGAACCGATTTTAATAAAGGAGGTTAGAATCCCTAGCTTATTCCGGGAGACAAGCTAGTAAAATTAAAAAATAAATTGATGGGGTGACCGTGGTCCCGAATTAAAGACTAAAGTTGAAAAAAAAAAAACGAAAATAAGATTAACTATATAATCATCATCTAGAAAATGATGAGTAGTTCCAAAAAATATAACACTATAGTTCAATATGCAGTGATTCACAAAAAAATATCATTTAATAAATATATGAATAAGATTCTATTTAACTAGATTAATTTAGTTAAATAGCATCTTAATGTTTAACTTTTTAGTTCGTTTTTTGGCAGGGCAGTCGTGTTTTTTTAATTTTTTAAATTATGACTTGTATCATTATATAATCTTCAACAGCTTTTTTCAGGAGCATAATTTTAATAGATTTCTTAAAAAGCGTTACAGCTGCGTCTTTCACCAATATACGCCTAACAAAACTGGATAAAAGTTAAAAATATAGACCCTAAAACCGGATGACTTTCAAGAAAGTTACAGATAATGAGAGATTATGTTGAATTACAGTAATTATATGTAAATTGGGGACAGCGCCGTTTTCTATGTAATTGCCTATCCGAAGTTGCTTCCCACTGTTCGTCAAAGGTTACCTACCTAACTCCATTAGGCCTGTATTTCACGAGTTCCGTGAAATATGAAGGTTTAGGACTTTTCACTTAAGGGTGCTTTAAAGCCAGGTAACCTGTTCTACATTTCGGAAATCACAAAGAACTTGCGTAAACTGTTTCCGTTAGGGATACAGTAGGTCACGAAAAGTGAATTTTAATAGCTTAATCAATTCGAAACTGTTTGCTATGCATTTATAATATTAGTATACGATTATACTCGTAACAGGTTTGTGAAGTTAGTTGATATGCAACTTTACACTCATCTGGGCCAGGCCTCAGGTTGAACTACTCCTTGAATGGGGGCTACCACGTTTGAATTCGCCGCTAGAGGCGCTAGTGTAGAGTGAGGTCTCCGAAATGTCAAATAGGTATTATCACTGGGCCTTTCGCGGGTCTAATTATTTCATTAATGTATTTAGCAATACCGGATTAAGAAAAAAAAGTGCAAAATTAAGCGAGTTGAAAGAAGAAGAATTCATAAGTTAGTATATAATGTCCCTGGTTCCTGTGTGCTTATTATTTAAAAACGTATTTTTTGTCAAAAGTATGCTTGTTTACCGAATTTACAGCTATACTAAGGACCTTACTCGGCAGTGGCACCAACTACTGAGCATAAAAACGGTAGCCCTCATTGTTTCGTCCGGGAAAGGCGAATGTAGGTCGCAGGAGAACTGCAGACCTTTGGAAATGTACCTGAATGTAGAAGTCTGAACGTGTTGACGAATAAAAGGTTTTCTTTTTGCAGAGTTGTTTAAATGGTATCATAGGTTGATCCTTCATAATTTTTACAATCTATCGCCAGCCCACTATTGAGCTTAAGGGACACGCATCAGAATCCATACTAATGTTATAATGTGACAGTGTGCCTGTCTGTATGCCCGTCTGTTTGCCACGCTTTCACGGCCCATGTTTTCAACTGATTTCGATTAAATTTCGCATAGGGGTAGTTTACATTCCGGAAAAGGACATTTTTATCTCGGAATATTAAGGAGTTCCCCATGAAATAAAAAAATTGGCAGACATAGGGACTGCCGAAGTAAAAACGAATATTAAAATATAAACCTTAACACTAAGACATTGAAGTTTAATTTCGAATGTAGTATATTTATATTTAAGACCTTTTGTCTTCATAACAAGGCGAGCATGTCGGTCACGCGAAACCACATTTTACCCCCTAGAAGTTCTCAACGCGGCTAAAGAAGTTTTCACTTCAAAAAAACACCAAGCACTTAATTCTTCATTCAAAAATTCAACACGTCACGTGACCATGTCGATGACGACTCATACCTGATTTTTAATTCCGTGGAATTCTGACGTTTCTTGGTGATACCATATTCAAAACAGTTCCCACAAAAAAAGGGTAACAAATTCTATTAAAGTATAAGTAATGCTATGGATTCTAAAGATTAAATTCATAACAGTGTTAGTTATCATTAAATTATTAATTAATTAGTAGAGCACTATTTTTATGTCAAGTGACAAACGTTACGAAGATTTTATATTTGCATACGCAATGTGTATACATGTAATGCATACATGTAAATAAGATTCATAAGCAGAATCCAAAAACTTATTACCGACTGAAGATTGAAGTAATTAGAAAGAACAATTTTGATAAGAAACGATAAAGAAAAATCCATCAAACAATACTAAACTTTTTTGTAAATAAACATATTTACATTCGCGGATGATACGGCTATTGTACTTCAAGGAGAGAGTTGGGAGGAAGCCTACTCACTGGCACAAGAGGGTTTTGGGAGGGGTCATAATTTAAAATTCTTTGACGTTTACCATGCTTGAATATCATTCTTTTTCCAGCCGGTTTTTGATTTCGTTAAAATTTTCGTGAGTGGCAATAGCAAGTAACAAGAAATTTTAACATTGAAGCTGAAAGTCGAATGACATGATCATTAGGATGACGGCCGATAAACGCCTAGACAAAAAGTATTTTTTGTTTTTACTGAAAAAGCTATTACCTCTTTCGTTTGCCAGGCTGATCCGAAATACTACTAAATATCAATATTGAAACAATTATATGGGAGAACTAAGCAAAACAACTGGCCACACCTCGCACGAGTAACAGACCTTTTTGCACCAAAATTTGAAAGTTTGTGGATCGACTAATATTTTTATCAATAAATTTCAATTTCAATTAGAAATTACTATTTTCGACACTTTTAAGTTAATTAAGTTTTAAGTAAATTTGCAGTTGAAGGTAAATTTAAAAAAAGGTAAATATTATAAAAATGTCGTGGACGAATTGGCAGCAGAACAAGGGATTACTTTAGGTACTCCAATTGCCCCCTTATCATTGTGAGCTCAATCCAATTGAGTTAGTTTGGCCTCAAACTTGGATCCAATTTGAATGTTGCAAAAAATAAGATGGCAGAAGTGAAAGAGCTTTTGGTTGAGGGAGCTAACGTCACCTCAAACAAATGGATAGAGTGCATATAACATCTAATTAGAGAATATGCGGTATTACCCACTTAATTGACAGTGTCTGTATGATGAGTTTACATAATACTGTAACAAGCATTGCACGCGCAGCTCGGGTTGAATACTTTCCTGGTCACACATCGACTAACCATCTCGCTCGGAGCACTCCGACCAACGTGTCTCTGCGAAGAACAAAGCGGCGGAGCCCTATATAAGCCCGAGCGCGACAAAGATATTTATTACATTAGCTAGCGTAGGTAGCGGTACGGTACGGTAGTACGGTACTAGCAGAAAACCGCTGCAGTCACCAATACAGTCGATTCTAGGCTCTGGAGCACGGAGCACACGGTACAATACATACGAGTAGTAACTCGACGTTGACGTTTCTTTTACTTCTACCCTACAATATTAGTTTAATTAGCTTAATTAGTTAAAGTAGCTGATGCTCGCGGCTTCGTCCAAATGAAATAAGTTTTTTTTCATTGCCTTAAAAAGGACCCATACTTCCATACTAATATTATCAATGCGATATATCTGTCTGTCTGCTACGCTTTCCCGGCCCCTCTTCAACCGATTTTGCTGAAATTTGGTATTGAGGTAGGTTTTATCCCGGAAAATTAAGAATTTCCCGCGAGAATCAAAAATCCTTGATCCACGCGGAATCTAGTTTGTAAATCTAATATTAGTAAATATGGATAAAGTTTATCATTATTGATTTTTGTTTCTATAATTTATCTTTTATCCTTTCTTAGCAAAGTTATTAATTCTAATAAAGGACTATTTCATTCTTTAGTAAGTAATAAGTACTTATTTGGATTTTGCTTGTCACAAATGATAAATTATTTATCTCAGGTAATAGGTGAAAAAAGATCAAATCAATAATACAAAAATGTTGGTGACTTCTGAACGTCACAAATGTCAGAATTCCACGGAATTAAAAATCCAAGTATACATGAATTTACTACCCATCCAAACCTGTCTATAGAAGTTTGCACATCAAGTATGCCAAATTCTGAAGCAGCGTGCAATCTCTTCTGATTATATTTAATTAATAAGTAATGCTTTTTAATATAATTTTTGTTCTTAATATAATTTTGTAATTTGTATTATAATTGGGTACTATAAGGCTGACATACAGCTAATAATGCAAAAGCCTTTAAATAAAAAATTAAAAAAAAAGCTGAATTCACGCGGATATGTAGGTACAACGTGTACACTTCATAGTTGACTGTAAAACTTTCACATTTGATTGGCAATTGACGATAAAGGCGAGAAATTTTCTGAAAGCTTCTACTTGATACCATCTGTAATTTGTAAAAATCTCTTAGAGTTTAGCCAGAAAGTTTTGCTACGTCTGGGCAGAAAAGTTTTTTTGCATAGTTGTTCTTAGCTTTCACGGTTCTTAAATCATTTAAAAAAACGCAACGCTCGTTAGAAGAGTAAAATTTATACCTACTAATGTTATTAATGTAAAAGTTTGGATGGATGGATGGATAATTTTTATTCAATCACGCCAGAACAGCTGAACGGATGTGGATGAAATTTGGCACAGAGATAGTCTGGAATAACACATAGGCTACTTTTTTTTCAAGAGTTCACGCGGGAACCAAAAAACCTCGATCCACGCGGACGACGTTGAAGGTATCAACTAGTTGTTTGATATGGTTGGGTAATATAGGTTAAAACGCGAATGACTTGGAAATATTTATATTTATATCGTGGTAGTAGGTAAGTGCCTATCGAGCTGCGGCACAAGCTGAGGAGGTGGGCCCATTGACCATACAGTTTGAAATAAAGTAGAATCTTCTATACTTACTAATACTAACTAATATTATAAATGCGAAAGTTTGGATGGAAAAGTATGGATGTATGGATGCTTGTAACTCAATCACGCCATGGTCGCTATACAGATCTCGATGAAATTTGGCACAGGTATAGATTATAGTGTGGATTAACACATAGAGTACTTTTTATTCCGCAAAATTGCATTCATCCAAACTTTCGCATTTATATTATTAGTCAAAATAAAAAGAATAAATAACCCTGAAAATTATTCTGACCATTTGTCCGCCCACTGTTTAGGGTTTTTTAGGAGTAGGGGTAATTTAGGGTTGGCTGTTGTTTCGTAAAAGAATAAACGATGCAACCTTGCAACAACTTCATAGACAAAGTCTCCAGAAAGTTATCAAAAACTATTACCTAAGTATTCCATGTAACACTTAAGCCACAGGGGCATCCCTACTTGGACGACTGCCAGTCTTCTTTAAGCAACACGATGCATAAATTTTGCAATCTTATCGCTCTATAAATAAAGGTCATAATGTAATGGTGAAATCGTTGTTTTCCATTTAGGTACCGGCTTATGCGTGTTTGTGTGAAAAATCAATGTTCCACTCATTTTTATCTGCTTCTTCGTATTGTAGATAACATTTTGGCTTAAAATCTTAAACCATTTCCCGTATTGTAATTTAGTGCTACCACATATTTTTATTGCCTTTTTATGTATTTTTTATTTTGTTTTACCCCAAACGTAAGTACGTAAAATATTGTGAGTCGTTTTTAGGGCTATTGGATTTTTATTCATCAACATGAATAAATAATAGCTTGTTTTTCTGCCTGGCTGTTTTTTCTAGAAATGCACTATAGTGACAATTAATAAAGACCTATAACTTGTAGATACTAATTAAATGGTTTCAATGTAATGTTTTGCCTTTTGTTAACGATCCAGAGACGCACACGTGATCTCCATAAAACCAACTTTCACAAAAACTTCGTGGAACGAAAGCATTTGTCATTTACCTAAACATCTGTTAGTCATCCCAAGACCCAAACTGCTGTGAATCCGAAGAACACAAAAACCTTACAAGGCAATTAGATCATAATTATAATTAGGTATCATAGGTATAGGTAGGTAATATAGGCATAATTAGGTATCTAATATTCACAACATCCAAGCTCTCTAATTAGCTATTAGAAAGTTCATTAAGCAAAATTAATTCATTAGTAACTTCCCGGTTGAAGGGTCTAGTTCAAAATTTTGCTTTTTGCTTTTGATGTAAATCATATTAATTAATATTTACCTTCGCGTATTTAGTGATTTTGTTTTGATTGCGTCTATTTGTGTTTTGATGATCTAAATGAAATTAAAATGATGATCTAGAAAAATGTATCTATACCAATATTATAAATGCGAAGGTTTGGATGGATGGATGTTTGTTACTCAATCACGCCCCAATGACTAAACCGATTTGGATGAAATTTGGCATAAATTCAGATTATAGTCTGGAATAATACATAGACTTCTTTTTATCCCAAAAAATCAAAGAGTTCCCGCGGGAACTAAAAAAACCTCAATTCACGCGGACGTGTTAAGCGGCGAATTAAGTAGTAATTCTGTGGCGTGTCGCTATTGAATATAATGCAGTATCTATAAGTAATATAATATACACTTACACCTTTATTATAATGGGTATACTTTACAGCAAAAGAATCCACGTCTCGGCCGAAAATAATAATTTTTAAAACTGCAAGCCTAACTTTTAGATTTTCCACTACAATAAGTAGCCTATGTCATTCTCCAGGTGCACAACTATAGCCATGTAAAGTATCGCGTCGATCCGTTGGTCTGTAGCGGCGTGACTGAAGAACAAAAAAACCTTTAACATTTATAATAATTTATTGACCGAGCGAAGCGAAGGTCTTTGAGTCTACTTGAGTGAATTTGCACTTGTCCGTCCGTCTGTCAGAGCCTTTTAACTTCTGAACCACTGGACGTAATTACTTCAAATTTAAATATAATAAGTAAACTAATGGCCTCCAGCCGAATATAAAAATCTTTATTTCAGGGGGGCTTTCATAGAAGCGAATGCAAAGTAAAATACTTTTTATAGCGTTACATAGGTTTGCGGTATATCATTTTAATGATAATTAGGAATATAGGCCAAAATTGACGAAATGGGGGGGTTTCAAAGTGGAGATTTTCTAACGTCCAAAGTTGACCTCAGAACTCTCAATTTTCTGAAAGGATGAGCCCGAAACTTGATCAATTATTTGAATTATATTCTTTACTTGAACAACAAATACTAAAACTAGATAAATATTTTATGGAAACGAAATTATTTAATTTTTAATAAGCTTCAGTATTTTTAACAGAACTTCACAATGATGTCAATAGATGGCGCTCTGTAAAAGTTTATTCGTTTCTGCATTAACTCTTTAGCTCTTTTGCGCCTATTGTTAAAAGTTAACTAGTACAATATATCGTTAAAACCATGTTATGGATACCGCGAGGTCTCAGTTCGGGGCGAACCACTAGTTATTCTAAAGGCACATTTTTATGGTATTCATATCAGTTATCACCAGTATCTGTCTTCATTTTCGGTAGCAGCCCCCTCACACCCTGTATATATAAATATCTACTGCCACATATATGACGGATCATGCTCCGAGAACGGCTCGAGCGATTTGGCTGATTTCTTTCTCGTTGTGTTCGTAATTGTGAGGTCATGACCTCTGATAACCGGCCAAATGGAGTCCCAAAGATAAAAAGTGAAACTTTAATGTTGTTTTAGTTTACAAGCGATTATAATTTTTTTTATACATAATAAGTAAGTATTGTAATAATTTTTTTTATACACTTCAAGTTAGCCCTTCACTCCGATCTCACCTGATCGTAAGTGATGATGCAGTCTAAGATAGTAGCGGGCTAACCTGTTAGGGGCATGGCAGGTACATTAAACCCATACCCCTATTCGGTTTCTACACGACATCGTACCGGAACGCTAAATAGCTTGGAAGGTAACCTCCCACCTTCCACCAGGCCAGACAAGGGAAATTTCAGAAATTAGAAATATCCAAATTGGCCCTGCCGGGGATCGAACCCGCGTCCTCCGCACATTAAGATAACAGCACTCAACACTGCGTCACGGAAGTCGTCAAAAAGGCATACCTCTAATCGTAGCGTATATACCTCTGTGCCTCTAATATTATAATCCATCGCTGGTAATCAAAGGAGTTATTAATAAGAAAAAATAGCAATCCAAAACAGTTGAAATAAGGCCCCAACTCGTGTTTAAATAGAGCCAGCACAAAGCTTCTAAATTCACAACACTCGGTTTTTAATATCTATTAATCCATCGCCATTCAACATCTTAAGCACAGGGTTGAAACAAAGAAAGTTATTAATGTTTGCGCCCATTGTCTTCGGCGTGACGCGTTGCCAACGTACCTTGACATCTCGGGCCTAAGCTTTTGTTAGCCAGGTGTAAAGCGGCAGGGGTCAGGCTGGCTGGTTTATACATTTACTAAACTACACTGCCATTGTCCGTCTTGAGAGGATATTCTCTCCGTTTAGTTTGTTTTTCCCCGGAATCTAAGCGCACCTCTTTGTCTGGTAGATCGCTTGATTGAAACTGAGGTAAATACTATGGAATATTTACGTTTACAAGTTATTTACGTTTTACTGTACCTAAAGCGTGTATCTGCAAGCCTTCAAAGATTCGATTTATATAAAGTGGACAGATATGAACGATGTGTGGTGTCCCTATCATAAATCTACGATAATATTAATGGTGTTTTTATAATTCAACTTGAGTCACAAATTTTTTGGAACGAAGTTCCTTATCGCGCGTTGCGAAAGGGGGCTAGACGGAAAAATATAAGACCAAAAGTTGTAACGACACTTTTTGCTATAGTTGTAAGCCGTGCGGCGTGCGCGCGTTTCTCTGTCTGTCTCTCTCTCTCTCTCTCTCATAGAAAGCAAGCCAGTTATTATCGTTTCGTCTTTCTATTTCGCATTGAACAGTGGGGTGTCGTGACGATTATTTTTGTTGAGTGTATACAGGTTTTTTGTACATAATAATAATGAATCCTGACAGTGTTTCTGCACAAGTTCCGGATATTGCTGATGAACTTCGTTCCACCGGGTGTCCCTTGGCACCTCTGAAGTTTTTTATTCTATTTTAACGTTAGCATGTGTGATATTCATTATAACTATAAATACATATATATAATCGGATGTTACTGACTGACTGACTATATTTGTCGGAGAATGTCCGACTTGTTACACCAGTCATCGTTCAGCTGCCGCGTCGCGGGAGCACGGTCGTGAATAAGGACGGGTTTAAAACTAGTCCGACAAAACTAATGAGTTTTTTTTCGGATTGTATAAGCTGTGTAGGGCCTACTCGTCGTTACAGCGTCACCGGGGGTTGAGCGAGCGCTAGGCGTCGCCGAGAAATGAGCCCCAAAGGGCTCAAAGATATCGGTAGGGCTTCCTTAGGGTGCCTCCAGTGAGGCTCGGACCTCGGCTTAGGATGACGTTGGGACGAATATGATGGGTCCGTATGCCACCGTCGGTTGAATCTACGTCCAGGCGACGTAAGATATCGGGACCCTCTACGAGTAACTCGTGATTTACTATCGGTGATATATTTAAAGTTATAATTCCACTAGCTGTTTAAACTAATCACTTACACAGACTACGAGTTGTACAAGAGCTCGCTATCCCGATATCAATTGCTAGTCCCGGTCACGCCATTACAGCTGCCTCGTTCCCGTCGCTCGTTAGCCCAAATCGCGTATTACTCTTTATAGTCCGTTCTTAACAATAATGTTGTGGAACTGAACTGCTAGCAACTAATGTAGTAGTTATCGCCTGTTTTTTATTAGAACCCTCTTTAGTAACAACTGACGCTGTTGTTACTCAAAATATTTGGTGAGAAAAAGTATTTTCACTTTTATTTTGTAAAAAAAATTAATAATTATTATATTTTGGTATTTGAGCTCTAATATTTAGTAGATTGTTCAACTAGGGACTTAATTGAGCCATTTTATGTTTAGCTTACCGAGCGTAGCGAGGTATGCTATAGAATCGAGTAGAATGGCTTTTAGTCCCGTGGTAAACACTCTACGTTTCACTTCGATTGCGAGAAAATAAAACAACTATATAATTTAACTATATAAAAATTAAAAGTACAATGGGAAAAATTTTGATCAGTCAACTTAATGGGTTTTCTTCGGAAAATAGATTCGTGTTGTTACCTTTGTTACTTTACAAACAAGCTCATCAAAATAAGTCAGAAAAACTCCTTCGGCAAACAAATTGACTCGTTTTTCACTTCTGCAGTTTAAAAACTTTTGGTACATCTATAAATAATTTGCACGTGATTTCAACGGCAACGGATCAATTATCTCATTTCCTTTCTGCTCCATTTCCATATACGGAGAAAGATCACTTTCATTTGACGACATTCTTAAATATAACAATTTATGTGATTGTGTAATCACAATTTTTTTTTAATAGGCTATGTACCTAACGTAGTAGGTAATGTCTGACTTCTGAACTCTCGTCGCAAGAGGCATGCCTCCGGCACCAGTAGGCTTCTAATAACTCTGTTCTTATACGTAGCTCACAGATAAATGTAAAAGCCACTTCCATTTTTTTTTATTCGATTGTTTCTTTTGTTTACAAACAGAACAGACAGAACAGAACAGTTTTTTCTGAAATTTCAAACTAGAAAATCTGATTGGTACTTTTTTATATTTATCCCCTGCGGACGCAAAAAAAAATCAACAATATTTACGAGTTCGCCATAGTTCATTATGTTTGAAAGTAAAATGAGACTACTTAAAATGATCATTCGGTGATCATTTAATTTTACCATTTTTTTTTTCACTAACATTTTTTTACCATTTCAATATTATTAAACTCACAATCCTAAACACAATTAAAAACATACATGATACCGGTGATAACTGCACTATTTCCTCGGGGCAGTTTATACCCACAACATTGTTGTGGAGTGGGTCGTAAAGGATAATACACGGTTTGGGCTAACGAGCTAGGAAAATGAGACTTGTGAAGTACGGTGGCCATAATAAACCCGACCGAGGGACAGTGGGTCAATAGCAGTACGTTGTAACATTGATTGTTAATTGTCGGGGATTCGACAGATGGCCGTGTTGATCCTTCGGGAATTGGAATTGTGAGAGCTTTAACAGGTTGTTTTTCTTGTTACTACAAGGTGTTAGTGTTGATGGTAAGAAAATCACTTTTTACGATGTTGGTTGGTTATCGGATAATCTTCTCCTAATATATAAAACAAAGCCGGGTTTGTTCGAAAACTTATAACTCTAGAACGACTTAACGGATTCTAATGAAATTGGCACAGAGACAGATTATAGTCTGGAATAGCACAAAGGCTACTGTTTATCCCGGAAAATTAAAGAGTTCCCGCGGGAACTAAAAAACGTCTATCCACGCGGACGAAGTCGCGGGCATCAGCTAGTTAGATGATAAAACAAAGATTCGAAATAATTAATCGATTTTTTGTTTTCTTGTATGGTTTTGAGAAATTCGATTGTTGATTGATGTACGTGTAATTTGATTTTTGAAATAAGTAGGCACTATTATGCAAGTTTTGATATACAAATTAAGGGGATTTTCCAATAAAATAAGTACTTTATGCATATTAATTTCCGAAACTAAAATTTAAATTGCTTTTATATTAGGAATATCATCTATTAATCTACGTTCAGTAGAACCATTATAATAATCCACTATTGATATTGCCAAGAGTATCGAAACACTGACATTTATGTTTTTACCAAGACACAAAGCTATCTTTATATTTTAAAAATCTTATAACGTACATTTAATATTAAAACCAGCTAAGCAAGACTTATTGTGTACTCTTTTAATATTATTTTCTCATCGTTCATTCATTTGGACTGTCCAAAATGACCAATTATAATATGCTTTGTATTATGACCGTTTTTATGCTCTAAAATAGCAAAATGTATTTTCCACAGTGAACTTAAAAAATAAACAAAATATTAAAGGAATAAATAAAGATCATACAAAAGATATTGCCTAAAAACATAAATACATGGTCACAACAAACTAGGTATTTTTGTTCCATTTTTCATGCCCCTATTTATGACGTACTAAAGTTTTCTTCTACCTTCCTCGTGGAAATTCGTTTTACAACATTAGCCCGTAATTATATTGCCATTAGGTTGATATTCATTTTATGGGGAGCAAATAAAATTTATATGAGAGATAACTAGTAAATAATACTGTAGTTCAAGGTAGTTATATAACGTTCTCAAGATGCGTGTTACGAGGTTACTTTCGGGAACAAAAGAAGTTTGCTAATTCCATCAACTTATAGGTACATGGGGCCTTTTGTTTAGTACAAAAATGGGACTGTTGATATGTCTTAGTTAGCGTAGATAGCATGAGTAGCTACAGTCACATAACATTATGTAAAAGTAGGCCAGTTATTGTTAATATCAAATAGCATTAAAATTAAAATTAGTTACACGTTGGAACATCTAATTTTGGAATACTGAGAAGTCCGGGAACATGCCACAAAGAAGTAAACCTAAAACGGAGGAATAAGACGTATAGCTCTTCATTTAGCTGTTCAAAAGATTAATTATCTTCTCTTTTATGGTAATAATACATGACGTGAGATAAGATACACCTGTATGACCTACATTTGATAAATAAATTGAGCATTGAGTATAATTATTAGGTACGGTTATTTTCAGTTCAACTTGAGACAAATTGTCACAGCGGTATGAATGTTTTTAAATAAAGTGAATTCATATAGTAATAAATACGTATCACGAAGTCGATACGACAATTCTATTCATTTTCGATAATGTTTCGTCGAATAACATCAAATCACTGCTTTTGGGTAGACGGTAGCCATTTCTGTGTTTTGGTAACCATATCTAAACTAAAAAAATTACAGCTCTATTCATATAACTATCCCTTTCAGAATACTCCTTGCGGTAAGGGGCAGCACTAGATTTAGAGCTCTCATTTTAGTACAAGTTTAGAGGTTGTGTCAAACGGAATTTGCCACATTGTTTCTCAAAAACAGTTAAGTGTAATACGTCGCACCTAGGCGACTTTGTCTCTCTCTAAAGTCCTCCCTCAAACTTCGGAAACATTATTAAAAACTTTTTGGAAGTTTGGACAACGATTGTATTAAAAGATAGAGAATTGTTTTAAGCTAATTATTCTTGTTAGGAGTTAACGAGTAACGTGGAATGAATGACAAACATTCGTGTCACCGTCCAATAGGTAGCTACTCTTTTGTGAAATTCAATTTAACTTTTTGGACTCGCTTCTTTTGTTTTCATCTACTGACTTCAAAATTAGGATTGGAAGCATTCATTATTTTAATCTGTTTCTATTTTTCGAATGTCATTGAAGTTTTGTTTTGTTTCTTTTTCGATTATTTCTGTCTAAATATACAGTAAAGTATCCATACTAATATTATAAATGTGAAAGTATATCTGTCTTTTTGACTGTTAGCTTTCACGACCCATCTTTCGACAGATTTGATCAAATTTAGTACGGAGATAGGTTGCAACTCAGGGAAGGACATACGCTAGTTTTTATTCCGAATAAATAATTTTGTAATGACATCACATAATAATAATCAATAACAATCCATACTAAAATTATAAATACGAAAGTGTGTCTGTCTGTCCGTCTGTCTGTCCGTCTGTCTGTCTGTCTGTCTGTCTGTCTGTCTGTCTGCTACGCTTTCACGGCCCAACTACTCAACAGATTTTGATCAAATTTGGTACAGAGATAGGTTATATTCCGGGGAATGACATGGGCTATTTTTTATCCCGGAAAATTAAAGAGTTCCCGCGGGAATCAAAAAATATATCTGTTCAAATGATTGTGATGAAATTTGGTGCAAGGGTAGGTTGTATCCCAAGGAAGGACGTAGGCTACTTTTTATCCCGGAAAATTAAAGAGTTCCCGCGGGCATCAAAAAACATCAATCAGTGCGGACGAAGTCGCGGGCATCATCTAGTAATTTATAAGATGAAAATTTGCCTCAGAGAGCGATCTTATCTGGAAAATCGAAAATGCAGTATTACATGTAAATAGAAGGTGTAGCAGTTTATAACAACCCATTCCTACTTTCCCTATCATATGCGGCATCGTATTGAAATACTTAATTTTCAATGACTATTTTCTAGTTGTAGTAAAACAAACAAGGCCTGTGACCAGATTAAACCTTTGAGGATTGAAAGATAGAAATTCACAAATCATCGCAAATTGAGTTTAACCAGAATCATTTTTAATTTCATTCGTGATTGAAAAATTTACTGACAAGATTTTTACTACTAAATTTACTACTAAATTGAGAAAATGTACTGACAAGCTGATGCCCGCGGTTCGTCCGCGTAAATTGAGGTTTTTTGGTTCCCGCAGGAATTCTTTAATTTTCCGGGATAAAAAGTAGCCTATGTGTAATTCCAGACTATAATCTATCCCTGTGCCAAATTTTATCTATACCCGTCCAGCCGTTCAGGCGTGATTGAGTTACAAACATCCATCCATCCAAACTTTCACATTTACAATATTAGTTTAACATATAAGTATAAATATATATTTGCATTTATTAAACAATCACTGGCAAGGTTACAGGTAAGGCTCACCAATGCATTACCGAGGTGATCAAAAAGTCTGATTACTTTGGTTAATAAATAGTAACGACACCCAGAAGTAATCTTCCAATCTTCCAAGTTTGAAATTCCCAAAGTGGGGCACGTGCTTCGAAGTTTCCATGTCCATTTTACCGAAGACTGCGAAACCTTTATCTCGACGCCACAAACAAGTATACCTTAATTGAATTTTAATATTAAGAACTTAAGGGACATTGAATCTTGTGATTCAAAAGGTAAGGTTGAAAATAAATCAGCAATTATTGTTGTCGATACAAAATTTAATATGCAAAATATTATAATTTAATACCTATTATTGACGAAGGGGTTTCTCATTAAAATCATAAACTTAATGTGAAATTATGTGCAATTACGTCCACTTGAGTTATTTGTCTTGTCAGGGAAATAATTGGTCATTCCTTTAGAATTTGGATTTTGTAGCATCTTAATTTATTTCTTGATAAAATTGCCTATTTATGCTTCACTGGTTTTCTTGTTGAAATGTTTCGTACTTAAAACTTTTTGTTTCTAATATTTAATTTAACTTGCATGATCACTATTATCGGCTCACTCCTGAAACTTATTGGTTACCGCCTAGGTTTCCTAAAACTTAGTTTATTTAGACAATTACCAACATATTTAAGAATTTTTAAAACGGTGTATTTTAGTGCGTACCCTGCATAAGTACTTATCTTTAATGTGTCTCGAAAAGGCTTTAGAATTGTCTTGAGTAAGACATCACTTATTTCAACAGCTCATTTGCCATTCGGAAAACTTTTGAGTTCCTCGTATTTCGGTGCCGGATTTGTCCTAAGACCGATTCTCTTGAAATTTTTATTCGGTACACGATGGTACACTTTCAGTGGGGATTTACGTCGAATGTATTCGAAATACCGCGTTTATATGGGGGAAATGGTATATAAAATATATATATGAATATGGGGTTATAGAGCAAAGTGGGTGGGGGTTTTAACTGTCTTCTAGACAATTTAACATTTAATATAAATATTTTTTCCATGTAAGTATAAAAAAGTATTGACTTATCGTAACCAAAGTTTTTGATATATTATTGTTTGAATGTAATGGTTTTAAGCACTTTAACACATTAGTCTTCATCGTTTGTAGCCCTAAATAATAATTCAGACCTGTAAAAATTCTGATAGAATTAGTTAGATTTGGTTTAATTCTGATCTGCTTTATTAATTTTGTTTAAAAAAAACCTAAACGTACGTAGATAACTTTATTGCATTTTTCAACAATACAACTCATAACAATGCCATACATTGTGCGTAATTAAATGATTGAATTAACATATAACCACCGTTGATGTGGTAATTCTATATGCGTAGCGCATCAAATATTACCAATTATGGGGGGGAGGGGGTGGATTTATATACCCCTCATATCACCATTTCCACTATCACAACTAATTGTCATTAATAGACAAATTAGCATCAATGTCGGCTGTTACAGCTGTAATAACTAATCGTTACAAAATTTCGATTGCAAAATATTAGACTAGACTGGGCATCAGCTGCCCTCAACTTCGTAAGCCTGGAATAAGTCTTTGAATTCCCAACGGAACTCCATAATATTTGGAATAAAAAATTTGTGTAGCCTCTCACTCTCCAGGTCTGTACCCGTTCAAAAATCACGTCGTCCGTTGGAGGACACACCAACAAACAAACACACTTTCGCATTTATAATATTAGTTTGAAGTATAATTGAAGTGGTCATGATTTTCGATATAATGGTTGGAGATGGTAGTTAGGTTTTTATCAGTGTGGAAAGAAAGGTGACGAGCGAAACAAGCCGGTGACATCCGTAACGAAACGAAGGTCTAGTAGGTGAACCTGACTTAACGAACGACCAGGAATATTCTAGCCTTACTAAAAAACAGCCAGCAAAGCATTCAGCAAGTTATGAAGGCCACAAGCCCAAAAAAAAATTGCCAGTCATAAAAACTGCCGATAGAAGTGAAAACGAACGATTTTTATCTTTAATTTTTTGGTTTATTTTGATTTTTTTTTAATTATTTTAATTAAAATATAAACCTTAACACTACGGCATTTAAGTTTAATTTCGAATGTAGTATATTTATGTTCGCGAGCATGTCGGTCACGCGGGCATGTCGGTCACGGTAACGCGAATCTACATTCTTACCCCCTATCAAAAAGTGTTCAACGTGCCTAAAGAAGTTTTCACTTCAAAAAAAAAATAAGAGACATGTTTCTAAAATATGAATTTCATTCTGTTAGAAATGATTTCTATTCTTGATAAAATCCCGATGTAAATTATCAATTCAATAAAGAAATCAGTCTGAAAGAAATTTCTTACAAAGGCAATGGAAGGCATTTACCTGCGAAATCACAAGTGGCACTTTGCAATGTCGTTGGCATCGGCAAACCCTTGTAAGATAACCCTTTTTCATTAAGTATACTACATGGTTCGTGTGTTGTGTGCCTTGTGTACTCGTGTGTGTTTGTCGATATATTGACATGGTATAGTTGGGTTGTGCCTAATGGTGTGAATGTTGGAGTAGGAGGTTATTGTGCAATTTAGTGTTAATAGAAGATCTTTTTGTTGTTTTTACAAGCTTTTATTTGAGTAGGTATATCGTTTGTATGCGAAGTTCAAAAATTGTAACAAAATTTTAGAGGTTCGCCCCAACGTATTAAGCTGTAAGTTCGCTTAATCACTAATTATAAATGCGGAGTTCTGATGGGTGGATGTTTGTTACAAAATCACGCCAGAACGGCTGAACGAATCTGGTTAAAAGCATATAGCACAGAGATAGATTATAGTCTGGAATAACAAATAGGCTACTATTTATCCGGAAAAATTAGTGTTCCCGCGGGAACCAAAAAACTTCAATCCATGCGGAAGAAGTCGCGGGCATCAGCTAGTTTGGAACATTAAATAAGTAGTAATTGGTCTTGACCTATGTTCGACCATTGGATTTAGACTCTTACGATTATGTAAGAAATTCTTTCTGAAACGTCCTCTTACGGACGGATTTTCAAAAACTATACCCGCGTCATGCTGGAGTGGATCAACAAATTTTTTTATATTTATGTAGAGTTTTTGAAATATATTGTTTAATTGTTTGGCTTTAAAAAAAATAACCTTTTATTTGAATAAGAGGTTAAAATTTTTCACTAGTACATAATGTTTATATTTTCTTCAGCTTTATTTCATTACGCATAAGTACCTATACCAAGTTGCGTTTAGTTTCTTGTGCCTCTACGTGGTGTACCTCAACTACTGGAGTAAAATTTATATATTCTGGTATTAGGTACTTTGTCGTCATTTTACATGCCACAATAAGTAGTAGTCATATAAAAGTTACAATGAGTCCCACTGGTGTAGAAAATCACAAGTCAAAAGTTGGAGATTTACGATCGCATATTTTTTATACTTTATACAGTTTTGTACTAAAAAAAAGTGAAGTAAAAACTTTGTGTGTAAAGCAAGATTCTTTTTAAGAGCTATTATCAGAGCTCAGACTGGCGAAATATGTGATAAAATAATCCATTCTGGGTATATTATTAACTAGATGATGCCCGCGACTTCGTCCGCGTAGATTAAGTTTTTTTAAATCCCGCGGGAACTCCTTAATATTCCGGGATAAAAAGTAGCCTATGTCCTTCCCCGGAATGCAACCTATCCCTGTACCAAATTTCATCATAGTGTTGAACAGGTGGGTCGTGAAAGCGTAGCAGACAGACAGACAAACTTTCGCATTTATAAAACTAGTATGGATTAAAATATGAACCGACAAGATACTCAGTATCAATAAACATAGGTAAATGTAATTAGATTTCTTCCCTTCCTTTGTTAATAATTTATTAACAAACGAAAATAGCTTTATATTGAAATTATAATTTCCAGTATCAAGGATTAAATCGGGGTCATTTTGGATCTCTCTTTTGCTGGTTTCGAAGAACCCGAAGAAAAGATTTATTAGAATACTAAGTACCTCTAGTACTTACTATTCTAATAAATATACATAATTGAAAACAACCGGCCTTGTTATAACCATTGAAGCCAGTGGCTTTATAGGCTACGAGAAGAATAGAAAAGAGCTACTTACTAAGAATTTGCCTCATCGTATTTCGTGTATTTTACATTAAAGAAATATTTTCGCGAAAGTCCGTCATGTCTCAAGTTATATCCATGAAACTTGGTTTACGAGCTACTGGTTGAAAATGAAGAAACGTATTTCACAGTTTTTAAAAATTCTAACCCTGAAGGGTTGAAATAGGGGATGAGTTTGCATGAAAGTCCTTCATTTCTCAAGATATTCTCAAGTTATATAAGCGAAACATGATATTTCAACTTTCGTTAAAAATTAAAGAATTACGTGTGTCACAGTTTTTCAGAATTCAACCCCTAAAGTGGTAAAATAGGGGTTGAAAATTTGTATGACAGCTATAGCCATGACACTTGGTATTAAGCTGCAAGTTAATAATCAAGAAATATGTATTTCACAGTTTTTGAAAGTTCGACTCCCAAAGGGGTGAAATAGGGGGTGAAAGTTGGTATTAAATGCCTTCATTTCTCAAGATATTTTACAAGTTATATCAATGAAACTTGGTATTTCGGCTTACGGTAAAAAATAAAGAAGTGTGTGTGTCACAGTTTTTCAATATTCAACCCCCAAAAGAGTAAAATAGGGGTTGAAAGTTTGAATGAAAGTCCTTCATTTCTCAAGTTATAGCCATGAAACTAAGTATATAAACTGCGGGTTAAAAATGAAGAAATACGTGTATCACAATTTTTGAAAATTCCATTCCTAAAGGGGTAAAATAGGGGATGAAAGTTGGTATTTGAGGCCTCCATTTCACAGGACATTGCTCAAGTTATATCAACGAAGCTTAGTATTTTGGCTTTCAGTGAAAAATAAAGAAGTACGTGTGTCACATTTCTTCAAAATTCAACCCCCAGACGGGTAAAATAGGGGTTGAAAGTTTGTATGAAAGTCTGTCATTAATTTTTAAGAGCCATTAAACTTAGTATTTTTTGGTAACTTGGCTGGGATTTTTGGAATTTTGGTTTGAAATGAAGAAATACCTGATTCACTTTTTTTGCAAATTTAACCCCAAGGACGTTTAATTGAAAGTTTGTCCTCCAATCACGCCGCAATAGATCAACGTATTTTTGTGCATGGGTATAGTTGAGGATCTGGATAGTGACAAAGGCTACTTTTTATTGCGGAAAATAATGAAGTGCTGTGGGAATTGAAAAAAACTTATGCCACACGAACTAGTGACGCTCAATCACACCAAAACGGCTGAACGGATTGATTTGATGAAATTTGGCACAGAGATAGATTGTAGTCTGAAATAACACGTAGGCTTCTTTTTATCCTGAAAAATTTAAGAATTCCTGCGGAAACCAAAAAATCCTCAAATGAATGTTTGTTACTCAATCACGCCAGAACGGCCGAACGGATCTGGATGAACTTTAATAGAGAGAAAGATTATAGTTTGGAATAACACATAGGCTACTTTTAATCCCAGAAAATGAAAGAGTTCCCGCGGGAACCAAAAAATCTCAAATGGATGTTTGTGTCGCCAAGTTCATACATACTGTCGCGAAATACTTAAGTCTATGGTAAGGATAATGGCAACATTAGTTAGTCTATGGTAGAATTACATATCTGTTGTCTATGAAGTACCAGGAATTAGTCTCTAGGTCTTTAGTTATGGAATTTTCGTCATAACGGCTTCTTTTCAAAATGGTGGTTAGAGAGGGTGGTGGCACGCTGTTTTTGGTCTCTGGAAGTGTGTTGGAAGCCGTGATCCCCGCGTCACACGGAGATGGTGAAATCAAAGCTAAGTACCTAGGCCTCTTTTAAGTGTAAAGATATAGGAATTTCCAAGCACCTATTTGTTGATCAACTCGTTGAGGGCGCTCTCATAAGTATTAATTAGGTGTGCCGTGGAAGGGAAAACGTTGTGTCCTATGGTCATGTGAACGCTTGTAGTGTAGTGTTATAATAAAGTGATGGCCACACGGATAGGTAGACGCGACGGCGTATGGTAAAGCCTGTCCCTGCGGGTTCCAACGGGGAACAGGACCATAATCAGAGAGAAAGGTGGAAGTAAAGCATCTCATCCACAACCTCCTACAGGATTCCATAGGGAACTTAAACGATTCTAGGGCCATCGTACAATGAAACCTTTACACATCCACTGCTAGGGATATTGTTATGATAATCCGCTAGGTTTTAGGGCATCACAATGGTGATGTCATAGTTAATTTAAACGTGCAGGTCACCAAGACATCGAAGGAGGCAGGGAGAGATCGGTAAGAGAATGCAGGGAGAGAAAATGGGAATAGAGCAGGTGCGACGGGCACCCTATGGCTAATTTGCAGGTATGACTCCAATGTGATAGTGTATTCAATCGGCGTCATTCTGTTCCACTAAAACATCCTGTTATATCTATATTTTAGATTATGTAAATGAGCATAATATGTTATTGCCTTAAATGGGCCTAAGCAGATAGTGGAATAGAATTTGGGCTCGCCTACAGGTAGTTACTCAATCACGCCATTACGTCTGATTGGATCTGGATGAACTTTGCACAGAGATAGATTATAGTCTGCAATAGCCAATAACACATAGGCTACTTTTTATCCCCTTCAATTAAAGATTTCCCGCGGGAACCAAAAAAATTCAATCCACGCGGACGAAGTCGCTGGCATCATCTAGTCGTGTATAAAAGGAAAGATAAACCGATCGCGCATGTCAACGGAACCGCATTCAATAGAGAGTGCGCTCTGAAAGGCTTTGCCAATAGCGGAGTATATTGACTCGATACAGGGTATAAGGGAATACGTCTTAAGTGATAGGGATGATATTACCTGCTAGGGAAGTGCGGTTCAGAGAAAAATTTATTTAACTATTAACTGTTTTGTTGCAATACTTATCGACCCCGTCCAACTTTACACGGATGGGGTTACCATACGGCAAGTCCCGACGTTCTTCTTTCTCTCTCTACGTCGTATTCCTATTGCTGAGGGTCGTGACCCCTTTCCATTCATCATATAATGGTAGGAGTTTTCTTGGGATAATAATGCGGTGGGTTCCCACGTCCTTCCGCAAACGAATCCACTAAGAGTATTCAAACTCTTAGGTTTTTGTAACGATTATTATCAGATGTTAGTAATAATAACTGGGACCGACGGCTTAATATGCTCTTCTAGGCACGGCGAAAACGAAATGGCCACAATAGAACTTCCAAATTCGGTCACCCATCCAGTTACCGGCTAGTGTCAACGTTGTTTAACAATCGTAATCGACTGATATGCGTTTTCGCAACTAACCCTCGCGTGCGTGCGTGTTTGCGTGGTCGTCCCTCGACTGGGCCACGCGTCCCTCAGTGTGAGTGGGCCTTAGAGTGTATGTAAATTAATATAGGTACTTACTTCATACGTCACTGTACTGGCTGCTCAAGCGGAATAACTTACGTTATCCTCCATCTAAATCCACCCACTAATAAGTCTAAGCTTCCGCCACTTAATCAATGTCAGGCGGCGTGCTTTAATTATTCAGTTCAACTACTGTTAACTGAAATTGTTGTCAAATATTACATACCTATAATATTATTTGCGACTGTGAAACTTGAATGTATGGTTTTGTGATCATAACTAGAATTATGTATGTAACGGCAATCCAAAATAATTTACGTATCTAATTCCATTACAGCCCCTTAACCTCCCACTGCTGGGCACAGGCATCCACTCTCATAGAAGAGAAGAAATTAGAGCTTAGCCCCACCACGCTGCTCCAATGCGGGTTGGCGGGCTTTAACGGCTATTATCATGTTAGAGATAATGACCGGGACCGACGGTATAACGTTCTCTTCGATGCACGGGGGTGAAACACCGCCAGCTTCCTTACTCTGGGCTAGTACTGAGAATCTCTTGTCTGAAAAACCTAATACTTGCTTTAACCCGACCCGGGACTCGAATCCGGGACTTCGTCCGCCACAGTCGAACATGATAACCACTAGACCATCGAGGAGGTCAACGCTCACGGAAGAAGGATGCTCAAGAAGGATGCCCACGCTCACGGTTTCTAGCAGTTCTGTGTGTATGCCTGCCTCATTAATAAAGTCATTATCCCACGATTGAGAACATTAGGCCTATAATAGTCCACTGTACACTGGCATGTATGGATTGACATGCACTTTGAAAACGCAAAGGAAAACTATGTTTTACCTACTTATATCAAAACTAGCGGACTTCGTACGCGTGGTTTAAGTTTTTTATGATTCCCCCGGGAACTGCTCTTAAATATTCCGTGATCAAAAGTAGCCTATGTCACTTTCCAGGTCCTCAACCATACCCATGCCAAAAATCACGTCGATCCGTTGCTACGTTGTGGTGTGATTGAAGGACAAACTAACAAACAAACTCACTTTCGCATTTATAATATTAGTATGACAAGGTAGTTATTTGAATTGCATATATTACAAGAGATTTTTATTAAAAACTTCTACGAGTATACTCCAGTCGCATTATTATCAAAAATAATTATAAAGTTGTTTCCCTTGTTCTCTTATATTTTTCGCGGGCAAGATTTATATTCCAGCCCGAATATATAATTCCAACTTCAAGAAAACTCCTATACAATCACCGCGCAAGCCTTTTGTGACGTATTGACGTCTTCAAACCAAAAACGAGATAAAAAAAAACTATATTAAAGACCTCGAGGCCATTGTTTGCCTGTGAATCTCGCTGGGTCCAAAGATTTTAATGGTTCTTGACGAGTAAAGAAACCTTTGGCATAGTGCTGTATTTGAGTATACGAGTATATACCTATTGCTCCTGAAAACTGGGTCGAATTTCACTTTGAGAAACTTTTGCCTCCCGTTTGACGTAGAGTTTTGGAATTGATGTGATTTTTAGGCATGCAAATTTCGTGCTAGATGATTTGTTGCTTTTGCAAAAGGTTAAATCAACGTCGGTAGAAGTTTCAGGCAGAATTTTTGTAAATACAGGTTTGTTTGTTTATTTTTGATTTTTTTTTCCGGATGTTACCGAATCTCGCATCTCAGTTCTCGATTATGCATCTTGCAGGCGTTTATTGTATAATATCACTTTAGTAATTTCTGAAAACAGCAGGGCGAGCATGGGCAGGGGACAAAAATTATATCCCCCGATTATGTCCACTGACAAGAGATAAAATTATTTTGTCCCTTTGTGCATGAGCATGACAACAGGGGAAAGGAGAAGTATATCCCTGTTTGACATTAAAAGTGGATAAACTTCCCCCGGCTAGAGCATGGGGGCAAGGGAAAGAGATAAAATTGTCCTTTTTTGACATTTGAAAGGGACAATTTTATCCTCGGTCATTGGAGGTGGGTATAAGCTTATTTTCATACCATTAAATTACAAAAAAGATGTCTCGAGCCTACTGGAACCTCATTTTTGCATCAGAAATAGAAAAACAAGAAAGAAAATTACATCGGCGATCAATACGTCTAATAACTATCAATAATAAATGGTCAACAATAAATGTTGAACTGGTAAGGCCAATTAAAGTTAATCAAAAAACCTTAATAATCAAGTATTGTATTTTAAAAAAAATGTGCTATAATTATATACTTCCTTTTCCGCTCATAATAAGCGTAAAGCTTGTTCTAGAAATAGGTACGACAATAGTCTACTGAGACCTGCAAGACTATTGTCATTCTGATTATAAAGCCTACAATCATTAACCATTGAGCTATTGTTGGTTACTTCATGATTGAATATTACAGGCTGTGGATTTTGACTGCCTCATCATTAACATCAAGGCAAGATACCCAGGACAAGTCAGTTCATCTTTAAGCTAAAGAGTTAAAACTCCAAAGTTAATGCTGAACTGAAATGCCTGTATGTAAATC
This sequence comes from Erebia palarica, assembly GCA_964035005.1. Lineage (NCBI taxonomy): Eukaryota > Metazoa > Arthropoda > Insecta > Lepidoptera > Nymphalidae > Erebia > Erebia palarica. The sequence goes on from OZ035983.1 coordinate 41,189,250, forward strand.
GGGCAATACTATCTTTTAGGTATGATATTTCTAATTAATTTTTAAACTTAGATTTCTTTAGCAAACCTTGAGGCCAGTTCTGTTTTACACCATATCTAAATTTAAATGACAGTTCTATTTAAGTGGCTATCACTTTCATATTATATTTATTTTCCCTGCGAAATTGTGCAGCAATAGATTTAATGCTGTCATTTTAATTCAGAGATGGTGTTAAGCAGAATTGCCCACAATATCTAGCGGGATAATTTACATAACTTAAGGAATACAAAAAAACACACTGATAATCATAAAATTGTTTATTGGAATCCTACACATAGTTTGCCTGTTGTGCAGATTACAATTTTTTGGTAAAAATGTGCTGTTTGCCAAACATTATTAATTAATTTTGAATATTGCAGAATTCCAATGGAACAGCCCATGGATAACAGCTATGATGTAACATGAAGTGAACAATCCTCTCATCACATCTTCTGCGGATCAAACCAGGCTGCTGATAATTGCCCAACAAAAAAGAGACAAATTAATCAATTCATATTTCAACTAAAATATATTTGTACCTTTTCAACCTTTGTAATTTATTTTTCAAACACAACACAATATTAAAACAAAATGAGTACACACATTAGCCTGGCTAATCATTGATTTTTCTGGCCTAATGCTGATGTACTATGGGTACTATGGAGGACTCGTTCTTAGATTAAGCACTTTGGTGTTAATTTCCGAAACAGTGTGGACAGTCTCCGCATTGTCTTTCCAAGTCTGCAAATAAAAATATAATAATTACTTTCTCGCCGATAAAATTAGTATATATCATTTTATTTTGTGCACCTACTGACTAAAAGTATAAAATTGAAATATTTTGTGATCTTACCTGCTTCCACTGTTCGACAGTCCTGTCTGGCCCATGATCTTTTATGATATCTTTAAGTTTATGCCACTGGGAGTCCGCCCTTTTTGCCCCTTACAGTTCTGTAACTCACCACAGTGGCTAGGTGGTCGTATATCGACATGAATTCGACCAACATATTTATTTGTTTTTTGTTGCTTCTTGATCTGAATGAAAAGAATAAAAGTTGAATATGGCGATAAAAATAGACGCACACGTTTTAAAATAGTATCAATAATAGGTAAACAGAAAGATTTGTCAAGTTAATTAGTTCACTTTACATTTCGCTTTCATATGGAAAACAATAGTTACTTTATAACATTTTAAGGGGTACGGATAGTATCTATTTACTTTTTGGCGGCACTTATGTTCGCTTTCGCTCCTTTTATGTACAATAAATTATAAATATAAACCAAGTAAAACCGGTGAATCCGAATACTTTGTTTTGCCGAAACGAAAATAATTAATTGTCAAAATCACAAGCAAAGACAAAAACACAGACTTATGATAAAAATAATGACTCTTTGACACAGAGTTGACATGAATTTTGAAGGATTGTGGCATTTTACATCTTACTTCCATAATTTTCTTATAATGGCAACAATTGCGGGGACAAGTCTTTCCCTTATTTTATCCACCGTGAATATTATTTCCACCGCTATGCCCATGCTCTACGGGTGGATAAAACTGAGGGAGGAGATAAAAATTTTATCCTTTCCCCGTGGATAAAATCTCCCGGCCCATGCTCGCCCTGCAGTATGAAAACACAATAAACCTACCTAAGCAAAACCACATACATTGCTAGTTAAATAAAAGCTTGTGAAAAAGAACTGACAGGCGGATAAATTAATGTCCGCGTGCGAATTTTATAAGGACTAAATACTACCATTCGACCATACCATTTACTACGACTATTTACTAAAATTCTACATCAATGACCACGACAGACATAAATTTTTTGCCCTACGATTCGTTTCGCGCGAATTCGTTGTCTTTTCCTGACCGTAGTGTGCTTAACATTTTACGTTATTTCACATAAAATTATAAATATCGATAGTTATTTCACATCATTTTGTAGGGTAGATTATTCCGAAGCATTACAATTATACTAATGTAACACATAATTATTATACGTAGCTTTTAATAATTATGTTAATTTATTACTAATTAAAATTAATGATGATTGCAAATTATTTGAAATAATTTACAGTAGTAATTTTACATAGCTGCGTTAATTAATACTAGCTCGAACATTATACTCGTAAACTGATGAATTAATGAAACATAATAATATTATTTACTCAGTAAACACTCCAAATTGTATTTGTTTTTTTTTATTTCTTAACCAACTCATGGATTTGTTATATTTTTTCATGTTTATTTTAGATTTTTTTTTCTTTTCTTTTCATTTAGTTCCTTTTGACAGCATAAACGCGGGGATCTGGGCTGGAAAAATAGTACTAACAAAAAAACGTTTACCACTGTCTATCTTTCTGTTGTACATATACAAGTACTCAGGTTCTATCGGGTTAATATACCTAGCATATTACAATCTACCGAAAAATAATGCGTTAAATTGTAATCTTTCGACAGTTTGCAATTTCGCGAGTTAGATTATAATCTAACGGTTTTTACAATCTTATGGTGACATATACATGAAAGGGATAGAGTACCCATGTATGTAATTACTTACTTCAGAAGTATTCAATATTGTAAACACTAATTCCAAGGAGATATTTATGGCTCAGTTGGGTAAGAGCCAAGATGTTACAGATTCGAATCCCTGTTTTTATTTGTTTATAAAAACAAAACAGTCAAGTATTTAAATAAATTAATAGTTATTTTAAAATAGAATAGCGAAAGTAAATATAACGTTCTTACCGGGGGTGTATACGGCTACGGACTACGGAATCCTGAAAACCTTTAGAGCTGTCTACAAAATCCCTAATAAACTGTCATCAAAAACAGTGGAATGCTAGATGGTAAGTAAATTTAATTGTACAATGGTGTTAGAATCCTGCACGCCGCTCCAATTTTCATGTTGAAGTAGGAATTTAAATTGATAACGTTTGTCTTCGTAAGATGAGAGAACATACAGTAGTCTGATAAACCTACTGGAGTAGAGCTGAATATATTGCGGGAGTTCTTATGGTTACAGTGTATTGCCGTATTTTGTGAAATTGCTAAGGCAAGATAATCCATAGGTACATACATAATAATACACAAGTTGATGCCCGCGACTTCGTGGTTTAAGTTTTTATTAATTTTCACGGGAAATCCTTAATTTGCTGTGATAAAAAGTATTTCACTCTACCAAAAATAAATTCCGTTTGTTATTATTGAACTTTAGAACGAAACACAGCAAATAAAAGTAAAAAAACCATGTTCACGTAGTTGACCCGTAGATATATTGATTTTTTAAAGTAAATTATATTTCATGTCTATGTGTAATTGAGGGGTTAAAACATAGCAAGCTTACAAGCTAAGCCCATTGCCTTTAATCCCACTTCTATCCGAAAGGCGCCATAATTATATATTTCGTTACTTTCCTCGTCGGAAAACAATATCTCTGGGCGTAATCCCCGTCAATAATCCGGTGGTTGTGCGTCCACGTCGGAAGTGATGAGATTTCATACAAATTAACGTCAAATTCGACGACTCGGCGAAACGGAACAAAAGCGCTTTACGAACAACGACTACGATATTGACTACTAGATGCCCGTGACTTCGTCTACGTGGATTAATTTGGAAGTGTATGATGCCCGTGGTTTCGTCCACATGGTTAAGGTTTTTCGCAAATCCCGTGGAAACTCTTCTATTTCTGGGTAGCCTATGTACCTCGGGATATTACCTATCTACGTACCAAATTTCGTCATAATCGGTTGAACAGATGGGCCGCGTAAACGTAGCAAACAGCCAGATGGATAGACAGATACATTTGTATTTATGATATAAGCATGATATAAGTATGAAAGTGTATAAATTTTTATGCTTTAATTCTCCTTCCCGCCGCAGTTTTTTTGCATGGATATGGTTAAAGACCTGGATAGTGTTACAGGCTATATGCTACATTTTATACCGGAATTTCAAGGAGTTCCTACGGGATTTGGGAAAAACATAACTCTACACGGATGCCATTGTAGGCATCATCACGTCTTGATTATGTATTATCTGATATCATAAGCAATCGCGTCGAGTGAAATGCCAATCGACGCGATTATTTAAAATAACAGTGTCGTATCGTCTACGTTTCGTGTAAATGTGATTATTCGATGATCTTGCGTCAAGAAGAGGCTATCGATGTCTGTTTATGAAGGGGACGATGATTATCTTTCATTATGGAAAAATAAATTAACGAAATATGTCAGACTGGTCTGTTTATTCGGAATCTTTTCTTTATAATTTGTTACACAATAAAGGGAACGTGTGTGAAGTCTGCCGTTCCACACTTGAACAGCGTCGTGGACTATGTCCAAACTCTTGTCATTCCTACAGGAATCTCGTGCCCAATAACGAGTTGGCAATGGGTTGAGATGATAATGATGATGATGAATTCTTATAACTTAATCCGGTGATATCCTTCATACGAAAAAAAAAACAGGGCACTGTCGGTTTTCCTGGAATATAATAATATCCTTTTCCAGGGTATTGCCAAATATATCTAGATTATTTAGAGATGGAGACGTGAAAAGGTAGCAGAGAGATATACTGAAACACTAGCCTTTATAACATTAGTAAGGAGTATCATGGATATCGAAACATTGATCTTTTGTATTTTCTAAATTATATTATTACTAGCTGACGCCATAGATAGAATTTTTTTGCTTGCCGCGGGAACTCTTTTATTATCCGGGATAAAAAGTAGCCTACAGACAATAATCTATCTCTGTGCCAAATTTTATCCAGATCCATTTAGCCGTTCTGGCGAGATTAGGTAACCAAACATCTATCCAGACACAAATTATGTTTATTTTAGATTCTCCAGCTTATTACATAAGTTATAAATCATGTATTTTTCTTTTCAGGTATGTTGGAGATAGTTAAAGAGTCTTTTAGGGGATTCGTGAAATAGAGATCCAGTTTTAGGTAAGTTTTAGTTTTCCTTTATTCAAGGGAAGACATAAAAACTTTTTCTACGCTTTTCTAAAGTTTAATAAACGGCTAGAACAAAAGGAAAATCAATTATATCGAGGGGGGAGGGGGTTTGGGGAAACTATTTTGTCTATTTTTTATTATATATAATGTCAACTATTTTCACGGCTTAAATACGTATAAAGGTACCTAAATATTAATATTTTGACCAGTATAGATTAGTAGACTGATATTGCACTATTACTAACATCTTTTAGCGTATCCTTCTTGGGTTATTTCAATTTTATTTTAAAACTAATAAACCTTATTACAATGTTATCGTAATATTTATATTTTGGAGCCATCTTATCTCACTTAAAGATAAATATCCCGATTATAAAATTTAAATCGCTTCGCAAAAGTGGGATTTGGGACGAATAAATATAGTGATTTATAAATGCGTTTCCCTCATACTCTGCGGTGTCTGAGTACGGTGACCGAGTATTCAGTTTAAACTAGGAGAGTCTTAATTCAAATCAAATAGTTTGTGTATCGGGTCTTAAAAGCAAGTTTACCTTACAACAAAAAAGACCTAGCTGCTAACGAGAATAGCCAAGAAACAATTAACATATTACAAAAGGGACGAATTTCCTGAGCAAAAGTGAACTTTTCCAATACATTTTAAAAGTTGATTGACGATTCGATAAAGAATTGCCGCCGCTTTTATTAGAAATTTGTTGATCCGCCTTCACAATGTCATCATATATAAAAGATGCTGCAGAATACCAAATTTTCATGTAAGTACGTCGATTGAAATAAAATAATACTTCTACAATAGGAAAATATCGTAGATTTATCACGATTAGTAAGCGACATCTAAAGAGAAATCTTTTCAAAATGTTCTTATCTATTTATAGACGAGGGATGTCTATAGAACAATAGAACAATGCATGTCTTGAACAGGCCTCCTCTAGGCAAGGGCGCTCCAATCTCATCATTGATTTTCATCATACATTATGATTGTTAAGCGCAAGCAAATCTGCCCCCTGATTGTATAAGAAAATCGCAATCGTAAACGTTTGTCAAACGGATAATTCGAACTGTTTAAGGAGTTCATAGATGCTTATATGTCAAAAATCATATCTCCTTATACAGGTGGCGTTTTAAGCTCTCAATTAACTACGATTTACAAGCAGATCTGATTGCAGTCAAACCTTTATATTCAAAACAAAAATAACTTAGATAATTCGGTCACTGAGCTCATAACGTTACTCGAAGTTAGAGAAATCGGCCTTTAATCGTTTAAACTGAGAGCAATCTCTCTCTGCGTCATATTCCTCATTGCTGAGGGTCGTTACCTCTTTCCATTAATCACATAGTAGTATAGGAGTTTTCTCTGGGAAATAATGTCAGTTACTGACTTGAGTCTTTGTTCAATCTACTAGCGTTTGCGTTGTCCAATTAAGCCACTCGTCCCTCAAGCTGCTCAATAAGAGTTAATACTTAGTTTTTGATAGTATAAAAATACTGGTCACGTTAACATTTCGATTGATTTTGAATTTATTGGCAAAATGTTGCCAGCGGGAAATATAGAAGCTCTCTTCTAAGATCGACGATTTATCTTGCATTGCTAGGATTTAAAACGAATACAGAAATGGACATTTCTTCGCATTTAACTTTCAACTATTTAAATTCCTTCCGTGATATATTGTAAAAATATAATATTTATGCATCAATATATTATTTCTTTATTTGATAAATTGAAAATTCTGCTTGACATTTGAATAAAAACTTTGTCATAGTATAGCTACGGCATATTATGATAGAAATAAAAGGCGAAAAACTACCTAAAATTTTTAACCAGGGTACTCCAGCTTATAAGACAACAGCACTCAGTTGTATTATAAGCGCAAATGCTGCGCCGTTTGCCAAAATGAAATAGTTTTTCATCACTCCTGTAAAGTAGCAGAATATTACTTGCGCGGTTCCGTTTGCCCGACGCTGTAAATTGGTTTACCACGTCATCGTACTGGCAAAATTGCTGGGCGGTATAATATAGTAACATTATAATTATTCTCTCTAAAACCAGAGGTATATTTTTGTTAAGTGTACATTTTGCCCCGTTCCGCCCCGTCCCGCCCCCATTGTTTGACTTACAAAAAGGTATCTCACAGTGATTGATAGTTCCAGCGTAATGGAAAGAAAACAATGGAAATGTTTAAAGCTGTTTTTCTTATTATTTTACGTTAAACTCTACGTTAATTAAGAGGTTTCCTATTAAAACATGAAATGCAAATTTTTAGGAAGAAGTTATAGGTACTTATAATACAATAAGGGACGGTTACACTAAGTAACTGGACGAATTCCGTACATTAAATATAATTAAGCTTTAAAATTTTAATTGGAGCAAACGTTGTTGTAATTACGAAGAACAATTTCTTGCACGACTGCCCCAAAAAAGGAGTGTTATGTTTTCAGGCTTCACGTATGTATTTGGGTTTCTGTATTCCACCATAACTTCTAAATGCCTGAACAGATATGGATGTATATCCTTACATCCTCCTGAGTGACACTGAATATAATTTTTTTGAAATAAAGAATCTTTTTGGTAGAACAGTCTGTTTGTTAATATTTTTATTTATTAATGGCTCCCTTTAACCCTAATTCGTTTTACATTTGGCACTAAAATTTAGTACTGTGATAGGTTGCTTTCTGGGGATGGACATCGGCTACTCTATATCCCGAAAAATCAAGAAGTTCCCAAAGAATTTAGATTCTCGTAGACGAAGTTGTGGGGCTATACTCCATCCATCCATCAACTACATCCTATTAACGTCGCACTGCTGGGCACAGGCCTCCATTCTCATAAGAGAGAGTTAGAGCTTAGACCCACCATGCTGCTCCAATGCGGGTTGGCACGCTTTAACGACTATTATCATGTTAGTGATAACCGGGACCAACGGCTTAACGTGCTCTCCGAGGCACGGGGGTGAAACACCGTCAACTTCCAACTCCGGGCTGGCACTGAGAATTTCTTAATTGAAAAACCCAATACCTATACTAATTAGTTATAATTTACCTCTTTTGCAATAGACAGAAGGAACAACTTTCGTATTTATTATATCCATACTGTCTGTCTGATTTTGATGAATGATTTCGGTACAGGAATAGGTTCCCAGGAAGGGTAGGTTACTTTTAATCCCAGTAAATTAAATAGTTCCCGCGGGAATCAAGAAACAGCTTATCGCGTGGACGAATTCGCATGCCTCGTCTAGTAAGTAATAGCTTCGTCAAAATTAAATTCACACAGTCACTAAACGCATTGCACGTTCAATAAAATAAATATATAAAACAGTAGAATAGAATAAAATATTCATTTTTATGTTCACGTGCAATCATTCTGTCAGCAAACTGAATGTAGTGATCGTTGTTCTAACAGAAAATAAATAAAAATCTAAAATAAAAACGCACCAACAATGTACAAAACGAATTATTGTTTTTGATTGAATCCCGCACGAATAAGTGCTGCGTACTCGCTCTGCTCTCGGAAATAAAAGTGCAAATTTCTAAAAAAATATTAATTTATTTACCTAGAATTTTAGTTGCATGGAAAATTGAGCCTACTTCTATTGGTAAACTTATGCCGGCGACGAAGCCAACAACTTTTTTCAAACTTCAGAACGCGTTTCTAGAAATACTGAACTGTGACTACATCAAAATTCGACGCCCTTTTTGACTTCAATCGATAGTTTAAAATGGTTTTCAAACATAAACTAACAGTTGATGTGGATTTTATAACTATTGGGAGATCCGCTATTTAATAATAACAAAAAAAAAAGAATAGTTGTCAAATGCTCAATTCGTGACGAATAAACTCACTTATATAATAACTTGCAGGGTCATATTTTTTAGATGCTTAGTTTACTAAGCATCTAAAAAATATGACCCTGCAAGCTTAATTTCTTTTAATTCCCACGGGAACTACTTTACTTTTAAGGATGAAAAGCAAGAAAACAACCTATCTGAACCAAAATTCATCAAAATCCGTTGAAAAGATGGGCCGTTAAAGCATAGCACACTGACAGGTAGACATACTTTCGCATTTATAATATTAGTATGGATGTTATCCATTTAATTTCTTCCCAAAGCTTACAATGTACCCTTGAATACCTTAGATACAAAGTTTTTTGCAACTTTTTGTACAGGACGCCATAACACTTTTCATAAATTGTGTTTTTCTATCTGAGGAACAATGAGTATCAAACGAATTATGACTAACTGAATTGACTCCATTTTCCGTACAACTATATTGAGTGGAGTTTGTTTTCTTTTTTAAGTTAATTTTTTTGCTTATATTGAAACTTGGCAGTTGTAATTTTATTTTATTCCACTACAGTGCCCGCAATTTTGATGCCCGCGACTTTTTCCGCGTGGATTGAGGTTTTATGGTTCCTGTGAGAACTTTTTAGATTTCCGGGATAAAAAGTATTAGTAGCCTATGTGTTATTCCATACTTTAATCTATCTCTGTGCCAAATTTTATCCAGATTTGCCTTTCCATCCATCTATCTATCCATCCAAACTTTCACATTTATAATATTATAAGTACAGATTTTTGGGTGAAGATACAAGGGAATAGGATACAACCTTCAGCAATGAGGTGTATGACGTAGAAAAGAAACGCTTAGTTGGTACCTATTAGGTACTGTTGTGAACAAAAGTAGGTCAGTTGAAATCGTCGGGAAAAACAGATAGGAGAGAACTTGGAATCGGCGAACAAAACCCCCTTGTACTGCAGCCGGGTAATTGGATGGAGCAATAGACGCGTGGGTAGAAGGGGATGAGGGATTCCTTTTCGCAATTTTTCTTTTATCATTAGCACAGGAACACTTTGTGCGATTGGCAGAAAGTATACATGCTCAATAAATGCCTGGGTCCACGGGTGATTTTTTGTCGCCGGCAACTTTTGATCGCTGTGCAACATCCATGGAGTTGTATCGAGGAACGAGCACGAGGTAAATTTGTATCACCCGGCAACTGTTGCCATGACGTCACGCCCATAGGTTTCAATACGAGGGCAACAGCATCCCTGGGGCCGTGGAGTCTTAGTGGTAAATATTTCTTGCCAGATATTTCACTGTAGCTCATTGCCTCATCTGGTGACAGAAGGGCTGGCTCATTTTTTAGGGTTCCGTACCTCAAAAGGAAAAATCGGAACCCTTAAACGATCACTTTGTTGTCCGTCCGTCTGTCTGTCAAGACCCTTCTTCTCAGGAACGCATGGAGGTATCAAGCTGAAATTTATATCAAATACTCAGGTCTACTGTCCCTGCTGTGAAAAAATCAAACTTCTAAGCCAATGCAATCAAAAGATACAGCAGGTTATGCTGCAAATTTTCGACACTCGTAAGGGAATCAAAATCTACAGGGTTCCACCCCTGAACTCAGAATCTTGAAAGGAAAACGCCAGACTATGTATAGAGCTTTGCCCCACTTATAAAATTTCGTTTACAAGCATACCGTATGTAGAATTTAATAGATTTTTTATTACTGATAACCAAACATATATTTTTAAGCCTCTAACACATGCGGTTTTTTATTAAAACTAAGTTTAAGTTGCAAAAATTTTTTTAGGTTATATGCATTGTAAATTGTGAAATGAGTGAAAATAAATGTTGTGTATCCTTACAATGCTCTTGTCAAGATATATTATGGCTTTAAAATGAAGTAGGATGCTCAAATGCCTGCGTAGCTTGAGGTCTACCTGAAGTAATAAGTTAATAACCTAGTTAATAAGCTTGTGCTATCTTCTCTAACGATAAAATGGTAGACTAATTGGAAATAAAACAACTGTTGGTAATCATTGATGTATTAATCGTCATATTAAATATGTAATCAGTCGTTACATTATCAAGAAATACTGCTGCGGTGCATCAATATCATTTTGATGGTAAGCCCAACATGGCAACAACATGTCTTAGGATCCTGTTTACACTCGGGTGACAATTTGTGCACCTCAACGTCATTACCCAAATCGCAAGCAATGGTCATCCATGAAAAATAGCGCAAAGTCGACGAGATAGAATCAATATTAAAGGTCTAGCAAAAGTTTTTGGTATAACATTCAAAACAAGCACGGTAAACAGTCGACGTCACTGGAAACACGATTTATACAATGATCACCAGTCACAATGACATTGATTGTCTTCAAATACGTTTGTCAATGACGTTTCATTGCACAAAATGCGTGAATGTGAAGGTAAGGTTTTAATACAACTATTTTATTATTCATTGATAATTACATTGAAATAAGTGTCATTTTCAATAATTAACAACACAAAATAACGAATTTAAACAAAGATCTGTACTATGACTTATGTAATAGGAATTTTGTTCTACTTCAAAAACTTAATAACTGTAGTTTTATTTAGTCGTGTATGCGTAGAATGTAATGCAAGTTGCCGCAGGAGAAATAGGAAGTGGACAAGGGAGTTGAATTACTTTTTTTTACATTTTTAAATCCGCAACTTTTTGATCAATAATTATTAAATCATACGTGGACATAAATTCCTAAGATAATTTAAAAAAATTTACATTTTGTGTAAATTATGAAAATTGGTGGGGCAGAATCTGGCATTCTCTTTTAGTACAAAGCACAGATAAAGGAAAAATTGCGAAAAGCACAAATTTTTAGTTACATCATATTATAATAAAAATTCAGAAGCCAGAAACCTCGCTACATTCCACACGCGTATTTATATAATTTATATAGTTACTAGCGAATGCCCGCGACTTCTTCCGCGTGGATCGAGGTTTTTCGGTTCCCGCGGGAACTCTTTAATTTTCTGGGATAAAAAGGAGCCTATGTGTTATTCCAGACATTAAACTATCTCTGTGCCAAATTTCATCCCGATCCGTTTTCAGCCGTTGAGTAACAAACATCCATCCATACATCCAAACTTTGGCATTAATAATATTAGTAAAAATATAGATTAGGTTAGGCTAGCTTTAAGTTCTATTGTATCTTTATAATAAAGTTTAAAAACTTATATAAAAAATGCCCACGTCACTCAGTATGGGTAAAGACTCGGCTCGGCCTTCGACACTTCTTGTAATATCGTTGTAAACTCTGAATTACTCTAGGGAACACACACTTACTAACTTCATTCGGCGCTACAACCCTTTGTTCTTCTCCCTCTTCAACCCTTTGTTCAGTTTCTTTCCACCTGGCTCTATCTTTGGCCTCCTACTTCCATGAAGGGAGCTTTCCAAGTATCTGCAGATCTTCTACTTAATGGATCCATCTTTTTCGAGGTCTTCCTTTGGGTCGTTTCTGTTGTGGTATCCATGGTGTCATCAATTTTACTCCTCTGCTTGCACAGCGGACAAGAAATTAGCAGCATTTGTAAGAGACACTTAGGAAATGAATCTATGGTATTTTCTTATCCGTGGCTATTTTGTATTACTTGTCAATCACGAAAGTTATCACTGTCTAATTTGTCCGTTTCGATCTAAAATTTTTAGTTGACAAAATGTCCTTCAGTGCTCATTGAGTAAAATAATGAATTAATTCAGGAATACTCATTAAATTCCAACATTAAATAACCCTAACTTTTAAAATAAAGCATGCACTCTAGCGCGACAGGACTAGACGTGTTTTCTTTAACCCAAAAGTATTAACCATATACTTGTCTATTACAAAAGCAGTAAACGAGACTACGAAGTAAGAAGACACTTTTTATCCTTTTGAAAGTTTGCAAAACTGGAATTGGTTTGCGGTAAAACGTTTTTAGTTAACTTTGCAGTTTTTCCATTTGGCCAGTTTCAAACTGGAGCCATGAAACTGCGAGCAAAGTTGGAAGCTAAATGTATCTTTAGAAAACTAGATTAATTTACTGATTGCATCAGGGGCCATACTTCCAACGCTTAAAGTAATACTTATGCAATATTACTCAAAATGACAGTTTGATTTCAAATACCTTGACGTCCCTAAAATAAGAATTTAGATTAGGAAAATAAGGATAATTCTAAAACACGAAAGTCAACAATAATGAAACATCGTTGGCAGATTGGCCCCAGAGTTGTGAAAGCCCATTTTGTATTTTTATAATCAATTACGTGTTGGCCCTTCACTGCAGTCTCACTAGCCACTAGGCTAGTGATAATGTAGTGGTATAGTTGGCAGAGTCCTAGCCTGGCTAGGGCCTGTTATGGGTATGGTATGGTATATTAAACTTATAGTCCTAATCGATTTGTACATCGCATCGTAAAATAGCTTGGCGGTACGTCTGTATCGGTAAGGCGGTAACTTGCCATGGCCGAAGCATCCTGTTAGCATTATTACTGTTTGTCATTATATCTCATGAAACTGGAATTATAATATCAGTCAATTTAACTCGTTTCATGTCATTCGATTTGATCTGGGGATACGGACGCCATATTAAAAATTGATAGTATAAATGCGAGTGTTTTGACGATGGTGATTCAGTCTCCTGCCGGCAGACTCAGCGATTATTGAATACTTTTGTGTTTAGATCGCAATTTGGTTTAGAGCTTAACGGTAGCAATCGTGGCCAGATCAAAATAATATTGTCTTTAAGTTTAGCTAACTTTTATCTTATTACATTAAATCTCTCGTGGAACCGCTACACGTTGTGACCATTCGCTCGTGCAAGTTCCAAATGAGAGTACAAACATATTAAAATATTAAAAGTGTCTCAATAATGCCTACTTCTGGATTGTCGCTTAAAATCCCAACAGACAAAATAAAAACATTTTTTTTTTAAATTGTGAATTGAGTTTTTATGGTTCCCACCGGAACTCCATAATTTTCCGGGATTAAAGCAGCCTATTTGCCTTTCCAGACTATAATCTGTCTCTGTACCAAATTTCACGCAGATCCGTTCAGCCGTTCTTGCGTATCCATACATCCAATCTTTCGCATTTATTATATTAGTAAGTATACTCGTAGATAGTCTACTAAAACTTTACATACAAATACTACTAAGTATACTAATTTTCAGTTTATTTAACTTTTAAAAGTACAAAGTGTGTTTCTGCCTTCATCGCTCGTCCTAGTAGGGTTTTGTAATTGGGAAATTAATGTTTTACGGAGCTTTAACCAATTAAGGAGGAACCCAGCTGTAAAAGGGTCTATGTTTTAAAATAATTAGATTAGCCATTTAATTTTTAATTTTTCCTCAAGGATTAACTCAATTCAGTTTTGGACAATAACACCAGTACTTCAGTACTTCAGTAATTTAGACTAAGAGTGTTTTTGGTTATTAAAATCCGTACTAATATTATTGTCTTTAATTAAAATAGACATTTGAGGGCCTGATAGGCAGGTCCTCTAAGAATATAGGCAAATGATAAACGAATTCTTCCAGCGGAGTAATTGGTTTTGTCACTTTTATACATTGGACCATAAAGTAAATAGAAGATGGACAATAGACTGTGCCTGCCTGTCTGTCTGCCTGCATGCTACGCTTTGACGGCTCATGTTTTCAATCGATTTTGATGAATTTTGGTATGAAGATAGATTGAATCGCAGGGAAGGACATAGGCTACAAACAATGCGGACGAAGTCCGGGCATCATCTAGTATTAGCACAGAATAGGTAACTAACACGTCACACGTTGTACAAGGTAGGTAACCCGTTGGTACTAGATAATGCCCACAACTTTCTCTATGTGAATAAAGGTTTTTAGATTCCAGGGTGAACTTTTTGCGCTAGCTTTAGTAGGTAGTTAATAATATGGATTTGAACCAGCAATCATTTGGAAATAAGTTCACCTTCTAAATGTTTGAGCTGTTGAGGGTCTGAGCATGGATTTTAGATCATTAATATTCTGAGCATAATATTAAGAAACTAATCATTTACCCAACAAACGATCGTATCAGATATTTTTTACCATGGCTATAATTAAAATTCAACGTCGTCCCAAAAAATTCGTTACGAAGAGATTCCTATTAGTATAAAAGCTTGTCAAAATTCAATTACCTATCCAATAACGTTGTCAAATATCAACATGGCGGACGTGGGACGCCATCACGGGCCGATATTTACAAAAGCAAAACGATTTTACTGCCACGGTTTTTTGGATGGGCAACCCGGAAACTTCCGTGCTTTGTACTGTCGCAAAAATAAAATAAGAGTAACATACAATTTTAAGATTTTATACGAATAAAAAGCTAAGTCCCGCGACTTCGTCCGCTTGGATTGAGGTTTTTGATTCTTGTGCGAACTCTATAATTTGCTGGATGAAAAGTAGGCCCATTTGTTATTCCAGACTATTATCTATATCCACGCCAAATATCATATAGATCAGCCATTCTGGCATGATTGAGTAACATCCATCCATCGTTCCATCCATTCTTCCATCTAGATGATATACAGACTAAATGATTGATAGAGGTTTTTGATTCCTACGGGAACCCTTTGTTTGAAATTAATCCTTGAATTAAATGTAGCCTGGTTTTTTTTGGTTTCGCACTCATTTATCCTCTGACAAGACGTAAGAGACCTTTTTAAGGCGAGTTTGGCTCTGAATAGGTGCCAGCTCACGATAGTCGTGAAATGGTGATAGATAAATTAATTGTACGTAGTGTATTAATCTTTTTTTGTGTTTTTTTTCCACGTATGTGTGAGTGACACTGTGTAAGTCCTGAGTGATCCGTCTATTGTTAAAATGTTAAAATAATTAATTAAATATACAATACATGCATTTTTTGTTATATAAGTACTTTTTGTTACTGTTCCTCCATAAAATAAGTATATCATCTACGATGAATATTCCTAAAATATTAAAATATTTAATTATATAAAATTATGAGTATAATTATTAATATTCTTTTTGATTTTGCAAAATTCTAAGCTTTCAATTATACATCAATAAACCATATGATTCAATAAATAACTAACGTAAGCTCATATATTGCCCAAAAATTTATAGCCGGTCTTTCTTTTAGTATTCATAATTTCATGAAGCTGTAAAACACCGTCTATGACCCTTAGCCTGTAGGTTTTAAAGTATGAAAACCAAACTTGACGTGAGCGAAGCTGCGGGCAAAAGCTAGTATTAGTATAAAAGTATTGGTCGTATTTATTCATAAAACAGGCATTCAAAGTAAATCTGCAATATATTGTCGGTTCAATGGTGGAAAACAGTGGTATATGCCGGACGCTAGCTGTCTCCACCGTGGTACGAGATCCCCGCCACAGGCTAAATAATATGCATGGAATAGACTGCATTTACTGCTCTATTTTATGGTTTTTATTTGCAATATTTTTATTCTGTGCTGAAATAGGTAGAACGAACCAATTGGGTATTTGACAACAAGTCAAATATGTAATTTTTTTTCAAACGTCAACACGCGTGCTTTGTATAGGATGTCGCATGAAATACTAAACTGTGACGACATCAAAATTCTCTTTTTACTTCTATTGATAGTTCAAATAGTTTTTAAAAATAAACCTAGTCATTTAGTCATTTCATGTACATGAGTTACTTGCTAATTTATACATAATGTTAATCATTAAATACATGGACATGAGGCTCTGTCAGGGCGTGGCTAACATAATTATACTTACCTAACAAGGGGTGACTTTTGGGACAATCGACGTCAAAGGGACGTCACAATTCAGTATTTCATACAAAATTCCGTATTAAGCCCAATAATTCTTTTTCAAAGTTTTGACGTTTGAAAAAAAAATGCTGATTTGACTGGTTGTCAAATACCCGATTAGAGTGCACCGCTAAAACACTAATAAAAGTCATAAAACAAAATCACCACAGCCCATTAACGTCCCACTCCTGGGCGCAGGCCTCCACTCGCATAGGAGAGAGGAAATTAGAGCTTACACCCACCACGCTACTCCAATGCGGGTTGGCGCGCTTTAACGACTATTATTATGTTAGTGATAATAACCGGGACCGACGTGTTCTCCGAGGCATGGGGGTGAAGCGCCGCCAACTTCCCAACACCGGGCTAGTACTGAGAATTTCTAATCAGAAAAACCCAACACTTAATTATGGCCCGACCCGGGACTCGAACCCAGGACCTTCTCAGCCGCAGTAGAACATGATAACGACTAGACCAACGTGGCAGTTATAAAACAAAATAAGAAGAAGTAAAATCAGCAAAATGGCCCCTCGAGCCGTAGAAGACAAAACTTCTACGCAACTACTAGTACTTATATGGCACATCGCGTTAACGACGGCAGCAAATTTTCTCCAATTAAATCTATGCAGGGCCCTAGAGGGTTCCATTAATTAAATGCGACTCCTAAGAGTCCTCGGGCCCGGGCCTCAGGGCCCCAGGTGCGGCCCTTGTGACTTGTGAGCCACTCGAGATAATCGCCGGACAGAATTATTCACTCAGATTGTCTATGGAGTCACGGCTTTTGGTTTATAATTGCGAGACGAAAATTCGTCTAAAACTGTAGCTATAAACCTACACTAGTTGATGCCCGCGACTTCGTCTACGAACTCTTATATTTTCCAGGATAAAAAGGAGTCTATATCCTTCTCCGGGATAAAACTTACCTGTATACCAAACGTCAAAATCGGTTGAAAAGATCGGTCGTTAAAACGCAGCTGACAGATAGGCAGACACACTTACGCCTTTTTTAATCATACTAATATTATAAATGCGAAGGTGCGTTGGTTTGTCCTTCAATCACACCGCAACGAAGCGACGGATCCACGTGATTTTTGGCATGGGTACTTTTTATCCCGGAAAATTAAGAAGTTCCCGCGGGAATAAAAAATCTCAAAACAGGCGGACGAAGTCGCGGCCATCTGCTAGTCTACTACAAGTAAGCACTTGACTGGGATCTCACCTGGTGGAAAGTGATGCGTTTTTAGCGTATTGACATTAATATATTTTTTTATTTTTATCCATTACAAGTTAGCCCTTGACTGCAATCTCACCTGATGGTAAGTGATGATGCAGTCTAAGATGGTAGCGGGCTAGCCTGTTCGGGGCATGGGAGTTATAATAGGTCTTTACCTATGAAATTGCCGTTTTGTAAGAAATAAGTGAAAGTACTTATTTTTTCAAACTTTTTTATTTCTGTTATTCGAAGTATCACCCATGCAATCGACGCATCCTTGCCAACGCATTGGCAGTTTATTGATGCCCTTCTTGTAAAAATCAGCTGGACGGGAGGCAACAAACTCTTCAAAGGCATTTTGTACTGCCTCTCGGGAATTGAATTTTTTACCCACTAAAAAGTTGTCTAAATTTTGGAAAAAGTAATAGTCGGTAGGTGAAAGGTCTGGTGAGTATGGCGGATGAGGGAGAGCTTCCAACCCCAGCTCTTCCAGCTTGGAGACTGTCTGTTGCGCAGTATGGGATCGCGCGTTGTCGTGAAGGAGCAGTGGGGACGACCGATTGACCAAATCTGGTTGCAGATGTGCAAGCTTCTCCATCATTCTCTCCATTTCTTCACAGTACACATCTGCAGTAATGCTCATGCCGTTTTGTAAAAAGCTGTGGTGAATCACACCCGCACTAGACCACCAAACAGTGACCATCACCTTTTTAGGGGTCATTTTTGGTTTAGGGCATTGCTTTGGTGCTGAACTAGGATCTAACCAACTTGCTGAGCGCTTTCGATTGTCGAACAGAATCCATTTTTCGTCGCACGTAACAATTCGTTTCAAAATTCCTTCATTTCTTTGCCTGTTGAGCAGCGCAAGGCAGGTCTCGACGCGTACGTTGCGCTGGCGATCGTTAACGTCGTGGGGCACCCATCTATCAAGCTTTTTTACCTTGCCAATTTATCGCAAATGGATCAATATTGTTTTGATGCTTACATCAAAAGCTGCTGTTAGCTCAGCTGTAGATTGAATTTCGTCAGCTTCCACAATCGCCTTTAAATCATTATTGTTGACCAAAGTCTCCGGACGACCACGAGCTTCATTTTTCAAGTCAAAATTTCCAGAACGGAACCGGGAAAACCAATAACGGGTTGTGCGTTCGTTTGTACAGTTCTCTCCTTAAACGTTTTTGATGTTACGTGCCGTTTGTGTCGCGTTGGTGCCACGACGGAATTCATATTCCATATTTACACGAATTTTTAAACTATCCATTATGACGAAAAATGTTGAAATGTAATGAAAATACAACGCTAATCAAAAAACAAAAGACTGAGTTTGTAAAACGAATGTCATAGTTTTAAAACAAAATTTATTTGAATTTAGAGTACAGAGCCATTACAAACTTTTTTTTATTTGAAATGACCAGTACTGAAGAAAGGCAATTTCATAGGTAAAGACCTAATATTAAACCCATACCCTATACTCTATACGGTTTCTACACGGCATCGTACCGGAACGCGTAATCGCTTGGCGGCACGTCTTTGCCGGTAGGGTGGTAACTAGCCACGGCCGAAGCCTCCCATCAGGCCAGACCAGGGAAAATTCAGAAATTATAAATTCCCAAATTGAACCTGCCGGGGATCGAACGCAGGACCTCCGCACGTTAAGACAACAGGGCTACACACTGCGCCACGGAGGTCATCAAATAAGCCCATACCCCTAATCAGTGTCTGCACGGCATCACCTATCAATGATCTACCTACTTACCAAGAAAAAGCGAACCAAAATATCTTTAACCAGCACAAGCTCTCCAAAACTTAGGAGTGTTTGATTTTAGTATATGAAATGGAAGAGTAGATAGTACAAATTAACTACTTTTGTACAAAAAAATAAATTATTTATGAAACAAATCTTCCAATGTTTCATGTCAATAAATAATTAATGATGCGGTTAAAATAACTGTTCAAACTTTTATACGGGAAAACCATAATTCAACTACTCTATTCGTTCTTAGAAATAATTGCGCGTTTATATGTTTAGAAACTGGAAAGCTCAAACAATCAATAAGGGTATCTCGGACGTAAATTTTTAGGGTTCCGTACCCAAAGGGGACCCTATTCCTAAGCCTCCGCTATTTGTTGGTCCGTCTGCCTGACAGCGGGTTGTATCTCACGAATCGTTAGTTATTAGTAACATGATTGAAATTTTTAGAGAATATGTATTCTGTTACCGCTATAACAACAAATAATAAAAAATAGAGGCGGGTCCCCATACAACATAAGTGCTGTTTGCGCGCCTCTCTTGTTTCTATTTTTGAAATTATTTTGGTTCCCGCAGGAACTCTTTAAGTTTCTGGGATAAAATGGGCCGGGATAGTATTCCAGACTATAATGTATCTTCGGGCCAAATTGTATCCAGATCCGTTCAGCAGTTCTGGCCTCTATCACGCCAGAACGGATGAACGGATCTGAATGAATTTTTACATAGAGATAGCTTACAGTCTGGAATAACACATAGGTTTTTATTCCGGAAAATTTAAAAGTTCTCGCGGGAACAAAAAAAACCTCACTTCACGCTTAAGAAGTCGCGGGCATCGATTTATAAAGTACACGGTGTTAATAATTGTACGGTGTTCCAACTCGCACTTGTCTGGTTATTTTAAGTTCAGTGAAAGGCTAAGGACTTTTCCCGAGCGAGGGAACGAATAATGTTCAAAAGAAGCAGCCTTTGTTACAGTCTGTATAATTGGGTAACAAACTTGGAGGCTCTCGATGGAGCCCGGATATCCGGCGCCGGCGCGAGCTAACACTCTTAACCGGTTTTTGTTTCATAAAGTTCATTAAATGTTGGTTTATTTTTCTTATGGGATAAATTTTATTCATATTTTTTTTTTATTGGATAAAAAGTTAGCCCTTGACTGCGATCTTTATCATTTCACCCAACGCCGTCTTACTACTGTACACATATTTTGATCGTACAAGCATTCGATGACATTAGTGTCGAAGTAAAATTAAACTTAATGCTATTGATTTCGAGCTCAATTGCCAACCCACATTTAATGAACTTTATAAAACAATAACCTGTTAAAATAAATAATATTGGCCTTATTTCCGAAAACATGCGATAACATTTTTTTTTTAAATAATTGTAAAATTTAATTTACTGTACTGTAATTTAATGTACTTGAAATTTATAATTTTCATTAATTCTTAATTCAATTTTCCAAAAAAAAAAATATAACTGGTTAAGAGGATTTTAATTTAGAAATGTATCGTATACGTTAACGTTCCTATATAAACGCATACACGAAGTCGAGCTCTGAATATATTGAATTAAATTTCATTGTACTTTGACGCTAATTTCATCGTATGCCTATACGATCAATCGAATTAAAACCTACAATAAGGGTACTGAGCATGATTCTCTTCTCATAATGAGAAGTGTTTGACCCACCATGCTGGCCAAGTGTGGACTGGTAGGCTTAACACACCTTAAAACCTTACCACCTTAGAACATTATGAAGAACTCTCGAGCATGCAGGATTCCTCACGATGTTTTAGGAAGTTTAAATTTCTTAAAACGCTCATAACTCCGAAAATTGGTTTATAATAGGTCAATACATAAATATTAATATACGTGCTCGATTAACTTAGTACTTTCTCAGAAATATGACGTCATATATCAATATTTTCGCTAAGCCTAAAACCCACGCTACTTTGAGCCGGTGTAATGAATTTATTGCGTTTATAAAACCGATAGCGAGAGTTCGCAAATTGTAATAAATTCTAAACGTATTTCGTGGCCTTACAAACCAAAGGGGCCTAATACTATAAGAACGAATTCAGGGGCCATACTGCCAACGCTTAAAGCCATATTATTTCATTATTCATGATTTTCGTGTTATAGAATTATAATCCTTAATTTAGGAACGTCACATCGTACGTGACGTCAAACTATCAGTTTCAGTAATATTG
Source organism: Erebia palarica (assembly GCA_964035005.1). Classification (NCBI taxonomy): domain Eukaryota; kingdom Metazoa; phylum Arthropoda; class Insecta; order Lepidoptera; family Nymphalidae; genus Erebia; species Erebia palarica. The sequence goes on from OZ035983.1 coordinate 41,211,007, forward strand.
CTTAAATATTGCTTTAAGCGCTGGTAGTATGGCCCCAGTGCTAAGAAAATTCTTGTTTGGTAATAATATCATACTACTTTTTTATTAAACTTGTTTTTAACTAAAATGATAGCATAATCAGACTGTCTAAAATAATAGTTTAAATCTTAGTGGTTAAGACATTGGCTTCTTATTCCAAGGTTTTAAGGTTAAAATTTCAGGCAGACTTTTGCAGATTGACCTGGCACAGGCCTGGCCAGCGTGGTGGACTATGGCTTAAACCTTTCTTATTTTGAGGCAAGACTCATGCTCGGTTGCAGTGGGCTGGCGATGGTTTTTAATGATGATGATGACGATAGCTCAAGATTAGGTATAAGATAGACCTAAGTACTGAAATTTAAAGTTAGTAGCAGTAAAACCCAATATATTTGACAATTAATAAACTCAAATCCCAAGAACCACAATATCTCGCACTTCCCATCCCATTAGGTTCAATAGTAACAGCAAATCAAATTTCATTAATAAATAATAAGGCGCCATTATGGATGTTTCATGGGTCATTGTATGGTGTTTTAATAATGTAAGATTAGGAAGTGCTAGACTAGCACTTTGCGAGATACGTTTCCTTATAATTTATGCTTGAATAGTAAAATGAATAGATTGGTAGAATACATGACAATATCTGTAAAACAAACTAATTATTATTACATGTTATTATTATTCATTAGGCTAAAAAAATTATTACAAAAACATTTCTTAGGCCACTTTCACTAAAGAAGGTGTAATTTCATTTGGTACGCTTCCGTTTTCAGAAATCCGCTCCGTAAATTATTTAAAAAGTAAGTGTTTTCCTTTGCCTCCCTACTTTAGCCAGTAAACAGGCGATATTTTAGATTTGAGCAGAAGTTTTTCGTGCAAATCACCGTGATTTTATAATTAAGCAAAAAACTGTAGATAGGTTTTTTCTCTCGGGGAAATAATTCCTCGCCGGTTAAAATGTTTTTGCGTGATAGCAGAACTTCGTAATCAGCATGTTTTGTGGAAAATGTAACAGGAAAATATAGCACTTTATACTATCGTACACAAAATGAAATGATAGAACTTTTAGTTCTCTCATCTTTTGAAAAATTAAATAAATTGTTGTTGTAAAAATAGGATTGTATAAAGTACGTAACATGAACGTCTTTAGAGGAATGAAATAATAAGAACTGTAAATTTAAGTTTGATAGAAAATAATGGAAAAACTAAGTTTACGAATTAGGAAAAAATTACTTGAGTTAGTTTAGTAAAAGTTTGGAAACATGTATCGTCTTGTCACGATCTGTGCAGCAGCAAAGTTTTCTGCCATGTCCATCACCCTTAGTTCTTATTGAGACCATTGTAAAAAGAACCTTAATACAATCAAAACAAAAAGCATTGTTCTTTATTAAAAAGAAAAGCCAAGACAAATAATAAGAAAGCCACTGTTCCTCACACCGGCAGCATGCTACCAATTTCCACCTGTCCATACTAAATTGCTTTTGCCCAGGTACGATTCAATTTGCCTATTCAGCGAATGGTCCCCTTTGCGCGTCAATAAAAATTTAGTTCGCTCCTAAACGACACGCGGTATCCTAGCCGAGAGAATTTTAGAACGGCTTTATGTTTAGATTTTAAATAGACATTCTTATATTTCTCTAAAAGTAAAAAATTTCGTTCGTTCGTATATGATTGAATTTCTAAAAATAATTTAACATGTATTACTTCTTTATTGAATGATAGAAGAGAGTTAATTGATAAAATCATTTGATTATTAAAATAACTCTGCTACAAGTTAGCCCATGACTGCGATCTCACCCGATGGTAAGTGATGATGCAGTCTAAGATGCTAGCGGGCTAACCTGTTAGGGGCATGGCGGTTATATTAAAGCCATACCCCTATTCGGTTTCTTCACGGCATCGTACTGGAACGCTAAATCGCTTGGCGGCACGTCTTTGCCGGTAGGGTGGTAACTAGCCACGGCCGAGGCCTCCTACCAGGCCAGACCAGGGAAAATTCACAACTTATAAATTCCCAAACTGACCCCACCTGGGATCGAACCCGGGACCTTCGCACGTTAAGACAACAGCGCTACACACTGCGCCACGCAGGTCGTCGAATAAATAATTGGCATACATACGAGTGTCTTGATGTTTGAAATTCGTACTCTCTCAAACGATTATCCTCCCACGGATCAAGTTGCTAGTATAATTATAATCGATCCTAATTGTATCTTAATGCAGGTCTTGATGAATTTTTACACTAATATAGCTAACATCGTGTATAGGAAATTTCCAATGAAATAAAGCCATGAGCATTCGCTAGTAATACTATTAAATATTCTGTGGTAATACTATAATTCTTTGTTCAGTTACTATTAAATAAAGAATAATGCGTATTAGTACTGTTTCATTTTAATGTTAACAAAGGGTCATATTTCTTCGTTAGTCGCGGGGTGTATTGAGTGCGAACGACCGCTTTTTCGTAATTGCCGCTTCATTATTAACGAAGAAAGCGCCGATACGAGGAATAGAAATAAGAATACTCGTTAGGTGTGTAATGAATTTTTATTAGTTCTACATTGTTGAGTTGTTCTTGAGCTAGATGAGTTCTAAAAATAAAGACATGAATACATATGCGGATTACTAATTCTGTGCACAACACTCTATGAAGACTTACATGTTCTGTATTCGACCCGTGTGTATGTATGTTTGTTGATTCAGGTATCAATTGCTTTAAATTTTTATGTCAAATTATGCATGTGCTGGTCATTGCCCTATTAATTTTCTCTGAGGTAAATTATGAAGATAATTTACCTAAAAACTTCATTTGATTCCACAAAAATCGAAACCTTTTTGGAAATTGGAAAGAGGTAGGATATCTTGGAAGCACAAGTATGGAAGCATGTCATATTTAAATTTCATCATTTTCTGAAATTTGTTTTTTATATAACTTGCATTGAAAACGCGAGTTTCAATGCCTGTTGAGCCACCTGAAACTAGTCAATTTTAGACGAATACGTTATGCAGCAGATACAAAACATTCTACCCGCGGGTTCTCTACCCGCTGAATGACGATCCTTTCAATCCTGTCAGAGTATCTTTTTTTATTTCAAACCTACATTATCATTTTATCCATCAACTAAACTGACAGATACGATTTTTGTAAACCACAACAAGCAACTAAAATGAATAAGAAATACAATTTTTCTCAAACATGCATGGAAATATTGTCATTATTTTCGAAAAAAGAACACGCGAATTTTCGGACAAAGAAAATCAAATCGATTGCAGGAGCGTTTTTTGAATTTGAAACATTACAACGCGCCTGCAATGTTGTATGAAACGGCGTGCTGGGGTTATTAAATACTCTTTGATCGGATCTCTTTTGTCATTCTTGGCATACCATAGTCTCTTTGCTTAGTACAAATTGGTGGCTGTTTAGCCATAAATGCGTTAGCCTGTCGGCACAGATGATAAAAAAAAATTGGCAGCAAAGCTAAAATTCGTCTTCGATTTGTTATTTACATACTTAATAAATATAAATTTAATAAGAAGTCAAATGAGTTAGAACGGTTTCAGAGAGTGAAATGGAGATTGATTGTACTCCATCAGATTTAAGATCAGAAGCCAAATTGGTAATGGAAAACCTGCTTCCAGCGAAGTTCAAAGAAAAATATATGAAAGTATATGAAAATTTTATGAGTTGGAAAAACGAGAAAAAGTGAACATTTTCTCCGAAACATTACTTTTGGCGTATTTTAATGAGATTGCTAAAACTAAAAAGCCATCTACATTATGGGCAATTTATTACATGCTGAAATGTGCAGTTCATGTTAAAAACGGCATTAACTTGAAAAATTATGGGAACTTAACTACTTTTCTTAAACGACAATCGATATGTTTTATTTCCCTGCATTCTTTTGAGAAAAGCACTATATATGCCTCGGCGGAAATGGCAATTGCCTGTCTCGTATTAGTGAAGTCCTCGCCTACGGCTCGGCCTTTAAACTCACACTCGACCTGCAATTGCCTATTTCCCAGCCTTTGCAATAATGTACTATTAATAATACTCGCACTTTTATTGCAGATTATATGAAAAATATTGCGTGCGCCACGGGATGAAACACGATTTCAGACGAGAGTGAAGTTGTCTGCCTGAGCGAAGCGAGGGTTGGCATCACTCAAAATCTTAATGTGTCTTGTTTCATCCCTAAGCACACAATATACTATTAAAAATTGTAATTGGCAACCGAAAAATAAAGCCGTTGGCACTCGGTGCGCATTTTCATACACTTTTAGAAATTCCTTTGTTTGAAAATCCTGACGAAATAGTTCTGGCCTAGAACTCCACCCTTAACATTGAAAAAAAAATTAAAAAAAACAACCCCAGAAAAAGTCCATGGCCGTCAAAAACCCCTGCAAATTGACGTGGGACTACATTGTACAGACAGACAAGAACACTGTGCGACATTAAAGTGTTAATTTAGTTGGCAAATTTTTCGTTTTATTTAACTTTGTTACTTGTTAGGAAATTTTTGCTTTATTTGGCGGGGGTTAGCAAGTTACGGTGAATGCAAATGAGCTGAACGTAAAGGTGGGAAAGTAAAGTTCGTAAACTTTGTAAGAACTGTTTTTGTTCCTACATTTAAGGGATCCGTACCTCATATTTACTAGATGGATGAATTCTTTCATCTCTGAAAGAATTTAAAATATTGATGATTTAAAAGCGGCACTACGATAGAGAGAGAGAGAGAGATGCAACTACATCTGCGTGGGTTTATTATCTTCAGCAGGATGCAATCTATCCCATTAACAAATTTTGTCAATATCGATAGAAAAGATGGGCTGTGAAATCATAGCAGACAGACAGGCACACTTTCGCATTTATAATATTTGTACGGATGGATGTCTCGGGTTTATCTAATATATATATAAAATCGTTAAGGGATCAACGCACAGCCTAAACCGCTGGGGTTATTGACTTGAAATTTTTACAGTAGGTTCCTTTTGCGACGTAGGCGCTCACTAAGGAAAATTCCACCTCTAAGGGGGTGAAATAGGGGATGAAAATTTGTATAAAAGTCCGTCATTTCTCAAGTTATATCCATGAAACTTGGTATAAGAGCTACGGTTTGAAAATGAAGAAATACGTGTTTCACAGTTTTTAAAAATTTTAACCCCGAAGGGTTGAAATAGGGGATGAGAGTTTGCATGAAAGTCCTTCATTTCTCAAGATATTCAAGTCATATAAACGAAACTTGGTATTTTGGCTTACGGTAAAAAATAAAGAAGTACGTGTGTCACAGTTTTTCAAAATTTTACCCCCGAAGGGTTAAAATAGGGGTTGAAATTTTGTATGAATGTCCTTCATTTCTCAAGATATTGCTCAAGTTACATCTACGAAGCTTAGTGTTTCGGTTTTTGGTAAAAAATTAAGAAGTACGTATGTCACATTTTTTCAAAATTCAACCCCTAAAAGGGTTAAATAGGGGTTGAAAGTCCTTCATTTCTCAAGTTATAGCCATTAAACTTGGTATATAAACTGCGGGTTCAAAATCATGAAATACATGTTCCACACTTTTTGAAAATTCGATTCTTAAAGGGGTGAAATAGGGGATGAAAGTTGGTATGTAAGGCCTTCATTTCACAGGATATTGCTCAAATTATATCAACGAAGCTTAGTGTTTCGGTATTTGGTAAAAAATTAAGAAGTACGTATGTCACAGTTTTTCAAAATTCAGCCAGCAAAAGGATAAAATAGGGGTTGAAAGTTTGTATGAAAGTCCTTCATTTCTCAAGTTATAGCCATGAAACTTGGTATGTAAACAGCAGGTTAAAAGTGAAGAAATACGTGTTTCAAAGTTTTTGAAAATTCGATCCTTAAAGGGGTGAAATAAGGGATGAAAGTTGGTATGTAAGGCCTTCATTTCACAGGATATTGTTCAAGTTATATCAACGAAGCTTAGTGTTTTGGCTTTGGGTAAAAAATAAAGAAGTACGTATGTCACAGTTTTTCAAAATTCAACCCCCAAAAGGGTTAAATAGGGGTTGAAAGTTTGTATGAAAGTCCTTCATTTCTCAAGTTACAGCCATGAAACTTGGTATATACACTGCGGGTTCAAAATCAAGAAATACCTGAATCACAGTTTTTGAAAATTCGATCTTTAAAGGGATAAAATAGGGGATGAAAGTTGGTATGTAAGGCCTTCATTTCACAGGATTCAAGTTCAAGCTCAAGTTATATCAACGAAGCTTAGTGTTTTGGCTTTCGGTAAAAAATGAAGAAGTACGTATGTCACAGTTTTTCGAAATTCAACCCCAAAAAGGTTTAAATAGGGGTTGAAAGTTTTTTATGAAAGTCCTTCATTTCTCAAAATATTGCTCAAGTTATATCAACGAAGCTTAGTATTTTGACTTTCGGTAAAAAATAAAGAAGTACGAGCTCTTCAAAATTCTTCAAAATTCAACTCCCAAAAGAGTAAAATAAAATGTGGTGTGGGAATTGAAAAAAAACTAATGCCTCACGAACGAGTGACGCTCAATCACACCTGAACGCCTGAACGGATTGATTTGATGAAATTTGGCACAGAGATAGATCGTAGTCTGAAATAACACGTAGGCTTCTTTTTATCCCGAAAAATTTAAGAAGTCCCGCGGGGACCAAAAAAACCTCAAATGAATGTTTGTTACTCAATCACGCCAGAACGGCTGAACGGATCTGGATGAAATTTGATACAGAGATAGATTATAGTCTGCAATAGCCGATAACACATAGGCTACTTTCTATTCCGTATAATTAAAAACAATTCAATCCACGCGGACGAAGTCGCGGGCATCAGCTAGTGGCATTATAAAGGTCACCTGTCTTTTATTATTTTTCCATTTTAATTTTCATTTCAGAACGGGTACCTACAATAATTAATGTAAAATAGAAACCAAATTGAACAACAGAGGCTATCAGCGACTAAAAAAAATTAAGAAGTAGGTACTCATGCAATTGCAATGAAATGCGCGTTACGAAAAAACTAATTAAATACAACCGAAATAATAATCGATACAACCGAAAGCTTGACAGTTAATTGCAACTTCATCAAGACACGCGGAAGCGTGTCCAGCCAAAGTTCAAAAAAACTGGCGAGCAGCACCGTGTGTAATATTACACGAACCATTTGGAGCCACTTTTGACCCCCTCATAACTCAAAAACTATTTCACATAAACATGTCAAATTTGGCGCATATATTGAGACCCGTGAGATACATATGTGCTCCAAATTTCATAAGCACACCTCAAATGGTTATTTAGATATAAACGTACAAAAATCGTCATTTTTATGATCTACATAGGTATAGATCAAAACTCTGACACGGGGCATACTACCATTGCTTAAAGCCATATTATTTTAATACTGTTGACGTTTATGTTGTAGTGTTATAATCATTATTTTAAGGACGTCAAAGTACGTGACATTCAACCGTTATTTTGAAACAATACTGCTTTAAGCGGTGATAGTAACTCCTTAGCTATTGAAAATGACACATAATTATTATTTTAATGTAAATAATAATGAATAATAATATAGTTGCATTAAAACCTTACCTTCGTATTCATGCATTTTGTGCAACGAAACGTCATTGACAGAAAAGAAGAAACGTATTTGAAGTCGTCAGTTCAAGTCATTGTGATTTGTATTCATTGTATAGAGTGGTTTTAGTGATATCGACTGTTTACCGTGCTTGTTTTCAATGTTTCACTAAAAACTTTTGATTTTGAACTTTTGCAATCATAATTGATGAGATGTAGAAATGTGATGTAGAGGTAGTCTGACCATAGATGTAATCTGTCAATGTCAGTGTAACTCTAGGTACACTATATATTTTTCTTGAGAATTCTCGTCTTTAATTTTCTTTGTACAATGAGTCGTACAATAGAATTACTGGTGGGTGACACACTGATCTTAAACCGAATAATAAGTACCTACTAATGTAAAACGTAAACTAAACTAATAGAAAAGTCCTATTACAGTGTAAAGGATTATTTGAATGATAGCAAGGCATGGGTATGAATTGTTACAGCGGCTGATTATGTAATGTTATATTATAAGTACATATATATAATTTCAAATATTTGTGAGATGGTGATAATAAAAAAAAAGCGGAGTTTATTGCGGGCTCTTCTCAGACCAGGGCACGTTTGGAACCCTCGTAGCTTTAGTTTTAAGATACCGTAGTTAATTATCACCATCACCTCTTATGCTCTGTAAGCATGACGTTCAGAAGGTGTACTTTGTAGGTACATATTTTGAATAAATATGTTTTGAGTTTGAGATTGAGTTCAATAATTTCTGTACAAAAAGTAATGATATCCCATCAAAAACATAAATGTAAAATGAGAGCCAAGTTCAAAATTGTGATATATATGCCTTGGTTGTTGACTGCAGCGACAAAAGAAGTGAGATCTAAATGGGTGCCAAGTTCAATGGTCAGTCCTGCAATTTATTTATCCCATCAAAAACATAAATGTGAAATGAGAGCCAAATTCAAAATTGTGATATATATGCCTTGGTTGTTGACTTCAGCGACAAAAGAAGTGACATCTAAATGGGTGCCAAGTTCAATGGTCAGCCCTGAAATTTATTTATAACAACATATAATATTTTATAACAACTTAAAATATCATTTCTTCTTATAACTTAATATAAAATGTTGAAGACTAAGGCTTTGGCTTGGCTAGTTTCCATATACGAATTATTATTAAGTAGGTACCTAAAAGTACAGTTTCTACCAGCTAGCCAAATTTTCGGAAGAATAAAATAAGAACTTACAGCTTTACAACTTGTGAAGGCTATAATTCGTATATGAAAACTAGCCAAGCCAAAGCCTTAGTCTTCAACATTTTATACTAAGTTATAAGAAGAAATGATATTTTAAGTTGTTATAAAATATTATATGTTATTATAAATAAATTTCAGGACTGACCATTGAACTTGGCACCCATTTAGATGTCACTTCTTTTGTCGCTGAAGTCAACAACCAAGGCATATATATCACAATTTTGAATTTGGCTCTCATTTTACATTTATGTTTTTGATGGGATTAATCTTTCAAGTTACTGCAAAAAAAAAGAAGAAAAATGGTAATTTACGGTTGAAGAATAATATTAAGTAATACGTATTTTTAATAAATCTAAACGTCAGAACGAACAGACTACCGCGGCAGAACAAAGTGTTCTGCCGCGGTAGTCTGTACCTGCCATCGCTTACTACCGTCGCATAAAGCATTATTATTTCAAAATGACAGCTATAATATGACACGCAACTTGATATCCCTAATTTATGGATTATAATTCTAAAACTAAAAGCCTATAATAAAGTTCAAAGAAAAAGAAAGAGAAGAATAATTCTAAAACACGAACGTCTAGAAAGGGGTATAGTAGGTTATTAAATACGCCAAATAGAAAATATCATGATTAGGTATTATTTTATTAAGAAAATGTTTTGGAGTTTTTCTCGATTGGTGTTTTTTGCGATAGCTCGACATGACCTCTGCTTCCAACGCTACAGCTGACACAGGTACGCGTCATCCTTGACACGAAAACTGACGTTCTCCACGCTGTCACCGGAGTGACACGGAGATACATTCTGCTTTCACGACCCAACTGACAAAACGCAACTCTCAAACCACTGACGTAAAGTTCACAATCGAAAACCCATCAAACAATAATTTGCTGCCTGAAAATACGTGATAATATCAAACAGACACATTCAATTTCAAACCTTCCTTTTGAAGAGATAAAGTCCAACTTTGAAAAAGACAATTATGCGGCGCACTGTTATTCAAGCTACGTACATAATAAATGATGTTTGGAAAAGTGACCAAGATGAAAAGAAAACTAGCGATTCTTTTGAAATGACGCTTTCTTATATCGAACTGTATTTTTTAGTTTTTTGAGTGTTTACTAAAACCGCTAAATAGTTAGTAATATATTCGTGAGTAAAACCCGAAAAAATAAAAAATGCCATATTCCACCTTACTAACCTACTTAACAAAGTACAAAAAATAACAAAGGCAAGCGAGATTATAGTCATTAAGAGTAATGTGTCAACGAGAGCTTTAAGTATGTCATGTACTTAGTAAGTGCTTTCAATATTTTATCGCAATAAATACTTGGTACGTTACCTTTAAATACCTTTAGGTAGATAACCAAAGATGAGAGATATTTGAAAACTTACGACGAGCGTAAGTTTTCAAATAAATATCTCTCTTTAGAACTTTCAGGCAAAATATTGTTAATTGCTGCTTCAGCTTCCATTTTCATTGAATCGGGAGTGCAGCTTAGATCTTCATCACTTGCAGAACTCATGTTTTTTTCATAATTAGCACGTAATTATAAAAAAACCCAAAAGCAAACAATATTTAAAGTAAAAGTTTTCTATTACCGCCTTTTTTCATCTTTTTTTTAAATTTTTTTTTTCAAGTACGAAATTGAGCTTCGCCGTTCGATATTTAAAATTGATGACTAATAAACTCATACGAAGACAGAATAGCGAAGCGACCTCTTTTGTCATTGGGCTGAATGCATGATGTATATTGCCAGTATGATGGTTAGATGTACGCGAACTTTTTGAAAGAGTGAAGAGTTTTTTTTAATTACTTACCGCCCTAGGGCTTTTCTAGCTACATTATTACCCTAGAGCGCTAATTGGTCACCTACAAGCCCCATTTGGGGGTAATAAGGACCTACTTACCGAATATGAGAGATGTAAAAGAATACTACTGCATTCCTTTGCAGGCTGATAATTGTGCGGTTGCGGCTGATAGTTGGTAATTCGCCCAAGGATGGGAAAAGTCTAATTTATAGTTTTTATAGCGATTAAGTAAGAGCAACTCTAGGAGCAGATATCGAAAAAAAAATATAATATTTTAATATTTACTTATTTAATTCCCAATGAATTAGCTTTCCTTAATAATTAGCTTATGTTAAATACAGTCCACCGGAATTTACAAAATCTGAAGCAATTATATCTCGCATTCTCGACACGAACACAGGATTAATTAAAACGGCAACATAAATCCACGTAGATGAAGATCTAGTTGTCTAAAAGCTTTTGACCATAATTTCAGCATTCTATATTAGACCAACCAATATGGGATTACACCAATCTTCTGATTACAATAATAGGTATCTATACTGGACGGGCAATCCATTTTGTCCCTTTTTGGTCGCTCTGTAATTCATGTCACCTACCATGTCCCACTAATTTATAAATCCAATCTAAACCCAACGTGGGATTTATTTTCGTAGCCATAATCATTCAGAAATCTTTGTTTGCGTTTTGAATAAATATTTCTCTTTGGACGGACTTTTATTAGATCTTTTGAAATTGCTTGAAAAAGGTATATTCAGAATCTAATTTCTGCTATGGAACAAAACTGGAAAAAAAGATCTTTATTTACTCTTTTTCTCTAATAATAGCCGTCGTCGCTATCAACCGGAAGTAGTCCACTGCTGGACATGTTTTTTAAATTATAGAATAGGCTTGCGCTTGACGACAATCATGTTTAATACAAAGTAATGATAAGGTCTAGATTTGAGCGCGCTTGCTTAGAAGATGCCTTAATACTCTTACCTTGAAGGTATTTAAGTTATATGTGGGAATACATACGCTGGAAGGGCATTCCACATCATGGCGGTTCGTATCAGAAATATACTCGTAGGAATTTTGTCTTGACTTCTCAACGCCGAGGTCTTGCATCGCCTGAATCCGGTTCTCTACGACTCCCACACGAAGGGTCTTGCGCCACACGGCATACGGTCATAATGAGGTTAATGAGGTTCCCAGAAAATGACAGATTATATTATATTAAAGTGTTTATGAAAAGAGCAACTGCTGAATTTCTTGCCGGTTCTTCTCAGTGGAACATCTTTCCGAACCGGTGGTAGATTCCAACAACTTATCAAATGGCACAAGTTGTCCTACGTGAAATAAATCATTTCATTTTCATATAGGAAATTTCACTTTACTACATTTAACGGGTTGGTGCAAGAGCCTCAAAAAGGTAACTTGGGTTTAAACAATATTAACACTAGCCCTGTAAAGTTAAATCTGGATAAGCGGACGTACCACTTTCGTACCATTTACGCAGACGACGCGCTACTAACGCGATTCGAAGGGCTTAGGCATACGGACAGACTGCAGTCATGGAATAGGTAATAGTAATTAGTATTGCAATTATGAAGCAGTTATTGTGAAGTTGAAGTTGCCGCTGAATTCGGTGTGCAGTTTTAATGCAGTTACGCCAACTGCAGAAAAACCACTTCAAAACTGATATATTTTTGCAGTCAGCGTGCAGTCTTAATGCAATCTGTCTGTCTTACCAAAACTATACCCGTGTTAGGCGTAACCTTTGAACACGTCTTTGAACTGAAAGCATAATATGGCGCATTCATGAAACGCGCAATGTCTGCTTTTATAAAACGCCCTGTGCATATCCTTTTAGACTTCCCCACCATTCGCAACGATGCTCACTCTGAGTGTAGACAGTAATCATTCAAATAACAATAATCTGCGGATAACCGTATCCCTACGAGGACATCTTTATGGTACGAACCGTTCAAGGGAAGCACTTGTTATAATGAAGTTCCGTTGGCGTATTTATAAAACGTCGACTAAGCGGGCCGGGGTCGTTTGAACCCGTATCACGTTATATTGCGCTGAGGGCGCGCCTGACAAATCTAATGGATAATGCCACCAACACAAGATTATTGCGTGAATAATTTTGTTCTTAAGGCCTGACCAGAGAGTAACTCAGATTTTTCGGATAGTAATAATAACATGAAGATTATTCAATCCTAATATTATTATAAATGCGAAAGTTTGGATGGATGCATGTTTGTTTCTCAATTACGCTAGAACGGCTTAACGGAATGGATGAAATTTGGCACAGAGATATATTATAGTCTGGAATAACACATATAGATAAATAAATAAAATCTTTATTTGGAATTACCATACACAGTGAAGTTACAAACACAAATTTACTAGTAGTAAAAAAAAAAACTTACGAACTAGACTGTGACAAAATAATTCCAAAAAGGGCATCGGCTCAGCGAGATGCTGTTATGGTGTAGATACACCATAACAGCGCTGATTTTCAGCCAATCCCTAAAAAGAGTTTTATTCCGGAAAGGTAAAGAGTTCCCGCGGGAACCAATAAACCTTAATCCACGCGGACGAAGTCGCGGGCATAAACTTATGTTACCCGGACCATTATAATGAATTGATTGACACCTCATTTATCAAAATTGATCCAGTAGTTTAAGCGCTATGGTGGAAAATACATAAATACAACCATACATGAATAGACTGCTAAAATCATAACCCCTTCCTTTACCGTAGTTGGGTTAAAAGATAGAGATAGATGGAGATATCGTTCGAAGCTGGCCTGGGCCTAAAATGAGTAGCACTGATAATGATGATGAAAGGGAAATCGTTTAATAATGAATGAAGCAAGAATTGTCAAGTATACCGACCTATTTAAGGCTAGGTTTGAAGCTATATTTACCTATACCCTGTTATTCTGGCCGGCATAAAAGCGAAAGTTCTGAATCATAGAAATGGATGAATGAAATTTGAGCACAACTGGCCTGATTTCGTACGAGTGCACTAGGCTGTAAGCATACGGGCCCACATTCAAATAGCAGCTATGTAGGTCGAGAGAGCGGGGCATCAGAATTTGCTTTAAACTGACTGCCTTAGCTGTACGGGGTTTATTTAAATTGAAGGATAGAGTTTTGCTTCGGTGTTACAAAATGGAATTTATTAGTGACTGGTAAAGACAGGCTTCGTTATTCTAAGATTGCTGAATGGGCTGGATGTACAATAACATATTGATTTGGTGATATTTGGGCTTAGTAGAACGTTTGTTTGAATTTTGAAAAAATTATGACAGTCGCGACCTGCGCGCCATAACACACACACTTTATTTTAACCATAGACAATAATATAAAAATGCTTTTATTTGCGGAATTAAATTACAATTTCTCGTTAATTATTTATATTACAATCCACCAATTACAATCCGGGTACTTTTAAATCGAGAGTGAATTAGCATCTTCTAGGCAAGTGCGTCCCAACTTAGGCCGCATCATCACTTCCCATCAGGTGTGATTGTGGTATAATAATAATTTGGTGAAGCCTTTAATGAGTATAAATTAAAATGTTTGGCCAAAATGTTTTAAATTCAATCAAAATCAGCGTCTCTTACAATTACGATTTCACTCGGATTTGTTTGGTGTTATCTTTTGTTTTTTATTTAAACCTCTCCGTTGCTCCGTTGCGGCGTGATTGAAGGACAAACCAACAAACAATTACACTTTTGCATTGATAATATTGGCATGGCATTTATAACATTAGTATGACAGTATATAGGAAGACTATAACGTCCAATAAGCATGAGGCTTGGAGGCGAGGATTTCAGTATGAATGGCAAACGTGCATTGACCGAATTGCGCAAATTTCAAATATTGCCATATTTCGTGCAATGATTCACAAAAAAATATCATGTAATAAAGATGCGAATAAGATTCTAATTTAACTAGATTAATTAAATAAAAATAATGACTCTTAGAAAATTAAAATCAAAATAAAACTAAATTAAAAACTAAACATTAAAAATATCATCTATGCCACTGCAATAAGGCAATGTGCCCAGAACACTGGCTGCATTACCCCGCTGAATAGCCAAACTTATTTGTTGGCCGAGGTAACTGCCTGCCCTCCGGTCACCTGTGGACTCTGTGAGACTAGAAGATAGATAGAACACTGTCCCACCACAGTGGCATAGATGTGGCTGTTGTAACTTGGTGCCAAGTCTAAGAACAACCGCAATCGTCAGAGTAAGGTGGTCCAACAGAGTGCCTAAATGCTTAGAGGAGAGCTTGAAGCCAGTAACTTGATTCCCTCGTAGACACCGCAAGAAGGCGAGTGCGGTCGCTTGCAATATGATGGTGATGAATTTATAAGCTCCTGCAAAACATCCGAACACAGTGCGTCGTCCCAGTCTTTGAGAAAACAAAGATACCGGTTCCTTACTAGGACATGCCACATTGAAAGCAACTCTAGCTTCTGGTAAATACGACGGCTCAATGGAACCTAATGATTGGTTTATAATATTGCTAAAGAGCTTAAACGTACTATAAGCAGAAGATAGAAATGCCGGTAATGATACACTGCTAATTTTACGAATCCCTAAACCACCGTATCGAACTGGGAGAGAAGCTTGTGTCCATGTCGTGCTATCTAAAGGATAATTTAGACTTTTGGATAGAGTGTATTTAATTTTCTTATCTAGATCGTTCAATAAGGGAAGGAATTTCCAAAGTGGTGAGCATCGAAGAAAATAGGTAAATTTTGGAACAAAAAGACAATATTTAATAATAAAAAGGGCCATGTGTGGATTAATCTTGAAGAGACGTTCTGAACATTGATCAAATTTAGTAATTTTGTCAATGATAAAAAGCGGTATGGATTCAACTAACACGGGAGCCCCAAGAAGGCGAAGCGAGTCTTCACTTAAAATTTTGATTCCTGGTGCCAGATGATTAAATTGTTCAGTAATTATGTGTCTTTTTTGGGCTTCCATTGAATGTGAAATATAGAGTGATTGATTGATTATTCTATTTGATTCATGCAATTGATTCGTATTTATTTTATTAAATATATTATGTAGGAGCCATTATTCAATAACAGATCATAACAAATGTTTGCAATCCACTTATAATTTTTTCATAGCAATTATTAAACTGATTGAACGGACGAAAAGAAGTACTCGATCCATATTAAAACGATGTTCCAAAAATAACAACATTGTAAAAAAAATATTGTTTTTGAGTGGTACTAAAGAACAAAATTCGTATCTAAATAAAATTATAATATCCGTCAATTGTCAAATTTGATATCCCTCCTACACAAAAGAGGTTGTCAAGGCTTCGATAAGATGCGATCCTTACTCATTATAGGCAGTCAAATTTGAGAATTTCATACACCAAGAGGGCGTTATTAATGGAGTATTATGCAAAGATTCGCCTTGAAATAAATTTTCGTGGCTGAACAACGGGCGGGGTCCGGGATTACCTCGTCAGCTCTGGATGGATTTCTTTCTGTGTTTTATTGCGCTCCAGCCTCGTGGATCCGCGGATTTGTATTTAAATTATTCCATCTCGGCCAGCGTCTCTTGAGATTTGTCGAATTGCGAAATTTGTGATCGGACCCCGGGGCAGTGCGCTTTTTGATGTTTGCGGGATGCTGTTATGATTGTTTTGGCTCTTCCCACAAGTTTTCCATTCTAATGAAACTTACCGGTTCTTCTCAGTAGAATTTTCTTTCCATACCGGTGGTAGAGTCAAACCATTACGTAACATAAGATACACTTGTTTGTCCTACGTAGAATAAATATATTAAGTATTGAGTAACTATAGATGGGAATCAAGGAACTTTAATTTCATGATCTTCTGTTCTTACCCAAATATTTTCACTGCGTCCATTATAGCTATAATGTAAAAGTATTTTAGGAACTGTCTTGTGAGATTTGTTGGTTAGAGATTCGTCAAATAATGGCTGTGATAGGATCCCGGCCATGGTTGTTTATGCTTTCGGGTTAATATTAATACGATAATTTTAGGATTATGTAGGTTTTCCAAGTTATACTTAAATTAATCGGTTCAGTATATTATTCAGTATACTAGATGATGCCCGCAAATTCTACCGCGTGGAATAAGTTTTTTTGATTTCTGGGGAACTCCTTAATTTTCCTTGATAAAAAATAGCCTCCATGCCCTCAACTATCCCTAAGCAAAAAATCGTCGATCCTTTGCTCGGTTACGGTGTGATTGAAGGAAAAACCAACTAACTAACAAAGAAACACACTTTCCCATTTATAATATAAGTAAGTATAGTAAGTATGATAAACACACAGAAATAACAGATTTTAAAGTGAAAAGGGATACAATCAAAGAAAGGCAAAAAAAGAATTTATCCGAGTACATGAGGCTGAGATAATGTTATTGTTTCAACTTTCTGCAGCTATATCCCAAGCTCAGGTTACGCCATTACGAAAATAAAATTCGAAAAAGTCGAAAATATGGTTCCATAAAACCAATTACCGTTAAAAAATTTAATTTCGAATGATCAAATTATGGAAACCGGATGTAAATCCCGATATCAGATTACTGAGGAAAATATTGCAATTAATTATTACTGTGAACCCTTAGGTCTACAAACTTATTATTCTGCTAATTGAGTTGTACGATGTAACGCTGGCGTTTGGCCAGGGATGGAGCTTTTCACTTCGGCGGGATTATCGTCCCCTGATGCATAGCATGGAATGGCTTGTCTATTGATTTCGGATTAATGAAGGTGGTTGCGAAAAATTGTATACGTTCCCTGGGATAATGTTTGGCGATGGGATTCATACTTTGTTGTTGTTAAAATCCGTCTCCATACTTCCATACTAATATCATAAAAGCGAAAGTGTGTATGTCTGTCTGTCTGCTACACTTTCACGGCTCATCCGTTTTAAAATTAAGTATTTAAAAAATTAAGTAAAGTTACTCGTATATTAAAAACTAGATGACCGCGTCTACTAAGTAGGCCACGTAATTTCATCCGCGTGGACTAAGATTTTTGTTTCTCGCGGGAACTCCTTATAATTTCCGGATAAAAAGTAGCCTATACAATCTATCCTTGTACCGAATTTCAACAAAATCGGTTGATCAGGTGGGCCGTGAAATCGTAGCAGACAGACAGACAGACGGACAGACACACTTTCGCATTTATACTATGGGTACTATGTAGTATGAATGCAATAAAAAAACATTCTACATGAAGTGGTGAGAACAACGAGTGGTTTATGAATTGAATACCTATTTGATGGAGATCGATAACCCATTCCCCGGGTTCCGTTGTCCGCAAACGTTGTACGAGTAAATTTATATAATTTTTCCGAGGTTGCCCGCTGGTAATCCGTAATCAATAGAAGTACTACCCGGCGGGTATTGTAATCCCGCTGAAGTGAAAAGCTCCTAACGCGTACAGCGATACAGTGGAACTCGATTAGTAAAATAATAGGCTCCGAGTGTGCTATCGATTTTGGCCGTGTAATGTTTCATTTTGAACAGATGGAGGAATATGCTTCCATTGTGGCTAATTCTGTTTAAAACAATCTCTAAACTGTACTAAAATGACAGCTCTTAATCTATTGCGCCTTTACGTAGGGAGTATTATGAAAGGGATAGCAATAAAAAAATTGGCAGTCATAGGTACTGCCGATAGAAGTGAAAACCAAATCCATTCAATTTTACTTGTAAAGATATATATATGTCACCGTAAGATTGTAAAAACCGTTACCGTACTGTGCAACATTAGTGTTGTGTATATGTCACCGTAAGATTGTAAAAACCGTTAGATTATAATCTAACTCGCCAATTTCTAAACTGTCGAAAGATTACAATTTAACGCATTATTTTCCGGTAGATTGTAATCTGATAGGTTTTTAAACCCGAGCCAACCTAGCCGCAGGCCGGGCACTACTTGATTATTTATGTCGAACCCTAACCTAACCTACAAGAAAGAGACAAGAAAACGTAAATAAAATGAATATTTCAAAAATTGACACTCAGAACATTGAACACTTTACAATCTTTCGACAGTTTAGAATTTCGCGAGTTAGATTATAATCTAACGGTTTTTACAATCTTACGGTGACATATACACAACACTAATGTTGCACAGTACGTCACCTGTATAGCTACAGATATATTGCTATTACCATCGAAATAGAATGAGTACAAGAAACAGGGTGATAAACAAAAATTATCGCAAAATTGTCCCAGTTTGCACACACATAAACATCTGAGTTTCTGTCTGGGAAATGTAGAAAAAGGTATTATATTAGTAACAACTTCAGTTAATTATGCACCTTAGGACTAACAAATAAGGCAACATTACGATTGGAAAATATTTAGTTTTAAGACGTTCTATCATGAGAGAAAACGTAGAATCCTTTGAATCCAAAATAAAAAGTCATTTTTAGAATATGTACAAAAATTTTCATTATTAAAATTAAAATAAAACTCACCGTGGAAGCAATAAGGTACGTCATACGTTGCCAAATTGGTACCTTTATTCTATTTTGGAACTAAACACAACTCTTGGCATTACATTGTCAATATCAATAACGTAAATGTTATCTTACTAATATTCTTTTTCTCTTGGTTTATGACTTTGAGTAGCTTACTAATATTATAAATGCGAAAGTTTGGATTGATGTATGGATTTATGGATATGCGTATGTATGGATGTAAGGATGTTTGTTACTCAATCACGCTCCAATGGCTCAACGGATCTGGCTGAAAGTTAGCACAGAGATAGATTAAAGTCTGGAATAGAACTTAAGCTAGTATCCAGTAAAATGAAAGATTTCTCACGGGAACCAAATAACCTCAAACCACGCAGACTAAGTCACGGGCATTCGCTAGTTTATTATAAACCTTAAAAATAATGTATTAAAGTTTAATTATGAATTTAGCATACTTATATTTAAGACCTTTTGTCTTCGTAACAACGCGAGCATGTCGGTGACGCGAATCCACAAGTTTATCCCCTACCAAAAAGTGCTCAACGCGGCTAAAGAAGTTTTCACTTCAATAAATGTGTAATTTTTGTAACTTATATTTAAACTTGATTACGATGTCTATATACAGGGCTAATAGGTTGAAAAACTTATAGACGTCGAGGACCCAAAGTGATGGAATGGCGACCCTGCACTTGAAAACACAGCGTTGGCGTGGGGACGTCTGTAGGTGGAAGACGACGACCATGACAAGGATGACGCTCCAGGGGCCATACTGCCAACGCTTAAAGCATTACTTAAGGAATATTACTCAAAATAACAGTTTGACGTCACGTACCTTGACATTCCTAAAATAACGATTATATTTCTAAAACACAAAAGTACAATGTATATGGTTTTAAGCGCTCGCAGTATGGTCCCTGTCAGTGTTTGCATGACGAAATCGTATCTAAGAACATGATTTAACAACAAAGCTCGACTTAATTTATTGTATTTTATTTTATTTACTTCGATACTTATTTTAAGATATTCTATTATTCTATGATAATTTTGAACTATAAATGGATCCTTGTGCATTGTATATTGAAGTCTATTGTTTTTTCAATCAAAATACAACATTATAATGGCGCTCACAGCGACATAACGATCCTCAGGCCCGAATAACACTAGCGATGATAGCGAAAAAATGTTTTATTGGTGATTTAAATCAACAAAAGCTTGTTTCCCGGCCAAACAAGCCGCAGCGCTGGATTGTTATACTCCCTAATTGGCGCGATTGGAAGCACGCCAGAGTGTTTGCTGCACCGCGATTGCCCAAATAACAAGTGCTTGATCTATTGGCAACTTAACTCGCTTACGATTGTTTTATAACTTGACTACAAAAGAACAATCGTTAAGCGACGGAAAAATAATATGATTATTCCCAGTTCCAACTTAAGTATCCTTAGTAATGGTCCTAATCCGATGTATGTAAAAATTTACTATAAAATTACAGAACATTATAAAAGCTTTGTAAAGTAACATGGCGTTTGTTAACTTACTCAAAAAATGTCTAGTAAATGATTTATTTACTTCATGTAGGACAACTTGCGTCACTTATGAAACGTTAAGACTACCATCGGTTCGGAAAAATAATTCTACTGAGAAGAGCCGGCAAGAAACTCAGCAGTTGCTCTTTTCATAGAAAAGAAAAGGTTACAATATGTAGACAACACAACACATTCGTTACAAGTATTACACTGACTTGTGGGTCACTGGATGCGAGGCCGGTTGCTTCCATGCAACTTTGTCATTAATAACATCATCGATAGTGTAATAACCTCGACTTAACAAATGCTGTTTAGCACAGTCTTTAAATCTATGTAATGGAAAACCGGAAACTCGTTGGGAATCATATTATAAAAGCTTACACTTGACCCCACAAATGATTTCTGCACCTTGCGCACACGATACGACGCTGTTACTAGCTGGCGGTTTCTAGTATATCGATTGTGAGTATCACCTATTTGCTTATAAAGATAAATGTTCTGTCTAACAAAGACTATATTATTGTATATGTACTGTGAAGGCACTGTAAGAACACCAATCTCTTTAAATTTTTCACAGAGTGATACGCGTGATCCGAGTTTAAATAGATAAAGATAGATAGATATGATTAGATGAAGCCCACCGACTGTCCGCACGGATAAAAGTTGTTTGATTTTCGCTGGAATTCTTAATTACGCCAGGATGAAAATAGCCTTTGTACTTTCTAGGTATGCGACCTATCTCTGTTAATCTCATCAAAATCGGTTGTAACGATTTGCTGTGAAAACTTAGCGGACAGACAGACGGACCTGAAAAGCGAGAGCAGAAAAAAGGTTTCTACTGCTATGGTTTTCCACTTTAAATTGCTATGACACAGGTGTACAGACAGACAGACAAATGAATTAAACTATAAGGGTTACCACCACCACCACCACCACTACAGCCTATTGCCGTCCCACTGCTGGGCACAGGCCCCCACTCTCATAGGAGAGAGGGAATTAGGAGCTTAGACCCACCACGCTGTTCCAATGCGGGTTGGCGGGCTTTAACGACTATTATCATGTTAGTGATAATAACCGGGACCGACGGCTTAACGTGCTCTCCGAGTCACGGGGGTGAAACACCGCCAACTTCCAACTCCGGGCTGGCACTGAGAATTTCTTAATTGAAAAATCCAATACCTAACAATTTTTATGCCCGACCGGGAATCGAACCCAGGACCTCGTGATCCGCAGTCGACTACGCTAACCGCTAGACCAACGAGGCAGTAAGGTTATCAGCGAGGCTATAGGGGTTACAAGAGTATTATACACTTTATAATAATAGTGTACTCCCGACCGAATTTCGGCCAATGTGGCCAATCTGTTTAGAGATTAGGCACCTAGTCGGGAGATATTATAGTGCACAGGTGTTTGCGCAAACACAGGTGCGCTTTCTGTAACTTTGCTCTCATAGCCCGATGGGACGGAAAATCCGACACAACCGGAGAGAGATCAGGCGTAGGACCAAAGGCTTTACTTGCTCTCTGAGGCACGGGGGTGAAACACCACCTATTCCTAACTCATTATAATACATCAATGGCTACCACTGAAATTAACACCTACCTTCACCGAATCAAATTTATCGAAAGAACTCTGTAGAGTGCCTAATACCTCATTTTATTAAGATACAAGCTGATGCCCGCGACTTCGTCCGCGTGGTTTTTTTTTTTAATTAAAACTTTCCATGTGCCCTAAGGAACATACGAAAAAAAAATGGGCCGAATTAGTCAAGCCGTTCTCGAGTTTTGCGCTTAGCAACATTCATATTTATTTATATAGATAGAATAATAAAATTATTATCGATAAGTACCAGCAAAATACACACGCGCCTCATATAAATCACTCCAGATGTGCGAATTTTGCCTCCCTTCGCAAAAATAATATCCCCCGCTTTAGAAAAACATTTTCACCCTCCTAATTGAAATTAAACACGTTCCAATCCGTGTTGGAAGACTAATTTGATATGCGCGTTTTATGCTATCGTAATAATTAATTGCGACTAAAAAGTAGGTACTCAAAGAAATGGTTCATTAATTTAATTTTAATTAAGTTAAAACAAATAAATAACATTTTAATTAAGTTTTGTACAGGAAAAATATTGAGATATTATTATTATGTTCGACTCTACATATAGAACTAGATAATGTCCGCGACTTCGTCCGCGTGGATTAATCAAATAGATTGGAAAAAGATGAGGCGTTGAAGCGTAGCAATCAGATAGACACACTTTCGCATTTATAATTAACCTAGCATAGGCCCGTGACTTCGTCCACGTGGAATACGTACATTTCAAACCCCTATTTTACCCTCTTAGGGGTTGAATTTGAAAAAAACCTTTTTTTTTATCCACTACAAGTAAGCTCTTGACTGCGATCTCACCTGAAGCGATTTCTAAGCGAATGTCTACGTCATAATAGCTATCTGCATGCCAAATTTCAGCCCGATGGGTCCAGTAGTATGAACTGTGCGTTGATAGACTAGTTAGTCAGTCATCTTTTTCTTTTATGTATTAAGATCAGTATGGATATTGGACTGTATGAGTTTTTACTCATATTAATAGAACATCGTAAAATTTACGCTAGGGATAACTGTTAACATGATTGTTTCTTTCACCGTTAAAGTGCAAAATACTAAGTATTTAAAGCAAGTGATATTAATCACTTAGAAATACCACTACTTGAAAAAATAAAATAAAAATATTATTTAATCTGTCTTTTTAACAGATTAAAAAAGCTATTAGCCGAGAAAAGGCTACCCTTCGGAATCGCAATGGCCCCGCGTTAATTACTTTGAAATTGAAAGCTATTATTCGCCTAACCATTCTAGCTTTTTGCTGTTATTTAATGAACGAGTAAAATTCGAGATA
Organism: Erebia palarica; assembly: GCA_964035005.1. NCBI lineage: Eukaryota > Metazoa > Arthropoda > Insecta > Lepidoptera > Nymphalidae > Erebia > Erebia palarica. The sequence continues at coordinate 41,234,569 of OZ035983.1, forward strand.
AACTTGCACCGGACACTGTTAAAGGGGGCGTGATAGATTTTGTACCTTCATTTTTCTTTTTTAGTCTAAATTTATAAACGGAAAAGGTGACTGACTGTCTGATTTATCAACTCTCCGCGCAAATCACTGGACGGATCGGGCTGAATTTTGGCATACATATAGCTTATATGACGTAGGCATGCGTCAAGAAAGGATTTTTGAAAATTTAACTCCTTACGGGGTAAAATAGGGGCCTGAAATTTATATGAAAATTGGACTTAGTGTGAGCGAAGCTGTGGCAAAAGCTAGTTTATTATAATAGCCGAGTGTTCATCAAAATAGGTGTATGCACGCTAGGATTCTCATTCGAAGTCATTCTTGGAATACAGGATCACATACGGTATTCTAAATGAGTCACTTGACTGACTGTCGACCATGCAGAAAATTTTGGACGGGCTTTTTTAACACAGTAATGCTTTTATTACCTGTTTGGATTCTTGATTGCATGGGTGGGTTAATCTTGGGACCTATTACCAATGTTGGTATTATGGGTCTCTTGAAGAGACTCGCTATAGCCGCGCTCCTGCGCCACCTGATATATTCCATTTGCCAACTTGTATTTTCTAGTGTCAAAACTCACAATAAGGGACAATAACAGTTACTCTATTGAGAACCATCTAGCTATACGACCAATAAACTCGTTTTTCGTCACCCGAAATTTCATCGTAATATTTACAACGCCAGTTGGAACAACATTAGCCGTAAAACTCGACCCGAGTTTTATAGCCCACACCTTTTTACGTTGATAATCACACGTTTATTATCCGCTGTGACCAACTTCAGGGGTCCATGTTCCCGGCAAACAATTTACACGTAATAATCGAATTTTCACTCATATTTGGCGATAAGCTAAAATATTTTAATATAAAAATACCCGCTGAGATCCAGAAACTTTTTTGAAACCATGCTCTCTTGGTCTGCCTCGTTGGTCTAGTGGTTGGCATATTCGACTGCGGCCGACGAGGTCCCGAGTTCGAGTCCCAGGTCGGGCCATAATTGAGTATTTATTAATACTGTGTTAAGTTTAGTCAGGCTCTGTTTCTTTTAAGCAACTTGGCAATTTCGTCTTGATTAGAATGGTTTCGTCTCTTAATCTGACGTAAACATACTTCCATCCGTTACTATTATAACCATATAGATAGTTTGTCTACCGCTGCATCTAACCATCTGTGTATTCCCTCTTGATTATTATTATCAATCCATACTGAACAATCTCAACTATCATCCAACATTTTTGGTACAAAAATATCGCAATCACAAAAATAATCTGAAACTATTTTGTTTTTAATATCCATGATATTTTAGTTTTCTCATTACTACATGTAGTTCATTCGTACAACTGAGCACATATTGTCTACCAACAGAGTATCTATCAAAATATATCCCCATTTATAATAAGCTACAGATTTATTCTGAAAAATGCCATAACTAAAGCTAAAGGGTAAATTTTCCGCAAGCATATTCACAGCGAACTGTTTACTAACACAATAGGCTGAACATAATTTTAACTTCACCGGACGGGCTAACGCCGGAGGACACTACGAGTTATGAAAAGCGTGGCCCCTCTAGAGCGAGGCCTGATAGGAGCCCAGCGGACAGGGGGCCTAGGGTGGTGACAAAGGGGAAATGAAATCCTAAACTTTTCGATATTTGCACGCGAATCCGTGTTTAAAGCGAATAAGTATTGTCTTTTTGTCTACACTGCATGTATTGTATGAGAACTGTATTGTGATAGTGCAGTTAAAAAATTAAGTAATACACAGCTTTGTTAAATGTATCAGTATTTTGTCCGTGTTTGTTTTACGTTCCATGCTTTTTTAGGTAAAACACGGATGACTGACGCAAACATTTTAACAAGTACAAAGAGTCAGTTACATTGTTTAAAATGTATGACTACCTCCATGGTGCAGTGTTGAGCGCTGTTGTCCTAAAGTGCGGAGGTCCCGGGTTCGATCCCCGGCAGGGTCAATTTGGGAATTTATAACTTCCGAATTTTCCCCTGGTGGGAGGCTTCGGCCGTGGCTAGTTACCACTCTACCGGCAAAGAAGTACTGCTAAGCGATTTAGCGTTCCGGAAGGATGCCGTGTAGAAACCGAATAGGGGGTTGGGTTTAATATATCTACAATGCCCCTAACAGGTTAGCCCGCTACCATCTTAGACTGCATCATCACTTACCATCAGGTGAGATTGCAGTCAAGGGCTGACATGAAGTTGTGTAAAAAAACTCTTTGTGACATATACCTACATGTCACATGTGATAGATTGGTTTGTGACATCCGATGCGTCACGCCGAGTATCGATACAGATCAGCTGACCTACTATAGCCTATGTGTATCGCAACCACTCGCAATCACATCACAATTGACGACCTCTCTGGAGCAGTGTTGAGCGCCGTTGTCTTAAAGTGGGAGGACCCGGGTTCGATTTCCGGCAGTTTCAATTTAGAAATTTATAAGTTCTGAATTTTCTCTGTTCTGGACCGGTGGGAGGCTTCCACCGTGGCTAGTAACTACCCTGACTGACAAAGACGTATCACCAAGTGATTTAGCGTTAGTTAGAAACCGACTAGGGGAATGGGGTTAATATAACTGCCATACCCCTAACAGGTTAACCCGCTACCATCTTACACTGCATCATCGCTTACCATCAGGCGAGATTGCAGTCAAGGGCTAACATGTAATGGAATAACAAGAAAAGAAACATTGGTTAACACCAATGATGTTCTATATTAGTTCCAATGTACTGTTGGTGAAGATAATAATATAATAGGGATGCTTTCTATGTGTGGCAGCTGTTTTAATAAGCCCATGCTCTTTTTCGGTTTCGGAAGAACCAGATATAGTTAACTTATGTAAAATCACAGAATAGGTAAATCTATTCTATACTAATACCAAAGAATAGGTAATAGTACAATCTAATACTAGCGGATGCTCGCGACTTCGTTCGCGTGGTATTAGTTTTTTTAATTGCCACAGGCACTCCTTAATTTTCCGGGATAAAAAGTAGCCTATGACACTCTCCAGGTCCTCAACTACCCGTGCAAAATACCCGGTGCTCTGTTGCGGCCTGATTGAAGGACAATCTCTATTTCACCCCTTTGGGAATAGAATTTGCAAAAACTGTGATACACGTATTTCTTTATTTTATATAACCGGTAGCTGAAATTGTCGGGCTGCCTTCTTGGAGTATGCCATTAAAATCGTCCAAACAGCAGCCAGGGCAAATGGATCGACAATTTAATAATATATTTATTTTTAATACTAGTACGTAATTAGAATAGCTAAATAGTGAAATAGTTGTAGTTATTGTATGACTTATATTTATTTTATTATAGTTATAGTATAGCTGGGTATTAAAAATATATATATATACATCTAAGGTCACAAAGGTGCTACATTATAAATAGTAGCAGAAAACACGTTAAAAAAAACTAGTAGCTCACATATCAGGTTGCATGGCTATGACTTGAGAAATGAGAAGAACTTGTGAACTTGAGAAGTTTCATACAAACTTCGAAAGTTTGGATGGATGAATGGATGCTTGTTACTCAATCACGGCTGAACGGATCTGAATGAAATTTAGCACAGATAGATTATAGTCTGGAATAACACATAGGATACTTTTTAGAGTTCCTGCGGGATTCGAAAAACTTCAATACACGCGGACGAAGTCGTGGACATCATCTAGTCAGAAACAATTTGTGTTAACATACTAGTCTAAGAGGCCAATTAAATATGTGGTAGAATAAAAATTCCTTTCCAATCTTTTTCTATTGAATATTTTACAGTTGAAAAAGTATATAGATTAATCCTCTCAAAAAAAAAGGCTACTAGCAATTACAAAATTAGAATTTATTTCGAGAACTCTCAGATTATTAACATCAACCAATTATGAAAGTGTCGAAAGTAAACATCTATTATAAAGGCAAGGGTGAAAAGCCATTTCCTTATTTGACCCAAACAGAATAATTCCATTAGCAGTGAGGTTACTACCATCGCTTATAGCCGTATTATTTCAAAATGACAGTTTAATTTCATGTACCTTGACGTTTCTAAAATAAGGGTTATAATTCTAAAACACGAACGTCAACAATATTAAAACAGTACGGCTTTAAACGGTGGTAGTATGCCCCCAGAGGCCCACAGTGGTAACGGCTACAAGGATTCCATGTAACAAAGGTACACATTAAGGCCGCCTGTGGCTGAATGCCACTTTAAAATTAATTCGAAACTCATTCCGTTGCGTAATTATATCCGAGCAAGTTTTCTAAGTAAATAATTTAGCCCTCTGTTAGGGTTGTCACTATACGCAAATAGGATTTCCGATTTAAGTAGAATATTTTAAATACTTTATACTATACTGGATTATTTATTTTAGAAGGGCTACACCACTTTATTACGAGCTACATGTCGTTCGGTTGAAGTTATGCTCTATAAAAATCTTTGAATTTCCAGGATACAGAGTTTACATCTGTACAAACTTCTATCAAAAACGGTCAAACAATCGGTCAATCTGTGAAAAGATAACAGACATGTATCAAACCTAATCCGTTCAAATGAATGTATTGAGTAATTAGTATTCATAATATGAGCAAGCATTTTTTAATCTCATTCCATGTAAATCATATAAGTGGCACAAATTGTCTTACATGAAATAAACGTTAAATTTCATTTCTTAATATTGTATTTCGATTAAATCACATATTTTGAATGTTTAGTTAAACTTTTTAATTTCCTGAAACACTCATTTGTATTTATTTCAAATATTATTACTCAATAAAAAATCTAACTTATAAATCGAAGCGAGAAAATAGGCGGTATTTGGCATTCCTAAATATCGAGTGTAAATAAAAATACTCGTGGCAGCCCTATAGTAATTGTTGGACTTATTTAATTCGTGTCTTGATATTCTCGGGACAATTTGTTTTGCTCTAATTTTCTGTCAACTTAGAAACTAAGCCTGACCTCCAGAACAACTGTCAAGGATGACATCGGGTCTTAGAAGGATCACCGCCCGACTTCTGCGTTAAGTTTATTCCTTCGCTCAGCTAAAATATGATAAATGTAGGTTTCGTTTATAATAAAGTTATGCCTATAAGTTATGCCTTATTAGCTTTCTACTTTTTTTACATAACATAATCTATACTAATATTATAAATGCAAAAATTTGGATGGATGGATGTTTGTTATTCAATTATTGATACTAAAAAATTCTTCCCGCAAAGATCTTTAAATAATGCATGGGAAAAATCGCAGTCTGGGAGATTATTTTCATAAGCAGTATTATTTAGATCTGGTTGACGGTCTTGTTTCAGAAATATAATTCTTAAAAAAACCTCAATTTTGAAAAAATACTGTTTTAAGTTGCTGTTATTTTGCTTATTTTCACAGCATTTAGTCATATGGTATATTATTATGAGGTAATGCTGCTGATATTAATTCTGTTTTTGTGCTGCAGAAGAGGGCTGTTTGAGCCATATATAATATTTATATGGGACCAAGAGAGTCACTAAGAGACAAATTTAAAGAAATCAATATAATGACAGTGCACAAGCAATATATATTTGAAAATTTAGTATACGTGCATAAACACATTGATAAATTCATGAAGAAAAGTGATTGTCATAAGGTCAATACTAGAAATAAAAATAAACTTGTAATGCCTTCTTCTAGGCTTAGTAAAACGAGCAATTCATTTGTTGGAAACAGAGTCCGCTTCTACAATAGCTCCCAGAAGACATGTTGAAGATGTTTCTGAATAAGTTCAAAGTTAATGTAAAACGTAAACTCATTAAAAAATCCTATTACCATGTAAAGGATTACTTAAATGACAAGGAAGCTAGTCAATGATTTGACCTAATGGCTCTGATAGTTCCTTAGTTAAGATGATTTGTAAAATGGTGATAATGAAAATAAAACCGGCTGAGTTTGTTGTGGGCTCTTCTTAGACCAAGGCGCGTTTGGAACCCTCGTAGCTTTAGTTTTAAGATACCTTTACTGATTATCACCATTATATTTTACAAATAACTGGACGTCAATAAGTGTAGTGTACCTACCTAAATTGAATAAACATTATTTGATTTGACTAAGTGGTGATAGTAAACTACCTGTACCGGATAATCAAATCCCTTTCTGACTTCAACTCGCATTTGCTTTTAACTTGATGTCCAGTATCATATTAAATTTAACAGCTTTGTAGAACAGAATTTTCGTTCGTGTAGCCGTTCTATTAAAGAATGCTCCACACGTAGGTTGGAATTTGAGGCGAAAGCGGATTGAAAAATGTAAAAATTGAAAAAGGTTTGCAATATTTCGATTAATTATTACGCTATAAAAATCTGAGAATTAACATTTTTAATTGAAACGTCAGTAAACCAATCTGTAAAATAGGAAATACTGAAAGAAGTTAAATTGTTTCCTCTTACGTTGAAACTCTAATCCAACAGTTTTCTGTGTAGAGGTTGTTTTGTACCCATACTCGGATTCATACTTGGTACAATTAAACTCTTTAGCAAAATGTTGATACTAAGATTAATTCGTAAAACATGGGCAACACTGCACTGTCCGATGCGTACGGCCACCACGCCAACTGTTTTCCCCGCCTACCCGCGACTACGCAACAAAAAATAGGTGACTTGAACAACATCAACTGGAAAGTAGGCTGCTCGGTCTTTTTTCTATATCGCCAAATCATCGATTATAGTTATTAAATCTATTCTCCTGTGAAGTGTCCATATTAACATTAGAAAACCAAACTATTAAGTGATTCGTATGCATAGTAAAACTGTGCTCAACGAATCCGACATACATAACCTAACAAAGTGTCCACCGGCCGGTGTCTGTGTATGTGAGAATATCATGGATGTCTGCGAGTGCTTGTGAGACCAAGGAATCCAGGCGGAGGTGGTCCAGTTATCCAGGTACGTACGCATTATACTGTTTTTCGAAGAGATCTTGGTATCACACAAGCGTTATAACTGGCAACTGACAAGTAAAAAAAAATTAATTAGCTGACCCAGAGTAACGTACCGTATGGTCGTTACGTTACAGAGGTATGAACGGATATTTAGAGACATAAAAGCAGATGTCCTATTCTAAGTCTAAGATTTTTTCAGAGTATATAAAGACATCTATATTATTTCAATAAAATAACCTGTTAGACAATGTACACAGAAGGTTTTTTAATGTATCATAGAAAATTGAATCTTAATTGGTCCATATACTCTCAAAATGGCCACTATTTAAATGTGCTCTCCTGTAAAATTGCGATTTTTTAGATGTCTTCTACTTTGCTGCCATCGATATATCAGTTCATGTACAACTTATGGCAAAGTCGTGTAACACAACCGCCATCTTAAAGTTTTTAACGAGAGCAAGCCAGCTCGGTAGCCAGTTTTTAATTATAAATTGTCAATTCGTCCAACTTTTAATTAGTTAATTTGACTCTAATTCACTTGCTTGATTGCGGCTCCGAGTACCTATTTAATTTTTGCTCGAATTTTACTTTTGCGTTTTGGCTTAGCTAGATTAATGTCACACTTAATTGTGGTATTTATTTTATTTAGGGAATTTAATTTTTCTACACTATTTAAATTCTAGGAGGTAAGTACCTAGTGTTCATATTTTTTTTTAATGTATAAATATAATGAATATAGTATATGTATAGAAAATTTTATTTAAACTCTTAAGGCCTTGCGCAACTGGGTCTCTTAATTTGTGGGAGATGTTATGATTTAAAATGTTAAATCTAATATTATGATGAGTAATTACATACGTGGTCAACTTTTAATTATAATTATAATCATTATACTTGAGTTTTATTTTCAATAATCGCCCCTCACATTTAGGACTACATTGAGTAGATCTTATATAGTGACTAGCTGATGCCCGCGACTTGGTGTGCGTGGAATAAGACTTCTTAATTCCCACAGGAACTTCTTAATGTTCCGGGATAAAGCCCATATCAGTAGTAGTCTTCAACTATACCCATGCAAAAAATCATGTCGATACGTTGCTCTGTTGCAGCATGATTGAAGGACAAACCATCAAACCAATAAACCAACAAACAAACACACTTTCACATTTATAATTTAATTTCATATTAGTATGATATGATTAAAGTGGCCTTACCATAGGTACTAAAATTCTACATTACCTTACCTTAAAATATTTCAAAAGTTTTAGGGACAAAGGGCACAATTTTAAATCAAAATATGTCTGCTGAAGTAGTTCGTCATATTCCAAATAACTTTTTAAAGATTCTCGAGCCCCGGCTACTTTGTCCCGAAATGGGGTAAACCAACACGGGAGATTATTAGCCTAAGGCACTGTTCGCATTCCTTTGATGTGGCCTGCCATAGAATGGTATACGCGATCAAAAGGATGTAGTTCTTGACGACAATCCTGAAGCTCTGGTGAATGCTGGGGTCTTACAAGCGGGAGGTCCCTGGCTGGATCCCGGGCATTAATTTGGGAGTTAATACAGAAATAAACATTTTAAAACTTTCACTGGTCTGTTTTGGTGCGAGGCTTAAGACTAGTAGTGTGGAAAAACTATTGGAAAAAGCAACTAGTGCAGGGTAATTACGGTCAGGGTAAAAGTACCTATCTATACGTTGATAAGTATTTAAAGTTGTAATGCAAGCTAAATTCAAAATTCACGCAGAAAACTTTTCGTAATTTTCAGAAAGATGTTATTGAATAAAAACATTTGAAAATCAGGTAAAAGCTCATGTAAAATTATTTTTTTATGTTCCTGTGACACGGTTATGTAACAATAGAAGCAACCTTGTCAATATTGTGACATAAAATTCAGTGGAAAATACACTACAAAATAACTATGCTAGCTTTAAGTAACGTTTTTTCTTTAAAAATATTTAGCAACTTTAACTAACTACGTAACTACCTACGTGTCCAACCCAAAATAATAATATAATACATAAAACTATAACAGTTTAGGAGCAAGTGATAAATGTCATTACTGAGCGTTCGAAGAACCTAGCCTCCCTAACCTCCATTAGGACTCCAGGCATTGAAAGAGGCGTTCTAAGCGTCCACTAAGTGGCGAGTTCTATCATTATGAACGTATCTTCGAGGCTCCTGTATCGGACGTGCGGTTCGCGTAATGTATTTTGGCTGGTCGCCAATTCACTTGCCGTTGGAGGCTCCGCTTCGATTTGCTATGCGATTCAACGGGTCCATTTCGGTTGGATATTGGTTTCAGGGACTTGATTAAAGTCGCTATAATCTGATCGATTATGACTATTATCTCTCAGACGTTTGGATTTCCAGCTTAGCGTTTCTTGCGTTGAAATTAAATTTTCATTGTCAATTTTCGAAATATTGGATTTTCAGCCATTAAGAGTACCTATCTTGGATCCCTTTCGTCTTGGCACGCGAAATCAACAAAATTATTTTGTTCCCAGTAAGTAAGTATAAATATCCACAGACACAGCAAAAGTGATCTCCAACAGCAAAATATTATAAAAAAATTTACGTCTTAAGAATTATTTTAATTTTAAACAGTTTACGTAAGTTATAACCGTTTGATTGTTCTTTTAACCGACTTCAAAAACTAGGAGGTTCTGAATTCGTTGCTTAAGTACTTTTTAATAACAGATTTAATTATATCTATGAATATGAAAATAAATCCCTGGATACATACAGAACAATTATATTTAACGTAGTTTTTGGTAAGTATTTTATCCATAAAATAGATCATAAGTACACTATACTTAAAAACTGTGGTAAAGTTTAAATCAACAGAGCTAAGAAAACTTAAACAAAAAGTGTAAATAAATATTACCTACTGATAATTCATTTTGTGAAAAAGAAGCATCATATATCCAAATCACCATAATTTTATCGATAACCCAATGATCGTACAACGTTCGGACGGCACTAAAACAATATTCTGTCAAATATCAGAAAGTTTAGAAATATCCATACCTATCAGTCGCCATGGAATACGAGTGCATGAGACTCATATTCCAAATTAAATTATTCTCGTTCCAACATGTACGGGGTTTGGGCTTACCGATCGATAGCTTTCGATATGTACTATTAATAACTTTACCTTTAGTGATTTTGAATAGTATTCCAGAGAATTGTGGAATATCGTATATACCTAGATCTTTTAGTTAAGCAGTGTCTAGACATTTATGTATGGATGAGTGGGGTTAATCATTTTCAATACAAATTTGGTTTTTATTGATCTTGGGATTAACGTGAGATTTTAACATAAAAGCCACGATCTCAAATTGACTCTGCAGGGAATCGAACCTGGGACCTCCCGCTATTAGACCACAGCGCTCACCACTGCGCCAGGGAGGGTGTCGAAATTTTTGTAACATTGAGGTAGGTAAGAGAAATGTTTTGAAGCCAAAGATCTCCGTTACTAGAAGCTGGCCCATTTAGATAATTTCCCTCAGCGCACGTTTTACTAACGACCTTGTTACCTACAAGATGATAGTTATAATGATATTATGTATATTCTAAAGTAATAAATTGTGCGGGCAATTTTGGGATCTTGAATATTTATCAATTTGAATATAAATGCTCTAGACTGTTATTTTGACGTTTTATTTACCTGTATCATATACACATAGTGGTAAGGTTGAAATAAAACATAATAAATGCCCTAGGCGGTTGTTTTGACGTTTTATTTACCTGTAGCTAATTATGAAGGCCGACAGGTGGAGGTTAATTAAAATCCGGAATTTTCTTATAATTAAAATTTAATGAATAATTTTACAGTAAAAATTCTTATATTAATTACTTATGTACGTGCGAACTAGTCCGAAGTAAGGAAAATAGTTATCCGTGAGAATACTTAATCTAACACTTTCACTTACTGTAACCCTATGCGCTGATGAAGCGCAAACGTAATCTCAAAGCCGTAGGGCTGGCGCTGTCTTAGAGTCCCAGGGCTGGCACTTTAACAAGCTTATAAACATCATGGTTGATATAAAACTAAATAAACATTTTGTTAGGATGTGTTAGTACAATTGTTGAAATGTTGGATGATAATTTGGCTGATTCTCTTATAATTTTTTTGTTTTTATTTAAAGAAAAGTTTGACTGTGTTATAACATTTAATCACACATCTTTTTTACTAATTATCATGTGATATCACACGGTAAATAACAATGATTTCTATGACAGAACATTGGCACGGCAGGTATATAAATTTATCTGGCCCGGTGGCCATAATTGGACCAATTTTTGAAGTGAAACTTCATTAGAATCTATATGATTTGAAAATTCAACGAAACGAAAAAAATGAAACTAAAAAGAGACAAATATATTGGCCTGCAAGAGAATGAGATAAATAATACGAATTCAAGTTCTATTTATCTCATTCTCTCGTAGGCTACTTTTCTGAAGTTTTACTTCTGTCGTGTGTGAATTGCACACACACTTTTTATATTTATTTTCGTGACGTCAAATTTTATTTAGCAAAATTGTACCTGCACAGTCGTTTATTGGCATTATTTGGCCATACGACGAAAGTTCGTGTGAGCTATTTGCATTGGAGTCATTAGAAAGTCGTTTACACCAAATTGTATGCCAGTTCTGGATTTTATAACTCTTCGGGGCGGTAAGTACCTCAATAAATTTTTCCTTCCTCTAGTTTTATTCAAACCATCAATGACGCTCTCGCGGCTATGATTTTGTTTATACAATGAATCATACTAATATTATGATTGCGAAAGTGTGTTTGTTTGTCCTTGAATCACGGAGCAACGGATCGACGTGATTTTTGGCATTGGCATAGAGGACCTGGAGAGTGGACATAGGCTACTTTGTATCCCGGAAAATTAAGGAGTTCCCGGGACACTCTTTCTTGTGTTCCCGCGAACGGCATCAGCTAGTACATAATACTAACAATAACTAAACAAGGTTAACCCGTCCTAAATGAGCGACAAACGCGACTCGATATTAACCGACGCGACAGTACCAAACAGTAGCTGACCCTTCACGTGGCCTACGTGTCTATGGCGTCGTATCGCGTCGCGTCGCTTCTATCATTGACCTAGGACAACGGCTTTTTTTATATGTATAGCGAGCAAACGAGCAGGCAGGTCACCTGTTGGTAAGTGATTACCGCCGCTCATGAAAATTTGCAGCACCAGAGGAACCGCCAATGCATTGCTGGCTTTTGAGATATTTGTTTATCCGCCCTTTGAAGAGCCCCATATTATAATCATGAGGGAACACAGAAGATGGGAGCTGGTTCCACAATTTGCAGGTACATGGCAGAAAATATGACCTGGAATAACAGGTGGTGAAGGAGGGCTAAGGGCGAGTAACTATATGGAAAACACGTTTCGTCTTATCAAGTAGGTCCATGCAGCTCCATATAAAAGTGCGCACGCTGACGTTTGTCCTGTTCTGTCAGTAGTATGTTTTTGCCCTTACGTACTGTTTTATATTTGAGTGTGAAATTGGTTAAAAAGGAATGTTGCGAAGTATGAGATTGCGAGATGCAATTCAAAATTTTCTCGTGCATTTTTAAATTCAAAATGCCTAGCAGCAAGTTTTAATCTGGAAATTCATTTTTCCTTAGTGAATTTTACTCCTCTACCTATATTGTCGTTTTATTAAATTGGCTTCGGGAAAATGGTAACGTGAAGAACTCATACAATCAGAATTTCCATACATAATATTATTATATTGAACTCATTCTCAAAAGTAATTAATTTGTGATTTAAGTAAACTGTTACAAAATATATTCAATCATTCAATATATATTATGAACATCTCATCGGAATCTTTCGAAATATTTGCACGTCATCTCCAACAAGGATAAGGCTTAAATCATCCAAGAGGAAGAACAGTGGGCGACTAAATACAACCATTTCCTGTACACTCTTATGATAATGGGTTTAAGGTTGAAGATTGCATAACGATTTACAAAAACATACCGCCGATTGTACAACATGAGGCCTAACTTACTGATTTCCCTGGAGTTTATGCCGATAGCCCGGATCACATCCAATTTTTATCATCCACTTACTTCGTTGTTTTAGCATTGCGTAAAATTAAATTCTCATTTGTTTGATGGAAATACAATGGAAAATGTGTCACTGTTATATCAAATCAGTATCAAAAGATAGATGGATATCGTACAGTACGCTTACTCCCAGTTCAAGACACGCGGAAGCGTGTCCAGCCAAAGTTCAAAAAAACTGGCGAGCAGCACCGTGTGTAATATTACACGAACCATTTGGAGCCACTTTTGACCCCCTCATAACTCAAAAACTATTTCACATAAACATGTCAAATTTGGCGCATATATTGAGACCCGTGAGATACTTATGTGCTCCAAATTTCATAAGCACACCTCAAATGGTTATTTAGATAAAACGTACAAAAATCGTCATTTTTATGATCTACCTAGGTATAGATCAAAACTCTGACACGGGGCATACTACCATTGCTTAAAGCCGTATTATTTTAATACTGTTGACGTTTATGTTGTAGTGTTATAATCATTATTTTAAAGACGTCAAAGTATGTGACATTCAACCGTTATTTTGAAACAATACTGCTTTAAGCGGTGGTAGTAACTCCTTAACTATTGAAAATGACACAAAATTATTATTTTAATGTAAATAATAATGAATAATAATATAGTTGCATTAAAACCTTACCTTCGTACTCATGCATTTTGTGCAACGAAACGTCATTGACAGAAAAGAAGAAACGTATTTGAAGTCGTCAGTTCAAGCTGTCAGTCATTGTGATTTGTATTCATTGTATAGAGTGGTTTTAGTGATATCGACTGTTTACTGTGCTTGTTTTCAATGTTTCACTAAAAACTTTTGATTTTGAACTTTTGCAATCATAATTGATGAGATGTAGAAATGTGATGTAGAGGTAGTCTGACCATAGATGTAATCTGTCAATGTCAGTGTAACTCTAGGTACACTATTTATTTTTCTTGAGAATTCTCGTCTTTAATTATCTTGTACAATGAGTCGTACAATAGAATTACTGGTGGGTGACACACTGACCTTAAACCGAATAATAAGTACCTACTAATGTAAAACGTAAACTAAACTAATAGAAAAGTCCTATTACAGTGTAAAGGATTATTCGAATGATAGCAAGGCATTGGTATGAATTGTTACAGCGGCTGATTATGTAATGTTATATTATAAGTACATATATATAATTTCAAATATTTGTGAGATGGTGATAATAAAAAAAAGCGGAGTTTATTGCGGGCTCTTCTCAGACCAGGGCACGTTTGGAACCCTCGTAGCTTTAGTTTTAAGATACCGTAGTTAATTATCATCATCACCTCTTATGCTCTGTAAGCATGACGTTCAGAAGGTGTACTTTGTAGGTACATATTTTCAATAAATATGTTTTGAGTTTGAGATTGAGTTCAATAATTTCTGTACAAAAAGTAATGATATCCCATCAAAAACATAAATGTAAAATGAGAGCCAAGTTCAAAATTGTGATATATATGCCTAGGTTGTTGACTGCAGCGACAAAAGAAGTGAGATCTAAATGGGTGCCAAGTTCAATGGTCAGTCCTGAAATTTATTTATAACAACATATAATATTTTATAACAACTTAAAATATCATTTCTTCTTATAACTTAGTATAAAATGTTGAAGACTAAGGCTTTGGCTTGGCTAGTTTCCATATACGAATTATTATTAAGTAGGTACCTAAAAGTACAGTTTCTACCAGCTAGCCAAATTTTCGGAAGAATAAAATAAGAACTATAAGAATAAATAAATTGCAGGACTGGCCATTGAACTTGGCACCCATTTAGATCTCACTTCTTTTGTCGCTGCAGTCAACAACCTAGGCATATATATCACAATTTTGAACTTGGCTCTCATTTTACATTATGTTTTTGATGGGTTTAACATTACAAATACGATTGATCGACGTGAGAGCTCACCACGCCAAGTATAAGCGAATATTTTCGGTGAGTTACGAATCCTCCATCGAAGGTGAAAATGGCATCATTCTCGCATTTTGAGATGTCAGTCTGTGTGAAAAGTATAGTCTAGGCAATGGGGCGGTCCGTTGTATGGAGACCCTCACATTAAATCCTGAGTCAATGAAACTTGGCTGGGATGTTAGTATTGGATGATCCAAAACTTACACAAAAATATCCAACAAAAAAACATCCGGAAGTTAGGTATTTATACCTAAAACTTAATATTTATGACTGAATATTTTCTCGATTTATTTTTAAAATAATAGTAGGTAGTATATTTACACTCAAAACTGAAATATCAAATGAAATAATCATGCAGAACATCGATATTTGAACCGATTTTATTATCAAATCTAAACTGCGTTTACGCGCTATTGCACCTTCCTGCTCTAACAATTGGGTATAGCATAAAAAAACCTTACTTCCTTTTTGATTTTTTATTGGATATTTATAATATACGTTTAACTCATGATAGGTACTTTATCATACTATAAAATTTCGTCGCCAGAGGAATGATTGTTGGGGTCAACTAGCTTTATTGCCTAGACTAGTAACATTCGGAGTGCCAAAATAGCAAATGACATTAGTCATATGGTATTTTTTGTGCGTTTGGTGAGTTATAAACTCGATCTGTCTGATTGAATTTCACTTGGAGTGGGAATGACTCGGTGGCTTTGTGTTCACCATGTTTCTGCTTGGAGCGCTGGCTGTAGATGTATGGAGGAGCTCACTTTCACCTCACTTTAGTGAGACGTATTTCAAATTCAATCAATCTCAGAGTAAGGGTACTGTTATCATAAAATTTGTGCCGTGTTTTGTTTTCCTATTATATGCGCTTTTCTTTTTAACTAATGAAAACATCACAAATAAAAAAATGGTTTAAAAAAGACAAACTTCAAATAAAATAGTTTCAATAATAGTAACTATTACCTATTCTGTGCTATTAAATCTCAATTTAACAAAGACAGGGCAGATTTATTATAGCTTATGCCTCCGTGGCGCAGTGTTCGGCCGTGGCTAGTTACCACCCTACCGGCAAAGACGTGCCGCCAAGCGATTACGCGTTCCGGTACGATGCCGTGTAGAAACCAAACAGGGGTATGGGTTTAATATAACTGCCGTGCCCCTAACAGGTTAACCCGCTACCATCTTAGACTGCATCATTACTTACCAATAGGTGAGATCGCAGTCAAGGGCTAACTTGTAGTGGATAAAAAAAACTTAAAAATCTGTTAATAAAACGAAATATAGTGGCTAATGATTAAAAAAAACAAGACTTGAGAAGTCGGGTAAAAAGAAGATGTTATAAGGTATCATGTTATCAATAGAAAGTACTTTTCTGACTGCAATATATGACATACTATCTGATGCCCGCGATTTGGTCCGCGTTAATTGGGATTTTTTGGTTCCCGCGGAAACTCTTTAATTTTCAGGAATAAAAGTAACCTATGTACTAATTTAAACTATAATCTATCTCTGTGCCAAATTTCAACCAGATCCGTTCAGCCATTCTGGCGTGATTGAGCAACAAACATCCGTCAAACCATCCATCCATCCACAAACTTTCCACCAAACCAAATAATTGTTAGCGTAGAAGTATAGAAAATTTAAGACACTATAATATAAACAAACTTTAACCTCAAAAACAGTTGTTATGTCTACAAAGTTAACATCATAGTTAGTTGCCATTGAATCTGGCGGTATTCCCACCGTTAACCAATACATTAGCCAACCGCCCGGTTAAATTTAACTTTACCCGACCAACACAATTAGGGCTCGTTCCGTACCGTTTTGTGCTAATGTTCTTTGTTATAGTTTTACAAGTGCTTCGTTAGCTACGTGCTTAGTTTAAAACTACAGGGAAAGGGACGGGTATACATTAACTCTTCGCATTAGTGTGGGATGGATGATCTAGTAATGCGAGGTTGGAGTCATAGTTAAAGAAGCTTTTTCCACGCGTACGACGTCGCGGACATTAGCTAGTG
This sequence comes from Erebia palarica, assembly GCA_964035005.1. Lineage (NCBI taxonomy): Eukaryota > Metazoa > Arthropoda > Insecta > Lepidoptera > Nymphalidae > Erebia > Erebia palarica. The sequence continues at coordinate 41,251,562 of OZ035983.1, forward strand.
ATAATATAAATTCTAAGGCTCAAAATGCTACTGATAGGAGAATTAGTTTAACTTCCGGTAGATCGTGCCGCCACCGGACGAACGTGTATAAAACGCACGCGCTGTAATCGCGTGGTCATTCTTTCGTCACCTTCCGAGCTGTAAACTACGTTATTGTGATACTTTTAATGATTCATAACTGTGTCAGATTAAAGTGTATTCCTTTTTATACGACTGCTTAAAAAAAGGAGTATATTGTTTTCAGGGTTCATGTATGTATGTATTTATGTATGTGAGTTTGTATATTCCACCATATCTTCTATACGCCTGAACCGATTCTGAAAAATGAGGTATCGTTAGAATCACTAGCATCCGGGCGGCATAGGCTAGTAAATAAAAAAAAAAATATGGGGTGACCATGGTCCCGCATTAAAGACTAAAGTTGAAAAAAAAATTCGAAAATAAGATTATCTATATAATAATCATTTAGAAAATGATGAGTAGATTCCAAAAATATATAACTCTATAATTCAATATCCAGTGATTCACAAAAAAATATCATTTAATAAAAATGTGAATATAAGATTCTATCTAGATTAATTTAGATTTTTAGCTTTTTAGTTCGTTTTTTGACAGGGAAGTCGCGTTTTTTGATTTTTTGAATTATGACTTGTTAGTTATTATATGTGTGATATGTTGAAATCATTTAGCAGAAAAAATTCTGGTTGGTTATTTGCTTTTATTTTTTAATTTTAATCCACTTCTGGTCCCTAAAACAACTATATAAAAGCTGTGGTTTCAGTCAGTAGTCACTGAAAATCATTACATATTCACCAATTATGGTGATAAAGAAGTGGCAAATTTAAATAAACTAGGGACTTTGTGACTTTCTGTGTCTTATTTACATTTCAATTTAGCCGATAGAGCTTTTTTTACGAAATAATATTTTTATTCTTATTTTTTATCTTATAATAAAGAAACCGTCCCGCAAGTACTACCAACAATTGCACAAAGATTTATTTCAATCTCATGGGTGAATGTGCAGGTAACAATCAGACAAAAATAAATATCTACATAAATATAGAAAATTATTAATACAACCAGGTTTATAATAATATTAACTTCTATCAAAGCTTTAACAAGTCATAATTAAAAAAATTAAAAAACACGACTGCCCTGCCAAAAAACGAACTAAGATAAAAATCTAAATTAATCTAGTTTAATAGAATCATATACACATTTTTATTAAATGATATTTTTTGTGAATCACTGGATATTGAACTATATATAGTGTTATATATTTTTGGAATCTACTCATCATTTTCTAGATGATGATTATATAGTTAATCTTATTTTCGATTTTTTTTTTCAACTTTAGTCTTTAATGCGGGACCATGGTCACCCCATCAATTTTTTTTTAATTTTTAGTAGCCTATGCCACCCGGAATGAGCTAGGGATTCTAACGATACCTCATTTATCTAAATCGGTTCAGGCGTATAGAAGTTATAGTGGAATATACAAACTCACATACATACACACATACATACATTTTTCAGGCAGTCGTATAAAAAGAATGATCCATATCAGCAAATATTAATATCTGCACTTCGCTCAAGCGAATCTTCAAGCAACATTAATCTGTCACAAAAACATTTTATTTAAACAATAATAACATGATCCTTATAATGGATCCGTGTAGACGAAAACGTTATATTTCCTTCACAGCGGGAAGCGACATACAGTCAGCAAATAAACCTGCCAACAGCAGGTCAGAACATTATTCTTTCCTAGACAAAATGCTAGGTCTTTCAGATTTTTGTCTTATCATTCTACTAGCTGATGCCCGCGACATCGTCCGCGCGGATTAAATTGTTTTTAATTATACAGGATAGAAAGTAGCCTATGTGTTATTGGCTATTGCAGACTATAATCTATCTCTGTGCAAAGTTCATCTAGGTCCATTTAGCCGTAATCGCGTGATTGAGTAACAAACATCCATTTGAGATTTTTTGGTTCCCGCGGGAACTCTTTAATTTTCCGGGATAAAAAGTAGCCTATGTGTTATTCCAGACTATAATCTATTTCTGTATCAAAGTTCATCCAGATCCGTTCAGCCGTTCTGGCATGATTGAGTAACAAACATTTATTTGAGGCTTTTTGTGGTTCCCGCGGGACTTCTTAAATTTTTCGGGATAAAAAGAAGCCTACATGTTATTTGAGACTACGATCTATCTCTGTGCCAAATTTCATCAAAATCAATCTGTTCAGCCGTTCAGGTGTGATTGAGCGTCACTCGTTCGTGTGGCATAAGTTTTTTTCAATTCCCACAGCACTTCATTATTTTCCGGGATGAAAAGTAGCCCATGCCACTGTCCAGATCCTTAACTATAGCCATGCAAAAAATCACGTTAATCTGTTGGGGCGTGATTGGAGGACTAACTATCTATTACACGTCCTTGGGGATAAAATTTACAAAAAAATGGGAATCAAGTATTTCTCCATTTCAAACCAAAATTCCAAAAATCCTAACCAAGTTACCAAAGGCTCTAACTTAAAAATTAATGACAGACTTTCTTACAAACTTTCAACCCCTATTTTACCCTTTTGGGAGTTGAATTTTGAAGAACTGTGAGACACGGACTTCTTTATTTTTTACCGAAAGTCAAAACACTAAGCTTCGTTGATATAACTTGAGCAATATTTTGAGAAACGAAGGACTTTCATCTACTATTCAAACTATCAACCCCTATTTTACCCTTTTGCGGGTTGAATTTTGAAAAATTGTGATACATGTATTTCTTCATTTTTAACTCGCAGTTTATATACCAAGTTTCATTGCTATAACTTGAGAAATGAAGGACATTCATTAAAAACTTTCAACCTCTATTTTACCCTTTTGGGGGTTGAATTTTGAAAAACTATGACACACGTACTTCTTTATTTTTTACTAAAAGCCAAAAACCTAAGCTTCTTTGATTTATCTTGAGCAATATCTTGAGAAATGAAGGCCCTACATTCCAACTTTCATCCCCTACTTCATCCCTTTAGGGATCGAATTTTCAAAAACTGTGAAACACGTATTCCTTCATTTTTAACCCGCAGCTTATATACCAAGTTTCATGGCTATAGCTGTCATAAAAAAATTCAACCCCTATTTTACCACTTTAAGGGTTGAATTTTGAAAAACTGCGATACACGTAATTCTTTAATTTTTATCGAAAGCCAAAATATCAAGTTTCGTTCATATAACTTGAGAATATCTTGAGAAATGAAGGACTTTCATGAAAACTCTCATCCCCTATTTCAACCCTTCGGGGTTAGAATTTTTAAAAACTGTGAAACACATATTTCTTCATTTTTAACCAGTAGCTAGTATACCAAGTTTCATGGATATAACTTGAGAAATGACGGACTTTCATACAAACTTTTAACCCCTATTTCACCCCCTTAGGGGTGGAATTTTGAAAAATTCCTTCTTAGTGAGCGCTTACATCACAAAAGAAACCTACTGTCAAAATTTCAAGTTAATAGCCCCAGCGGTTTAGGCTGTGCGTTGATCCCTTAACGATTTTATATATATACTAGCTGATGCCCGCGACTTCGTCCGCGTTGATTGAATTGTTTTTAATCATACGGGATAGAAAGTAGCCTATGTGTTATTGGTTATTGCAGACTATAATCTAACTCTGTGCAAAGTTCATCTAGGTCCATTTAGCCGTTCTGGCGTGATTGAGTAACAAACATTCATTTGAGGCTTTTTTGGTTCCCGCGGGACTTCTTAAATTTTTCGGGATAAGAAAGAAGCCTACGTGTTATTTCAGACTACGATCTATCTCTGTGCCAAATTTCATCAAATCAATCCGTTCAGCCGTTTAGGTGTGATTGAGCGTCACTCGTTCGTGTGGCATAAGTTTTTATCAATTCCCACAGCATTTCATTATTTTCCGGGATGGAAAATAGCCTATGCCACTGTCCAGATCCTCAACAATACCCATGCAAAAAATTACGTTAATCTGTTGCGGCGTCATTGCAGGACTAACTATCTATTACACGTCCTTGGGGATAAAATTTACAAAAAAATGTGAATCGGGTATTTCTCCATTTCAAACCAAGATTCCAAAAATCCTAACCAAGTTACCAAAGGCTCTAACTTAAAAATTAATGACAGACTTTCTTACAAACTTTCAACCCCTATTTTACCCTTTTGGGAGTTGAATTTTGAAGAACTGTGAGACACGTACTTCTTTATTTTTTACCGAAAGTCAAAACACTTAGCTTAGTTGATATAACTTTAGCAATATTTTGAGAAATGAAGGACTTTCATATACAAACTTTCAACCCCTATTTAACCCTTTTGCGGGTTGAATTTTGAAAAATTGTGATACACGTATTTCTTAATATTTAACTCGCAGTTTATATACCACGTTTCATGACTATAATTTGACAAATGAAGGACTTTCATTAAAAAATTTCAACCCCTATTTTACCCTTTTGCGGGTTGATTTTTGAAAACCTATGACACACTTACTTCTTAATTTTTTACTAAAAGCCAAAAACCTAAGCTTCTTTGATATATCTTGAGCAATATCTTGAGAAATGAAGGCCCTACATTCCAACTTTCATCCCCTACTTCATCCCTTTAGGGATCGAATTTTCAAAAACTGTGAAACACGTATTCCTTCATTTTTAACCCGCAGCTTATATACCAAGTTTCATGACTATAACTTGAGAAATGTAGGACTTTCAAACAAATTTTCAACTCCTATTTTACCCCTTTGAGGGTTGAATTTTGAAAAACTGTGACACACGTACTTCTTCATTTTTTACCAAAAGCCGAAACACTAAGTTTCGTTGATATAACTTGAGCAATATCTTGAGAAATGAAGGAAATTCATAAAAAACTTTCAACCCCTATTTTACCCTTTTCCAGGTTGAATTTTGAAAAACTGTGACACACGTACTTCTTCATTTTTTACCGTTAGCCAAAATACAAAGTTTCGTTGATATAACTTGTAAAATATCTTGAGAAATGAAGGCATTTCATACCAACTTTCATCCCCTATTTCACCCCAATTGGGGTCGAATTTTCAAAAACTGTGAAATTTGTATTTTTCTGGATTTTTAACCAGCTGTTTATATACCAAGTTTCATGGCTATAGCTGTCATAAAAAACTTCAACCCCTATTTTACCACTTTAGGGGTTGAATTTTGAAAAACTGTGACACACTTAATTTTTTAATTTTTAACGTTAGCCGAAATACCAAGTTTCGTTTTTATAATTTGAGAATATCTTGAGAAATGAAGGTTTTTTATGAAAACTCTCATCCCCTTTTTCAACCCTTCGGGGTTAGAATTTTTAAAAACTGTGAAACACATATTTCTTCATTTTCAACCAGTAGCTCGTATACCAAGTTTCATGGATATAACTTGAGAAATGACGGACTTTCATACAAACTTTTAACCCCTATTTCACCCCCTTAGGGGTGGAATTTTGAAAAATTCCTTCTTAGTGAGCGCTTACATCACAAAAGAAACCTACTTTCAAAATTTCAAGTTAATAAACCCAGCGGTTTAGGCTGTGCGTTGATCCCTTAACGATTTTATACATATATTAGATATTAGATTAGATAGATTAGATTAGATTAGATTTGGAGTTTCGTTGAAATTGATCTCGTTGATTTTTTTAAATTCTAGATGATGCCCGTGACTTTTTCCGCGAAAATTAAGGTTTTTTGGATTCCAACAAGAACTTCAGATGTCAATAAGTCAATCAAAAATGTATTTATTCAATTTAGGTACTCTGTAGGTACACATATTGACGTCAATTACTTTACTTATAAAAAATAGTGTTGATAATTAGTTACGGCTTCTTCATTATCTGAGATAAAAAGTAGTCTATATCCTTCCTTTTGATTCAAACTACCTTTGGAATTTTTTAAAATTTAATTTTGTAGAGCTCTTGAAAGCAGGTTTTTTTATCCACTACAAGTGTTAGCCTTTGACTGCAATCTCAGCTGATGGTAAGTGATGATGCAGTCTAAGATGGTAGCGGGCTAACCTGTTAGGGGTATGGCAGTTATATTAAACCTATAGACCCCTATTCGGTTTCTACACGGCATCGTACCGGAACGCTAAATCGCTTAGCGGCACGTTTTTGTCGGTAGGGTGGTAACTAGCCACGGCCGAAGCCTCCCACCAGGCCAGACCAGGGAAAATTCAGAAATTATAAATTCCCAAATTGATCCAGCCGGGGATCGAACCCGCACGTTGAGACATTATCGCTACACACTGCGCCACGGAGGTTCAAAAAATAAAACAATAAAATGCTATCTTTTATAATTTTCTAAACAATACCTAACAATGGGATGCAGAAACAATCCATTGTCTTATCAGCTTGCATTCCTAAGTAGGTCACAGTGCACAGACTCGCTACAGTGGGGGTTTGCACACACTGACGAGATACCTATAACCTTTGACGACCTCCGTGGCGCAGTGTGTAGCGTTGTTGTCTTAACGTGCCAAGGTCCCGGGTTCGATCCCCGGAAGGGTCGATTTGGGAATTTATAATTTCTGAATTTTCCCTGATCTGGCCTGGTGGGAGGCTTCGGCCGTGGCTAGTTACCACCCTATCGGCAAAGACGTGCCGCCAAGCGATTTAGCGTTCCGGTACGATGCCGTGTAGAAACCGGATAGGGGTATGGGTTTAATATAACTACCATGCCCCTAACAGGTTAGCCCGCTACCATCTTAGACTGCATCATCACTTACCATCAGGTGAGATCGCAGTCAAGGGCTAACTTGTAGTGGATAAAAAAAAAATGTGCATGTTCACATACTATGTGTGAGAGCGGCGGGCGCGGTTGACTTGGCGAGCTCATGTTGACATTGGCCGCCAGGCATTTGTGACGTGTACCAGTAGTTGTATACATGGTAGAAAATCTATTATTTTTAATGGGAAATTCTTACCTTAAATGGAAGATAAAAGAAAAGGAAAATGAATGTTTATTTAATTTATAAAGAAAAAGAACAGTATGGTGGATTTCATACACCGCACCACCAGCGTTTTATACGTGAACACTTCGATACAGGCGTTTAGTATTTCGTGAATACGTCCGCCATCAAACCCGCGTTTTAACGTGAACAAGCATTTAGCAACCCTATTCTGTAATCGTTGTATCAAACGTTGTTAAAATCTCAATAGTTGTGATTGGCTACATTTCTGGTATTTTGGTGTCGACGATGGATTTGGGATAATAGCGAAAGAGCCAATCAGATGTGGTTGCGATTATTACACTGTAGCAATCATCTCTTTTAATAGGGCTCCATAGCAACATATCTCTCAATTGCATTATAAGTTTTGTAGCATGGAAGCTACAAAAGTGGCCTGAGCATCTCAAAAAGAGCATTCTGCAATAATCAGTAATAAGCGCTCAGCCAAAACCTGTAATTAAAATTGGGATTATAGGAGAATTCGTGTATAAAAATCATGAATTAAACATCTAAAAACGCGAAAAACAAGATTAATAAAATCTTCAAGAGAAAATGTAAATGTTCAATAATTTGCTCTCCAAATAAGAGACGGAAACGAAAATCCAATAATTTATCTGATCAAATCGTCATTAATGCTGAATCCGATATAAATATCCCCCGCGTTACTAACACAGTATTAACGAGTATGCAAATGAGAAAATCGATATTCCGGCATCGTTATCCATATCAGCATTTCAAAGACTATGCAATTCTCACACCAAACTATGATAATACACTACGACTGGAACAACTCTATTACATTTAGCTATTGAATAATAAACGCCAAGGCAGCCCCCAAGACGTGATCTGCCCGACGTGCTACGTGAGACGCTTCCAAAACCAACAACTAGATAGAATAATGCACCGCTGTCACCTCAAACTAACTAAATTGCACTTTATCACCGCACCCTTAAATCCATTTTTGTTCGAAAGCAATTTTAAGTTCGGCCAGTCTAAGGAAAGTTTTTCGAAGTTGAGGTTCCACCAATTTTCTAGGCAATTCTCCCAGCCAGGATGCCCATTGTCAGTTTGAAATGTGTGCTGGATAGTCAAATAGGGAGACGTAATTTATGGCAATTTTGGGGGACTTTGCTGAGTTCGCATAATCTCAACAGAGAAGAGTCGAAAGGGATCAATTGAAATGTCTTTGATGTATTCGAAAACTAAATTAGGGAGTCATAGATTCTTATCGATATCCACTTCGGATTTTTAAATGGAGCTGGAAAAAAGTTCCGACCTTTAAAAACCTATTAGGAGAATCATCTAATATCTTCGGCCAACAAAAAGATCCAGACATAAGACTACTATATTAGAATACCACCTATTTTAACCATTCAATGGTTATTGTTATTGTTATTACTACACAAGAGTTCAAGATTATTCTCGACGATGTTATTGAACCTTAAAATTTGCTATTATCTTGGTTTAACATTGCTTTAAGTCTTCCACGTTGTCAGAGAAGTACTTCTTGGTAATCCTTTTGTTACTTTTGCAATTTATACTGAAACTAAATGATGCCCGCGACATCGTCCACATGGATTAAGTTTTTTAATTCCCACGGGAACTCTTTAATTTTCCTTGATAAAAAGTACACTATGTCCTTCCCCGGGATTTAAACTACCTCTGAACCAAATTTCATCAAAATCGATTGAGTAGTTGGATCGTGAAAGCGTAGCACATAGTCAGACAGACTTTCGCATTTATAATATTAATATTAGTATGGAATATTATATTATATAAGAATAGTATGGAATTAGGATGGATAATGATTTTTGAGTTTGTATTTAGTATCTCAGATTTGTGTTAAGTTAGGAAAATTTATTTGATGAGTGAAATTAAACTCCGTTCACTAAAATATACTTTATATTATGGGAAAGTGAGCTTTCATTAATTATAATATCGCCGATATCGGAAGCGTGATGAACTTTACATTGAAAACACAGTTTTGTCGGGGTTTTATGATACCTATCCCGAAAATATTAAATTTCAGCGACGGCCTTTGAAATCAGAATTTAAATTGCGTTAAACACAATATCTGTTATTTTCCTTGTTAATTGACATTCATAATTATTTTTAACTAGATAAAGCCCGCGAATTAGTCCGCGTCGATAAATTTTTATGTATGAATCTCTTAACTTAATTTTCCGAGACAAAAAGTAGCCTATGTCCTTATCCTTCCCCGTGTTACAAACTATCTCTGAACCAAATTTTTTCAAACTTAATTTTAACGTTTAAACTATCATTCAAACTTGATTGAAAATACGGGCTGTTTGCATTTATAATATTAGGATGGATATATAATTTGCATATTAGAATCTAGCATTACCATGCTATATTGTCCTTTAATCACGACGTCAAGGATTTTTCTTAGAAGATAAGATAGACAAGTGAGAGAGACGTAGACTACTTTTCATGAAAATCAAAGAGTTCCTACGGGATATTTAAGAACCTAAACCCACGCAGAGAAAGTCGCGTTATTTTGTCGTTGACGTCGACATCTACTGGTGTACATTCTCTTCCAAGAGTTCTTTGATGTCGTCTATTCATCTTATGGAGAGGGCTACAAAAATTGTATTTTTAAATGTGGATTCGTCACTCTAGTATCTAGTGGGCTTACTATCATCAATTAAAGCAGGATTATTTTAAAATTGCGGTTTTACATACCTCATGTAAAATACCTAATATTATAAATGCGAAAGTTTGGGTGGATGTCTGGATGTATGGATGTATGGATGTTTGTTACTCAATTACGCCCCAACGACGGAACGGATCTGGATCTGGCTGGAATTTGGCACAGAGATAGATTATAGTCTGGAATAGCACGCAACTTTTTATCCCGGAAAATTGAAGAGTTCCCGTGGGAAACAAAAAACCTCAAACCACGCAGACGAACTCGCGGGAATTTGCTAGTATATTTTAATAGTTAACATATCTCATTAAAAATTTCGTTTCCTTATAATATTCATCTTATTTTAGTATTTTTGTTCAAGTACAGGATATATTTCAAATAATTGACCATGTTTCAGGCTCAGCCGTTCAGAAAATTGAGAGTTCTGAGGTCAACTTTGGACGTTAGAAAATCTCCACTTTGAAAGCCCCCATTTCGTCAATTTTAGGGGAAAAATTAAAAAAATATATTTTTGGACTCTATTCCTAATTATCTTTAAAATTATACACCGCAACCTTAAGTAACGCTATATAAAATATTTTACTTCGTATTCGCTTCTATGAGCCCTCTTCGCCCCTGAAATAAAGATTTTTATAACTTTCTAAGCCATATTCGGCTGGAGGTCATAGGTTTACATATTATATTTAAATTTGATGTAATTAAGTTCAGTAATTCAGAAGCTATAAGGCTCTGACAGAGAGATGGACGGACGGACAAGTGCAAATTCACTCAAGTAGACTCAGATACCTTCGCTTCGCTTGTTCAAATATTTTTGACTAAGCTTACATAAAAATAGTTTCCTAGATTTACCCTAAGTATAACCTTCTACGATAATCGGGTCATTTGATGTGGGTCAATACAGTCTGTCTTATTGGTCCCAAATATAATTTGTATTTTCATAAGAGACTGGCAGGACTGGTATTGTAAACAAAACGGTACATCTTAGACAGTCCCAGCAAATATTTATACAAGTAATGGCCGTTTCCGATGCGAAAGAAAATAACAAAAAACGGTTACTGTCTACGCTTTAACGAATGCAGACGGAACATCCGTTATTCCCTTTATTGTGCTTTATTTAGTATCAACATTTTCTCGAAAAAAATAAATATTCTGGTGATCGACCCCAAATTCTGCGAAGCATGAGCGTAGAATAGACCGGACCTATATTATGTCTAATTATAGCAAGATATATTATTTATCCCAATAGTAAACGAAGGTACTTACATGTCCTCTGTATGAAAAAAATTTTCCCCTCTGCTTTTCCATTACCTTTTTGGTCACAAAAATTCCATTCGCAACTATATTTTGTACGAAAGTCCACCTAATATCACAGAATAGGTGTTAAGTACGATTTAATATTAATAATTTGCTAGAGAAAAGTTGAAGCTGATTAAACAAAGCAGACTAAAGTTCCTAATGAGATAATGTGACCAAATCTGTATAGCACAATCTCAAAATTAAAATGAGAGCTTTAAATCTAGTTCTGTCCCTTTCCGCAGGTAATTTTATGAAAGGGTTAGTAATATTTTTAATGATATCATTTTAGGTTAATTTAGTGATTGCGCACTGCAGAATCAGGCCTAATGACTGATTAACTATGACGGTTCAAAAATGGTCATTTTTTTCCTCTGTATATTGGAAAACATATTTATTATAAATCTTCGATCCAGCTTATTGCAAAAAAAAAAAACTGACTAATTTGAGATTCGAGGATCAAGGCCTATACGGCGTTATCACAACCAGAAAATTTCATCATCATGTTCTTTTCAGCACATTGCCACTACTCAGCAAGTCTAACCTCGGAATGAGAAGGGTTTGGACATAGAATAGCACACTGGACAAGTGTGAATTGAAAGACTTCACATACCTTTCAGAACTCTCAGGCATGCAGGGATCCTCGTCATTTGAAGCAAGTGATATTTAATATCCTCAATTATTACTAATTATAGATATTAATGTTACCCGCCATTGCTCATTGCTACACATATATGCTGTGTGCACAACTGAGCTCATTGCACAATATATTATCCGCAATGAGGTCGACGAAGTATAGAGAAACCTCTTTTGGACGACCTCCCTGATGCAGTGTTGAGCGCTGTTGTCTAAACATTTGGAGGCCCCAGAATCGATCCCCGGCAGGGTCAATTTGGGTATTTATGGGTCTGGCCTCGTGGGAGGCTTCGGCAGTGGCTAGTTACCGCACTACTAGCAAAGACGTGCCGCCAAGCGATTTAACGTTCCGGTACGATGCCGTGTAGAAAGCGAATAGGGGTCTATGGGCTTAATATAACTGCCATGCCCTGAACAGGTTAGCCCGCTACCATCTTAGACTTTACTTACCATCACGTGAGATTGCAGTCAAGGGCTAACTTGTAGTGGATAAAAAAGTGAGAGAGAGATGGAGAAGAAAATATACTGACACGGGCTACGAAAAACACATTAACCAAAAAGAGGCAAAAGCAATGAAAGTATATTGTATAAATTCACCTTCCAGATGAAATGAGATAATAATACAAGATCGAATTCAGTCCTCATATTATATGTAGGTAACCGCAAGGTGCTGTACGTGACTGTTATGCTGAATGAAGGTGCCTGGACTAAAGTAATTTTATATCGACTTGGGCTATCTGCGTCCCAATTTGGTGTCAATGTTATTTGGCTCTTAGATACTTTCATTCGACACTACTTTGGACGCTTTTAGAAACTCTACTATTTAAATAAAAAGTTGGTCGGTTTAATCATTGACATAAATCTTTTAAAATGATGTTATCCATACTAATATTATAAAGGCGTAAATAAGTATGTCCGTCTGTCTGCTATGCGTTCACGGCCCATTTGTTCATCCGATTTTGATGTTTTCGCTTTCACTTGTTCATTGTCTCCGTATCGATAAGGTTTTCTGGAAGAGATCGCTAGTTAGCGATAAGACCGCCTTATTGTACCTATGTTTTATGTTTTCATGTTTGTAATCTATTTCTTTTGTGTTTTAGTGGTGTACAATAAAGAATATACATACATACATACATAAATGTTTGGTATAGGGATAGTTTGTATATCGGGGAAGGTCATAGACAACTTTTCATCACGATTTTTAGTAAAATACATCGTGTGTACCTGCAAATGGAAGTGAAAATAAATTTGAGAGCGAGCCAAATGCCGTGAAATCATTAAGGACAGCCAGTTCAAGTAAGCCCTTTAGTTTTATAACAGGCTCTGCGTGTTGGGCAGGGGCTTTGATTGCGGCTGCCTCGCAGCCTCATGAGTAACATACTGAAGTAATTTATTGTCTTAATAAAGCTATACTACTGCGTCCAGACACGCCACCAAATTACTGTCACGGACACAGTCACAATTTGTTTTGTGATTCAATTCATGGTGAAGCTTCATTTGTAAAATTACCAGATGATGCCCGCGACTTTGTCCGCGTGAATTGAGGGTTTTGATTCGCGCGTGAACTCTTTAGTTTTCACGCGAGAATATCCCGTAGAATTAAGGAGTTCCTGCGAGTATCAAAATACCTTAATCCACGCGGACGAAGTCGCGGGCATCATCCAGTTACTTATAGTCTTATAGAATGTGTTAAGTACCCGTAGCCATTGACGTAGGATGTTCTGTAATAGCTACATGAGAAATACCATGAGAATACGAAAACATCGTAGAGTAGGTAATACGTGGTCTAGCTGTTGCTGTGTTGATCTTAAAATATTATTTTTTTAACAAAAACTTTGTGGCCCCGAGTGACACACACTATTTTTCATCATTACGTATGAGAAAAAGCTAGGAGTATCAACGTACTATGTATGGACATTATACCTATACGTTTAAGCACCAATCCGAAGCTCGAATGCGGACCAACCAGAAGATACTCCTATCAACCTTCTATGTATAGACAATCGACATTATTTAGACGTATATTCAAAGTTTAAATAAAACACAAATAAATTGTTATGAAATAATCAAGACACGCGGAAGCGTGTCCAGCCAAAGTTCAAAAAAACTGGCGAGCAGCACCGTGTGTAATATTACACGAACCATTTGGAGCCACTTTTGACCCCCTCATAACTCAAAAACTATTTCACATAAACATGTCAAATTTGGCCCATATATTGAGACCCGTGAGATATATATGTGCTCCAAATTTCATAAGCACACCTTAAATGGTTATTTAGATATAAACGTACAAAAATCGTCATTTTTATGCTCTACCTAGGTATAGATCAAAACTCTGGCACGAATATACTACCATTGCTTAAAGCCATATTATTTTAATATTGTTGACGTTTATGTTGTAGTGTTATAATCATTATTTTAAGGACGTCAAAGTACGTGACATTCAACCGTTATTTTGAAACAATACTGCTTTAAGCGGTGGTAGTAACTCCTTAACTATTGAAAATGACACATAATTATTATTTTAATGTAAATAATATAGTTGCATTAAAACCTTACCTTCGTATTCATGCATTTTGTGCAACGAAACGTCATTGACAGAAAAGAAGAAACGTATTTGAAGTCGTCAGATCAAGCTGTCAGTCATTGTGATTTGTATTCATTGTTTATAGTGGTCTAAGTGATATCGACTGTTTACCGTGCTTGTTTTCAATGTTTGAGTAAAAACTTTTGATTTTGAACTTTTGCAATCAAAATTGATGAGATGTAGAAATGTGCTGTAGAGATAGTCTGACCATAGATGTAATCTGTCAATGTCAGTGTAACTCTAGGTACACTTTATATTTTTCTTGAGAATTCTCGTCTTTAATTATCTTGTACAATGAGTCGTACAATAGAATTACTGGTGGGTGACACACTGACCTTACACCGAATAATAAGTACCTACTAATATAAAACGTAAACTAAACTAATAGAAAAGTCCTATTACAGTGTAAAGGATTATTTGAATGATAGCAAGGCATGGGTATGAATTGTTACAGCGGCTGATTATGTAATGTTATATTATAAGTACATATATATAATTTCAAATATTTGTGAGATGGTGATAATAAAAAAAAAGCGGAGTTTATTGCGGGCTCTTCTCAGACCAGGGCACGTTTGGAACCCTCGTAGCTTTAGTTTTAAGATACCGTAGTTAATTATCACCATCAGGTCTTATGCTCTGTAAGCATGACGTTCAGAAAGTGTACTTTGTAGGTACATATTTTGAATAAATATTTTTTGAGTTTGAGATTGAGTTCAATAATTTCTGTACAAAAAGTAATGATATCCCATCAAAAACATAAATGTAAAATGAGAGCCAAGTTCAAAATTGTGATATATATGCCTTGGTTGTTGACTTCAGCGAAAAAAGAAGTGAGATCTAAATGGGTGCCAAGTTCAATGGTCAGTCCTGAAATTTATTTATAACAATATATAATATTTTATAACAACTTAAAATATCATTTCTTCTTATAACTTAGTATAAAATGTTGAAGACTAAGGCTTTGGCTTGGCTAGTTTCCATATACGAATTATTATTAAGTAGGTACCTAAAAGTACAGTTTCTACCAGCAAGCCAAATTTAGGAAGAATAAAATAAGAACTTACAGCTTTACAACTTGTGAGGGCTATAATTCGTATATGAAAACTAGCCAAGCCAAAGCCTTAGTCTTCAACATTTTATACTAAGTTATAAGAAGAAATGATATTTTAAGTTGTTATAAAATATTATATATTGTTATAAATAAATTTCAGGACTGACCATTGAACTTGGCACCCATTTAGATCTCACTTCTTTTTTCGCTGAAGTCAACAACCAAGGCATATATATCACAATTTTGAACTTGGCTCTCATTTTACATTTATGTTTTTGATGGGATTAAACATTAATATTTCCCTCTTTGGACTAGCAGCCATAATTCCGTTCGAAATTGAAAAAATGTAAAGATGTATATCCGATCAACAAATTGATCACGTGACTTATTGAAGACAACAGCCACTCAAACATTTTTGGATTTCGAACGGAACGAGCGATCGACAGCAGCGAACGCAGTATACTAAAGCACGAACGCGGACCAATCAGAACAGAGAAATGAAAAGTCCCATGGGCCTAAAAATTACATTTTGCTCCCGCTATCCTCTGAAGCCAATATTTCTTTGTCGAATAGGTATGATGAAAATAACTATTAAATCATTTAATTTTCACTTACTTAAGTGCTTAAAGGGGCATATCAAGACAACTTCGAATTCAAAAAGCTGATTTAAATTAAAAATATGCTGCTCAAAAGCAAATTTTTCCAACATATCTCCAAAAGAAGCAAGTTAAATACCATATAAAAACTGGCCAATAGGGTAGGGTACACACTGAATATCCGCAGCAACACAAAATTACTTTAGATGTAGTAAAACCTTGGCCATTTCCTACCGTAGGCTTATATTATGGTAGTCACGTAGAACACCTTGCGGTTACTATATGAAGACTCAATTCGAACGTATTATTTTCATCTACACGCTATCTTTTTAGGATCTTTTTTTATGCCAGCGGTTTACTTGTGGTTTATGTTTGTATCGGATAATCTTGTTTCTTTGAATCTTTCAATATAGTAAAATATCAAAAAATCTAAAAAATCTAAACGCTCATAGATCATCGTTCATTATCAGGATGACAATAGTGGAATCATGGCCAGGCATCTTTGAGATCATATCCGTTATATAGAATACTATATATAACGATAAAACGGATAATTCCCAATATGATTAGTCTAAAGTAGGTTTTATTGCTAGAAATATCTTATGGAGTTATTTCAATTCTGCGAGATAGGGTTAATATGTCGAGAAAAAGTAAAAACAATAAAAAAAAATAGGTCTTGGTGGTTAGCGTCTCGGATCTTTAGAGAATTTTCAATTTAAGATCAAAGTCGGATCAAATGGTCGGATATTATGTAGAATTAAATTGTTACATTGTTATTCGGTACTTTAAAGCATTTTAACATTTATATTGTGTTGTATTTAGGTTCACTGACAGCTATCACAAAGTCAAAGTTGAGTTGCATTAACGATTCCGGCAGCGTAACTCCAACCTGATTGCTGCTGAAGTTGGCAACTTACAGGTTGATTATTAGAAACTTTCCCCACGATTGAAGCGACGTGTTAAGGGAAATAAAATTCTGTTTTAAACTTATAAATCCGACTTTGAGTTGTGGAGAGAGAAAGTATTGAAGTTGCGAGTTTGGGGGAGTTCGCGAGATTTCATGTCGGGAAATGTTTATTTTGCAGCGCATATTCGATACTGAAATGCGAAAGTTTGAATGTATTTCGCCCATGTTTCGCCGTACGTACAAAATGCAAGGTAAAGTAATTTGAAAAATGTTTAACATCCTTTCTGTATGTATGACTTAAGCTGAGTTCCTCGTGTTGCACGCAGGCAGGATATTCGTAGAAATAATGCACACAGATGATGCTTCAAATTGTATAATTTCACGTTCAGTTATTTTATGTGTTTAATACGTACTTGTAACGCGGTTTAGTTAACCCGGAATACCAATAACTGGCGACAATAATGGTAACACTTTCATTAGCAGATAAAGAATGACTCAAATACCGCCAAACGATCTTATTTATATAAGACACATTTAGTATGATGACGTTTTTGTCGTGACATTATACTTCTTTAATCCAATTTAAAGTCAAATGAGCTCTTATTATTCATAAACACTAACACTTGGTACCTAACTTAATTGTTATTCGTTTTCTATCATTTGATCAATTTGATCATAGTCAAGTATACATACAATTTTGGGTGCATAAAATATCTGTAAGAGACTTTTCATATAACCTGCGTTGAAAATGCTAGTTTCTAGTCAATTTCAGACAAATACGTCATTCAGCGCGTACCCGCTGAATGACGTATCAGTCTCCTTTCAATCCTGTCAGAGTATTTTTGATTATTTCAAACCTACAAAATTGTCATTTTAGCCATCAACTAAACCGACAGATATCATATTTGTAAACAACAACCTAGCAAATAAAATAAATAAGAAATACAATTTTAATATAACTCGCACTATAAAAAAATATAGTGAGTGCCGCGGAATGAAACACGATTTCAGACTTCGGGTGATACCAGCCCTCGCTTCACTCAGGCAGGCAACTTCACCCTCGTCAGAAACCATCTTGTTTCACCCCTAAGCACACAATATACTATTTATTACATACATGTAAATAATATAATTAATTACATTCTTTGAAATTGCAAGATGCAATTCATTTATCAAAATTATAACCATTATGTCAAATGAATTGCATCTTGAAATTTCAAAGATACAAACGATAGTTTATAATAGGTGGTTACTAATTAAAACTAGGTTGTTATTAAAGCCTAAGGACCTTATAATAAACTGGACAGGACAAATGTCCGCACGAAACGTCTGCGAAGTAAGTTGCATGGACTATATTTTGTCCGCCGGACATTGGTCCCTAGCTTGGTTTCGCTCTTACAGTTCTTATATTTGCCGTATACAGTATTATATTAAGTAGAGTATTTGCCAGCCTAATTTGAGAAACATCATTCGGTTCAGTTCGTTCTTTGACTATTGGACTGATATAATATGAGCATCGGACATCGGTAAGTGAACTGTGTTTGGTCGTCCGCCCTTTGACCAATTTGACCTTTATCTATGTGAGATCGCTATACGAAATAGAGCCAGGAGCAAAATATCATTGAGAATGACTGTATCTATCGGGCTATTTGTGTCTATATAAAATTTTGTTATTCTTTTCACTGATTTAAAAAAGAACATAAAACAAAAATATTAAATGAACACTGTGAAATACATTAAAATCTAAATCTTAATTAATCTTTCACTTAAATCTTTTGAAGACCAGATATTATTGCGACGATTTTATTATTTGTTGTTTTTGATCTAAAATTAATCCAGACATGTCTTTTTCTTTTCAAAATTAATGGTCACAATTTAGTACAATGAGAAAAAAAAAACTATTTGAGGCAACTTCGACAAAAAGAAAATAATATAGTGATAGCACTTACGAGATTATTTAAAGTAACAATTTAATGAATAAAAGCATCTTGCACCGCAGTGTAAAGCCTCAAATCCATATTAATACTAGCGAATGCTAGCGACTTCGTATGCGTGGTTTGAGGTTTTTTGGTTCTCGCGGGAACTCTTTAATTTTCTGGGATAAAAGTAGCCTATGTGCTATTCCAGACTATAATCTATCTCTGTGCCAAATTTCAGCCAGATCCGTTCATTCGTTGGGGCGGGATTGACTAACAAACATCCATACATCCATCCAAACTTTCGCATTTACAATATTAGTATAGATTATAAATTGCGAATGTGTTTGCCTGCCTACCTGTTACGCTTTACGGCCCATGTTTTCAACCGATTATGATGAAATTTGGTACAGAGATAGGTTGTATTGTAGGACATAGGCTGCTTTTTATTCCGAAAAATCATGAAATTCGCGCGAGAATCAAACACCTTAACCCACGCGGACGAAGTTGCGGTAACCTTCAAGTAGGTACATAACTAACATATCGTACTAGCGAATGCCCGTGACTTCGTCTGCGTGGTTTGAGGTTTTTAGTTCCCTCGGGAAATCTTTAAGTTTCCGGGATAAAAAGCCTATGTGCTATTCCAGACTATAATCTATCTCTGTGCCAAATTTCAGCCAGATCCGTTCAGCCGTTGGGGCGTGATTTGAGTAACAAACATCCATACATCCATCAAAACTTTCGCATTTATAATATTAGTAAGATTTTGAATAATAAAGTCCTTCAAAAATTCACAAAATTTGAGGACAAATTTTAAAGTTACTATTAAGTAGGTAAGTGTACAGACTGTGCATAGCAATGGACGGGCGTCCCTATTGTCCAGTAAAATTGCATTTCAACGTTTCACCATTTCAAAATAAAGCCTCAAAACTCAAGATGCAAGTAATACGATGTCTCTGACGCGTTTTAAATTGTCTTATAATGCTCTGTATTCGAGCGCGCGCTGCAATTTAAGATCTTGAACAATGCTCGGTCGGGCATAGCTTAACTTTTAAACTAGATGTTGTTTTACTATCATGCATACCTATTTATTTTGTTCGCGAATAAATGGGAAAATAAGATGTGACTGAGGGATAGACTTTTTAAAGACTTCAAGGCACGTAGAAAAATTATTTTCAACTAGCGAGAATGCCCGCGACTTCGTCTGCATGATTTGAGGTTTTTTGGTTCCCGCGGGAACTCTTTAATATTCCGGGATAAAAAGTAGCCTATGTGCTATTCCATACTATAATCTATCTCTTTGCCAAATGTCAGTCAGATCCGTTCAGTCGTTGGGGCGTGATTGAGTAACAGACATCCATACATCCATCCAAACTTTCACATTTATAATATTATGTATAGATAATATTAGTTTAAATTAAACAATTAAGTAAGTACAACTTTTTTATTATAGCCTTTTTTTTAACTGAATTGAGAGAAAATTTAAAACTAAACTGGAAAAGTAAGTGTCGAGCTTGTAAAAGTAAGTCACGACCGTGTAAAAGTAAGATGCCTGTGCGAAAGATTCAATTTTCGAATCATAACTACAGCCTCTGAAAGTGCGCCATGTTTGACAACTGTATTGAAAAGTTTTTTCAATACAGTTGTATTGAAAAGTTATTAGCATGAAAAGCAATTAAAAAAGTTTTCAGTTTCAGTAGTAGCAAGGAGTTTTCATACACAGAATATAATCGGATAGGCTTTTTACGAGGAAAAATGAATGAATCCGTACGTTTTAGCATTGAATTTCCAAAATTCTTTTAAATGGTTGTTGATTATATTTAATTACCAGTTTTAATTTAATTATTTTCAACATTTGACAAAAATCGAATAGGCTGTATACGCGTAGGTACGAACCCGTAGCCTAGTTTCGTTGAAAAAAAAAATATTTCCAGGTGTAAATACGCGCCATTTGCTGAAATTTTTAATTTTTTATGTGTTAAATTGATTATATTTTTGTTAATATGAGTTCTAGTACTAATGATGAAATGGAATTAACTCCACCAGATATTTTATCTCAGGCGAAAACTGCGCAAGATGGAATTTTGCGCACTTACGAATTTTAGTAATTGCTCAAGCTTTACTCTCAATTTCCAGAATTAATTAAGTGCTATGTACGTATGTATATTGAAATAAACTTGTAATTCTTTGATTTGTTTATTACTATTTCCCACAACTGTATTGAAAAATGTCGTGTGATACACGGGTGTGAAGGTTATTGCAAACTCGTGACATTAAAAACCCTCACCTTCGGCTGGGGCTTATTAATGACAGCTCGTTTGCAATAACCTACTTTCCACCCTTGTATTACAATATACTATTATCAATGCAATGAGAGCTACCGTTTTTATATGCTCACTAGTTTGTGCCACTGGCGAGTAAGTTCTTCGGTATAGCTGTTAATTCGGTAAACAAGCATACTTTTGACAAAAAATACGTTTTTAAATAGTAATCACATAGGAAACAGGGACATAATGTACTAACTTCTGAATTCTTCCTCTTTCAACCCGCTAAATTTTGCACTTTTTTTCTTAGCTCCGCTTTCAAAGCGCAGAGCACTGACATTTATTGACGCGTATCTTACATCATCATTAATTATTCCGGTATTGCTAAATACATTAATGAAATAATTAGACCCGCGATAAAGGCCCAGAGATGATACCTATTTGCCATTTCGGAGACCTCACTTTACACTAGTGCCTCGGCGAATTTAAACGCGGTAGCCCGCATTCCAAAACGCTTTTAGCAATTTATAATTTCTGCATTTTCCCTGGCCTGGCCTGGTCAGAGGCTTTGGGTGTGGCTAGTTACCACCCTATCGGCAAAAGCGTGCCACCAAGCGATGGAGTATTCCGGTACGATGCCGTGTAGAAACCGATTAGGGTTTAATTAACTAAGTTTAATTTAACTAAGAGTTTAGCCCGCTAACTTCTCATTTTGCATCATCACTTACCATCAGGTGATATCGTCTTTATTATTTAGAGTGCCAGAGAGGCAGACATGTAATTTAACTTACGCCCATCACGCAATATTATAATTAAGAGAATAACAATTATTGTAACAGGAAGCATACTATAAAATTCATGAACACTTTATCTAAATAATATATGAATAATTCCATAATGGAACTTTCACTAAGCACTCCTATTTGTATCACAAATTCATGGGAAGATAATCCCTATGGCGTCGAAATAATCTTCTTCCTGAGGGTCCCGTAAGCCTACTTCATTATAGGTTCCTGCCTCACAAAGGCCTTTAGGTATTAACTGCTAGACTGTTATTAATTGCTACGATAACCGCATTCACCTCTGTGAAAGTTCACAAGACTAGACCCAGCCTCCGCAAGAAAGTTATGGCCGCAGAGTACGACAGTAGCATGGTAGATTCTTTCGACTCTATAAGCGGCACAAGTTGCCCTGCGTGAAAATAATCATTTTCATCATTCTTTTTCATTGTCATTTTAATACAATCGGTTGAATCAATATTTACACTAGCGGACCCGACAGACGTTGTTCTGCAACTGCAGCGCGATCTGCCGGGCTGATTTGTAAATCTAAACCATCCAGGGCGCCATCCAAACGCATAAAAAAAATCATTCAAATCGGTCCAGCCGTTTAAGAGGAGTTCAGTGATATACACACGTACAGTAGAATAGGCATGATGACAGTAACCATGTATCAATGAAATTATGATTTTATCTAATGAATTATGATTCATGGATTATAAAAAACGTATTTATTTTTCTATTTCGAGTGAGATTGCTATTTATTTTGATAAAATAAAACTATAAAATACATCAATCCGCCATATTGGATTAAACGCCAAGAAGCGAATGACGTCACAATTGTTTGTTTCGAGCTTTGACAATCACACTATTGCTCACTGCACACTGCACAGAGTACATTTTTTTTTTTCGTAGGCAGGAGGAAATCCTCATGGATGTCACTACTGGCATGCCCGACTTCACTGAGATGCTCCCGGTGACCTACGGACTAAAACCTCCTGCCTTCTCTGGCCGCTCTTCTCGGTACTGCGATGTGCATAACTTCGAGAAGGGGCTGTCTATCTGGCTCAGACTTCATTTGCTTTTTGCCTTGCCCATTCGTCCTTCACTCTCTTCTCGATAATACTCTGCAACATTTTACCACCCCTGTCCCAAGCCTGTACACTGCTTAGCATCTGTGGCACTAAATTGTTTTTTGTCACGGGGTCTCCGTTTCCACGTGCCTCGTTTCTTACTTGCTTGAACTCCCTACATTCAAAGATTGCGTGGTTTGGAGTGTCTTCCTTTTCTTCGCAGTAGGGGCAGTTTTCATCGGCTGCCTTACCTATAGCGTACAGGTAGGTATTAAAGACACCGTGTCCGCTTAGTGCCTGTGTTATTAATTTGTCCACTTCGCCGTGCTTTCTAGTCATCCATTTTTTCAGGTCAGTTATGAGGTCCCTTGTCCTTTTCCTTTTTCCTTCCATTCCTTGTCCCATTCTTCTAGAGTCCTGTTGCGTTCACCTTCAGAGCTTTTTTGGCCTTCTCTTTTAAACAGTCTTGTTCTTTCCATGACTAGCCTATCTATGGGGATAATCCCTGCTATGACCAATACAGCTTCTTTTGATATAGTCCGATATGCACCGCAGATTTGGATAGCCAGTCTTCGTTGTATCCTGCCTAACATGTCCTTATACTTGGCCATTTGGAGCGCTTGGCCCCAAACTGGTGCACCGTACAGCATCACTGAGTGCGCCACCGATGCGAGTAGCCTTCTTTTGGTGGCTCTGGGTCCGCCTTTTCTAGGCATCAGCTGGCTAAGTGCAGTTGTCAACTTTTCGGCCTTTTCAGCTGTTTGCGCTATATGCTTGTCGAACTTTAGACTGCGATCTAGCCATACACCGAGGTATTTCAGTTTGTCCCTAAGCTTAATTTGCACTCCTTCAATAGCGAAGGCACAGAGTACATTGGTAAAAACAATAGTGACGTCACAAACGACGCCATGACACCGGCTAGCGTTTTGGCGAGAAATTTAAAATTTAAACTTCAAATGCCAATTTTATCTACCAAACCTTATTTTTCTGCTGAAATAAGATATTTTTTCGAAATAGTGGATACTTCCGAACGTAATCTGACCATTTTTCAAAACCAGTCATCATGCCTATTATATGTATAAGAAGATATTATATAATTATAAATGCGAAAGTTTGGATGGATGGATGTTTTGTTACGCAATCAAGGTAGAACGGCTGAACGGATCTGGATAAAAATTTATTGCCTCTGTGAGTCTATAGTTTCTCGAAATAAACTTCAATTTATTTATATATATAAGAGCGGTATAAATAGTTCAATTAATAAGGTGAAATATATTTAAACCTCTTTTAGGGCCCACTTACTCACACTTTTGGGAACTTAGAGCCCACTTTAATTTATCTATAACTACTAATAACTTATCTTATTTAAACACATCATTAGCATAAAGTAAGCATACAAACTGTCTAGAAACAAAACCTGTTTAATATCTATATAGCAATAAACAGCAAAAAGGTGCGCGTTTACGCCCTATGCGATACCATCGGGGTTAGAATAAAATCATAATTTCTAATTTCCCTTTTAATCGCCCTCGTGAACGTGCCGCTTTATCTACGGAATTGTAATGAAGTTACCCATTTTGAATTTTATTGGCACCCATGTCCCTTTGTATTTTTTGGAAATTTGGTTTTAAAATAACATCTCCATAATTATAAAACATAAATAATTTCTCAATTATATTTAAAAAATCATAATCACACATTTAATATATAATAAATAGTATAAAAGTGTGGAAAAACTAGTGTAAAGACATTTTAATGTGACTGATCTAGACGCATTAAAATGCTTTTTATATGATTGAATGGAAAACCATACTAAACACAAAAATGCGAAAAAGTTATTCAAGTATCATTAGTATAGTAATGAAAATTGTTAAGAATATCTTATTTAAGTATAAATAAGAAATTTGTTGGCCGGCAAAATAAAAATTAACCCAATCTGGGTGATCTCCTTATCCAGCTGAAAATCAGCGCAGAATGCTCCAGTAATTTATTGCAAGGCATTCTGCATTATGCTGAGCTGATGCCTTCTTTCAGGTTGTGCCACACACGACAAGTGTTGTCAGGGCGCCTCTAGGACTTGACCATGAGTTTAATGTTCAAGTACTAGAGGCGCCATGGTAACGTTCACCTTAAGGTATTGTAATGTGTGGCACTATGTGAGAATAAATAGTTTTGCTTTCTTTCTATCTTTCTTTACTGTATGTAGTCATATTTTAAGACTTCAGTTGATTCATATTATTATTGCACTCATAATTTACTAAACATACACAATTTTACTAAAATATATATCATTGTTAAATTTAGTATAATATTTAGAATTTAGTATTTTAATGTATTGCATAGTTTTGTTATTTTTGTAATTTATTTATTTAGAAAAACTCACATACTATACACTGTTTTTTTATACGACTGCCTGAAAAAAGGAGTATATTGTTTTCAGGGTTCATGTATGTATGTATGTATGTATATGAGTTTGTATATTCCACCATTTAACTTCTATACGCCTGAACCGGTTTTGATAAATGGGATATCGTTAGAATTCCTAGCTTATTCCGGCTGACATAGGCTAGTAAAATTAAAAAAAATTGATGGGGTGACCATGGTCCCGCATTAAAGAATAAAGTTGAAAAGAAAATGAAAATAAGATTAACTATATAATCATCATTTAGAAAATGATGAGTAAATTCTAAAAATATATAACACTATAGTTCAATATCCAGTGACTCACAAAAAATATCATTAAATAAAAATATGAATAATATTCTATTTAACTAGATTAATTTAGATTTTAACTTTTTAGTTCGTTTTGTGGCAGGGCAGTCGTGTTTTTTAATTATTTTAATTATGACTTGTAAAAGGAAATATCGTACAAATATAAACTTAAGTGGTAGGCAGCTAAATAAGATTTTAATCATAATGTTCAATTGATTATTTCAATTAAATAAAATTACATAAATGTAAGAACCTTGTTTATTTCAAAATGTGTTTCGCTTGATTCAATACGAAGAGCCTGAAGATGGTTTGACGAGTGGGGGAATGAAGACAGTAGACGCGGTGTTTTTGCTTTAGAATTCCTACGCTTTACCGTTGCCAAGTTTTTGGGCAAAGCGTTTGGATTCTAAAACGAAATATCCAGCGATACTTCAACGGGCCACGAAGACAACCGAAGAATTAGTATTATTGAAGAAACGGTTTAAATATTGTATTGTAGAGTATTGTAATGTATTTCTTATAAGCTAAAGGTAAATTTTGTTATTCAACGGGCCAAAACGTCCCCCAAAGAATAATTGTAGAATATTTGAATATTTAATTGAAGAATAATTGTAGAATCCGTATAATCGTTAAATTGTAGAGTTATTGTAATTTTTTTTTATTATAAGATTATTATTTAATGTTTTTAATACCGCAACTGAAGTATCTATAAGAAAATTTACCGAAAGAATATTTACCGCTACGTGCCGCACCGCGCCGCGAATCCATTTTTTTTTATCCGCTACAAGTTAGCACTTGACTACGATCTCACCTGATGGTAAGTGATGATGTAATAAATGTTAGCGGGCTAACCTGTTAGGGGCATAGCAGTCATATTAAACCCATACCCCTATTTGGTTTCTACATGGCATCGTACCGGAACGCGTAATCGCTTGGCGGCACGTCTTTGCCGGTAGGGTGGTAACTAGCCACGGCCGAAGCCTCCCACCAGGCCAGACCAGGGAAAATTCAGAAATTATGATTTCCCAAATTGACCCTGCCGGGGATCGAACCCGGGACCTCCGCACGTTAAGACTGTTAGATAGTGTGTATATGCCTTATAATATTTATGGTTAATGCTTTGCATTATCTATGACCGAGACTCGATCTCTCTCTTTCGACACCCGCCATGTCTGACGGCTGACTAAAAATTGATCTTGTGCTATTTAATTAGTTTATTTATAATTTAATCAAGTAATGTAATGTAAACAGTGATCTAAATACATTAGTGTATTATTGACCGTGTTGTTTTTTTTTTTTTTTTTTTTTATTGAAAATAATACAATAGAACTTAATGGTAGCTAGCCTAACCTAATTACTATATAAATCATGCCCACGTGGAATGGTGGCAAGAATGCTGGCATTATGTATTGCATTGCATTTTATTTCCGTCCGTGCATCAGCTCCGCTCACATTCCACAACTCTGCAACATCAAAATCTATCAGGTTATAGTACCCAGATGCAGTGAGTGTAAGATTGAATGCCGGATCTTTACAACGGAAATACGGATATTAGAAAATAACGCACGAAGATTAAAAGTTTAGCTCGTCCAGAAAATATTTTTATATTGTGCCGTACTCCTGATTCAAATGGATTCATCATCGCCTTTATATGCGGGTCATCAAACTTCGCATGGTGCTAACATTGAAAAGTTAGAAGGATCCTCGAATTTCCATACATGGAAATTTTGTATTAAAAACATTTTGATACTGGAAGGATTGTGGGACGCTGTTGAAG
Organism: Erebia palarica; assembly: GCA_964035005.1. Classification (NCBI taxonomy): domain Eukaryota; kingdom Metazoa; phylum Arthropoda; class Insecta; order Lepidoptera; family Nymphalidae; genus Erebia; species Erebia palarica. The sequence continues at coordinate 41,278,791 of OZ035983.1, forward strand.
GACGGGACAATGACGTGAATCGCCAAGCACGTGCGCTCGCCCGGATTTGTTTAACTGTCAAAAAGGAAATATATCAATATTTGAGGAATGCTACTACGGCTGCCGCAGCTTGGGTCAAGCTATCAGAAGTATTTGAAGATAAGGGTCTATATCGACGTGTCCTACTACTGCGAAAATTACATCGTGTCGAGTTTACTGGCTACAGCTCTATGAGTGCATATATCGAAGATGTCACAACACTAGTTCAGCAGCTCCACGACAATGGTAGGATAATAGATGATGCTGAGGTAGCTGAAATACTACTCAGCGGACTACCATCTGACTACGATACCCTTGTTTCAAATTTATCAACAGCGACAGTCACAAACCAGATTTCTAGTGAACTGGTCAAGTCTCGACTGCTTCAAGAATACTCCAGGAAAACTTCTTCTGATAATACCGCTGCTTATGTTAGCAAGAAGACAAGAAACGTCTTGCTGTGTGAGTTTTGTAACAAAAGAGGCCACACAAAAACAAGATGCTATAAGCTGAAGCGCATGAGTAAGAACCCGAAAGCTGCTAGCACCGAGACTACCAATTTTGTTTCAGCATTCGTAGCCCATTTGCCATCACAGGACTTTTATTTAGATAGTGGTGCTAGTAATCATATGGTGAATGATAAAAAGTATTTTACTAATTTATTTACATGCAAATCAGCTGTAACAGTTGCTAACAATACTGTTATTTCCTGTGAAGGGCAAGGGCATATTGATTTAAAACTTAAAGAACAGGTCAGTCCATTTTCATTGTCCAATGTTATGTATGTTCCCCAACTTTCTTGTAATTTAATTTCTGTATCAAAATTAGTCAAGAGTGGCCATAAAGTTATTTTTGATAGGACAGGGTGTCTAATTTATGAGAGCAAAAATAAATCCACTGGTTTTGGCAACCTAATTGCATGTGCTGTAAACTGTAATGGTTTATTTAAACTAAATGTTGGTGTGAATGTGGTTACTAATCAGTCCTCGCCACCGGATCACTCCTTGTTCCTGGAAGGTAGCCAGGAATCACCGAGGGCCATGGTCTCATCAGGTTTTTCAGCAGAACTATGGCACAGACGTCTAGGACATCTTGGTCTTCAAGGTATGAAAAGTTTGCGGGATGGTGCATGTGGTGTTATGTTTCAGGACGAAGACATAAAGAGCTGTGTGGCATGTCTTGAGGGGAAGATGTCGGCCGCATCTTATCCCAGTAGACAGGCAACACGAGCTGACCGACCACTGCAACTTATACACAGTGACGTCTGTGGCCCGATGCAGGAACCAAGTTGGGGCGGAGCGAGATACCTAGTGACGTTTACAGATGACTATACTAGAAAAACTTTTGGATATCTAATGAAGCAAAAATCTGAGGTAATGTCACATTTTATCACTTTTAAAGCACTAGTAGAAAAACAGCTAGGGTTGTCAATTAAAGTTTTAAGGTCCGATAATGGTGGTGAATATTTTAATAAAAGTTTCTCTAATTATTTGAAAAGGGAAGGAATTATACATCAAAGTACTGTCCCTTATTGTCCACAACAAAATGGGGTCAGCGAACGCCTTAACCGGGTTTTGCTGGACAAAGTCAGATGTATGCTTAGCGAGTCAGGTCTTTGCAGGCGTTACTGGGGAGAGGCAGTCATGACTGCTATATATTTAAAAAATAGGTCTCCTACTATAGCCTTAGCAGGACGTTTGCCAGAGGAGGTTTGGACCGGGTCTAAAGTAGACCTTAGTCACCTTCGGGTTTTTGGCTGCGTTGCATACTGTCTGAGTCCATCACAGAAGCGCCAAAAATTGGATGCCAAATGTAAAATTGCTATTTTTGTTGGCTATAGTGAGACAACGAAAGGCTATCGCCTATGCGAGCCGTCTAGTCCAAATACTGTGATATTATCCCGTAGTGTGGCTTTTATAGAGAATAAGTTTTATTATAATAATGGACCTAATTTATATTTTAATGATAATTATTATTTTATTTCAAATGACATTTTGACCAATAATAATTTAATTAATAATAATGTTGAGCAATTTGAGTGTCATAATGCTGATGTAGAGTTGATAAGTAATAGTGAAACTAATAATACTTCAACTCATGTTTCAGACGGAGTCGTTGGTGATCACCAGACACTGAGCCAGAGTGAACCTAACTCCAGCGGCGAATCTGCGGATGATGGACGTGAGAAGCGTCTGACATCATCTGGGCAGGTGTCACGTGGAGGGGAAGCGGTGCAATCGAGCACTGAGGCTACAATTGGTTTGTCCGGTCGTTCTATTCGCGAGAGACGTCCACCGCAAAGGTACGGCGATTATGATTATTCTATGTTGACTCAACATACCTTATTCGAGGAACCACAGTCTTATGCTGATGCTATTGTGTCACCGTATCGTGAAGATTGGATTGCTGCAATGCATACTGAGCATGACTCCCTGGTGTCAAATAGGGTATGGAGGTTGGTACCTAGACCTACTAACAAAAATGTTATTAAATGTAAATGGGTGTATAAGGTAAAGCATGATGCTGATGGAAAATTAGATAGATTTAAGGCGCGGCTTGTAGCCAGAGGTTTCACTCAAAAGCAGGGAATAGATTATAACGAAACTTTTTCCCCTGTAGTTCGCCATTCATCTATGAGAATTTTGTTTTCATTGGCTAATGAAATGGACTTAGAAATAGATCATCTTGATGTAGAAACTGCATTTTTGAACGGTAACTTGAACGAAATTATATACATGGAACAACCTGAGGGTTTTTGTGATAAAAATGATAACCGTGTTTGTCTTTCACAAAAGAGCATATATGGCTTAAAACAAGCTAGTAAAATGTGGAATGTAAAAGTTAGCAATGTACTTATAGATAATGGTTTCAAACAGTCTCTATGTGAACCATGTATTTATACGAAAAGACTACAAAATGACTTTGTTATTGTAGCTTTATACGTAGATGATTTTTATGTCTTTTATACTAAGAATAGTTCAGTTAAGATTCAATTACTGAATGGTTTAGAAAAAGAGTTTAATGTTAAAAACTTAGGCCCATTGAAAAATTGTTTAGGTATGAGAGTCACTAGAGACAAGTCAAAGGGAACTTTGTGTTTAGATCAGACTGAATATATTAAAAAGTTGTTAATACGATTTAATATGCAGAATTGTAAACCTGTTGCTACACCTATGGCTTTAAATTCAAAATTGACTTTACCTAAAGATGAAAGTGGTTGTATACATGATGAAACTTATAACTACAGGCAACTGATAGGCAGTCTTATGTATTTATCTGTATGTACAAGGCCGGATATCACTTTTGCTTGTAGTCAGTTAAGCCAGTTTAACAACAGCTTTAACAAATCCCACTGGACTGCGGCCAAACGTATCCTTAGGTATTTAGCCGGTACAATTAATTACTCTTTATATTATGTAAAAAGTGTTAATTTGGATATAATGGCATATACCGATGCCGACTGGGGTAATGATGAAAATGACAGAAAATCATATACTGGTTATGTCATAAAGCTGGGGCATAATACCATTAACTGGGAATCACGTAAACAACGCTGTGTCGCACTTTCGAGCACAGAAGCAGAATACCTAGCTATAGGCGATGTTTGTAAAGACATATGTTTTATTAAGAATTTGCTTACTGAAATAGTAGATAAAAAGGTTCATTGTATTGTATTTAATGACAATCAAAGCGCACAGAAGCTTTTAGAATGTAAAGAATTTTGTCATAAAAGGACGAAACATATTGATATCAGATATCATTTTGTTAAAAATTTAATTCAGAATGACTCTATTTCAGTAAAGTATCTTTCAACAGACAAGATGATAGCTGATGTATTGACTAAGCCTTTGTGTGTACAGAAACATTGTAGCTTCATCGAGAATATGAGTTTAAAGATGACTGTTTCTACATAGCAGAATGTTATTATATGTATACATTTGATCTGTCTTATGTTGCTACATAGCAAACGTTTTTTTTTCCGTACTTATGCATTTTGTCTTTGACTCACAAATATTGTACAAACAGTAATTTGTCTTCGATAATTATCTATTATTTGATAATATATTATTATTTATTGGACAAAATATTGTAAGGCATAAGGGGAAGTGTTAGATAGTGTGTATATGCCTTATAATATTTATGGTTAATGCTTTGCATTATCTATGACCGAGACTCGATCTCTCTCTTTCGACACCTGCCATGTCTGACGGCTGACTAAAAATTGATCTTGTGCTATTTAATTAGTTTATTTATAATTTAATCAAGTAATGTAATGTAAACAGTGATCTAAATACATTAGTGTATTATTGACCGTGTTGCATTTTATTTCCGTCCGTGCATCAGCTCCGCTCACATTCCACAACTCTGCAACATCAAAATCTATCAAAGACAGTAGCGCTACACACTGCGCCACGTAGGTCTTCAAAATGTGGGGTTAAACCTTTACATTTTATAGCAATCGTAGTTTGCCCTTACATTTTGGCATTAGAAAGTCTGCGATTCTTATCTATAAATTATTATTGTACTCGTACCTACTGTCTAAACGAACGATCAACTTGCACAGCAGCAAAATGGCAGGAAGTATCAAAATATGTCCCTATACAATTTTTTTTATTTTGCCTGGAGTTTTGTATAGCCACAGGGTTGCCAACATCTTATGATAAAGGATTTATTTATTTCATGTAGGACAACTTGTGTCACTTATGAAACGTTAAGACTATATCACCGGTTCAGAAAACTGATTCTACTGAGAAGAGCCGGTAAGAAACTCAGCAGTTGCTCTTTTCATAGAAAAAAAAAGGTTACAATATGTAGACAACACAACACTTACGTTACAAGTATTACACTGACTTGTGGGTCACTGGATGCGAGGCCGGTTGCTTTCATGCAACTTTGTCATTAATAAAATCATCGATAGTTTAATAACCTGGACTTAACAAATGCTGTTTAACACAGTCTTTAAATCTATGTAATGGCAAATCCAGAAACTAAAATAAAAATCTAATGTAAAAATGTTAAATAATCGTCCCTCAGCTTTTACTAGTCATACTCTACCATATAAGAAGTTTTTGAAACCCTAACACTTGGGCTTATCTCCACCACTCGAATCTGAGACGTTTGACTCTGAATATAGTATTTTCCTCCCATCGCTACATTTAAATGCATTAAGGCCACCTTTTCGATTATTTCAGCGTCATTTCAAAAGTCGTTTGCTCTGTTTTATCGTCGATTGTACGGGTTAGGGCGAATACACACTGGGGCCATTGGAGCGGAAATTGAACGGAAAGTAAGTAAGTTTTGATTGAAACAATGACGCAAGGGTCAGAATCTGAATTAAGATCAAATAGGGGAACGCTCGAATCTTCTCTATTTGAGTGCAGATTTAATGTCCTTTTAAATCTCTAAGTTTACGTTATATGTGTAGATTTGCTAAATTTGGACATGATTGGTGACGTCATCAAATACTTATTATAATTACTACGGTGACATTGATTTACATTAATGACAGGCTTATTAACGTTTGTGGAAATAATGCTGCTGTATATCAATCAGGCTGATCCTTTGTGCTAACAATGAGCCAGCCCTTTTATCAAAGTTAAAGTTATAGGAAACTAACAACTGTGAGATATAATAGTGCGTAAGTGTGTCTGCAACAGAGTTGCAATTCTCATTCTCTTATCCCCAAAAGATGGTATAACTTCTGCTAAGTTAAAACCACACAGGAAGTATCCATCTAGCTTACCAAATAAGCACCGTTAGCACTCGAAAACGGATTTGAGTGCTTTATCTATACACTTTATGCTGAAAGTTTTCGTCAGCGTTCCAGCATTTAACGGGAGCCTTAAATGAGTTAAGAAGTTTAAAATGTAAAGGAAAATGCGGTAAGCGGCTTCGAATTGTACCGGCTTTACTTCGGAATACTTTTATCTGGTCTTTCGCACTGCAATTATTTTGTATGGTTGCTCTGTTTTTAAGCTCTGTTTAATTTTATCTTAAGGACTCCACGAATGTAATATTATGTACTCAGTACTAGGTACTTTTCAATCATTTTATAAGATGGTTCCAAAATAGTTCATGGATTTGCCATTGCATAAATTTATTAACAATACTACTGACCTCCCGACCGAATTTCGGCCACGGCAGCCTATCTCGAGAGATATTAGCCATCTGAGCGGGAGTGTGCGCATACACATGTGCACTCTCCTTTACTCTTATAGCCCGATGGGACGAAAAATCCGACACCAGTAGTAATACCCAGTTTGTATTTCTTTATATACAACATTTTGTACAGTTTTTAAAAACTCGTTTTGAGTGTAACACATCACAATCCACCTACATGATATTAAATTATTGTCCTACTTAAAAAAGCTCTAATTTATATTCATTTATTGTAATGAATATTAATAAACAAGTAATGATTAAATGTATATATTTTTCCAATAGCTATGCCTTTTACAAAATGGGTCACTTTCTATAATTATTAAAAACGTGAGAGGTCAGTTGCAGGACTGACCGTTTAACGTGCTCTCCGAGGCACGGAGGTGAAACACCGCCAACTTCCTAACTCCGGGCTAGTACTGAAAATTTCTTGCCAGAAAAATCCAATACTTGGTATCGTGTCGTTTCGGGTCTCGTAGTCGCGTTTGTCGCTCACTTAGGACAATGCTGGCATTGACAGATCTAATAATAGTTCTATCCTTTTCAAACCGTTCCACCAAGAAAGTGACGTTTAGTTCTGACAATATTATTAGTTTTGAATGCTCACTCAACAAGCAACTTTGTGGCGTACTTTCCACAATTGATTAAAATAAACTAGCGAATACCCGCGACTTCTTGTGCGTGGTTTGAGGTTTTTTGGTTGCCGTGGGAATAATTTTCCGGGATAAAAAGTAGCCTATGTGTTATTCCAGACTATAATCTGTCTCTCTGCCAAATTTCCGCCAGATCCGTTCTGCCGTTGGGGCGTGATTGAGTAACAAACATCCATACATCCATCCAAACTTTCGCCATTTATGATATTAGTAAGATAAAATAAGAAGTAAGATTATTTGAAATGTACTAAAATGTTGCTTAGTGAAACAAAACTAAATTATTTCCTAGCTTAGGTCGCAATATTATCACGTTTTGAAGCCTTGTTTTTATAGGGAGGCCCAAAATTGGGAAACAAAAATATTTTCGTAGTCTTTTTTGCAGTAAATACCAACTTGTTTCTTTGTACGTCGACGACATACGACGTACGTGGCTTTAAGAGCGCCGCTTTATGGCGCTATTATGGCCATTCTTAGGACGCGCCATAAAACCACCGACGCGGACGCTCCGTTTATGAAATAACTGTTCACTTTTGTTTTATAACTGTATCGTTAAAAATGTTATTTCATACATCCTGAGTTTTGGCGAGGGAAGAGTAGTGTTTAATTTTGGTTATTAATCTTGTTCTAGAGTTACCCACTTTTAATATTTATTATCTATAGTCTATGTAATTTTTGTTATCTGTCCTTCCTGAGTATATTTTTCCCCTGCTTTCCCCAAAAAGTGAGCTTGTGATTGTAGACTGTCAAAAATGGTGGAACTAAATTCTTACTAAGTAACTTTTTCTGCACGTCTTTAAAGCATAATAAAACATACAACGAAGTGGTTTTTGCGTGTGCCGGCCGGCTTGTGTATTGTGTGACATCGACCTTGGACTTAAACATTCCTGTTTTATTTTTGGTAAGTCTAAGTAGTTTTATTTTATACACAGCGCCAATTTCCAAATAGGCCTGGACCCAACGGAGAGCATCTTGGAGGTCTCTTTCCTCGGCTTATTATTGAATAAGTAGCCTAGTTAAAACAACGCATATCAGTGCATTGCGATTGTTAAGCAACGTTGACCCAAGTCGGTAACTGCATGGATGACCGAATTTGGAAATCCGAAATTGGCCTTTTCGTTGCCTCCGTGCTTCGGAGAGGACGTTAAGCTGTCGGTCCCTGTTAATCACTAAAATCTGATAATAATCGTTAGAAACCTAAGAGTTGAAATAATACTCTTGTCGAGTCATACGCGGATTTGCCTGGGAAACCACCGCATTACTATTCCAAAAACCCCCTGCTATTATGTGATTAATGGAAAGGAGACGACCCTTAGCAAAGAGAAATACAACGCAGAGAAAGAGTTTTGGCGGAGCTTGCTTGCTCCTTTTCCAATCATTTGAATTGATATTGTGAAATGGTCACAGTAGAATATTAGGTTGAGGACAAAACAGCGCGTTACACGTGTTACAAAAAGTATCATAGAAGGGGTTAATTAATTAGCAATATATTCAGGATTTAAATAAAACGTCACGTCTTTGCTTACATGCTCTCTAATCGAGACTGTCCTCTTAACTTAGGGGTACAATATATCATTTGGTCCACCAACAAAGGACTCAAGTCTAGCAAGACATTTACTTAGCTTAATTACATCCTTATTACTATGACCTTAGGGTTAACTATGTCTAATCGAGCGTTGGAGGTACGCAGTGGCTGGCACGGCCATCCTGCCCCAAGCTTTGTTAAGTATTTGTTTGGGTTTTTTTTTTTAATACTTTTTTTTTGATACTGGCACACTTACTGTTGCAAGCTGCTAACGCCTCTTTTTATAATTTTTTTTTATATAAGTCGCTCTCGCTATTGTATCATAATTTTTTTCTTATTTGCGATCCTCGCGACTATATAAGTCGCTCTCGCATATTTTTTTTATCAGCGATCCTCGTGCTCAATGTCACTCACGCTTAAATTTTTTTTTAATCAGCGATCCTCGTGCTCGTTGTCACTCACGCTTTAATTATTATTTTTTTACCAGCGATCCTCGTGCTCAGTGTCACTCACGCTTTAACTTTTTTTTTACCAGCGATCCCCGTGCTCAATGTCACTCTCGCTTTAATTTTTTTTTTATCAGCGATCCTCGTACTCAATGTCACTCTCGCTTAATGTTTTGTTTTTTTATCAGCGATCCTCGTGCACTATGTCACTCTCGCTTAATTTTTGTTGCGGTCCTAGCGTACTTTATTAAGTCGCTCGCGCATCCAGCATACTGTTCAGTATACTTATTTTTTTTTACTTGCCTATTGATGAGCTATCATTTTTTTTTACCTCATCTACTATTTGGCTACCTTATAAGGTTCTGATGAATGGGAATGAGACACGACCACAGGTTTTGGATGATGTTTTAATAATGGCCACTTAATATTAGATACATTGACTTAAATAACTAGAGGCTTACACCACACGCCCCAACAAAATGAAAAAAAAAAAAAGGAAAAGGAAACTTTTTTTTTTTTTTTACACTACAAACAATTTGGTTCTATTTTTATGTACTAGTTCTACCTTATCATTACGTAATATTTTTACATTTGGTTCCATATCTTCTATAACTACATATGGACCAGAATATACATCACTAAACTTATTTCCTACTTCATTTTTAACTAATAATAAATCATTATTTCTATACATTACTGGTTTTAAATATTGATCATATTTATACTTTCTAGTCTCTTTAGATAAAATTAAATTTTGTCTTGCATCACTTTGTGCTTTTTGGAGTCTAAATTTTAATTCTAATGGATAATCTTCAAAATTGTACAATGGTTCAACTACATGGTTTTTTAAATTAGAAGGTATATTACATGGTTTACCGAACACAAGTTCATATGTTGTAAACTTAGTTGCTGAATGCACTGAGTTATTATATGAAAAACACCAATATGGTAGCCAATAACTCCAATCTCTCGAATTGTTGTCGGTTTGAATTCTCAAATAAGCATTTAGATTCTTATGTGAGTTTTCAAGTGAACCAATAGATTCATGATGATATGCACAGGATACAGTTTGTTTTATATTTAGCAGCTTACATACCTCAGTCATTGTCGTAGAGATAAATTCTGATCCTCGATCTGTTGCTATCTCACGTGGTATCCCGTAACGTAGTATGAAGTTATCCACGAAAGCTCGCGCTACACTTACACTATCCTTACTTACTAATGGAAATGCTTCAACATACTTACTTAGTTCACATTGAAGAGTGAGTATATATGAGTAATTATAATAATCCTTATCTAAGGGCCCTACTATATCTATGAAAACTTTATCAAAGGCAGACTGAGCAGTAGTAGTTATAACCATAGGTTGTTTGGTGTGTAACGAATGTTTCTGCTTCTGACATTTGCTACACTTTTTGACATATTCCGTTATATCTTCCACCATTTTTGGCCAGAAGTAAGATTTCTTAATATTATTGAGCATACGCCGTATACCTGCATGCCCACTTGTAGGTAGTAAATGATAATCGTTGAGAATAACTTTTTTATCGTCATCGTTGTCTCATCATCATCATCACTACAGCCCATTAACGTCCCACTGCTGGGCACAGGCCTCCACTCTCATAGGAGAGAGGGAATTAGAGCTTAGACCCACCACGCTGCTCCAATGCGGGTTGGCGGGCTTTAACGACTATGATAATAGTCGTTAAAGCCCGCCAACCCGCATTATTAGTGATAATAACCGGGACCGACGGCTTAACGTGCTCTCCGAGGCACGGGGGTGAAACACCGCCAACTTCCTAACTCCGGGCTAGTACTGGGAATTTCTAATCCGAAAAACCCGATACTTAATTATGGCCCGACCCGGGACTCGAACCCGGGACCTCGTCGGCCGCAATCAAACGTGCTAACCACTAGACCAACGAGGCAGTCAATACTCATTATATTTTTTAAAATACAAATTCGAGGACTTTCTCGATTATAATTATTTTTACGATACTTGGTTAACCATTCTATATACTTCTTACTTTCATTATTTTTAATTATAAAAAGTTCATCGATTGATATCTTTTTACAAATAGAATCCAAATCTCTCACGAAGGCGTCTCGCGTCAAACATGATCGAGAAAATAGGTCTATATAAATCTTATTCTTGTTTGGTACGTATACGAAATCGTTAAAACGTACGCATTTCATGTTTTTTCTAGTTTAAAATGTGAAATAATTAATTCAGTACAATTCTTTGGCTTCCCAAGAATTTCAACGACTTTCGGTTGATCAGGCCGATTGTCTTCGTCACTCTTGTTAAGCAAAGTATTGTCTGCATTGTCAGTATTGTCAATTGTTTTATCATATAGCTTTTTCGCCATTCGTCGAGTCATAACAGTCAAAACTTCTTTATTCATATTTTTTAACTCATCGGACGTTAAAATAATGCGAGATAATGCATCTGCAGCTACATTACTCACACCTTTAACATATTCTATTACGTAATCATACTCATCTAGGGTTAGCCGAAATTTTAACAATCTACTTGAAGGGTTATTGATACTGAACAAATAGACTAAGGGTTTGTGATCTGTTTTAATTGTAAATTTTTTGCCAAATAGATGCGGTCGAAAATATTTGACTGACCATACAATAGCTAAAAGCTCTTTTTCTATTGTTGGATAGTTTACCTCGGATTTATTTAAAGTACGACTTGCGTATGCTATTGGTAAATCATTTTTATTACATAACACCGAGCCTATAGCCAATCCAGAAGCATCTGTGCGCAATATAAATTCATTCTCTTCATCAAAATTGGGATACTGCAAAATGGGTGGATTGACCAAGGATTGTTTAAGCTTAGTAAATGAATTTTCGCATTCTTTACTCCATACAATACTAACACCTTTTCTACACAGTTTATTTAAAGGTATAGTTATATCGGCAAAATGTGGAATAAATTTACGATAGTAATTAGCAAAAGCTACAAAACGTCTAACTTCATCTGCATTTTTTGGAGTTGGATAACATTGCATTACTCGGGTTTTTTCTGGATCAGGTAAAACACCTTTAGGAGATACTACATGGCCTAAATACAGCAATTGTTTAGTTAAAAATTTACACTTTTCGGGATTTATTTTTAAATTTACCTTCCTAAATCTCTCAAAAATATCAATTAAATTATTGTTATGAGAATCGAGATTTCTCCCAAAGCATATAACGTCATCTAGATAAACAAGACACTTTTCATATTGTAAACCAGACATTGCTACTGTCATCAATCGACTAAAAGCACCTGGGCTGATTTTTAATCCCATCGGCAGTCGTTTCATTTGATACTGCCTATCGGTAGTAAATGCAGTATATTTTCTACTCTCTGGGCATAATTCTAATTGATAATAACTTTGACTAAGATCTAAATGTGTAAAATATATAGCTCCTGACAAAGAGTCAAGTATCTCTGTAATGTTAGGCAATGGAAACTTGTCATCTTGGAGCCTATCATTCAATTTTCTATAATCAATTACAATTCGCCACTTTTTGTTTCCATGACTATCACTTTTCTTCGGAACGAGAAGGACTGGACAAGACCATTCGCTCCTACTCTCCTCTATAATATCGTTACTTAACATCTGTTTAATTTGCCTATCGATTTCATTCTTTTGACTTTTTGGTAGTCTATACGGCTTTGTATACGTAGGAGTAGCATTGTCTCTCAAATGTATTGATTGTTTATACAGGTTTGTAACACCCAATTTATCTCCTGGTAGTAAAAATATATCAGAGTATTTGGCACATATATTTTCGATAGAGATTTGCTCTTCTTTGGTAAGGTGGTTTAAATTCAAAAAGGAGAATAATTTTTTCACACGTTCCGCATTAACGTTACTTTTTTCAAATAAACACAACGAATATTCATTCAAGTTGACTACATCAGGAACAAAATAACTTAATTTAACTTCTTCCTCTCTAGTATTTAAAATCTTTAGTGGAATTTTACCACCAACAGGACTAACCAAAACAGACGCCAGAAACACTCCATCACTCAATTGTTTAGGCATAACGACATACTCATTCTTTAAGTTTGTTCGCATAAAATACGTAAATTCACACCTAGGCGGGATTGTTATATAACTATTAAAACCTAGTTGTCCCATCTGTAAAGGTATCTCTATGGGTGTACCTTGCTGAAGAGTCAAAATGTTTTTTTCAAAGTCTAGTAAACAATTAAATTTACTTAAGAAATCCTGTCCTAGTATACCATCTGTTCTACAAGAAAAGTTTTTCAAAACGTAAAATTTATGTTCAAAATAAAAGTCATTATAATTTAATTTTAAACGAACAAATCCATCGCAAAATATATGTCCCCCAATACCGTTTATTCGAATCGGCTCTATATGGAGAGGAATGTTCCATTTGTCTAATAACTCTAGTCGTATTACAGATAATGACGCACCGGTATCAATTAGCCAACTGCATGCTTCACCAAAAACATTCATATAAACCGAATTTATATTTTCGCAATAAAAATGTTCATGCACGAAAAAACCACTTATTATCCTTGTCACTATTGTTTTGGACCTTATCATCTCGCTTTTGATTAGAATCATCACCAAGATTCATTTCGGCTAAGTTTATTGGATTCCGTCGCGCCTGACTACGAACCCATGTATGGCCACGAAAACCGCTTGACCCATGATAACTATTTTGTCCGCGTGGAGCGACATTACTGGAATTTTGAGATGCGGGCATCCCCCTAGAAAATCCTGTAGTAGAATTATTTAGAAAACGTCCTCGTGGGTTACGATTAAAACTAGACCTACCTCTGCTGTGGTGCAAATTCATCACTCGTTCTTCACTAGTGTTGGAAAAGTACTCGTCTAACGCGCCTTGAATCGCGTCCTTCAGTGAGCTGTAGTTCCTAGCTGCAATGATAGTACTTAGACGACTGTTTCGCAAACCGTCGGAAAATCTTTTAATCGCAATCCGCTCGTTTATTGGCTTCAAAATTTCATACGCGGCAGAATCTCCCTTGGCCTGAGAAATCGTCAAATCAACAAATAATTTTTCAACTTGCTTACCAAACTCTTGAATACTGCTGTTACCTTGTCGGATGCATTGTAGCTGAGACTGAATCGCCGTGTAAGATTTCTTAGGTAACAATATACTTCGCATATCCTTGATTAATTCTGTAATAGACGAATAATTAGAACAAATGCGCAGCTTAGCGCTTTCGGACAACCTTGATTTCAAAACAAACTGTATCAAATGCTTTTTACTACTTTCGTCGATGATCGATTCGTACATTTCAATATTGGAAATTAATTATTTCGTGACGTTCTCATCACCCGTCATAACTGGTAGCAGAGAGACTGCAGTTTTTAGCTCAAACTTCTCCATGATGATGTCGCTTGGATAATTATCAGTACACTCAGAACAAAGTTGAACTATTTTCGTATAAAGAGAATTAATGTTATCAAATATTTTGTAAATCTGTTGACTCTCTGAACTTTTAACTTCCTTACGTCCTATTTGAGTTGCAGTTAAATTATTTAAGAAACAAAATCTATCATACAAACATTTTGCCTGGGTTGCCTTTTTCTCTCTTATAGAGGGTGACCGCCTACTAGGTCCTAGCTTTGTAAGATAATCTTTGATATACTGTAAGTCGCTTAATATTTCTTTGACTTCATCTGCCATAACATAAAGACAAGAGTAAATATAAATCAATAAATTTGTTCACAATACCTTACAATTAATAATATGGCAAGGGTATAATTATAGGATTACACATAGTTAACTAATTTAACTCTTAACTAATATTTGTCGCACATTGACATTCTTATCTAATTGTCGCGACACTTTTACTTAATTTTCGCTGCGCACTGACACACACACTCATACCGGCGAATCCTTTGCAGCGGCCGCGTTTTCTCGTTGTCGTCAGCGATACATACTCATCGACCTTTGCAGGTCATATGCCTCGATCCTCCGCTGGATCCAACTTCCATGACACCTTTGATAATATCGAAATAGCAGTATCGCTGCCCCAATAAACATCAGACCGCAAATGGCAATCAAAGCATACGATGTCGAGCTTGCGTGCCACAATAACTGATCCGTGGAAGCAGAGTTCCCAGCACCATTCTGAGCAATTATAATTTCTTGCTCCTTTGATTGCTGCTTGCCCATGATTATTGCTTCAAATTTATAAAAGTATTTGCCGCAGCGCAAATCTCACACGTAGCCAGTTTGACGAATTATAATAATATAATATTGCCATGATTGTAACTTCTTCTTTAGCACTGCATGTCACTCATTGTTTATGTCAAACTTTCCTTTTACGGCCGGTCACCGACTCGCGCACGCGCTGGCAGGGTCGCCATATAAGGTTCTGATGAATGGGAATGAGACACGACCACAGGTTTTGGATGATGCTTTAATAATGGCCACTTAATATTAGATACATTGACTTAAATAACTAGAGGCTTACACCACAACCTTTTCTTACCTTCTCTATTATTGGCAATAACTATTTAAACTCTTTTATAAACTATTATGTTTGCGCCATTATTGGCTTAACTTTTTTTTTTTTAAATTATTATTGGCTCCATCAATAATTATCAACTGTCACTGGCTTTTCTATTCCAAAACCTAATTTTGTTCTGTGCCTGTGAAACAGTTTTTTTTTTACTCTCGGCAATCACTTTAAGTCTTAAACGGCTCATTATAACGCGGTTCTAATTTTCCCAGACTGACTGGGTATAACAATATCGCCTTCATTCGCATATTGTTCTGTAACTCGTAAATTGTTATGAAAAAAAAATCAATAGCTCTTTTGAGTTCAGGTAGGTTACCACTTAATCACTCTAAAGCAGGCACTTTCGAATGAATCGCTGTTAATAATTCTATCGTTGTGTAACCGTTTTTTTTTTGACTTGCTTGTTAACAACCGATTCCGTTTATAAATGTTGTATGTTGCATATTTTGTATCTATATTTTTTCTGTGACACCATTGCCGAATATACTGCCTTTTTTCATAAACCGCTCGACCATTCTGATCATTCTTAACAAGCCAATAATTTCAAACGATATGTTCATTTGTTCTACCCTTGCTGGTCCTGATGTAATGCACTTCAAAGTCCCTTTTTATAACCTCTTTTGTTTCTGTGTAGATTTTTTTTTCCTTTACCGCATTTGCTTTTGCTTTCAAGAATCTTTGTTTTTGGTCAATTGGGAAGTTTTGTGATATAGTGATACAGTGCTCAATATACCACAATACTAAATATATACCAGGTGATAAAGTTTTCACTATACTTTCGTGTAAACTATGCCATTTTTGGATATCATTACCTGGCTCTTATTGCTTCTTTTGTTCAACTTTGACATGGCATTGTTTCTCGTATTACAGATGAATTAAATTAAAACTCATCGAAGATGATAGGAAATACCATGTTCCGTTCTCATTTTCTCAACATTATTCCACCGTGCAATATTCCAAATTCCAGTTATCATTATCATCATTGTAAATTTCAAATTTTTTTATCATCTCATTAAATCCATTGTTCCTGGTCATGTCACTGGACTATTACATTATGATAACTTTTTCTGCCCGTGCTCATTTTAACTCGTGAGTCGTGGTCTTAATTGGTTTACTATAGGTACTGGAAATTAGTCTTCGTAGCATAAAAATGCTACTGCCTTTCCCGTACTCCATCTAATTTTTATAACACTAAAATTTAAATCTTTTCATATGCCTGCCCAGTGTTTCTTCACTTTTGGTCTTGATTTTATAGCATTAACGACATTGTAGTCGACAACGACAGTCAGTAAGTTCTTCAAACTTCATACCTCATAAGTTTACTCGATAATAATCGATACTCTTCAAGCCTTACTAATTTCATTTAAGTACTTCCGTGATCTTTTTTTTCAGTCTTCAGTACATTTCCATTTTTTCATTAAGTAATTGAAGAATGCTGTTTTCAACACAAATTCTGATCGGATCTGATCTGGTCAAATGATTTCTGGAAGTAGCTAAGTCCATCAGTTATCTGACCTGTATTTCCCTCTTATAAGTACTGTTAATTTTTTTTAAACGCTTCAGATACATCTTTGTATATTCTGGGCGGATTTCATCTTCATATTATATAACTCCAGTCAAGTACACAATTTCCATTGGCAAGAATTTGCACTTTTTAATCTCCAAAGTAAATCAAGCTTCGTTAAAAGTTTTTCAACAGTTGTTCGAAGCCTTCTAGACATAGCTCTATTATTTTTCTATGAAACTCAAGTACAGTTAAATGTCGTTTCCTTCCATAATTTGTCATCAATTATTCATTTACAATGACTCGATCCAGTGCGCCATAATCTACGCACAGTTTGTTGTCCTTTTTTTTGTTATTTTAATATAACAGGCGACGGTTATGGAGAACTCGATTCTCGTTATTATTATTGTTTGAGCTCCGTCATTATTTCTCGTACTTTAGCTTGTTCAGACGCCGACAATTGGTACGGGTGATAAAAGATTGATTTACAAGTGGTGGTTCTTATTTACATTCTGCCTGTTTTAGTTTTAAGTTTCGAAGCGATAAACAGAGTATTTTAAAACAGTTCTTGTAACTGAACTTGTGCTTCATTAGGGGCTTGACTCACACCGCTTTTTATGGCGTCCTCCAAATTATAAAAAAATTAACATAACTGGGACTGAAACAATCGAACCGTTGAAGTGCCTTCGAAATAGTAGCCATCTTACTAACTATTGCATCTTAGCATATTTCTTTGTCTTGAAAAATAAAAATCAGTTTCCAATGAGATATTTTCTAACTGGATGACTTTGAGGTTCTTTGTTTTTCTTAGACATCAGTATGTCACTGTTCAGTGAAATTGAAGATATCTTTGATTTATTTATCCACCTTACTAGATTTCAGCCTCTCTTGCAATAAATTGTAACAATGGCAACTCATCCATCAGTATTTTTTTTGAAGATTCAATTCGTTACCAACAAAGACACCTCTTCAATTCTCACCTTTGAATTTCTTTCACTTTTCTTTTTTTTCACTTTCTTAATCTTTCCATATGGTTTGATTCAAAGTGATAAGGCCGCCGCTATGGCTTAGTTTCTAATGTGTATTGTATGTGTTTCTTGTATTGGCGTACAATAAAGAATATTTAATTCATTCATATTGCATTATCTCATTAATTTTAGGTCGCCGTTTGAGCACACAATAATACAACATTTTCTCTTCTTTCTTTTCTGCATTAAAATTGATTGGAAATGTGAAATCTACGTATCTCCCTTAATAAATTCTATTATTCTATTATTCTACTCTCTTCGAATTTTAACATCTTATTTTCGCAGCATAATTCAACACTTTAACGAATTGATCACTATCAATATTTTTTTAGCAATCTTGAAGTCTCTGTGTACAGATCTCCATATTTTGGCATTTTGATCTCAACAACTTATTTTCGCAGCTTATTTCTATACTTTAACGAATTGATCACTATCAATATTTTTTTCAGCTAACTTGAAATCTCTGTGTACAGATCTCCATATTTTGGGAACATAATATTTAAGTAAGTACTTCTCAGTTTAGATTGCCTAAAGTCCATTATTTACATATAATTTCTTCCCTCTATTCCGAGTTCCAACCTCTTCCAATTAAAGTTTATGCCAAAGCTTCAAGTGTAAGCTTGAGTGCATGATTTAAATAAAACGTCACGTCTTTGCTCACAAGCTCTCTAATCGAGACTGTCCTCTTAACTTAGAGGTACAATATATCATTTGGTCCACCAACAAAGGACTCAAGTCTAGCAAGACATTTACTTAGCTTAATTACATCCTTATTACTATGACCTTAGGGTTAACTATGTCTAATCGAGCGTTGGAGGCACGCAGTGGCTGGCACACGCATACTCGCGATAACATATAATAAAGATTCTTAAAATTTTTGTTTCTCGTCTCATGCCCGTGAATTTGTCCTGGTTTTTTCAAAAGATTTGACGGAATAAAAAGCATGTTCCAAATTTCGTTAAAATCGGTTTAATCGCTGCGCCGTGAAAGCAGACAGACAGACACACTTTCTCGCTTATGATTAGTATTGGTAAGGATGTTCCACAATAGCGAAAGCTCAATAAAGCTATTCAGTGCATCTTAAAAGTGCCCATGAAGTAGAAAACGGCATTTTTCCCCAAATATGTGCTATTATGAGCATACTCGGGACGCTCGATAAAACCAGCTGACCCGTATACTCCGTTTATATGAACTATTCACTATAGTTTTACAGCTGCATCGTTAAAAATTTAGCGGAAAATGCCTTCTCTGAATTAAAAATACTTTTCGTTGACCATAGCTTGGGTGTATCGGTCTACCAATAAAATCCATATTATCCGCAGTCCATTCTAATATTATTGAAGCTAATGTATGTCTGTCCTTCCGCTACGCTGTAACGGCCCATTTCGTCAACTGATTTTGATGAACTTTGGTATAGAGGTAGGTTACATCTCGGGAAAGTACATAAAAAGTAGCCTATCGCTTTCTAGGGTTAGTTGGGCCGTTAAAGCATAGCAGACAGACATTCGGATTTCATAAAATTACTAGGTGAGACTTCGTCCGCGTGGATTATGTTTTTCTAATTCCCGCTTAAACTCTTTAATTTTCTATCTTTGTGCCAAATTTCGGTGAGATCCGTTCAGCCGTTCTGGCGTGATTGAGTAAAATATCCATCCATACATCCATCCAAACTTTCACATCTATATTATATATTATTTTATATTATTATTATTATATTATTATATATATATTATACACATTATATAAAATTAATTGCTGTTCGTATGTCTTGCTAAAACTCAGAAACGGCATAAGGTCCCTGGATGGTTTATATTCACAATTGGACCCGGTATTGGGCGCTGCAATCGGGTATATAGGTTCAAAGCAGGACAACGTCTGCCGAACCCACTAGCTTATAATATGAGTATAGAGCTAGGTATTTAGATTATATTTGTGTGGTTTTGTAAGCTTTAAGAAATAAATTAATATTGAATATATTTTACATATAATTACTTACGCTGTGTTATTATTTTATAGGTCAAATTTTAATTATTATGATTGAAAATTGTAAGTTAAGTTCAACGTGAGGCCCGGACAGGCCATGAAGGGTCTCTGTCGTTTATAAAAACTCGCCACAATACCGCGTCCCTGGGGGCAGTAAAATTAAATTTATATCTTCATAAATGAGACCTTAACTTATTAAGGCTCAAAAGATACGGGAGATATAAAACCGAGGACGCAAGGCGATGAGTTGCTGTTCAAAAATTAACTTAATTTCAAGAGAAAAAGAACCAACGCCACCATCCTAAAGCAACTGAAGATTAACACCAAGCTATCTACCATATGCCTACGGAGAACCTTCGAGTACTTCGGACACACTACCCGCTGAAACCCTGACAACCAGGAGAAACTGCTGCTAAAGGGCAAAGTGGAAGGAAAGAGGCTAAAAGGACGTAGCCCTATACGTTGGGCCGACCAAATAAGCACCACACTCGGCACACCTGTCCACGTTGCTCTGCACCATGCGTGATAAGTTGTGCTACATGGACTCCTGAACGGTGATCGCGGTACCGAATCCTGCGGTTAATACGAACCAATGGGCGGGTGAGTTTAGAGCGTATTACTATTTATATATTTTATTGTATTACAATACAGAGGAATTCCGGTTCCATACCGGCGCAACGGCGGACAGCAGACCAGCGGCAAAATATTACTATTAATAATTTACACTAGTAACTGACTAGTTAGGCTTCCATCAGGCTATGAGAGTAAAGGAACACTATAATATCTCCCGCACAGATGGCTAATCTCTCTGGAGATAGCCCGCTGTGGCTGAAATTCAGTCACAGGAAAATTATTATTCTTACGAATGTTAGCTTAAGCTACTAATTGTTAACCTAGTTTAATTAATTTTCCGGGATAAAAAGTAGCCTATGTGCTAATCCAGACTATAATCTATCTCTATGCCAAATTTCAGCCAGATCCGTTCAGCTGTTAGGGCGTGATTGAGTAACAAACATTCATACATCCAGACATCCATACATCCATCCAAACTTTTGCATTTAATATTATAGTATAGAAGTATAGATTGGCCGCTTTTATCAATAAATTGCATACAACATCCGATCGCGCGCCAAACACTTTATAAAAATGCCGACCTAGATAAAAGCCATTCTTCTATCTAAAACCAATCTTGTCTGTATGTGTACCAACGGAGTGCACTCTATGTTATAACAAAGTTTAACCAACATACAATTCAATATACTGTACTGCAGTATATTGCCCCCGTGCCTCGGGTAGCCGTGGCATAAGTAAGTAAAAACACTTTATTACACACAAACAAATAACAGAACAGAAGTAAAACGAATCGTGACAGAATTTACTACTTGTTACGGTGTAAAGGCGGTCTTATCACTATGAGTGATCTCTTCCAGGCAACCTTTTTTAAGATAGGAAATTGGTTGCATGATGACAGGTCGCTACACACGTGTACATTTCCAAAAGAAAAAATATAATGGGGTAGGCATTCGTTAGTCAAAATACCTATTTACTTGCTGTTTTGATGAAAAATGAGCCCATTTGGGCAGCAGTGCTTTTACGCCTCTATGAACTGCACGCCACTGTCGGGGAACACATTAAGCCATCGGTCCCGGTTATTATCACTAACATGATAATAGTCGTCAAAGCCCGCCTACCCGCTTTGGAGCAGCGTGGTGGGTCTAAACTCTAATTTCCTCTCTCCTATGAGAGTGGAGGCCTGTGCCCAGCGGTGGGAGGTTATTAGGCTGTAGTGGCTGTTGAACAGTGTGTTGGTACACATGATCGAGCAATCTGTAAAGCTCAGACTTACCTATCGGAAATGATTTGTTAGAGAAGACTTACAGTTAAAGTGTTAGAGAAGATTTGTATGGTGTGGTGCTGTGGCGTTGCAAATTGCTGGCTTATTGGGCATTGCATATCGCACATAAATTTGTCTGTTTTGTCGGATTATAGCAAATTAAGCTTCTTCTTCCTTGATTTAAAGTAGCTATAGACATCCGGATTTATTGTGATTACATTCCACAACAGCAGCAACAGCGGCGCGATTCGTTTGCTTAAGAACTGTATGCTTGCTAAACTGTGACAGTCCAGTAACATCAATACATTACCGACTGTTCTGGCCAACTGCCAGATCTTTATCATTGATATGTTAATGACGCTTATAAAGTATTGGTCTTCGGAACCTACTCATTCCGAAACGTGCTCGAGATAATCTTTTATCTGTAAGGCTAGTATGAGGTTTACATCTCACCAACTTTGATATAATTCGAGCATCGAATATTTTAATGTCATATCTAAACGATCTATACTTCTATACTAATATTATAAATGCGAAAGTTTGGATGGATGTATGGATGTATGGATGTGTGGATGGATGTTTGTTATTCAATCACGCTCTAACGGCTGAAAGGATCTGGATGAAATTTGGCACAGAGATAGATTATAGTCTAAAATAACACATAGGTTACTTTCTATCTCGGAAAATTTAAGAGTTCCCGCGGGAACCGAAAAACCTCCAACCACGCGGAAGAAGTCGCGGGCATTTGTTATTCAAAAATAAATTGAAATACCTAGTTTTTAAGTTTTAGTTCCGCCAAGTGGAGACCCTGCGAAACAAACATAGTTGTTACTGAATGAAACTCATTTGGACTTTAAAACAAGAGCCTTAAATTCTTATGTTATTACTAGATGATGCCTTCAACTTATTCCGCGTAATTAAGCTTTTTTATTCCCGCTGGAACTCCTTAATTTTCCAGGGTAAGAAGTAGCCTATGTCCTTCTCCGGGATATTTCATCAAAATCAGTTCAAAAGATGGACCGTGAAAGCACAGCACACAGCCGGATAGATAGATAGGCACACCTTCGCATTTATAATATTAGTATTGATTTTGTGCATCAAGTAGTCGTAACGATGCACGATGACGAGATATACAATCTCATACTCACTCCGTTATTTTAAAAACTAAAAGGCTAGTCTTGATATTAAAGATAGGGGTCTTAAATGACGAGCATCTAAAGTGGTTCATCGAGGTTGACTATATATAACGCTTTATCTTGTCTTTTATTGGAATACTAGCTTTTATCCGCGGCATCGCACACGATAAGTTAATTTTTTTAATTTTTTTTTATCCACTACAAGTTAGCCCTTGACTGCGATCTCACCTGATGGTAAGTGATGATGCAGTCTAAGATGGTAGCGGGCTAACCTGTTAGGAGCAAGGCAGTTATATTAAACCCATACCACTATTTGGTTTCTACACGGCATAGTACCGGAACGCGTAATCGCTTGGCGGCACGTCTTTGCCGGTAGGGTGGTAACTAGCCACGGCCGAAGCCTCCCACCAGGCCAGACCAGGGAAAATTCAGAAATTATAAATTCCCAGATTGACCCTGCCGGGGATCGAACCCGGGACCTCCGCACGTTAAGACAACAGCGCTAATTTTCATATAAACGTACGAGTAGCACTATTTACTCCCTTACATCAGATACATCAGACAGTCAGTCACTCTCAGCCAGTCACCTTTTCAGATTAAACGCATATAATAATTTCACATACCTAACAGGTCACCATACACTTACTCTGCATTCAACTCGCGCGCAAACTATACAGGTTAGCACTTGAAATGAATAACGCCTAGTTTTATGATGAAATCTGCCACAGCGCTCGAAAATATTTCGGTATATCCAAATAATATCCGTATCCAATACCCGGGTTTATCCGCTCTGAGCTCGGTGATCTCTCAATCAAAGGAGATTATACGAACATTCCTATACCGCCGCCACGACAACAATTGCGGTTCCACAGCGAAATAGCGAATGTGATAATCGCTTAGTAGGAACCTACATTGTTTTATTTTATTTTGGTCGCAACTTACAGCTACAGTAAATAAAAAATATTAAAAAACACGACTGCCCTGCCATAATAGGAACTCAAAAGTTAGAAATCTCAATAAATCTAGTAAAATTAGAATCTTATTCACATTTTTATTTAATGATATTTTTTTGTGAATCACTGGATATTGAACTGTAGTGTTATATATTTTTGGAATCTACTCATCATTTTCAAGATGATGATTATAATACAGTTAATCTTATTTTAGTTTTTTTTTTCAAATTTAGTCTTTAATGCGGGACCATGGTCAGCCCATCAATTTTTTTAAAAATTTTACTAGTTATGTCACCCGGAATAAGCTAGGGATTCTAACGATACCTCATTTATCAAAATCGGTTCAGGCGTATAGAAGTCATGGTGAAATATACAAACTCACAAACATACATACATACATACATGAACCCTGAAAACAATATTCTCCTTTTTATATAAAAAGTGGATAGATAATTATAAAGAAGAAGTAGGAGCCAAGTAGTCTAGGCAATAAAGCTAGTCGACCCCAACAATAACTCTTCAGGCGACGGAACTTTACAGTATGATAAAGTATCATGATTTAAACGTATATTATAAATATCCAATAAAAAATCAGAATTGAAGTGAGAATTGAAATCAGATTATGGTGATGGATAGGGGCTTTCAGATGCAAACTAACAATATTCCATATAAATACTCGGTCATTTATTTAAGGAAGCAACAGAACACCTAGATACCTAATGTATATTGAATTCATTCCAAGGCAACAATATAACAACAGCTAGATCCATAACAACTCGCAACCAAGGTATAGATAGGTCTACTTTCTAGAACACTTACTACTCGAGCAGGGCCTTTGAACTTAGAACATTTTTCTGTTGTATGGGGATGTTAGTTCCACAACATGGCGCTTATCTTGTACTGAAAGTATGTATACTTAAAAGTCTGTGATCAGGGTCTGTGATAACGCTGAAATAAGTGTTCGTTCAGAAGCTTATGTTTTAGATAAATTAATGATTTTGCCATTTTATGCCACAAAGCTAATAAAATATAAAACTTTTTTTTTGAGCAGAATATGAGTTATCTTAGATAATTTATAAAGATTTATCTGTTATAAATTTAGTTAAGTGGAATGAGTTAGAAGTTTAATGAAACATTTGTGTTTTAATTTCCAAACGTGGACAGCCGCCATTTTAAAGTTTGAAATTCGACATTGACATTGACGTTTTCTGGCATGCAGGATGCCGGGTGGACAAAATTATTATTTTTTGATAAATTCGTTACAATGTGAAACTATATTAATAGTGTGTGTTAAGTGTGTACGATGTGAAAAACATGAAACTGTGGAATAATTGTTATGCTTTATGTATATTTTTTGTAATTGAGAATATAAGAGAAAATAATCAACATGCGTTTCATTTACTAACATCTGAACATCTTTACAGTTTGTGTTTATCGTATAATAATTTATCTTAATTATTACAAGGTCACATAATTCTATAGTTGCAGAATTAGGTGATCTTGTAATAATTAAGATAAATTATTATAGAAGATACACTTTGTAATATATAGTACTATAGCATTGTGTTATGGTTATATATATACATATTTTAGTTGGACAACTTCCCGATATATGTCGCTGTACATTGAATGTCGAGTAGCAACTCTATACCAGTATATATAATGTACTCTGTGTACTCGAGGCAAATCTGAGTTTCGAATGGTTATGACTCTAAAGTTGTTATAATGTAATATTCTAAAGCAGTATTGTGACGTCACGCGTTAAACACAGCAAGTGCTCGTCTGATTGACGGAAACCACGCGTAACGACTGCTTTGACGCACAACAGGTCCAGCGCCATCTGTAGTCATTGAGCGGCGCTAACACTAATTGTTAAAGCAGGAAGGTACATTACTCTAACATCAAAAACCGTTTCTTAGCGGCCGTCTACACCATAGAAGAAACCTATCTTCCAAATTTCCAGTCTGTATGCTTTATAGTTCCTGAGATATCGTGTTATATCAGAGATTATTACAAGTTTTCACAGACAGAATTGACGATAGAAAGAGCTCCAATTAGCTCGCATGGGTGGAAAAGTAAATAGTAAATGCTACCTATGAAGTAATCCTTATCCATATCCATACTAATTTTTAAATGCGAAAGTGTTTCTGTCTGTCCTTCTGTCAGTCTGCTACTCTTTCACGGCCCACCTGTTCAACCACTTTTGATGAAATTTGGTACAGGGATAGTTTGTATCCCGAGAAAGGACATAGGCTACTTTTTAGCCCGGAAAATTACTGCGGTTGCTGCGGGAATTGAAACTTAATCCTAGCAAAATATAAAGCTTTAAACTAGGATGAATACAAGGAGAAGAACCAGATAATGCTAATATTTGGAATACTTTAGAGATTATTAATTATTTAGAGTTAACCCAGTGGCGTGCACAGGGTTTGAAGGTGGCGTAGGCAATTAGTTGATCCGAATACCTGTTTACTAAATAGAATACCTGTTTACTGTTTTGGTGAAAAATGACCATTGACGTATTTTCATCTGGGCAAGCAGTGCTTTTATGCCTTTATGAACTGCCCGCCACTGATTTAGCTAGTAAACTACGTGAACAGGCTGTGAGAGACGAGGAAATCACTGGCTAGAATCCTACGCGGACGCGGTAATGCGTGTAGAGATCTAACTTGGTATTTTTGTTTGCCAGTTCGTTGAACTATAAAGAAGATCTTAGCAAATAGGAGTTCGGACGAAATCTGGTATGCGCAGATGGTGGGCGGAGAATAGAGTTTTTTCTGCTAGTTATTAGCCTATCTGATCTCACTTTTTTAAACATGATTTTTAGCCTAAGCTACTAAGCCTAGGTTACTTAGCCTCCGCTGTCCGTCCGTCCATACGCCGTCCGCACAATAATAGCTATACAGTTGAAATAATAAAAATAAAATAAAGTTCTAAATCTAAGGGGGTTCCCTATACAATAAACTTGTATTTAAAAAGTACATAGTGTTAAATCTTGTACTATAGTAATTAACCGTTCGCGTACGAGTCCGACTCGCAATTGGCCGGTTTTTTTAACATACCTACCTATTGGTCCGGTTTCCGGCGAGATATCATTCGAGAGCGTTGACCCATTAATTCCATTTTTATCTCTTCCCTTAAATGTTCAGGAGGTAAGTATTTAAAAAATAGGGACTGCCGTTAGAAGTGAAAACGAATTTTATTTTTAATTAAAATTATTAAAATATAAACCTTAACACAAAGGCATTAAAGTTTAAATTCGAATGTAGTATTTTTATATTTAAGGCCTTTTTTCTTCGTTACCACGTGAGCATGTCGGTGTTCAAGAGCATGTCGGTCACGCGAATCTACATTTTTACCCCCTAACAAAAAGTGCTCAACGCGCTTAAAGAAGTTTTCACTTCAAAACTGCAAGTCTTACCTCGAGGCACAAAAACACCTAGCCAGACCTGAAACTGTATTAAAACTCATTTAGTCAGTTAGTACATGCAGTGGCGAAACCTCTATAAATGTTAAAAAGCCTGGCTTGCCCAAAACAAACACCTAAACACACAAACTCAATATTAACTCAGTAATTAATCGATCCGTTTAAATTACGTGTTTAAATTTCGCGCGTTCTACAATCAGTCAGTTCAAATACTGCTTGCCAGTGGGCGCCGAGCGCTTGCGAACGTTTTACGAAAAACCTAGTTGAGTGAGTTTGAGGGGCTGTGGCTTTGATTTCCATACATATTGTCTGTATAATCCGCTATAGATTTTTATAAATAGTATAGCGCTGACTATTGCTGTAATATGCTTGGATTATATACTACGTCTGGTTTAGGAAGTCCCACGCTGCCTCTAGGGGAATCGTGATACGGACTAAACCTTCTTAATTTAGTCGTTTGCTTTTTTGTGACAGTGTTTATTGAAATAATATTATTCGTGAACTAATAGTTAACTTTGTACAAAATGAGTTCAGATTTAATTAATATTGTTCCTTGTGACTATTTAAAGTGTGTGCAAATATTGATTGGCGAGAATAAGGTAAAATATATAACTTTTGAACAGAAAAAATATTTTTGTAAATTCACCAAAATCTACTCCAGACCTGTGTATTCCACAAACTAAAAGTCGAAAAAGGCAATTTTACAGATCCGCGTATAAAACTAAGTGGATTTTTGGTTGTTCTCATACTAATATGCTAATTGTTAGTGTTGCATACGTTTTTATTCGTACAGTAAGTAAAGCACAGTCGTATTCCAAGCTTCTTTTCGTTATAAATTATGATATAAATAATTTAATTTAATTTAAAAATACATCAAGTTTCCCAAAAACATGATTTCCGTTATTTCTTTTTGTAATTTCGGAAAACAACGCATAGGAACTTCCAATTATTGGCATGAAATTTCAAATCATATAATTGACCTGGATCACAATGGTAGTGTACCACTGCTGACTTAATTCTGTCTAGTAGTTAACTTATGCCTTCTGTGTGCTTTGTTGAGCTCGTCAAGACAACATGAGTAAAAGTAAACGGAAGAATACGATGGGCAGCGGCTGGCTTGTCTACGTTTGAACCCTACGGCACGCCACTGAGTACATGTACTTATCTATCAAACCAGATAGGCAAAATTTTTTCGTACATGCACATAATAATATTTTACTACGGGTCGTTGTTTTTTATACACTGCCATGATTGAAGCGTATCCGATAAACCGTGGCGGACATAAAAGTGTTTTTCGCGTGTGCAAACTACAATAACTTTACGCGGTTGTCGAACTGTGGTCTCTATTATTTCACGCTAAAGTCACCCATAAAACCATGAGTTATACCAACTTGTTTGTGTTGCTTCATTGAAAGAAGTCTCGCTCCTTGAATAAATACTGACGAGTTCTCAATAATCTAGACTAAGGTCGCTGTATTATTAGTTTTCTATCAAAAATGTCTATGCGGAAGGATTTTTAGGCTGCTGCATTATCTAGAAGAACCTCATTTATCAATATGCGAATAATCAAAAAGGCCACAACCTTCAAAATTGGGAAATGAGAGAGAGGGAGAGTAATATTACGTAGCTATAAGGGTTGTGCAGAGTACTGCCCTGTAGTCGCAAGCGGGTGTAGCACGCCCACGTTCTCGTGACAACCAGCAGATGACCGTGGTAGACGGCAGGCACGCACGAAGAGAAGATAGAAGTGAGCAGACCGTGGTATCCGTAAGTAGATGGTAGTATCTCTTAGTCCGAAGTGTTGCTCAGGTTAACCCGGTAGGAGGTTGACCCGGTAGGAGGTTGACCCCTTAGATTGTTCCCTGATTTCAGGGAAATACACTGATTTTATTTATAGATGAGTATCACTTTTGTTTTATTGAAAGAAATATAATTTATTCACGCTAGATATGTAGAATTTAATTAATTTAGAATTTTGATTTTAGATGTCGTCTTATGAGTCCGAAAGATATTGCCAAAGTGAAGTTGGTTGATCGTTCAATGACAGTTGTCATCCTCCAAAAAGACTCATTAGTTTCTTTTTACGCCGCTTCCTGTGGCTTTGAGTTCCGGGCTTTTAGAGTCCGTTTTGACAACACGGATTGTACAGTAACTGGTTGCAGTACTGGCTGTAGTACCTACACCTGTGTTAAAGTATTACTACAATTTAGATAAATCACTACAGGGTATAGTGAATATAGGCTTCTTCTAGACAAGCGCGCTCCACCTTAGGCTGCATCACTACTTGCCAGCAGGTCTGATTGCTATCTATGAAAAAAGCAAAACATAGGACATGGCCGGACACAGATTTTATGGTGCGAAAATATTTTCTCTATTGTAATTATCCACGGAGAAAACAGACTAATACGATTGTATGGGGAAATATATCCCTCCCGTATCCCCTTAAGTAAGTATGGACTATACGACCCACTCCGACTTCACATGGATTTGATTATCTTATATAGGAACTAAAGCACGTGACTGTGTAGTATGTTTAATACACTAAATACAATGATAAGACGTGTAAATGATCCGCAAAATAGATTCGAGAAATGATTACGTGTCGGACGTATTAAATAATGGCAATAATTCATATCAGACCGCGATTGTAATGCAAATTGTCCTAAATGGGTCTACTGTGGTCCAAATTGCGAATTAATGGCTTATATTATAGTTTAATTGTAACTATGTTGATTTATTCGGCCTACTATTGATTCTGTATCGTTGGTCTAGTAGTTTGCATGTTCGACTGCGGCCGACGAGGTCCAAGGCTTCAATCCCGGGTCGGGCCATATGGCCATGCGGGATGCGGGAGCGGGACTACTTCATATGAAGCATTGGGTTCTCCGGCCTCGAGGGTTTTTCGGACAAGAAATTCTCAGTACTAGCCCAGAGTTAGGAAGTAGGCGGTGTCTCAACGCCGTGCCTCGGAGAGCGCGTTAAGGTAAAGGTCCTGCGACTGAGCTCTCCGGCCGTGTTGGATTTTCCCTCCCATTGGGCTATGAGAGTGTATACGCACACACTAGTGCACTATAATCCCCCTGACCCCCGCAGGTCACAATTATTAACCGATTTTCAAATTTGTAGCTAAACTAACTAACCCTAGTACCTTTTTTTTTAAAATTTTTCTCAACTCGGTTTTTTTACCGAAATATTCACAATTTAGTAAACAAACACCCCCCGAAAAAACCCGACTATTTTTACATTTTTCAAAATTCTCAAAATTTATTATTATTGATTCATTAATTTGACTTTTATCTTTGTACTGAAACATCGCCAATAGGGACTTTGACAACTCAATCAAATCAGCAACTCTCAAACTTAAAAACGCTCTTCTAGTATGGAAGTTGTATGAAATTCGCAATTGTGACGTCATCAAATTTCGACGCACTTTTCTCTTTAGTCTATATTATAAAATGGTTATCAAACTAAAACTAACCGAAGATATGAATTTTAGGTCTTTTGGAAGACCCTCTATTTAATAATCAGATAGAATTATTTTTTTTGATGTAGGAGGCATCATCCCTATTGGATAAAAATATTTGCACAATGTCGGTTTCTCATTTTTTTCGTGTTTTTTGACGTGATAACGTCTTATAAATCGATGAACACAGGCAGTATATACGAAAAAGTGTCACGTTACGCCTGAGCCTGAGCGTGCAAGTGAGAGCGCGGAGCAAGCGATAGAGAGGCACGATCACGTAACGTCAGAGCTAGCAGTTCGAATAGTTCTGCTACTGGAACGCCATTCACATAAAACTATCGTCCATAAACTGATTTACAGAAAACCGTAATTTTATCTTATATACGAGTATGTCACCGCAAGATTGTAAAAACCGTTAGATTATAATCTAACTCGCGAAATTGCAAACTGTCGAAAGATTACAATTTAACGCATTATTTTTCGGTAGATTGTAATCTGTTATGTATGTCACCCAAAGATTGTGAAAACCGTTAGATTGTAATGTATCTAGCGAAATTGTAAACTGTCGAAAGATTACAATTCATATTATTAATTATAATAATTTAACGCATTATTTTTCGGCAGATTGTAATCTGTTAGGTATATTAACCCGATAGAACCTAAGTGCCTGGCACTACCTGATTATTTCTGTCAAACCTTAACCTAACCTACAAGAAAGAGACAAGAAAACGTAAATACAATGAATATTTCAAAAATTTACACTCAGAAGATTTTTCACACAACACAACTCAGAACAACGGTTCACAGTCTGTCGACAGTTTATAATCATTAAGAAAAAAAGCATTATATTGCAATCTGACGGTTTTTGCAATTTAACGGTGACATATACAAGAATTGCTCGTTTATAGATTTTAGATACATAAACGGGTTTAAGTGTATTGCCGTCCAAAAGTAGACAATTTCACTTATTTTGGGTTACTGCGTTGAGTCATCCGCGGGCAGAGCTGTCAAGGGCTAATTTGTAGGTGAAATAAACCAACTCATCAAAATGACTGCTAAGTTAGCTATGAATACTATACTAATGATTAAAATGAGCTTTCAACAAAATCCACGTCCCACAGACAGCGCTGGTCAGCACGTTAATGCTAATGAGTAATTAAAGTTAGGCGCTCGCTGGCTTGAGACCGCATTTCTTATTCATTATCTTCTGCCTCAGATGCGAAATAAGAGTGTTTATCAACTGTTATATTCGTTTTTGTTTTTGGAGTTTACCTCCTTTAGAATCGATTTGCATATTATATAAGCCTGGGGTATGAAAATTTCTGGGGAGTAAAATCAAACTTTTACGGTTCACAATCTGTCGAAAGTTTACAATCTATCAAGATTAAAAGCGTTAGATTGCAATCTGACAGTTTTTGCAATTTAACGGTGACATATACAAGAATTGCTCGTTTATAGGTTTTAGATACATAACCGGGTTTAAGTGTATTGTCGTCCAAAAGTACATAATTTCACTTATTTTAGGTTACTGCGTTGAGTCATCCGAGAGCAGCGCTGTCAAGGGCTAACTTGTAGTGGAAATAAGTTATTGACTTTATGTTTCCATGGTAGCACTTGTTTCTATGCTAATACTTGTTTAAGTTTCCATGACCATTCCTTTTTCATGTTTGAAATATTATTATACCTTTCATAAAATGTAACTGGACGCTTTCGATACCTACATTAAATATTGTTTTTTTTTTCTAATTTTAATTGAAAGAAGCTTTAGTATCGATACAGACCGCAAAATATATTCAAACTGCTCTGACTGATTTTATTAACAATGATATTACAATCATGCAATAAATGAATGAACTTAAACTTAAAATTACAAATTTTCGCCAAATCCGTCCAGTAGTTTTTGCGTGAAAGAGTTACAAACACACACACACATACTAACTTTCGCCTTTATAATATTAGTGTAATGTGATAATATTATAGTCATAGATTTAAGACCAATCCTAAATCTATGTTAATAGTATAGAAAAAAATTATTTCCAATAAACCGACTTCCAAAGCCACTGTAAAGTAAAAAATAAATTTGATTTCTACACACTATGTTGAAGTCAGGCGAGCCTGATGCGTCAACTTTGCGTATGTTTGTTATACCCGCCCTACTTCAACATAGTGTGTAAAAATCAAAATTTATTTTTTTCACCTCTCAAGGTCCGAAAAAGGTGTCGTAATAGCTTATCGTAAGCGGACTAAAGTTAGCATTTAGGGTCTAGGGATTAAAGTATTTTTTTTAAATAATTGCCGTCCTTATTCAACAACAGCCGCAAAATAATGTACTGCTTTGACGGCTCTGGGTACCAGCCCTTTTGAGCCTTAATGTAAACCTATAAAAAGACTCGCCTATTTAATTATTAATTTCGAGTACTCGACTCGATGTTCTATTTCAAAAATTTAATCATAGGTTTTTTTTAGATAACAATTTATTTTGAAAACGGAGCGGCAAAAGCGACGTTCTGCAATGCTACACTGGCAATCTTTGGTACTCGTCGGATGTATGTATCGATACGTTTGTCAACTAGAAAAAAAAAAATTAAAAAAAAGTTGTCGCGAAAACCAGATTCTTTTCTATTTGTTTCTTTTGACTTGGAATAGTCTAATTGTTGAATTTTGCAGCTATAAATTGTTATATTTAATTTAAGAATGTCGTCAAATGAAAGTGATCTTTCTCAGAATATGGAAATAGAGCAGAAAGGAAAAGAGATAATTGATCCCCACAATCCTAACTTTAGTCCGCCTACGATAAGCTTATCGACACCTTTTTAGAGATGAGAGGTGAAAAAAATAATTTTGATTTCTACACACTATTTTGAAGTTGGGCGGGTATGACAAAGATACGCAAAGTTGACGCATCAGGCTCATATGACTTCAATATAGTGTGTAGAAATCAAAATTATTTTTTACTTTACAGTGGCTTTGGAAGTCGGTTTTTTTGGAAATCATTTTTATTTTCAACTTTTTAGTGTCAGCATTTAAGATTTGGAGTCAGAATTTTTTATGGGACCACCTCGAGAGCTTCCTCTAAGGACTGAGAAAAAAAAATCTAATAAGTTCAGAAACAACGGAGATATGCACCGACATAGATAAAAAAAATACGTGCTGAATTGAGAACCTCTAAATTTTTTGGAAGTCGGTTAAAACTAGGTAGGCTTTCATGTTGAGGCCTGAGCACACTGCAGGCGGAGGCGGGCGCGGGTGGTCGCACAAAAGCGCACTTCACGCGAACGCCCGGCTGGCGCGGTGCCAGAGCGTATCATTTCGGAATTTTCACTTTACCGCGATATATTACCGGGTTCTAGTACATTTTTCTAGTTTCACGGGTCATAAGTACTTTTCTCTGGGGGACTTTCATTTGATTCACTTCAATGCATGCTTGTCCCGGAAAATTAAACAGTTCTCGCGGGAACCAAACCACTTCAATCGACGCGGACGAGGTCACGGGCATCAGCTAGTAAATAGATAATAGATAATAGATAAAAATATTATAAATGCAAAATTTTGGATGGATGTATGGATGTATGGATGTTTGTTGCTCAATCACAGCCCAACGGCTGAACGGATATGGCTGAAATTTGGCACAGAGATAGATTATAGTCTGGAATAGCACATAGGCTTTTTATCCCGAAAAATTAAAGAGTTCCCGCGGGAACCAAAAAACCTCAAACCACTCAGACGAAGTTGCAGGCATTCGCTAGTAAATAGATAATACAGCTCCATACAAACTCATACAAAGAATACTTGCCGCTACATGCCACGCCGCGCCACGCCTCTTTACGACATTTTTTTTTTTTTTTAATTTGGCATCTATTTGACTGGTATTTATGAAAAAGCAAACTCAGCTAATGTTTCTTACCAGGTTAAGAGTAGACCAATTGTAATACAAATGACCTATTAAAAAGTTTAAGGAAATAAAAGGGTTTTCGGACTATAAAAAAAGAAAATTAGGCATTCACTCGTTGTTCTCTCCAACTCGTTAAAGATCTCCAGCCCTGGATTCAGGGAGAGGTGTAAACGGCTATTTTATAATCGCTCCGTATTTCAGCGGCGCTCGGAATTTCATTCGGGAATGTGACAGCCTATAGTTTGCTTTAATCACACTTACGCTTGGATTCTGCGGTAGAAGGGAAGTGAAGTACTTAGTGAGCGCTGTAGTTCTATAGCGGAAGGTCCCCGGTTCGATTCCACCCACCACCTACCACAGCTGGGCACAGGCCTCCACTCCCATAGGAGAGAGAAAATTAGAGGTAAGACCCATCACGCTGCTCCAATGCGGGTTGGCGGGCTTTAACAACTATTAACATGTTAGTGATAATAACTAGGACTGACGGCTACACGTGCTCTCCAAAGTACGGGGGTTAAACACCCCAAACTTCCTAACTCCGGGCTAATACTGAGAATTTCTAGTCAGAAAACCGAATACTCGTTATAACCCGACCCGGGACTCGTACCCTGGATATCGTCGGCCGCACTCGAACATGCTAACCACTAGACCAATGAGGCAGTTCCAAGTTTCGATTCCAGGCAGGGTCAATTTGGAAAGTCATACTTACACATAGCAGTCAGGTACGATGCCTAGTGGAAACCGATTAAAGGTATGGATTTAATATAACTGTCGTACCCCTATCTCAGACTGCATCATCACTTACCATCAGGAAAGATCGCAGTCAAGGGCTCTCTTGTAGTGAAAATCATTGAAATTTAATCATCCCATATTCTCACAACTTAATAAAATTTAATTTCAATTTAAATAAAAAGAGGAAACCTGCATGCCATAGATTCGCAATAATGCTCTCTCGGTATGTGGAGTTTACCAGTCACTCTTGACCAGCATGATGGACTATGGCCTCAAGTCTCCTCAATCTGAGAGTAGACCCGTGGTCAGTAGTGGCGATGGGTTTCTGTGAAAATGTTTAGAACATAGATGCGAGACAAAGCTAGATCCATAATAATATTATAAATGCGAAAGTGTTTCTGGCTATCTGTGCTACGCTTTCACGGCCCATCTTTTCAAACGATTTTGATGAAATTTGGTATAGAGATAGTTTGTACTCAGGGAAAGGACAAAGGCTACCTTTTATCCCGGAAAATTAAAGAGATCCCGCAGGAATCTAAAACCTTAATCCACGCAGACGAAGTCGCGGGCATGATCTAGTAAATAATAAACACAAAAGTAAAATATGTTTTCTGATGTTAAACGATAAAACTCTCTAAGTACGATGTAAAAGGAAAACAACGTGGTATTTGGACAGTAAAATAGCGGAAGCAAGAATTCGTGTAGTTTTACGCAACTTATTTAGGATTCCCGTCTTTAAGTTCGGGTGTAAACGACTATTTTAAAATCACTCGGCCGGTAATTGTGCTCTCTTGGGAATAGGCATGATGACTAATTTTGATAAATGGTCACATTATGTTCGGAAGTATCTACTATTTCGAAAAAAGATCTTATTTTAGCAGAAAAATAAGGTTTGGTACATAAAATTGGCATTTGAAATTTAAATTTTAAAATTCACGCCAAAACGCCTAGCCGGTGTCATGGCGTCGTTTGTGACTTCACTATTGTTTTTAACAATGTACTCTGTGCAGTGTGCAGTAAGCAATAGTATGATTGTCAAAGCTCGAAAACAAACAATTGTGACGTCATTCGCTTCTTGGTGTTTAATCCATTATGGCGGATTGCTGTATTTTATAGTTATATTTTATCAAAATAAATAGCAATCTCACTCGAAATAGAAAAATAAATACGTTCTTTTATAATCGATGAATCCTATTTAATTAGAAAAAATCATAATTTCATTGATTCTTGGTCACTGTCATCATGCCTATTCTATTCAGGCATTTGATGGAGATTTTACTCGTTTAGAAGCATTTTTCTTACAAGTATTAATTATACGACTGCCTGAAAAAAGGATTATATTGTTTTCAGGGTTCATGTATGTATGTATGTATG
Source organism: Erebia palarica (assembly GCA_964035005.1). Lineage (NCBI taxonomy): Eukaryota > Metazoa > Arthropoda > Insecta > Lepidoptera > Nymphalidae > Erebia > Erebia palarica. Next base: position 41,315,444 of record OZ035983.1, read on the forward strand.
TATGTATGTATATATGTATGTATGTATGTATGTATGTATATATGTATGTATGTGAGTTTGTATATTCCACCATAACTTCTATACGCCTGAACCGATTTTGATAAATGAGGTACCGTTAGAATCCCTACCTTATTCCGGGTGACATAGGCTAGTAATTTTTAAAAAAAAATTGATGCGGTGACCATGGTCCCGCATTAAAGAACAAAATTGAAAAAAAAAAACGAAAATAAGATTAACTATATAATCATCATCTAGAAAATGATGAGTAGATTCCAAAAATATATAACACTATACTTCAATATTTAGTGATTCACAAAAAAATATCATTTTATAAAAAATGTGTTTAAGATTCCAAAGGTTATATATTGTGCAAATCGCTTCTTATGGAAGTAAACTCCAAAAATAATATGGCAGGGCAGTCGTATTTTTTTAATTCGTTAAATTAATTTCACTTGTCTGCAAGTCTTATACGTTGACCAACTAACGTCAGGGTGTCAAATTTGGGTGTCGGTGTGCGCGCGCATCGTAAAAATTCACTCTGATAATTTTTCCCTAATACGCCAAACGAAGTATAACTTCAAAAATAGACTATGTGCTATTCCAGACTATAATCTCTATGCCAAATTTCATCAAGATCCGTACAGCCGTTCTGGCGCGGTTGAGTAACAAAACACACACACACACACACACACACACACACACACACACACACACACACACACACACACACACACACACACACACAAATACACACACACACACTTGCTACTTGTCTGTCTTCTACGCTGAAATTTGGTATAGAGGTATGTAACATCCCAGGGAGGAACACAGGCTTTTTATCCTGGAAAATTAAAGAGTTCCCGCGGGAATCAAAAAAGTTCAAGTCTAAAAATAAAAGAACAAAAGTCATATCAGCTAGTAAATCATAAACATAAACATTACTACACACAGAGTTAAACATAGTAGAATATTCTTCAGGAACATTTTACACACATTATATTTTCCTGAAGCTCGTTATGCGACATTTTATCGGATAGCGTCTGAATAGGTCACGTAGACGTACATACGAGATCACGTCCGTGCGAACGCTGGCGTGTTTCCAGATTTGCATTTAGTGTTCTATGCAGAACTTGGAACTTGGAGTCAGGGGTATGGGCATGTAGGTGCTAGTTGGAGAAAGCTTATTAACTGTTTCCGTCCCTTAACCACCTACGTGCGGTCCTGGAGGCCGCTTGTAGATTATTGCTTCTAATTTGGAATCTATTGTATCAATGAAAAATCTTAGTATAAATGATAGTATGATCGCGTTAGTAGAGATCCATTCTTTGATTGACAAAAAGGCATTTCGCTATCTCAGATTCTTATCCTCACAAAAATGCACGCTCCAAAAATGTGGGAGACGGACGTACGGAATTTATCGTATACAATAAGAATGATTGAAAAAGATAATACATCTCAGGGACATCTGCGCTACCTTTTTTTCCACTAAAATATTGTCCGACGTTATTAATTCGCTTGAAATGCGATCTGACAAAACAATTTAGGAGCCTGTGAATTGTTTTAGTGCGAGATTTTACTAAAAACAGTATTGTAGCTGCAAATGTACTCAAATCAAGACTACTATTTAAAAAACTGTGTGTAGAACTATTTTATATATATAATATTTAACCTAGCCCGACTTTATTTTTGTATAATTTTAAAATTATCCATGCTAATTATTTCAAATGCGAAGAAAGTGTGTTCATTTGTTAGTTTGTCACGCTGCAACAAAGCCACACAATGGCGAGATTTTTTTGAAGACGACATGAGGACCTGGAGAAGGAAAATGTGATTTATTGATTTATTTGTTGTGTACAATATGAACATGCATACTGCCATTTCTGATGTACAACATTTAGAATCATTAATATCTACCTATTAACAATATTGGGCTACTTTTTAACCCGGGAAATATAATGAATAGTATTCGAAAAACCTAATTCGACGCGGGCGCAGTCGTGGGCATCATAAAATAACTAAACCAACCAATGCCGGTTTCTTAAGTGTGTAGATATTGTGCCTTCAATCGGTTTCTCCTTTTACTTATTTTTTTGAGCATCATGGAACGTTAAAAATTCAGATATTTTGAAAAACTACAATTGTATCCGTATTGTTCGTAAGAATGTTAGATCGTATTTTAATATTATAAGACCGAGATTTTGTCCAATTATCTCCACATTGGTACACATGGATATAAGGTTCAATGATATATTTCGTTTATAATTATATCTTCAATCCATTAATACAAGGTGGAATAATTATTTTGAAAAAATGTATAGATCGAAATTTATTTTCATTGAAGAAACATAATTTTCATTCGACGACCTCGGTGGCGCAGTGTGTAGCGCTGTTGTCTTAACGTGCGAAGGTCCCGGGTTCGATCCCCGGCAGGGTCAATTTGGGAATTTATAATTTCTGAATTTTCCCAGGTCTGGCCTGGTGGGAGGCTTCGGCTGTGGCTAGTTACCACCCTATCGGCAAAGACGTGCCGCCAAGCGATTTAGCGTTCCGGTACGATGCCGTGTAGAAACCGAATAGGGGTATGGGTTTAATATAGCTGCCATGCCCCTACCAGGTTAGCCCGCTACCATCTTAGACTGCATCATCACTTACCATCAGGTGAGATCGCAGTCAAGGGCTAAGTTGTAGTGGATAAAAAAAAAAGAAACAACGAATATTTTATTAACTCTTTGACTAGAATAAATTACCTCCCCTGTTCATTTTCGGTACGCAATGAGATATATATAAGGTAGTCTGAAAATTGTCGGAGCCTACGGTAGTATATTAAATAGCATTTGTATAGATTACAGAAGAAATGACTGGAAAGAATCCCAATTCTGATTATTATTGTAATATTTTCATTCTTGAGAAATAATGTTACAGTTATTAAATTTTTAACGAGGTCATATTTTCATAACTTTGCTTGTCTCAAGAAAAGACAAAAATAACCGTTTATTCTAACATTTGACGAAGCAATTGGAATGTTCATGAATTTATGTATTGGTTCCTAATGCGGAAGGATGTGGGAATTCACCGCATCATTATTATCCCAAGAAAACTCCTACCATTATGTGTAATGAAAAGGGGTCACGACCGTCTGTATTGAGGAATATGACGCGAAGAGATCTATCTAATAATATATAAATTGATAAACTTATAGCAGTAAAGGAAATCGCTAAAAGTCCGCATCAATCACTTTTACGTTACAAATCAGACAACACTAACGCGAAAAGACAAAAAGTCGTTACCTATATCTTTCCTGTCATTACAGAGAGTAATTATTAAAATTTATGAAATTGACATATTACCTTAGATAAACAGTACAACACGTTAGTGACCACAACCCAAAAGGAATATACCGAGACCATAGATCGAGACAATGTTCTAAGGTCGCGGAGGGTCGCATCCAGTCTCATAATTGCATGGCATGGAGGTAGGAAATTATTACCTTCTTTGCATGTCTCGTCTGTGTCAGAGCGTCGTTTATGTAAAGGTTTATGTGGTTTGATTAAAGGTTTGATTAGGAATAGGCATAGGATAGATAATAGATTTTTTAACTTTTCAGATGGTAGCAAATGCTTCGGCAAATGTGGCAACTAAAAAGGATAGATGTAGAAAAACTCTTTCAACATATTATATTAATATCATTTCAACAAAATATGCGATGATGCTATAATGTTAATTTTATTATTAAAAAGTCGATCATTCCTTGAGTCATTAATTGTTAACTTTGAAACGTAATATTTATTACGTTAAATAAGCAAGCAAGTTTGGAAACTGCTAAACATTTTCAGACCGCGACGGTAGGCAGTAAAACGTATAATAAGGATAAAGTAGCAAGACTTCTAAAGAATGTCTCAATACTAGTGAGGTATCCGAGTAATCAAACAAAGCAGTCGTTGCAGCAGATTTCATTTAGTTCTCCTGACTCTCTTTTATTTATTTTCCTCCTGCAATCCGAGATTTGCTCGAAACCGTACAAGCTATGGCGTTATTTCGTGATGGGTAAAGGTGGAGACATGGCATTAGCAGCAGCGGATATTTATCTATATATTATAAAAATAATCTTTTCTTATATATTAAAAAGTTCTTGCTGGCAACGGTCCCCGTCATTCACTTTTAAATATAAAAAAGGTCCCCGTCATTCACTTTTAAATATAAAAGTGAATGACGGGGACCGTTGCCAGCAAGAATAAATGGAGCTTGTATAATAGGCGACAGTATACAATATTTTCGTTCCCCTCCCATGCAGAAGTTTTACGTGGACTTTTTTTTTCTTACGGTCGGTGTATTTTCGTCTTAAATTTCGTATATTGAGAATATCGTAATGTAATACATAATAATATTTCCTGCTTTTAACACTGCAGTATTGTGGAACAAAAAATAGCTATCAACATAGCAATCGAGTGAAATACCGGTGCAACAAGATTAGTATGGCCGCTACGGTTTGTAGTAATGTAACCGTAGCATTTGAGTATCATTATCATGTCATTTGCGTTTTTTTTTTTTAATTTTAATTAATCCTTTATTTATTTCGCTTCCTCTTGCACTATACTAGCACCCGAAAAGTCTGACTTTATTTCAGCGCTTATCTTAATTACTTAATAGCTCACTCGGGTTTTATAGAAAATTTACATATTTAAAATAAATAGGTCGATGTAACGTTTGTTTATGTTTACATTCAACTTTAATTAAGAGTTTTTATTTCTTTATTCAGGCCCCCTAAACTGATTAAAAAAATCTTTTATTTAAGAAAAGGCAGAAAACAATCCCCAACATAAAAGAAACGTATTATGCGAAGTAAAGAAAAAAGGGGAATTCAATATAAAAAAGAAAGTGTCACAATCCAAAACATCTGCTGATTTCAATATCACTCAAAATAAAATTCCGGTTTTATAAAAGAACTGAATAATTTATAAGGAAATATCTTTCACTTAACAACAAAAAAAATGCTTCAATACAAAAGAAATGGTACGGCACGCAAAAAGAATAACAAACCGACGCTTAGAGTAGATTTATTTGCTAAAATCGCAAACGAAACGGGAGGAAACAGGAATCTATTCTATAAAGTGTTTCGTATAAACAATTTAGAGACGTAGTGGTGGAGATATCTCGAGATGTTTATTTTATACCGGCGCTTTTTGTCACTGTATTGGCAGCATCTGGAACTGTTCTGTATATTCGACAGTCTAAAAGGGCCCATATTTTTTAGGTTAACCAGGAAAATTTAATTATCCTGCTTAAACTGTTTCTGATCTTTCTTTTTTTGTGACTTTTCTTATGTATAACTTCTACTCTAGTTGAGAGGACATAGCTCAGGTACATCGATTTTATCGAATGGACGGAACGTGTCGTAACTTTTGTTGTATTTAATATGGCTACCAAAGAGAATACCTATTTTGAGGCCGCTATTTCACATCGCAGATGTTTTTAAGTACCTACATCAAGTAGTAAGGTGGCTTAAGTTAAACTTTTTTTACTTAGGTACCTACTACGTATGTGACGTTACGTTAAAAAAGACAATAGCCTACTATTTTATTAGTTGGAATCCCGCGTGCGGATTAAGATAATTATATTTTTTAATGAAAACATACTACATCGATACTGTGAGATAAACAAAACATTTAAAACACGTACAAAACCATTACAATTTACAAGAAAATACCAAACAGTGTAGTCATATTTAAATGCAAAAAGAAAAACCGAAATTGCCTCTGAATAACATCGGACCTTTTTTCGAAAAATCGCCATCAATTTCATTGAAAAAAAAAACCGTAACAAAAGGTTAATTTCATAACTACCCTCGCAGGTAACGTGACCCGAAACGAAAACATAAACACGGCGGCGGAAACACAGGTAATAAATAACATTCAAATGTAATACGCGAAAGCGTTTCCATGTAAAATTAAAACAGGTGAAAATATATCAAAAAAACCGCGCGCTGTCGTGTTGTTAACAAAAATGCGCAAATAATAATGATCGAACGTGGTACAGCAAGGATCGCGTGTAACACGTCTCGTAGGGTTGTCACATTTATTATCTTTTTATAAAGTTAAACTACAAGCGAAATTATATTAGCCATTCAAGGTTAGACCGCTACCATAAAACCTTTGTAAATATCAATTACAAAGTGCTTTTTTTTTAATGAAAAGAGCAACTGCTGGGTTTCTTGCCAGCTTTTTCAATAGAATCACCTTTCTGAACCGGTGGTAGAGTCTTGTCTTATCATAAGTCGGTCGGTTACCTTGTGGTAAAAACATAATAAAATTATCTAAATAAAATGGAAGCGGTGGTGTGATAGTCAAGTGTCTACCCTCCCATTAATAGCAACAATAGTCATACCTATTTAGAATTAGGAATGAAGAAAAACAGACCACCTGCAGATTAGACCGCGAGATGGAGTATGTCCTTAACCTTTCTCAGTCTAATAGAAGACATAAATGCTCAGTAAGTGCTATTGATTGAATATCTCCATCAATCACCGGCACTTCACCGAGTCAATCGAAATAGTAATAGTCATGCTAATGAATACCTAATAAGAAATAAAGTACAAATAAAATTAAGTTCTAAACTAGTAAATGTGAATGATTTAGATTTATTTGGCAACCCTATACTTAACCACGCCCGGATGTTCGCTCAGTATGTAGTTGGTCGTAAATGTAGGCTTTCGTGAAACCTTGAAAAGGCCAGTTAATAAGCGAATTGAAAGCTGTAACGTTTTTAGTGGTCTCATTTTATCGTTTTCAAATCGTTTCACGATTTTACGTTTCCGTCGAAATCTTGTGGTTCAATTGAGTGCAGATTTTAGGATGGGCGTTTTTTTTCTATGATGAATAGCGCTTGTTTAACGTAAATACATGAAACATTTTCTGTACGGCTGGAAAAAAGTTCTCGCTTTTCACTTAAATATGTAGCGCGCACACTAGGCGACACCGAACAAAACGTCGTTCCCGAGATGCGAACGTTTTATCCTGTCCCGTAGGTATGGCAATTTGAATCAGTAGTAGATTGAAGATTTTCATTGTTTACCTATTACGGTTCATGAGATACAGCCCGCTGACAGACAGGCAGACGGACAGACGTGTAGACAGATAGCGGAGGCTTAGTATAGGGTCCCGTAGGCACTCTTTAGGTAAGGAGCACAAATAAAAACAAAAGTTCCAAATCTTGATAAGTAATCCCTGAACTAACACCGGGTCACGCGAGATAGCGTGCCGCCGGCCACCTGTGTTACCAGATCCATGCCCTACGTGGACTGTTCACACCTGATATTATAAGGAGATTTATACTATAAACTTGTTTTATAGATATTAGTGCTAAATTTAAGCATAGCACGAAAAAATAAGTCATAAGTCAACATAATATAATTCCGTTCAAAAGCGTTGCATTTGTACCACTGTTTATTTTTCTTGTTTGAATCTACTTGTCTTTTTTATTATTAAAACTAGATGACGCTCGTGACTTCGTCCGCGTGGATTAAGGTTTAATGCTTATATCCCTCCTCGGGATGTAACCTACCCCTATACCAAATTTCATCCAAATCGGTTGAAAAGAAGGGCCGTTAAAATAGCAGACAAACAGTCACACTTTTTCACTTCAGACCATGAAGAACCACACAAATCCACTACGCTCGTTTCACTCCACACTCTAAGTAAATAACTAATAAACGCGCAGTTAAACGTAAGAAACCAGCAAAAAAGTTCCAAAAAGTGAGCAAATCGTGATGAATTTCCAAGCTAATATAGCATGTCGTCAGCCACAGGTGTAACCAGACTCCCACGCAAACTTTTCGCACCCATACAGGTGGACGAGACCCCAAGATTAATAGTCGCAACATGCCCTGCGTACGACCCGAAATTTTTCTATTCATTATCATCGGGTGCCATATTCAAATTGAAGTTTCGCCGTCTTGAGCAATCGATGACGAGTCCACTCCGTTACGTCATCTATCCACTTCCTCCTCTGTCTTCCAGGTGCTCTTTTCCCGGGAACCTTGCCTTCCAGGAACAACCTTGAGAATGTGTACTGGGATCCTCTTTAAAGGTGCCCGAAAAATGCCACCTTTCTCTGCACGACGACTGTCATTAGAGCTCGGTTACAATGCACTCGTTTAAGTACCTCAGCATTTGAGACGAACTGGTTCCATGATATCTTCAGCATCCTTCTCAGTGCACACATCTCAAATGCTTGTAACCGTCGGCAGCTTGCTTACTCATGCAAAAAAAGCAAGCGATAAAGCAAGGTCGTGGTATGGCCACGACAAACCACGCAAATCCTCAACCAAAAAACCCTCATATTGCCCCAAACACCAAACTCAGCATCCTAAGTAAATAAATGACTACTATACTACATACTATACTACTACTATATCAGTTATTAAATTTGCGTCATTTTGTCCAAAAGCATGCGTTAGCGTCTGATTCGCTGATCAGCTGAGTTTTATACATCCCCTTCCTGCACAAAAGAGTCGTCCTGGCGCCAGTGTGCCCCAGTCATCGATATATATTATGTAGGTACTAGATGGGCCCTTTCATAGAAAAACGTCGACGTGGGCGGCCGACTTGTAGGGCGTGCCCCTCACCTGTATAAGCCTGTCTTTGTCCCCGCTATAGCGCTGTCCCGCTTTTCGCGTTAGTAAAATAAATTTACATTCTTTGTTTGACAGGGCCTATGTAAATTGAGGTCATTGGCCCCAGTCGATTGTAGAGGGGTTAAACGTTAGAATCCAGCAAAAATCAGGCTAAAAAAACAAAAGTTCCAAAAGTTTGTAAACCGCGATGATAATCCCCGAGCTTACACCCACGCGAGATTGCGTACCGTTGGCTACGGGTGTAACTACACACCCACACAAACTTTTCGTACCTGATATATCGTGATTTTCATTGTAACATTGTTTTTTGTATTGTTTTAAAGCCTCTTTTAGATTATCGTGGGACAAAAAATTTATAGCTAGTTTGTCGGTCGTTATAGAAAGTTAGAGGTGCGTGTACGGGGATTGAACCCGCGACCCCGTAGTAGGTCGGGTGTCTTTACTACTAGGCTATCACCACAAAATAGGTAATAGTACTATAGTATATTTACTACAAAAAACGGAAAGACCTGGGAACCCACTGCATTAATATCCTAAGAAAATCACATACGTTAGTAGGTAATAGTGGTAATAGAACAGTATCAGAAAACGGGGGAAGTATCATTATTCTCCAAACAAGCGAGTCACGCGAGCTATCGTGATATACACAATTAGTCAAGGAGTGATATACTTACATAATAAAAACCGACAGTATTATTCTGATTACTTCATTCTACCAAAGTTCAGATGTTTGTGTGTTTGTAAATTTGTATTTTTGTTACTCCTTCACGCTGCAATGACTGAACCGATTTGGTTGAAGAAAGAACACAGAATTAATACAGAGGCTACATAAAGAGATCCCGAGGAAATATAAAAACCAACGAAGTCAGAAAACGACGAATTCGCAGGCATCATCTAGTCTTGCAGATATAACATCTTGCCAGATATTATTTTCTATGATTCCTACTACCTACTTGAACTTATCATCAAAACAAACGTCACGCGTCATCATAATATTACATGATTCATAATAAATATATACTTAGAAAAACAGGTTAGAAATCATACCGAATTATGCCTAATTGATGCGGCCTACATCATTAGCTTAATGTGGCTACCGGCAGCGATTTTAGGAGTAAAATATTATCTCTCAATGTGCTCAAATCACTATGAACTCTACCTCCCTGTGATAAAGCTGAAATTTAATCGCTCATTACATTCAGCCCACTCGTTATCATACAGATAGTCAAAACTAGGGGAGGATTTCATCGATCGGCAATATCTAAATTACATTGCTACTTACCTACTAGGTGAAGATAAGTATATAAGTATATAAGTGAAGATAATAAATAAGATTTACTATATAGTCATCATCTAGAAAATTATGAGTAGATTCCAAAAATATATAACACTATAGTTCAATATCCAGTGATTCACAAATATATTTAATTTATTGTTTTTAACTTTTTAGTTCGTTTTTTGGCAGGGCAGTCGTGTTTTTTAATTTATTTATTTATGAGGATCTCTTTTTTCAAGGTTGCTTTTGCAATGAAGAGTTGCTTTTACTTATTGCAGAGACCGAGACCGTTATTTTTGTACTTCTTATTGTGGCTTTGGCACGGAGTGCTACTCCTACCAGATCTACTATAAACTACAACAATGCACTGTAGGACCAGTTTAGAAAATAAATGATAAATGAATAATTGTTTATTTTATTGATACGTCAAGTCTCTACCACCGGTTGGGAAAGCTGATTCTACTGAGAAGAGCCAGCAAAAATTTCAGCAGTTGCTCTTTTCTTAAAAAAAAAAAGGTTACAATATGTAAACAATACAACACATACGTGTACATTATGTTACAAGTATTACACTGACTTGTAGGTCACTGGATCCGAGGCCGGTTGCTTCCATGCAACTTTGTTATTCAGAAAGTTGCAAAGGACATTGTTCCGTCCCCATACAAAGTTTGCCTAAGAACCAACCGTCATAAAACATTGATTACTGGGTTCAAATTAATACCTTTTTATACTTGAGAGCAGATTAAAACTACGGACACTTGCTAAAAAATTACTTATTACCAAAAATATTTTCTATTTTGAGGTTATTTCAGCTTTCACGATCAAACTGCTTGAACAAATAAATATCATCTTTATCCATTTGTAATAGAGCTGTAAACAGTATGCAGATAAGACAAGATTCGCCGTAGTTCATCAAAAACATTACAGATGGTGTTAAAAATATTAAATTATTGTACTTGCAATAGATGGCGTTGCGAGATTCAGAATACTAGTGCACTTAGCACTTTAAGCAGCTTTTAGCTTGTTTCTTACGATACGGATCTAGTGCTCAATCCGCGGTATATATTATTTTAACTGTAAGTTGTTGATCTGTGGTTAATAAACCAGAGACGGAAACATATAGTAATCAATTTAATACCTATTTATTTATTTTTAAATTAATTTGGAGTGCCCGTTAAATTCTAATATTTGGAATAAAGGCTATAAAATAAGCTAAGAATTACTGTATATTTCAAACGTATGTTGATTTTTAAGCGAATTTGGTCAATGTCCTTTGTCAATAAAGAAAGTTAAGGTGCCTAATTCTGGTGTACACCATCTCGAAACTTAAATGATAACTAAATATATTGTTAAGTATAAATGATATATATATAAAATAGGAAAGAGCGTACCTCCTTAGGCCAGTACTCTTACTACTGGGCACAGGCCTCCACTCTCATAGGAGAGACGGAATTAGAGGTGAGACCCACCACGCTGCTCCAATTATTAATATTACATTATTTCCATTATTATATCCAGATAACGGTCGTTAAAGCGCGCCACGTTGCTTTGACGACTATTATCATGTTAGTGATAATATCCGGGACCGTGGCTTAACGTGGTCTCCGAGGCACGGGGGTGAAACACCGCTAACTTCCTGACTCCGAGCTCGTAATGAGAATTTCTAGTCAGAAAACCCCAATACTTAAATATGGCCCAACCCGGGACTCGAACCCGGGACCTCGTCGGCCGCAGTCGAACATGCTAACCACTAGACCAACGAGGCAGTTAAGCAGGCCAGGATTACACCTGTAAGTTTTTAAGTAAGTAGCCTACCTACGTAACTAATATTTGCATACAATACGCGACTTGTAAGACTGTTAACATTACGTAAGTAACTCACATGTAAGACTTACGTGAGTAAATAATAAGTATAGTCCTGGCCTTAGACTATGGTACAGCTATCAGTGTTAGTTAGAGAAGCGTCGCTTCTGCCAGTAATTAGGCTAATTGAACACAGTAATTATGATTTCAGCTCGGCGGATTGAAATGGGGCTGGAATGTTTTTGTTCATTAAGCTCCGTCGAGGACGAAAATTAAGTAGAGCTTGTCTTCTTTCTTTTTTTTTGCATTTCTTGTTTCGTGTCATAAAAAAGTTACTTCATAAAAGGTAATAATTATAATTATATTTTACTAGATGACGCATAAGATTTCATATTCTGTTCTTAAATTATAGTATCCATGCAAAAAATCTCATAGATTTTTATACTTGCAAACGAATGGATATTTTCATCCTGCTTACCTTTACAACGAATAAATCAATACCTCTGAGTAGTTTCCACGTGGCAACATTCCAAATTCGAGCTGCTAGGATATGAAATGCCCTTCCGGCTTCCGATTATCCGTCCTCTTTATTGTACCTTCAAACCAAGAGTAAATAGGTATCTCCCCACAAAAATTTAGAGATAGTCATTTAGCCATTTAATATTTCACTCCTTAAGGTGTATTTATTTATTTAGATATCCTTATTGCACACACAAAATATACAGTTTAAAAGCAGAAATAACTAGTAAAACTAGATAGAAATGTGCAAAGGCGGTCTTATTGCTAAAGCAATCTCTTACAGACAACCTTTGGTGAAGGGATAAATAAACCAGAGCGCGGGATGGTGCTGTATTTTAAAAATAAATAGATAAGAAATGCATACACAATAAAGTATCTACATAAATTTTAGACCAATAAATAGATACAAATATGTATAACTACATATATAATATAAATATACATATATATTTAATATATACTCAATAACAGAATAAATTAAACACTAATAATAACAAAGAGATAAATAATGATTATACAAACGACTTTTGAAAATTGAGAGCGATTTGGAATTGCGGATTTCAGAAGGCAGACTATTCCACAGTATTACAGCCTTGCACGTAAAGAAGTTGTCATAGTACCGCGTGTGATGGGTGGGAATGTGCAAGCGGTTGTCCTTGCACGACCGCAGGTGTTGGCGCTCAATGTTCGAGCTCAGTGTACTTCCTACTCAAAACGGAACAATCCACCAGATATCCTAGCGCAAGCATTGTTGTAATCCCTTCTTAACATACGTCCCGTTATCACGGGGTAATAACGTCACGCGTCACACACTCGCAGCCTGCGCGGCACACGCAAACAACGGGCTAATACAAGAAATGTAATTTGTTTAATACTATACTACATTATACTTGACACTTTGGTATAGTGACTCTCATGATACACTGTGTTTATTGAGAACGAAAACACTTTGAACAAACACGGAAATGAAAGGCGTAACGTCCACGTGAAATATTCGCGTCCCCATTTTGTTTTTTTTTTCATCCACTACAAGTTAGCCCTTTACTGCGATCTCATGTGAAAAAAAGTAATTTATGTGAAAAACGTTTCTTCCTGTCACGATAGCCTGTGCAGCTGCGTGTATAGGTTCATATGCAGGTTTTGTCCGTCAGGCAATTATTTTTTGTCCTTAGTATGTTTCATACTTGCTGTATGTAACCATACTAATCCATACTAATGTTATAAATGCGAAATTATGCCTATCTGTCAAAATCGTTGGCGCCATTTACATATTTGTATGACATATTTCCTCTTTTTACGTAACCTTGTGAGAATTGGTAGTCAGTACTAGTGCGTGCTCATTACCGCCAAATCGAACCAAACCCTACCAATATCCCGACCCAATTTTAATTTACAAATCACACCTGCCTATACTTAAAAGCTGAACAATTAAATAATAATAAAAAACCGTTTATTCTCATACCTTATAAGTTATAACTTGATTTCAATCGCTTTAACATTGGTGATAATTAAATAACAACGTAAGTTAAAAAAAGTGAGAGATTACAATTTAATAATATGTCAGTATTATAATTATACTAGATAATATGGGCCTCTTTTCCAACCTCTTGGGGGACCTAATACAAAATTGTGATGAATAAATTTGGAACAGCAAACCAAATGTTTATTAAGCAAAAATCCTATGAAGGATAACGAAAAACAAAAATAAGCCAAAAGAATTGGGATGATAGCGTAACCTCGATTGTTGTTGCGTGCGCCCTGAAATAGATCCGATAAAGTCTAAGACACCGAGGAGTAAATTAGGAAGGTACTAACCCAACTAAGCTATTACTAACTACTAATACTAAGGTACTTATCTAGAACAGAATTGCACGGCAAAAAATCAGAGCCTACCATCGTAACAAGATGAACGAAACGTAAGTAATAAAAAAAAAGTTTCGCTTATATTCGCTTAGTTTATGAAGTGTCAAAGACGTCAAGTGTGGTGCGGGACGCGGGGAGTGTGCGGCATCGCAAGCCCGCCGCGCGTAAAAACTTTAGTCGCTGCATAGCAAGTAGCCTCAATCCATACATCACAATATTGTAATTCCAAATTCAAAATTAAAACGAAATATTTACAGTCCTCTCGCATATCATTTCACAACATAAGTTTATGGTCTTCGAACCGCATCAGTGGAAACCAGTATCAGCAGCAAAATCATCAATCATCAGCAATCAGCATCAACAATAACCACAGGATTGAGCAGCAGTAGACAAGTGAGGACGTTCCAATATTTTTTTCACATTCCCTAATAATCCCTTATAATCTCAGAAATTCCCTATAGCAAAGTTTTCCCGTATTTTTTCCAAATTTCTCAAAGTTATAAAACATTATAGTTACCTAAAGTTTTAACTACGCTAGATCCGTGCATCGCAGTGCACTCATAGATCGCAGCGATAAGAATCTTTTGTATTCGCACCGGGCGAGCGACGTTGTTTTTCTGTATGAAGTTTTACGCGTTCTAACGTTCTTATCGTCATACATATAAGGTTAATTTTGAATAGTGATTTTTTGTAAAAATTTTGAACGTTTTAGTTAATTATTTGTTACGAAATTTAAGTCATTCGTCTCCCATAAGTCCCTAAAATGAGTGAAAGCCTAAAGGATCTTATAAAGAAGCGAGGTTCCGTTAAGGGTCGACTCACACTGTTTATAAATTACGTAAATTCCTTAGAAGATCTAGAACAAGTGCAGTGTACCGAATTAGAACTGCGCATAAAAAAAGCAGAACAACTTTTGACTCAATTTGATCTTATTCAAAGTAACATCGAATACTTAGCAGACACCGATGATGACTTATCGGTCTTCACTGAAAGACAAGAAATCGAAGATCAGTTTTATTCTTACATATCTAAAGCGAAGCAAATTTATAAATCTAGTCTGCGTAAAATCATTAATCGGGAAGATGATAATGACGACATTCACTCATGTATTTCAGGAAGTTCGCAGTTATCGGGTGAGATGAAACAGACAAAGACCAGCGTGAGACTACCGACCATACAAATCCCTAAATTCTGCGGCCGGTACGAGGATTGGCTTGAATTTCGAGACACGTTTATTTCTCTAATACATAAAAACAAAACCATCAGTGAGATTCAAAAGTTTCACTATCTACGAGCCTCCTTGGAGGGCGGCGCTGCTCAGGTAATACGATCAATTAGTTTTTCGTCTGCTAACTACACCATAGCCT
This sequence comes from Erebia palarica, assembly GCA_964035005.1. NCBI lineage: Eukaryota > Metazoa > Arthropoda > Insecta > Lepidoptera > Nymphalidae > Erebia > Erebia palarica. Next base: position 41,330,901 of record OZ035983.1, read on the forward strand.
GGGATTTGTTGTGCGATCGCTATAACAATGATAAATTATTAATTTACAATCATGTTCAATCATTATTTAAAGTCGAACTGATAAAACGCGAATCATCCGTGAGTATACGTACTATTATTGATACATTTTCTAAGAATTTAAGATCTCTAGACTCTCTAGGGGAACCCACATCTAAGTGGGACACATTGATAATTTATTTAATTAATTCTAAATTAGATTCTAAAACCTCTAGAGACTGGGAGGAGCATAAAACTACATTGAACAAGGTAATGTTAACAGATTTAATTACTTTTCTAAAAAACAAAGCCGATTTATTAGAAACAATACAGTCAAATAGCTATAATGGTACGGATAATCACAAAATTAAAACTCATCATTTGAAGGGATTATTAAACATAAACACAAACACAACATATACACCAAAGTGTCCTCTATGCAAGAAACAACATAAGATTTTTTATTGTGAAATCTTTTTAAACAAATCAATCAGTGAAAGAGCTGAGACAGCACGTAATCTCAAGCTCTGCACGAACTGCTTAAGAGGGGGGCACAGGGTAGCTCAGTGCAGGTCTTACCCTTGTCCCAGGTGTCTCACCATCAAACACAATAAACTCCTTTGTGACTCAACCAATGAAACGCAAGGGTCATCAAGTACTCAAGCTCGAAACGTCGAGCCGCCAGTCGACAAAGCCACTACGCTCTCAGTCCAAATGACAGAGCCAGTACTGCTTTCGACTGCAGTGGTTTATATTCAAGGTAGCGATAATCAACGTCACCAGGCAAGAGCTGTTCTAGATTCCGGTAGCCAAGCATCTTTCGTAACTGACAGACTGTTGAACAAACTAGGGTTGGCATGCTACAATACAGAGACGTCAATCACGGGCATAAATTGTACTACAGTAACAAAAGCAACCAAACGTTGCGACACAATCATAAGTTCAAAGGTAAACAACTCATTCAAACTCAAAGTATCCTTGTATGTTTTACCTGACATTACCAATCATGGTAACAACAAAGCATTAATCAACAATTTACATATTAATTCAGAAATTTCACTTGCTGATCCAGAGTATTATAATCCCACCAATGTGGATTTACTCTTAGGTGCAGACGTTTTTTGGGACTTAATTCTGACTGATCAAATTCGTCTAGGCAAAAACTGTCCTATATTACAACAAACTCAATAAGGGTACATCATTTCCGGCCCCACAAGTGGTCTGAAACAAAACAAAATTAATAAAGAATTAATTTCATGTAATTTTTTACTGAGTGAGTGTTCAGAAATTCAAGATCAATTAACAAAATTTTGGTCACTTGAGGAGACACCTTACGAATCAAAGCCTGCTTATTCATTAGAGGAAAGTTCATGTGAAAAACATTTTATAGAAAATGTCAAAAGAATGCCAGACGGTAGATTCTCAGTCGCTATTCCTCTTAAACAGCCGGAAAGCCTTTTAGGTGGCTCATACAATAGAGCGTTACAGTGTTTTCTATCGCTTGAGCGTAGGTTACAGAAGCAGCCTAAATTGAAACAAATGTACACAGAATTCATGAATACATGCAACTGGGTCATATGTCATTAGTTCCAAAGGATTCAAACACAAACACAAAACATACAAATTACTTACCACACCATGGTGTTCTACGCGAGCAGAGCTCCACGACGAAACTAAGAACAGTTTTCAACGCTAGTGCTGCCACCACCACTGGTATCTCTTTCAATAATCTGCAAATGGTTGGTCCCACTATACAAAGTGATCTATTTTCCATTTTAATTCGATTTCGACACTTTACTTACGTCTTGACGGCAGACATCGAAAAGATGTATCGTCAAGTGTTGGTACACGTAAGTCAAAGACACCTGCAACAAATATTATGGAGGGACGACCCTAACAATGAATTACAGTCATATCAACTTAACACCGTTACTTACGGAACTGCCTCAGCGCCATTTCTTGCCGTTAGATGTTTGAAGCAACTTGCAATTGAGTGTGAAGATAGTTTTATATCTGAAATAATAAGTAATGATTTTTACGTGGATGACTTAGTTACAGGTAGTCAGTCAGTTGATAGTTTACTCAAAATAAAAGACGATGTCTACAAGATTTTATCACAAGGTTGCTTTAATCTACGCAAATTTAAATCCAATGTTCAAAATATTGAAACTCTAAATTCTGAAAAATGTACTCTTCTTAATTTAGGCAAGGAGAACTCTAGTACATTAGGTCTCGGTTGGACACCATCTACAGATACGTTGTGCTTTTCTAATGAGCCTCCCTCTGAGCGCCAGCCAACCAAGCGGTCAGTTTTGTCCACAATTGGACCAATCTTTGATCCGCTTGGGCTCCTCACGGTGTTCATCATCCAGGCTAAAATAATTCTCCAGAAACTTTGGTTAGAGAAAGTTTCATGGGACGAACCATTACCCATGGACATAGCACATAAATGGAACAAATTCACATCAGATTTACAGTTTATAAAAAATTTAGACTTACCTCGTTGCAGTACTTGTCCTAATCCAGACATTATCGAAATTCATACATTCTGTGATGCGTCTCAGGATGCTTACGGAGCATGCGTGTATTTGAGAAGTATTTCTGAAAGCAATCAAACAGAAACAAGATTACTGTGTGCAAAAAGTAAGGTTGCGCCATTAAAGCCAGTTACAATACCTCGTTTAGAACTTTGTGGCGCAGTTGTAGCAGCACGTTTAACCCAAAAGGTGTGCAAGGCATTCAGGCTACCTGTACAAAGATGCGTCCTCTGGAGCGATTCTTCAGTCGTGTTAGGATGGCTAAAAACCACACCATCAAAATTAAAGGTTTTCGTTAAGAATCGTGTTGCCGAAATACAAGAACTTACCCAATCATTTGAGTGGCGTCACGTTTCTACTCGCGACAACCCTGCAGATTTACTAACTAGGGGTGTCGATATGTCATTAATACATACCTTAGACTTGTGGTGGTCAGGTCCAACATTTTTGCGTGAATCAGAATCACAATGGCCTAAAACTAGAATAACAAATAATGAAAACTTACCTGAAATCGTAGTACACCTTACCTCTTCTTCACCAGCACCTGAAACCAAACAAATTATAGACATTAGTAGATTTTCTAAATTATCGAAATTAAAAAGAGCATTGGCTTATGCATTACGATTTATTAAAAATTGTAAAATACACATTCCTGATCACAAATTATCAGGACCATTAAGCACAGACGAGTTACAAAATGCATTTAATATGCTATTAAAACAATCACAAATTGAATCATTTCCAGAATATACTATTTTACAAAATAAAAAACACTTACCAAACAAAAATTCTCTGCTTCAGTTATCACCGTTTCTTGATGAACATGGCTTAATAAGAGTAGGCGGTAGGCTAAAACATTCAAATTTCAACTATGACCAAAAGCATCCAGTCTTATTATCAAGCAAACATTATTTAACTAAACTCATTTTTCTTCACGAACACATTCAACTGTTTCATGCAGCTCCACAACTTCTTTTATCGTCCATCAGACAACAATTTTGGCCGTTAGGTGGTCGCAATTTGGCACGGCAGATCGCACACAAATGTCAGAGGTGTTTCAGGGCAAAGGCTCAAAATATCAACCCAATTATGGGTCAGTTGCCTGAGCAGCGGGTCAATCCTGGATATCCTTTTGAAACTACCGGTGTGGATTACTGCGGTCCTCTACTGGCTGCCGACAGAAAAGGACGTGGATGTAGATTAATTAAAGTGTATGTTGCTGTCTTCGTCTGTTTCACCACAAAAGCCGTTCATCTAGAACTGGTTACAGATTTAACTAAAGATGCCTACCTCGCTGCTTTGCGCAGATTTATAGCTAGACGATCAAAACCAAGGACTTTGTTTTCAGACCAAGGTAGTCAATTCATTGGAGCTAAGAATGAAATTTATAGTTTTTTTAAACAACAACAATCAAACTTAGTTGAACAAATGGCCAATGATGGTATCACATTCAAGTTTATCCCCGCCTACACTCCTCACTTTGGGGGTTTATGGGAGTCTAGTGTGCGATCCGTTAAGTATTACTTAACTAGAATTTTAGGCAACGCGCGATTAACATTTGAAGAGTTGTACACAACATTAACTCAAATTGAAGCTATATTGAACTCCCGACCTTTATACCCAATGTCTCCAGATCCAAATGACCTCCATCCACTCACTCCAGGTCACTTCCTCGTTGGGCGTCCTCTGATGGCGATAGCTGCTCCAAAAATCAACTCTGACGATATTAGCCGACTTCAACGTTGGGATCGAATAGAAAAACTTCGACAGAACTTTTGGGAACGCTGGAGAAAAGAATATGTCGCCGAGCTTCAACAGAAAACGAAATGGAGGTCTTCAAAGGGCAGTCTGCGTGTAGGCGATTTGGTCCTAATTAAAGATGACGCACTGCCTCCAATGAAGTGGAGCCTTGGAAGAATTCAGCATGTCTATGAAGGAGTGGACGGAGTGGGCCGAGTGGCGGATATGCTGACCACGAGAGGCTTAATCCGGAGAGCTTTCAACAAAATTTGCCCCTTGCCAATGGAGTCTGTTGAAACCCCAGGTTTCAACGTCGGGGGGCATGTCAAAGACGACAAGTGTGGTGCGGGACGCGGGGAGTGTGCGGCATCGCAAGCCCGCCGCGCGTAAAAACTTTAGTCGCTGCATAGCAAGTAGCCTCAATCCATACATCACAATATTGTAATTCCAAATTCAAAATTAAAACGAAATATTTACAGTCCTCTCGCATATCATTTCACAACATGAAGTGTTTCACTTGAGTCGAATAGTATCCTATCTCTTTAAGATAAATAAAGGAAAACGATTATTTGGACCTCAGTTACAGTAAATAATAGTAGGACATAATATTATATGAGGTGTGTGATCCCAAAATGGACTTCTCTCAACATTGATGTGGTGAAAGAACTGGCCCAGCACTGGATCTTCCGTGGATCCTCCATTTATCTATTTTTAGGTGATGTTTACCGAATCTGAAATCACATAAAGCTTACTCCAGAAACATTTATTTTTCTAATCTATCTATTCCGTCAGCTCCTAAACTACAATCAACAGAAAAAACGGAACTTTAAAAATTCGTAATTAGGGCATTCCGTAAAAAAAACTCAATTCCCGATATCCCGAGGGGTCCGATAAAAACAGAGCCATTAATGAATTGCCCCTTTTTTGTTTTCACAACGGGCTGGAGCAACAATGGCGTAATCCGAGCCGATGAGACCGTCACATCAGCGGGGTTTGAAAAGTCTGACTTTTCGTTTTCCACGGACCACCAGACTATGCGACAGAAGCAATCATCATTAGCGTCATCATATACCCCCTAACGGTCTCATATCAGAACCAGAAGGACTTCAACCATAGTCCATTGTAATGAAAAGTTCAATATTGAGGATTGCTAGACCTAACACGCATTTGAGAACTTATGAAGTACTCTCAGGCTTACAGGTTTCCTCACAATGTTTTCCTTCAAATGAATGAATGAAATGAATAAAATGAAATTATTTATTTCACGTAGGACAACTTGTGCCACTTATAATTCGCAAGAATCTACTACCGGTTCGGAGAGCTGTTCTACTGAGAAGAGCCGGCAAGAACTTTACCGTTAACCTAAGTGATATTATATAATTGCCTAGAACGCATACAGAGCTAAAAAAATATTAAGGCGTGCCTGGTCACTACAGCCCATTAACGTCCCACGTCTGGGCACAGGCCTCTACTCTTATAGAAGAAAGGGAATTAGAGCTTAGACCTACCACGCTGCTCCAATGTGGATTGGTGAGGTGCCTCGGGTTTGAATCTTGGAATCTTCTACCTATTGTAAAAAAAACGTTCGCTAAGTTAAAATCAACAATTGCCGCTCATGTACTTTAAATTATAGACTTATTAGAGAGTTTAATTAATAGATAGATACATACATATTAAATTTGTTCCATTTGCCATGGACATCTAGATAAGTCATTTTTATATAAATTAAAAACACGACTGCCCTGCCAAAAATGGAACTAAAAAGTTAAAAATCTAAATTAATCTAGTTAAATTAAAATCTTATTCACATTTGTATTAATGATATTTTTTTGTGAATCACCGGATATTGAACTGTAGTGTTATATATTTTTGGAATCTACTCATCATTTTCTAGATGATGATTATAATACAATTAATCTTATTTTAGTTTTTTTTTTCAAATTTAGTCTTTAATGCGGGACCTTGGTCACCCCATCAATTTTTTTAAAAATTTTACTATCCTATGTCACCCGTAATAAGCTAGGGACTCTAACGATACCTCATTTATCAAAATTCGTTCAGGCGTATAGAAGTTATGGTGGAATATACAAACTCACATACATACATACATACATAGGTACATACATACATACATGAACCCTGAAAACAATATACTCCTTCTTTCAGGCAGTCGTATAAAAACAATGTAGTATAAGTACTAACAAATTCTTTCGAGACATGTCATCGCGGTTAATTGCCTCACCTGGTGACAAAAGAAATGGTTCGTTCAAAGAATTAGCCTGGCTGTTCGGCTTAGATTAAATACAGCCAGCAATTTGGCCTACATTCCACGCTGCATATTATAATTATGGAAAGTATGGATGGATGGATGTTTATTAATTACTCAATCACGCCAGAACTCTTAAACGGATCTGGCCGAATGTTTGAGCGTAGATTATTACTAATTGAGAAGATCACTGGTTCAGTATTAAAACACTAAAGTTCTTTAACACTTATATTGAGAACAAGCTAATAAATATAATTAAATAACATGTGGACACTTATGATGTGTTGGGTAGCGAGTTCATTCTATTCATCCTGCGCAGCCCGCTGCAACCCCGCAGCCCCCGCAGTGCGCGCAGCCCCCGCTCACGCCCATGCGTTGTTCCAACGCAGGGGGCTCGTTGTACCAACAACGAAATTTGGCACAGAAATAGATTTTAGTCTGGAATATCACATCTAAAGGCTTGTTTTGGAAAAGTAAAGAGTTCTCGTGGGAACCAAAAAAAACACAATCCACGCGGACGAAGTCGTAGGCATCAGCTAGTCAGACATAAGATGTTATATTTCATTGCATAATATATACACTCGACTTTTCAAAAGCACTTTTTAAGTCTACTTGAATACAAATATTTGATTTTGATTTGGTAACGTTTTCAATAAAAAAGTAGAGTCGAATCTATGACTTATTCATTGCCGTATGTCGTGCGTATCGTGACGGCAAAACGTGTCGTGCGGCGGTTCGTGGAAAAATGATCTAATTGTAATGGACGCCTGCGGGACCACTGGTAATTAGGGTTCAGTAGGCATCTCCATTACTGCAATTAACGTCTTAAGTTACCCTATCGAGGGTGGGTACAGTAAATTTATCGTAATTCCAATATTGTGGCTGAAATTTGGTGTGAATTGGCTGTAACATTAAATTTTAATATGAACCGGCTGGTCCACAATATGGCTTTAAGCGTTGGCAGTATGGTTCCTGAGAGGATATTAATTTAACGAATTAAAAAATACGACTGCCCTGCTATATTATTTTCGGAGTTTATCTCCTTAAGAAGCGATTTGCATATATAGCCTTTGGAATCTTATTCACATTTTTATTAAATGATATTTGTTTCACAATCACTGGATATTGAACTATAATGTTATATATTTTTGGAATCTACTCATCATTTTCTAGATGATGATTATATAGTTAATCTTATTTTCGAAAAAAAAAATTCAACTTTAGTCTTTAATGCGGGACTATGGTCACCCCATAATATTTTTTAAAATTTGACTAGCCTATGTCACCCGGAATAAGCTAGGGATTCTAACGATACTTCATTTATCAAAATCGGTTCAGGCGTATAGAAGTTATGGTGGAATATACAAACTCACATACATACATACATACATACATACATACATACATACATACATACATACATACATACATACATACATACATACATACATACATACATACATACATACATACATACATACATACATACATACATACATACATACATACATACTTACATACATAAAACCCTGAAAACCCTGAAAAAAAAAACTTTCAGGCAGTCGCATAAAAATAATGTTGAGCTGGGACGCAATCGTAATAACAGTTACAGAAATAAAGGAATCACCATCCAAAATTATACGTGTACCTAGCTTGGTAATAGTGACTTCTTTAGACTCTTTAAATAGTTCTTTAAATATTTAAATATCACTTTTTTTTATTAGTCCTCAAAACTGACTACAACTGTGAAGACTAAAAAAAGTATGATAAATTAAATATAAACTATACAATTGTGTCTTCTAGATGAGGACATGGCATGCATAGACGGGCACATTAACTACAGCGAAAAAATATTAACAAAAAAAAGTGATATTTAAATATTCAAAGAACTATTTAAAGAGTCTAAAGAAGTTCACTTCACATAATGAAAGTGTCGTGACGAAACCATAGATTTAGGGTAGGAGCGCAGCGGAGACCAATCTTAAATCTATGGACGAAACCTTCATCCCTGAGAGTTAACAAATTCTTTTACAAAAACACTGTATCTTTATTTTCTAAGGTAGTTTCTCTTTGAACACTCAACTTGCACTAAATCACAGAAATATCCTTCAATTTTATTTATTTTTACTATATGGGTAAGGAATAATATTTTGAGAAATGGTTTTCATAAACTTCAAGCCAGACCCAGATATGGATAGTAATTTAGCGCAATGCAAAAATGCGGTAAAAAAACATGAAGACCGACCACACTGGATTTATTATTACAAAAATCCAACCGCCAATATTGACGGCGCTGGTTCAGCGAAAAACTAGGGAAGGGTTAGTATGAGTTTATATACCGCGAAAGTTACTGTATTTCAAGATCCAAAAAGCAGTAACTTCAATGCAAAATGGACCTTATCGTCCTTGATTTAATATTACGCATTCAGTACCACCAACGACGTCACAATGATATATCACGAGTTTTCCACTTCGACCACTGCCAGCATGATGAGCATGAGCTTGATGCATGGACGAACTTTAGCTTTAATACAAAGTATTTAAGTCTATTTTACTTTTGAACTTTACAAATTCATACGTTTCGATGATGGAAATCTATCAACTTTCGAGAGAACAATTAAATAATTTTATACTAACCCTCGAGGGATTGCGTGCCGTGTCACCCGATATGTCTTTTGTCAATTCATATCCGGTACCTCCGACAGGGCTGCCAACTTTTCCAATTAGAAAAAAATACTCTTTTCAAACTTTTTAATGCTTATTTTCGCAGCGGTGGAATTTTGTCCTCCTCGCAAGGTCTTAGGTTATTGTGCTTACTTCTCCATCCTTTGCCAATACTCTACAGTATTTTCTATACCTTTAATATTATTTAGTAGGTTAATCAATTTAAGCCGATTTTCATCGCTTTCGGAAAGAAGTCTAAATCCACTGATCGAGTAAATAATTGTTTGAGGTAGATAAGAATTGAAGTAGAAATAAGGTGTGCAATTAGGCAATTATCGAATAACCTGCTCTCCGCTCCTAATCACTACTTTATCAAATTACTAGATAATGCCCACTTCGTCCGCGTGGAATAAGTTTTTTAATTCCTATGGGAACTTGGAATGTAATCTAACTTCTATATCGGTTTATATCGGTTGTAAAGATGGACCGTTAAATTGTAGCAGATAGACAGACAGAAAGTTAGACAAACACACTTTCGCATTTATAATATTATTAGTATGATTGACAACCCTACAGTCACCCGTCCATCCGACCGGCCTAGCGACATAATTACGGGTTTAAGTAGACCTCAGATGGAAGTAGTACCATTCTCGGGTCCAATCCTCCGGAGGATTATGTTGAATAAGTAGTAAATTTTTTCTCCTTTTGAATACCCTAATTTTCTTCATTTATCCATACTAAAATAATAATTGTGAAATTGTGTATGTGTGTCTTTCAGTTTGTCTGCCTGTCAATTTACTATTTACAGACCATTTATTTAAACGATGTCTGTGAATCTGATAAAGATAGTCAAGAAATTTTGTCAGTTGTATCCCAAGGGAGGACATAAAAGCTACGAAGTAGGTGGCGTCTTATTGTTAGGGTTCCGTACTGTTCCGTAACAGTGGCACTGGACCTTATTACTAAGCCTCTGCTGTTCGTCAGCCTGTCTGTCTGTCAGTGGACTGTACCTATCTCATGAACCGGAATTACAGTAGTAAACAGACAGTAGGCAGTAGAAAATTTCATAGAGCGTTTATTTCTATTGCCGGTATAAAAAGGGCCCCTGGATACAAGAAACTGTTACTATGGTTCCCCAGACATACTATTTTCGTGTGTTTCATACCTAGCATACTGCTAAAATTTTCCTTTTTGTGTCCGGTTTGTAGTAGAATCAGGCAGCTTTGATTGTTTAAACAAAAAGTGCTATATTTTTTGTCGGAAATAAAACAGAAACATCGACCGAAAACCACAAAGCGCGGCAATCTTTAAAGTCTAAATCTGTAATCCTAAAGCTTTTCATTTTTCCACCATAAGTCGATGCCCAATCGCCGCCATTTTGTCGACCGATGTCAAGCTTGACTTGACAGCGCGCGGCTGCGTTCGGAAATCGAGTTACGATGTCCAATATTGATACAATTGTACCAACAAAACGGACCAATATAAATACAGGATGGATAGTAATTTGATTCTCAGTAGCTAATAGCAGTTCCTCAGTCAATATTTGAGGGGAGCTTATTGGTAGGGACTGTAGTCAATTAATTTGTTACAAAATATCAATCATAGCTCTAACGACTTTTTGACTAATTATTAGGTAATTTTTAAGCCGTTTGACTTTTCGGATTAGTTGGGAAGGCGGGTCGGTCTTATAGCTTAGCGATGCGGTATTAGTAACTAAACAGGGCAATAAAACTAAAGCTCGCATAGGCCCAAATGAGCTCTTCTTGAAATTAAGTAAAATAGATGTGGGAGTATGAATAGTAAAAGTAGTAAATGTAGTGTAAAGTTAACAAGGTATTGGGGCTGTTGTAGGTGCATAATCTCTAAACTAAACTAAAATGACAGCATTAAAAATATTGTTAACTCTTTCATAATACTTAATCTGTGCGGAAAGGGATAGAACTAGATTTATATAGGTGTCATTTTAGTTAATCGTGTTATACAGAATTTGCCACATTATCTGCATCCCACTTCAGATTCTGAGGAACGTACTGAAAGTACACGACCACGCGGAAGTCGTCAGAGCCCTCAGAAATCAGAACCGAGAGGTTTTTGGCGGCCTCGACAGTGAGGACGGTTTACTGGAAATTAAATAAAGACGGAACGAGAGAAACCCTCACAACTGCTACATTATTCTAAGTGTTTCGCCCATGAAATGGAGGAGGGCGATCGACGAAAGAAAAATCCGAATCGACCTTCAAAGGGTTTCGGTGGAGGACAAGTCGCCGCTGGTGCAGTGCACCCGATGTTTGGGGTACGGTCACAGCAATTGGTTCTGTGAGGAACCTGCTGACTTGTGCAGCCACTGCGGGGGCCTGCACTTAAGAGCGGAGTGCCCTGATAGACTGACGGGAACAGTACTAGCGTGTAAAAACTGCATAAGAACGAATATACAGCAGTCGGGTCATAACACCTTTATTAGTGAGTGCCCAGTCAGAAGAAAGTAGGATGCTCTGGCTAGGGCCTCTGTAGCATACTGCTAAGGTGGTTCTGAGAATCAAACTTGCGGATGGCTGGCACGCAGTGGAAGGCCTCACGAGATCGGACCAAAATGACATAATGTCTGCTGTAGCATCCCAAAAAAACCCGGAGATGCAGAGTCCGCAGTGAAGCGCTGATTTGCAGGGGGATGGTCGTACCTGAAAAGAAAAGAGAAATATGGATTAGCAGTCAGAGCAGAGGATTTTACTTTGATAGGGGGGGACATGACATTTTATCTGAGGGACTTGAAGGACGAAGACAGCACACAACATCTGCAACCAAGAACTTTAGCGGAAACAATAAACGAAGGTGGACATGATGAACATGACCCCCCGTTTAAAATGGAGGAGTTAGAAGTTGCTGTTAGGTCCTCCAACCCCAAGAAAGCCCTAAAACGATTGATAGAATGTAAGTTATGTTTAACGTAGATATATATTTTCTATGTATTATAATAATATGAAAAAAAATATAATATATAGTTTAGACTTAACAAACTGGAAACAAAAAACTACATTAGAATAATTACTATCAATAATGTCCTATATAATAAAAAAAAACTACACAAACAAGGACTCTGATCACCACGTCAGAGGTATATTGCATTAAAAAAAAAACTATAGTTACGGCCGAGGCAGAGGAAAATTAAAGAGTTGTCGCAGGCATCGTCATCATTAAAGTTTAATTACGAATGTACTATATTTATATTTAAGACCTTCTGTCTTCGTAACAACGCGAGGTGTTAGTCACGGTTACACATCACTTTTAAATATAAACCTTAAAACAGAGGCATTAAAGTTTAATTACAAATGTACTACTTAAGACCCCTTGTCTTAAGAAGAATGGTGTCGCGAGGTGCCAGTCACGGTTACATATCACTTTAATTTAAATATAAACCTTAAAACAAAGTTAATGACTTTGTGTGTCATGAATGATGTTTAATTACAAATGTACTATTTATACTTAAGACCTTTTGTCTTAAGAAGAACGGTGTCGGTCTCACGTTTCCACATTTTTACCCCCTACCAAAAAGTGCTCAACGCGCCTAAAGAAGTTTTCACTTCAAAAACGAAAACTTCGTAAGAGTCGACACCAAATGTAAATCAAACGCTCATGCGTTATGCACAGGAGAATATGGAGACAGTAAATGACACCGTAAGCAAAATTACAGATGTAAAAGGGACGCAGGGATTTAAAGCTTAACCATGCGAGCTTCATCGGCCGCAATCCGATAACCGCTCGGCTTCCACGTTTTAAATCTGCGACATGTTACATTCAGAACCCTTACCACTAGATTTTAAATTACACTGTCGCATTTAAATTCAAGCGTCGAAATACTTTGGCGTCAGAGAGAAATGTCGCGTTGGTACGAAGACAAAAGGTCTTAAATATAAATATACTACATACGTAATTAAAATTGGCGTTTGAAAATTTTATATTTGAAAATTTTACTACTAAAATTCTAAGTTATAAGTTTTCACTGCTGTCTTTGACCAGAATGCCAATTTTTTTAAGCAGTTTTTTTTCTTTTTAAGTCTAACTTAAAGTGCAACAATGTAACACAATAAAGGTTTTATTTTTTATTACTAAATGATTCCTGCCACTTCGGCTGCGTGGTTTGAGATTTTTTGCTTCCCGCGGGAATCTTGAATGAAAACTTGAACTTGAAATGAACTCTTGAATTTTCCGGGGTCAAAAGTAGCCTTATATCCTTCCCCGAGATACAATCTACCCCTGTATCAAATTTCATCAAAATTGGTTGAACAGATGGGCTTTGAAAGCGTAGCAGACAGACATACAGACAGACAGACTTTGGCATTTATAATATTAGTATGGATAATTTATTAATGCATATAGCATTTCGCAAGGTTTTCGCTTGGAGCGCTGGCTGTGCATGAACCTGTGCTTTAAAGAGTTAAGGTTTTTTATTTCACTACAAGTTAGTCTTTGACTGCGATCTAACCTGGTGGTAAGTGATGAGGTAGCGGGATAACCTATTCGGGGCTCCTTTTAATCGACAAAGTATTTCGATGCTGTGAATATTGTGTTCGATGTGTGAAGTGAATATGTTCAAAGTCGGTGTGATTTAAACCACGTGGTAAGGGTAGAAATCAAATTACGATCCGCCGGCGGCGTTTCGACCCGGTTGCCGTTAAAAATTAATAATTAAATGATATTTCGGGAATCACCGTGTGAAGAAACAACAAGAAAAAGTGAACAAGAAGACCGTGTGGTCTCACCGCAAAACTGAAGCGGCCAGTGTGCTTAGCATGCGCACCACGAGATTATCTCGCGACGAGAGAGAGAGAGATATAGTCGTTGTCGGCTAATTTTTCGTTTACTCTAACATGCACAAAATGCGGATATTACAAGAAATAAATAGTCGGCATGTAAAGCTTTGTAGAGAAAAATACCACAGAAAAGAAATATTACTTTTATCTCTATTTCTGACATAACGAGACAAGTAACCAGTTAGCGTCGGTAGACAAATAGAGATAACGAGTAGACCTAATTTTACTCGTTATGCTAGCCCTGAGGTGAATAATTTTATGCAGTTATTTCGTGCTCGGCTAACTATAAGTTTTTAAACAAATAAATCTCGTGGTTTTCACTCTTTTAAAATGGCGCAATTCAAAATTCCTGAATTTCCTTAAATTGCAACAAAGAAGCACTTTGTTGCTTTTCTAGATGATGCCCGCAACTTCCTATGCGTGGATTAAGTTTTTTGATTCCCGGGGTAACTCTTCATACGATAAGTACGAAGAAAAAATCAAAATGTTAAAATTAATAAAATGTTAATTATACTTTTCATATCAAGACACGCGGAAGCGTGTCCAGCCAAAGTTCAAAAAAACTGGCGAGCAGCACCGTGTGTAATATTACACGAACCATTTGGAGCCACTTTTGACCCCCTCATAACTCAAAAACTATTTCACATAAACATGTCAAATTTGGCGCATATATTGAGACCCGTGAGATACATATGTGCTCCAAATTTCATAAGCACACCTCAAATGGTTATTTAGATATAAACGTACAAAAATCGTCATTTTTATGATCAAAGGATAGATCAAAACTCTGACACGAGGCATGCTACCATTGCTTAAAGCCGTATTATTTTAATATTGTTGACGTTTATGTTGTAGTGTTATAATCATTATTTTAAGGACGTCAAAGTACGTGACATTCAACCGTTAGTTTGAAACAATACTGCTTTAAGCGGTGGTAGTAACTCCTTAACTATTGAAAATGACACATAATTATTATTTTAATGTAAATAATAATGAATAATAATATAGTTGCATTAAAACCTTACCTTCGTATTCATACATTTTGTGCAACGAAACGTCATTGACAGAAAAGAAGAAGAAACGTATTTGAAGTCGTCAGTTCAAGCTGTCAGTCATTGTGATTTGTATTCATTGTTTATAGTGGTTTTAGTGATATCGACTGTTTACCGTGCTTGTTTTCAATGTTTCACAAAAAACTTTTGATTTTGAACTTTTGCAATCAAAATTGATGAGATGTAGAAATGTGCTGTAGAGGTAGTCTGACCATAGATGTAATCTGTCAATGTCAGTGTAACTCCAGGTACACTATATATTTTTCTTGAGAATTCTCGTCTTTAATTATCTTGTACAATGAGTCGTACAATAGAATTACTGGTGGGTGACACACTGACCTTACACCAAATAATAAGTACCTACTAATGTAAAACGTAAACTAAATTAATAGAAAAGTCCTATTACAGTGTAAAGGATTATTTGAATGATAGCAAGGCATGGGTATGAATTGTTACAACGGCTGATTATGTAATGTTATATTATAAGTACATATATATAATTTCAAATATTTGTGAGATGGTGATAATAAAAAAAAAGCGGAGTTTATTGCGGGCTCTTCTCAGACCAGGGCACGTTTGGAACCCTCGTAGCTTTAGTTTTAAGATATCGTAGTTAATTATCACCATCACCTCTTATGCTCTGTAAGCATGACGTTCAGAAGGTGTACTTTGTAGGTACATATTTTGAATAAATATGTTTTGAGTTTGAGATTGAGTTCAATAATTTCTGTACAAAAAGTAATGATATCCCATCAAAAACATAAATGTAAAATGAGAGCCAAGTTCAAAATTGTGATATATATGCCTTGGTTCTTGACTTCAGCGACAAAAGAAGTGAGATCTAAATGGGTGCCAAGTTCAAAGGTCAGTCCTGCAATTTATATATCCCATCAAAAACATAAGTGTGAAATGAGAGCCAAATTCAAAATTGTGATATATATGCCTTGGTTGTTGACTTCAGCGACAAAAGAAGTGAGATCTAAATGGGTGCCAAGTTCAATGGTCAGTCCTGAAATTTATTTATAACAACATATAATATTTTATAACAACTTAAAATATCATTTCTTCTTATAACTTAGTATAAAATGTTGAAGACTAAGGCTTTGGCTTGGCTAGTTTTCATATACGAATTATAGCGTTCACAAGTTGTAAAGCTGTAAGTTCTTATTTTATTCTTCCGAAAATTTGGCTTGCTGGTAGAAACTGTACTTTTAGGTACCTACTTAATAATAATTCGTATATGGAAACTAGCCAAGCCAAAGCCTTAGTCTTCAACATTTTATACTAAGTTATAAGAAGAAATGATATTTTAAGTTGTTATAAAATATTATATGTTGTTATAAATAAATTTCAGGACTGACCATTGAACTTGGCACCCATTTAGATCTCACTTCTTTTGTCGCTGAAGTCAACAACCAAGGCATATATATCACAATTTTGAATTTGGCTCTCATTTCACACTTATGTTTTTGATGGGATATATAAATTGCAGGACTGACCTTTGAACTTGGCACCCATTTAGATCTCACTTCTTTTGTCGCTGAAGTCAAGAACCAAGGCATATATATCACAATTTTGAACTTGGCTCTCATTTTACATTTATGTTTTTGATGGGATTAATATTATATATACGAAATTGTGTTTGTTTGTTGGTTTGACCTTCAATCACGCTGCAACAGAGCAACGGATTGACGTGATTTTTAGCATGCGTATAGTTGAGAACCTCGAGAATAAAAAAAAACAATCCACGCAGACGAAGTCGGGGGCATCATCTAGTGACATATAAAACACATAAATCTGCTTATTAAATGAATCTGCTAATGTAAAAATATGCTAAAGTTGCGAAGCTTTGAATGTTAGGTATACATTTTCAGGACACCCACGTTAAAATATATAGAGCCAATGTGTAGCACCTTACAAATGTATAAACATACTATTTAGTTATATCGTATTACTACTCCGCTAAACCAAATACCTCATTATCGTATATCAAAATTTAAACAAGTCAACACTAACCCAATTCGCTAACAACAAATCATAGCAAGCCAAACGAAAATAGTAAACAACAGTGCGAAACAATAACGACGCCATGTAATAACACCAACAACAGTAAATCTTAACAAGAGCGTTACTGAGCTTTACATAAATTGAAGTTGTGCACAGTTCATAACAACCAAGAGTCGTGTAGCGTTTATTCCCTAACTATAATTTACTGTAATGTCGAGCTGTTAGTTTTAATTAACAGGCTACGGGGAAAATGGGATTATTATGCTTAAATCAAGAAAGTCAATTAACATTTAAAATAATTTTTTGTATGAACACTTTTGCGCAAAGCTTTACTATAATTTGTTATACAAGACAAAGCATATTGAGTGTATGAAAACCGGCAAACTACATATTAGATTTGAAACCACGCTAGGACCGAGAGAGTTTCTCATAGTGGAAAGATAACAATAAATAGTACGAGGCTCATCATCTGCATCTTCCAGAATGTTCAAAGTCTCTTGTGAGAATGAGAAGGGTTCAGCCATATTCCATCACGCTAGGATTTCTAAACCACTTAGCTATCACCACTTTTGTATTCCTACGAAATACGGCAAATTTATACATATAATCCATATCCATACTAATATTATAAATGCGAAAGTGTGTCTGTCTGTCTGTCTATCCACCAACGACCTCAATTTACATACAAACAAAGAATTTGGACTTATTATACTAACGCCATCTAGTCTGAAAAGCGGGACAGCGCGGTGGGGACAAGGACAGGCTTCGGCACGCAGGTGATCGTAGTGAGGACGACAACGCGACATTCACCGGATTAGACACTGACATCGCGCGCGACGGCTACCTTATTGCCCGCAGCGCGGAGTCCACCGGCTCTGACATCATCGCGGCACGCGAGAGCGACCGCATTGCCCGCAGCGCCGAGACTCCTGGACATGACACGAGTCCTGCACGCGGTGGTGACGTCACCTGTTGTGCGGACCCAACCGCGGAAACGACATCAGGCCTAGGGGCTCGTAGCCTTCAAGGCAGGCCCTAGCCGACAAAACACGGCTACAAGAAAATCACCGGGGTACAATGTTACCCCGCGCCACGACCGGGTAATGAGGCCAGGCCTCGCAGCCCGTACCCCCGCTTGGCCCTCACGGTCCAACCGGAGAAGACCCCTGCTGCGGACAGGCTTAGGCTCAGGACAGGTGAGTGGCACGCCCTACAAGTCGGACGCCCAACTTTGTCTATGAAAGGGTCCTTCTGGTACCAACATATCGATATCGATTTTGATGAAACTTTGCTTCATCAAAATTGATTTTTTTATACCGGAAAATTAAAGAGTTCCTGCTAAAATCAAAAACCGTAATCCACGCGGACGAAGTCGTAGGCATCATCTAGTATTATATTATATAGGACAAGGCTGGGCAAAATACAGAATCACTCCAAATTTCAATTCGATAGCATAGATAGTTTCTGAAATAAAGGGGTGTGACGGATAGACAGGCGGAAAAACGGTCAGACGGACGGATGTTTCATCCGCACTATAAGTATTCCACTTTTTCATTTTGATATGGAATTTTTAATATCCTTCACAGTGCGGAAAATAATACCAGGATACGATCCTTTACAGTGGCCCTAAGGGCGAAACCCTTAAGGGCCGAATCCGACCAAACGTCCAATTTGAAACGTCCATGTCAGAGGGGATCCACGTTTTGTCCGATCGCCTTATGTGTGCGCTCCGTTTAATAGTGAATAAAGGGGATATGTTGCCTATATGTTTTACCTTAGTATAATTTGCCCATGATAAATTATTTTCTCCAAACATTATGAAATTTGCAACAAAATAACATTACAGTAAAGCCGCTATATAAATTGAAGTACACAAGTTCATAACAAGTGCGAATTATGTAGTGCTTGTTTCCGCTATAATTAACTGAATTGTACAGCAGTTAGTTTTAATTAATGTGCGGGGGAAATGGGACAATTGCGCTGAAATCGAGAGTTACTGCGGATTTTACTGAAGTAATCATTCAAGCCGAAAACAGTGGTAAAAAATTTACTCCTGTAACTTTTAGGCCCGCTTGCAGACACGGTTACGTTTAACACAGGAATAAATTTAAAATTTTGACAGAAATTTTGTTTAAAAGTCTGCAAAAGTTTATTAAAGTCAGCATTTTTTTGAAAATCAGCAAAAATTTTTGAAGTGAAAACTTCTTTAGCCGCGTTGAGCACTTTTTGGTAGTTGGGTAAAATTTGTGGATTCGAAAGGTCTTAAATATAAATATACTACATTCAAAATAAAACTTTAATGCCTTAGTGTTAAGGTTTATATTTTAATATTTTTTTTACTTAAAAAACTAAAAAAAATCGTTTTCACTTCTATCGGCAGTCCCTCTGGCAGGCCAATTTTTTTTTTATTTTACTTGCTGTCGCGCCATTGAATGGCGATACATAGATGATGACAAATCAATCAAATCAGCGACTCTTTATTAAACTTTAAAACGCACTTCTAGTATGGAAGTTGTATAAAATTCACAGTTGTGACGTCATAAAATTTCAATGCACCTTTTTTCTTCATATTTTAAAATGGTAATCAGACTTAAAACTAACCGAGGATGTGAATTTTAGGTCTTTTGGAAGAGTCTAATTAATAATCAGTTAAAAATTATTTATTGATACAGGCATAATCATCCCTATTAGTTCAGTTCATCACTCCTTTGCAACTTTAGATAAGTTTTTTTTTTTTAAAGGATAAGATCTTATGATTATATATAATTAAGCTATTACTATAACATACATTTTATAATATTTTTTTACCTACACCATAAAAAGTATAGACCTAAAATAAAAAAGTAAGATTTATTAAGCTTCTATTATCCTTCAGATCACGGAGAAAATCCGAATTATAATAATAATAACTAGTCCGTATAAAAGTGGGTTTATTTCCCAGGGGTGATCTATAATTTTTGTATCATTAACTCGGCGACTCTACAGGTGAATCCCTGAGGGAAACACAGGATCTCGACGTGGCCCAGTTGTCACTATATAAAATTTATCTTTCTTATTTATATCAGCATATTAGGGCGAAGACACACTACGAACAAAAAAAAATTCTGGTTGACAAAAACTTTACGTGTGCAAATTTAAGTTCAGCCTCACTAAGTGGGGCTAGACCTATATAATGAAGGCGTTTCTACCTGTCCTGTTCGGAGCGTATTTTCACTCTTAGGGCTGTTTCATGCGGCAGCAATAACACGCGAGATTGCGGCATGTTACTTTTTAGGGTTCCGTACTTCAAAAGGTAAAAACAGAACCCTTATAGGATCACTTTGTTGTCCGTCCGTCTCTGTCAAGACCCTTTTTTTCAGGAACGCGTGGAGGTATCAAGATGAAATTAATATCAAATACTCAAGTGTACTGTCTCTTGGAGCTGTGAGAGAATCAAACGAAATCAAAAGATACAGCCGTTTATGCTGCAAATTTTCGACACTCGCAACCAAAACCTACAGGGTACTTCCCGTGAACTCAGAATCTTGAAATTTGGTACGAAGCAACGTCTTATCGCACAGATAAAGGAAAACTTGCGAAAAACATAAATTTTTAGATACATATAAGATAAAAAAAATTAATAATTAACAACTTACTACAGGTTTGTACAGAACCCTCGGTGCGCGAGTCCAACTCGCACTTGGCCGGTTTTTTAACGTATAGGCTAGCGCTTGCCTGCAATCAGACCTGCATGCAAGTGGTGATGCAGTCTAAGGTGGAGCGCGCTTCTAAATGATCTTAAATATAAAATTCTCGTGTCACAATGTTAGTTACCATACTCCTCCGAAACGGCTTAACCGATTTTTATGAAATTTTATATGCATATTCAGTAGGTCCCTAAAACCCCTCAATCCACGCGGACGGAGTCGCGGCGATCAGCTAGTAAATAAATAAATTTTTATTGACCAACATCAAATTAATCAGTAGTACAAAAAAATAATTACATGCAGTACTTATGTACTGTGTACATACTGAAAAAGTGAATGTGGTCAACGGGCCACCTCCTCAGCTTGTGCCACAGCATCACAGGTATAGTCCGCGCACGAGCTTCGAGGAATAGGGGTCTGAAGAAACGACGGCTCGCTCCCAGCACTAGTTTCGAGCTTGACGCGTATAATTTTGCGATAGCTGTATTGTTTTGCACTTTAAACAACTCTGGGTCATTACTTTAACATTCCATAGGACTCCTCAGAGCTCGCGCGCGGTCTATAGGTATATTTCTTTTTTTTTTATCCACTACAAGTTAGCCCTTGACTGCGATCTCACCTGATGGTAAGTGATGATGCAGTCTAAGATGGTAGCGGGCTAACCTGTCAGGGGTATGGCAGTTATATTAAACCCATACCCCTATTCGGTTTCTACACGGCATCTTACCGGAACGCTAAGTCGCTTGGCGGCACGTCTTTGCCGGTAGGGTGGTAACTAGTCACGACCGAAGCCTCCCACCAGGCCAGACCAAGGAAATGCAGAAATTATAAATTTCCAAACCCTGCCGGGGATCGAACCCGGTACCTCCGCACGTTAAGACAACAGCGCTACACACTGCGCCACGGAGGTCGTCAAAGATATACCTACCTGACATACCGCAACGCTGATTTTCAGAAGGGGCTCAAAGGCCGAGACGTCACGGACCATCACTGTATATTCCAAGCTAGTACAAGTGAACAAAAAAATATTTTTATCATCAAAAACAAAAATAAAATAAACTTATTATATAAATTTGCATAAAAAACTAAAAAACTAACTTAATCAGTGCTTATCATGATAAATGATTTGTTTATTTTATGTAGGACAACTTGTGTCACTCAAGATACGTTAAGACTCTACCACTGGTTCGGAATAATGATTCTACTGAGAAGAGCCGGCAAGAAACTCAACAGTTGCTCTTTTCGAAAAAAAGAAAAAGGTTACAAAAAGTAAACAATATAACACATACATTATGTTACAATTAGTATTACACTGACTTGTGGATCACTGGATGCGAGACCGGTTGCTTCCATGCAATATTGTCATTCAGAAAATCATCGATAGTGTAATAACCTCGACTTAAGAAATGCAGTTTAACACTTTAAATTTATGTAATAGCTAATCTAGAAACTCTATAGGAACCATATTATAAAAGCGTACACTCGATCCCACAAAGGATGTCTGCACCTTGCGCACACGAAATGACGCTGTTACAAACTTATGGCGGTTTCTAGTACATCGATTGTGAGTATCACTTACTTGCTTATAAAGATTAATGTTCCGCCTGACAAAGAATATATTATTGTAAATGTATTATGAAGGCACCGTAAGTATACCAATCACTTTAAATAAGCTCTCTTGAGCTTGCCTAGAAGATGCCTATTCACTCTTGATATGAAGGTACCTATATTAAAAGAGGAGGGGAAAACGGAAGCCAGATGGGCATTCCATATTCTAACCCTTCGAATTAGAAACGAGGAAGCAAATCGCTTGTACGAGCCCGCGGAATTTCGACTGCGTGAGAGCGCAAACTTATTAAAAACAAGCGGTAATAGCCTAATAATAATAATAATAATAATAATAATAATAAATCATTTTATTGCAGGTCGGGGACCCATATAAAAACACGTTTACAGTAAAAGAAAAAGGAAAAAACAATAATTAAATATAATGAAAATGTATAAATAGATTAAAATAAAATAAGTTTAAAATGAAAAATCATTTTACGTTTAGGGTCTGGTGTACCCTTAGCCAGTGTTTATAAAACACGTTGTCAGGGGATGCCTGAGCGACGATTTTAATCAGCTTATTAGTAGAATTACTGACGGTTTCCCAGAAACCGGCAATTCTACCTCTAATAATGGCATAGTAATCTGGAACACCAGCGTCGGCGAACATGCCCGACGCACTACAATACCTCGGCATTTTTACTAAAATACAAAGTGCATCGTTATACTGTACTCTGAGAATGTTAAAGGATCTTTTGGTGTATTTGATCCATAATTGTGATGTATAAAAAGTCATGCAATAAGCTTTAAACAACGTAACTTTAACATCCTCAGAGCACCGAGCAAAACGGCGAGCGAGCATGTTGCACCGTATTGCCAGTGACCTACGCTCCCGTTCTATATCCAAGTCGTCGCTCAGGGATCCCGTTAACATATGCCCGAGATACCTGAACTGCTGCACAACCTGAACTGGAGATCCATCCAACAAAACTGGCGGAATACTTTCCGGACCTTTACCCGCTCTAAAAATTAGCATTTCTGATTTTCGCACATTGTATTGTAACCCATGTCTCAATGCATAATTTTCGCAAATCGCTATTGATCTACGAAGACCGTTTATTGAGGGGCTAAGTGGCACCATATCATCGGCGTAGCTTAAGTTATTAAAAGACACACACTTTTCTGAGTTACACGCGTTTCATGACACTAGATTTAACAGTGCAGGAAAACCATTGAAAGAAAACCTTCATGCACGAAAGTTCTTCAGAATGTTCTCAAAGCTTTTTCAAGTCTGCCAAGTAGCACTCGGCCCCCAGCGTGGTGGATTTTAGTCGAACCGAGAAAGTTATAAGTTTTTGTGTCGTGTCATTAGTATTCCAAGATAAGCCTTATATTTTTAGCCAACTACGGCAAAAAAAGGTTATGATTTTAGCAGTCTTTGTATGTATGGTTGTATTTATGTATGTTCCTCCTAAGTTCTTAGCGCCTAAAGTACTGAGCCAACTTTGATGATAGAGGTGTCAATCGATTCTTTATTATGGTCTGGGTAACTTAGGCTACATTTCACACGAGCAATTATTAAGTTGCTATTTATAATGTTACTCAATAGTCAATTTATATATTCCATGTAGGCCAAACAAGTGTCTCATAATATATTGTTATGTCATGTTTGAATCTACCACCGGAAAGGAAAGGAGATTATACTGAGAAGAAGAGGCATTTTATGGTACGACAGTTTGCCGACGACGATTCTCGATACATTTTTAATTATTGTACCGTATATCCGTGGGCATGCCGCGATATTGGGCATGTTGCTTTAGTGAACATGGACCCCTATAATACAACCTAGCTTCAAGCCTAAGGCGAACACTGTTATCATAATAATGTCTTATGGTTGGTTTGTGCTTGTTACCTGAGGGGATTCTAGTTACATTTTTAATTAATAGCTTTTGCCCGCTCACGTAAACTTCGATTCTCACACAAATTTCAAACCCCTAATTTACCTCCTTAAGAATTGAAAAAAATCCTTTATTAGCGTGTGCATACGTCATAAAAGCTGTCTGTATACCAAACAGTCCATTGAGCTCAGTGGTTGATTTCAGTGGTTTAAGCTGTGCGTTGATACATCAGTCAGTCACCTTTTCCTTTTATATATTTAGATTGTACCGTACAGCCTTGGAGCCGCAATGTCGCACCGTGTAATGATGCTCTAGATTAGTTGTTACAATCCTCAGGCAAACGTGATCACCATAGTAAATCATTATAGTCGTTACGTAACGGCGTACATCATACCTAATTTTATTGAAGTAAAACTTCTTTAGAATCGTTCATATATTTAAATCTATGGAATCGTTGTGATTTGAAAATTCGATTAAATGGATGTTGTCTCCACGGTACAAGTGGCGCCACCGGACGAATGTGTATGAAAAGCGTTCCATTTTTGTAATTTTTTGTTTGATTGTTTAAATGTAGCAGTAGAAAAACTGATTTATTAATTGCCTTTTATGTTTTATGATAAAACGAAAAACTAAACGAAAAAGCAACACCAAAAAGAGACAAACATATTCATAATAGGATTTAGCCTGTGAGAGAATGAGGTAGAATACGAGTTACATTTATCTGATTATCTCGTAGGCTACTTTTCTGAAGTTTCACTTCTGCCGTGTGTGAATTGCTCACACACACTTTTTGCTTATTCTTCTTACATTTAATTTAATCTTATCATCCGGTATTGAATATAAAAGTCCGTTCAGATCATGAGACTATAAGAAATTTAATATACGTTCTTGAATAAAAATACAACATTAAACATTATCCGACCCATGGTTCATCGTCACTTACAAGCAGGTAAGATCGCAGTTTAGGGCTGCAGATGCGGTAAAGGAAATTAGTTTTGCTTTTATTTTATAAAAATTACAGCTCAAAGGCGAGCTCAAGCGGTCTTCGCTTCCAGTTAACCTTTGGTAGTAGAGACAAGGTAAAAAATACCACGTACAGTTATAGAATATGAAGTGAGGGAAAAAATTTGCTCAGATAATGAAGGAACTATTTCGCTATAATCCGCCACAGTAGAGAAATCTATGTGGTACAGTGTGTATGCTGCCCAGTAGTGCCCGGTAAGGCACACCAAACAAATCAATCCAAATCCCAACGTACGATTCACTCCGACACCGGAGCATCAAATATAAAAAAGCCTCTATTGTACCAACTTAATAGACAAGTCAACGCAAAGTTACCTAAGTATCTTGACAATTTTTAAATATTTTTTTATACACTACAAGTAAGCCTTTGACTGCGATCTCACCTGATGGTAAGTAATAATGCAGTCTAATACGGTAGCGGGTTAACCTGTGAGAGGCATGATAACTATATTAAACCCATACCCCTATTCAGTTTCTACACGGCATCGTACTGTAACGCTAAATCGCTTGGCGGCACGTCTTTGCCGGTAGGATGGTAACTAGCCACGGCCAAAGCCTCCCACCAGGGCAGACCAGGAAAAATTCAGAAATTATATTAAATTCATAAATTCCCAAATTGACCCTGTCGGGGATCGAATCCGGCACATTAAGACAACAACGCTCAACACTGCACCTGGGAGATCGTCGTAATACGCTTACACAAGCGCAAAGTATAGTTATCATAGTTTGTTGCGGTTCTTGCAACATGTAATGTATGAAAGTGGACTGTATGTATGGAATGGTATAACGAAGGGGTTTCTATCTCTTGCCCAGTGATTTGATGGGTAGTAAAATAGTTGCACCAACCTTGCATTCGCCCTCGACTGGAGAACGTGGACCACGCACGGCGCAGTATCCCAGGAGAATTTGGCACAACACCCACAAAACCACAGTAGTTCAAGAGTTCAGTTGACTTGGCGACACTGATGGATGCACGGCATCCACGTGGAGCTAATTCACAACATCGACAGTATGTATGGCTGCTTCGTTCGACGTTAGCGACGCAAGTGAGTTGGTGGAGCCATCGGCGCACGTGCCTGCCGAGCGCGTTGCAGATACACACCAGTACGTTGACTTATACATAGATATGTACAACCATTTTCTTATAGCTACCCATCAATATATAGGCAAAAGATCGAACATACCCCCCGCCGAAATCAGTATGATGATTTCCCTTCAATGAATGTGGAAGGTATGAATGTGAAGTCAACTCACTATTGCTTACGAAACTAAGTGGATAGTGTACCTACATCTATATGTAAAGTGTAAAGTAACTAAGTTTAGTGTATACAAAATAAATAAATAAAAAAAACTATGAGCTAAGTATCAATGTATTAATGTAAATTAATTTGCTTAGGGCAAAGGACAAATTTTATTCACAGGTCTTTTATATAGACCAGTTTTTGTGCGGACAGTGACCACGCGAACAATGTTATCGATACCTGGATGAACTTCTACTATCCTACCTATACAGACAATCTGTTCAGAGGGATGCCTTCAACGGCGTATTCGGGGACAGCTAGTAAGCTTTGTCCAATTAAGAAATGCCCTGCAGTAAGCACGTCAAATTCGTTCGAATTATTAGACAACGAGCACAATGGACGTGAGTTCATCATAGCCTCTATTTTACAAAATATGGTGTTAAGCTCTTCAAAGGTAAGAATTCGAGAACCAATTGTACGATACAGATGTTGCTTTGCACTCTTTATCCCCGATTCCCAGAGGCCTCCCATGGCCGCCGCGCTTGGTGGATTGAATCGCCAATCAATGCTGCGCAATGCAAGACCATCTAAAATGGCATCACAATTGGTTTTATTGCGAAAAAAAATTGCCTACTTCTTTTAAATGTTTAACTGCTGCAATCAGATTTCTGCCACAGTCAGAAAACAGGCAGCTGCAGAGGCCTCTGCGAGATACTAGGCGATCTACTGCCGCAAGGAAGCAGTCGCATGTTAAGTCTGTTAGTACCTCCAAATGCACGGCTTTGGTGGAAAAACTGACAAAAAGGCACAAATAGGACTTGCAACTTTTTGCGTTGCGACGTTGACTTTCCCTAACATAGAAAGGACCCCCAATATCGCAACCCACTTGGTCAAAAACTTTCCCGGGTTTTAATCTAGAAGCTGGCAACGAGCCCATCAAGGGTTGAATAATATTTGGATTAATTTAAAACAATTGGCACATTTTGAAAGTACTGAACGTAGTACGCTACGAGCATTTATAATCCAATAGGTTTTGCATAAAATTCCTTGCAAAGTGCGCGGAACCGAGTGTAAATAAACCTTGTGAAAATACTCAATTAATAGGATTACCGTATGGCATTTTTTCGGAAGCAATAAGGGATGCTTAGTGTCATAGGGTAGGTCAGATTGTGAAATTCTACCCCCCACCCTGAGAAACCCATGGGGGTCAATGAAGGGTGAAAGTTTACGTAGTGAAGCTACGTATCCTTTCTTGTTCAATATTTCAAACTCAGATCGAAAATGGTTTGACTGAATTACATGCACGATACTGTCTCGATTCTGTTTTAATTCAGAAGTATTCAGCGGACCGGAAGTTCTATTTGACCGAGACTTTAAATTGTTTATGAATCGATGACACCAACCTATTGCTCGTTGCAGTCTATTATAAGAAGAAAATTTCTCAAATGTTTCTTCAAGATTCAAGGGATTAAAATCTTACTTTCACTTGAAGGTAATGAAAATGTATCTACATATGATTTTAACTCGGGAATATTTTCTTTATTTTTTACGAAAATTGTACTGGTAGGCCAGTCACTAGGGTCTTGTAATAACCACTCCGGGCCATGCAGCCAAGTTTTCTCGACGGCGAGAAACTGACTAGGCAATGTACCACGTGAGCACCAATCAGCGGCATTGTTCTCACTGCTTACGTGATACCAACGATTTGTTGGAATTACATCAATAATTTCGCTGACCCTATTCGAGACAAAGGTCTTTAGTTGGTACGGTGGTGTTTGTAACCACGATAAAACGACACTGGAGTCGCTAAATGCTACTATAGTGTAGTTAAAATCAGTAAGATTTTTAATTACGAACCGCAAAATCTTTGCTAGCAGCACGGCTGCCATTAATTCAAGTCTAGGTATTGATAAAATTGGTTTTAAGGGCGCAACTTTTGATTTGCTGATCAATAATCGAACCTTAGCCCTACCGTCCTTATCTACGCTGCGTAGATACATGCTGCATACACATGCTGCATAGCCGCGCGACGACGCGTCGCAAAAGCCTATCACATGCACGTTTGAAAAGTTAGGTATTAGTAAATGTCTTTCGATCCTTAAGTCCGCTAGGGTTGGCAATTCACGTATAAATATATTCCATTTTTCGTAAATCTCAATAGGCAACGAATCATCCCAACCGAGACCTAATTTCCACAAGTCTTGCATTATGCATTTAGCAAGAAAGGTACAAGGTGAAATAAATCCGACGGTCGAATATGCTTGCGAGTAATGTCAACACTGAGCGCTTCGTATACTTAATGTCGGTCAAATTATAATTAAAAGAAAAGCAGTCAGTAGACGGTAACCAAGTCAATCCTAAAACTTTTAATGAATTTGATAACGTATCATCTTCAAAGTTAATATTTGAAATATTTTCTGTATCAAGCCTCTGAAGAAATTCTGGACTATTAGTGGCCCACTTTTTTAACTCAAACCCCCCACTTTTAAGAAGACACATGAGTTCTTCCTGTAAGGCACAAGCTTCAGTGATTGTCTGGCACGACCATAACAAATCATCAACATAGAATCCTTGCGTAAGTATGGCTGACGCACGACATTGCGAGTTATCGAGTGCAAGTTGATGTAAAGTCCGTACGGCAACATACGGTGCGCTGCGAAGACCGTAGGTATTAGTTTTCAATTCATAAATACGGACCAGTTCCGACGGAGTTTCACGCCACAGAATGTGTTGATAATTTCGTTCCGAAGGGTCAATGAGAACCCCACGATACATTTTAGATACGTCGGCTGTAAAACACACGTCATATAGCCTAAAGTTTAAAATTATATTTGATATGTCGTTATGTAATTTACGACCTGTTAAAAGAATATCATTTAGGCTAACACCACAAGTCGTAGGACTTGATCCATTGTAAACCACTCTCAAAGGTGTAGAAGTGCTAGAAGGGCGCAAAACGCAATGATGAGGGATAATATACTTGGAGGGTTCCGTACCCGTATATAACTCCATATGCCTTAATGATTCATATTCTCGCATGAAATCAACGTATGCGGCACGCAAGTCGGGCGAACGCGCTAATCTACGTTCAATTTGATTGAGAAGTTTCAAGGCTATGTCATACGAATCTTTTAATGGTTCGTGGTCAGGGTTGATTAAAATCGGAGAAACATAACGGCCACTTTCATCACGATAATGTCTCTCTATATATAATTTTTCAGCAATCTCCTCAGACGGACTCATTGGAGTCTCGCACGGCGCAGACTCCACCTCCCAAAACTTCTTGAGAGTATCATGAGACGATCGTCTTCACAGGTGTACGACACGAGTGAGGTAGTTAACGTTACAACATTATTACTAGATGGTTGAATCGCTAATTTTCCCGAGATGACGTAACCGGACACACTACTTAAAGCGGCAGGAATGTCGCGATCAAAAATGATCTTTTTTCCATCATAAACGTGAGGAAAATTAATATCACCAGCTAAAATTATATCAATTGGTGATGATTTGTAAAATTGAGGATCAGCTAAGAATAAATTGTTGTATTCTTTGATTGTATTTTGCGGAATTTTAACAGTAGGTAAATCAGAAGTTAACTTAGTTAAAACCACGGCGTCTATATTAAAATTCGGAGTGTCATTGTGACGCGGCATTAGATTGAATGACGTCATACCGTGATTTTTTACACTTTCGCCAGCAAGACCGAAAATATTAAAGGGACATTTCCTTTGAGACAATCCCAAACGCTGCATGCATGCTATAGAAATGAAATTTGACTGAGCGCCGGAGTCTATTAGCACTCGACAAGGTTGATATGAATCATGCTTATCTTTCACACGGACAATAGCCGTCCCTAGTACGACGGAGGTATAGCTATTTATAGATGACGCGTGATTCATAAGCGCAGTGCATCGACATGGTCGATGGCGCAGTGTTATCGGAGATCGAAGCGGACCGCGGCGGTACAGTTTTCGCGGCTGACGGTGAAACAGCGCTATCTATGTGGAGTAAAAAGTGATGAGGATTTTGGCATGCTGCACATAAGAAGGCACTTGTACACTCACCTTCATGGTTTTTTAGGCAAGATTTACATAAATTTAGACTAGCAGCACGGCTGACTCGTTCAGCGCTGGTCAATTTACGAAATTGACTACAACGATAAATCATATGATTTTCCCCACAGTGGGCACATATCATAACTTTCTTAGAGTTAGAACTCGCGTGAGTGTAATTTTTAAGTGAACTTTGTTCAGCCTTATATTGTTTATTTTTAGTACATTGTTTTTTTATTCTGATTCTGATTTGTAGAATTATTTGAAAAAGAGTATGACGCAGAATGATCTAGCACCTTGATATGATTATGTACGAATGACACTAAATCTGTGAAGCCAGGAATAGAATTTTGATCTATTTGTTGTTCAAACGACTTTCGACTTTATGGGTCTAGAGCCCTTAAAGCAATATGGCATAAAATATAACTTCCTAAGTTGTCAATGTTCAACGCTTCTATAGCCTTATACGAGTGTTCAAAATTTTCGATAAATGTATTTAAGTGTGCGGAAGTTTCTTTAGTCAAAGGCGTAAAATTCAACATTTTATCCTAATACCTATATGCCGACTAACATTCTTTTGTCTTGGTACTTATTGAGTAAACTTTGCCAAACAATATCATAATTGGCAGAGATCGGAACGCTTTTGACGATATTTAGCGCAGAACCTTTCATGCACGCTAACAAATGGTGAAATTTATCTATTTTGGATATACTTGATTGATTATGAACCAATGAACAAAAAGTCTCGTAGAAAGTTGTGAAATTCTCAATTTCACCGTCAAAATTAAATAACTCCAACTTAGGTAGACGTGGCCTCGACTCTGTCGTAGGAACTTGTTTCTTATTACTAGCGTAGTTAGGTTCATACTTGGATGCAACTAACTTCGTTCTATAATATAAATCTTCAAAGTTTTTTAAATCCTGACTATGTAATAATGAAGACTGGTCATTCTCAAGTTCTTTTTCAAAAATACTAAAAATAATTTTCTCAAATGCTGACTTTAATGTGTCAATTTCATTGATCCGCAATAAAAATAAATCCCTAGCTTGATCATCGTTAACATTTTTCGATAAATCAAAAA
Organism: Erebia palarica; assembly: GCA_964035005.1. NCBI lineage: Eukaryota > Metazoa > Arthropoda > Insecta > Lepidoptera > Nymphalidae > Erebia > Erebia palarica. Next base: position 41,362,504 of record OZ035983.1, read on the forward strand.
TGGCTTGAATTTGCTCAAAACATCTTTCTTTACGCTTGATTAAAACGGACAGCGCAATAGGCACATTTGTGGCTTCTAGATCTTTCTTAGGAGCCATGATTTTTGTGACTACCTACAAGTTACTAAGAAAAACTGAATGGTCTGTTTTTACGCACATTGATGTTAAATGATAAAAATATATACTCTTGAACGTCAAGAAAAGTGTAATAAACGTTATTACAATTATATTTTTACTAAACAGCAAGTAATTTTAAATATTTTACGCAATAACTGTTGCGTGGTCACTGAACGTCAGCACTCACGGGTTGTTGTATTAAAATGTTCTAAAATTATGGAACTAATCGAAGAACCAAAATATTGTAAAATCTTGGTTCGCGGATACCTAAAATTGTAGGAATCTGGTTCGAAGGACCAAAAAATGTTGCGGTTCTTGCAACATGTAATGTATGAAAGTGGACTGTATGTATGGAATGGTATAACGAAGGGGTTTCTATCTCTTGCCCAGTGATTTGATGGGTAGTAAAATAGTTGCACCAACCTTGCATTCGCCCTCGACTGGAGAACGTGGACCACGCACGGCGCAGTATCCCAGGAGAATTTGGCACAACACCCACAAAACCACAGTAGTTCAAGAGTTCAGTTGACTTGGCGACACTGATGGATGCACGGCATCCACGTGGAGCTAATTCACAACATCGACGGTATGTATGACTGCATCGTTCGACGTTAGCGACGCAAGTGAGTTGGTGGCGCCATCGGCGCACGTGCCTGCCGAGCGCGTTGCAGGTACACACCAGTACGTTGACTTATACATAGATATGTACAACCATTTTCTTATAGCTACCCATCAATATATAGGCAAAAGATCGAACATAGTTAATGAAATATATCTAGCCAAAACGTGAACATCTAGTGAACTTTATCCCGGACGTAGGCACTTGGTCCGGTTAATTAGGCGCCGGGTGTCCAGTGCCACTGAGCACCGGACTTCCGGACCGACCTTCTGCCCTGGAAATTGTGAAAATTAATTGAGCCCCAGCACTTCAAAGATTTATCGACCATGTGAAAGAGGGCTATCGTTTATAAGCTCACTAGTTGGCGCCGCTGGCGAGTAAGGATAGCTGTAAATTCGGTAAACAAGCATACTTTTGACAGTAAATACTTTTTAAAATAGTAAGCAAAAAGGAACGAGGGACATAGTGTACTAACTTCTGAATTCTTCTTTCAACCCGCATAATTTTGCACTTTTTTCCTTAGCTCTACTTTCAAAGCGCAGAGCACTGACATTCATTGACACGTATCTTACATCTTCATTAATTAATCTGGTATTGCTAAATACATTAATGAAATAATTAGACCCGCGATAAAGACCCCGTGATAATACCTATTTGACATTTCGGAGACCTCACTCTACACTAGCGCCTCTAGCGGCGAATTTAAACGCGGTAGCCCCCATTGTTACATACCTACTTTTTAAGTATTTTATTAATGTATTTTTTTTAAGTATTTTAAGTATTGGGTTTTTCTGACAAGAAATTCTCCGTACTAGCCTGGAGTTAGGAAGTTGGCGGTACTGTTGACCCCTGTGCCTCGGAGAGCACGTTAAGCCGGCGGTCCCGGCTATTATCACTAACATGATAATAGTCTTTAAAACCCGCATTGGAGCAGCGGGTTGGGTCTAAGCTTTAATTCCCTCTCTTTTATGAGAGTGTAGGCCTGTGCCCAGCTGTGGGACGTTAATGGGCTGTAGTGGTGGTGGTAACCGTTGACCAAGTCGGTAACTGCATGATTAACCGAATTCAGACGTTCGAATTTGGCCTTTTCGTTTTCTCCGTGCCTTGGAGAGCACGTAAAGCCGTCGATCCAGTTTTGTTAACACTAACATCTGATATTAACCGTTAGTAACCTTAGTTTAGGTTAAAATAGAGTTAAAATATAATTCATTGTCAAGTCAGAAGAATCTGGGAATCCATCACATTATTATGCCTATAAAACCCCAGCCATTATCTGATTATTTTAATGAGGTCACGGTCCTCAGTAACGAGGAATACGATGCAATGAGAGATCATATTAAAATGTCGAACTACAGAATCTTCTCGAATATTTATTCACTATATAGGAACTTCCCCATACAGGTTGACCACGGTGCTAATAAATGGCTTTTTAATAAGTTGTGTGTTTAGACTTGTTTGTATCTGTTCTTTATGATATTGAAAGTATTTGTGTGTCGTAGTTATCTGTTATATTATATTAAAAAGTCATTTAATTCCGTTGTCTCCTTGTTACAGAAGCCGATTACACACTGGATGATTCATTTTGGAGCGAAGACGGGCCCTTTGGTGAGTTATTTGATCCTATTAATTCATCGATATTTAATATGTAGGTACTAGATAGGCCCTTTCATAGAAAAAAAATTGTCATCCAACCTGTAGAGCGCGCTCCACACCTATTTAAGCCTGTCTTAGTCCCCGCCATAGTGCTGTCCCGCTTTTCAGACTAGATGGCGTTAGTTAAATAAGTTCACATTCTTTGTTTGACAGGGTCGTCGATGTAAATTGAGGTCGTTGTATTAATTACTTTGTAAAAATGCTGTAGCATAGGTGCCTATTCCAAGTTTTTTTATCCACTACAAGCCCTTGACTGCGATCTCACCTGATAGTTATTGATAATGCAGTCTAAGATGGTAGCGGGCTAACCTGTTAGGGGCATGGCAGTTATACCCCATACGAACGCTTAATCGCTTGGCGGCAAGGGTGTTAACTTAGCACGCTTAGGGTGGTAGCTATTGTAAGTATATGTACATCTCAGTTCATAAAATATATATATATATATATACATATATTTATATATATATATATATATATATATATATATATATATATATATATATATATATATATAAATATTGTATTTGATAGCATAAATTATAAAATAATAGTAAAAACATATTAAATTAATAATAAAATAATAATAGTATAATTGATCTAGATGAGGAACGATCTTGAATATAGTAAAGATGATTTTCGGCATTCAGGCCACTCGGGGAAGCGAGGAGACGACGAACGATGTTGCGAAAACGAGCGCGGTGCCACGGCACACACTATGTGTCTGCGTCTTTCTCCTCCTCATGGTGTTATGTAGAATCAATCCCATCAAAAACATAAATGTAAAATGAGAGCCAAGTGCAAAATTGTGATATATATGCCTTGGTTGTTGACTTCAGCGACAAAAGAAGTGAGATCAATGGGTGCCAAGTTCAATGGTTAGTCCTGCAATTTATTTATCCCATCAAAAACATAAATGTGAAATGAGAGCCAAATTCAAAATTGTGATATATATGCCTTGGTTGTTGACTTCAGCGACAAAAGAAGTGAGATCTAAATGGGTGCCAAGTTCAATGGTCAGTCCTGAAATTTATTTATAACAACATATAATATTTTATAACAACTTAAAATATCATTTCTTCTTATAACTTAGTATAAAATGTTGAAGACTAAGGCTTTGGCTTGGCTAGTTTCCATATACGAATTATTATTAAGTAGGTACCTAAAAGTTCAGTTTCTACCAGCAAGCCAAATTTTCGGAAGAATAAAATAAGAACTTACAGCTTTACAACTTGTGAAGGCTATAATTCGTATATGAAAACTAGCCAAGCCAAAGCCTTAGTCTTCAACATTTTATACTAAGATATAAGAAGAAATGATATTTTAAGTTGTTATAAAATATTATATGTTGTTATAAATAAATTTCAGGACTGACCATTGAACTTGGCACCCATTTAGATCTCACTCCTTTTGTCGCTGAAGTCAACAACCACGGCATATATATCACAATTTTGATTTTGACTCTCATTTCACATTTATGTTTTTGATGGGATAAATAAATTGCAGGACTAACCATTGAACTTGGCACCCATTGATCTCACTTCTTTTGTCGCTGAAGTCAACAACCAAGGGATATATATCACAATTTTGAACTTGGCTCTCATTTTACATTTATATTTTTGATGGGATATCATAACGTTTTGTACAGAAATTATTGAACTCAATCTCAAACTCAAAACATATTTATTCAAAATAAACTCGCATATATTTAGCGGAACATAAAAAAAAGGTCCATAATTAAAAAAATATGGTTTTATTTTTAAATCTACTTACTACACTTCTTTTGTTATTTAAAGTTTCATTTGTTTTACTTAAAACGAGATCACATTAAGAACAGATTTTGCGAGTAAAGGCTATTTGTGAAAAATGGTACATTTTTGAACTTTTCATGTAACCGGGAAAAGTGAAATTTAATATTAAAATAACAATTAATTAAATTAGAAAAATGGTGATTAATATCGCGTATTTCCTCCACGTGCTCTTATTAAAGTTTCTACCCGTCTAGGCATACTGAGAATGATGTTATCGATGGTCTCCTGGGATAGTCTCCGCCATTCCTCAACTACGGCGATTCGCAGTTCTCCCACGTTGGCAGGACCTGGAATTCTGGACTTAACTTTTCTTTTCAGCAAGTCCCAAACGTGCTCTATTGGGTTCATATCCGGTGATCTCGCCGGCCACTCCATAACAGTGATATTCATATCATTAAGATAAGCTTGAGTTACCCGAGCGGTATGCGGCCGAGCATTATCCTGCATAAAAACAAAATGAAAGAATAGAAGCAGTGCGGGGTGTAACCGTAAGTGAGCGTACGGTACGAAGAAGGCTCGAAGAAGCTGGTTTGGGTTCATTTGTGCCCGCCAAGGCTCCAAGGCTCGAGGTAAATCATCGTAGAGACAGGTTCACTTTTGCTCAGCAACATCGACTTTGGAACGCGGACCAATGGAGTAAGGTATTGTTTAGTGATGAGTGCAGAATTATCTTAAATCAAATTGACGGCAGGCAAAGAATATACAGACGCAAAGGAGAACGATACATTCAGAAAAATTTTGAAACTACAGTTGCATACGGTGGTGGATCAATAATGGTTTGGGCGGGCATTTGTTTGGGAGTTCGCACAGACTTGGTAGTGATTGACAGAGGGAGTCTGACTGCAAACCGCTATATCAGAGAAGTTTAAGAAGAAAATTTCGTACCGTTTGCCCCATATATGGGTGAAGATTTTGTTTTTATGCAGCATAATGCTCGGCCGCATACCGCTCGGGTAACTCAAGCTTATCTTAATGATATGAATATCACTGTTATGGAGTGGCCGGCGAGATCACCGGATATGAACCCAATAGAGCACGTTTGGGACTTGCTAAAAAGAAAAGTTAAGTCCAGAATTCCAGCTCCTGCCAACGTGGGAGAACTGCGAATCGCCGTAGTTGAGGAATGGCGGAGACTATCCCAGGAGACCATCGATAACATCATTCTCAGTATGCCTAGACGGGTACAAACTTTAATAAGAGCACGTGGAGGAAATACGCGATATTAATCACGATTTTTCTAATTTAATTAATTGTTATTTTAATATTAAATTTCACTTTTTCGCGGTTACATGAAAAGTTCAAAAATGTACCATTTTTCACAAATAGCCTTTACTCGCAAAATCTGTTCTTAATGTGATCTCATTTTAAGTAAAACAAATGAAACTTTAAATAACAAAAGAAGTGTAGTAAGTAGATTTTAAAATAAAACCATATTTTTTTAATTATGGACCTTTCTCTTATGTTCCGCTAAATATGCCGGCGAGTTTATGTACCTACAAAGTACACCTTCTGAACGTCATGCTTGCAGAGCATAAGACGTGATGGTGATAATTAACTACGGTATCTTAAAACTAAAGCTACGAGGGTTCCAAACGTGCCCTGGTCTGAGAAGAGCCCGCAATAAACTCCGCTTTTTTTATTATCACCATCTCACAAATATTTGAAATTATATATATGTACTTATAATATAACGTTACATAATCAGCCGCTGTAACAATTCATACCCATGCCTTGCTATCATTCTAATAATCCTTTACACTGTAATAGGACTTTTCTTTTAGTTTAGTTTACGTTTTACATTAGTAGGTACTTATTATTCGGTGTAAGGTCAGTGTGTCACCCACCAGTAATTCTATTGTACGACTCATTGTACATGATAATTAAAGACGAGAATTCTCAAGAAAAATATATAGTGTGTAGAGTTACACTGACATTGACAGATTACATCTATGGTCAGACTACCTCTACAGCACATTTCTACATCTCATCAATTTTGATTGCAAAAGTTCAAAATCAAAAGTTTTTAGTGAAACATTGAAAACAAGCACGGTAAACAGTCGATATCACTAAAACCACTATAAACAATGAATACAAATCACAATGACTGACAGCTTGAACTGACGACTTCAAATACGTTTCTTCTTCTTTTCTGTCAATGACGTTTCGTTGCACAAAATGCATAAATACGAAGGTAAGGTTTTAATGCAACTATATTATTATTCATTATTATTTACATTAAAATAATAATTATTATGTGTTATTTTTAATAGTTAACAACACAAAATATCGAATTTAAACAAAGACCTGCAGTATGATTTATGTAATCGGAGTTTTTTTTTACTTAAAAACTCTTGTTTTATTTAGTTGTGCATGCACTATGCGTAGAATGTAATGCAAGTTGCCGCAGGAAGTGGACGACGGAGTTACTACCACCGCTTAAAGCAGTATTGTTTCAAAATAACGGTTGAATGTCACGTACTTTGACGTCCTTAAAATAATGATTATAACACTACAACATAAACGTAAACAATATTAAACTAATACGGCTTTAAGCAATGGTAGTATGCCCCGTGTCAAAGTTTTGAGCTATACCTAGGTAGAGCATAAAAATGACGATTTTTGTACGTTTATATCTAAATAACCATTTGAGGTGTGCTTATGAAATTTTGAGCACATATGTATCTCACGGGTCTCAATATATGCGCCAAAATTGACATGTTTATGTGAAATCGTTTTTGAGTTACGAGGGGGTCATAAGTGGCTCCAAATGGTTCGTGTAATATTACACACGGTGCTGCTCGCCAGTTTTTTTGAACTTTGGCTGGACACGCTTCCGCGTGTCTTGATAGGGTGGTAGCTATTGTAAGTATATGTACCTCTCAGTTCATAAAATATATATATATATATATATATATATATTATGAACTGAGAGGTACATATATATATATATATATATATAAATAGGTATATATATATATATATTTATATAAATATTGTATTTGATAGCATAAATTATAAAATAATAGTAAAAACATTAAATTAATAATAAAATAATAATAGTATAATTGATCTAGATGAGGAACTATCTTGAATATAGTAAAGATGATTTTCGGCATTCAGGCCACTCGGGGAAGCGAGGAGACGACGAACGATGTTGCGAAAACGAGCGCGGTGCCGCGGCACACACTATTTGTCCGCGTCTTTCTCCTCCTCATGGTGTTATGTAGAATCAATAAAGCATTTCGAACGCACTACATTGTTGGATGCTGTCTAATGCTAGGGAGCCTTGGTACTATGTGCGTCGTGAACCTGACTTGGAGAGTATCCGACGATACTTAATCTACCTGTGGTGAATCTATATACATACTTAAAATACAACATACTTAAACGTATTATGATCACATATTACTATCGCAGGTTGAGTTGGACACTGTGGAATATAAGATACTCGTATCAGCGATGCCTCAGCACGGCTGTTTCTGTTTTGATGTCTACCTAGTTGGACGTTAAGATGGGATTGGTTTGTTATTGAACCAGAAAGCTTGCTATCTGTGCGCAGTGCACTTCGTGTGCATTTCTATGTTCTACAGTACGTCTGATTGTACCTTGCGATCTACTTAAAGACGACGTATGCTTACAATATGTAAATTTACGACGTTCGCTACGTTCGAACAATAACCAATCATGGTTGATAGGACGCTGTTTATTATTATAACTACCTATCTTACGTTCAAAAAATGTTCTACTACCCATGGTGGTATCCGCGCCGTATTTTATCTAACCATACTATTACTGAAGGTTGCATCACGCCTGTAGACTCTGTTTTGTTGTGGCGAACTATCGCGCAGAGCGCCTGGTGTATCCTTGAAACCTATTACAGGTATATGTGGGAGTACACCAGTACACCACTCTAAAAATGTAATTATCCAGCCATACGCTGACATAGTGGAAGCACCACTATATAGTATACCGACATACGTTGCGCTATTTCCGCGGTTGATGTCCTAGTGGTTGAGGGGGGGGGGGGGGGGGGGTTGTTGACTTTTGGTATTCTATGAGACTTATTAGTCCATGTATTAATATGCCTCTTGGGATACCAAGGGAGGGAAGAAGCCTACCGTTGGTGGCGGGGTGGAGCCAGCCAACCATCATTTATTTTTTAGAAAAGTTAATTATGCCATTCCAAAGTATCTTCCTTTCCTTATAAAAGAGGATGCTTCCACTAGGATTAATTCGCTTCACGGTGACCTTATGGAACATTATTTATGTTGTTCAATAAGATAGAAATCTTAATCCTGGGTTTCATAATACAAAAGGTCTTAACTCTCATAGTCTAAATGTCTCGAAGAGATGAAAGATATGATCCTTTAATGATCCTATGCATAATGACGGGCTCACTTAGTATATGTGCTAAGAAGTTAGGTCATAGAATGAGCAAAGCACAGTATACTTGATCTGAAAGCATAGCAGTATTGAATCAATCCTAATACACGCGTATAAATCGTATGTCATCGTTTAGAGATGAATCAATACTCGAACGCGCGGGTAAAACGCGTTTCGTTGATCAGTAATGAATCACTACTCGATCATGCGTATTCATATAACCTCGAACTGAATTTATGCATTGATATTAATCAATGCTTTGCTTTTATAAATTTTCTATAACTCGAACGCGTTTGTAAAGCCAATCTTATATAAACTAAATTTCATCTAAATTGGTATATAATCAAGTCGTCAGGTTGATTAAACTCGAAGCTTCCGAAACTCTAAAAGATCTTGGTTTATTATGGACGCAACAATACATGAGGGTCTTACTGACAGATGATTCACGTGCCATTTTAAAGAAATATTGAATTTCATAGGTAGAGTAAGTTGTAGAATCTTAGGGACCCCGACAGGTTAGTTACACTATCCCCGGCCGCAGCCTCCCACCAAGCCAGACCAGAGAAAATTAAGAAATAATAAATTCCCAAATTTGACCCTGCCGGGAGTCGAACCCAGTTCCTCCCACGTTAAGACAACAGTGCTATAGCAAGAAAAGATTACAATTATTTTGCTATAATCCACCAACAGAAAAAAATCTGTATGGTCAAGCATGCAGTTACAAGCGAAGCACCGTTTACCTTCCCAACCAAGCAAGAAAGCCAAGTTTCCAAGCAAGCAATGCCACCACCACACAGGACTTTTATACTATTCTTGACGCACGTTTCGCCCCAACACCGGAGCTTCTTCAGGAGATATCGTCTTTACAATGCAAGACTGTCTAATGACGTTTGTGTCAAATGCGCGGTGTTATATATCGTTTTTTAAACCCTTACTACTATTGCCCCGCCCATTACTCCCCGGACCCCTTCAAATAAACGAAGCAGTGGTGAATTTGGAACATTAACTTGTTCATTAAGTAATTTAAACTGAATATTATTATTACGTTTTATTATTTCTAATTGTTCCAACATGCTCAGACGAATACCTTTATCGCAAGTGTGTAAGATTTTATATGAATGGTCGGAACATCATTTGTGCCCACTATCTAGAAGATGTTTAGCAAAATGTGACTTTTAGGGTTGGTTGTTCCTAACCGCGGCCACATGTTCTTTGTAGCGTGTATCAAATTTACGACCTGTTTGACCAATATATGTGGCATTGCAATCTGAACATTCGAGTTTATAAATGCCCGAGTTTTGTTTGTTGTTTAATTTATCTTTACTATTGCAAATACTTTTAAGTGTATTATTTGTCCTAAATGCAACATGTATATCATGGGCTTTAAGTGTCTTAGCAATACGCTCCGACGCTGGTCCGAAATAAGTTAGACTGGATTTGAAATTATTTATTCTATCAGGGGATAATGCTTATAGGTCCTTTTTGATCCGCATCAAATGTTGTGTTTTCATTATATTATTATCAACAATATTAGTGTTGTACACATTGGCCTGTGCCATGTGGTAAATAATTCTTCTAAATAGTTTTCTTTCGTTAGTGGAATAGACAGCAACCTATGCACATAGCTGTGGAACGCTGCGAGTTTATGCTGCCAAGGATGACAGGATGAAGCGTGTCTGTATATGTGGGTTTTCGGAAAATTCCAAACCGATTTTCAGTATTAGCACGAGTTATTGTTAGATCAAGGAAGTTTATACAGTTATCTTGTTCTAATTCTGATTTGACTTTAATTTTTCGGTGTATTTTGTTTAGATTTTTGATAAATAAGTCTAGTTGTCTGTTTGTCCCAATCCAGCATATAAATAAATCATCTACATATCTGTAGTAATAGAGAATATTATTATATAGGACAGTCGCGAGTATCACCTAGTAATGAAATGAATATGAAATAACAGAGCTTGCGGAAGTCCATGATAATCAAGGAATAAGGTACAAAAAATTAACTTCATTTTTCATCTTTCTCGTTATGAAAAGATGAGGATAGTAAAGAAGATGTCGAGTTAATTAAAGCCAAGACAATGATGATGAAAAATTTAACAATAAATAGCACTTTTACTGTCACATAAAAGCTACAGTAGAGTCACATAAAAGTCGAATAAAAAGTAAAACAAGCTCCGTTAACGGCAAAATAAACATACGGTTTGGAAAAAGCTAGTTAAAGCAGTTATTAACACTCGACGACACTCGACGTGACGCTGCTGTAACGAGTTGGATCGAGTTATGCAATGTCATATTGATGCAGTGAATATAAGCTCATGTTGTGTGTTGCACAATTTAAAGGCTGTATGTAGGTGCTTTTAAAGTCGCGTCAACTTCTTCATGAATGCATTGATCGGTGTTGTTATTTTTGAAGTTAACGCTTACCTGCAAGTTAATTTTATTATAATAGAAAACTTTTGAAGATAAATCGCCTACAATTTCTTACGACCAGCCAGCGTTGAAATAATTTTTAATTGCATTCCAATGTCTCCAGAAAGGACTTGACCGGTGGAACTATGGCAGCTTGCCTAGGTGTCAAAAATCAATGTTCAGCAATGATTTCTTTATTATTGTAATTGTAATATTTCACTGTTTTCAGATAAAAAAGTTTCAGGAGTCTGAAGGCTCGAAAAACTGCGAAAATGAACAAAACAAGTTTCACCAAAAGACTGCTTTCCCACACTAGATGGCGCTATTTATTGTGTTGAGCGAGTCTAAAAAAATATTTTCAAGAATTATTTCTTTATTAATGGAATTGTTATATTTTATAGTTTTCAAATAAAAAAGTTTCAGGAGTGTGAAGGCTCTGAAAACTGAGAAAATAAATAAAAAAAGTTTCACCAAAAACTGCTTTCCCACACTAGATGGCGCTAGTTATTGTGGTGAGTCTAGAAAATATTTTTAAATATTCACTACTTTTGGTTAACAAGTTCAACTATTCAACCACAGATGGCAGCATATGCAATGTGAAAGGGCGTTCCTTTAAACGCAGTATTTCAAAATGCTTTGTTCGATCTATTAGTTTGAGACTTGTCAAAGAATAAAAATAATTATAAACAAAACATACATTTCCTTTTCATTACTATTTAATTGATCAAAAATATATCATTCATAGTATAATGACTAAGGTATTTAAATGGTATTCATGTAGGGTTACAAGATTATTATTAGGCATGGATATAATGGAACGTCAAAATGGAGTAGTGCTTAAAGAGGACAGCGGACGCTCAAGATTTAAACAATAAACGTACTGTTTTTTTTGTCATTTGAACCCTGACCTTATTTGGAATAATAAATCCATAATAATTTCGTTTTGAATTATTAAACCTTACTGTAAAAACGGAAATCCTGTGCATTGTCCCGAATCGGAGGGCAATTACTGGTCATGTCATTTTCCAGAGTCCATGTTCTGCGTTTTTTTAACTTACTATTATACTTATTGTTACTTCTTGCAGTCCAATTTTTGTCGCGCTGTCTTCTTAGAATACCATTGTTTATTCACTGTGTGTGTAATTCATCTTATGGAAATTACGGATGGAAAATTATAACGTTGTCTTGGAAAATGCTTGTATATTCTTAATAAAAAGATTTATTTATTTATATCAATTTAGGGTTGTGTAGGGTTTAATGCAAAGCAATGATGTCTAGAACGCGTTTACCTAGATGATCATAATTTTTAACATTATTTTTAACACATTTTGACTACTCGTCAAATAAATATTTTTTTAGTGATAATAGATAGAGGATATCCACGTCCTCCGTTAATTTTATGTTGAATAACCATATAATGGATTAAAGTAAAATAGTGCGTAGAACTTTGATGACGTCACAAATCAATATTTCATACAAAGTCCCATACTAAGCACGCGTTTTGAAAAAAGTTGCTGATTTGATTAGTTGTCAAATCGGTAGGAGGTTTTTGAAGGCTACCATTACTTTATATACAAAAGTCAGCATCTAATTTCATGATTTTTCAGCTATATTTAGCTGGTCCTGTAGAAATTTCCATCCTAAAACCCTATTTAATCTTTCAAACACCGTATGCGGTGAATATTTCTAGTGCGCCTGTGAAAATTCGTGGAGTCGTATAAAAAAAACTCCTCCAGGATGTCCTCCGGGGCTCGTACGTCAGCCTGGCAATAACCATTTCCATTCCCGGTTGCGTTTACTTCATACTTTTACGGCTTTTCGAGATTTCATCAGAATTCATCGGTGTTTTTAAAATTTGCAGCGCTTTAATATTTTTGTGGCTTTAAAATTTTTATTTTAATTAGCTTGTATTTCTACTCACTGCTGAAAGCTTTTTATTTGCTTTATAATATTTTCAATAATGCATTATAGATGATGCCTATGTCAAAAATAAATTATTTCTTACTGATTATTAAAGGGAGTTTTTTAATTTCACCTCTATTTACAATTTAAGTAAACGAAGTATCTCCACTAATTAACCTACTGCATACCAGAATATATATATCAAATACTATTAATAAACTACTTAATTACTAGTACTAGACAATCTTGCATTGTAAAGTCGACATCTCCTGAAGATGCTCCGGTGTCGAGGCGAAACGTGCGTCGAGAATAGTATAAAATTCTTGTGTGGTGGTGCATGTGAGTGGTGGTGGCATTGCTTGCTTGGGAACTTGGCTTTCTTGCTTGGTTGGGAAGTTAAACGGTGTTTCGCTTGTAACTGCATGCTTGACCATACAGAATTTCTTCTGTTCGCGGATTATAGCAAAATAATTGTAATCTTTTCTTGCTATAGCACTGTTGTCTTAACGTGGGAGGAACTGGGTTCGACTCCCGGCAGGGTCAATTTGGGAATTTATTATTTCTTAATTTTCTCTGGTCTGGCTTGGTGGGAGGCTGCGGCCGGGGATAGTGTAACTAACCTGACGGGGTCCCCAAGATTCTACAACTTACTCTACCTATGAAATTCAATTATTTTCAAGATTTCTAAAGGTGCATAATTACAATAAATGTTAATATTACCAAATTACAATCCACATATTTACTAGTCATGTACCTTAAACACTTATTGCCTAGCTTTGTATCTTTTTGTTCATTTCTTTTATTGATAAATCAGTTTGGCGTCAACTGCACTAACGTACCTGCTGCCGCTCGCGCTCGGTGCTTTCCAACTACGCGGGTGCGAGAGAGACCGCACGATATTGACGTTCAGAATAAAACCGTTAGATTATAATCTAATGGTTTCTAACCCGCGAGATTGTAAACTGTCGGAATATTGTGAACCGTTCAATGTTCTGAGTATTAATTTTTGAAATATTTATTGTATTTACGTTTTCTTGTCTCTTTCTTGTAAAGTTCGCGCGCGAGTTGAATGCAGAGTTAATGTATATGTCACCATACATTTACTCTACATTCAACTCGCACGCGAACTATAGGTAGGTTCTATCGGGTTAATATACATTTTAATATTTTAATAAAAAAATATGTTTTATTAATTATTAATAATTACGATTTATTAATTATTATTAAGTTTACACTTAATTGTATTTTTGTGTGCTGAATTAGACGAGTGTGATTGATTAAATTGTGTTTAATTTATTATAACTATTTTTGTTTTCCAATAAAATAGATTTAAATATTCAATCCAGTATTTTTGGTGCTACTTTCGAATATTTTGTTTAATTTAAAGGAATAGGAATAAATACTACCCTTACTAAATAGAGTCTTCCAAAAGACCTAAAATTCACATTTTTGATTAGTTTTAAGTTAGATAACCATTTCAAACTATAATACGTACAGATTAAAGAAAGAGATTAAAGAAAGCGCGTTTTTAAGTTTGAAAAAGAGTTTCTGATTCGATTGAGCTGTCATAGTCCCTATTATAAACTGCCAAGTCTAGTACAAGCTACCTAAAAATATAATGTTATAGTCCCAGAAACATACCTGACCCGGTGACAGCGTCGCTAGTTTAAATATGAAAAATAAAAACAAAAATTAAACAGGCATAAAAATTTGTTCCAATTTTGGCCACCGAGTCAGATAAGTTTGTGGGACTATAGTAAGGTAGAACTTTTTCAATATTCTCCATAATATGGCACACTAGTACTAGAAGGGGTTACGCATCATCTCGGCACGCTCTGGATGTTATCTTGTTCAATCATTTGCATGTGAATGCATTCAACATGTAAATTTCTCGTTCGTGAGACTGCGCTCTGGGATCCCTTGTATAATCTAATCGATTATGAAACAATGCATTGGGCTTAGAATGTCAGGGGGTCTTGGTTCATTACTCGACCCATAATTTAGAATTTGTTCAAGTTTCAGCTTTTACGGTCCAAGAGTTTACTCTGGGCGTCTATCAGTCAGTCAGTGAGTGACTGGGTGATTGTGTCAGGACTTTATAACTATGTAACTTAATATATTCGAAGTTCAATTTAAATAAATTGTAATAGTCGAATTGATTTTAAACTCTGCAAATGCATTATTATCTTATAACAATACAAAATTCAAAGGTCAAAATATTTTATTTCATTTATATATTATTGCCTCTTCGGACGTGCAGTAGTATTTTTATTTATTTATTTTTCATAATTGCCGCACTATCATCTGGTATGAGTGATAACCTCATTCGGTTATTCAAAATTTTTAGTCTATGATTACTATCAACAGCCAAAAAATTTATGTCACTTAGTTGGATGTTAATATTGCCCAATACCCATCGTATCCGACTATGTCGACGATTTAAGTCTATGGTACTACTGTTTTTTTTTAAATTCCTTCTTGATAACGATACGGAGAAAAATAAAGTTGGTATTGCAGTTTGCCGCGAAATCATCGATTTTTTGTTATAATCTAATATAATAAATGGATATTTTATGGATGATAATTAATCGATTTCAAATCACAATACATAATACAAGGTGAAGGTGAAGTGAATGTGACTATTTATTTGTTAATATCATCAAGTAAAAATAAAGATCTTACTCCTAATATGAAAATATAACAAAGAAATAATTAAAAATCGTTATTCATTTTATTTTCTCGCAATCGAAGTGAAAAGTAGAGTGTTTACCACGGGACTAAAAGCCATTCTACTCGTTTCTATAGCATCCCTCGCTACGCTCAGAAAGCTATACACCTCGTATGAAATGGCTCATTTTAGTCCCTTGATGAACAATCTACTATTAAAACTATGCATTTGATTGAAAATGCAATACTAGAAATAGATGAAACAGTCGTAATAGAAAGAGAAAGAAGAAGCACCACACTTCCTTATTTTGCATGTCATGCAAAGCATACAAAGCAAAGCGATATCTAACGAATGAATGAATGAATGAGTAGAACGAAACTTGCTCTTTGCTCATCTCTATCTCTATATTCTATCTTTATGTCAAATTTCTTCAAGATTGATTTAGCGGGTGAGCCGTAATAGGTAAACAGACAGATCCCAAGCTTTTGCGTTTATAATACGTATGAATTTTCGAAAATGCTGTGCCCACATAAACAGCTTGCAATCCTCAACTTTTAAAACTATGCATTTGATTGAAAATGCTACACTAGAAATAGATGAAACAGTCGCACAAGCTCTAATAGAAAGAAAATAAAGGAAAAAGAAGCTCGACACTTCCTTAATTTGCATGTCATACAAAGCAATGCGATATCAAACGAATGCCTGTGTCATCTCGCAACGCTCGGCATGCCGTCTTGTTCGACAATTTGCATGGGAATGCATTCCGCATGGAAATCTAAGCGTCTGTGAGAGGACGCGGGACTCTGTATATTATGCAACCGATTGATCGGAGCTGATATTACTGGGATACTGTATTTCATGTTATCATAACTAGGTACTCCGTAAATTGTACCCCGTCTTTGCTTTCGTAAATTGTATATTCGAATGAAGACTTTATAAGATTTTCATTACATTAGCGACGGTTTTCACAGTCTTGTGAAATGAAGTCGCGGGCATCACCTTGTTAAGTTCTCTTCTCCTATCTCCAAAGGTTGTCTTTTTTTTATTGCAAGATAGGCTTGCGCTTGACGAGTCACGCTTAATACAAAGCAATAATGATGTCTAGGCTAAAACGCGCCCGCCTATAAGATGCCTATTCACTCTTGTCTGGAAGAAATCGCCTTAGGCGATAAGACCGCCTTTACATACTGTATTGTCCTATTCGTAGTTTTATTGTCTTCTTTATTTCCGTGTACTTGCGTGCAATTAAGATTTAAATAAATAAATCCATACTTATATAATAAATGCGAAAGTGTTTCTGTCTGTCTGTTCGTCTGCTACGCTTTCACGGTCCACCTGTCAAATTCAAATTCAAATGTTTTTTATTCAAATAAACTTTTACAAGTACTTTTGAATCATCAAGTGAATCTACTACTGTTTCGGAATGTATTCCTATGGAGAAGAATTAGCAAGAAACTCGGTGGTTGCTCTTTTTAAATAAATATTTCATTTACAATTATTATATCAATGTATACATAAGTAACCGCTGTCCTTAGCATTGCTGGAGTGATCAAATCCATGCTCCTATATCATTTACATAATCTTGAACAGTATAATAAGCTTTTTTCAAGAGCATACTTTTGATGGATTTCTTAAATTTGTGTATATGCAAGTAGGTTTAACCGATTGTTGTTGATGTTTAACTTTGGTACAGGGATAGTTTGTATCCCGGGGAAGGACATAGGCTACTTTTTATCGCGGAAAATTAAGGAGTTACAGCGGGAATAAAAAATACACGCGGATGAAGTTGCGGGCAACATCTAGTAAGTTATAAATTGAGCAATATGGAAAATTGTAATATAAGTAAGAATTACCCAAGTAGTACAAGACACAAATTAAAGCCAGCGTTTCGAAAAGAAGAATTTCTAATCCAGCAAAGTAATTACGTTACTCTAAAAAGTAATAATACTACAAAACTTCAAGCTCTGTTAAGTCATAAAAGTCAGACATATTGCTAACGTCATAGCGTATTCCGTAGTAAATAGGATTCGCTGGCCCGTGACGTAGCGAGCTGTAGCCGGGGCAGCGGGCGTGAGACGCAAGCACGCGTGACGTCATTCGCGAGCGCGAATATACGAGTACGTGTACGCCACTCAGCGCGACACGTCGAGGGTGAATGCCTCTGTTTCATGTTAGCCTGG
The DNA here is from genome assembly GCA_964035005.1 of Erebia palarica. Classification (NCBI taxonomy): domain Eukaryota; kingdom Metazoa; phylum Arthropoda; class Insecta; order Lepidoptera; family Nymphalidae; genus Erebia; species Erebia palarica. Next base: position 41,380,241 of record OZ035983.1, read on the forward strand.
TAGCTTTGAACTGTGATGAGAATATTATACGAAATAAAAAGAGGTGTAAAGAGTCTACGTGGTACGTACGTGGTGCTACGAGCCCAAAAGGTACACGTGGTAGAGGTAGGCCGCATTATCGCTGGATGATGCCATCAAAAAACTGGCGGGACCGAACTGGATGACCGTAGCCAAAGTAAGGCATAAATGGGTTTCTCTGGTGGAGGCCTTAGCCTGAAAAGGGTTCTTCATACACACTTAAAACTAGTTCTAAAATAAATAGTTTGAATATAATTCCTAATTTTGTACCCTTATTTTCTAGTTATATTCTCAATTATTTGCAAACAATTTAAAGAAATAAAAGGCTTTTTTTTTTTTTTTTTAAAGAGTCTCCTACACATTAGATCAACACCCTCGGCCTTAAACTGCTTCGTGGGTCTAGTTGTTAGCATGTTCGACTGCGGCTGATAAGATCCCGGGTCGGGCCATGAATGTATTGGGTTTTTCTGATAAGAAATTCTACTAGCCCGGAGTTAGGCAGTTGGCGGTGTTTCACACCCGTGCCTCGGTGAGCACGTAAAACCGTCGGTTCTGCGCCTGATCTCTTTCCGTTCGTGTCGGATTTTCCATCCCATCAGGCTATGAGAGTAAAGGAACAGAAAGTGCACCTGTATTTGCGCACACGCGTATGTGTGATGGCTCACCTGCGTAGCTAGTCTCTGTCTGCAATCTAAAAGATGGGCGCCGTGGCCGCATTTCTTTCGGGAGGACATTATTATTAGATCATCGCCTTCGGCCTATTCACTCGTGTTTATTTGTCACGTGTGGCCAACTAACTTCTTCCTTCAACTTTATTTGCAATCAGCCATCGAAATGGAATGAGTACTACTAAAAATCAACATCAATGCATTTAGCAAACAGTGTTTAGACACTGGTCTGGTCATGTATCGGCTTTTCTTTGGATAAACTAGTACAAAGAAGGTAAATCTCTTAAATTCCAGTATGATTCCCATAAAAATGCAGGAATCTGAACAACCTGTGAACAATGTATAGTATACTAAGTGATATTGTGATGCCCGACACTGGAAAAAAGTCAGTGTAAAATGTAAAAAATTTGAACTTTACTCTAGAGGATATCAAATAAGTTAGTCAGTCGTCAGTCAGTAAGTATTTAGTTGGTCAGTAAAATCTTGTCTAGTGAATATCAACATTAACAATTTCGATTCTTCAATGTTCGGATTATGTTACTAAAGCAATTTAAAGAACTAGTAGCACCAAAATTAGCCCATAATATTCTTAGATGAACGGGGGGGTTGCAACCCGTGCTTAAAGTTATTTCACGTACCTTGACGTCTATAAAAATAAAAATAAAAGGATTAGGTATAATTCTACAACACGAACGTCAACAATATTAAAACAATACGACTCTAAACAGTGGTAGTATGGCAACTGAATTTGATTGTTAAAATTCTGCAATTTCTTTACAAGATTTGATTCAAAAGAGCTCATTAGGTATAAAGCATTATTCTCATTAGTTCGCGATCTATTAATATTTAATAGTTTTACTATTAGTTCTGGAACATTCTTCACAAGCCCGTACGGCTTGTTATGTCCGTAATAGGACTTACAACGCAGAGCTCAAAGCTGCTAACGACGTGCTCATTTGCGTAAGAGCGCCGCTTTGCAATATGCCGACATCGAATATTTATAAAAATGCAGGCACTTTTAAGAAACTTATAACAGCTAATACCCTCTATATTTGATATCCTTCCTAGCTTATTAGCAAGCTCTGTGATCCATAAGTGGAAAGTTTGGCTTTCTATATGTGGCAGTATTGATAACGTAGGTAATATTTGGACAAAACTTTATATTTTGAAAAATCAATATTTATGTTACACTAGCTGATGCTCGCGACTTCGTCCGCGTGGATTGCGGTTTTTTAGTTCCCGCGGGAACTCTTTAATTTTCTGGGATAAAAAGTAGCCTATGTGCTATTTCAGACTTAAAGTCATCTATCTGTCTCTGTGCCAAATTTCATGCAGATTATTTCAGCCGTTCTGGCGTGATTGAGTAACAAACAGCCATCCATCCATCCATACATCCATACATACATTCATCCAAACTTTCGCATTCATAATATTAATACAAGTTTAAATTACTGAGTGATGTTAAAATAATACCTACCAATTTTTTTTAAAGTTTTTAAAGACGTACTTATGTTTTTTTATTAATCATTGTTTTTATCTTTACAGGTAACTTACCGGAAGACGCAAAATCTGATGGTGAGTAAAAAACTTTTTGTTTGCTTTTATGGATCTTTTAGGTACTATTTTATTTCAAAACTTTCGTTTTTTTTTAAAGTAATTAAAACATATACTTAAATAGGTGCATAAAAAATATGTTTAATTTATTTAACTTTAATATAATTTGTTTCAGTTTTATCTAATTAAAATTAAGTTTATTATAACATTTTATAATACTACTAGCTGATGCACGCGACTTCGTCCGCGTGGATTGTTTTTTTTTGGTTCCCGCGAGAAATCTTTAATTATATATCACTATACTCGTGCAAAAAATTACGTTGATCTGTTTCGGCGTGATTGTAGGACAAACTATCTATTAAACGTCCTTGGGGATAAAATTTACAAAAAAATGTGAATCAGGTATTTCTTCATTTCAAACCAAAATTCCAAAAAAAACCCAACCAAGTTACCAAGAAATACCAAGTTTAATGGCTCTTAAAAATTCATGACACACTTTCATACAAACTTTCAGCCCCTATTTTACCCTTTTGGGGGTTGAATTTTGAAGAACTGTGACATACGTACTTTTTTATTTTTTACCGTTAGCCAAAATACCAAGTTTGGTTGATATAACTTGTAAAATATTGTGAGAAATGAAGGCACTTCATACCAACTTTCATCCCCTATTTCACCCCTTTGGGGGTGGAATTTTCAAAAACTGTGAAATACGTATTTCTTGGTTTGTAACTCGCAGCTCATATACCTACTTAGTTTCATGGCTAAAGCTGTTATAAAAAAATTCAACCCCTATTTTACCACTTTAGGGGTTGGATTTTGAAAATCTGCGACAGACGTAATTCTTTAATTTTTATTGAAAGCCGAAATACCAAGTTTCGTTTATATAACTTGAGAATATCTTGAGAAATGAAGGACTTTCATGCAAACTCTCATCCCCTATTTCAACCCTTCGGGGTTAGAATTATTAAATATTGTGAAACACGTATTTCCTCATTTTCAACCAGTAGCTCGTATACCAAGTTTCATGGATATAACTTGAGAAATGACGGACTTCCATACAAACTTTCACCCCCTTTTTCACCCCCTTAGGGGTGGAATTTTGAAAAATGCTTCCTTAGCGAGCGCCTACGTCACAGAAGGAATCTACTGTCAAAATTTCAAGTTAATAACCTCAGCGGTTTAGGCTGTGCGTTGATCCCTTAACGATTTTATATATATATATATATGTATAATTAGATTAGATTAGATTAGATAGATTATTATATAACTTTATTATAATACCAGATGATGCACGCGACTTCGTCCACGTGCTTTATTTTCAGTTTATTGCTTGTCACGAAACAATCAATTTTCCGGGATAAAAGTAACAGTCACTCTCGTCCTCAAATATGTCCCGTTCATGTCAAAAGATCACGTCGATTCGCTCTGTTGCAGCGTGATTGAAGACAGACCAACAAACAAACACACATTATTATTTATACTTTTAGTATGATAATCATGGAAGTTAAAAATGGGTGGTTACTTTTATTGATTTGAAAAGGTGGATGCCTCACAAGTCAAGACCGTATAGGCATCATTTGACAGCTTAAAACGTTAGGAAGGAACCAGAAGTTTAATTCGCTATAATCCGCGACAACAGGAAAATCTAAGTGGTACAGTGGTTCTCACCACACCATAGAAATCCCCCAAAAAACTACCCTCAACGTACGTTTCACTCCGATACCGGAGCATCTTCAGAAGATGTTGCCTACATAATCGTGCATTGTGAAGGCAACATCTTCTGAACGTAGTTTAGGTGGTGTGGTGAGAACCACTGTACCACATAAATTTTCCTGTTGTCGCGGATTATAGCGAATTAAATTTCTGGTTCTTTCATTATGATGGATTTCCGCAAAGTAACGCCTGCTTACCTCCAGTAGCTTAAAACGTATTACTCGAACTGTTTATGGAGTTCACTCGTGCTTTTTGACGTGCAGGCATCTATGAACTTCTTAAATAAGTCGAAATACACGTTTGATAAACGCTTACCATTACGATTTCCTTACACAATCGAGGGCTTAGTGAAACGACTGATCCATCACAGATTTATTTTGAAATACAGTTTCCTTTTGGGGCATTTTTTTTTCCACTACAAGTTAGCCCTTGACTGCGATCTCACCTGATGGTAAGTGATGATGCAGTCTAAGATGGTATCGGGCTAACCTGTTACGGGCATGGTAGTTATATTAAACCCATACCCCTATTCGGTTTCTACACGGCATCGTACCGGAACTCTAAACGTAGGGTGGTAACTAGCCACGGCCGAAGCCTCCCACCAGGCCAGACCAGGGAAAATTCAGAAATTATAAATTCCCAAATTGACCCTGCCGGGGATCGAACCCGGGACCAGCGCACGTTAAGACAACAGCGCTATACACTGTGCCACGGAGGTCGTCAAAACGTGTCAATACTTTAATAATAAATTTTATTGACACGAAGGATGAAAATTGTGTAATTGTGTGAAACGGGGGTCTGCTTGCATTGCTTTGCTTGGGTGCCTTGTGCACACTTTTTTTTTTAAATTAAAATGAGTTGTTACAAGATCCTGCCCAGTTTCAACTTGGTCCGTGTTGTCTGTATCAATATTTACACGGGTCATTATGATAGGGACGAAGACGCGGTCGCTACCGGTCGGCGACCCCGGGGCAAAGCTGACAGCATGCGCCGGGGGCAAGTGTGACGTTGCTAACAAGTCCTGGACTGATAAAGGTACGCTTATATGACCCGAGTAAGTGTTGATATAAATATACTAGCTTATGCCCGCAGCTTCACTAACATTAGGTTGGATTTTCATACAAAGGACATTGACCAAATTCGCCTAAGAATCAACATGTGTTTGAAATATACAGTAATTCTTAGCTTATTTTTTAACCTTTATTTCAAATATTAGAATTCAACTGACACTTCAAATTAATTACAAAATAAATAAATGGGTATTAAATTGATTATTATACGTTTCTGTCTCTCGATTATTAATGACAGATCAATAGCTTACAGGTTAAAATAATATGCAATAACACCGCTTGAGCGCTAGATCCGTATCGTAAGAAACAAGATAAAAGCAGCTCAAAGTGCTGTGCGCTAGTATTCTGAATCTCGCAACGCCATCTATTGAAAGTACAATAATTAAATATATCTAACGCCATCTGTAATGTTTTTGATGAACTACGGCGAATCTTTTCTTATCTATATGTTTATATACACCTCTATTACAATTAGATAAAGATGGTATTTATTTGTTCAAGCAGATTGATTATGAAAGTTGAAATAACCTCAAAATTGAAAATATTTTTGGTAATAAGTCATTTCTTAGCAAGTGTCCGTTGTTTTAGTCAAGTATAAAAAGGTATTAATTTGAACCTAGTAATCAATGTTTTATGACTGCTGGTTCTTAGGCGAACTTTGTGTGTTCTCCATAGACCTCACCTTAGAGGAAACTCACACAACAGTCTAAATGTCTACAAATGTACGGGAGTTTATGGATATTATTGATTAATATCTGGGTGACCGAGATTTGCTCGGTTTAATAAAATATTATATTGTATTAAAAAAAGCGAAAAAATAATCGGACTGGAAGGACATCTGGACTCGAACCAGGGTCTTCTGGTTTCGAGACCGACCTGTTTCCCACCGAACACGAACCCGAACCCGAACCTTGATCATAGTGGCGAAATTTACCACACACACAGATAACACAGATAAAACGACATTTTTTAATAAAAATGAATCCTAGCTAGATCGATTTATCGCCCTCGAAACCCCCTGCATACTAAATTTTATGAAAATCGTTCGTTTCCAAAATTCAGATTATATATGTCACCGTAAGATTGTAAAAACCGTTAGATTACAATCTAACTCGCGAAATTGTAAACTGTCGAAAGATTGTGAACCGTTCAATGTTCTGAGTGTCAATTTTTGAAATATTCATTGTATTTACGTTTTCTTGTCTGTTTCTTGTAGGTTAGGTTAGGCTTCGACATAAATAAACAGGTATATAAACCGGCCTGCGACCGGGCAGTTAGGTTCTATCGGGTTAATATATCTAACAGATTATGTATATTGTTAGACTGAAATTGACGGATCTATCTATGGTCCATCTATGGTCTAATTCCCTCTACAGCGCTCTCGACCGTGACGGGCGATTGGAGGCGTTTAGAGGGAGATCGGGATGTAATGGTGGCACATATTAATCTATGATGGAATGTAAAAGATAGCTGTACAGTGTTTGTGTGTAATTTGCTAATAAAGTATGATTAAAATAGTTATCGACTGTTTGTACAATATATATATATATATATGTAAATTTCGCGAGATCGATTATGATCTAAAAGTTTTTTACAAACTGTCGAAAGATTACAATTTAACGCATTATTTTTCGGTAGATTATAATCTGTTAGGTATATTAACCCGATATAACCTAAGTAATTAGAACTACCTACCTGATTATTTATGTCGAACCCTAACCTAACCGACAAGAAACAGACAAGAAAACGTAAATACAATGAATATTTCAAAAATTGACACTCAGAGCATTGAGCTGTTCATAATCTTTCGACAGTTTACAATTTCGCAAGTTAGATTATAATCTAACGGTTTTTACAATCCCTTGGAATATTTTATTGACATATCCACACCATTTCATAACACTACGTAATATCTAATACCTTTAGACGAGCAATTCTTGTATCTGTCACCTAAGCAAATATTAGCGTGTACGGGAGCAGGTGACATGGCTCGACCGTAACAAAGGATGATCATCCTCCGAGCGGGTGTTGTGCTCGGGGACCACTGGACCGACCGTTCATCTTTGGAGGTCGTATATATAGCGTAATTCAGAGAACGCTTCGTAATCGTGAGTTGGGCTCTTCGCAGTCGCGTGAATTGTACTAGTAATGCCATCTATTGGATTATGTGCGGACAGCGAAGACCGCCACAAGCGAGGCCTGCGCCGAATCCTACGCCATTGATTCCAAGTTGCGAGCTTTATTCAAATGCTAATATCGAGAAGTTGCACGTGTATGAGTAGAGGGAATCGGTGAACCAAATTGAATTTTGGCAGAGGAATTCAAAGTTGGACCGAGAGTTTGGGCATAATGTGTGATTTGGTTAAACGCGTAGTTATGTAGAAACTTGATTTGAGTGTAATTGATTAAATTATTTGCCGTCTCATCCCGGTTTTTTCATGATACTAGCTGATAGCGTGCGACTACATCCGCGTGAATTGAGCTTTATAGTTCCCGCAGGAACTCTTTAATTTTCCGGCATAAAAAGTAACCAGGGTATAATCTATCTCCATTCTAAATTTCATCCAAACCCGAGCGATTTAACCTTTTTATACGGTGCCGTGTAGAAACAAATTAGAATTATGGGTTTTATAACATAACTGCCATGAACAGATCCAGATAGAGGCGAATAAAGAGTTTTGTTTTTTTACGGTAGCATTTGTACGAAACTTTTAAATAAGTATAATATTATAATGTATTTTTTGGTTTTTCTAAAATTTACACGAGAAAATCCCCGCTGTAAAGCTGGCAGGCCGGCGGTCGGTTTTATGTTTACTTTGTTTTATGAGCAAAACGTTTTAATGCTCTTCGTCTGGTTGTACAACAATTTACGGAGAGTTTCATTTGAAAAACGACGACTTGGCGAAGCGCTCCCATTCTTGCAGCTTTCAGCACTCAGACACAAAGTCTGTATTTCTTAATGCAAGGTCTGCTCTTTTCGGAACGGGATTAAGGCGAAAACACACTAAGATCAGAGTGCCTAGTGGGAGATTTTCTTCCTGTTCGATCGCAACAACGTTAACTACTATTTGTATGGAATTGTCGAGCGCTTGATAGCTGGTGCTCGATCAATTCCATGTAAATGGTAGTTAAGTCGGGAGCGAATACGTAAAAATAACTTCCACTTGAGCTGTTGGACAAAAAAAAAGTATCACGTAACATAATAGAAACACGTTTCAAGAAATTACGCTCGTGTACCTGTACTATTGCCTAATCTGTACTCGTAGTGTCTGTGCAACTCCAAAGGGCGAAAACACTCTATGAATAGGACGAACCGTCCGCGCCTAAGCAGTGTTGGGGGGCGCACTTTTTTTTTAAATTTAACAGACGTGCGATACGACTAACGGAATTCCCGCGCCGACGTGTCGCGCGGACGTTTTTACTATCCTGTCACTACACTGTTTTCGCCTCAAAATAAAACACGATATTTTTGTAAGGGCAAAGACACTACGGATAGGACAAAACGTCAGCGCAATACATCGGAGCACGTACTCTTGTATTGAGATGCACCAGACCTGCTTGAAACGGCGTGTTTCCTATTCGACGCGCATTCTATTCGATTGCCCTGTCCGCAAATTGCGTTTCACCCTAACATGTGCACTCACACATAGACACGTACACTCACACGTATGACTAGGTCAGGTTAAGTCAGCGAAAAACCAGCTTTGCTGAATAGGCTGAGTCGCCATAGTATTGAAACACTTGATTGATTGATACTTAGTTGCAACCAGCCGTGACTGATGCCTTCTACTAAACTAAGCGTAAGTCAATCGGAGTTTCTCATCGAACCATTAGATAAGTCATTTTTAACCGACTTCCAAAAAAGGAGGATGTTCTCAATTCGGCGTGTATTTTTTTTTAATATATGTCAGTGCATACGAGTATCTCCGTGGTTTCTGAACCGATTTTTTATTTTTTTATTTTCCGTCGTTAGAGGAAGCTCTGGAGGTGGTCCCATAAAAAAATTTCAACCCAAATTCTCAACCCTGATACTAAAAAATTAAAAATAAAAATTCTTTCCAAAAAACCGACTTCCAAAGACACTTTAAAGTAAAAAATATTTCGGGCGGGTTTTATCAAGGATAAGCAAAGATGACGCATCAGGCTCGCCCGACTTATACTAATATTATAAACGCGAAAGTTTGTTTGTATGGATGTTTGTTACTCACGCCAAAACGGCTTAACAGATCTATTCTAGAATAAAACATACACTACTTTTTCGAGTTCCCGCGGGAATCAAAAAACCTAATCCACGCAGACGAAGTCGACGAAGTCTAGTAGGTTTTTAATATATTGTAGTATATTGCAGACCACATTACCTATGGGCCAGCAATTTTTAGCCCTAGTTTGCCTCAAGTTATAGCCTTTTGAGTTTTCTCCGAAGCATGCGAATGCAACACAAACTTGCACTGTCTTTTACACTATCGCTTTAAGTCAATTTATACAAAATAGTTGCTCAAACATTTTTTTATCTACTACAAGTTCGCCTTTGACATCGGTCTCACCTGATGGTAAGTGACGATGCAGTCTAAGATGGTAGCGAGCTAACCTGTTAGAGGCATTCGGTTTTTACACGGCATCGTACCGGAACGCTAAATGGCTTGGCGGCACACCTTTGCCGGTAGGGTGGTAACTAGCCACGGCTTAAGCCTCCCACCAGGCCAGACCAGGGAAAATTCGGAAATTATAATAAATTCCCAAATTGACCCTGCTGGGAATCGAACCCGGGACCTCCGCACGTTAAGACAACAGCACTCAACACTGTGCCACGGAGGTCGTCAAAATATCACTTGCAGAATATCACAATGACTGCTGACCTTTGCAAGTTTTAATGCTAATTTGGAGTAGTTAATGGTCTTGATCTCTTAAGATTTAGCCCCACTTGAGATGCACGAAGCGGCGTGGCACGTAGTGGCAAATATTATTTGTATGAGATTGTGGGAGGCTGCGTCGCGCAGTGCATCTCAGTGCCGCGACGCATATGTGGACCCAGTTCCATACAACCTCATGCAAAGAATACTTGCTGCTACGTGCCGCGCTGCGCCGTGCCTCTGTAGTGGGGCTAGTCCTTTGTATGAGATTGTGGGGAGGCTGCGTCGCGCAGTGCATGTCAGGTCAGTGCCGCGACGCATATGTGGACCCAGTTCCATACAACCTCATGCAAAGAATACTTGCTGCTACGTGCCGTGCCTCTGTAGTGGGGCTAGTCCTTTGTATGAGATTGTGGGGAGGCTGCGTCGCGCAGTACATGTCAGGTCAGTGCCGCGACGCATATGTGGACCCAGTTCCATACAACCTCATGCAAAGAATTCTTGCTGCTACGTGCCGTGCCACTGTAGTGGGGCTAGTTCTTTGTATGAGATTGTGGGGAGGCTGCGTCGCGCAGTGCATGTCAGGTCAGTGCCGCGACGCATATGTGGAACCAGTTCCATACAACCTCATGCAAAGAATACTTGCTGCTACGTGCCGCGCTGCGCCGTGCCTCTGTAGTGGGGCTAGTCCTTTGTATGAGATTGTGGGGAGGCTGCGTCGCGCAGTGCATGTCAGGTCAGTGCCGCGACGCATATGTGGACCCAGTTCCATACAACCTCATGCAAAGAACACTTGCTGCTACGTGCCGCGCTGCGCCGTGCCTCTGTAGTGGGGCTAGTCCTTTGTATGAGATTGTGGGGAGGCTGCGTCGCGCAGTGCATGTCAGGTCAGTGCCACGACGCATATGTGGACCCAGTTCCATACAACCTCATGCAAAGAATACTTGCTGCTACGTGCCGTGCCTCTGTAGTGGGGCTAGTCCTTTGTATGAGATTGTGGGGAGGCTGCGTCACGCAGTGCATGTCAGGTCAGTGCCGCGACGCATATGTGGACCCAGTTCCATACAACCTCATGCAAAGAATTCTTGCTGCTACGTGCCGTGCCACTGTAGTGGGGCTAGTCCTTTGTATGAGATTGTGGGGAGGCTGCGTCGCGCAGTGCATGTCAGGTCAGTGCCGCGACGCATATGTGGACCCAGTTCCATACAACCTCATGCAAAGAATACTTGCTGCTACGTGCCGTGCCTCTGTAGTAGAATTCCTATCCACTAATCGGCTTCCTATTCCGGAATCCGGGGTTCAAAATTCGGGATAACACCTAAGGCCCTGTCCTATATCACGGATCATACAGTACTTAGCTGATCCTTGACGAGGTCTGAGTCATCGCGAAGATAAGTTTTCTGTCTCTATGCAGTAGCGTCGCGTCGCTTCCGTCACTCACCTAGGACAACGGGTAACTTTTTTGAGTAACGTTTAAAACAATTAAATTTTGATTCAAAAAAATGTGAGGAAACCTGCATGCCAGAGAATTTTCCGTTATGTTTATACCAGTCCGCACTTGGCCAACGTGGTGAAATATGGGCTAAACTTTCTCATTTTGAGAACAGACTCGCGCTGAGAAGTGAGCGGGTGATGGGTGGAATTCATGAAACTGAGATAATATTATTATTATAACGAAAACATTAACGACTCTTCTTTCCAACTTCGCGACTTTGGGAAATTCATTGATATTAATTTTAAAGTAACCCGCTAAGTCTCAATTAGACCATAAAGTACCCCGGACTCCGCAATTCATAATTAAACTTTTCATACTAATTAGGGTTCGTTAGTACAAATTCAAAATGAGAAAAACTTAGAGCCAACTTAAATACTACGAGAAGGTATATAATTTACTAGATGATGCCCGCGACTTTGTTGACTTGAGTTAAGGTTTTTTAAACATCTCGTGGAAAGCATAATATATTCGCCTCAGTGATTGAAAAAAGAATAACTATATAATAAAGATAGATTAATACTTTATGTAACACGAGAACATTGATGTAGAATTTTAGTATCTATCACGAGAAGGAATACAATAAGTATAGTTAAGAAACCGGCTGAAGATGAATTGCCCATACTTACAAATGTTATACGTAAATAATGGTTTGTAATTTCCGAATAATTCCACCATATCAAGATAAGATAATTTTTTTTAATAGCATGCTGCCATATAGTCTTATCATTAACCTTTGTCGGCGTGGATTGAGGTTTTTAATTCTTGCGGGAATGCTTTATTTATCCGAGATAAAAAGTAGCCTAAGTGATAGTCCAGGCTATAATCTTTATCTGTGCAAAATTTCATATAAATCCGTTCAAACGTTCTGGCGTGATTGAGTAAAAGACATCCATCCATCCATCCATACATCCATCCAAACTTTCGCATTTTTAATATTAAGTTTCAAGTTCAACTTCATTAAAGTGCTCCGAACTTTTTTACTTACTTTAATCGATGGTTTATTCAACAATCTACACGGGACGTGGATATTATGACTCTTGGAAGACCCTCTATTTTATAATCCTCGGTAAAGGCCCGCGCTTTATCCTCCAGATTAAAGCAAGCATAACAGCTTTTATGGTCAATTTTATTGACAGCGTGTCGAAGCGAATTTCCTATTAGCTTTTCATATCTAACTGAACGTAATTACTTCAAATTTAAATATAATATGTAAACCCATGGCCTCCAGCCGAATATGGCTTAAAAAGTTATAAAAAGTTTTATTTCAGGGGGGCTCTCATAGAAGCGAATGCGAAGTAAAATATTTTTTATAGCATTAAATAATTAAATAGGGTTTTGACTCATATCTAACTAATTATCTTCCTAAGAATATAGCTCAAATTTTTTTTTTAATTTTTTCCCTAAAATTGACGAAATGGAGAACTTTCAAAGTGGAAATTTTCTAACGTCCGAAGTTGACCTCAGAACTCTTAATTTTTTGAAAGGATGAGCCTGAAACTTGATCAATTATTTGAATTATTTCCTGTACTTGAACAACAAATACTAAAATTGGATAAATATTATAAGGAAAAGAAATGATTTTATTTTTAACAGAACTTCACAATGATGTCAATAGATGGCGCTCTGTAAAAGTTTATTCGTTTGTGCTTACAAATAAAAGACGTTAGCACCATCTTACGTGGAATAATAAAAAAAGTTATCTAGGTATTACAATATTATATACTTAAAACTATCTTATGGATACCGTGAGGTCTCACTTCGGGGCGAACCACTAGTTTTATTATAATAAGTGAACTTCCATTCCTATGGATTTAATGAATTTAATATTGTAGGTGCTTGCACAATCTCATGGTTAACTTTGTTCGGGTATAGTATCAGAAAACGAAACTTGTTTTATCAGTTAAATCGCAACCGTGTCTTCAGTAAAAAGTTGTCACAGTTTCCTTTACACATTTATACTTGTTCTTTACTTCTTTATTCCTTTGGGAATAGAGTTTAGAATTCCACTAGAGTTTCTGGATTTTCTATTACCGTAGCGGAAAGGTTTTAGATTCGAGTGCCTTATTGCTTAAAACACAAGGTTGGAAATGGAATGCACCTTAACCCGTTGACTGTAAAAGTCACATTATGCGTCATGAAACGTCGTTTTCCTTGTTCCTTGAAAATAATTCGAAACTTTTGAGGTAGATTTCCATAGTAAACAAGAGGCATCATCCTAATTTCCTACAGATAAGCATCTACCTAGTCCATACTAATATTAAAAATGTGAAAGTGTGTCTGACTGTCTGCTACGCTTTCACGGCCCATCTGTTCGACCGATTTTGATGAAATTTAGTATAGCGGTAGGTTACATCCGGGATGTAAAGAATATAGGCTACTTTTTATCCCGGAAAATTAAAGATTCCCCTCGAGAATCATAAAATCTTAATCCACGCGGACGGACTCGCGGACATCATCTAGTTATTTAATAATATTTAATAAGTTCCACGGTACGAATAGGTATGTTAAAGCAATATAGAGTAATATTTCAATCTCGAAAGGAAACCATAGCATAATAACCACATAATATATTGCTTCTTTTAAAACTTTGTTAATAAATAAAGCAATTTGTCAAAGCAACGCAACCCCTTGGCGCTACACGACGATATCAAATAGAACGAACTCGAGCTACTTATTCGATACAAATTACCTTCCACACAAAATGGCGGTATAATAACCCTCTATGTACGCAGCGAGGTATAAAAGATCCCCTAACAATACAGATAATAACACTTAAATATTCTTAATAAATAGACATTAAATAAGTAGTATTATCAGTAGCCCGCGACTTCGTCCGCGTAGAATTAGGTTCTTAAAAAATAAATTTCAAATAACTATGAAAAACCTACATTCCTTCATTTTTCACCAAAGCACTATACCAAATTTCATGAATAAAACTTGAACCTATTTAACCTTCTTAGTTGGGGGTGGAATTTCGGAAATTTCTTTATTAGTACACCTTTATGGTGCTCAAGGAGTATTCTCTCAAAATTTCAAATTTTATCGTTCAGCCGTTTGGGCTGAAGGTTGTCTGTCAGACACTCAGGACAAAGCAATCTAAAATAGCTAATTGATAATAAAATCCGAATGCAGTTTTTTAAAAATAATATGCGGTAAGTATGCTTCTCTCATCGGGCCTGACTAGTAAAGTAATTAGATTAGAAGAATTATTTATTTATTATTATTAATCTTATAAAATTAACTTTAAATGTGTTAGAAACAGTGCCACAAAAACCACAGTCGGTTTTTCTGTTCACCGTGGTGTACATAACAGGTAACACTTAATACTTAATTATATAAAATAATTAATTATATTGGAAATAAGCATATTTTAACATATAAACTTAAAAATATAGTGAGTAGGCTACAAAAACGTTAACTCAGCGTTTAGCCATTACATTAGGCTTTAAGTTTTATTCTATAAGTTTTACTGTATCTAATGTTTTCAATAAAAATATTAAAGGAAACTCTCATTTGTTGGTTTATAGCATGCCCCTCGAGATACCAAAGTAGAACGGGATTGGATATTTAGTCACTCGGTACACTGGAGGGTTAACGTGACGTCTTTATTTATAATATATATATATATATATATATATATATATATATATATACTCCAAAGTCTCGCCACATTTATTAAACGTTAATTGGGTCATATTATGTTTACGTTCTTGGAATTTGTGTGTTCAAAGTAAAATTTGTTCTGCACGTAATTATAGAAATAAACTTCTTGTACCGGAATTTGAGATAATGAGATAGATCGTAAAAGTCGTTGAAAGTTAAAATTATGTCATAAATAGAAGGAATCATGGCCTTCAGCGATAAGCAATACGACGTAGAGAAATCCAGCCAATATCAATTACGAAAATCGCAAACTTGTAATCCAGAGGCGTGCCCAAAGACCTAACATGGTCTGCGTAGCACGGAGGGAATATAAACCTTTTTGTGCGAACCTTCAAACTAAATTATAAAAGGACCCTCGCGTGTAGACTGGGGTCCCACACGCCTACTGAAGGTTCGGGTTAAGACCCCTGATTTGATTTAATTAAAATTATTATAATAATAAGCCTTCAGGCATTAGCTTAGAAACATTTTCTCATGACTTCGTCTGCATGATAAATGATAAATGATAAATGATTTATTTATTTCATGTAGGAGAACTTGTGTCTCTACCACCGGTTCGGAAAGGTAATTCCAATGAGAAGAGCCGGCAAGAAACTCAGATGTTTAGGATTAACTTGTGAGGGAACCTGTATGCCAGGGGTGTTACATAAATATTATTTTGAAATGTCAGTTTTATTTCATGTACCTTAACGTCTCTAAAATAAGGATTATAATTCTAAAACAAGAACTTCAACAATATTAAAATAATACGCCTTTAAGCGATGGAAGTATGCCCCCTGATAAATCTCCATAAAGTTTTCAAAAGTGTATAAAGACACTCCACGCTTTGCCTTGGCTCTCAAAACCCTTAATTCTGAGACGAAAACGAGCGAAGATATTCTAGAACGAGAAACTGTATGCATCCACTGCTGGACATAAGCCTTCTGATGATTGTTTATTAGTTACTAGATTATGATGCCTGCGACTTTTTCCGCGAGGATTGTTATTAATTGATTCCCGCGGAAACTCCTTAAAATCCATCCTGGTTAATAATAGACTGTGTCCTTTTCCGGGGTGCAACCTACCTCAACGGTAAAAAATTTAATCCAAATCGGTTGGAATGATTGTCTGGGAAAGCGTAGTAGACAGACAGATAGACACACTTTCGCATTTATATATGTATGGATTATTACTCGTAGTCTTCACACGCGTGTGAATGAATAGTATAACGCGCTAGTGAGTGGCGTCATGACGTGGGAAAATAAATTTTCACTTGACAAAAGCCTTTCGCTACATTGTTGCGATAAATGTTATTGTTGTTATCCCAACAACAATGACTCGAGTGCGACCGTTAATACGGGCACTTTTATAACAATCTTGTAATAATGACGTCATCACTAACCGATATCAGAAGTAGGAGTGCAACCAATATCAGGGGGGCTACTACCATCGTGTATTAGCATTTTTTCGGCGCGTATAAAGAAGCTCCTTTTTGGAAACTCGTGTAAGCGCCCTTTGCATCACGCGCAATTCTTACTATACCAGCTCGTATACTACTGACTACTACCTGTACTAATTTGACGACCTCCGTGGCGCACTGTGTAGCGCTGTTGTCTTAACGTGCGGAGGTCCCGGGTTCAACCCCCGGCAGTGTCAATTTGGGAATTTATAATAATAATTTCTGAATTTTCCCTGGTCTGGCCTGGTGGGAGCGTTCTGCCGTGGCTAGTTACCACCCTACCGGCAAAGACGTGCCGCCAAGCGATTACGCGTTCCGGTACGATGCCGTGTAGAAACCAAATGGGTATGGGCTTAATATAACTGCCATGCCCCTAACAGGTTAGCCCACTACCATCTTAGACTGCATCATCACTTACCATCTGGTGAGAGGGCAGTCAAGGGCTAACTTGTAGTGGATTAAAAAAAATATATATATTACCTGTTCTGTGTTACTACTACTGACTGACCCACGGGTCCAAGTGAATACGCCGGAACACGCGCGTAAGCCGGTACCAACTTATAGCTTCTAGGTGAAATAACTTGTAATCAGAATGAAATAATATTTTCTGTTATTATATAAAGGAGAATCTTATTGATCGTCATATTAATAACGCACACCTTAAGACGCTTCGTCTAATATATATACCACCAGGCGACGAAGTTGTCCACGTGAACAGGTCAGCCGTGTAAAACCGACGTGGATATTATAAATGACTAGCTAATGCCTGCGATTTCGTCCACGTGGGTGTTTTGGTTCAGGTTTGGTTTGGTTTGGTTCAGGTTCCAGACTTTAATCTAATCTATCTCTGTGCCAAATTACATCTATATCAGTTTAGCTGTTACGGCGTGATTGAGTTATAAACTTGCACCCATTCATCCAAACTTTCGCATTTATAATATTATTTGCCTTCCAAGTTGGCCGTAACATCGTCACCACTCATACTACCTAAAACAGGTACCCACGTAATGAGTGAAGTGTGAAAATTCCATAATGTTCCCCATAACAAAGCCCGGCTCTACATTGTTGGAATACTTCTGAAATGTTGTAATTTCAACAACAATGAGTCCCGCGTAATCCCGCCGAGCCATTTGCTCGACGCTAGTCGCTACAAATAAGTGCGGGGAGCTTTTATATACTTGATGCTTTTATACTTTGCCCCTGCTCTACCAATAAACTTAATGGAACTTCGGTACATTAAAAACTTACTCAATAAATACGTTTACGTGTGTTTATCTTGTTTTTAACCTCAAAAGGAAAAATAAACCCTTGTAGGGTCACTTCGTTGTCCAATTGTCTGTCTGTCTAAACCATTTTCTCATGGAGGTAACAACTTGAAATAATTAATACCAAATACTGAAGTCTATGGTCCTTCAGAGCTGTACTGACAGCAAGATCTGGGTTCTAAGTGAAGGTAATCAAAAAATATGGCCAAATTAATTATTATGCCATACATTTCGACACTCGCCAGTAAATTTAAACCTATAGGGTATTACCGTAGGGTATTTACCGTTGACGTAGAATTATGAAATTCGGTAAAAAGCAAGTTCTCATCTCAATGGTATAAAGGGAAAAATCCGAAAATCATCAATTTGTAGTAATACCACATTAAGTATTATTTTTAACTATGCTTCGAACCGCCTTACCTTTTCGTTGAAGCAATGTTCATTTCTTTCATAGTTTATGAACTTCAGTTCAGTAATCTATATGTACTAATATTATAAATGCCAAGGTTTGGATAGATAGATGGATGGATGGATGTTTGATACTCAATCACCCCAGAACGGCTGAACGGATCTGGAATGAAATTTGGCACAGAGATAGATTGTAGTCTGAAATAAATAAATTAATAAATAAACAATAAATAAATATATCTTTATTTAGGATTTCACACCACACAGAAAACACAAATTACAAAAAATAAAAATAAAAGGAAAATAAAACTTATAGACTAACAATCCGTGTAGTAGAAAATCCCAAAAAGGGTATCAAACTCAGCGTAATGCTGCTATGGTGTGATGCACCGTAACAGCGCTGATTTTCAGTTGACCCCTATAGACACAAACACACACACAAAAACACATAGGACAACAACAATAACTGAATTAACCCGGAAAATACAAGATATAGAGGGTTTTCAGGCGACAAAATTAAGCGCAGCGTTCAACCGCGGCATTTTTAATGCCGCCTGATAGAACTCTTATACTACAGCGCTCCGTTCTCTGGTGATTCAATTAAGCCGTCATCCAATTCCATTAAAGTTGGAAAACGTATTCATAGAAAGTAAATCTTTTGTAATTCCCTCGCTACATCACGTGACTAATTGTGTGTCATTTCAATCGTGACTTAATTCCTTGGATTAATATGTCAGAATGTTCTAGATAAAGTCATCGTAATATTATTTTCTATCTTGTTGTGAATTGGAAGGGAATGACTGCACTTTATTCCCGAAATTTGGGAATTTATAATTTCTCATCTTTCTCTGTGGTATAAGCTATTCGTTGTGGTTAAAGTATCTTCTAGGCAAGCGCGCTTCACTTTAGGCTGCATAACCACTTGCAAGCAAGTCTGATTGCAACCAGGCCAAGCCTATATATTAAAAACAAGGCTTCAGCTATGGATAATCATCACCCTATCGACAAAGACGTGTTGCCAAACAACTGTGCAAAACTCCAGGCTAGTACTTATAATTTCTTGTCAGAAAAGCCCAATATTTGTTATCGCCCGGCATGGGACTCAAACCCGTGACCTTGTCGGCTGCAGTCGAACATGCTAACTACTAGAACTATTCAAACAAGCCAACGAGGCAGTCACTGACAATAATTATTGTAACAATGACTTTTCGAATGAGAAGGTTGCGCGCTTTCCGTAGAGTTCACGCTGGCCTTGTTAGCTCTATGGCAAGCTTATTTTCAACCGCATGTCAAAGAAAATAGAAAATAGGCCAAGTTTAAGTTGTTAAAACATTGAAGCTTTGCCTCAACACCACTGGACCTTGCACCTATATAAGGAGGTCACCCACGACAACTTCTTGCAGCGATTCAGTAGCGCGTTTTAACAATGCGCATCTGCATTGCTACTTCTGGCCGTTTGTCGCATTTGCAACACGCGACAAAAGCGTTTCAGTAGCGATAAATTCTATGCATAATCACGCTGATTTGTATTTGTAACTACAAACACTTAGATATCTATTTTCATCCATCTTCATTCATTCATTAGTCTTTTCTATTTATGTTTTTTGTGTATAAGTCATGATGTGTGCACATGTCTTGTGTTATAACTTAGAACTGATCCTATCATTCTTTACTCACCTGAAATAATATAGTTATTTCCTGTTTTGGGTACTAAATAAACAATTTGAAGGTCACTCGCGGGAATGAGCAGTCTATTCTTTAACTAAATTCTACAATATACCTATAATATTATTAATATTATTAAAAGTGCCTTTGCATAAGTTTAAGAAATCCATTAAAGGTGTGCTCTTGAAAAAAAGCTTACAATACTGTTGAAGAGTCAATGAGAAATGAGCATGGCTTTGACTTCAAGTTATGAATGTTACGTGGTTCCCTACAAATCTCCATATTTCATGGGACGCGAGACGCAACTGTATCACCGTCTTTTTGCGATCGTATTGCTACTGAATCGATGCAAATAGCCGCTGTGAACGACCTTCCTTAAAATTTTAACCCTCCACATTATCTGCTTTTATCCCATAATCCCGCGTTCAGTATGGATTATTTGAGATCGCAAATGTAATGATTCCAAAGGGATTACGAGCGGATTTCGATTATTAAAAAAATAAATTGTCGAAAAGCGCTGACCATTGAGTAAGTGTATAAAGAATTTATTTCGCATACCGAACGAATGTTCAAATTGTCTTTACCAAAAGTTAAAATAATCTTTTCAATATATGTAGCCTGTATGTATGTAATATAACAAACAGCACTTTGTATTACAAAATAGTCCAGAATGGTACTTAGTTAATAAATTAAAATAACATTATTATAAAAAATTATATCTTTAATTATTATTGTTAAATTTTATTTCACGTCATCTCTTTCGATAACAGTGATATTTCAAGACATTTCAAGAGAAGTGGCGCATTAGTGAGCATTGTGGTCTAAGTGTCATAATTTATTTGAGAACTGTGGACGTATAAAATCTTCAGCGCATTTATTGTTCTTCAATACTAGTCTTCTGCCAGCTTCTGAATGGTCAGAAAGACCTCTTATTCTTCTGTCTTATTATTTTGAAGTGAAAACTACTTTAGCCGTGTTGAGCACTTTTTGGTAGGGGGTAAACTTGTGGATTCGCGTCAGCTAGACTCTGTATAAATACGTGTACTTCCACAAATGGGGTATGGTAAAGTAGCCGCCATTTTAAATTTAACTGTCAAATGCATAAATGCAAGCTAATTTCAAATCTGCGCTGCGAAATGGAATCGTATACATGAATGAATATATAGCTGGATAGGTAGGTATTTATTTTAAAATAGGAAATAGTAACGGAGGTGTAAGGTAGCCTATAATGCATGTTTTGATATAGTACGAGTGCAAGATTTATCTGTAGTGTGGTTTTTACCATTATCGCAAGCTGTGGTTACCTCTAAGTGGATTTACAATAATGAATATTGCTCTTTTAACAAGCTATATTATTCCTGTTACTACATCGTAACCTGTTGTCTGGCTCAAAACGCTGAGGCAACGAGGGTTGTCTTAGAAATAATAATATCTGGACACAAGCACCGATTTTTACGGTTAAATTACGTTGTTTTAATTATGTCACTAGGTACTTACCTTTGACCAAACATTATCTTGGATGCCGCAAATGAGTGAGCTAAGTAGAAAGATGATTGGTGCAATTGGTTCTCTACGTAGATTGCATAACGTCCTTCCCATTCCTACTAAAATTGCGCTGGCTCAGTCTCTTCTTCTACCGATCCTTGACTATGCGGACACTTGTTATCTTGATCTCTCTGAGGAGCAACTAAATAAACTTGAACGGCTTCAAAATTACTGCATAATTTTCATATTTGGCTTGGAAAGTATGACCACGTTTCCGAGTTCCCGCCGCTCAAGTGGCTCCCGATTCGCCTTCGCAAGAATACTCACATTCTTCACCTTCTTTACTGCATTCTGTTAAATCCCATCACACCTCACTACTTAAAATATCGATTTAAGTATATATATAATTTACACTCTTTTTGCCTCCGTTCTCAAAATAATCTTTTATTATGTACCTACCTACTCCTAGACACTGAACTTCCTTCTATCAAAATTATTTTACGGTAACTGCTATACGGCTTTGGAACGTTCTCCTTTTGGATATTAAGCAATCTCAATCTCTTCCTATCTTCAAAACTAAATTGAAACAACATTAACTATCATTATAATCTATTTATTCATCTGTCGTCTATTACCTATTACACCTATGTATCTATATCTACATTATGATAAGGCCACTGGAAAATTTCGTACACTCCAGAAACTAACGTGAATAGGATGGTTGAAATGAAATTATTTTTTTATTTCACGTAGGACAACTTGTGTCACTTCTGATAAGACACAAGACTCTAACACCGGTTCGGAAAGTGTCTACTGAGAAGAGTCAACATCTTCGAGCCATCGAGCAGTTGCATCCAGTGTGTGATTGCAATTCCATTAGATTAGTAACTCTAGGCTCCACCAAGCTCCAATTACAGGCCTTTAAAAAAAGGTTTAGAAACTGCCTAAAGCTCCTTTAAAGCAATATTTTAATCAACCTTTAAAATACTGTTCTAATTTAACTACAATCCCAAACACTGATAGGTTTCTAATTATAGTTATACTACCAGTGTATTTATTCAAAGGACGAGTTCCTAAGCCCAGTTAGTTCTAATCTGCGCGAACAAACCTCGGAATTAAACTAACTGAGAACTATCCCGGATAAAACCACCGAGTTCCAGATCCGCTGATCGCTTAAACTGATAGGGGATTCAATTTCTACAACTTTTTGAATAATGTATCCCTTTCTGGTTACATAAACTATAGATTTATTAGAACACTAGCTGATACCCGCGACTTCGTGTGTTTAATTTTTCGATTTCCACAAGAACTCTTGAATTTTCCGGGATAAAAAATATACTATGTGTTTTCCCGAGATACAACCTAACCCTGTACCAAATTCCATCAAAATCGGTTGAATAGGTTGGCTGTGAAAGCCTAGCAGAGACAGACAGACAGACTTTCGCATTTATAATATCAGTATAATGGTTCTTTTTGGCAGTTATATTAAACCCATACCCCTAGTCGGTTTCTACACGGCATCATACCGGAACGCTAAATCGCTTGGCGGAACGTTTTCGCCGGTATGGTGGTAACTAGCCACGGCCAAAGCCTTCCACCAGACAGAAAAAACTGCGTTTACCTGGAATTGTACATTATCCACTTGAAATCACTTTTATTTCCCCAAACACTTTACCCAGTCTTAAACCCCAATAGGATATCGTGCGCATAAATGTTTAATCCGACGACGAAATACCAAATCCAAGTTCGGTTCCAAATCTACAAGAACATATTTGTCTATATTATACCAACCGCGAAGTACCGAGTAAAACCACCACATTCCGACAATAGCTCTGAAGTTATACCCAACTCGATTGGTTCAACTTTATGAATAGTTTACCTTTGATCTGGTTTCGAAAAGCTTTGGAACTACAATATAATATTTATGGATACTATCCTAGTAGCTTCATATTTTGATAGAATACATCGGTACAGTATTCTGAATACTATCTATTTAGACTTTTAGACTTAGATATTATTATAAATGCGAAAGTTTGGATGGATAGATTGATGAACGGATGTTTGTTATTCAATCACGCCAAAACAGCTGAACGGATCTGGATGATTCTGAAGATTGGGCACGGCGAGAGATTATAGTCTGGAATAACACTGTATTGGTCATATGCATGGGGAATATTATATTTATGAGAAATGGTAGTGAAAACTAGGACTTTAAATAGGAAAGAGTTTAATTAAAATACTATACTAAAGATACTCGACAGGACATGGACAAGGTAGAATAACGACAGTGACGTTAAAGAGTTTTAAGAGTTTTCTTTAAAGAGTTCCCACGGGAACCAAACCTCAATTCACGTGGACAAAGTTACGGGCATCATCTAGTACTCTATTATTTTGATAGGTTCCAGTCCATCTGTCCAATTAACCATATAATAGTATTCACACAGTTCTATTAAATCTGTATAAAAACTGGATTTATCTGCGGGATATCGTTTTACAAAGGATATTTTAAAGCTACTCGGGTTTTCACAGGATTGTCTTATCTTATACCATTTCTTAAGCTGGGCTTTCAAAGAATAATTAATCATATTCCAGAAGAAAAAAAGGCTAAAAACTGTCCAGCCATCTCACAAAAAGCCGGCCAAATGACATTTCTGTCAATACCACTGGCACTTATTAATTTAGCATTCGCAGCCGACGGTAATTAATTACTGATGATTGGCGGATCTAGGGCAGGCCCTTTCATCGCCTGCGGTGTATCAAAATATCGTATATATTAATTTGATACTACGCTATGGGTTCGATATTCATCGTTGTGTAGGGGAATGGAACTCATATTTCCAATTATGTGTCCATATCCATATTATCAACCCCTTGCCGGTTCACTACTGAAAACGAGTCTCCTCCCAGAATGAGAAGAGTTGCTGGCCAAATGTGGATTGGAAGACTTCTGACAC
This sequence comes from Erebia palarica, assembly GCA_964035005.1. Classification (NCBI taxonomy): domain Eukaryota; kingdom Metazoa; phylum Arthropoda; class Insecta; order Lepidoptera; family Nymphalidae; genus Erebia; species Erebia palarica. Next base: position 41,404,487 of record OZ035983.1, read on the forward strand.
CTTCGAGAACATGAAGAACTCTCGAGCGTGCAAGTTTCCTCACGATGTTTTTCTTCACCGTTTGAAGCAAATGAAGGTTAAAACGAACGTGAATGAGCAACAAAAAAAATTGGCAGTCATAGGGACTGTCGATAGAAGTTAAAACGAATCCTTAAAATTAAAAAGAAAACTTACAATAATAAAAATATTTAAAATATTAACCTTACTAAGGCATTAAAGTTTAATTACGAATGTACTATTTTTATATTTATGACCTTTTGTCTTCGTTATAACACGAGGTGTCGGTCACGGACCACAGTATCGGTCATGGTGTCGGTCACGCGTTTTCACATTTTTACCCCCTACCAAATAGTGCTCAACGCGCCTAAAGAAGTTTTCACGTCAAAAATCCAAAGACACAAAGCTACAAACATTAAAAACACTCAGTAGACTATGCGAATTATCTTATTCTCGGATTCCTCCAGTCATGGCCTGAGGATGTCTATAAGGGCACCTATTAAAATCGAAAGCTTTCGCCTGTTACCCACCTAATACAATACAGCACATAACAGCACCTTCCATATAAATGTTAATCCTTACCCCGCTACCCCGTGCAAGTGGTACTTATGATCTAAATGAGTTTCAAACCAGTCTACTATTGTTCTGTACCATTAGTCCTAGTTTACATTGCAATTTCGATTGATTGTATTCGAGCATTCGAAGACATTAACGTCAAAACAAATTGAATATTAACCGCATTGATTTAGAGCTCAATGTCGTGTGTGTATTCATAGCCAGTTCTCCAAATAGAAATTAAAATCGGTTGTACTGAATTTCTGTCTTTAAATCAAGGACTTTTCAGTCCATTTTACTTTGATGCCAATGCGAACACTCGAATACGACCAATCGAAATCACAATTTTAACATTGGTACTAAGCGTTCTGAGGACATCATAAAGACTTTACTACTCAGCGATGTCTCAAAGTAGCTCATAACGAGGGCTTAAACGCAATTGCAGTGTCATTACGCTTCGAAAATACTGGTCGAGCAGTAGTAGTTACAGTTAATGAGGGTTCTTCTTACATCCTTTTTTTTTTACACCTCTACAAGGGAGCCCTTGACTGCAATCTCACCTGATAGTTAGTGATGATGCAGTCTAAGATGGTAGCGGGCTAACCTGTTAGGGGCATTTCGGTTATATTAAACCCATACCCCTATTCGGTTTCTACACGTACGCTCTCATCCCATCGTATGCTAAATCGCTTGGCGGCACGTCTTTGCCGGTAGGGTGGTAACTAGCCACGGCCGAAGCCTCCCACCAGGCCAGACCAGGGAAATTCAGAAATTATAAATTCCCAAATTGACCCTGCCGGGGATCGAACCCGGGACCTTCGCGAGTTAGGACAACAGCTCTCAATACTGCGCCACGGAAGTCGTCAAATTTTAATTTATACTAATATTATTAATGCGAAAGTGTATATGTCTGGCTGGCTGCTACGCTTTCCAACCGATTTTGATGAAACGTGAATATAAGCCGGGGAGGGAGGGATCAGATAGTAAATTATAAGTCGTAAATCATTAAAATAAATAAAAAACAAGCCTTTTTCGGTCGCCATATTTAATTTTGTGTGACGTATTTTATTTTTCGTATTATTCTCAGAAAAACCTTTGAAAAACATTTGGATTTAGAATGACGTCACCTAGCTAACCAAGGATTTGCCATCCAAACTAAACGTGTAAACAAAATTTAAAAGCTCAATCGGTTCGAGTTATGTAACTATTTTAAAATTCAATTGCAATATTTAATATAAAAACAGCACACAATTCAATATTTTTATCCCACAAATATTGTGAGTTATTTTAAAGCTTGTTAAAAATATATTATTGAGTAATTGTACATTAACTAGCCAAATAAGCCAATCTTTCAGTGCATATGGCCTTCCTATAGTCAAAATTAAATTTAGATACCCTTAGAAATCGACCCTTGCCTTTCATAAACATTATGGCATAGATGAAAGGTTATCCCTGCATTGCATATAAAAACCTTACCGCCTACAAATTTAATACATTAGCATAATTTGCGCCCGATCCAGTCAACAATAATCCTGCCGGCACACGAGGGATGTTATGTATCCCCATTAGGTATTTATTAAAATTGTGGAATAATTTCTAAAAACCCGATATAAACTATTGATTTTTTTAACTTATTAGAGTTATCGTCTTTATGGATTGATTTAAAAATAGATGATACCCGCGACTTCATCCGCGTGGTTTAAGTTTTTTGATTCCCACGGGAACTCCTTAATTTTCGGCGATAATAAGTAGCCTTTGTTACTCTCCAGGTCCTCGTCTATACCCATGCCAAAAACTACGTCGATCCGTTGCTTCGTTGCAGCGTGATTGAAGGACAACCCAACAAACAAGCACACTTTTGCATTTATAACATAATTAGTAAATTAGTAATTAGTTTATTATTAAGTTTAAGTTTTTTTAATTCTCAGGGGAACTCCTTAATTTGCAGGAAAAAAGTAGCCTATGTTCTTCCCCGGGATGTAACCTACCTCTATATCAAATCTATAGCAGACAGACACACTTTCGCATTTATAGCATTAGTATGGACTAAGGAAAATAATAGCAGTAAAAGTTAAGTACTTGTTACACTATCTAAGCTGCGTTTCAAGCATTTAAATCGTGCTTACTATCGAACCGCACTTAGCCAGCATTGGGGGCTATGGCCCAGAATCCTTCCCATTTTGCGGACAGACCCGTGCTCCGAAACCGGTGTTGGGTTGAAATCATGATAAAAATATTATCTAAACTGCCTCGTTGGTCTAGTGGCTAGCTTGACTGCGGCTGACGAGATCCCGAATTCGAATCCCGGGTCGGGCCATAATTAAATATTGGGTTTTCCTGACAAGAAATTCACAGTACTAGTCTGGAGTTAGGAAGTTAGTGGTGCTCCATACCCATGCCTAGGAGAGAACATAAAACCGTCAGTCCTGCGCCTGTTCTCTCTCTGGTCGTGTCAGATTCACCGTCCCATCGGGCAATGAGAGTAAACAAACAGAGAGTGCGCCCTTACTTGTGCACTTTAATATTTCCCGCGCAGATGACTAATCTATCTATTTTATACGACTGCCTGAAAAAGTATATTGTTTACAGGGTTCATGTATGTATGTATGTATGTGAGTTTGTATATTCCACCATAACTTCTATACGCCTGAACCGATTTTGGTGAATGAGGTATCGTTAGAATCCCTATCTTATTCCAGGTGACATAGGCTAGTAAAAATTAAAAAAAAAAATATGGGGTGCGTATGGCCCCGCATTAAAAACTAAAGTAGAAAAAAAAATGGAAAATAAGATGAACTATATAATCATCATCTAGAAAATGATGAGTAGATTCCAAAAATATATAACACTATAGTTCAATAACACAAAAGATTCTATTCAATTAAATTAATTTAGATTTTTAACTTTTTAATTCGTTTTATGGCAGGGCAGTCGAGTTATTTAAATTTTTTAATTATGTTTTTTTTCCAGAGGTGGAACGACTGCTGCGTGGATACAGACAAAACCAAGACCTGGTTCGCAACATCGCTGGTCACTACTATCAGATCATATACCCCGTTCAGCTGCGCCACCACGAGAAGATGGGCATTTCCACCAGGGAAGTCAGCACGCCAAAGGTATGCCAAACGTTCTCACTTACGTATTGTTATTTTTTTATCCACTACAAGTTAGCCCTTGACTGCGATCTCACCTGATGGTAAGTGATGATGCAGTTTATGATAGGGGCATGGCAGTTTTATTTATTTATTTATTTATTTATTTATTTATTTATTGATACGACATAGCCGATAGGACCTTACAGTTTCCCAATACGTCTTATCAGGCTACAATGGGTATTACATACTACAATTACATAAATTACTAAAATTACACATACATCCCAAACAAAAACACTAAAAATAGAAAAACAATAAAAACACACAACAAAAAATTAAATAAACAAACAATAACAAAAACATACAATATAAATGAAATTAAAACTACCTATTCTCTAATAACAACTTTATTATTTTCGTGAGCTGGGTCATTGGAGTGTGGAAAACGTCAAGTCCGGGATTTTTACTAACCAAATCATTGAGCAAGCGCAGTGCACGAGCCACTGGCGCATGTTTAGCTAGCTCTGTCCGGCAATATGGTAGCGCAAACAAAGTGCGCCGACGAGCAATCGCATATCCATCCGGTACGTGTAAGCGAATGGCACCCAAGATATAGGAATTTCATTTTTCTCCTTGGATCAGACTGATTATGTATGAGATTAAGGCCAGATGGCGCCGTAGTTCCAAGGTATCATAGCCAGTCATACCAAGGAGAAACAAACTTGGATATATTGTTGGATATCCTACGAAATACCCGTACTGTTTTCTATACAGCCATCGAATAAACTTTTTCTGAATTTTCTCAACCATATCTATATATTTGAATTCATGCGGATTCCTTAAGATAGCGTTACTTTCAAGCTTGCTTCGTACGAAAGCGTTATATAAAAGCTTTACTGCAGTAATTGATTTTAAGTACAAATCCAAGAGTTCTATAAGCAAAGATATTTGTGCTACAAATATCTTTGATGTGATTGCGAAATGTTAGGCCTTCTGATAAATTTATGCCCAAATCCCTAACCGCAGCCACTCGCGATAAGTTAGATCCACCCAGGTGATAATTTGTAATGAGTGGTGCCGTTTTCCGACTAAAAGTGATCACTGCGCACTTTTTAGCATTAAAGAATAACTTATTCTGCCAACACCACTGCAACACATTATCAATATCTACTTGAAGTATTTGAGCGTCAGAGTTTTCCTCAACACTTAAAAATAGTTTCAAGTCATCAGCAAATAACAAGCAATTAGTACTAGTGATTACATCTGGCAAATCATTGATTAAAATTAATTAAAACAAATTAATTAAATTACCATTGATTAAAATATTAAACCCATACCCGTAATTAAAGTAATTAGTTAGAGTTAATTAAACTCTCTATACTTACTTATGTTATGAACTAGCTAATGCCCGCGACTTCGCCTGCGTGGATCGAGGTTTTTTGGTTCCCGCGGGAACTACTTAATTTTTCAGGATAAAAAGTAGCCTATGTGCTATTCCAGACTATAATCTGTCTCTGAGCCAAAGTTCTGTGTTCTTGAGTTATAAGTGTTGGAACAAACCCGAGTTTGTTTTATATATTAAGATAGGTACCTACAAAGTACACCTTCTGAACGTCAAGCTTACAAAGTATAAGAAGTGAAAGTGATAATTAACTAAATTTTTAACAAGTGTAAAAAAAGTAGGTAAAAATCTGAAAAATCAAAGAGCTCACAGAGCCCGAAAAGCGAAGCTCAAGCCGTGTTCTAATTAAGCAGCGTATGAATAATTCGAGTGAACCGCGCGGAGAGAGTTTTTGAAGGCAGAAGTGTTGCCGCGATACCAGTGATTAATGTCGCCCCAGATCTACGACGACTTTTTCTATTAACGGCGAAACTTTCTTAGGGCTCGGCGTGTATTACGTTTTTTTTTCTTGACAAGGCTAATTTTCCTTTTTTCATGACGCAATTTATGGTACTAGAATGTAACTTTTTGAGATTTGAGAACTGACTTCGCATCCAGCAACCTACAATTCAGTCTAATACTTATTGCGTAACGTATGTTTTGTATCATTATTTACATAGTGTAACATATTTATTTTTATGAAAAGTGTAACTGCTGAGTTAATTGGTGGCTCTTCTCAGTAAAATTATTTTTCCGAACCGATGGTAGAGTCTTCACTTATCATAAGGGGCACAAGTTGTCTTACATGAAATAAATAAATCATTTATCATTGGTACCAGTACCTACAACTTACTGGCTTTTGCTCACGTTTAAGTTCACAAATAAATAGAGATTTACACGAATTTCTGGAAAGCTAACCTCAAAGTGACGAGATTTTAAAAATTAATACCTCGAAAATTAATATTACGATTCGACGAAAAATATTTTGGCGTTACGTTTATAACATTATAAAAAAAAATGAACTGCCTACTGCGCGGCACATATACTAAACCTGAGCCAGAATCCGTTCTTACCGAATGTCTAAATCATAAGTATACTGGTCTTATGCAAAATTAAAAAAAAAAAAAAATACATTAGTAAAAAAAGTGTAAAAGTAACATTCCGACAATTTTAAAAAAAAGTGCCATAATTGTTTAATTGTACGACTCATCTCATACAGAAACAATATCAATTAAACAATGATGACACTTTTTTACAAAGCCGAAATGTATCTTATATATAGGGCCTTTTTTGTACAAGAATTTTATGTATAAAGTCTGTAGGTATAAAGAAACGTAATAGGCACTGAGCTAAGCACTTTTTGTTTTGTATTACGCAATGTCAGGATTAAGGAGCAGGCTGAGGTGTAGCGCAGCGATATATCTGGGCTTTAATAAAGCGTGCTATAAAATATCGCCGATTAATGTCGGGGGGTGCTGACGCGGTTTGGGGAAGAAACAGTGAAAGAAATACATTTATAATGGGTGACAAAAATAGTGAGGTAGCGTGACTCTGATATTACTTGGCGAAGCTTGAAAGGCATTTTAAAACGTTAGATATTTATTTAATAACCTTAATACAAGAACCAGTTAGTAATCAATACTTCAAACGGAGTTCCAATTACTTGTTATTAGTGAAAATCATTACATCGGTAAATATATGTATTTGTTTATCTCTATTTATAGGAGTTATTAATTATCTCTCGGTAAAGAGATGTCTGAGTGAACTCCATATCCCTATCGGGGAATAATTGGGGTGGATGCCCCACCCAAAATTGGTAATAATTTTAAGCTATATTGAAGTTATACTTCATTTGGCGCGATAAGGAAAAATTATCAGAGTGAATTTTTACGATGCGCGCGCACACCGACACCCAAATTCGACACAATGAAGTTAGTCGGTCAACATAAAAGTCTTGCAGAAAAAGGCCTACCAACAAAATAATTTTTACGATGCACGCGCACACCGACATCCAAATACGACACTCAGACGTTACCTACCAACAAAATAAGAATAAATACATTTATTGTAAGTTGGGTGTGAACTGATAACTATATTCAAGATATTTATTATTTGCTATCAAAAAGTATATTTTCTTGCGTGCGTACATATGTACATACACACTTTTTTTTGTATAACATATTTTATACAAAAAATGTATTATAATATTTCAGCCTGTTCGTTGCCTATGCGTTTTCTTATAATTATTTAATGTTCGCTATTAATTTGACTCATTAATTAAAGTAGTTACTCATTCTATTTCAATGGACTCATTCCATGTTTCTTATTCGATTCGATGTGTGCTACGGATTTCATTTGCATAAATTTGATTATTTGACGTAAAAAAGTCAGCGGCGCCTTTTAAATAGGAGTAAGTATAATACATAAATATTAGGTCTTTACCTATGAAATTGCCTTTCTTCAGTACTGGTCATTTCAAATAAAAAAAAGTTTGTAATGGCTCTGTATTCTAAATTCAAATTAATTTTGTTTTAAAACCATGACAATCTTTTTACAAACTCAGTCTTTTGTTTTTTGATTAGTGTTGTATTTTCATTACATTTCAACATTTTTCATCATAATGGATACTTTAAAAATTCGTGTAATTATGGAATATGAGTTCCGTCGTGGCACCAACGCGACACAAACGGCACGTAACGTCAAAAACGTTTAAGGAGAAAACTGTACAAACGAACGCACAAGCCGTTATTGGTTTTCCCGGTTCTGTTTTGGAAATTTTGACTTGAAAAATGAAGCTCGTGGTCGTCCGGAGACTTTGGTCAACAATAATGAAATAAAGGCGATTGTGGAAGCTGACGAAACTCAATCTACAGTTTAATAATCATTGTTTAATTGATATTGTTTCTGTATGAGATGAGTCGTACAATTAAACAATTATGGCACTTTTTTACAAAGCCGAAATGTATCTTATATATAGGGCCTTTTTTGTACAAGAATTATATGTATAAAGTCTGTAGGTATAAAGAAACGTAATAGGCACTGAGCTAAGCACTTTTTGTTTTGTATTACGCAATGTCAGGATTAAGGAGCAGGCTGAGGTGTAGCGCAGCGATATATCTGGGCTTTAATAAAGCGTGCTATAAAATATCGCCGATTAATGTCGGGGGGTGCTGACGCGGTTTGGGGAAGAAACAGTGAAAGAAATACATTTATAATGGGTGACAAAAATAGTGAGGTAGCGTGACTCTGATATTACTTGGCGAAGCTTGAAAGGCATTTTGTACTGCCTCTCGGGAATTGAATTTTTTTCCCACTAAAAAGTTGTCTAAATTTTGGAAAAAGTAATAGTCGGTAGGTGCAAGGTCTGGTGAGTATGGCGGATGAGGGAGAGCTTCCAACCCCAGCTCTTGCAGCTTGGAGACTGTCTGTTGCGCAGTATGGGGTCGCGCGTTGTCGTGAAGAAGCGGTGGGGACGACCGATTGACCAAAGCTGGTTGCAGATGTCCAAGCTTCTCCATCATTCTCTCCAGTTCTTCACAGTACACATCTGCAGTAATGCTCATGCCGTTTTGTAAACAGCTGTAGTGAATCACACCCGCACTAGACAACCAAATAGTGACCATCACCTTTTTAGGGGTCATTTTTGGTTTAGGGCATTGCTTTAGTGCTGAACCAGGATCTAACCAACTTGCTGAGCGCTTTCGATTGTCGAACAGAATCCATTTTTCGTCGCACGTAACAATTCGTTTCAAAATTCCTTCATTTCTTTGCCTGTTGAGCAGCGCAAGGCAGGTCTCGACGCGTACGTTGCGCTGGCGATCGTTAAGGTCGTGGGGCACCCATCCATCAAGCTTTTTTACCTTGCCAATTTGTCGCAATTGGATCAATATTTTTGATGCTTACATCAAAAGCTGCTGCTAGCTCAGCTGTAGATTGAGTTTCGTCAGCTTCCACAATCGCCTTTATTTCATTATTGTTGACCAAAGTCTCCGGACGACCACGAGCTTCATTTTTCAAGTCAAAATTTCCAAAACAGAACCGGGAAAACCAATAACGGCTTGTGCGTTCGTTTGTACAGTTTTCTCCTTAAACGTTTTTGACGTTACGTTCCGTTTGTGTCGCGTTGGTGCCACGACGGAACTCATATTCCATAATTACACGAATTTTTAAAGTATCCATTATGATGAAAAATGTTGAAATGTAATGAAAATACAACACTAATCAAAAAACAAAAGACTGAGTTTGTAAAAAGATTGTCATGGTTTTAAAACAAAATTAATTTGAATTTAGAATACAGAGCCATTACAAACTTTTTTTTATTTGAAATGACCAGTACTGAAGAAAGGCAATTTCATAGGTAAAGACCTAATATTTATGTATTATACTTACTCCTATTTAAAAGGCGCCGCTGACTTTTTTACGTCAAATAATCAAATTTATGCAAATGAAATCCGTAGCACACATCGAATCGAATAAGAAACATGGAATGAGTCCATTGAAATAGAATGAGTAACTACTATAATGAATGAGTCAAATTAATAGCGAACATTAAATAATTATAAGAAAACGCATAGGCAACGAACAGGCTGAAATATTATAATACATTTTTTGTATAAAATATGTTATACAAAAAAAAGTGTGTATGTACATATGTACGCACGCAAGAAGTTATACTTTTTGATAGCAAATAATAAATATCTTGAATATAGTTATCAGTTCACATCCAACTTACAATAAATGTATTTATTCTTATTTTGTTGGTAGGTAACGTCTGAGTGTCGTATTTGGATGTCGGTGTGCGCGTGCATCGTAAAAATTATTTTGTTGGTAGGCCTTTTTCTGCAAGACTTTTATGTTGACCGACTAACTTCATGGTGTCGAATTTGGGTGTCGGTGTGCGCGCGCATCGTAAAAATTCACTCTGATAATTTTTCCTTATCGCGCCAAATGAAGTATAACTTCAATATAGCTTAAAATTATTACCAATTTTGGGTGGGGCATCCACCCCAATTATTCCTTCCCGATAGGGATATGGAGTTCACTCAGACATCTCTTTACCGAGAGATAATTAATAACTCCTATAAATAGAGATAAACAAATACATATATTTACCGATGTAATGATTTTCACTAATAACGAGTAATTGGAACTCCGTTTGAAGTATTGATTACTAACTGGTTCTTGTATTAAGGTTATTAAATAAATATCTAACGTTTTGATCAGGGGCCTAACTGCCAACGCTTAAAGCAATACTTAAGCAATATTACTCAAAATGACAGTTTTATATCACGTACCTAGGACGTTCCTAAAATAAGGATTATAATTCTAAAACACGAAAGTCAACAATAATAAAACAGTATTGTTTTAAGCGTTGGCAGTATGACCCTAGTTATAATTATTTTAGAGGAAACTAGGGGTGGCCTACGCCTAGGCTTATTAGGCCCGTTTACTCCTTAGAATTCAGTTACTTCCCCTATTAAATTAAAAATAAACAGTAAATTATAATGGGATTAGCTGATGCCCGCGACCTCCTCCTTGGAAATCCGTATAAAACGTCAACGTTTTCTTGCATGAAAACCCGAAAAATATCACTAGTCATTTCACTCCGAGGAAAATTTATATTGAAATTGGATCGACTCGAGCTGAAAAATACGAGTAATAAGACGTTATGGAAAAATCGTGCCCTTTAATTTAATTTCGCTTGTAGAATTATTTGCACAATTTCTGAGAAAAACTGGCGTAATAAGATAATTAAGGCAACATTATAATATACCAGGGAGCTAGTAAATGGGATGTCGTTTTGGCTCATTATGGCTTAGAATTTGTTCTACCTAATGTAAAGAATATTGATAAAACTATTTTAATAAATGGAGAAGCACAAAAAATGGAGAACTCCACAGTTTTCTTGGGAGTGACCTTGGATAATAAGCTTCAATGGGGCGCTCATATAGAGACACTAGCGCGAAAACTTAGCTCGGCTGCTTTTGCTGTCAGGAAAATTAGACAGTTTACCGATATTGAAACGGCTAGACTTGTCTACTTTCCTTACTTCCACAGTGTCATGTCGTACAGCATATTATTGTGGGGCAGAGCAGCTGATATCCAATCCATTTTTATATTGCAGAAAAGAGCCATCCGTTCTATTTATAAACTCGGATCACGCGTATCACTTCGTGAAAAATTTAAAGAGATTGGTGTTCTTACGGTGTCTTCGCAATACATATACAATAATATTATAGTCTTTGTTAGGCAGAACATTAATGTTTACAAGAAAATAGGTGATACTCACAATCGATACACTAGAAACCGCCATAAGCTAGTAACAGCGTCGTATCGTGTGCGCAAGGCGCAGAAATCCTTTGTGGGGTCGAGTGTACGCTTTTATAATATGGTTCCCAAAGAGTTTCTGGATTTGCCATTACATAGATTTAAAGACTGTGTCAAACAGCATTTGTTAAGTCGAGGTTATTACACTATCGATGATTTTATTAACGACAAAGTTGCATGAAAGCAACCGGCCTCGCATCCAGTGACCCACAAGTCAGTGTAATACTTGTAACGTATGTGTTATGTTGTCTACATATTGTAACCTTTTCTTTTCTATGAAAAGAGCAACAGCTGAGTTTCTTGCCGGTTCTTCTCAGTAGAATAGCTTTCCGAACCGGTGGTAGAGTCTTAACGTTTCATAAGTGACACAAGTTGTCCTACATGAAATAAATAAATCATTTCATTTCATTTCATTATGAAGTTAAGGTTGTGAAAGGTATTTTTTACATTTGAATTACAATACAACATTTGGTTACAATATGTATTATGTTCCTATACCTACCTACCTACAACTTTAAATTAAAATTGAAATAATATACTGGTGACTTTTGGTCGCTTGAAAAATATGGGGGGTGATAGGTAAATGGATAATTATAAAATTGAATGGAATGGAACATGAACAAACATGAATTATAGAACTTTTTTTACTTTTTATTCTATCTATAAATTTTTCATATTCAAACATTAAAAGCAGGAAAAAGTGAAATTATTAGAATGGTAAATCATTTTCAATCTGCACGGCTTTCAGACTTCAAACGCGCGATTTCGTTAAACTGATCGCAGTCAGCTGTTGCGTGCATTCATCGCGGAGCTAGTAAGTATGTCGTTCATTTATGTAGTTATATGGATATCACCGTAAGATTATATTGAAAAGAATACAATAGAACTTAATGCTAGCTAGCCTAACCTAATTACTATATAAATCATGCCCACGTGGAATGGTGGCAAGAATGCTGGCTGCATTTCCGCGCTGGACAGCCAGGCTGATCCTTTGCACAAAAAATTAGCCAGCCCTTCTGTCACCAGATGAGGCGATTAACCGCGGTGAAATATCTCGCAAAAAATTTTTGCCACTAAAACTCCACGGCCCAAGGATCTCCACGGCAAACGGAACAAATATGTAACTCTCTATGAGAGAGGCATACTTCCGCCGCTTGCCGGTTTCAGCCTTTTCTGCTGCGGCTCCCAGCCTTGATGCTGTCTCCCTGATATGTCACGGGGCCAATGTGTCTACGCATGTTACGTCCCACATTAGCGCCCGTCCCCGTTCCCAGCGAACCAGCGTCAATCCATAAGGTCTCTTGCCATGATCCCGACTAATCCCTGCCGGCTCAGTGAAGCCAATACCCGGATTCTTTTTCAGATAAGGCTAGAAGTAGCGAGATTGTACTGTCGAAAGATTACAATTTAACGCATTATTTTTCGGTAGATTGTAATAATATATAATAATAATTGAGCGCAGAAGCTCTACTAAAATTGCAAAATCAACCATTTCTTTATTTTTTAATAAACCAGAGTATTCTGAAGATCTATGTGTCACCGTAAGATTGTAAAACCCGTTAGATTATAATCTAACTCGCGAAATTCTAAACTGTCGAAAGATTAGAATTTAACGCATTATTTTCCGGTAGATTGTAATCTGATAGGTATTTAAACCCGATAAAACCTAAGTGCCCGGCCTGTGGCCGGGCACTACTTGGTTGTTTATGTCGAACCCTAACCTAACCTACAAGAAAGAGACAAAAAAATGAAAATAAAATGAATACTTCAAAAATTTACACTCAGAACATTGAACAGTTTACAATCTTTCGACAGTTTAGAATTTCACGAGTTAGATTATAATCTAACGGTTTTTATAAGCTTACGGTGACATATGCATTCCAAATTTGCCGAATTATCAGACTTGACGCTTCCTATTGCATAACTGCTCGAATTATATTATTAAGAAAATAGTTAAAGTTCAAGCTTCAACTAAATCAACGTAAATTTAATCAACGCTTAAATTTATTTAAGAATTAAAAAATTAAGGTGTTAAACGTAGGTAAAATTCAAACGTAGTTACGTATTATTCAAAGTTAGAAATTTTCTCACATCATTGCTCCAAAAATAGATCCACAAAATTCTCACCTCAAAAATATAGCTGGTTATTATTACTAGCAACTCCTACATGGGAAACCTACAAATCCATATAAATTCCTTAAAAAAGGGAAAAATAAAAGTTATTTGCTCGGAATAAATTTCCTATATCCACATACACATCACATATAAGGGGCTCCTCAGAACTGACTGTAGATCAAACGGCGAGATTTTCATATTAGATATTCCCGTGCGATGCCCTTTGTCTCAAACGGGTTCCAAACCCGTGAGTAATTCTACTCATTTTTATATTGACGACCTCCCTGGCGGAGTGGTCTTATCGTGGGAGGTCCCGGGTTAGATTTTCGGAGCGGTCAATTTGAAAATTTATAATTTCTGAACTTCCTCTGGTCTGGTCTAGTGTAAGGTTGCGGCCGTGACTAGTTACCACCTTACCGGCAAAGGCTGCCAAGCGATTCAGCGTTTCGGTACGATGCTGCGTAGAATCCGATCAGGAGTATGGATTTGATTTAACTGCCGTATCCCTAATAGGTTAGGCCGCTCACATCTCAGGCTGCATCATCCCACCATCAGCTCCCCTATTCTGTAACTCAGTGGCTATCGAAAAATGAAAGCCACTGACATATATATTTTGTCCGTTGAAGGTTTACTATGAACAAATGAAAGAACATTTCATAGTAAATCTTCAATGGATAAAAAATATAAGTCAGTGGCTTTCATTTTTTGATAACCACTGAGTTACAGAATCGGGCTGCATGTGAGATTGTAGTCAGGGGCTAACGTGTAATGGAATAAAATATTTATAATAGAAAATATGTAAGCCATTTTATAAAATTAGAAACGATATAGTGTTGCAGCACGTTGGGAAAAAGAAGGAGATTCTTCTAACCGTAAAAAAGAGGAAACTGAAGTACCTGGGTCATATACTTCGTGGTCCTAAGTATGACCTACTACAGTTGATTACCCAGGGCAAGATACAGGCCAAGAGGGGCGTGGGACGGAAAACGACATCCTGGCTGAAGAACTTACGCCAGTGGTTCAACAAAAGCACCCGATTGTTACTTAGACCTGCAGTGTCGAAAGTTCAAGTTGCCAATATGATCGCCAACCTTCGATAGAAGAGGCACCTAAAGAAGAAAAAGAAGAAGCCATTTTAAACGCCAGCGACTTTTTTGCGTCTGCGCCACGGGCTTGTAAATGGAAGGACCCAAGTTTGATTCCCGGCAGCGCCAATTTATTAATATGGACCCCTCGTAGCTTAAGTTTTAAGATACCGTAACTGATTATCACCATCATGTTTTATAAGTAAGTAATTGACGTCAATAAATGTACCATTGAATAAGTGAATATTTGATATTTGATATAAGGATAGTAAGTATAATATCACTTGATGGTTCCTGCGACTTTGTTGGGTAGATTAAGAATAGGGATGATGACAACTCAATCAAATCAGAGGTGCGATTATGCAAGAATTTTATGGTATCCTACATACCTAAACGTATTAGAATGTATACACGAAATTGAGCTCTAATTGCTGCTGTTATGGTTTATTTTACTTCGACACCGAACTTTGACGATTTGATCGACAATTCTTACACAATCGGGGGGCTGCAACTCTATAAACGCTCTTTAAAAACGCACTTCTAGTATTGAAGTTGTATGGAATTCACAATTGTGACGTCATCAATTTTCAACGCACTGTTTTTCTTAAATCTATATTTTAAAATGGAAAACTTAAAACTAACCGAGTATGTGAATTTTAGGTCTTTTAGATGACCCTCTATTGAATAACCAGTTAGAAATAATTTATTTTTGATATAGGCATCATCCCTATTCTTGAAATTATCTTTATGTTTCCGGGATAAAAAAAACCCACGGTATTTATCAAAATTCACGGGAACTAAGTCGCGGACTTCACCTAGCTCTCAATAATTAAACTGAACCATTTTCTCGGAGTGCAGCTGTGAATAGAATAAAAAAGATGTGTCTGCATTTCAAAGATATTGTGATTAAATTACAATAATGGTGGAATTAAACGGAATAAGTTTTCAAAAATAATGGTAACAAGCTGATATTGAATATTTTACGTTTATATATTAAAAAAATAATTGCTATAAAATTTTAATGAGCGTGATTTAACTTCGTTATTAATAATTATTTTATTTGGGCAGATGTCACAATTTACAAATATCGACCCTACGTTGCTGGGTTTCTCCTCAGTTTGAATGAATTATTTTTGACTAGATGATGCTCGCTACTTTGTCCGCGTTGATTAAGTTTGTTTTATTCCCGGGGAATGAATTCAAATGGCAATTAATTAAAATCTACAAAAATAAACCACCAAACAGCACGTTTCGTAACTATTTGTTCTGAATTAGCAAACAGTTGCGGTAGAAAAAAGAGATGAATGTAAATTCGGTGAGATCGTACCGGGACACGCATAATTCGTCCCGGGATAGCGGATCTACTTGATAAAACCAGAGCTAAACCCCGAATAAAAACTATATGTGCCCGCGACTTCGACCGCGTGGATTGGGTTTTTGTTTCCGCGGGAACTCTTTAATTTTCCGGATTTAAAAGAAGCCTATTTGTTATTCCAGACTATAATCTAACTCTATGCCAAATTTAATCTAGATCCGTTCAGCTATTCTAGCGTGATTGAGTAACAAACATCCATCCATTCAAACTTTCGCATTTATATTATTAGTATAGCGATACCTAACTACTTACTGCTTACTAACTAGAGAACCTTCCTGTATTTCCCCATCTAACAAAGATTAACAATGGGCTTTACATTTGAACTCCTATACAGAATTTGATGATTTGATGATGATTGATGATGAAGAGTACTTCGCTCGACACTGGAGCACCCTCGATGTTTTTGACAAAGTTCAACTCCAATTCTTGTCATATCTTGAAGTTTGGGGGTAGTTGGCATAAAATATTATTAACTGACGTCAAATAGTTTCGCCTTTGTAGAGACAAAGTTACAAACCGCCATTCCCCTGTAAAAGTTGCTAAGTTGTTGCGAATTCAATAAGGGTAAACGCGCAGAGATACCTACTGTGGGGTGCTTAAGAGTGCGTACACATCTGGGGAATGCGCCTGGCTGCTTTTTTTATTTATTTATTCCACTACAAGTTATCCCTTGACTGCGATCTCAACTGATGATAAGTAATGATACCATTTAAGATCGTAGCGAGCTTACCTGTTAGGGGTATGGCGGTTATATTAAACCCATACCCCTAACACCCCTAGTAGGTTTGCACGACATGGTACTGGTACGCTAAACCGCTTGGCAGTATGTCTTTGC
The DNA here is from genome assembly GCA_964035005.1 of Erebia palarica. Classification (NCBI taxonomy): domain Eukaryota; kingdom Metazoa; phylum Arthropoda; class Insecta; order Lepidoptera; family Nymphalidae; genus Erebia; species Erebia palarica. The sequence goes on from OZ035983.1 coordinate 41,421,252, forward strand.
CGACAGAAGAGACGCCAAACACCGCGATGATATACGATATAATAGAAAATGACAGACGTATCTACGCGATAACATAGGCGACGAGAAAGGTCAGCTACTGTCGCGTTACGTCACATCGGGTCGCATTGCCACGTTTGTCGCTCACCTAGGAGCAATCTGAACTACATGCACGCGATCTGCACACGTACATTATGCAAGCTTTGCGTAAGAGGCGCGTCTACATTTTCAGTCACAGAGCGCGTGTGGCGCATACGCAGCACAATCGCGTTGCGTTCACCAGATGTGTACATATCCTTAGGCACCTACACTGTAACTGCCTCGTTGGTATAGTGATAAGTTGGTTCATCGTAAATCCTGGTTTCAATTCATAATTTGGTTTTAGGGTATTCTGACAAAAAATCTCAGTACTGGCCTAGAGTTATGAAGTTGGCGGTGCTCCATCACTTGCCTCGAAGAGTACGTGAAGGAGTAATCTTGAATTGATGTTCTGCAGTCATGTAACTGCCTCGTTGGTTCAGTGGTGAGCGTGTTTGACTACTGTCGACGAGTTCTTGGGTCGGGCCATAATTAAGTATTGGGTTTTTCTGACTAGAATTCTCAGTACTAGACCGGAGTTAGGAAGTTGGCGGTCTTTCACCTCCGTGCCTGGGAGAGCACGTTGAGCCGTCGGTCCCGGCTATTATCACTAATATGATAATAGATGTTAACGCCCAACCCGCATTGGAACAGCGTGGTGGGTCTAAGCTCCAATTCCCTCCCTCCTATGAGAGTGGAGGACTGTGCCCAGTACGTCCCACTACTGGGATGTAGTGGTGGTGGTGGTAGTGGATCATGTAGATTTTTGCGTCCCATGGGACCATGAGAGAAAGGGAGTCGAGATTGAACCTGTATTTGAGCTCTAAAATATTACCGTGGCCGGAATTTACGTCGGGACGATTCTGGCAGAGTACAAATTCAATTAATATAAACAACTTAGAAATACTAAAATCAATAAATAAAATAATTCGTTGGTACGCTTATGAATACTAAAACTTTGTAATGTCATTAATATGACACGGAAATAAAATTAATTGTAATTGTATGTAATTGTAAGTTCAAAAATTAGTAATGTAAAAATTAATTAATTTTAATTATTGGCTAGGCCCAAAAATATTAAGTAAACACAGCTGTTTCTTCTTTAACAGCGCCAGTAAAGAGTGATGGGAAATTTTAATACTTTTAAAAAAGGTTTATTGCACGGAATTTTTTTCCATTTTAGCCGGTAGAACAAAGTTCATCCGCCGAAAGTTTTTCCTGCATCAAAAAGGGTTTGCCGAGAAAAAAGGGGAGTAATAAAGTATCCAATTTCCACTCGAAGGTAAAAGGTAACAAAGGAATTATTGAAGACACACTCATAGAGTGCTGTACTCGTGCCTGCCTGATTTATTTCTATACAGTTTAGTACATATTTATATTTCACAAGATAATGCCCGCGACTTCATTCATGTGTCAAAATTCAGGATTTAAAAATACAGGGGTACGCTTAAATTTTCAGGATAATAAGTAGCATATATCTTGCCTAGGGATAGCGGTTAAGCAGATAGGCCATGAAAGCGTAGACTAAGACAGACATACTTCCGTATTTATAATATTAAATACGAGAGTATGGAAAATATGGATTATTTTATTATTACTTTTAAAAAAATAATAACCTATTTCAATAATAATTATACTGTTACAATATTTAAAGGTACCTGAAAAATATAATATCGGTTAAATTTAATTAAATATAGTCTTTGATAGATGATATCTTTAAAAGCAGAAAAAATTTAGAAAATTATATTTTAAGGATGATACTAAAATCGCGAACGACCGAATTTCGCCCATTCCAAAATTAGCCAATAAAGCGGGAGATAAGAGTATTATTATATCAGTGCGCAAGTGTCGGCAAAAATAGTCTTTATTAACTTTATATACTTTCTTAGCTCGATAGGACGCAAAATCCGACAAGACCAGAGCGAGATCATGCGCAACACCGACGCGATGGCTTTACGTTATAAATGAAGCATTATGTATCTCAGCTTAACCTGAAAACGTAAATTTTTTGAAGAGGTACTAATAGTACATTATTGCAAAGGCTGGGAAATAGGCAATTGCAGGTCGAGTATGAGTTTGAAGCCTAGCCGTAGGCGAGGACTTCACTAATATGAGACGGGCAATTGCCATCTCCGCCGAGGCATATATAGTGCTTTTCTCAAAAGAATGTAGGGAAATAAAACATACTTTTTATGTTATACATTAAATTTAATAATTAATATACCTTAGTCGCTAAATATCATCGATATATATGTAGGTACTAGATGGGCCCTTTCATACAAAAATGGCGGGCGACCAACTATGAGAGCGCGTTCCTATAACCTGTCATAAGCCTGTCTTTGTCCCCGTCGTAGCGCTGTCACGGTCGCTCATCGTGTAGATAATTTGTTATTAAGTTATCATCTAAAGTTTTATTAGTTTGGCACTGTATAATTTTTATTTTAAGGTAAATGTTTCAATTCACAATTATACATTTCATAAAAAACGTTATTTAATCTTCCTATTTAATATTTCTATCCATTACGCAATCATTTAATTTCCGCGGCAAATTGTATGATATTTTTTTTACTCACTGGCCTTACGGCTTTGGGTTCCAACCCTAGAATAGTCCAGTCCAGTACGATAAAAAAAATGCAACCAAGATTAGTTATTGCATAGATGGGCAGAACGGACAGTAGGCAATAATACCTTCCGAGACGCAATATTATGCTATTATAATAATATGATAAAATTAGTTATTGACGTAAGTTTAATGTTTAAACCAACTTCAATAAATAAAGAGTTTTCATTTATTAAAGTTGGTAATTTTTATTTTGTACTAGCGAATGGCCGCGACTTCGTCTGTGTGGTTTGAGGATTTTTGGTTCCCGCGCGAACTCCTTAATTTTCCGGGATAAAAAGCCTATGTGTTATTTCAGACTATAATCTATCTCTGTGCCAAGTTTCAGCCCATTATCATTTATCGTTTACCTCAGAGAGTACACTGATGTAGGTATTATTTTCGACAAGCGCATCTGTACTAATCTATGACCGAGTCATACGTTTTCAAGATGGCGCATATGTTGCAAGCAAGTTCCCGCTTTTCAGACTAGATGGCGTTGATGGCGTTGCTAAAAATACGCCCACATTCTTTGTTTGACAGGGCCCGTCTATGTAAATTGAGGTCGTTGCTAAATATATATCATCTGGGGCTTTAATTAAAAATTGCTTTATGTTTTCGCCAGTAAAAATTTTCGATTTCTTGCTTTAGAATCCGGTCGATTGTCGTATAAGAAAAGTAGTTAAGTTCCCATAATTTTTCAAGTTAATGCCGTATTTAACATGAACTGTACATTTCAGCATGGAATAAATTGCCCATAATGTAGATGGCTTTTTAGTTTTAGCAATCTCATTAAAATACGCCAAAAATACTGTTTCGGAGAAAATGTTCACTTTTTTACTCGTTTTTACACACATAAAATTTTCATATACTTTCATGTATTTTTCTTTGGGCTTCGCTGGAAGCAGGTTTTCCATTGCCAATTTGGCTTCTGATCTTAAATCTGGTGGAGTACAATCAATCTCCATTTCACTCTCTGAACCGTTGGAACTCATTTATTATTAAATTTATATTTATTAAGTATGTAAATAAAATATCAAGACGAATTTTCAGCTTTGTCGCCAATTTTTTTTTTATCATCTGTGCTGACAGGCAAACGCATTTATGGCTATACAGCCACCAATTTGTACTAAGCAAAGAGACTATGGTATGCCCAGAATGACAAAAGAGATCCGATCAAAGAGTATTTAATAACCCCAGCACGCCGTTTCATACCACACTGCAGGAGCATTGTAATGTTCCAAATTCAAAAAACGTTCCTGCAATGGATTTGGTTTTCTTTGTCTGAAAATTCGATACTTCGCGTGTTCTTTTTTCGAAAATATTTCCATGCATGTTTGAGAAAATTAGTTTTATTTGTTACAGGGACGCGGATTTGGTTCGGACTACCAACAGGGGACGAGAATGCGCGCTAGAGTAAGATTTTTGACTTAAGTATTATTTTCGTTTTAAATCCTCAAAAGTTAGGATTATTGATGCCCTTTTCGGGATTTTTTGCGAAACAGATTTCTTTGTTTAGTCTTTTTAAGTTTTTTTCTGTAGTTTGTAATTTTGTTTTTTATCTGTGTCTTTAAGATTATTTGCTGTGTTTTGTAATTTTTATTGTTTTTTTATCTTTATTGATTGTGTTCCCAAATAAAGATTTTTTTTTATTTTATTAATTTTTTTTTTTTACTTATATTATGCCCAACAATTACGCTTATAAACTAACAAAAATTGAAAGGATTAAAAGATGTAACTGAACTATATTTTAAGCAATAGAGAGCATCTGAGAGACACCATTTCGCGTAACTCATTTTTACGCGACAGGACAAAACATCGGTATCGTTCATCGCGAACATTTTGCACAGACCTTAGTGTTTTCGACCTTTAAACCAAATTATAGTTTGACAAACATCACTGACCCGAAGACAGCGTCGGGTCACAAAAAAGTGTGTGTACAATACGACACAATAATAATAATACAATATACGGCAGAAGTGAAACTTCAGAAAAGTAGCCTACAAAATAATGAGGTAACTAAATACAACTTGTATTCTATCTCATTCTCGCGTAAGCTAAATCCTACATATGTTTATCTCTTTTTGGAGTTGCTTTTTCGTTTTATTTCGTCGTTTCGTTGAATTTTCAAATTACACTTCACTAAACTTCAATAAACAGGCACAAAAATTTGTTCCAATTTTGGCCACCAGGTCAGAGTTTGTGGGACTATACATACTAAATGTTGTACAATGTTACTACACATGTTTCTGAAATTCACTCAACCAAATCCGGCGTATACTTTGGCAATGTAACGCAACCACGCGATGTCACGTGAAAGCCACAAATCGTCTTGCCAACAGGAGAAGCAAAATGTTACAAATTGGCTGCGGGCTGGAATGAGTCAAATGTTGCCTTAATTATGCAAGATTAAAGGCAGTCGTGCTAATGTGGCGGAAATTGTACCGTAACTTGTACGCTTATTTAAAGACTGAAACAGTTACCGAAATAAGGGGTTTAAGCTCTGTTTTTTGAAACTGATAAAAAACAGAAACACCTATAACGGAAACAGAAACGATCCTGTAACCCAATCAATCTGTAACCGTTTATTTTTGTTAATAAGTGTTTTATCTGTAACCCTAATAGGTACATGCCCTAACAAACTGCACGGTGTGACAACGCGTTCTTCTCACTTCATTGGACTTTACACACACTGACACAACATGGCCATGTTTTTCTTAAAACAATTGCAACTATCGGTGCTTTCACCTTTGATTCAAATTTGAATACGCGTCAACAGTAAATTTGGCAACGTCGCTATTTCAGTTACACTTTAAAACACTTTAAAAGCCTTTATTTCTGGTACAGATTCATTTCTGTTACAGAAATATAAGTGTTTGGTTTAACAGAATTAAAAACACATTCAAAAGGGTTACAGCTTCGATTCTGTTACACTTTCATTCTGTAACGCGTATATTTCTGTAACCTTTATGAATCTATTTTTCATTCCCTGCGCTTATTATAGCTTTAATGTATTATTAGATGATGCCCGAAACTTCTTCCGCGTGAGATTCGGTTGTTGGCATTCCTGGTAGTTCTGAAAGCAGACTCGTGGTGGTAGTGTGCCAGCCATGGATTGAAATGATGATGATGACTCGACTATTAATCACATTTTTTTATACCACTACAAGTTAGCCCTTGACTGCGATCTCACCTGATGGTAAGTGATGATGCAGTCTAAGATGATAGCGGGCTAACCTGCTAGGGGCATGGCAGTTATATTAAACCCATACCCCTATTCGGTTTCTACACGGCATCGTACCAGAACGCTAAATCGCTTGGCAGCATGTCTTTGCCGAAGCCTCCTACCAGGCCAGACCAGGGAAAATTCAGAAATTATAAATTCCCAAATTGACCCTGCCGGGGATCGAACCCGGGGCCTCCGCACGTTAAGTCAACAGCGCTCAACACTGCGCCACGGAGGTCGTAACTGTCTCAGATAGTCTGAGTGTATATTGTGTACTGTGTAGGCCTCTCTACAAGGATCAAAATTTGTTATGCGGTGTACCCATCGATATATTGGGTACTAGGTACTAGATGGGCCCTTTCATACAAAAATGGCGGGCGACCAACTATGAGAGCGCGTTCCTATAACCTGTCATAAGCCTGTCTTTGTCCCCGTCGTAGCGCTGTCACGGTCGCTCATCGTGTAGATAATTTGTTATTAAGTTATCATCTAAAGTTTTATTAGTTTGGCACTGTATAATTTTTATTTTAAGGTAAATGTTTCAATTCACAATTATACATTTCATAAAAAACGTTATTTAATCTTCCTATTTAATATTTCTATCCATTACGCAATCATTTAATTTCCGCGGCAAATTGTATATTTTTTTTACTCACTGGCCTTACGGCTTTGGGTTCCAACCCTAGAATAGTCCAGTCCAGTACGATAAAAAAAATGCAACCAAGATTAGTTATTGCATAGATGGGCAGAACGGACAGTAGGCAATAATACCTTCCGAGACGCAATATTATGCTATTATAATAATATGATAAAATTAGTTATTGACGTAAGTTTAATGTTTAAACCAACTTCAATAAATAAAGAGTTTTCATTTATTAAAGTTGGTAATTTTTATTTTGTACTAGCGAATGGCCGCGACTTCGTCTGTGTGGTTTGAGGATTTTTGGTTCCCGCGCGAACTCCTTAATTTTCCGGGATAAAAAGCCTATGTGTTATTTCAGACTATAATCTATCTCTGTGCCAAGTTTCAGCCCATTATCATTTATCGTTTACCTCAGAGAGTACACTGATGTAGGTATTATTTTCGACAAGCGCATCTGTACTAATCTATGACCGAGTCATACGTTTTCAAGATGGCGCATATGTTGCAAGCAAGTTCCCGCTTTTCAGACTAGATGGCGTTGATGGCGTTGCTAAAAATACGCCCACATTCTTTGTTTGACAGGGCCCGTCTATGTAAATTGAGGTCGTTGGGTGTACCTAGTTATAAAAATTTCACAATCTGACATTCGGGCTTATAATTGGTATTTAAAGTCAAAACTGTTTATTCAAAATAAGTACACTGTACACTTTTTAAATGTCAACAAAATATGAGACGTGATGATGATAATTAACTACGATATCTTAAAACTAAAGCTACGAGTGTTCCAAACGCTTGGTCCCTTTGGCTCTGGTCTGAGAAAAGCCCACCACAAACTTAGTTTGTACAAACACAATTAGTTTCGGACTTGTGGCACAGTTCACGACGCAATTATATATTGAAAATCGTTAGACTGACCATACACGGACCGCTCGAGCAGTTAGCCAGTGATCAATATACACGGACCGCTCTTGCAGTCATAGTCAAACCATTGATAACTGCTGCCAACCGCCCGGAGCTGTCGCAACTGCTCGAGCGGTTCCATGTATGTGTGTGCAGTCGCAGCTTTAAGCAGTCCATCCTGACTGCTTCAAGTAGTCCGTATAACGCCGGCCTTAGTTTTACAATATTATATTATTTTGAACCTGTCAAAATTAATCTAATGATGTATTTAAGTAATCGTTACGCCTTTTTTACCGATTAGATGCTATTATGAATGTTTGTCATTATATCTCATGAAACAGAAAGTATAATATCAGTCAATTTGACTCGTTTTATGTCATTCGATTTAATCTACGGATACCGACGCCATATTGAAAATATTTTTGTATAAATACGAGTGTTTTGACGATGGTAATTCAGTCTCCTGCCGGCAGACTCAGCGATTATTGAATCGCAATTTGGTTTATAGCTTAATGATAGCAATCGTGACCAGATCAAATGAATATTGTTTTAATGTATGCCAAGTTTTATTTAATTAAATTAAATATCTCGTGAAACCTCTACACGTTTAACTATATATTCGTGCAAGTTTCAAATGACAGGGCAAATATATTAAAAGTACTTATTAATACCTACTTCTGGATTGTCCCTTACACTATCTACCTAAAATATAATCTTTAGACGATATAGTAGTATGTTCATACTTACACGTAATATTATTTACTTAAATTACAGGATTGCTTGAATTACATGGTTGAATTCACTAATAACATAGCAATCAAGGTTAATCTGAATCCTAATTAAATCAATGAGATTACATCAACTGGGTATCCCTAAGACTAATGATTAATTTGCTCTGTTATTATTTTGCATTTATAATTAACTAGCTGATACCCGCGACTTTGTCCGCGTGGTTTATTTGTTTTTTTTTATTCCCGCGGAAACTGGTCAATATGTCACTCTCCAAGTCTTCAACTATACGTATGCCAAAAATTACGTCGAACCGTCGCTCCAGTGCGGCATGATTGAAGTACAAACCAAAAAACAAACACACTTTCACATAAATATTAGAATGATTTGGCGGGAGGCTTCGGCCGTGGCCAATGACTTTCCTTATCGGCAAGGACATGCTGCTAAGCGATTCAGGCTCCTGGAACGATGTCATTTAGAAAGTGATTTTGGTAGGTATTGTGTTTAATCTGCCATGGCAAGCTGTCTACTATCTAAAACTGCATCTCACTTAGCACCGGGTGAAATTGCAGTCCAGAGCTAGCTTTAATGAGAATTAAATAATGTGTTTATTTCGTCATCATCATCATTACAGCTCATTGACGTCTCACTGCTAGGCACAGTCTCGAAGGAGAGAACGGCGGAGAGAAGAGGAGAGAGCTTAGACCCACCACGCTGCTCAAATGCGGGTTGGCGGGCTGTAACGACTATTACCATGTTAGTGATAATAACCGGGACCGACGGTTCAACGTTCTATCCGAGGCATGGGGGTGAAACACCGCCAACTTTCTAACTCCGGGCTAGTACTGAGAATTTCTAGTCAGAAAAACCCAATACTTAATTATGGTCTGACCCAGGACTCGAACCCGGGACCTCGTCAGACGCAGATGAACATGCTTACCACTACATCAACGAGGCAGTTTAGGATAAATTTTACTGATACTAAATTAATATATTTCATGACGGTATCCCTTTGTCTTATAATATACGAGTATATCTTCCTTTAACCACACAATACATAATAGTACCCTCTATCTATGTCCTCTTTCAGTCTATCTACAATCGATTCATCTTGTTACGTGTCCAAACTTTATAAGTTCGATAGAGTGGAGTTTGCTTCATCTTTTATGTTGTTCTCACTTTTTCTGGTCATCTCTATCAGATATCAATAATAACTATAACTAGCAATAATATTGAAATATTACTAAACACAAACCCTTATTCATACTAATCACAACCTCAATCACGCCGAAACAGTAACGCTTCAACGTTACGTACAAGTTAGCCCTTGACTGCGATCTCACCTGATGGTAAGCGATGATGCAGTCTAAGATTGTAGCGGGCTAACCTATTAGGGGCATGGCAGCTATATTAAACCCATACCCCTAATCGGCTTCTACGGAACGCTAACTCGCTTGGCGGCACGTCTTTGCCGGCCAGACCTGGAAAAATTCAGAAATTATAAATTCCCAAGTTGGCCCTGTCGGGAATCAAACCTAGTACCTCCGCACGGATAGCAGCGCTGAACACTGCGCCAGGGAGGTCGTCAAAACGTAATTCTTGCATGGGTATAGTTGAGGACTAGGTGTGCGATATAGGTTATGTACTTTTAATCCCGGAAAACCAAAATGTTTCCTTAACCTTCAAGCGGTCGCGCTGTGTCGAATCGACGACACTCGAAACATTTTTGTTTATAGATTCAAGTATTTTGGTCATAAATGTTTCTCATCAGAAGTAGCCTCTTCTAAGCTTACTTACTATAAACAAAACCAACTATACACTTCAATTCCCAGCGGGCCATTTCTTGAACAATCAACTTTTGTTTTAACCGTGGCGTAGGCGCCGAAAAGACTACACGCGCCCGTCGCCTAAAAGGGAACGCGCGACTCAATTTGCGAAAATATTTTTTCTAGTTTTTGTTTTATTGATATTTTTATCGTAAAAAATCACTCATAAATTTCTCAATAAATCCTTAATAATTGTGCAACTAATGGAAGAAGACAGAGAGTAAAACTGAGCTCAGTAATGGATTGTCATTTTAATGGCAAGTATTTGGATTAAAATATTATTTTTTTCTACATCTATATTTAACGATAATCGTTTAAACTATTTAAATATAAATATTATTTAATTATTCGGTGTTTTAAATCTCTAAAATCTCCAATAGGTCGTTTTGATTACGCGCGACCGCTGCCGTTTTAAATGACCGTTTTAAATTTTTAAACCTACATCCTCGCGGATGAAATCGCAGGCTTCATCTAGTAATGATCCAATAATCAATTTATTAAAACATGTAGGACATAAAGGTTTAGGATAATTTTAACTCCACCACCGGTTCGGAAAACAAGTTCTACTGAGAAGACCCGGCAAGAAACTCAGCAGTCGGTCTTTTAAAAAAATTAGGTATACGTAATATACAGTAGTGTAAGTTATTACCTATACTATCCTGTGGAGCGCTGGACTCAAAGTCGATTACTTCGATACAACCTTGTCATTGTAAAGATGAGTTAACCTATCAACCCACGAAAATCATTTGGTCCATTAGCTTCACCAGTTCACATAGAATTATGGCAAGCATTTAATTCAAAGCACGCCGTCGCAGTAAATCACACCTGACAACACCCACCACGTGTGGATAGTTACATACTTCATTTGCCTTTTATGCCTCGGTACAATCTCACGCTAATGTCGCCCTTAAATCAAATTATATAAAGTCCGCAACCGTTTGAAAGCACCAAAAACCAGTCTCTAATAATGAGAGATTGGTTACATGCTGAATTAATTCATCCCCAAAGAAGCGACGCTTCATAGATGAAGGTAGTTGCCACAAAGTGAATATCCTCTGCTAACGAATTGGGAACTCTATTCTCGCAACCATTGAGCTCAGTTTTAGTTAAATCTTCATGGAGTTTAGGTAGTTTTGTCCATTGAGCTGCATGTATCGAGTTCGGTATACAATATACCGGTTGTTAGTATACGGCAGCGCGACGCCGGTTAAGCCTCATGTCTCGGGCTGGAATTGACGAAGCAATTTATAGATACGTGCCGTGTAGTAAGATTGGCTTCGGTGTTGATGGCTGAATGCACATTGCGTGAAATCAAAACGGCTGTTACTGCAGAATGTTGGTGCACGCAATCTGGCAAATATTGGGATTTGGAGTCAGTAAATTAATGCCACGAGTATGAAATGAATGATAGAATCAATATCAATTGGGTATTTGACTACTAGTGAGATAAATTATTTTTTAATGATTATTAAATTATCTCCTATAATTTAGATCCTTTAATCCCCCAAAAGTCGTAATATCCACGTACCCTGCTAGTTTTATTTAGAATAACCATTTTAAACTATCGATTAGTGCGTCGAACTTTGATGACGTCACAACTTAAAATTTCATACAAAATCCATACTAAGCACGCGTTTTGACGTTTGAAAAAAAAGTTGCTGATTTGACTAGTTGTCAAATACCCAATTTATTTATTTATTTTATTTTTTATTTATTAAATCAAAAACATCCAATCAACATGATGCACAGTTCAAAAGTAATACAATAAAGTTTTATGTATCAATTCAAAGTTTTTCATTAATATAACACTTAATTAGTCTATACATCATTTAAATCAGAGCATTTGTTACTGCTGCGCTAGGAAACCTGTATGACAGCAGTAACGACTTCCTCCAGGATCTCACTGAGCGACTTATAAGTAACAGGAATTCTTATATTATTAATGTTAAACTAAGTTAAATTAGTAGAGAAGCGGTGTGCGTTAGTTAGTATGTGCATCTATTTGTGTGTGGGAAGGGGGGGAAGTGTGTGTGTGTGTGTGTGTGTGTGTGTGTGTGTGTGTGTGTGTGTGTGTGTGTGTGTGTGTTTGTGAGTGAAAGAGTGAAACTAAGTATTTATGGGTTGTCTCTAATCAATGGAAGTTAATAGGATTAAGATGAAAAACAAATTAAGAAAAGATTGAACAATCATTTTTGAATTTTTATTAAATCTTCTGTTTCTTCGTAACTCTTACATAAGAGAAATTTTGTTAATTCTTTTTTGCATTGAACCAAATTAAGTGAATATATTGAAATAAACTTACTTACTACAATTGGGTGTATACATGAATGAACGTGTCGACACTGAAGATAGACTTTATAAAAGAACTATAAATCATCAAACTTAGGCATATCATCAAATCAGATAGGCATAAAAATATGTTAAAATAATAATGTTTTCAGCATGGTTTTGATTTATATAAAATTAAATATGGCTACGAATCATTGTTTTTTCAGCTATAGTGGCTAATTTCTAATAACGCTAAGAAATTGTTTGCTATACATATAGCTTTGACTTGGCCTTCGAATATAAAACAACAGCTATTCTCTTTAAATTCACGAAGCATTACAACCGTGACTGTAGGATATGACATTAATTTTATTTTTTATAAGGGCTGGCTCATTTTTTGCGCTAAGGATCAGCCTGGCTGTCCAGCGCGGAAATGCAGCCAGCATTCTTGCCACCATTCCATGTGGGCATGATTTATATAGTAATTAGGTTAGGCTAGCCAGCATTAAGTTCTATTGTATTATTTTCAATTAAACAATATGGCCATAAAAAAAAATAAAAAAAAAATAAAAAAATAAAAATTATTGACACCTAAAATCGCCATAAAGTCAAAAATAAATGTGTTGTCATTTTGCAAACTTATGCTTAAAAAAATTAATATAGTCCGGCAAACTTATCGGACCCGGTGACAGCGTCGCAAGAATCTATGAAAATTAAAATAAAAACTAAACAGGCATAAAATAAAATAAATTTGTTGCATTTTTGGTCACCGGATCAGATAAGTTTGTGGGACTATAATAAATAATATTAAAATTATATAACTCAGACGACAACAAAGCTCCTCACTCGATAAAACTACCGCGGGAACAATCGACAAGACTCAAGAGAAAGTAAAGCTCAAGAGTCGCTCTTCATCTTAATTACGTCGCCTACGTGATCGGCGAGCACGACGTAATTATTTCTCCCTTTACGTCATTTTCCTCTTTTCCAGCGAAAAGGAAGTGGATTCAATCATTGCTTCTAAGTGTATAGTTCATGATAACTATCCAAGAAACTATGTATTCTATGTATTCTTAAGCTTTGAGAACGTGGTTGGTGTTGATAAAGTTAGTTTAAGACGACCTCGAATCCAGTGGATTGACGCTTAGCATTAGATTCGAGTTCGCTTCGGCTTCTGAAAAATCCACTAATTATGGCAGGTGGAACATGACATTATACTCCGTAAACAGATATTTTAAAAGAAATCTTGCTATAGTCCCTATATGGTCTAATTACATTTAAACCACACTTCTATCTTATCTGTAATTTGCAGTTTCACGGCAGAGCAGCGCTTTGCCAGTGCTCATACTTTAGGCTAGCTGATTGGATTCAATTTATAGGTAGTTACATAGGAAAACTCGTACCTACGTAATTAATATAAGTTTACTTTGGGTAATTATTAATGAATTATTAAGATTACTAAAGCAAGACTATAAAAAATTAATGAAAATAACTATCAGTACAAAAAAAAACTAATTAAAAAACGAAAATAAATAAATTAGATGCTTAAAAATTACAATACAGGTTTAAGATATAACGGGAACAATCATTTTCTTTAAACTAAATAACTTTTTGAAAGCTAATGTTGATCGAAATTAACGCTTTTTATACGACTGCCTGAATAAAGGAGTATATTATTGTTTTCAGGGTTCATGTATGTATGTATGTATGTATGTATGTGAGTTTGTATATTCCACCATAACTTCTATACGCCTGAACCGATTTTGATAAATGAGGTATCGTTAGAATCCCTAGCTTATTCCGGGTGACATAAGCTAGTAAAATTTAAAAAAAAATGATGAGGTGACAGTGGTCCCGCATTAAAGAATAAATTTGAAATAAAAAGAAATTCGATTATAAGATTAATTATCTAAGCATCATCAAGAAAATGATGAGTAGATTACAAAAATATATAACACTATAGTTCAATATCAAGTGATTCAACATTCTAATTTAACTAGATTAATTTAGATTTTTAACTATTTAGTTCGTTTTTTGGCAGGGCAGTCGTGTTTTTAATTTTTTTTAATTCTGACTTGTTTTTTGCATCTGTGCTTTTTGCGTGTTATCTTTTAAACTATACGCATTTATCTAGTTCATAAGATTAAATCGAATTAAGCTTGTTGTTCATTGTGTAATAAATAGGGCTTTGTCAAGATGACTAACCAACCTACAGGAACACAAACAGAACTGATATCAGGGATACCCATAGATTCTATTATTATAAGGGAAAAAATGGTGCGGATTCGATAACAGCCTTTTTGACGTAAATTATTTATAGCGGGAAGTTATTATACCGGATCCCTTAATTAAGGACGTGAAAGGATAACGTTAGTAATGACGTCCTTTTTTCGATATTCCTAAAATATCGGCTGATATTTTTTTACTCTTTCGGGTATCGGGTAAGTTGATAGGATATGGTTGGTTAATTAATTATATGAATATACTATCTATCATTGTTAGAGTAAATGCGCATTCGAAGCTATGACTGTTTTGCAAAACAGCTATTCTGAGGCCGTCATAATATTATATTAAATCATTCGATGACCAGACAATTGTTTAAACCTCTTTTTTTAAATGAACACATGTCTCATTTCATAAAGTCCTCCACTTCGGCCTTCCCTATTTGCTCCAGGCAAGGCCAGTGTTTGTTCAGGATCTATTGAACATGCGTTACTATCCCTTCAGTACGACCAATTTGATTCTCATAAAGTTTCATTGTTGCCCTAGAACGAAGAACTAAAATTAAAATACATTTTGAAAAAAAATTACCATCAAGATTCTAAATTGTCGTATTTTGCAAAATAAAGACTGTTGACAAATAATAAATTTTGTTCTGAAAACCGATCTGAAATTGCCTGTATATTGAATGAAGTTTCATGAAAAGTAAAATTGTTCGAAAAGTTCAGTAAATCATAATATGCGTCGAACAAGCAATGTACAAATAAAGTTTCACATGATATGCTGGATAATAATAAGGGAATAACTTAAATTAATTAATGAGTAAATGCTGATTACCTAGCCGTTTATTCTCATATTAGAATCTGTTATAAACGGAACAGAATGCAAACGGATACTAAATAGATTCACTACATACCAAAGACAGGCCTGGTAACACGGAACAGATAATAAAAAAGCCACATCAATTCGTCAAATTGGGCTGAAAATAATAGCGTAGCAGACAGACAACAATTTGACATTTACAATGCATCTTTAAACTGATTATTCAGATGGCCAACCAAAAATTACAGCCACATAACATGTATCAAGCAACAATGCGATGTTAAGACTCATGATTCCCTGTTCAAGATCGACAGGATCGTTTTCCCCAACATTACATTCGCAATGAGCAGGCGCGCACAATGCGACCGCGAGCCGCTCCATTAATCCATACAATCCACGCACATTAACCACTGAGGAGCACATCCTGACGTATAACTTCATTGGAGGATTAAATAATCTGCTTCTACAAATAAGTTTGATTATTCAGGTGGCCACAAATTGCAGCCACAGAGCATGTATCGAGCAGCACAATGCGACGTGAAGACGAAATGATCGTTTTCCCCATCACTACGCGTGCAATGAGCAGACTCGTACAATACGACCGCGAACCGCTCCATTAATCCATACAATCTACGTATCACGCAAATTAACCACCGAAGAGCTCATCCTGATGTATAACTTCATCCGAGAATTAAATAATCTGTTGTGATTTTTTGTTATTCATACTCTCTTGGCAGTGTTTTCATGGCTGTTGGGATAATACGTAAAGGTATTTCTTCGTCATTCATGGTAAATGTTGGTTCACAGCGCGATCTTCTCTTATTCGTGCTCTGTTTATGGCATAGTTGTAGGCATTTATGAAACTATTAGCTGATGCCCGCGACTTCGTCCGCGTGGATTGAAGTTTTTCGGTTTCCACGTAGCCTTTGTGTTCTTTTTCTTCTTCTTTGTATCCTGGGATTATTTTCCGGACTTGGACGCAGGCGTCCGCTGTGCGTGAAAACCGCTGGTGCGACTCCCCGCTAGATCATTCCAGCCAGCCTAGCTCACTCCAGAATCCAAGCAGGCCGCCCAGGTTGGCGAGGACTTCCAGTAGTGTTGCTGGGGAGCCAATGTAGGCTTCTCTTTGTGTGGAAACACCGCTGCACTCGAACAGCACGTGTTTCGGAGTCTCGTCGCTCTCCATGCAGGCTCCGCATAGAGGGCTGTCGGTGATACCTAGAACAGATAGGTGTTTGTTTAGAGGGCAGTGTCCTGTTATCATACCTACAACTATCCTGAGTTTGGCTCGGTTGAGCTGCAGAAGTTTTTTAGTTGGTCTTTGATTGGGGTTAGGTATTGCCTCCTTTGTTTGTCTGCAGTCTGAGGTGTTTGCCCATAGTTTGGCATGTGTACTTACGGTTTGTTTCCTTATCCAGGTTTTGTATTCACTGAAGGGTATTGGGACGATCGGATCGGGTCCCGCTACCTTCAGGATTGAGGCTCGTCTTGCTAATTCGTCGGCTGCATCGTTTCCTATTATCGTTTATCACTGTGACCTTATACCCAGCCCAGTGATACTTGTGTTATTCCAGACTATAATCTATCTGTGCCAAATTTTATCCACATCCGTTCAGCCGTTTTGGCATATTAATTCATTCTTATCAAATCATTCTTCTCAATTTTTGCCGTTGCTTGTATAAAGCATTCCACTAAAGCAGTCGGAAGATAATTTGTGCCTACTAGGTATCTAGAAGATGTTTAGCAAAATGTGACTTTTGGGGTTGGCTGGCCGCGGTCAGGAACAACCAACCCCAAAAGTCACATTTTGCTAAACATCTTCTAGATAGTGGGCACAAATTATCTTCCGACCATTCATATAAAATCTTACACACTTGCAATAAAGCTATAAGACTTAGCATATTGGAACAATTAGAAATAATAAAACATAATAATAATAATCAGTTTAAATTACTTAACGAAAAAGTTAACGTTTCAAATTCACCACTACTTCGTTTATTTGAAGGGGGTAGGAGTCCGGGGGGTAATGGGCGGGTCAATAGTGGTGGGGGTTTTAAAGCGGTATATAACACCGCGCATTTGACACGAACACCAGACACTAGACAATCTTGCATTGTAAAGTCGACATCTCCTGAAGATGCTCCGGTGTCGGGGCGAAACGTGCATCTAAAATAGTATAAAAGTCTTGTGTGGTGGTGCATGTGAGTGGTGGTGGCATTGCTTGCTTGGGAACTTGGCTTTCTTGCTTGGTTGGGAAGGTAAACGGTGCTTCGATTATAACTGCATGCTTGACCATACAGAATTTTTTCTGTTGCCGGATTATAGCAAAATAATTGTAATCTTTTCTTATGTAATAAATATTTTCGGGCTCATGTTTCATTAAATTTGTGTAAATTATGCCGTAGCTAACGCTAAAATGGTTCAATATCAGTTTAAATAAGATTAAGAACGCTCCAGAACTTCTCTATTTATTCCAATGCGAAATAAACTTTAATATCAACAGTATATAGCTTTAAATTGTTTACCAAGATCAGGGTAAAGGTACCAATAGCCGAGGAGTTGTCAGGGTGATTTAGTGGGGACTGTGAAAATGAAAAATTGTTGTATGGAGCTACAAATCATACAGACGCCTATTGGTGCAGTGACGGACGTTAGGTGAAAATTTAGTGCCGGAAGATATGAGGCACTTCCTCGCTGAGATTTATCTCTTTCTTTATTTTTCTCTCGAACGTTGCGCAATACCTTAGAAATCAAATATTAAATTTTAAACTGCAAGAAATACGGTTTCATAAATTGGTAGACAGTCGGTTCAACTGGGTCATTTCAATATACTGTGTGGAAGTATTTTTAATTTGAAAAGAAACTTAATCAATTTTATTTATCATCAATATTGGAACCGATTCGACCTCTTGCAGATTTTTTGTCCGTAGTGTGTTTTGCCCTGACTTTGATGCCAAAATCAGTCACTACGTACCATATACTACTCCGTATGCTACCGTATCCATATTGATATGATAAATGCGACAGTGTGTCTGTCTGCTGCAATTTAACGACCCATATTTTCAACCGATTTTGTTTAAATTTGGTATAGGGATAGGCTATATCCCGGGGAAGAACATTTGATCCCGGAAAATGCAAATCCCCGGAAATCAAAAAAACTAAGACCACGCGGACGAAGAATACACCCCCAAGTTGCATATATCATTATCTGTTCAAAATTTTTTTTTACTTTTGGCAGGTCGAGTCCATGATGTTCTTATGTGTTACCGATTCGATTTTTGATAACAATCAACTTTCTTTATGAAGAAGTTTTAATCGATTTGACACATTGATATTTATTTTTGCTCAACATTTTATCTTATTTTTTAAATATACCAAAGTACGTATATAAATTACTAAGTAGGTATATTAATGTATGTTTTACTATTATAAATCATTACTTCAAAACAGTATAGCAAATGTAACATGAACCAGTCCGGCTATAGAAACCATCCATCGCCAAAGATGTAAGGTGCATATAGCACAATCAAGAAAACTAGTGTTGCAGCTTCGTGACTACATATTTTGAAATGGAAATTCGTACTGTTAATTACTAGATGAGTATACGAGTTACAAAATATCGGATAAAAGGGAACGCCGCTTCACTATTGTAAAAACATCTGCGTCTATGAAGTTTGGCTTTTTTGTTGATAGTTGCCTGTCAATAATTATGAAACTTCATAGGCGTGCTTATGTCAAAAATAAAATAAATGGTTGGACTGTGTGCTGAAAATTCTGTCAGCTTGGATATTACACCCTCCACCGTAACACCCCTGTCACTCGCAGCGTTGCTCTTTCCAGACTTCTGTGGCTGGTAGGAACTGTGACTGGTTGGAACTGTGCCTGGTTGGAACAGTCACTGGTAGGAAGTGTGACGGTGGTTTTACTAAGAAACGCAACTTTGGATGATGTCATGGAAATGTAGGTCAAATGTCATAATTTCATCTCGGAATAATTATACTGAAATAATTCCGCCGCCGCGAGCCTATGATGGGGCATAACAATGGGGTTATTAATCACATCGTAGATTAGGACCGACCTCAACGTCAATCTAGAGCGCGTCTATTTCAGATACGGAAAAAATATTATGCCGTGAATAGCGGATTTGTTTTAGCCGTTTTGCCCTAATTTATACCTACTACTAGCTTATGCCAGCGACTTCGTCTGCGTGGATCGAGGTATTTTGGTTCCCGCGGGAACTCCTTAATTTTCCGGGATAAAAAGGACTGTAGACCTGAGTATTTGATATACATTTCAGCTTGAAACCTTCATGCGTTCCTGAGAAAAAGGTTCTTGACAGACAGACAGACAACAAAGTGATACTATAAGGCTTCCGATTTTTCCTTTTGATGATGTAAGTATTATTAATGAATTATGTTCAAGCAATAAGAAGTTATTGTGGAATAAATAAACTCACATATCGTACCCTTATTGCAAAAACCGATTATCTGCATCAAAATTTGAGCGAAAAAGTTTTGAGATATAAGCACTTGAAACTTTAACGACACAAAAATTAACTATAATGATGTCAATTTTTAAACGCTAGTGGTTTTTATAAACAAGAAACTATTAAAGAATAGTTACGTACATTAATAATTGAAGAAAACTTTCTAGATTTTCAATAAAAAGAAAAAAATAACCGGTAAGGAGCTCATTTAGTAGGTTTTTCCTGAATGCAGAAAAACTACCAAATCTTCAAAATTACTCTTCTGGTAGCTCTATTGGCATTTTTTATTTAATCTCTCACTTTGAATATTAATAATCATCCCGACAAAAATCGTTTTAGTTCAACTATATCCAGTACAGGTGTAAAATAAATATACTTAATTGCTTTTGGCTGAAGGTAAAGTAGATATTATTTTACTTTGTGCGTACTAACTGCAACGGTTTTACCCGCGTAGTTTCCGTTCCCTTGGGAAATGGGAAAATCTAAGTTATTTGTTATTACCTATTTGCCAGTAAAATTCCCGTAATAATCGGTCCAGCCGTTCTCGAGATTGGCGCGTTTAAACAAACTAATTCGCTTATAATATTATTATTAAGCCAAACTAGCTGTGCTCTGCGGCTTCACCCGCGTTTGTCCCGTTTCCGTGGGTATTTCGGGAAATAATGTACATATAAACCTTCCTCTTGAATCACGCTATCTATTGATGAAAACCGCATTAAAATCCGTGGCATAGTTTAAAAGTTCTAAGCGTACATACATACATACCAGTACATACAGAGAGACAGACGCCGGAGAGCGGCTTTGTTTTATACCATGTAAAGATATAGGTTTAGTTTAAAAAAAACAGTTTAGTCTTCTGAACTAGTCAGAGAACATGTATCATCAGTGTCAGAGAGAGTTGCAGCTGGCAATCGATCAACACTGCTAGCTTCAGAAGCCAGCGACTGATACTCTTCGGGTATTATACTTTTATTGCTATGGATATTGGCAGAGACGAGAGAGAAGTTTTTTCTTTCGAGGGGGAAATCTTCCTAAGTTACCCAACTTTGTACCAACTAAACCCCCCTCGGTGGCCACCATCTGCATGCATTGGGGGGCTCCGAGATCTCATAAAATACGCATCGGTGCCTCCCTAGCGCAGTGCCTGTTGGGCTCGTCCCGGTGCTCATACCCCAAACTGTACTCGTTATGAGCTATGGCAGCTTGTGCCACAGCAAACTGCCATCTTCCCAAGGCCACTTATGACATGGAACATGGAACGACTGAAGCCCCCACCCCAGCCGCTCGTGACCTCGAGGTCCCTTACTACGGGACTATTATCCAATAGTCCCGTAGTAACCGTAGTCCCGTTAGCCGGCCAACCCTGTCCATCCGGACAGGGTTGGCTGGCTAACGGCACCGCCTCGGCGCCTTCGTCTCCTGGCGGGATCGGCTATCTCTCGGACCTGCTCAGCAGCCTCCTTCTCAACCATTACGGTTTCACAGAAGGAGACCACTGCTCTCGAATTTTCCTCTTTTTCCAGTATATCCCTTCTTTCAGCTGCTGGGGAGAGGTCATTGCCCACATGGTGAAAAAACAGCCGTGTCCGGTTAGTACCTGTGTCAGTCTAAAGGTGATATTGCCACTCTTTCTTTGCAGGCCTCAAAATTTGGGAGGATTGTACCAACAGTGCGCTAGCGTATGTTTCTTCCCTCTTCTAGGCGCGTACGCTAGTTTACAATTGCCTGCTGGTGCGGCATACACTTTTGCATCCATATCGGCTAGTCCAAAGGTGGAGAGCGGGCCAGAACGGCCAGTGGCGGCCTCGAACAATATAGTGCGATATCCCCGCGCGACCCTTATCGCCATCTTGCGTTGAACGCTGTTAACTTTTGCTCTGAGACGTTGCACACCAGATAGTCTCTGCGACCAAACAGGTGCCCCGTAAAGGGCCATCGTTCGCACTACACTCGCATATAGTCGGCGGACTCCTCCTTGCAGACCCCCGAGATTAGGCAGCAGATCGTGCATTGCACCTGCTACTTTCTGTATTCGAGGGATCAAGCGCTCAAAATGCTCCTCGAAGCTCCAACGGCTGTCCAAGGTCAGACCTAAGTATTTGAGTTACCGGCCAACCTGGACGTACGTACTACCCACGCGAATCGAAAAACTGGGCGGTTCCACTCGCCTGGGAAGCTTGTGGAACCATACCATAACCATGTGGCTTCAGTTTTGTGAGGTGCTATTCTAAGGCCCAGCACTTGGATTTCCGAGACTACCCGGGACACACCGACCTCTGCAAGTCTCAGCGCTCCCTTAAAGGAATCACCTTCAACTAGTACCATAGTGTCATCTGCGTAGCAGATTATATTGACACCAGAGACTAGTACGTAAGACAGCGTCGTATGCCAAATTCCACAAGAGCGGTCCCAGTACAGAACCTTGTGGAACTCCGTAACTTATTTTCCTCGTATAAAAGAGACCAGCTCGCCCAGTATACTGGATAGATCTGTTGGAAAGGTACGACCCAATGATATCCCGCAGGTATGGAGGCACGTTGTGGTGAGTCAACCCTCCCTAATAGCTGTCCAAGATAGGGAATTGAAATCATTCACTATGTCCAAACTCACTGCCAATGCGACTCCACCCTTTGAAACTGCCCGCTCCATAAAGGTCCGAACGGACAGGATCGCGTCCACTGTAGATCGGCTCTGCCGGAAACCAAACTGGCTTCAAGATAAATCGGGCCGAAAATA
The DNA here is from genome assembly GCA_964035005.1 of Erebia palarica. NCBI lineage: Eukaryota > Metazoa > Arthropoda > Insecta > Lepidoptera > Nymphalidae > Erebia > Erebia palarica. The sequence goes on from OZ035983.1 coordinate 41,443,782, forward strand.
TTATGTAACAAGTGGTCACTGAGGCGAGCGGCAATGATCCGCTCGAACAGCTTACCCACCTCATCTAGCAAGCGTCTCGCATGTACCTAGTGAAAGGAAAAAGTAAACACAGATAATTGATAATAGCTGAAGATATTCGAAAACCGTAGTAGCCCAGTTATACAGTAAAAGTAAACTATAGTTATCTAAGTTCTTTTTACCTGCAATAATTTTAACCAAATATGGTGTTATTTTTTCTGCAAAAAACAACTAATGTTGTTTAGTATGTTTTACTGGCAGATACATCAGAACATTCTACTTTAATTCATAAAAGCTAAAACCAGTTACCGCAAGTTAATATGTTTTAACAGAATAATATCGATATAATAATAAATCAAGCAACTACATCTGAAAAGTGTTATAATACGTTACATGTTTCTTGTGCTATACATTTCTACATGTGAAGTAGTTTAAATGAGTTTAGTTCTTTTTTTAAGAAGATAATTAAATCATACTTGAAGATAGTTGCTTTTAGCTCTAGCTATCTCCATAAATAATCGTCGTAGCAGATAATGGGTTTTACCTGTAGCTTCGTCGTGACTGGAGGAGTCGATTGATATATTTAACTCAATTTTGGTAAAAAAATGCAGATAATCGGTTTTTGCAATAAGGGTACGATATTATGATGTTTTTTTTGTATTAAGGTCAAGGTCGGGCGTAGGCTTTAACAGTTTTTATCCCAAAATATCAAAGAGTTCCCACAGGATATTCAGAATCTAACTCCACGTGGAAGAAGTCAGTGGCATCAGTTTATCTAGTACTAGCAAATTCCCGCGACTTCGTCTGCTTGGTTTGAGGTTTTTTGGTTCCCGAGGGAACTCTCCAATTTTCCGGGATAAAAAGTATTCCTATATATAGCTTATATAGCCTATGTGCTATTCCAGACTATAATCTATCTCTGTGCCAAATTTCAGCCAGATCCATTCAGCTGTTGGGGCGTGATTGAGTAACAAACATCCATACATCCATACATCCATCCAGACTTTCACATTATAATATTAGTAACATAAGATTTTTATCCAAAGGAAGCGATGCCTTCGAGCGTACATGGTTTAAATTGGTAGATTCACTTGATGTTTCGAAAGCACTTTTAACAAGTTTATTTGAATAAAAAATATGAGTTTGAGTTTGATTGCATTTGTTCGTCTCTTTCCTCTATAAAAACCTAGTCTTGGTAACAAATTATTTGTAAACCTCGAAGGAAATCAAATGTAATCGAAATGTAAAGGACATGACCAGTAATTGCCCTCCGATTCAGGACAATGCACAGGATTTCCGTTTTTACAGTAAGGTTTAAAAATTCAAAACGAAATTATTATGGATTTATTATTCCAAATAAGGTCAGGGTTCAAATGACAAAAAAAACAGTACGTTTATTGTTTAAATCTTGAGCGTCCGCTTTCCTCTTTAAGCACTACTCCATTTTGACGTTCCATTATATCCATGCCTAATAATAATCTTGTAACCCTACATGAATACCATTTAAGTACCTTAGTCATTATATTATGAATGATTTATTTTTGATCAATTAAATAATAATGAAAAGGAAATGTATGTTTTGTTTATAATTATTTTTATTTTTTGACAAGTCTCAAACTAATAGATCGAACAAAGCATTTTGAAATACTGCGTTTAAAGGAACGCCCTTTCACATTGCATATGCTGCCATCTGTGATCGAATAGTTGAACTTGTTAATCAAAAGTAGTGATCAATACTTAAAAATATTTTCTAGACTCACCACAATACATAGCGCCATCTAGTGTGGGAAAGCAGTTTTTGGTGAAACTTTTTTTTATTTATTTTCTCAGTTTTCAGAGCCTTCAGACTCCTGAAACTTTTTATCTGAAAACTATAAAATATAACAATTACAATAATAAAGAAATAATACTTGAAAATATTTTTTTAGACTCGCTCAACACAATAAATAGCGCCATCTAGTGTGGGAAAGCAGTCTTTTGGTGAAACTTTTTTTGTTCATTTTCGCAGTTTTCCGAGCCTTCAGACTCCTGAAACTTTTTTATCTGAAAACAGTGAAATATTACAATTACAATAATAAAGAAATCATTGCTGAACATTGATTTTTGACACCTAGGCAAGCTGTCATAGTTCCACCGGTCAAGTCCTTTAAATAAAAAAATATATTTTCTTCTTAGTACAAAACCTTCTGCCAAGTAATGATCTCTCTCTCTCTCTGCGTTGTATTCTTAATTACTGAGGGCCGTGACCCCTTTTCATTAATCAAATAATGGTAGGAGCTTTCTTGGGATAATAATGCGGTGGGTTCGCACGCCCTTCCGCATTATCAGCATTCCGCAGGTAATGATAATCGTATCTAACTAATACATAATATATTCAAAAAGGCATTTTTTTTATAAAAAGAAAGCAGTCAAATTAAAATATGTAAATCACATATGATTGAAAGTTTGAAAAATCTCATTATTTTTGAGGCATATTGAGGCATATTATGTCCTGTATAAGACTGTATAAGATTAGTCCTGTATAAGATTTAGAAATGTAATTTTACTGGCATAAGTTTAGAGGACTCTTAAGCCGAGAAAAATTTATAATTATCCATTTATATTTTGTTTGTCTTCTCCCCTATAACTTAAGAGAGTTAATGCAAGTCCACCACGCTTGCTGAGTGTAGATTGGCAGACTGCATATACCTTTGAGAACATTATGGAGAATTCTCAATCATGCAAGTTAGAGGTGCATGTCCGAAGATTACCTGGTATATCGCCAAGCGATTTAGCGTTCCGGTACGATGCCGTGTAGAAACCGACTAGGGGTATGGGTTTAAGATAACTGCGATACCCGTAACAGGTTAGCCCGCTACTGTCTTAAACTGCATCATCGCTTACCATCAGGTGAGATCACAGTCAAGGGCTTACTTGTAGTAGGTAAAAAAAACAGCAAGTCTATTCAGCAATGGTTCTGTTATTTTAGCTAAATAATGAAGAGATGACATTTAAAGCACTATGTATGGTATGGTATCCAAAAATAACAGTCAACCTCCAGTAATTGCCCTCCGATTCGGGACAATGCACAGGATTTCCGTTTTTACAGTAAGGTTTAAAAATTCAAAACGAAATTATTATGGATTTATTATTCCAAATAAGGTCAGGGTTCAAATGACAAAAAAAAACAGTACGTTTATTGTTTAAATCTTGAGCGTCCGCTTTCCTCTTTAAGCACTACTCCATTTTGACGTTCCATTATATCCATGCCTAATAATAATCTTGTAACCCTACATGAATACGATTTAAGTACCTTAGTCATTATATTATGAATGATTTATTTTTGATCAATTAAATAGTAAGGAAAAGGAAATGTATGTTTTGTTTATAATTATTTTTATTTTTTGACAAGTCTCAAACTAATAGATCGAACAAAGCATTTTGAAATACTGTGTTTAAAGGAACGCCCTTTCACATTGCATATGCCGCCATCTGTGGTCGAATAGTTGAACTGGAACGCCCTTTCACATTGCATATGCTGCCATCTGTGGTCGAATAGTTGAACTTGTTAACTAAAAGTAGCGAGCAATACTTAAAGTATTTTCTAGACTCACCACAATACATAGCGCCATCTAGTGTGGGAAAGCAGTTTTTGGTGAAACTTTTTTTTATTTATTTTATCAGTTTTCAGAGCCTTCAGACTCCTGAAACTTTTTTATCTGAAAACTATAAAATATAACAATTACAATAATAAAGAAATAATACTTGAAAATATTTTTTTAGACTCGCTCAACACCATAAATAGCGCCATCTAGTGTGGGAAAGCAGTCTTTTGGTGAAACTTTTTTTGTACATTTTCGCAGTTTTCCGAGCCTTCAGACTCTTGAAACTTGTTATCTGAAAACAGTGAAATATTACAATTACAATAATAAAGAAATCATTGCTGAACATGGATTTTTGACACCTAGGCAAGCTGCCATAGTTCCACCGGTCAAGTCCTTTGTTGTTACATTCTTGGGTTACTTACCAACTAATGTAAAATGAAAATGAATGTTTTGTATGTACCTATGTATTCGCAATTTATGAATGTATGATTGAAATAAAAATGATGAAATCATTAGCAAATAAATGCAGATAAGTATATTCGAAGATGGGCGTTCAACCGAACTATTACCTATTCTGTGGTTCAAAACCTCGGCTCGCGTCAGAAGCGTTCACCAAAAACGTTTCGTGCAAATAGATTGACCACCGAGCACATAAGAATGCTTTAGAAACCGTCATACAATAATTATTTTTCGACCACTTTTTATAATGCACAACTCAAATAAAAAGCCTTGATGATACGGAATAGACCTTCAAATCTAAAAAGGAAATCCAAAATTTTCCACCTTTTCGTATCGATTATTTGAGCAACATTTTCCAAGACTAGCCAACTTTTTCTAATATCGACACAATAAAATATGACTACGATTTATAAATTCGCCGCCGTCACCCGACCTAATCCGTCATGCGGTCTCCCGACATGACGGGCTTAATTGCTACCCGATCAGTCACTTTCACTATAAATAACAGTACATCTATAGCTGTCCTCGGCTTAAGGGGCCTCAAACTTTTACCGGCAAAAACGTGATATTTCCAAACTTTTTAATCAACCGGACACCATGACTCGTTGTTGTCAAATTTAAATAAATGATATCATCTAGAATAATGAAATTGGATATAATACGTCTGCGATCTAATTGTAGAGCATGATTATTATAGTATTTTTGTAAGTATTATTTGAGTAAGCATTAATACCAAGAAAAATTTATCATTTTAAGTAGTAATTTTAGTAAGTTTATGTTGTAAATTAAATTTTTTAAAACCTCCGAGTGTACGTGCCAAATCTAGTTCCTTATCGCTTTTCCTATCTCCTCATACCTCCACGCTATACCTCACCTCACCCCTTGAAACACTCCGGCCAAATTCGCCACGCGGCTTAGTCTCAAAATTGCACTCAAAGCGAATATTATATGCTACTCGATCTCGTGATATCACAAAAATTTACTCAAAGTTCGCAACTAAACTGCGTCAATGGGTAATTTCTTAGTACATATTATTGAGATTCATCTATACTAATATTATAAATGCGAAAGATGGATGAATGGATGGATGGATATATGTTTGTTACTCAATCACGCCATTAAATGAAATTTGGCGCAGAGATATATCTCTATAGTCTAGAGTGACACATAGGCATCTTTTTATCCCGGAAAATTGAATAGTTCCCGCGGGAATCAAAAAAATTATCTCTCAACAGATTTTGATGAAATTTGGTATATGGATAGTTTCATACCCGGAGAAGGACATAGGCTACTTTTTATCCCGGAAAATTGGTGAGTTCCCGCGGGAATCAAAAATCCCTTATCCTCATCTAGTCCTATATATGTTTTTTCTCTTTTTGATTGTTGAATGTCAGGTATTGATAATAGGGATGATGACAACTCAATCAAATCAGCAACTCTTCATCAAACTTAAAAACGCTCTTCTAGTATGGAAGTTGTATGAAATTTGCAATTGTGACGTCATCAAATCTCAACGCACTTTTTTTCTTTAATCTATATTATAAAATGCTTATCAAACTTAAAACTAACCGAAGATATGAATTTTAGGTCTTTTTGAAGACCCTCTATTTCATAATCAGTTATAAATAATTTATTTTTGATACAGGCATCATCCCTATTGTGACTTCATCTGTTGCACGTAAACTCTAAACTAAACAATTTCAAAATAACTTGCACGCTGGAGTCCCTAGAACAAAAAAGAGACGTCAGTTCTCTTTGTGTGTTCTATTATCCGTGTTATCTACCTCATTCGCAAAAACAAATTGCATCATCACCACCTGGATGCCTGGTCTTTTTAACCTCCCGTTATTCATGGACCTTACTGCCACGTACCTGAATATTATGGAACCATCTTAATTTTCTGTGTTACCTCATGATTACTGGGTTTCTTCAAAAGGCGGATAAACAAATTTCTCAAAAGGTGGCAGCACATTGGCGGTTCCTTTGGTGCTGCAAATATTCGTGGGTTGCGGTAATCACTTAACATCAGGTGACCCATCTGCTCGTTTGCTCGCTATATATATAAAAATTCTTTCAGTGGCTTTGGAAGTCGATTTTTTGGAGAGAATTTTTCATTTTTAACTTTTAAGTTTCAAGATTGAGGATTTGGAGTCAAAATTTTTTATGGGATCACCTCGAGAGCTTCCTCTAAGGACTGTTTTTTTTTTAATTCAGTCCAGAGAGACATACATTAATAAAAAAATACGCACTGAATTGAGAATCTCCTTCTTTGGAAGTCGGTAAAAAAATGGAGAAAAAGGTAGAATATCTAAATGTGCCTAAATTTTAATGTGTTAATAGCCATAAATAACTTATTCAGTAAGAATTTCTCGTATAATTTCCCGGATTCCAGGCTCGATAAGGAACTGAGAGCTAAAAGGTTTAATGACAAAGACTAGGCGCTAATTGGAAGCAAGCTCGAGCTATATTCATAATCTTTTCAGGAACGGCCTTTGTTTGAAATGTAGCCAAATTAGAGACGCTTCAACTGCCTAATGTTTTATCTTATAGCCCCTATTTAATTCTTTACTTAAAACTAGATGATGACCACGGCTTTGCCCGCGCAGTTTTGGGTTTTTTTGGAAAATTCTGAGGAGATGTCTTTGTTTTTCCAGGATAAAAGTAAAGTAGAAACTAAAGTTATAATATGTAGTATAGATATTACTTCTAGCATAGATGATAGTATAGCTTTAGATACTGTGAAAAGGAAACTAGTTTATCCACATAAATAAACTTTAATTTAGCAATTCGCACAAAGCACAGCCGCAACCCATTACAGAGAACATAGAGTACCATAGACCAATATTCCACTTTCGACCACGCAGAGCCATAGAGTACAAAATTAAGGCCTCAGATAGAGCCTAACAATACTTATATTGTATCTATTACACATTGATGAAACTATAAATGACTAAATGATTCCCGCGACTTTGTCCACGTGGACTAAGTTTTTTCAATTCCCGGAACTCTTTATTTTTTCGGGATAAAAAGTAGCCTATGTCCTTCCCCGGGATGTAACCTACCCCTGTACCCAATTTCATCAAAATCTGTTGAATAGTAGTGGGTCGTAAATTCGTAGCAGACAGACAGACACACTTTCGCACACTTATAATATTAGTGTATGGATTTTGTAAAAAGAGCAACCACCGAGCTTCTTACTGGTTCTTCTTAGTAGAAATTCCGAACCAGTGGTAGATTCACTCGACGATTCAAAAGCAATTTTAATAAGCTTATTTGAATAAAATAACATAAGTTTGAACATCCTTCTCTGGGATGCAGCCGTCAACTTAGACGAAATTTCGTCAAAATCAGTTGAACATATGGGCCGTGAAGACATAGCAGACAGACAGACACACGTTGCACTTATAAGAATCTTACTTATTATATTATAAATGCGAAAGTTTGGATGGATGTATGGATGTATGGATGTTTGTTACTCAATCACGTCCCAACGACTGAACGGATCTGGCTGAAATTTGGCACAGAGATAGATTATAGTCAGGAATAGCACATAGGCTATATAATATATAGGAATACTTTTTATCCCGGAAAATTAAAGAATCAAAAAACCTCAAACCAAGCAGACGAAGTCGCAGGAATTTGCTAGTACTAGATAAACTGATGCCACTGACTTCTTCCACGTGGAGTTAGATTCTGCATATCGTGTGGGAACTCTTTGATATTTTGGGATAAAAACTGTTAAAGCCTACGCCCGACCTTGACCTTAATACAAAGAAAACATCATAATATGTGAGTTTATTTATTCCGCAATAACTTCTTATTCCTTGAACATAATTCATTAGAATACTTACATCATCAAAAGGAAAAATCGGAACCCTTATAGGATCACTTTGTTGTCTGTCTGTCTGTCAAGAACCTTTTTCTCAGGAACGCATGGAGGTTTCAAGCTGAAATGTATATCAAATACTCAGATCTACTGTCCTTTGGAGCTGTGAAAAAATCAAATTTCTAAGCCAACGCAGTCAAAAGATACAGCCGTTTATGCTGCAAAATTTCGACACTCGCAATGGAATCAAAACCTACAGGGTACTTCCCGTGAACTCTTGTAATTTGTTACGAAACAACGTCTTATAGCACAGACAAAGGAAAAATTGCGAAAAGCATACATTTTTAGTTACACCATAATTATAATAGAAATATTTATAATAATTTTAAACTTACTTAGGTTTGTACGGAACCCTCGGTGCGCGAGTCCGACTCGCACTTGGCTGGTTTTTTAAATAATTTATCCGTATTTAAACACATTTCAAAAGGAAGTACCTAAATTAATACTTTAAAAAGCCCAGAGTTTTATATATGTAACATGTAATTTCCTGAAGCCTACCGGGATTATATAGTAAGTAGGTACGCCCAATGTTTGTTCAGGATCCTTTCGGAATGCGTGTCTCGCTACCCTTCACTATGGCCAATTTGATTTTGATCGGCCATTTAGTGGGGTGTTTACTTTTAACATGCCACTTCCTTTGGATAAAATTCATTACTTTTTACACCCAAAAGAGGAGTGTAATATTTTCAGGGTTCACGTACACCACGTATGTATGTGAGTTTCCATATCCCACCATAACTTCTAAATTCCTGAACCGATTCGAATGTATGTAGTGTCGTTAGAATTCTGGCATCATCCCAAGTGATATTGGCTATGTTTTTTTGGAAATTATATCAATATGGCGGTCTTATGGTGCCATTTGCAAAACTGCAACATACCACGCTTATTCAGATATTTTTAATAAGTTAATTCCAGAGTTAAAATTAAAAGGATAGGGATTTAAAATTGAACTTATAACATTTAACGTCGTTGTAAAAGTGGGCCATTGTAATTAATAGGTTTAAGCGTAGGTAAGTCCTACTCTATGTTGTTGAACTAATGTATGTGTAAAGAAAAACTGTTTCGCAACCCCAACGGATCTTATCAAAGGCAAGAAATCGAATGTTCTCGCTGATAGTGGGAATAACGCTCTATTTGGTAGACAAAATTACCGTTACATCCCGTTAGACAACCTTTAACCTTCCGTGGACGAAATAAAGACTTCTGCCACGCATAGTAAATGTGTGGGCGATGTGCGAAAATGTCTTATATCGAAGGTATAGGCGATCGTCCGTGTAAAGTTTGTTAGCCCGGAATTGATTACGTTACGGCTTCCGATCAAGATCTAATTATAGAACCTCCAATCAAGAATACCGTAATTAGATAGGAGGTACCACATTCCATCATTAACGGCCATTGACAGGTAGGGTATTTAATGAATGTAATAATAATTTCTCGCTCATTTTCCCCCACGGGGGTGCTTTTGCAGGGACTTGAATTGAGATCAACATAATATTGTGTACTTGTGAGTCTTAAAAGATAGAATATTTGAATTAAAATTATTGTGAGACAAGTTGAACTTTTTCCAGTCTGCGTGATTTGAGGACAAAGTCCTTCTATGGTCCGCAACCGAGGAGGACAACATTTAAACCTGTTGCCTAGTGTGCGCGTTCCATATACAAGCGATTGACGCGGACTTTTTGCCCACTATTAAAAAATCATTTGTCCGTACTGCATTGTGCCTTAACGTGCAGAGGTCCCGGATTCGATCCCAGGCATTGTCAATTTAGGAATTTATAATTTCTGAATTATCCTTGGTCTGGCCTTGTGCAAAAACGTGCCGGCAAGCGATTTGGCATTCCGATACCGGTAGAAACCGTATGGGTTCAATATAACTGCCGTGTCCCTAACAGGTTAGCCTGCTACCATCTTGAACTGCATCATCACTTACCATCAGGTGAGTTTGCAGTCAAGGTTTAACTTGAAGTCGATAAAAAACATCTGATACCAATACCTATAGATGTTCATTGGGATAATATAAAATTCTGAGATAAAGTTCTTCCCACGAATACCTAGAATAAAATAAAAACAAAAGCTATTAAGGACCTGCGGATGCATTACGTGAAACACGCAAATCTCAAGGCAGGCGTAGAAAACGTTTTAGCTAAAATGCGTAAACGTTTACGTACACTTGCGGCCGAGAAAAGTGGACTCGTAAAGTTTTTTCGAGTATGTGTTTGAAGTAGAACGAGGTGCAGCTTTTGAGTAATTTCTTACATATTTGTTCGTAAAACATGAAAGAGTAGAGATCAGAAATATGTACCTATAATAAGACAAAATTACATATACTGTCTATCATAGCTATCCATGCTAATATTATGAATGCGGAAGTGTGAGTGTACAAAAAGACTAGCGAATGCTCACGACTTCGTCTGCGTGGTTTGAGGTTTTTGGTTTCCTCTTAGTTTTCCGGGATAAAAAGTAGCCTTTGCGCTCTTCCAGACTATAATATATCTCTGTGCCAAGTTTTAGCCAAATCCATTCAGCCGTTGGGGCGTGACTGAGTAACAAACATCCATATATCCATACATCCATCCAAACTTTCGCATTTATAATATTAGTAAGATTAGTAATATTGAAATTTGGTACAGACATCCAAAACTTGACAAAGGTCTCTTGCAACGATTTTCCGCGCCGCGGTCTTGCGCCGCCGGAAATAAACAAACAACAAATACCTATTTCTAATTTGCTATAACATCTGGGAATCGAATCCAAGATCTCTACGTGAACTTATTCAAAATACCACTATGAAATTACATAAATTTTAAAACATTAATTTCTCTGCGGTAAAAAGAAACTGCGAGAAATAAATGCCCCACTCATTTGGCCCGCAGTGTATCTCTGTTTCTAAAATGCTCAAGTATTATGCCCTAAGCACTTACCTCCAAACAAAGTGTTGTTTTCATACACTGAGACAAAATAAAAATCCCTTTCTTCGCTTATACTTGTACCGCCTTCTTTATTCGGTTTGTCTTTGAGATTCTTCCATTGAGGATTTGTTTTAACGTAATTGAAAAAGAAACAATGAAATTTTGGGCAACATTTTATGTAATACAAAATATTATGAATAAACTAATACAGATTTTTCTTGATAAGATTCTTTTGTAAAAGGTTTTGTGGTGGAGATAGCTTTAGCGATAAGGCTGCCTGTAGGCATTGTCCTATTTTTATAACCATCATTTTAGCTTTTCATGTATATTTCTGTATATTGGCAGTATAGGAAAATATTCGTAACTAAAAATAACATTCATTGCTTTGATACGCTTCTATATCCATCGTTTCTGTCAGAATTTTCCTTATCATCCATTGAATACCTATAATTTCTGGTATTTAGATACATTACATTCTCTCACTTCAAGCTGTCTTCAAGTATCTACTCAGAATGAGAAAGGTTTGGCCCTAACCAAGTTTGGCCAAGTGCCTTCGCGCACATCACTCCAAAAGGTTCTAGCCCCACTACAGAAGTTTTTTTAATTACTATGTCGCAGTGCATCTCCGTGACGCGTTGCTTAAGTGGGCCCAGATCATACAAACTCATACATTATTTTTATTATTAGGGCATTATTTTTTAAAAATAATTTAAAAAATAATGCCCTACCAAAAAACGAACTAAAAAGTTAAAAATCTAAATTAATCTAGTCAAATTAGAATCTTATTCACATTTTTATTAAATGATATTTTTTGTGAATCACTAGATATTCAACTATAGTGTTATATATTTTTGCGATCTACTCATCATTTTCTAGTTGATGATTATATAGTTAATCTTATTTTCGAAATTTTTTTTTCAACTATAGTCTTTAATGCGGGACCATGGTCACCCCATCAATTTTTTTCAAAATTTTATTAGCCTATGTCACCCGGAATAAGCTAGGGATTCTAACGATACCTCATTTATATCAAAATCGGTTCAGGCGTATAGAAGTTATGGTGGAATATACAAACTCACATACATACATACATACATACATACATACATACATACATACATACATACATACATACATGAACACTGAAAACAACAATATAACAATAACCTACTCCTTTTTTCAGGCAGTCGTATAAAAACTATATTTAACGCGATGTGCATCTGTAGTGGGGCTAGATCTGAAATTTAGAGGAACGTGCCTAAGAGGCCGCGTGACTAAACCACTGATGCAATCGCCACTTTAAATGCGTAATAGCTAATGCGTAATCCAAGCTAAAAATAGTACTATCTATCAAAGCCCCGACTACAAATTAATGGCCGAAAAAAGGCACCGTAAATCGCTGAGTTATTTTTACGGTTACCCCGAAAAACAATGGAAAGACGGTATGTTGACGCATAGCCTAACCCTCTTCGGCTAATTAAAAACCGACCTCCCTACGACCTTAGGCCTAAATCAGAGCACTCATGAATTGATTCATTACCTTGTACCCTTCCTTTTAATGTTTCCCCTGTCCCGGAAATTTTATCATGCTCTACCCCAATAATGGCCGACTATGTATGTATACTCTTAAGCGCAATACCCACACAGAGAGTGGATTGGAGACAAGAGGACAAATTGCTGCTTAAATGTTTCATGAATTTAAACTGAGCTTATTTAAGTACTTCGATATAATTTGAAATCTTACTAATTTTACTAATATTTTAAATGCGAATGTTTGGATGGATGTATGGATGTTTGTTACTCAATCACGCCCCAACGGTTGAACGGATCTGGCTGAAAGGCACAGAGATAGATTATAGTCTGGAATAGCACATAAACTTTTTATCCCGGAAAATTAAATCATTCCCGCGGGAACCAAAAACCTCAAACCACGCAGATGAAGTCGCGGGCAGAGACACAGTTTTGTTTAACTTTGTTTCTCCTAGGCGTGGCACGCGGTTCAGCAAGATGAGTGCCAGCCGACTCTTGCCCATAATACTATCATTATTATTATTGAATAGATCACTGGTTAGCGATAAGACGTAAGCGTAAGATGTTTTTTGTAAATATTTTGTGTACAATAAAAAATATACACACCTCTCTCCAATACTAAACACCTTGTTACGATACTGATGCAGACGCCTTTTTTACCCACCGCGCCTCGATTCCACTCACCACAGCCGGTCTCCGCTGGCCCTAACATTTTCCAAGTAATTTATCAAGTGGTGTGCTAAAAGGGGAATTGTAAATAAAAGGGGCTCGGTGTTTCGCGTCCGAAAGGATTTAGGTTTCACGTCTTAAAGTTACCAGGGAGCACGATTTATTAACACTCGCATTTATTACACAGAATACATGCTATATAACTAATGTGACTGATATTTTCTAACTTATGAATTTAAAACCGCTGCGCTGTAGTATACTTAGTGATAGCCTATTCGAGGGGGTCCCGGGTTCGAGCCCCAGACCCTCAATTACTAGATATCTTTTCGGAGTTATGGGCGTTTAAAGAAATTAAATTATGTCGCTTGCTGTAACCACGGAATACTAAGTAATATAACTTCATAAAGATTACATTAAGGAGAAACCTGCATGATTTTGAGCTACCTAAGCCCGCTCTTCTCAGTATTCGGGAAGCAGTTCCGAACCAGTGAAAGAGATCAGTCTTATTTTTCCATTCATCCGTGGTAGTAAATAATAGAAACAATTTTTCTATTCCACTACTAGTTAGCCCTTGACTGCGATCTCACCTGATGGTAAATGATGATGATAAAAATTATGGTAAGTGATGGTAAGGGGGGATGTTAAAATGGTAGTGCGCTACCCTGTTAGGGGTATGGCAGCTAAATAAAACCCATGCCCCTAGTGGGATTCTACACGGCATCGTACCGGAACGCTATATCGCTTGGCGATATGGCTTTGCCGGTGCCGGAAGCCTCCCACCAGGCCAGACCAGGAAAAATTCAGAAATTATAAATTCCCAAATTGTCCCTACCGAGAATTGAACCAGGGACCGCCACACTTTAAGACAACAGTAGTCAACACTGCGCCAGGAAGTTTGTCAGAGAGATCCGTCTTATCATAAGCAACACAGGTCCCTCACAACACCAACGGTTTCCGTTCTACCGTGGTAGTAAAGAATAGTAAAAGCCTCGTTGGTCTAATGGTTGGCATGTTCGACTGCGGCCGACGAGGTTCCGGGTTGGAGTCCCGGGTCAGGCTATAATTAAGTATTGGGTTTTTCTGACTAGAAATTCTCAGTACTAGTCAGGAGTTAGGAAGTTGGCGGTGCTTCACCCCTGTGCCTCGGAGAGCACGTTAAGCCGTCGGTACTGGCTATTATCACTAAAATGATAATAGTCGTTAAAGCCCGCCAACCCGCATTGGAGCAGCGTGGTGGGCCTAAGCTCTAATTCAGACTCTCCTATGAGAGTGGAGGCCTGTGCCCAGCTGTGGGAAGTTAATGGGCTGTAGTGTTAGTGGTGGTGGTAAAGAATAGTAACATATTAAATATATATTCAAAATGAAACCATTGATAGGACTGTTAGTAAGCTCATCGAAGCACAAATGGATCTAACGAGACGCCGATATTCAGTGACTGCGCTTTAATAAATTGCTTCAGCAACTTTGACTTCGATATCAGAAAGTTTGAGGGCATAAAAGGTTGTTTTGACGTTCGTTAAACATGACCAAGTTTTTCAACTTTGGGGATTGGATCGCCGGGTTTTAAACTCAGATTTTTATATTACCAACTTAGATACATGTACTTGAAAATTGCTTTCATCGAATGACTTAATGAAAAGTTCATAGCTTTAACTAAATATTTCTTTTCTTTTCTTATGACACATAAAGTTATCGCAAAATGGCTGACACAACTCTTAAGCATTACTGCATTAATTTTATAAGAAGCAATAAATAAATCCTATAAACTTAACTTCAGTTAATAAAAGTGCCAATTTGTAAACTTAATTAGTTTTATGTTAAACTTATTGTTGTTCTTCTTTGTATTTTGAAACAGTGGGCGTAAATAAAAGATACAAAAATACATAATCACGCTCATGTATTTTCTGCACACAATTAGACAGCGTTTCGTCTTACAATGTGATCAACGGCGATAACAACGCAAAACTGAGGCTGACGCAGTAACTTTATAGGCTAGGCATGGCATCACCCTCTCTACCGGTGGCTACCGGTACTAAGAGTGGTGGCAACAGGCAGGCTTGTGTGATTGGCTGACTTGGCTATGATTGACTATGATTGGCTGCTTGTAAATTACCGCTTTGTGATTGGTTGAGGTGACGTGGTGTAACAATTTACATATCGGATGAATTCAGTATTTCCTACTTAATAAATGTATGCCTCATAGGGAGAGGTAATTAGAGCTTAGACCCACCATGCTGCTTCAATGCGGGTTGGCCAGATTTAATGACTATTTTCATGTTAGTGATAATAACCGGGATCGACGGCTAAACGTACTCCTATGAGAGAGGTATATTATTGAGAAGAACAGAAAAAAGAAAAATAATTTCAAGAATTTCAGCAAAGATTCAGTTTTCTGTCTTCTGTTAATCTTATTTCTACCAAAGCCATCCAACCAAAAATATCCCCTAAATAACCCGATCTTTTGTGTCTATGTCCTCAACAGAATAACCTAGATAATATTACAAGTTTAGTCTGAAAAACTTCAAACTACAAAAAAGGTTCTGTGAAACCCGTCGCTATTGTTCGTCTAGTATAACAAAGACTGGTAATCTCGCTAGACAAAAAAGCGAAGACGAAAGGGAAAAATATCTCGGAAAACGGTGCAGCATCCATCATTTCACTGCGGGTCTATATTAATGTCTTATTAAAAGTAATAAAGGCGCCACAGAATAATCGGACAGATTAAGTTGAAGTAGATCTAGACAGAATGAATGAGAGATTTTAATCTCGTCAGGGTTCTTTAAATGCCTACTTACTAAATTATTTTTGGCTTTTCTCACTTCTAAAGATCTGACGTTGCAAGATTGGAGATTTAATTAATTCATTGTCTTTTGAAATTTATAAGTAAAGCAAGTGCTTTTGAATTTCATTCATGGATGTTTACTTGATATTTTTCAAAAAAAACATGTTTTAAACCTATCACTATCCAACCTAAATTATTTTATTAATAACCTTCTTCTCGTACCTGGGCGTATTTAGAACTCTCGTAGCTACTCTCTCTATACTAATATTATAATTGCGATAGGTTGGTTGGATGGATGGATGGATAGATGTTACCCAATCGCGCTAGAACGATTAAACTGACCTGGATGTAATTTGGCACAAAGATAGATTATTGTCTGGAATAACAAATAGGCCACTTCGTATCCCGGAAAATTAAAGAGATCCTGCGGGAACCAAAAAAACTCAATACATTCGGACGAAGTCGCGGGCATCAGCTAGTAAATTAAATAAACTTAACCAAAATATTTTAAGTATTGTAAATATTCATGTTGATAATAATTGATAATATAATAAAATTTGCTGAGGCAAAAAAAAACTTATTCAACAAATACTACTGATATTCATTAATTTTATTGACTTGTGAATAAATTTGGAAGCCCAAACGAACATACGCGGTGAAAATAACAACTTTTTATCTAAACACCGATATCAGGTTATAATGACCGGAGACCTAGGCCTTCTTTGGTTCAAGATAGAATTATATACATTTTTGCCTTTTCCCTTTTTAACTTTAATTTCTTAGATTACGTTCTCCAAACGTTCTCCTCCGCAAATCATTGACCTAACAACTTAATCGTGGTTCTAGTTATCAAGAAAAATCGAAAACATTCATATTTGGAGTTTCCTGTTGGAAATCGGAATTGTTGTTCGGAAAAAGAAGTTCAAGAAGTGTGAAAATAATAGTATCACCGCGACACTTTCCCCGAAGATTTCGGATTTAACAACGGGGATACATTCCGAATAAAAAAAGATCAACCTTTGTTATGCCCTGAACGCGCGGATTTTTCCCGCTTTGTGCGAATTTTTTCTTCAAACGACACCGTTTGAACCGCTTTGGGTCTATTTGTATGAAGCTAGAGCCGACCAGTTTGCGTAGGACGCCGTTAAAGGGGCATTAGGAGTGCGAATACGTAAATAATGGGCAAGATTCAGCGTACCCTCTATATAATTTTGTTCTCGGACGTTTTTTGTAAACGTAACCCTGAGGGCGCTTTTTACGGGCACCGCAACACACGTCCTGCGGTCAGGGGCCATACTGCCAACGCTTAAAGCAGTACTTAAGCAATATTACTCAAAATGACAGTTTAATGTCACGTACGTTGACGTTCCTAAAATAAGGATGATAATTCTAGAACACGAAAGTCAACAACAATGAAACAATATGGCTATAAGCGTTGGCAGTATAGCCCATGGACAGCTTATTCTTATTCTATTATCTCTATTGTTGAGTATTAGGGCCAAACCCACTAATATTTTCCAACTCGTTCGGTGGCCCTTACCGAACAGCCCTTCATAATCAAACTATTACAGGGCCACTACTAGCGACGGGTTTAAGACTGAGAAGGATTTTGGCCATAGTCCACCACGCAGGCCAAGTGCGGATTGGCAGTCCTCTCTCAGGCATGCAGGTTGCCTCAGGATTTTTTCCTTTGAATAAAGCACCGAAGTCCGAAAAATTAGTGGTGCATGCCCGGGGATCGTATCCTGGAGTCACGAATAGAGATCGACGTCCTCTTAATCACTAGGCTTCATCGCATACAAACACAACAAAAAGTAGCCCTTAGTTAAAATAAATTTACCCCATATCTGGGACTAGAGGGCCCAAAAAGTTAGATGTTGGTTTTGATTTCCAAAAGTTTCAGCTTCAATGTAATTAATTTTGAAAGGGTATAAACGAAAGCCAAAAGTTCGGGTAAACAATCGCTTTAAGACAATACGAAAGTTGTTCACACTGCTTCAAAATATAGAATTAGATTAATACACAAAAAGGTCTATGTAAACTGGCGTTGTTATCCAACCGACCTCCCATTCGTACCAACGTCATCCTAAGCCGAGGTCCGAGCCTCACAGGAGGCGCCCTTAGATGACGTAAGACGTGGACGTTGAGGGACGAGTGGCCTAGTTGTGACAACGCATATCAGTCGATTGCGATTGTTAAGCAACGTTGACTCAAGTCAGTGAGTTTGACGACCTCCATGGCGCAGTATGTAGCGCTGTTGTCTTAACGTGCGGAGGTCCCGGGTTCGATCCCCGGCAGGGTCAATTTGGAAATTTATAATTTTTGAATTTTCCCTGGTCTGGCCTGGTGGGAGGCTTCGGCCGTGGCTAGTTACCACCCTACCGGCAAAGACGTGCTGCCAAGCGATTACGCGTTCCAGTACGATGCCGTGCAGAAACCGAATAGGGGTATGGGTTTAATATAACCGCTATGCCCCTTACAGGTTAGCCCGCTACCATCTTAGACTGCATCATCACTTACCATCAGGTGAGATCGCAGTCAAGGGCTAACTTGCAGTGGATAAAAAAAATTAAGAAATTATAAATTCCCAAACTGACCCTGCCGGGGATCGAACCCGGGACCTCCGCACGTTAAGACAACAGCGCTATACACTGCGCCACGGAGGTCGTCGAATCATGCGATTAATGGTAAGGAGTCACGACTCCAAACAGAAATACGACACAGAGCAAGAGATATTGACACGATATGTAACATGGTGAGTGTATTTACACATGGTTAAAGCCTACCAGTTTGCGTAGGACGACGTTGAAGGGGCTTTTAAAGTGGGCACACCTAAATAATGGCATAGATTGAGCACACCCGTTATATCACTCCGCTCAAGATCCCATAAGCAAACAAAACCCTTACATTACGATAAACTGCTGAAGCTGATGCCCGCGACTTCGTCCGCGTCATTTAAGTTTTTGCTGTAGCCTATGTCACTCTCCAGATCCTCAACTATACTCATGCCAAAAACCGCGTCGTTGCATTGCTGTGTCGCGGCGTGATTGAAGGACGAACCAACAAACAAAAACACTTTCATTTATAATATTAGTATGATTTGCCTCGTGTCTTAAAGTTGTACGAGTAAGTTGCAATAAAAAAACTTTTATTCCATTACAAGTTAGCCCTTGACTGCAATCTAGTCCTATGGTTAGTGATGATGCAGCCTAAGATGGTAGCGGGCTAACCTGTTGGGATACAGGTATATCAGTTATATTAAACCTATCAACCTCACCCACCCCCAATCGGTTCTACCAATCACCCAATCACTTCTACGAATTTTTATGATTTATGCATTGTGAAATTGTTAGGTTACCTATATAGTAGTAAAATCCATTTTATTTCCATCTGTATTACATATTACAGATAATTTACTAACATTACTTATGAATAGTACATCAAAAGCGTCTTAAAGATTTCTTTAGCCTTCTGAGTAAAACCATATTAAGAACATTTTCCCTTCATTTTCCTCAAGAGTCATGTTTACACACCAGTCCATGTTTACACACCAAGAAAGTGTCAACGTAGTCTCATAATGATGTTAATGGAATTTGTTACTCACACTATTGGAAGACAGCACACACTAATTCGGGTTCCGCTTATTAAATTAGGGACCCTTGTCGCAGTGACCCGCAAGATACGAATCGACGGCTCCGCTCTGACGTAACAAAATTTGCTCACACACTTTACGACGTAACTTTTAACCGTATTAGGCTAGGCGTGATTCGATTATGTGGGTTCGTTACACTATTTTTGGTGTTAAAAAACAGGTCTGTAAATAACTTTTGGAGTAAACTTAATCCGAGATATCGTTGTCGTCACCATTAATGATCCACTGCTAGACCAAGGTGTCTTAAATAAAGCCCAGTACACTTACTACCATCGCATAAAGCAGTATTATTTTAAAATGCCCATTTGATAATTATGACGTACCATAGCATCCCTAAAATAAGGATTATATTTCTTAGACAAGAGCGTGAATAATGTTATAAATAAAATAAAAATAATACTGCTTTAAGCGATGATAGTAAGCTCGCAGTTCTTTGCTTGTTCTTATAGGCAGGGATGGTGTTTCAAGCCTTTTGAATACAAAGTCTTTCGGTATTGAACTTCTCTCGGGGATTTCCACCAAACGCTGTTTTACTAGTATCCAGTGGTTCCCCGAGACTCCTTTGACGTTGTCTGCTTAATCTGTGGTCCTGCAATAATGCGCCTTTCCGATGCAAAGTATTTTTCTTAGACTTTTTTTAAAACAACAAAACACGTGCTTAGTATGGGATTTTGTATTAAATACTGAATTGTGACCTCATCGTAGTTCAACACACTTTTTTACATTTTACCACTTTTTTAATTTAAAATAGCATGTGTTTATGTGTGTTTTTGTGAGTGATGTGCTTATTTATAATTCAAAATACCTTCGTCTGAAAAAAAACGTCAATATGCTTGCTAAAAGGCGGTCTCTATAAAAGCTTGTAGGTATCTAAGTACCAAGAGCGCAAATTGGTGTTGTCTGGTCAAAGCTAACATACTTTCATGCAACTTGGGTATACTACCTGTTCTTAATGCGAATTAATGTAACATAGTTCTAGCAAGGTCATAGCTGTGATCTGACCTCTTGACGTTATAACCGCCACCGGGAGGCTAAAGTTATTCAATTTCTGTGAGGCTGCGGTATCCCACCTTTTCGCTATAGCCGAGGGCAATTGATACCCGTTTCACGGAATCGAGTTCTAGGCTTCAGACAACTTTTAATCTTGATACATTCGGCTCAGGGTTCAATTTTCTTTGAAGATTTGCGTTTCCACTCACAATGTTACGATTGCCTAGTACAGTTGACTGCAAGCCTGAGGAATCGATGCTAGAGTATTGCACTATTTGTTTTGGTCCAAAGTTTTGTTTGTTAAACATGAATTGATATAGAATACAATATCACTTTAACACAATGGTTCGTTTATTCGTCTATAATGTAAACTTCTCTCTTTTGAGTAATTATTGAAACTTCTCTAAACTATAATAATATAAGCTTTTTACAACCAGCAAGTCTGTTTTAATAAAAGAGCCGTTTGGATAGAAGCAGGCGTTATTTTGCGGAAGTACATCGTCACCTCCATGGCAAATTTACGAATCTGCAGTTTTAGTGAAGTCAATATTTTCATGAAAAATCGTAATCGTAACCAAATGTAGTACCGCACACCGTAGTGAAGTTACGTATTTCTGTCGCTGATAGTTACAGAGTTCAAATTCAGTGACAGAAATACGTAACTTTACCACGGTGCTACATTTATTACGGTATTTCATGGAAATATTGATTTCACTAAAACTGCAGATTCGTAAGTTTGCCATGGAGGTGACGACATGATAATGAAAGGACTAGAAGGTTAATTCGCTATAATCCGCCACATTAGGTAAATCTATGTGGTACAGTGTGTATCTTGCACTTATAGCTTTCTATATTCACCACACCATAGAAATCTTCCGAATTATAGCGAAACGATTATAGCGAATTAAACTTCTAGTAATTTCATTTCAACCTAGACTAACTTAATGTTTAAAAATTGCAATTGAATACTAAACAATAGTCCCAACCGAATTACGCGATTAATTTTTAATTTGCTTGATATACGGAAATAAGAATAATACAGAAAAAGCGCTAACAGAAAGAGTACCGTATGGATCTGTATTAATTGAATACTACCATTTAATTCCATTCAGTCAGACGTATCAAATGCATTAACAAATATAGGCCAGTGGAGTACCGCAGCTTCGAACGAAATCTAATAATCTTTGTCTCCCAGTAGAGGTTTCTACAGAATATAATTACTGCTAGCTATAAACTGCAGCTTTGTTCATGTCGAATTCAGTGACGATTAAAGGACTAGCCTAGGGGCATATATTACCTACTAGGTGATGATTAAGTTATTTCAATTCCCGCGGGAATTCCCTAACTTTCTGGCATAAAAAGTAACTTATGTCCTTCCCCGGGATACAACCTATCCCTTTACCAAACTTCATCAAAATCGGTGTAACAGGTGGGCCGTAAAAGCGTAGCAGACAGATAGATACACTTTCGGATTTATAATATTAGTAAAAGTCTGAAGTGTGGATATGGATTTGTATGAGTTTGGACAGGGCCGAATCGCGTAGTGCATCTCCCGTGCCGCGTCGCTTAAATGAGTCCAGCTCCACAGAACTTGGTTTAAGATGTTTATTGATTCAAAACAAATTTTATGCTCACTTAAATTACGGCATCATCTTTTTTTTATCCACTACAAGTTAGCCCTTGACTGCGATCTCACCTGATAGTAAGTGAAGATGCAGTCTAAGATGGTAGCGGGTTAACCTGTTAGGGGCATGGCAGTTATATTAAACCCATACCCCTATTCGGTTTCTACACGGTATCGTTCCGGAACACTAAATCACTTGGTGGCACGTCTTTTACCGGTAGGGTAGTAACTAGCCACGGCCGAAGCCTCCCACCAGGCCAGACCAGGGAAAATTCAGAAATTATAAATTTCCAAACCCTGCCTGGGATCGAACCCGGGACCTCCGCACGTTAAGGCAACAGCGCTCAACACTGCGCCACGGAGGTCGTCATCACTTACCATCAGGTGAGATCGCAGTCAAAGGCTTACCTTTAGTGGATAAAAAAGATGAATATTTGGCGTTAGCATGCGGCGACACTTTAACTTTCGTCGCCAGAAAAAAGCGCTAAAACGTAAACGCGTCACATATGCTACGTGGCAGCCGGCTCCGCAAATCTATATATAATGCGGGTGCTGACGTTTTGCGTTGACGGACCGCTCACCCCGCTCTCTTTCCCCACCTCCCAGCAGAGAAATAGCCCGTAGATGCAGGTAGACGTAGATCCAAGGACCGTGCCATCTCTACGGCACCCTCTGCGGAAGAACCCATCTGCAGGGGGCAAACCTCCCCGAACAGATTTCCCCACATCCGTGACGTTTCGGGAAACCGAGAATGTTTCGCGGAAACCATTTGTTCTGTCCTATCCGTAGTGGCACAGTGAGCGCTGTTGTCTTATCCGTGGGAGGTCCAGAATGAGATTCCCGGCAGGGTCAAATTTGTTATTTATAATTATTGAATTCTCGCTGGTCTAGGCTGGTGGGAGGCTTCGGTCGTGGTAGTCAAAAACGTGTCGTCAAGCCATTTAGCGTTCCGAATACCATATTATAATGCATCATCCCTTGCTACCACGTGAGATTGTATTCAAGGGCTAACTTGTAGTGGTTATAAAAGAACTACTGTTGTCGTACAAATCGAAATCGCAATCAAAGGGTATGAAAAAAATTATGTCCAAAAAATTCACACATGGCAGAAGTGAAACTTCAGAAAAGTAGCCTACGAGAGAATGAGAGAAATATAACTTGGATGCTATCTCATTCTCTCGCAGGCTGAACCCTAATAAGACTATGTTTGTCTCTCTTTCGTTTCATCGAATTTTCAAATCACAACATTTCTAAAGAGGTTCTTTTCAATTCAAGTCAATTCAAAGTTCTTCAAAAATACTTGGCTATACACCACTCATTTACATTACAAGAGTCATTAAAATGTGACATCTCTGGAACCCTACATTTTGATATGTAGCCTAGGTACTTCATACCGTTTTACTGAATTGAATTTCCGTCACCAAATCAAGTTTGAATCGTGATTTATTGGGCATAGAGGTGAATTTAGATGGTACGGATTCCTATAACCATTTACGTTGAGGTATTGAGGAAATTGGGACATGAATATAATGTGTGAAATAATTTTGAATCTGATGAGTGATGACCTGTTTGGTTACTTGCAGGTGTGAAATCCACACTGATATTATAAATGCGAAAATGTGCCTGACTGTGTGTCTCCTATTCCTTAACGGCCGATCTTTTCGACCGATTTTGTCCCGCGGAAGGACATTGACTACTTTTTCTTCCGGGAAATTAAGTAGTTCCCCCGAGAAAAAAAAAATTAATCCACGCGGACAAAGTCGCGGGCATCATCTAGCACTAACTATATGTCTGGGGTAAAAAAAATTGGAATATGAATTAGTATGCCAGTGGGGCTGATTCTGTAGTGCACAATCTCTAAACTAAACTAAAATTAGAGCATTATAAATATTGCTAACCCTTTCATAATACTCCCTACGGAAAGGGACAGAACTAGATTTAAAGTTGCCATTTTAGTTTAGTTTAGAGATGTTACATTACAGAATCGGCACCAGTATGGATATAGTTTCTGTGCCAAAATTATGTATGTTTTCATGATTCAACCTTAAACCGATTGTGATAAAATTTGGCACAGAGACAGCTCTGAAGACATAAATGGAATGCATTTCTAGAAAAAATCTAAGAAATTCAACGAGATTTAAAAAATCTTTTACCTGAAACACGCTAGTGTCTTTTAACGCAAAGGGGGGTTACTACGAGTTTCAACTATGTATTTCAATATCGTTGACGCTATTGTTTCAGAAATATAATCCTTATTTTAGGGACGTCAAGGTGCGTCACATCAATTTAAGAAAATTAGAATAATACTGCTTCAAGCGATGGTAGTGTGCCCCAAGGAGCCCTTGTACTTGAAATTTGCTCGTCAAGGATCACTTCTGATTTTGGAAATATTAAACTGCGCGTCTAACGTTTTTTTCTTCGTACTTCGTCCCTTTGACGTTTTGTTGGCCCTAATTTAATTGTGAACACAATTTTGGTCGTTATTCATCCTTTTTATGGCAATTGAGATCTTATTTATTTTTCGGACTCTCAGACATTTCCTTTGCTTTTCATTTATTACGATTCTATTGTTTCGCTTTTGTAGTGCCGACTGCGACTTGAGACTCTGGGCCCATGGTCGTTGGACATGAAACATTTCATCAATTTATTTAAAACTTAGTTATTATCAACTAGATGATTCTAAAACATCATCCACGTGGATGAACATTGTTTATTCCCGCTGGAACTTTTAATTTTCTGGGATAAACAGTAGCATATGTCCTTTCCGGTATACAAACTATCCCCATACGAAAAATCAAAATCGATTGCACAGATGGGCAGTGGGACAGATAGCAGACAGACATTAGTATGGATAGTATGGATGTTGTTGCCCAGAAGTTGGTACACGCTACTGATTACCCAAGCCTGGCTATTCAGAGAGGCAGTGTCTTGGGCACCATACCCTTATACGATCATTTTGACGGTTTTAATGTATTTTATCTCGGTACTTGCCGGTTTCCTCATGTTTGTCCACCGTTAAAGCAAGTAATAATTAATATCTTAAAACGCATGTAGCTCCGAAAAGTTAAAGGACCTGGGGATCGAACTCCCGACCATACAAATAGGAGGCCGTCGCACTAGGCTATAAAAAGGTGGTGGCAAAACTGTTTTAGCCACAGACCATAAAAGATCATTAGTTTTAGCCACCATCTTTTATATCGAGAAGTGCAAGAATCGTACCAAGCTATGCACCTAGGGACCAAGCGATTAGTGCCATGTATCCGCACGTTTTTATTAATACGCATAACTCATGGGAAATAAAAATACTAGAACGGACTCATCTTTTATTTTAATTTCAAAAATATAAGTTTAAAATATTTATAACATCAGTACTCAATAATCCGACCGATTCAAATCCAAATGGCTCAAGTATCATGTAGGATGGAGTACAGTATAATTACTCTGCCGTGAAAGAGTATCGGCACAGTAAACAGATGTTGTATTTGTTTACTGTGGTATCGGTTATGACGAAGCTACCCGTCTCGCTCGCTCGCGCTTGACCTGACTTGTTTTTGCTTTTCAGGCCAAGAGGCAAGGACGGTGAACTTTCTATATAAAGTCTAAGTTTTTTGCTGATCGTGTCGTACTACAATTACTGTAGATTAAGTTTTTTGGAAATGTCTACTCTACCGTAGACAAATTCCCAAGGCTATACCCTCGTATTATATCAAGTAATTTGTTCACTCGTATGTGATTCGAACCGCTTATAATATCATAATATTTTTAGGAAATTAATTACGGTTTCAGATTTCTTTTGCTGTCCTTTTTCTTAGGGCGCGTTATAGAATGGATAGTTAGGGTGCGTTTTCACTGGAGATGTGCTACGATTCTAAGCTACGGATGTATGTAAAACTCACCAATAAGAGCGCTTAATCTAACATACAGCGAACTAAAATATGAAAATCTAAAGCTCCTATTGCCACCAATAGGATTCTATTGATGGGTTCCATTGGTGGGTACGTATTCGTACCACTGGTTTTGAATGCCTAGAGAGAATAACCAGCAATAAACTCAGTGGTAACTGTTTTGAAATATTAATAATAGATCTTATTGATTTTACCTTTGCACAGAAATAATTCCATGCATACGTTCAAACGAAATAAACGCTTGAACGGTATTTCAAAGACACTCGTTTTTTCACAAACGCACCACGTTTTTTCGGTCTCCTATTAAACAAACGTTGCCTTAGGCCAGACGGAGTCGGGTCAAAGGTTATTTTTTGTATTTACAAAAAAAAAGGTTACGATAGAAAATGGAAACAGGAAACAGCAGAAATGTAATTTTTTATTATTTAACTCATAAAAAGTCTAACTTGTTGTTCATGTTTTCACAGAACTGTTATTTTAATTTATGTTAGCATAATAGTCTTTTTTTGAGTAGAATTTTCTATCTTTTAATTAATTAAATAATTTTCCGTATCTATTTGACAGTACATAAAAGGAAAAGGTGACTGACTGACTGACTGATCTATCAACGCACAGGTCAAACCACTGAATGGATCGAGCTGATCCGCTAAGAAAGGAATTTTGAAAGTTCTATACCTAATTTAGGTATAACAAGTAAGGCATACAGGTACGTCATGTTTTGTCTCTACCACCCGTTCGAAAGGCAGTCCTACTGAGAAGAGCTGCCAAGAAACTGAGCAGTTGCTCTTTTTATTAAAAACAAGATCATTCAAAAGTAGGAATATATCATGTACAGTAGTGTAAGTTATTTTATTATACAGAGTGGTCCAAACAGTGACGTTCAAAGAAAAAAATTTGATTCCTCGTATAGGTCTAGGACCTATCAGAAAATACTCCATGTATGTTCAGCGATTTTTGGTAGTTTTCCAGTTATAATTTTTTTTAGTTTTATCGTGACCTTTCTGAGGGAGTGAGGGTTAAAATTTTTTCTTTTTATTCAAAGTTTTTTTTCGAAATTTTTCTTTGTCAACATGCTTGCTATGCATGCATGCAAGTGTGCTACTTTGCATAAAATAATTACCATATTAACAGTAACCCAAGTATGAAAATGTTTGGTCGTAGGTGAAAAGTTTACGTTCGACAGAGGTTAAAAATACTTTAACCTGTCTACGTCACTTCCGACTTATTTTGAAAACTTTTAAAGTTCTCAACCTTCACTCTTTAGTCTTAAAATTTGGTACTTTAGGGGACATTATTATGCGAAATCTGACTTCAAAAGTGGTAAGGCGGAAATTTCTGAACTTGCAATTTGATTCTTAAAATTGATTTTTGCCTATTTTGTCAATTTTATTGCTAATTGCAGTAGGAAATTTCTGAATTTACCAGCCTGTATATAAAAGATCATTGTTTCTACCTGGGTGAAATAAGGTTTGAAATTTGTATAAAAATCCGACGCGATTGAAGCAGCGGGTTAATTTTAAAATATTTGATGATTGTTTCTTATATTTAATTGAAGTAACGTTAACTGTTATTAGTGGCACCAAAGGTATAATTGTTTAATCAAAAATCTAGCTACTAACTTGGATCGATGTTTTACCAGCGCAAACAATTGATACATATTCTTACCCATATCCTTATTCCATGGAAACAGGCACAAATCATTCCACTTCCAAAGAAAACAAGCCCTTTAGTTGTAAGTGATTTTCGCCCAATTTCGATTCTTCCTAAGATAAGAAATCTTGAAAAATTAGTTTTCCAGCAACTCAGCCTTTTCCTTAATAGGTACTCACTCCTTAATCCTTTGCAATCCAGATTTCGTCCCGGTCATAGTACGGTTACTGTATAGTAAAGTTACTGATGACATTCCATGGTCAATGGACAATAAGCAGCTTACAATTCTGACTTTACTTGATTTCAGCAACGCTTTCAATACTGTTGATCATGATATTCTGGTGAGTCTGCTGTAGTCTATTAACATGTCTCCTTTGGTGGTTGACTGGTTTCGGAGTTACCTCAGTGGCCGACGACAGCGCATACGAGTTGACGAGACCGTTTCGTCATGTTGTGATGTTACGGCTGGGGTACGTCAGGGTGGCGTGCTATCTCCTTTGCTTTTCGCTATTTTTATTAATTCTATCACCAAAAACATGTATTTTCTCTATCACATGTATGCAGACGATATCCCAATATATCGCTCTACACCTCTTGATACCCTTAATTCTGCTGTTTCTGCTATCAATGAAGATTTAGCTACAATTTCCGAGTGGAGCAGACGGTATGGACTCAACGTTAACCCGACTAAATCTCAAGCTATCATTATTGGCAGTCCTAGGATGATTGCTCGAGTTGATTCGCAAAATCTCCCTCCAATCATATACAATGGGGCTACTATACCTTACTGTACTTGTACTAAAGACCTTGGCATATATTTTGAGCGGGATTTATCGTGGTCCACACAAATTAAAGAGCTGAGTAGGAAAACATTTTTTGCAATGAGCTCATTGTGCCGTCTACGTTCTGTTTTGTCAATTCGAACCAAAGTTATGTAAGCACATTCTCTCCTACTTTCTATTCTCGATTATGCAGACGCAAGCTATCTTAATTTGACAGAGGACCAACTTAACAAACTTGAGCGACTCCAAAATCTTGCTATTCGGTTCATATTCGGCCTTCGTAAATATAACCACGTATCTGAATTTCGTCAAATGCTCGAGTGGCTTCCTATTCGCCTTCGCCGGGATCTTCATGTTCTCTCACTTCTGTACCGTGTTCTCTTTGACCCAAAAATTCCCTCTTACCTGAAGGAGAAGTTTAAATTTCTGGGAGATCATTCCAAAATACGAACAACCCGAAAATAACCTTAATGCATACCATCGCATAAGATAAAGTTTTATACGCAGTCTTTTACAGTGCAAGCTGTTTTGTTATGGAATGCTCTCCCATTAAACATACGACAATTAAAATCACTGGAAATATTTAAATCTGTTAAGAATTTATATTTATCACCATAATCCAGACGACTAGTATATAGTATAAAGTATAGACGACTACTTTTATTTAGTATAATATTACTTAAGCTAAAAATACATAATATATATATTAGTTTATTTTCATATATTTATTATAAGTATAATATTATTTGTGTAACTGTTTATGTATTAGTATGTAGGTATTTGTTTGTATGTTTATATTAATACACCACCCGCGAGTTAATCTCCTAACTTCTCCTATTCCTAAAGTTGCCTGGCAAAGATCGCTACTAAGCGATAAGGTTTTTTGTGTTCTTTTTATGTGTGTTGTGGTGTACAACTTATAGAGTAATAATAATAATACAGACCTTGGTGCAGACTGCACTTCCCTCAAAGAAATATTCACTGAAATGAAATCGTAGATGCAAATGAAGCCGGACGGGTGTTTCAAAGAATTCTGAATGGATTTTTCGAATTAATTTAACGAATTAAAAAATACAACTGCCCTGCCATAATATTCTTGGAGTTTACCTCCAAGAAGCGATTTGCATAGGTATATAGCCTTTGGAATCTTATTCACATTTTTTATTAAATGATATTTTTTTGGGAATCACTAAATATTGAACTATAGTGTTATATATTTTTGGAATCTACTCATCATTTTCTAGATGATTATACAGTTAATCTTACTTTCGATTTTTTTTTTCAATTATGGTCTTTATTGCGGGACCATGGTCACCCCATCAATTTTTAAAAAAAAATACTAGCCTATGTCACCCGGAATAAGCTAGGGATTCTAACGATACCTCATTTATCAAAATCGGTTCAGGCGTATAGAAGTTATGGTGGAATATACAATCTCACATACATACATACATACATACATACATACATACATAAACCCTGAAAACAATATACTCCTTTTTTCAGGCAGTCGTATAAAAAGCATCGCTGTTTTTGCGGTTCAGGCAAACTGCCTTCGGTTTATTTGAACAACACTTAGCTCTGATTGTGTGTGGTTTGTCCTTTAAAACTTTTTTTTATCCACTGTAAGTTAGCCCTTGACTGCGATCTCACTTGATGGTAAGTGATGAAGTCATCTAAGATGGTAGCGGGCGGGTATTGCCATGGCAGTCCACCCATACCCCTAATCGGTTTCTACACGACATACCGCAACACTAAATCGCTTGGCGGCACGTCTTTGCCGGTAGGGTGGTAACAAACCACAGCCGCAGCCTGCCGCCAGGCCAGATCAGGGAAAATACAGAAATTATAAATTTCCTAACTGGATTTATTTTTAAATATTCTCTGGGTAACGATTGGATGGTATATTGGGATAAGCCTATATCATTCTACAAGTCCTCAAATATCCCCGTACAAAATACCTATCGCGTCGATCCGTTGCTTCACTGAGGCGTGAAGGACTAACAAATAAACGCTTCTAATTCCCGTTTATAATATTATTACGAATCGTCTATAATCAGATGAATTATTAATCCCCAATTATTCCTCAAGGTTTCACTTAGGTATGAATATATGCTGATCTTCTGATGGACTTCATAAAATCTTTGTACGGCTCTTTCTAGCTCTCTTTCTAGCTATTCTACGTCTTGCTGGGATTAGCTTAAGGACATTTCTATTTCTTAGCACACATTTTAGAGAATTTTATGGAGATACCTTCTAGCAAGCAGGTTTCCTCATGATGTGAATGGTATTTAGTACCCTAACGCTGAGTTGTACAAAAATGTAAGTGCTTATTAAACTAATTTAATCACAAGATTCCACACAATTCTTTTGGTTAAAATAAGATTAATCACGACTTAAATTTATGCAACTGAGCTTAAAACGGGCATAGCTCTGAAAGATTTTAACTAAGTGCCTGGAATCCCGGACCTCATGAATAGGGTGCCAAGGTGTAATACGATTATTAACTGATTTATTATATAACTTATTCACTAACGGGCATTAAAAATTGATTTGTGTTTAAATAGATCCATAGCACAAAATAAAGATAAGACAGAAAACAATGTTTCAAGTACGACATGCAAAAAACTATCTATCTATAAAAAATATCTTCGTCCGCGTAAATTGAGGTTTTTCGTTTCCCGCAGGAACTCTTTAATTTTCCGGGATAAAAAGTAGCCTATGTGTTATTCCAGGCTATAATCTATCTCTGTGACAAATTTCACCCAGATCCGTTCAGCCGTTGGGGTCGATCCGACCCGACTTTCGCATCCAAACTTTCGCATTTATAATATTTATTTGATTATGTGATTTGATTGATTGATACTAAGGTCGAATTTCTCTGGAAAGTTAAAGCGTTAGTTATAGGAATAACGGCTATCACCGCTTTTCCTTAATTACTCAATTATCATTATAATATTTTGTTTCTTTCAGACCGGCAAACACTTTCACCGCACCTCACTGCTCATCAAAGCCTTCAACCACAAGTTCCGTCTAGACCTCGAGCTTAACACGTAAGTAATAGTTAAAATAAGTCTTAAATTATTAAAAAGCATTTGTAAAATCAAGATTTTGGCGGCCGCCATCTTGAATTTAGTGTGACGTCATTCAACTTTTCGTATTCTTTTCAGCAAATCCTTTTAATTACCCTTATAATCAAAACAAGTATTGTACTTAGTAGTACCTATAGCTACAAGTTTTTATGGCAAGTAAGAATTTGCAATTTAGTTTTTTGTACTTTTCCAGTACAACAGTAGTTTTGTTTTCGCCTTAGAGCCGGAGAGCATCCCAAGAAAAAAATACATTTCCTAGTTATAAATGCAATAATGCTGTTGATAGAGTCAATATTTTACATACCAACGTGCTTTTTGTGAATAATTTTATTCCAAAGAATAAAATCCATAATTATTATGAGGGAAACCCAAAATTCGGGAACCAATAATTTCATGACGGGAAAATTGCCCCAATTTACGGTCCACTCGGCCTTCAAAGGGATGAAAAATGAGTAATAAATAGAATTACCCACGAACGACAGCTAGTCATCCGCAGCTGTAAATTTTTATCAATAGGTTATTAAAATATCCGAAATATGGGTCGACAAAAAATTGGCAACCAATTAAAACGAAATATTTGTGAAATTATCATATTATACTTTTTAAATTCCATAACAAGTTGACCCTTGACTGCGATCTGACCAGACGGTAACTGATGATGCAGCCTAAGATGAAACGGGTTAACCTGTAATGTATGGCAGTAATATTAAACCCATACCCCTAATCGGTTCCTACACGGCATCGTAACGGAACGCTAAATCGCTTGGCGGTACGTCTTAGTTGATTGGGTGGTAAGCAGCCACGGCCAAAGCCCACCAGACCAGACTGGAGAAAATTCAGGAATTATAAATTTTACACGATAAAGTTAAAATCGAACTTCATAGTAATAAATTCGCAGAATCTCATCTTTGCCGTCGGAAAACAATAAATCATAAACATAAAGGCAGCACTTAGCACTCAGGCACACGCGTTCTACGAGATTATCATAAAAATGAAAGAAATCCAAACAAATGAGCCCAGCATCGCTTTCTGGGTAAATTTGCAAGTTTCTTTCATACCGCTCACACTTGAGCACTTTCATATTATACTCTCTTTTCCTCAGCAGTTCCATAACTTCTCTATTCAATCGCGTGATATTTCATTTATAGTGTGCCTCACAAAATTTTGTTTTTCAACTTTTCTTTATCTATAATACAAAGGAAAGTTTTGATCGTTCTCATAAAAAATGCAGTGATCATCTGAGCCTCAATAGGTGCTATTTATGAAAATACTTTTTGATTGTCTTTAGAGCAGTTAAATTTATGTTTTCACTAGGTTAAGCCCGGCTTCACTCGCGATAGTTGGATTTTAGATAATCTAAACGTCTTTATGAAAAAGATAGGTTATATCCCAGGGAAGGACTCAGGCTACATTGATATGATTTATCCTAAAAAATTAAGGAAATCAACAGCCCGCGGGAATAACAAAAAACTTAATTCAAGCGGACGAAGTCGCAGGCATCATTTTGTAAACGATATTTTGCACTATTTGCTGAATTTAGAAGATATAATTTTTATAGTCTAAGTTTAGGTTAAAATAATGTTACTCATTAGCTGTACACGCAGGCTAGATCGTTAACTTAGTAGGGTACTAATTGTTGTTGGTACTTTATGATTTACAAAAAAAAAACTATTTTCTGAATATACTTTTATCTGGGTGCGTCTCAATATTCGATCGAGAGGAAACAAACATGAACAAGCTATAAATGATATTTTCTTCCCCTCTATCGCTCGTGTCGAGCAAGCGTATGGAGCAAACACTGTCGTGTAGATATTAGGTATAAAACGAGTTCAGCCAGCTGTAGCGCAAATTCCAGCTTACAGCAATACAAAGAATATGACAAAACGTAAATTTACACTCACGGCAACATGGAAGTCTAAAGCCTGGTATACAAATACCCCAGTAGAATTCAGGTGTTTTTGAGGTGAAACATCTTTAGAATCGTTGTGATTTGAAAATTCGATGAAACGAAATGAAAAAGCAACACCAAAAAGAGACAAATATATTCATAATAGGTTTTAACCTGCAAGAGAATGACATAGAATACAAGTTAATTTATCTCATTATCTCGTAGGCTACTTTTCTGAAGTTTCACTTCTGCTGTATATAATTTTGCACACACACACTTTATTGTTTTATCCACTACAAGTACCTAAGCCTTTGACTGCGATCTTACCTGATGGTAATTGATGATGCAGTCTAGTCAGGTAGCGGGCTAACCTGTTAGGGGTATGGCATTTATACCCATACCCTTAATCGGTTTCTACACGGCATCGAAACGGAACGCTAAAACGCTTGGCGGCACGTCTTCGCCGGTAGGTGGTAACTAACCACGGCCGAAGCCTCATTATTATTTTTTAAATAGAATAGTGAAAGTAACCATGTTCTTACGGGATGTCCAACGACACCACATGGCTGGGTTAGTTACACAGGTATAAGTAGCAATGGTCGAAACGCATCAGAAGGGTTAGAATAATAAAAAAAAGATGGACAATAAACCTAGCATAGTCATGACACACAATATGAAAATTGAAAACTGCTTTTTTTATTGCGTGATAGGCTTGCGCTTGACGACAATCATGCTTAGTGCAAAGCTAGATTCTGAACGTAACGTAACTGAACTATATGTAGTGAGAGCCTACATAACAAAGCGAAACAAGCCGCAAGCGTTGCAGAGGGAAATTCAGTTTTTACGGCTTTGTAGAAATTTGATTGGCGCACAAAGGGAACGCCGTATGTTTACCAGTTTTCACGTACCTTTGTTTTTACGCCGCTCTAATGAAGTTGTCACGAGCGTGTTAGTATGGCACGAGGCACAAGGGTTCAGATTTTCGGCAATTTTGAGAAGTTGTTTTGTGCTGAAAGTTGGTGCGATCATTTTTCTGCATTGCCTGTTTATGGCAAACAATATGTGGGGCATAGATTTATTTTGGTTTCGATTCGCTTTTGGTTTCGCTTCGCTTCAACTAGATACCGCCCTTCCTATCAACAATAGCTCTTCTAATGCGGCAACTAAATATCTAAACTTTTACGCGATTAATGGGAAAAATATTATCTGTAATTCATAACTTAGAAATTTTTGAAAGTTAATGTCAAGCTATAATAAATTTCAAATTACGGGGAATAAAAAATGTGTTAAATATTATGATGACTGTAGGAACAACTTGTTTATGAAATAAAAGTCTTAACCTTATTAATAGACGAAATTTTGACGTTATTTAAATATCTAAAATTATACATTTGTTTATACGGGAGACCTATTATTTCATAAAAAACAAATGACAAATTTTCATTTCACATCCAACGTTTGGCAAAATTATGAATCAAACATTCATCTTTATACAAACAACTATTTTTTTGACAAATTTTTTGCAGACAAATTTTAATCTCACAAAACATTATTTGTCTAACAAATCATTTATTATTCACATTAATTATTACTGGCCTACTGATCCTCAAAAAATTCCTGACTTAATAGATTTCTTTATAATTAAGAATATTTCCCCGAGACACATTGAAGGAAAATATGATATGAATTCGCACCACTCCCAGATAGCAATGAATTGTTTGCCAACTGATTTACATGATTCTGCAATAGCTGTACAATTAAAATAAATATTATCAGATGGTATTGAGGATAAATATAACGCGTTCTGTGGCACAGTTCCGTTAAACAGGTTTTTCCGTCCACGTTTCGTTAAGTAGAAATCACTCTCATTGAAATGATTGAAACATACAACACTCGATTTTGCTGCTTTCCACCAACTTTCCTGTCGACTGAGTCGTAGTTTAGCAGTCCAACGGTCACAAATAACAGGATCAACAGGAAATCTAAAACAAGATTCTATGATTTATTTAAGCGCATATTTTTATTGTAAATTGATTTTAGTAAGTAAGCTTATTCATCCAAATACGTTATCTGTAAGGATAGATTTAAATTTTGTTATAATAAATAAATAAATTATTAGAACAACACGAAAGCATTAAACACGCAAGCAGTTATCATTTGACAATACCTATTACAAAAAGAGATTAAAAATATCACATAATTTTAATAATAAGTGCTATCACAATTTTGTGTAAAATAGAATATGATAGTTTTTAAATTAATTATAATAAAAGCTGATGCCCGCGACTTTACCCACGTGGTTTAAGTTTTTTATTACCGCGGGACTTAATTTTCCGGGATAAAGAGTAGTCTATGTCACTCTCCAGGTCCTCAACTATACCCATGTTAAAACTAACGTCGATCCGTTGTTCCGTTACGTCGTGATTGAAGGACAAACCAAGAAATAAACACATTTTCGCATTTATAATATTAGTATGATTCAATTACAGAATAAGAAAAACCGCATCCATAGGCAAAGAGCATAAAGAACCAGGGGTAGAGGTACAACTTCATACAACGGGTACCATAGTTCTAAAATAAATTCTAGATGGCGTTACTTGTCTCGAATAAGTATAAATTTTGTTTAAATCAACCGAAATTCAATGAAAACATGTATTTTGTTGTTTTACTTTATTTTACCTATTTATTTATTAAGTTTAATTAACTATTAAAATATATAAAATTTTCATAAAATCAGATAGTAAAAAGTTTATTTCAAAGCTTTCGTTTTAACGCCATCTAGAGCTAAGCAGAAAAACTACAGGGTATCAGCGATGATAAGCAGATTTTTGAATGCTTTTTGCTTGTGAACACAATCGTGCATTGTCGAGTCAACATCTCCTGAAGATGCTCCGGTGTCGGAGTGAAACTTACGTTAAGAGTGATTTGGAGGATTTGTGTGGTGTGGTGTGGTGTTGTGCCTGTGCGAATTGCTGGGTGGTGGGTGTCGCATGTTGCAGGTGAAAGACACGCACTGTACCACACAGATTTGTCTACTGTAGCGGATTATAGCGAATTAAACTTCTAGTTCATTCACTATCATGGACTTCCGCAAAGTAACGCCTGCTTCTATTCAATACCTGGTTCTTTATGCTCTTTGTCTATGGGGTAACGGATTCACACGGAGTGGTAACACTCTATGGCGTCTGACGGTTCGTGTTATTTAATATTGAAATAAGTAAATTATTCAATACTTACCGATGGTATGTGATTCCAGTGTCTTTCTTATTTCTTTAAGTTTAAATTAGAGATTGTGTTATACAGAATTGGCCACAATGTGTATTAAAAATGTCTATTAAACATTAAATAGTTCGTATCATTTGCGCAATGCGTAATCATCAAAACTATTGGAACCGATCTACTGCACTTGGTATAACTTCCGTTACGCCTGATGATACTTTGAAATTATTATAGCGCGTTAATTTTCAAAACACACTTTCATCGAAAATCAGTCAATATTTTAACCGACTACCGAAAAGGAGGAGGTTCTCAATTTGGCGCTTATCTTTTTTTAATGTATGTACTACTATTTCTCCGAGGTTTCTGAACCGATTTGAATATATATTTGGTTTTATCGATCATTTTAAATAATTTTCTTAACGACTTTACCTAAATGAGATCATATAATTACCAAGAACAGATCTCGGTTCTCGTCACTCTGGCGCTAAGGTTATAAGCTTCCAATTGGAAAATCATGTAGCTACTTTGTTCACAGACGAGAGGGATTAATTTCAAAAGATGTCACTGCTACGAACGACGTGAGCGAGTGTTTGAGACAATAGTAACTTGTTACATTAGTCTTATATGAATTTGTATTAGATTCCAGTCTTAAATTTTTGAAATAAAATTAAAATCTTGTGCATTGCCGTACTTAGGAGAGTTAATTTAAACGAACATTTAATTAAGAATTATTTAATTTACACAAGAATTAAAATAATCAAAGAAATTTAACAAACAAGTTGGTTTTATGTTGGTACACGTATTTATCGTGGTATGAACCCGTTTTAATACACAATAGTTAATTAAATACCTGTTGGATGTTGGAAAACATCGTAAGGAAACTCACATGAGAACCTGACAGTTATCAAAAAATCTGCCAATCTGCCATGCCAGGGTGGTGGACTATGATCTAAACACTTAACACCTCTCACTCTGCAACCGGACACCTGACCTGTTTCTCAGCCTATCTTCAATGATAGGATGAACAACTTGAGATGACAGTCGGCGGGCAAAATTTCTCATCAAAAATAAATAGCCCTGAAACCCCTAAAGTTTCTCATTTATATCTAAATATAAATCTTCACCCGAACCTCAAGAGCCCCCAACACACCTGACGTAATGGCTTAAAAACGTCACTCCGGAAATCGTATAACTCCCATTTCCCCGCGGCGGCAATTTCCAGATTATTTTACGTCCTTCCGGTGAAACTCATCGTAACGAGCCAAATCTGATACTACTTAGATTATCCCTTGGAAAAAATGAGGTGCTCACACGAAACCACTTTTCGCGATTCCGTGGGTTGATTTTATCTCTGCATATTTTATTTGAAAAAAATATATTTTATAATCGCCTATCATTTTGAATCTTTTTTTAGGTTTTTTTTCTACTTTTTTTATATAACAAAGTGAGAAGTGATTATTTTCAATTTAAGACAGAAGTTATAATAAAAAAAGTTTCATTTATCATTCATATCAGCACTAGTAGTACTTAAACATTAAAACCCCTTAATATTTTCACACGATTTTTCATCGGCACCGATAATGACAACGGAACGGACCGTCATCGAAGTAATGTGTTTTTGATTGCATTTTATTGTAATCAATTGATTAATTGTTACACCGGATGCCGTGAATGAATAATTTACTTGTAATTAATCAAAAATAATAGTTTTTACAATATGTATCA
Organism: Erebia palarica; assembly: GCA_964035005.1. Taxonomy (NCBI): domain Eukaryota; kingdom Metazoa; phylum Arthropoda; class Insecta; order Lepidoptera; family Nymphalidae; genus Erebia; species Erebia palarica. The sequence continues at coordinate 41,482,146 of OZ035983.1, forward strand.
GATGATGTCCGCGACCTCGTCCGTGCGGATTTAGATTTTGAAAAATCCCATGGCAATTCTTGATTTTCCGGGATAAAAAGTTACATTACTGAATCGCATAAATATTATTATACTTCGCTATAATACCTACTACCTAAGCATGTTTCTTTTTTCCCCAACTTCTCTCTTTATATTATACCCAATGTCTTTTAGCCCTGTCCCCACTACCAAAGGTTTACTGAAAGATAACCTTTGTATATTGTATTTTATGTGTTATAAAGACTTTAAAACAAACAAACTTTCTAGGTCCAAAATTCAAAAATCACGTCCCACTTGGCGTGGTACGTGGCGGCAAATATTATTTGTATGAGTTTGTATGGTGGCGCGTCGCGCAGTGCATCTCCGTGTCGCGTCGCTTAGGTGGGCCCAGAACCTAATACAAACAAGTCATAATTAAAAAAATTAAAAAGCACGACTCCCTGCCAAAAAACGAACTAAAAAGTTAAAAATGTAGATTTATCTATTTAGTTAAGTTTAGTCTTTAATGCGGGACCATGGTCACCACATCAATTTTTTTTTAATTTTACTAGCCTATGTCACCCGGAATAAGCTAGGGATTCTAACGATACCTTATTTATCAAAATCGGTTAAGGCGTATAGAAGTTATGGTGGAATATACAAACTCACATACATACATATATGAACCCTGAAAACAATATACTCCTTTTTTCAGGCAGTCGTATAAAAATACTTGCCGCTACGTGCAGCGCAGCGTTGCTCTTTAGTGAGCGCCTAGACTTTTAACGTTGAAGACAATGTTCCACTACACGTCAGCCCTTGACGACAAACTCACCTGATGCTAAGCGATGTCGATGAATAGGGTTTTCGCAATAAGATCATAGGTTGGCAAACAGATAATGCCACGCTTGGAATTAGATCGTAATCTAGCGCAAGTGCCATTAAATATTAATCACGCTCGCTCGTTAAACCCATTAATAAAACGAACGACATCATTACAGCCAACATTGTAATCATTGAACATTGTGTTTAATAATAACAAATTCAATGCAACGCAGCGATACCGTCGATTTCGCATAAAGTTATAATGCGCCCATCAAATCGTTACTAAACGGTTGGGAATCAAATTGCTCATTACGTGGATATGAGATAAAACCACGTTCCATACATTGATTAATAAACAGATGCGTTTAAGGGATAGCTCGATGGAAAATCGCTCTAAATATAGATAGGTACCTACTATAGAAGACGGGGCGTTGCGGCCCATCTTTTCAACCGATTTTGATCGAATTGGGTCCAGATGTAGGTTTCATTCCTGGGTAGGACATTGACTAATTGGCGTCACCCGGACGAAGTCGCGGGCATCATCTAGTATATACTAATATTATAAATGCGAAAGTTTGGATGGATGTATGGATGTGTGGATGGCTGTTTGTTACTCGATCACGCCCCAACGGCTGAACGGATCTAGAGATAGATTATTGTCTGGAACAACACATAGTCTACTTTTTAACCCGGAAAATTCAAGAGTTCCCGCGGGAACCAAAAAACCTCTATCAACACGGACGAAGTCACGGGCATTCGCTAGTCAATAATAATATTAAAAATGCGAAAGTGTATCTGTCAGTATCTCCGCTGCGCTTTAATGGCCGTTTTAACCGATTTTAATGAAATTTTGATATGAAACTAAGATATACAAACTTGTCGTATTATATAACGTAAAGCAAAATTCGTTTATTGTGTTTTGACACATAAATAAAACGTTAATAAAAACATCATATAATTTTATTCGCGTTAATTTCCAAAAATCGTGTACCATTAAGAATAATTTCCCGTCCAGTTGAACCATAACCCTTACAAATTAGTAAGAACAACTACTGTAAATAACGGAATGCCGCGTTAAAAAGCTACTACGATTGAATAAAATGGACTTTACGACACAAAACCACCAACTACCGCTTAAATATAAATGCGGCCGTTAATTTAATTTTCCCAGTTTCGCGATAAAATTGGACATTTTGATCGTACGACATGCGATTTTGTGTTTTTATCGCTGAATATTTGCATAATTGTTCCGATTGCGCGTCCCTCACTAATTTTTTCGGTATAATTGTTTAGGATATTACGATTGTTTCATTAATTGCTTAATAATACAAATCTGACAGGCGTTTTAATTTATTTTGCTTATTTACCATTTATCGCAAGCTGTAGAAAAAACTTTCGTTTGCACAATTGCCTTGCCTTAATTACATATATTTTTCTCTTTAATTGTTCGGAATTTGGTTCTTTTATTAATTGCTTGATAATAATCTGTCGGAAATTTTAATTATTTTTAGTTTATTTAATACAATTTATCCTATTTATTTTTAGAAAAAGTATATTTTATTACGTAGTAAAGTTGTAGTAAAACTTATTGCTACGATTTTTTTTATTAACTGAAGGCATACTACCATTGCTCAAAATCGAATTATTTTAATACTGTTGACTTTCGTGTTTTAGAATTATAATCCTTATTTTTGGAAAGTCAAGGTACCTGACATAAAACTGTCACTTTGAAATAATACTGCTTTAAGCGATGATAGTAGGCCGCTTGTGCAGTATTCTTTGATTACCAAAGGCAATCTTAAGTTGGCGTCTGGGACCATACTGCCAACGCTTAAAGCCATATTGTTTAATTATTGGTGACTTTCGTCTTTTTAAATTATAATCCTTATTTTAGGAATGTCAAGGTACGTGACATCAAACTGTCATATTGAGTAATATTGCTTAAGTATTGGTTAAAGCGTTGAAACTATGGCCCCTGTACCAGTTTACGGATACAGGTTTTCTGTAATCAACAATGTGCAGTCCCACGTTTTGTTTATATGTATGGCGAGCGAACGAGCAGACGGTTCACCTGATAGTAAGTGATTACCGCCGCCCATAAACATTTGCAGCACCAAAGGAACCTTTGAGATATTTATCTATCCGCCCTTTGAAGAGCCCCATATTTTCATCACGAGTTATCATGAGAATCATGACGTTAGTGTACAAACTCATTACGGAAAACAAACTATACACGTTTATATGGAGCGACACAGACTACTGCGACAGGATGAAACGTATTTCCCATACTACTCAAGGATTTTGCCATTTGCTCTATCCTGTCCGTATAGTGTTTTGTTAACTTTATTTTCGCAAAACACCATTTCGTTAGTTACTATTTTTGCATATTTTTTTTACATCCGGCCGTAAATTATCAGCTTCGCTACCCAAATATGCCCCCCTGCCCTTCCTAGACCTACCTGTAACAGCTTAGAGGCGTCGTGTCGGGTGTCGCATAATTCATGATTCCCTGCGGCGCCAATTTCAGGTTACTTACCGTTATCCCGCCAAAAATTGCCTCGAAACGTCCCAAATATGTCGACTGTGATCGTCCCTTTGCGTTAAGAAAAACGTGATTATTTACGACTAGAAAAAAAACAAGATGATGCACGAGACGTCGTCCGCGTGAATTAAGTTTTTTTTTCGTTCCCATGGAAACTCTTTAATTTTCCGGCATAACCTATATCACTCTCCAGATCCTCAAGTACACGCATGCAAAAAATCATGTCTGTCCGTTGCTTCGTTGCGGCGTGATTGAAGGACAAACTGACAAACAAACACCCTTTCGCATTTATAATATTACTATCTGATGCCCGCGACTCCGTCCGCGTGGATTGAGGTGTTTTAGGGGTATGAAAATTAGATAGTAGCCGATTCTCAGACCTACTGAATAAGCATATATATCATAAAAATCGGTCAAGCCGAGTATGGTAACTAACATTGTCACACGAGAATTTTATATATAAGAAGTATGATTTAACTTTTTGTGCACTAGAATATCCAAGATGTCAAACTATCCAAAGTCTGCTTATGAACTCCATCCATCCTTCAGCCTGCATTCATCCACTGCTGGACATAGGCCTTTTGGCGATCGCGCCACCACACAAGGTCCTCCGCCTTCCTCACGCGTCGAACGCGTCTGCCCTAGTGGCCTGCCCACTGTCACTTTAGCTGTTTTTTTTTAATCCACTACAAGTTAGCCCTTGACTGCGATCTCACCTGATGGTAAGTGATGATGCAGTCTTAGATGGTAGCGGGCTAACTGTTAGAGGCATGGCAGTTATATTAAACCCATACCCCTATTCGGTTTCTACACGGCATCGTACCGGAACGCTAAATCGCTTGGCGGCACGTCTTTGCCGGTCGGGTGGTAACTAGCCACGACCGAAGCCTCCCACCAGGTCAGACCAGGGAAAATTTAGAAAGTATAAATTCCCAAATTGACCCTGCCGGGGATCGAACCCGGGACCTCCGCACGTTAAGACAACAGCGCTACACACTGCGCCTCGGAGGTCGTCAAAATATATAATATAGCTCAGTAATTTTCTGGACTATGTTAGTTAATACTTAGATGCAGATGATACCTATTCTTAAACCCAATACACGAGTGATTTCTTCATATAATAGGTTATTAAAAGTTCCAGTGCCATGTTTACAATTGACCTACAAACAGAAAATCTCATACTGTCCGCTATCCCTTTCACACGCACACGTTACACGAATGCCTTTCCTTGTTATAGTCCGAGATCTGATGATTTATTTTCAGGGAGGTAAATCCTCCCGCTCATATTTTGTATCAAAAACAACTTGCTTGTACGCTTTACGTTTCCAAGAGGTAAAAGCCTGGTAGTTCCGTTGATTGTGGGGCTCGCATGTACTTTTGGTTATGTCCCTGTTAAAGAATTAAATATCACTTGCTTCAAACTGTGAAGAAGACATCGTGGGGAAACCTACTAGTAAATATTGTTGGGATATTTTAATTTATAAGAAAAATATCAGTAAAGAGAAAAACTTGGACGTCCTGTTTGAGATATATATTTGAAGTAAGTGAAAGTCATCAAACGTAAAAAAACAATAGATTTAAAAAAAAGAATAAGAATATATTTAAATATAAACAATTTAGTTTACGGCCAGTTCCAACATCCCCCTTTAAACTAAATTGTCTTACAAAAAAAAATATTAACATAACGTATTAAGACACAGGAACAAAAAAAAACCTAACTAAGACCTAAACTACCTATAATTCTACTAGTTGCGATAGGCCCAAGTGGTTTGGTAAGAATATCTGCGGGTGTATCACAACTTTTCATATAGTCTAAAATAATTGTATTATTACTAACTTTTTCTCGTATAAAATGAAAACGAGTGTCAATATGCTTCGTCCTGCTATGGTGCACAGGATTGTGAGCTAAGTTTAGAGCACTCTGACTATCTGACAATATCTTAATTGTATATATCTTACCAGTAATATCCTCTATAAATTTACGTAAGTAACAGGCTTCTTTAGTTGCTGCAGTAAGAGCCATGTACTCAGCTTCAGTGGATGACAGAGCAACAGTTGGTTGTTTCTTTGATTCCCAAGACACTGGTCCACCAGCTAACTTAAAGACATAGCCCGTGTAAGACTTTCTGTTAATTGGACAATTTGCCCAATCAGCATCTGCATACCCTGTTAACGGCTTTCCAGTTTTCCTGTATATTAAGGAATACTCTAGTGTACCCTTTAGGTATTGAAGAATCCTTTTTGCTGCTTTCCAATGTTCCGTTGAAAAACACGTATTAAATTGGCTTAAGTAGCTCGTTGCAAATGCTATATCAGGACGTGTATTGACTGCCAAGAACATAAGGCATCCTATTAGATTTCTGTAAGGCAGCAGCAATGACTCACCACTAAAGTTTCGTTCTAATTTGCTGTGAGCTAAAGGAGTACTAGCCGACTTACATTCACTCATATTAAATTCGTCCAATATGGACAATATATAATTCGATTGACTAATTTTTATGTAATCTTGATTTCTATCTATTTGTAAACCTAAATATGACTTCAAATTGCCAAGATCTTTCAAACTAAAATATTTTGACAAATCATTTTTAACAATGTCAAACGTCACGTCAGAATTATAAAAGACAATTATGTCATCCACGTAGACACCCAGAATAACAAGTTCATCACCAAAAAGTTTTGTATATACACAAGGCTCAGAAGAAGTTCCTATAAAACCTATTTTTGAAAGGACTTCATTCAATTTTTTGTTCCAAGCACGAGGTGCCTGTTTGAGACCATATAGAGATTTTCGAAGTCTGCAAACCCTGTCTTCTTGGCCTTTCACTGAAAAACCAAGAGGTTGTTCCATAAATACTTCTTCTTCCAAATCTCCATAAAGAAATGCTGTGTCAACATCCAGATGTCTCATTTTGAGATCTTCTTCTGCTGCCAATGCAAACAAAGTACGCAGGGAAGAATGACGAATCACAGGCGCAAACGTCTCATGATAATCTATATCTCTTGTTTGATGAAAACCTTTGACCACTAGCCTTGCCTTATACTTGATTATATTACCATAAGCATCCTTCTTATGCTTATAAACCCATTTACAGGGAATAACTTTTTTATTTGATCTGTCTACTAACTCCCAGGTATTTAACTTCATTAGTGAATTGTATTCATCAGTCATTGCTAAAACCCATTTTTTACCATCTTCTGAATGTATAGCTTCAGAATAGTTTGTTGGTTCACCTGAATCAACATCAGTAGAGGCCTGATAAGTTAAATATTCAGGTGGCTTTCTATTTCTAGATGGGTATCTGGGTTCATTACTTACTTGCGTTTGTTCAGTACAAGAAGACTCTTTATCCATGTTCACAGGAACAGATGATTCTCCTTCTGGACTACAACAATCAACACAATCATAAAATTTATCATCACCAGTTTCAATATGTTCTTCGAATAGTAATACTGACTCCATATTTTGAACTATAGGCTCTGATGCATTTTCCTTTAAAGGTGTAAAACAATTCTCAAAAAAACTTGCATCCCTTGACTTAATAATGCGTCTTGGATTTGCAGGATCCCGAAAAACATAAGTATTAGGATCTTCTGAGTAACCTACGAAAATTGCTTCCTCTGCTTTTAAATCTAGTTTCCTTCTTTGACATGAAGGTACATGAACTAGAGCTCTACATCCAAATACCCTTAAGTGACTTAGATCACTTTTCCGACCACTCCACTTATCATAAGGTATTTTGCCATTCAAAGTTCGATGAGGGGACCTATTTTTCAAATAAACTGCGACTTGGAAAGCATCTTGCCAGTATGATTTAGGTAGTGAGCTTTCGGCCAACATTGATCTCGCCTTCTCTGTTATTGTACGATTAGTACGTTCAGCAACTCCATTTTGCTGTGGGCTATAAGGCGTTGTTACTTGGTGCTCAATTCCATTCGAAGAAAGATAATCAGAAAACTCTTTATTTACATATTCTTTTCCTCCATCGGTTCTAAGAGCCTTTATTTGAAAACCTACTTGTTTTTCAACTAGAGCTCGAAATAATAAAAATTTATTCTTTACCTCAGTTTTAGAAGATATAAAATAAGCAAAAATCTTGCGAGTATAATCATCTACAAAAGTTAAAACATAAACGTTTCCTTGAAAAGATGTCGTGGACATTGGTCCGCATAAATCACTATGGATTAGTTCTAAAGGTGATGACGCCTTATTATACGCTACATTTTTAAACGGTTTTCTAGCTTGTTTACCTTTTACACAAGCGATGCAACTATTTTTATCAACCTTAGTAAAATCTACTCCTACCTGATGATTCTTCAATTGATACATGCCTATGCGACATAAGTGTCCTAACCGTTTATGCCAGAGCTGATACTTGCTCAGACAGTCAGAGTGCACCTCGTACGCAATATTTTCACTATTTATCTTAGGTGGAATATTAACAGTACCATCAACTATGTACAGTCCACCACAGGGCGAAGCATGAAGAACAGAATCACCTGAAACACAAAAGGTATCATTTTTATAAAAACTACATCCGCTTTTGTCAAAAACACATACAAAACCTTTATCAATAACTTTCTGTACTGATAGTAAATTAGCCTTTAAATCTGGTACTAGGGCAACATCACTTATTGTTTTTACTACATCACCAGGTGTCTTAATAGAAATATTTCCTATTCCACAACATTTAACGCTCTCACCATTTGCAACAGTTATATTTCCAGTATTTATTGACCTAAAGTCCCGAAACCAATCTTCTCTGAAAGTCATATGTTTTGTAGCCCCAGAATCTACGTACCAAACATCCTTATTGGAACAGTTAGCAGTAAGTGCTGTGACCGAAGCTGTGACCTCATTTGCTACATTTATTATGCCTTTATTACGTCGTTGAGGGCAATCCGGGCGTTTATGCCCTGGCACGTTACATTCATAGCAAATAATCATTTTATTTAATTTGGATTTCATTCCTTTGGCCTGGAAAACTGCATTTGTTGGTGTGATGTCATTTTTAGACATTTCATTTAATAGTTTTGTCTTAACCAAATCGGAAGTGATTTCTATATTGCAGTTTTCCAGTGCCATGATCAATGGCTCATATTTAGTTGTTAGCCCTCCCAGTAATATAGCTGCAATTGATTTATCTTCGATAACTTTTCCTATGTCAGCTAGGTCTTGTGACGTAGACAGAACTGCATCTATATATTGTTCAATATTTTCAAAGTCTGAAAGACTTAATCTATAAAGCTTTCGCTCCAAGGCTAGCCTTCGGCCCAAACCTTTATCTTCAAAAGCTGCCTTCAGGGCCTCCCAGGCTTCGGCTGCAGTTTTTGCACGTCTAACATGTGTAATTGCTACACCGTCTAGTGTTAAGCATATCTTTGCCAGAGCCTTAGCGTCATTCCTTACCTTAATAGATGCAGTGGTCGTATCTCCTTCTGGATATCCATCAATAGGAAACCATAGGTCCTCATGTTGCAAATAATTTCGCATTTTAAATTTCCAAGTAGGATATCCTTCTCTATTTTTGAGACTAAAAGGAGGAACTGACGACGAATGTAACATCTTATTACCACTTATATCTCCGCTTGCTTGCGACATTTTTGAAGGAAAAAAAAAATAATATCAAAAGAAAATGAATTTTTTTTATTCGCAACAAATAAAGCAACAACGGACAATTAACACCACTTTTCACTTATATTTTTCCCAAGATCCTTCGTGCTGATAACGTGTTGGGATATTTTAATTTATAAGAAAAATATCAGTAAAGAGAAAAACTTGGACGTCCTGTTTGAGATATATATTTGAAGTAAGTGAAAGTCATCAAACGTAAAAAAACAATAGATTTAAAAAAAAGAATAAGAATATATTTAAATATAAACAATTTAGTTTACGGCCAGTTCCAACAAATATAATTTCCAAAGGTGTGTAAAGTTTGCAAATCAACTCAACCTATATTATTGTGTATGAAAACTCAAACTCAGTACAAGCATTGAAACTCAGTAATCATTATATCAAAAACACTTCACACATCACTTTTTGATATTAATAATAATAAAGCCTTTATTGTGTTACATTGTTGTATTATAAATTAGACCAATAGTGAAAATAAATTTTTAAAAAATGACGAAAAGGGCTATCAATAACACAATTGGTCGCCTCGGCCTTGTGCTGGGCATTGGCTACCAATACCCAGCTTTGATTTCCAGTTGGCTCTTCAAATGAAAGTATGAAAAAAAAACCGAACCGGTGGTAGAGTCTTATCTTATCATAAGTTACCCAAGTTGTCCTACATGAAAAAAATAAATCATTCATAAGTGCGTCGCCCGACACTCTATAAAACTTATAACTAACACACTGTAAGTAAATTAAAAATTATAACAAAAAAACTTGAAAATGATACAAAAAAGCTCTACTAACCACCACACCACAACTATAATAGGTACCTTTACCTATTTATTATTAACTAACTGAAGTTTTTGGCTTAAGTTTTTTTTATTCCCGCAGGAACTCTTTAATTTTCCGGGATAAAAATTGGCCCATATCACTCTCCAGGTTTTCAACTATACCCATGCCAAAAATCACATCGATCCGTTGCTCCATTGCGGCGTGATTGAAGGACAAACCAACAAACTAATACACTTTCACATTTATAATATTAGTATGATTGATTCCCACCAGCTCCTTGGCTATTACACGCAGGGTAAAGTTGGCCTCTCGAGTTTTAATTACCATTGCCATAGCCCCGAGCATTGTACAGCGTGAATGTAGATTGTGTGATTCGGATTGTTGCTAGGCATGATTTTCTGCATTTTTTCATTGTTCTTCACCATGTTGCCAGGCCTAAGTGCTTGAAGTCAATAGAAAAATGTAACTGTTTTAAACGGAGAGAATTTTGTGAATTGTAAAGCCCAATTTTTTTACCATATTTTAAGTAGCATTAAAGTCAGAGTAATAAATTTTCTAGATATTTTTTAATTTTGTTGAATTTGCAGTGAATATAAATACGTTTTTAAATGTAAGAATTACTATTGTATTTAAATACTTCGGAGATTTTTGTTCTATTTCTATTTAAATTTCTATGAAAGTACATACTTACGTACAATTATTTATTATTAGTAATATGATGGCAAAACGTCCACATGAAAGTAAGACCAAAAACGTCGGAGGGAACGACGTTTTGTTATGTCGCCTAGTATGCTCGTAGTACTATTTGGTCGCCAAACAAATAATTTCTTCTCTCTTAATATTAACCAGAAAGTTATATGATAGATGCGCGGCGTAGATGGTCATCGTAGACCATCTACGCCGCGTAGCATACGTTGCGTAGACACTGTCTTAGCAATTTCCGCAGACATATTTAGAATCCGCGTATGCTTTGTTCTGTAGCGATTTCCATAAATAATATGTTTTCAGATCACCATCGCTTAAAACCGTATTGTTATAATATTAATGACGTTCGTGTTTTAGCATTATAATCGTTTTTTTAGGGACAACAAAGTACATACAACAGTTTTGAAGTAATACTGCTTTAAGCAATGGTAGTCGTCCCCGTCCCCGTCCCCCCTGAACTGTGATAGGCGTAACGTTGTTTCTAGTTTATCTTAGTTTCCTAAAAAATACCTACTACCTGATGTTAGTCACTTACAACCTACATCTTTATCAAGGATTAAAATGTTGTTTTCAGTGAGAAGTGATGTAAAATGTCCGTCAATTAGGCTGCAACTGACCAATGGATTGAACTGATTATTTCATGGATTTTTAAAGACCTGTAGAGTGGCATAGGCTATTTTTATCCTAGAAATTGAATAAGGTTGAATAATCTCCGCTATCATCTCGTTTCAATTAAAAGAAAGTACCACAAGAAGTCTAACTAAAAACCTCCAACTGAAATATCAATGTTAGCCGGCGTAAACTTCCTAACTACTATATACCTAACGTAACCTCAGAACTTAGCTCGACTGCAGTAAGGTCGTGGAGTAAAAAGAGAAAAAGAAAACCGGCCAAGTGCGTGTCGGATCACGCGCAGTGTACGGTTCCGTAGACTGCGTATTTTATTGATATTTTTAAACACTACTCGTCAAAATCAACGAGTTAACCAACTATAGTGTGGGGACACCATGAGATAGGCAAGAAAAAAATCATACCCATTTTACGTACCATAATTATTTGTAGTACTAGGATCCTCGGAGCTAAGCCGCGCACAGATGGACGGATGGATAGATGGACATGGCGATACAATAAGGCATTCCGAAGCATTGGTAGATTCACTCGACGATTCAAAAGCACCTGTAAAATTTCATTTAAATAATTACTGTTTTGTCACAAAAATCAAACATTTAAGTTTGAGTGTAAGGCTCGCTTGCAGAAACGCCTGATTACGTTTAAACTTAAATTTGTAATTTTGCCAGCAGTTTCATACAAAATCTGTCAAAGTAGCGGGTAACGCTGGGTTAACAGGATAACCCGGCGTTTCTGCAATTGAGCCTAAGGTTTCCTTGTTGTTACAGAACCCTAAAAAAACTCTAGCAAAAGTAAATTTACGATCGGTTAAGCAAACCGGCAAAGTTTCGCGTTGCTAAGACTCTCTTGACCTAATTTCAAGAGTTGCGGTTGAAATATTTGGGTAAAAAAACTATTATCTCGCTTTATTCTTGTTGGTTATTTCCTTAGTGGGAATGAGAAAAATAACTTTTTAATATTTTCCTTAAAACTCTACGCATATTCTTTATGGTCCGGCGAATTCGAGAATGCAGCGCTAATAATGCCTGTATTTTTCTTCCTTTATATTTTTTACCGGCGCTTGTTTATACTGTTTCTATTTTAAGCTTTTTATGTACTTTAAAAATATATTGTACTGAATTTATGTTCGCCTAGTTAGTTTGTCTGATGCTTATCTAAAATTACTTAAACATTATATTCCAGAAAGTTGAGTTGCTTTTCTGTTTTAAATCTAAACTGAAACTTTAAAGTTAACGTTAACATACGCTATGTTATTATGCATGGTTTTAACAAGTACAATATACATAGTACTTCATTTTAATATGTAAATATTTTCGCTCGTACTATATAATAGTTTTGCATATTAAATTGTTCTTGATAGTCGATATATGGCAACCCGCGATATTTGTAACTTAGAGCAAAAACACTACGGAAAGAAAGACAGAAGAAAGGACAGCTTTCTCCTGTCGTGGTGGCGCGTCAAAATCAAAACCTATCGGTTTTTACGCGACATCGTACAAAAACATCGTAAAAAAATCGCTTGGCATGGCATTTCTGGTAGCCACTCTGGTAGTTTCTAGCAAACTAGCCATGGCCGAGGCCTCTCACCAAACGAATGTATACAATTTTTTTATTCTATACTAATATTATAAATGCTTAAGTGTTTCTGTCTGTCTGTCTGTCTGCTACGCTTTCACGGGACAGGACATAGGCTACTTTTTATCGTAGAGAATTAAAGAGTTCCCGCGGGAGTCAAAAACCTTAATCTACGCGGATGAAGTCGCAGGCATCATCTAGTATTATAAATGCGAAAGTGTGTCTGTCTGTCCGTTTGTTTATCTATCTGTTTACTACACTTTCACGGCCCATCTTTTCAAACAATCTTGACGAAATTTGGTGCAGAGATAAGTTGCATACCGGGAAAGGACATAGGCTAAGAAAAAGCCCAAAAAGAAATCAAAAACCTAAATCTACGTAAACGAAGTATCAGTATCATATTTATAGTATTTATAAGTATAACTACAAAACATCAATTGATTAATTTTGGCTAATGGAGCATTTCTATTTTAGTCGGCCATCGATTTTATTGGCGTTCCAGTAGAGCAGTTTTGCTTCAGTGAATTTCCTCATCCATCACTTTCCCCAAATCATCATTCATCACTTAGGTTTTAGAAGTTCCAATTCATTTATTACCTCACAACTTTCCGCCACCAATCATTGATTTTATTGAGTTTAAAATAATACCGTATACAAACTTTCACCATTTTATTTTTATTTATTTGGCAACTAAAACAGATTACAATAAAAATAAAAACGATTAATAATACCTAGTATAAATAAAGTGAACATAGTGTTATCCTACTTAACTATTTTGTATTCTGCGTTGCGACATTGCGACTCATAGAGTTGTATTTTAAATCGTAATAAAATTATTATTATGGATGTGAATGTACGTTTGTGTGTTACTCTGTTAGTTTGTCTTGGAATCACGCCACAACAATGAACAGAGCAATAGATCGACATGATTTTTATACAGGTATAGTTGAGGACAAACAATAATTTCTCCCGTAATTTTCAAACCTTCATACAGACGAAATCACAGGCATCATAAGTAACTACTAAAATTGTATAAAATAATAATAAAATAGCCATCTTTGTAAAACAAAAGTGATATATTGTTTTTATAGAAATTATATCCCTAAACATCCTTTAGCCCTGTCCCTCGCGGTAAAGCTCAGCTCAGCTTCAGCTCTCTCCAGTGCCTGCGATTCTGTGCCACCTTCTCCAGAATGGACCTGCTCTTAGTTTCAGCCCATCCTCTCAACGGCTTTATTGCCGGGCCTTATTTCTCTTCTCATCTCATGGATACCACTAGTTAACTCCACTTTCCTTGGGGGCCTCGGAGCACGTGACCAATTCCCCTTCACTTCAGCTGATCCATTATTTTTAGTATGACTGTGACCCCTGTCCTCTTTCTAATGTCTGAGATTCTGATTCTGTCCCTTTTCTTCATTCAACCATACTGGACTTATCTTGTATGACCATGGCGCAATACATTCATTATGCATTCATTGGCAGAAAGGGGCCACGACGTAAAGAGGAATACGACGCAAAGAGAAATTTGCCAAAAACACTAACAATTCATTACATAAACCTCGAAGGCTGTGCGACTGCAGTCTGAAAATGTCTCAAATAAACAAAACGACTATAAATGACTTTTTTATAATAATACTCATTTCCTAATTTCAATACATTAGCATTATCGCATTTGTTAAAATGACCTTTATTCAAAATCATACAAACAAACCCACAACTTTTCAAGGGCAAATACTCATACTATACCGTCCCCATTCTGTCGTGGATAAAAAGGTTTTCTACATCGATCATATCTAGTAGTCACCTACGACCTGTTAAAAATCTATGATCTATGCCTAATCAAGTCACATATCGACCTTCTGGCGCAGATGTACGCATGCAATTATGAACCTTATGGTGGTGAAAATTTTCTGACTGTGACTGTACATGAAGCCGAAGCCTGCAAGTACCAGGACAGCAGAGTCCTTTGTGTTTGCACGGCACTGACCGCGGGATCGATACCAATCTAATTTAACGCGACGTAATTCGTTTCCCAACCGTTCATCCAATGGCGTGTAATCCAAAATTAGATACGTAAACAGAAATACGATCTGTCTCTGGCCGTGAAACTTCCTACATTACACTGTTTCAATCAAGATTATTGATGTCTTCGGGATTCGAAAATATTGTTTTTTTTTTTAATTTTTAATACTGAAATCAGCAGTCAAAACTCACAATTTGAAGTATTTTTTAATCAATTGCACCCGCCACTAGCTAAACGACAATAGAAGTTGATATTAAAATGATGAGCAAGGGTGACAGCCGGATATGAGGAAAGGAGGAAAGATCATTATATTTTCTATATAAAACAACTCGTACTCGCTTTTTATTCGTAACATTTTTCTGTTTTTACCTGAAAAACACTCTGAATTAATTAATTAATTTTAAACTATAACCACTTATGCATTTCAGGATTCTACCACCAGTTTAGAAAGCACAGCATGTATTTTTTAAATTCTTAGAACAAACTGGTTCGTATTATTTGGATTTCAGTGCGCAACAGAATCCTGAAATATTTCAGTAGTTGCCAATGCTGAAAACCCACAATTTGTATCGAAGGTGTTAAAATTAAAGCTTCATAGAGGGTAACCGCGCACCGGAAATGAATAATGGACGACCAATCTTTCCCGCCATAATTCAAATTCACGGCGAGCTACATCACAGAGACGGGTATCGATTCATTTACTTGAATTATTTTCAGTTTAAAGGCTGCAGTGAGTACATGGTACTTCAGTTTTAGGGGTGCAGAAGATTTATCCGACTTTAGAAATAAATAAAGATTTTTAAGCCTATGTTTATTGATCAGATTGGAAATATCTTAACTAATAATGAAACTAGCTTTTGCCCGTCAAAATCAAAATTAACGCGAGCGAAGCCGCGAGCAAAAGCTAGTGTAGCGATAAAAATTAGACAATTGAAACAAGTGTGGGAACAGAAAAAATAGTTTCTTGCTCGGGACTTAAGCTCAGGACAGTTTCGCAACGTTGCGCCATACTATTATGGGCCTTCCAGTCCTCTCATGTATATGGAAAACAGAAATTTATTAGCATCGGCCCAGAAAATAGCTGACTGTACGTATAAAAATAGATTGTTTCGTCCCGATTCAATATACCCAAAACCATCACAAGGAAAACGGAGTTATCAGGAATCACATGAAAGAGCACTATTATTCATGTTTTATTCAAAAAGTGAAGGAAACAAGATTGTTGGAGAGCTCACATTTTTTCCACATACATCGATAGTTTAGGATTTCGGTTAATTACGATTTTACTACACCCTAATGGTGTCTTTACTGCTTTATTTTTCCTTTACCAGTTTTAAAATATGGTTAATACCTGCTTAGTCTATACTAATATTATAAATAGGTACAGTTTGTGAGTTTATGATGTTATAGGAGGTAATCTCTGGATCTACTGGACCGATTTTGGAAATTGTAGTACCAATAGAAAGCCACATTATTTGTGAGTGCCGTAGGCTAAGGTTAGATCATAGGTTATATATTAACCCGAAAAGGAGTTCCCGTGGGAATTCAAAAAACTATTTCACGTTTCTATTTCAAGTCACGGGCATCTGCTAGTTTATTAATAACTAGAGGATGTCCGTGACTTCACCTGCATTGAGTCAAATTCTCTCTATAAAGTTCCAAGAAAAATAGTCTTTTATGTGGGTGTCATCTACCTCTATAATATGTACCTCGTACCTTTCATTAAAATCGGTTGAACAAACGTGTTCTAAAAGCGTAGTAGTCAGATGGACATATATAATAATATTAATACGGATTATCTTTTTTCTCTTCAATGTCTGAAAAAAAATTGGCAGTCATAAGGTGCCGATAAATATTAAAAAAAAAAATTTTAAATAAAAAAATTAAAATATAAGCCTTAACACCAAGGCATTAAAGTTTAATTACGAATGTAGAATTTTAATATTTAAGACCTTTGGTCTTCGGATCAACTTGAGCATGTCGCTGTTCGCGAACATGTGGGGCACGCGAATCCACAATTTTACCCCCTACCAAAAAGTGCTCAACACGGCTAAAGAAGTTTTCACTTAAAAAATGCTTTGTTGCTTTGTTCTTCAATAGGGCCGCAGCAGAGCATGATTTGTAATCATGTGATTGATTGCATGAGTAGGTATACAAGGAAATAGATTTTTATCCCGGTTTTTTTTTATCAGATTTCTACGAAGTCGTAGGCATGATGCTTCGTGATGATGAAGTCGTTGCTTTAATGTAAGACAAACGTCTAATATTACCTCTTCTAAATCGTCTTAAATTACTAATCAGTAATTTTCAGAAGAATCTTAATGCTTATTGAACTTTCGGGTAAAAAAAAATGTATTCCGTGCTTGCAGAGGTAAGCAATAATGAGGTCTAACAGTCTAGCCTTTAAATGCACTAATTTGAAAATGCTATACCAGTTTTATAAATCCATTTTTATGTCCCCAAAGAAAATAACGATAAAAAACAATTACTCCATTTATAATGTTGTTATTGTCTTACAATGGAGACCCGGAGAGGCAACACTATAAATTACGTCCGCCTCGCTTGTTTATACGCTATTTATTGAGCTATAAACATTGGTTTGATAGATTTTGTATCAATAATACACTCTATCAAACCAGTTTCAAGTATCTTTCTTTACCGGAGTCGCTGATACACTTTTTTGGATTTTTGCTTAACGTTACCTACGCGTCATCGATCGCTTTCTATGGCTATGAGAGTTCAGGTTGCACACCTTAAATGCTCTCCACACATTTAATCCCCTATTTCACCCCCTTGGGTTTAGAACTCGTGCCACCAGTCCCAGGTGGGCATCATTTATATACTTACTTAGTAATTAGGTTAGGATAATCTTTACTAAGCTTTAAACTATATAAGTTTAAAGTTCTATTGTATTGTTTAAAATAAAAATTTACTTATATATTTTTTTATTATCCACTACATGTTAGCCCTTGACTGCAATTTCACCATGGCAGCAGTGGCACCTTTAATCGGTTTCTACACCGCATCGTACCGGAACGCTTAATCGCTTGGCGGCACGTGTTTGCCGGTAGGGTGGCCACCGCCGAAGCCACCAGGTTAAACCAGGGAAAATTCAGAAATATAAACTCCCAAATTGACCATACCGGGGATTTAATCCGCACGTTAAGAAAACAGCGCTCAACACTGCGCCAGGGAGGTCGTCAAAATTGTATTTACCTTAAAATGATTGAAATAATAATAATCCTTTTTTAAGGATCTATCTTCTCATCTCACAGAGTCCACAGGTGACCGGAGGGCTGGCATTTACCTCGGCCAACATATAAATTTGGCTATTCAGCGGGGTAACGCAACCAGCGTTCTGGGCACATGGCCTCATTGCAGTGGCATAGATGACATTTTTAATGTTTAGTTTTTAATTTAGATTTACTTAAGATATTTTATTTATTTTTTAAATATATAATAATAAGATAATAAATATAGCAAGCCAAGTTTTTAGTGATTCGGGATTAAGTTCGTTTCCACTGTCTTAGGTACCGTACGCGTAACGAATTCCCTCCCGCGTGCCAAATAACATTATGCAAAGCTCGCGATCACCCTTGACGGCTTGATCCAATTTGCGCGCTGACTTTATCCATCCGGTGTGTAATAACAGATGTTCGGAAAAGAATACATTTGTAACAGTTACAGTTTTGTGGGGGTCAAGGTTTTTTACGACCTCCATGGCGCAGTGGTGAGCGCTGCGTTATAGTGGGAGGTCCCGGGTTCGATTCCTAGTTACTGGCAAAGACATGTCGCCAAGCAATTTACGATCCGATACGATACCGTGCAGTCTGGATTAGCATAAAGGCCACCCGGAAAATTAAGTTCCCGTGGGAACCAAAAACCTCAATCCACGCGGACAAATTAAATTCAATTCAATTTATTTATTTCAGGTAATGTGAACCCATATTAAAATACAATGTCAACATTTTAGAAAGTTACCAAATGTTATTATTAAATTATAGAAAAATATTATAATTATATTATTAATTATTAATTATAAAATTATGATATTTTTATTAATTATTGATTATACAACGTCGCGGGCATCAGCTACATCATAAAAATACAGCCTGTTGACTTGTTACTATGATATTTACTTTGACTGTAAATAATATATAATACGTGGCTTCATAAATAGGTTTTAATTAATGACATCTAATTAAATTTTTAATTTATCATTCTATAGTTATTTGTTTGTTTGCCTATCCTTGAATAAATAAAAGTCAATAGATGCCATTAAAAAGCACCCCATATTTACCCTGCGTTCGAGTACATCTCATTTCCCGCCCCGGATATGCCGCAAATAATTTGTCTCCCTTTAAAGCAATCTCTTTAATACACCAGTCAGGATGTTGCTACGTAATTTATTTACGGCGGCACCAAGATGCTTAATTTGTTTTCTTTCCTCTCACGAGTTTTCCGATAAGAAATATTTATCTACTTATGTACTTAAAAATTGCGTAATCGCTATTTACTTGGTGTTTTCAATATTTTCTTTGAAAAGAAAAAAAATATTTATTTAAGATAGGCTAAGTTGCTGTTATCAGATCATCACATAATCGATATATTTATACTGATATTATAAATGCGAATGTTTGGATGGATGTATGAATGTTTGTTACTCAATCACGCCCTAACAGCTGAACGGTTCTGGCTGAAATTTGGCACAGTGATAGATTATAGTCTGGAATAGCACATAGGCTACTTTTTATCCTGGAAAATTAAAGAGTTACCTATGTCCTTCTCCGGGATTCAACCTATTCCGTTTTCTTTCATTTTGAGTAGTAATATTTATGTATTTGTTTACTTTTTGTTGTGTAGCTCTAAAATATTTATCTTCTATATATTATATAAAAATCGTTCGTAAAATCTGTTCGTTTGTCTCGCTAAAACTCCAGAACGATTGGGCCGATTTAGCTGATTTTGGTTTTGAAATGTTTGTCGTAGTCCAGGGAAGGTTTAAACGGTGAGAAAATGTGGAAAAACAAAGAGTTCCGGCGGGAACCAAAAAACCTCAATCCACGCGGACGAAGTCGCGGGCATCAGCTAGTATATACATATATTATATATAATTGTATAGGTATATATTTTTGTATTTATTATTCGTGTAATTGCTTATGTATTATTAGAATTTATAGTTTATGTATATTGTATGTATTGTTGTTGCACTATCCCGCTTCGTTGCATTTGCTCTTTATTTAAAGGTTGTCTGGAGGAGATCACTTTTAGTGATAAGACCGCTTTTGCGCACTTATTTATGTTTGCTTGTTCACTGTTTTTGTTTCTTTTTTAATGTTTTGTGTGGCAATAAAGTATTTATCTATCTATCTATCCCTGTACCAAATTTCATCAAAATCGGTTGAACAGATGAGCCGTGAAAGCATACCAGACAGACAAACTTTCGCATTTATAATATTAGTATGGATCTCACGGTATAAAAATCTAAATCCGTTAAAACAAATTCTCGAGCATAAAATATCGATACAAACATATGCCAAATTCCATCCAATTGTGTAATGGCTGAAACCGAATAGCAAACAAAACGGACCGGAAAGCTAATTGGTCGGGGTGAAAACCAACCGACTAATTAGCACATTGTGTAGGTACGTTTAACAACAAGCAAGGAATACGCTGGGCTAATTTATTGGACTATAGTCAAATAATTATTTTTTTTGTGATTAATAAAAAGAGCATTTCCCAAAAGTCGTAATATCCACGCCCCTGTTAGATTTATGTATTCCGTGATTTTATGTTGAATAACCATTTTAAACTTTCTATAAAAGTAAAAAAGTGCGTCGAACTTTAATGATGTTACAATTCAATATTTTATACAAAGTCCTATACTAAGTGCAGTGCAGACTATTTGAAAAATACTCAATTGCAATTATAATAATTGCGAGCTCTACCAGTGATAATAATGACTGTTGATACCTAGACCTAGAGAAGTTGACATGTTTTTTTTACTTTCACCATAATTCATCAGTAGCCCCATAATGTAAAACCTGCATCAATCATTTTTACAGTCTCAATTGCTGTGGCGCGACAATGGATATTGATCAATAGTGGGAGAGTGAGAACCAATTGATAACCAAATGAGTGAAACCAAGCCCAATGGCCTAAAAAAAATCGTTATCGTCAAATGATCGATGACCTTAAAACTTATTACGCGAACTGTTTAAGGAGTCACATACTTTTTGACATGCAGGCATCTATAAATCCCTTAAACAGTTCGAATTATACGAACGTTTACATTTATGATTTTCTTACAAAATCGGGGGACAGATATAAAATTTGCAATCTTACACTGTAGCAATAGTTTGAATGAAGCAATAATTTTAAAATAAATGAGACTCACCGTTCACTTACTTAGATACAAAAAGCTAAATTAGAGTAATAAGTATCGTAGCGACTTCACATACTGCAGCCGGAGTAACAAGTTAATTTGTGAGAGAATAAGCAAACACAGCGCAGTACCATGTCGGTAAACACTGTCGGTTTATTACAGTAGTGTCGCGTAGGTATATAAATTGTTGAGTCTGAGCTTCGAGTGCAGTGTAGAAGCTTTTGAGAAAACTAAAATTTGCCTGATTGAAGGCTGAGTTGTACACCCATTCTGGGTGGTGTCACATTCATAGGTATAATTTAAATTGATTATTATATATATATATTGATAAGGAGTTTGTTTGTTAAATGTTTGTCTGCATCACCATTATGAAATAAAGGTATTTTCTTTCCTTTCTTACTTTCTTTGATTGCCTGGTGGGAGGCTTCGGCTGCGGATAGTTACCACCCTAACGGCAAAGACGTATCGCTAAGCGATTTAACGTTCCGTAGAAACCGATTGGGGTTATTGTTTTAATTGATCGAGCGAAGCGAAGATCTCTGAGTCTACTTGAGTGAATTTGCACTTGTCCGTCCTAGGGTTGCCAAAAAAATTGTCCGTCTGTCAGAGCCTTATAATTTCTGAATTACTGAACGTAATTATTTCAAATTTAAATATTATATGTAAACCGATGGCCTCCAGCCGAATATGGCTTAAAAAGTTATAAAAATCTTTATTTCAGGGGGGCTCCCATAGAAGCGAATGCGAAGTAAAATATTTTTTATAGGGTTACATAAGGTTGCCGTATATCATTTTAAAGATAATTAGGAATAAAGTCTAAAAATATTATTTTTTTAATTTTTGCCCTTAACTTGACGAAATGGGGGGCTTTCAAAGTGGAAATTTTCTAACATCCAAAGTTGACCTCAGAACTTCAGTATTTTTAACAGAACTTCACAATGATGTCAATAGATGGCGCTCTGTAAAAGTTTATTCGTTTGTGCATACAAATAATAGACGTTAGCACCATCTTACGTGGAATACAAAAATACCGCGAGGTCTCAGTTCGGGGCGAACCACTAGTATAAGTTTATGCCAAACCGGATACCACCAACAGATTAACCCGCTACGTACGTATGCATCATCACATACCATCAGGTGAGATTGCAGTCAAGGGCTAACTTGTTGTGGCATAAAAAAATAACACTCTCCAGGTATTTAACTATAGGTATCCATGCAAAAAATCTAATTGATCCGTTGCTCTTCCACGGCGTGATTGAAGAACAAACTAACAAATGACACACTTTCGCATTTATAATATGTGTAGCAATGCTTTTCAAGCCATTTTTGTTTGAAATCACTACTTAATACTTACCAAGAGTTACATTACACAATGCCATTTCCACCTCTCTTGGCTGAATCAGCAAAGAGCCACAATTATATCCAAGATAATAAAGGCTTAAAAAAAATTTGAGTGCAAGCAAAAATTAAGCCCTACTCGTTAAACCCCCGGGCCATTATGGACGAGAATCCCTTGATAGGGCAGCTAATAAGGAAGATTTTCTCGGCTTACGGGAGACTTAGATGAGGATCAGTATTTATTATAACCCATGAGCGTACTCTTACTCTACTTACTACGTTTCTTATCATAGTTTATACCTCCTGTTTCCAGTATTTTAGCTTAATTTGCGGGATTTGACTAGGGAGACTATTTTTTTACTATTCACAAGGTTCGCTAGCGATTTTCACATAGGATAAGATACATAAAAATGTATGTAAAATAAATTTTGAATTGAATATGATGTTTATAATCTTTGTGTTTATATGGATGTAATATGTTCGGAAAATGCTTCATTATTTAAAATAAAACAATACATACATCGGCTTTCCCGACCGGCAATACTCGAATAGGAAATCATATAATTTCCATACCATACAAGATTTTAAGCGTGAGTTATGGAGCGAAATAGCAATTCATGCCTTTTTTACTTAAAAAGTCCTCGGCTGTGCCTCGTCTTTCCAATATTACTCAGCCGTGAATTTCTTTATTTCCGGCCTGGATAGGAATTTACCATTAATGATTAAAAAAAAGAGTCTTCTAAAATACGTAAAATCCACGTCCTTTGTTGAATTGATAACCATTTTGAACTGTCAAAAGTAAAAGTAATGAGTATTTTGTTTTAAGAAAACTTTTTTCATATTGTAAAAAGTAAGAAAACAGAAGGAAATACCTACCATTCTACCATACCTACCATTGACAAAACCCTATGTAGGTCAGTTTCAACACAACATTATACATACGGGACTAGGTACAACATTCACTAAATTGGTGCTAAATGCAAAAGCAATTATGGCGAAAGCTTTAAAATAACACTGGAATAAACAGGTGTGGAACTGAAAAGCTGGCGAAAAATGTAATATTTCAACACTTAAGCGTCCCATTTTCCGAGTTTTGTGCATTAAGGGTTTTTTAAAAGTTTTTTCACCTCGTTTGCGTAGTTAATGCTCTTTAAACGCGAAAAATACATTGTTTCGCGACATTCCACGCGAAAGTACTCGTGCCTAGGTTTGAAAAGAACGCGCTCTCTGCTTCGTGACTATGAAAGCTTGACATGAACCTACAATGTTATGGTGTATTAAACGGAATTAACAACTATCTATCTAGAACGTGGTTCTATATAAAATAGAACCACGGTGGCCAAGTGCGGGTTGGCAGACTTCACTCACCTTTGAGAACGATAAAATAGAGAAAAATAAAATAGACGCTTCCATCGAATGACTGATAGGAAATGACGTAACTCCGTAGACTGTGGTGTTAGATAGAAAGTAAAGTTTCTTTTACTCTCGGAATCACCCTAATACCTACTATTTAATACGAGAACATTTCCACGGAAGCGCACAACTTATATTAGCTGAGCCAACAGCACTAACTCTAGTTTTATTAAATGTATGCAAATTCTACCCTCAGGTCTGTCTGGGCTCACCTAAGAACAGTTTACTTACGCTCGGCAAGATCTAAAAGGGTTGCCATGGCAACGAGGTCTTTGAGGACTTTGATAGGAAGCGGACTGCAAACGTGCACGCTGATGTCTCGGAAACACTTTTTCTGTGCGGTTTTGGACTCAATTAACTACACGATAAAGGTGGGATTCGTTTGTCATCAAAGAAAGAGAGAAATGTCCACACGAATTGATTTCGTTTGATCACATTTTTGTAGGTTTAGATACGGAGAGGTTTGTCTTTGAAGAATTAACGCGTGAATGTGATATTTTTTTTCACTCGGTCTACTCCTTTTTTTATTTTGAAAGGCTGAAACAAAGAATACACTTAGGTATCCAACTTCAGTGAATAATTTACACGTTTTCTGCAAGACACGATGAGACAGAAAATTTTACAATTGTAAATTGTTGAGTCAAAGTCTCCTGAGGTTGCTCCGGTGTCGGAGTGAAACGTACGTTGAGAGTACTTTGGAAGATTTTTGTGGTGTAGTGGTGGTGCCTATTTCTTGCTTGTAGGGCGGGTGCACGTTGTGCCATATAGATTTGTATGTTTTGGCGGATTATAACGAAGTAAGCTTCATGTTTCTTCGTTAAGGACATAGGCTACCTTTGACTTTCACACGGGATTGTTCGAAACCTAATTCCACGCGGACGAAGTCGCGATCATCATCTCTCACTGCTGAGGATCGTGACCCTTTCCCATTAATCACATAATAGTAGGAGTTTTCTTAAAATAATAATGCGATAGTTCCCCAGGTCCTTCCGCATAAGACTCAACCAGAGTAGGTACTATTTCAACCCTTAGGTTTAGGTGAGACACGAAGGAAACGAAAATGCCAAATTCGGACTTCCAAATTAGGTCAGCCATATATTTAGTTACTGACTTGGGTCAACGTTGCTTAACAAACGCAATCTTCTGATATATGCTGTCGCAACTAGGCCACTCGTCCCTCCTAGATCATCATCTAAGTATTTAAATAAACTCAAAAACTGACAAATCAAATTACCCGCACATCCCCGAATGGAGCTTTAAACTTTCATAGCCATAATTCACATTCGCCGAACGCCAAAATCAAACTCTCTATTCAATACGATTTTAGCAACTTCAAATTTCAGTAACTAGTACGACCTGAATGCGGCCAGGACCCGATATTTGGGGCAAATTTAATCATGTGACGTCAGAACTGTTATTCAATTGCCGGTGACGTCAGAGCCACGCCTGGGGCGGTTTGCGGTGTAATTTATGAAACATTTATTTATATCTCGATAATTTATTGTTTAGCCGTGATTATGTTTCTTGAACAAAATAATGTTAGGAATATATTTTAATAATTATTAATAAACGAATTTTATTATGTACCAGACAGAAAATACATAATTATGATGACTCGCCTAGGATTTGCAATTGTAAAATATCTAGAATATATTTGTCACTGTGTAGGTACACAATGATAATTTTATTTAAATCAGTTTAAATTCGTTTAAATACATTATGAAATTAGATTAAATTATTTATTTCACGTAGGAAAACTTGTGCCACTTATGAAATGTCATCTTACCTCTCTACTACCACATCGATAATATTTATCTGTGACTACATCCGAGTGGATTTAGGTTTTAAAATTAAACCTAGGCTTTTAAGGGATACTAGGGGACTTCGCCCGTGCCATAGGCTACTTTTTAATCCGAAAAAGTAAGGATTTCCCCCGGGAATTACAAAAACTTAAACCACGCGAACGAAGTCGCGGACATCAGATAAAAAATAAATAAAAGCACAAATCACCGACTTGAATTAACTTACAAAATAATATGAAACTTTGTAAAACGACGCTCCAAATGAGCCAGCTTAGCGTATTAAGGAGTATACCTAAAGAACTAATTAAACTAATAACCCTACTATCAAATTAAAATATTTAGTAAGTACTGAGTAGGTACTTTACTGAACGAGCATTTTCACAAAGCTGTAGGTAGTCATTGAATAAGAAAATTATTCGAATATTGAAATAGAATTTCTATGAATGATTTTTGCGAAATTCTAAGTAATTTTAAATTGAATTCCCGATATTTCCTTAGCATGATTTTTACACTCTGTGTAATTCTATATCTATTTTTCCTGAAGATTTTTATTCCCGCGGGAACTTTTAAATTTTTAAAAATGTAACCTATGTCTTAAATCAGGTCATAACTACTATCTCCTCATTCTCGAGTCTACATCTTCTGAAAATGCTCCATTGTCGGAGTGAAACGTATGTCGAGAATAATTTGTAAGATTTGTGTGGTGTGGTGCCGTGCCGTTGCAAACTACACGCTTTTTACCACACACGAGTAGATTTGTCTGCTTTGGCGGATTATAGCAAACCGTCGCGTGGTTTCAGTTTTTTTTAACTTCCTACAGGAACTCCTTAATTTTCTGAGATAAAAAGTAACCTATGTCACACTCCAGGTCCTCAACTATACCCATGTTAAAAATTACGTCGATCCGTAGCTCCGTTGCGGCGTGATTGAAGTACAAACCAATACACTTTCGCATTTATTGTATTGACTCTGTCCGCGTGGATTGAGGTGTTTTAGGGGTATGAAAAATAGATAGTAGCCGATTCTCAAACTTACTGAATAAGCATATAAAGGTTCATAAAAATCAGTCAAGCCGTTTCGTAGGAGTATGGTAACTTACATCATATAAAATGATTGTTTAATCATACTAATATTATAGTTTCGTCATTAACTTACTCTCATCAAATTATACCTACTCTTCAGAATACTCAGCTATGTATACGCGAGTCTCCCACTTCACATCTTTTCTCAGCTGTGCAGTCTCGTGGAAGGGTCGAGAAAAATATTTTTAGGGTTGTTGATTATCGGTCTTTTGACGATGAATCTGAAATTTGTTTATATCCGGTATTCAAAAGGTCAGCTGTACACAATATTGGAAAAATAAATGTATATTTGGCATTGAAAAGGGTTGAAAAGGCCGGACTTATTACCAAAAAATAATTTGGCGATTCAGTAGGTCTAATTGAATAATTCACATTCAATTAGATGTCATAACTGCCTCGTTGGTCTAGTGGTTAGCACTTAGTGTGTTCAACTGCGGCTGACGAGGTCGGGTTCGAGTCCCAGGTCGGATCAGAATTATCTAAGTATTGGGTGTTTCCAGCAAGAAATTCTCAACACTAGCCCGAAGTCAGGAAATCAGCGGTGTTCCACTGCAGTGCTTTGGAGAGCACGTTAAACCATTGGTCATGTGCCTGATCTCTCTCCGGTCGTGTCAGATTTTCCGTTCCGTTAAGCTGCAGAGAGAGTGCGTTTGTATTTGCACACATACTAGTGGACTAGGTATAATATCTCCCGCGCTATATTTATTAATACGGCTAATCTCTCTCAAGGTTGGCTATATTCTACATATATAAACATAATAGACTACTTAAGCATTACATACATACAACAATACATATATCCTAATTACACAAAATACATAAATATTCAACTTATAAGGTGAACCGAGGCTATTGCATCTAAAAAGTGCAATTTTTTTGACCGAGGTGTGTTGAAGAAGCTGTATTCCTGCTACAAAATAATTTACGGAAAAACTCTAAATGTTTTAAAAGATAATATTTTTTACTTAATTGCATTAAGATTCATTCCAAAGACCGATTTTAGCCACATTAGCTCCTTATCAGGGATTAATGTAACTATCACTCTTAATTCCTGAACTTGAAGAAATATAATGTTCAAACTCACTGAATATGATAAACAAAGGCATTTAAGAAAATGATTTGAGCTCTGCCTCATTGTAGGAAGGTTAATTTCTCTTTAAAAATATGTTGACTTCGGCCACGGCGACTCCTTGGGGAGAACTCCTAGTATCTGGAGGGCGTCTGATGTACTGCCCTATTATGTGCCCTCATATGGCTGGCATATCCTATTTTTGCTGCAAATATACGCGAGCATTGTGGACATGTCAAGGCACCGTTCACGTAATTATATTGTATGGCCGCAGGTGGCCTGGCCTTCAGGTCTTCTCGCTTCTTATCAAACTCTAACCTTTTCCAATCCTCATACTTTGAGATTTTTGTACGCATCAGATTTCTCCATCCTTGGCGATTATATGCTTACTTGGTCTTCCCATGTAGAAGGCTTGATATTACATTTTAAAAATACTGTTTTGGTAAAAGAGGGGCTATTGTAGCTTTTTTTTACGTTAGTGTTGGGAGTAGACCTAATAATGTATGTTGTAGGAGTAGATAAGTATGTTGTTTCGATTATCGATAATATTTTGAATGAAATACGTGTTCATATATCATTTAAGTGGTATTTATTGAAAAGTTAGGTAAGGCATTAGGTGAGAAAAGTTCGTGGGTTAAAAATAATAGTAACCACAACGAGCACATTTCAAAACAAAAATTTGGGCGTTTTAGCATATATTGTTTAAATTATAAAACAAAAGTTAGGTTTGTGGGAGGCGGGAGCTAATACTTAACTATCAGTGGAGGATTGCACAATTGCACAAGTGCACAATTCAAAACTTTTACCTATCATTATATTACAAATTCTGTTTTAACTTTATCGATAAAAAATACGTTGGCATCATTAATACTTTTATTTCCATACTAAAATCAACGGGGCTATTGTGTCTTTTGTTGTAGATACAATTGTCCCGTGTCACAATTTTAGTGGGGCTAATATGTTTTTTTATGAATAACTCAAGATAACTACGGCAGAGAAATAAATAATTTATCAAATAACAAGGAATTATTCATCATATTTGTAATTACCGTAAAATTTTGTTCAAAAATGTTCACAGTAAAATTTTGTCGACTAAAACAACACCGTAGGTTTTCTGCGTATCCAGTGAAAAAATATCGAAAAAAAGAAAGACGCCATCAATAAAATACACACACGAGTTAAAAGCACACTCTATGATCCACTTGAATAAACATTAGTTTCCCTATCCACTAGTAGATGTCGTTACCCGTAAATCTATTTGTGAAGGAAGATAAAATGATAAGATGCATCAGCCCCGAAGTCACAATAGCCTCTGTTCGCCTTACTTCTTTTTTTTTGTATGGTGTACAATAAAGTATATTTTACTTTTACTTTACTTACTTTTCTTATAGCATATATAGCTGTGGGTACATAATATATTATCTAAGGTACACGTACTTATTTAAATATTTTGTTACACTAATTCCGTGGCTTCAAGTGTAAAAGCAGACGTTAATGCTGTCTTTTGAAATACATTTAAATTATTACGGGCTTCACACGTAATTAGCGACGTCAGGCTTTGCATACTTAACCAATTTAATACTCAAAGTAGAGCCCTTTATACGAGTTCGTTAAGACAATCACGTCAAAACTCTGGCTGTAACATTATCACGTATGATGTTACTCAAGCAAATTACAACTTCATAATACCTATTTTGATTCCTTAGAATAATCATTATGCGAATCGTGAATCTCAATTCCAAATGATAAATGATGATCCATACCTACTTAGCAATGTACCCGCAGTTTTACACTTTTGTTATCCTACAAGTTAGCAATCAACTGCGATCTCACCTGATGGTAAGTGATGATAGTCTAAGATGCTAGCGGGCTAACTTGTTATGGGCATGGCAGTTATATTAAACCCAATTCGGTTTCTACACGGCATCGTATCGGAACGCTAAATCGCTTGGCGGTACGTCTTTGCCGGTAGGGTGGTAACTAGCCACGGCTGAAGCCTCCCACCAGGCCAGAACAATGAAAATTCTGAAATTATAAATTCCCAAATTGGTGATCAAACCCGGGACGTTAAGATAACAGCGCTCGAAAGAGGTTTTATTAGGAAAACTCGATTAGGAAAACTAATCGTGCTAAAATTAGCTATGTGGATTAAACCCTACTATTCAAATTCAAATTCAAATGCTTTTTATTCAAACAAAATTTTACAAGTACTTTTGAATCGTCGAGTGAATCTACCACTGGTTCGGAATGACATTCCTACCGAGAATAACCAGCAAGAAACTCGTCTATCTTATTAAAATGAACTACCAATAAAGGTATTTTGCCTGGCCGTAACACAGCTAAGCAAAATATCTCACAAAATTCCTAAGGCCCTAAGAACCAAAATATCTTCATAACAAAGGTCTACATGCCCGAGCAAAGTATTTGGGCATAAATGTTATGTTCGATCTCTTGGAAATCACCTCAAACGAGTTTTTATATCTCCACAAAGTCTGTGTAAATCCGCCATGACCCCGCCTAGGGCTGAAGGGCGGCAAATATGCGAGGCGAATATTTACTGAGACAAGTTATAAGCGTTTCACAATGCTTGTATCATATATACGCCGATCAACCCCTGGGGCCATACTGCCAACGCTTAAAGCAATATTACTCAAAATTCCAGTTTAATGTAACGTACCTTAACGTTCCTAAAATCTATATATTATATATAAGCGAAAGGTCACCCACTGATTCATTACGAGATCTCAGGAACTATAAAGCTTACAGAATTGAAATTTGGAAGATAGGTTTCTTCTATGGTGTAGACGTCAGGTAAGAAACGGTTTTGAGAAAATTCACGGGGAAAATTAAATTTTTAAGGGGTTGAAATGGGGGTTGGAAGTTTGTATGAAAGTTTTTGAAGTAAGAGACATGAAAATTGGCAATTAAGTTAATAGTTATAAATAAGAAAAACCCATATAGGCAATTTTACGAACATTCACCCCAAAGAAGGTGTAATGGGGGTTGTAAGTTTGTATGAAAGTCCTATGTGTTTGAAGTTAGAGACCTGAAAATCAGCATTTAAGTTATTAAATTTAAATAAATAATAATCTGCATAAGCAATTTTACAAAAATCTACTCCAAAAGGAGTGAAATAGGGGTTTGAAGCTTACATGAGGGTTAGGTGTTAGTTTTAGCCGCTATATGTACCTAGGCTTTTGCAGCGGGAAAATCTCATAGGAAATCAGAAATTGTACGCGGACGAAGTGGTGGATGACCTCTAGTAAGGATTATAATCCTAAAACACGAAAGTCAATAATAATAAAATATGGCTGTCAGCGTTAACAGTATGGCCCCTAGACGTATTTCATAAGTAAATATACGTGAAATCAGCCTTGATTTTTGAATCATGTGGTTCCGAAACTCTGTTACTGTTATTCTATTAATAATGTCCTCCCGACCGAATTTCGGCGACAGTGACAGCGATCCCCAGAAAGATTTTTCGGGGATATTATAGTGCACAAATGTTTGCGCATACACACGTGCACTCAGTTCCTTTACTCTCACAGCCAGATGGAAAGGAAATTCCGACACGACCGGAGAGAGATCAGGCGCAGGACCGACGGCTTTATATGCTCTCCGATGCGCGGATGTGAAACATCACCAACTACCTAGCTCCGGGCTAGTACTAAAAAAATCTTGTCAGAAAAACCCAATACTTGTTATGGCCTCGAATCCGGGACCTCATTGGTGGGTTACATGATAAACACTAGACCAACGAGCAGCGACCAATAATACTTATGTGAATGCTTTGACTTAGGTTTAGTGGATTATAGATGTGTTAAGTTATAGTAAGTTGTAAAATAGTTAGAGGTGTAAGTATTCATATCCGTTGGCTGTGACGTCACCCAGGTCGCAGCTGAAAATCAGCGTCCGGCAACATGCATGCATTTGTATGTATGATGCCGGACACACGGTTGAGCTGTACACCCATTCCGGGTGGTGTCATAGACAAACATAGTGTGTACAGCTATGTATGACAGATGTTTGTCTGTAACACCATTTGTGAATAAATATGTTTTCTTTCTTTCTTTCTCTTCGCATTACTAAACAGATATCTTTGCTGATCTCGATTTATTGCAACAGAACTAAGAATCTTTAGACTCTCAAATTGCCCCTGATAGGATTAGAAACCAAATATTCATACTTTTAGTAAAGGTCTGACAAGAAAATGATTATGGTGAAATACATAGAAGGTATCTTCCGTTTGGACCACGCCCTCCACAATATTGCTCCAGGAAAAATATTTATTGGCGAAATTTGTTTACCCCAAATTTCCGTTCAGAGCTACTTTGAGGGTTGAATAGTAAATCCCGGGGATCTTGTGTTCCACATTTAAATTAATTGCTCAGTTGTAGAACTGAATGTCTAGTGGGGGATTTTCTTCCCATTCGATAGCGTCAGCGTTAACTACGATTTGCATGGAATTGTCAAGCGCTTAACAGCTGGCGCTCGATCAAATCGAATAGGTAAAAAACTTCCGGTCGGCCTGCTGAACTTGAGGTACATTTTGTTAAGTGTAATTGCCGAAGAAGGGAAAAATAATTATTGGTAGCACCTTTGCTAAAAGAACTCCTTAAACAGTTCGAGTAATACGTTTTAAACTGTCAAATGATTACGATTTGCTTAGACAATAATTGGGCTTCTGATCCAGTCACTTATACTCCCACAATTTTTTCTGACCCGGTGACCAAAATTGGTAAGTACTAATTTATATGCCTGTTTAGTTTTTGTTTTTATTTCATTTTTCATATGTACTAGCGACGCTGTCACCGGGTCAGTTAAGCTTGTCGGACTATACTAGAAATCGGTCGACGTTACACGTAAACCTAGTTATTGTCGTCGTTGACGACGCCTCATCACAGGATATAAAACCAAAAAAAATACGCATAGTTAAAAGAAGAAAATGTATTACTTATTGCCGATCGTATTGGTGCCAATAATCGTGCCCGTGACGTCACTACTCCCGAGCTACTCTCACTAACAACGCCATCCAACGTGCAACCGAATAAATGAACACCCTTAGCAATAGAGTCGGGTGGCTATGTAGAAGTAGTTTTCAGTGACTGAGACTGTCCTGAGAACGATGTATATCCATTGACACAGAACATTTTATATTCTATATAATACGAGTATAAGAATTAATATATAGGCACTTTATCCTGGAAAATTAAATGGGTTTGCGTGGGAATCAAAAAACATTATTCAGTCAGTAAGCGGCCGCGTCGCGCGAACAGGCTCACGAATAAGGGCCCCAAACAGGTTCGAAATTAGTCGAGCATTTTCCGACGTTTAACCAGTACGTGAGTTTAACACGTGAGTTTAACCAGTAGTTATGTATAGTTAAAACCTTATTCACTCGTATAACATCGCGGGCATCATCTAGTTATGAGCGATTGAAGTAAAAAGGAAATAGTATGATTAACATAATGGTTGAGTAATATTATAGCTTCATAGCTCTTTCATTAATCGTTAAGCGTTATGTGCCTAGCGGAGCGCATCGCTTACGCTGCTATCTAAGTAATGTTTTATTTATTTGTGTCAATAGAGCGAAAACCATTGAATAGCAAAATACGTTACGATTGGACAGGACAAAACATCAGCGCTAAACGTCCTCGTGTGAGAATGAAGATGAATGAATTAATTAATGAAATATTCTATATTGTACACCATAACAGAAATAAACACAAAAAAAACGACGATTTGTGTTGTATGCGCTCCATAGAAATACACGGCGGACTTTTCTTCATTAGACAAAAAGATTTTGTTCACACTGTGATTCGTTCTAAGTTAGCTAAAAAAATTATAGTATACCAAAGCTCTTTACAGTAGCACATTTCAGTTTCACGATACAAGAGAATATTCTTACACAAAATATTTTCAGGACTAACCCAGTAAACTCATAAATCTGGTGACCACAGCAGCAGTTGTGATTGATATCGGACTTTGTGCCATGGTGACACGACTCAATTTTGTCTTGCCGCACCGACCATCAATAAGTTTTGAAGGATAAAGCGGGTGGTTCAAATTAATATTGACGCTGCAAGATAAGCTTGCAACTTTTGTTGCTTGTTTTCCTTCTTTACTTTAAAGCTCGGTGAATATATTTCCGACGTATTGGTCTCGACGTTGTTTTATGGGTGGATACTAGCACCCTTTTTGTTTTGAGATACTCTTTTTTGTTACTTGGAAAATCGTATATACAGCTCATCCTGTTTATTTACGTGTAGCTGATGCCCGCGACTTCGTCCGCGTGGATTAAGTTTTTTTGATTCTCGCGGGAACTTATTAATTGTCCAGAATAAAAAGTAGTATATGTCACTCTCCAGGTCTTCAAGTATGCCCATGCCATAATTATTATTTAAAAATATCTCATTCCACGCCGAAATCATCTAGTTACTTCATAAACGCATTCAAGACATAGGTACGAGACAATTTGTTTAACAAAGTCTTTAACTTGGTAACCACGATCAAAAAGCTCTCTAATAAGACGAGGCACCGCAAATTGCTTAAACAACGTATATTCTGATTACCTTTGACTGCAAACCGTATAATTTATTGACAAAGCAAAACTTGGTTTACTTCGTTTCTTACAGTTACTTTGTCAGTATAATTTTGTGCAGGTACGCTTTAGTTTCTTACCATATTAGGGGACTGCATCTAAGGGCCAGGGGCCATACTGCCACCGCTGTATATAGCGAAAATTAAGCAATATTACTCAAAATGACAGTTTGATGTCATGTACCTTGACATTCCTAAAATAAGGGTTATAATTCTAAAACACGAAAGTCAACAATAATGAAATAATATGGCTTTATACGTTGGCAATATGGCCCCAGGTCCACATAAAACAGACAAACGAAAGTTAAGCGATGTTAGTGGTTAAAACGTTCGGCCTCTCTCCCTGGCCTCCAGTTCGAATGTTCGGGTATTTGATCCTCGGGCAAGAACTTCTAACTTTTCTGTGTTATGTGTGTTAGCAATTAAATATCACTTAATGCTATAAAGGTGAAGCAAAATATGTATAGATATATATATTTAAAGCCACTTTCTTCTTATTTCAGGCAACTGCTGGCACCAAACGTCAAACAAACACAATACCTCGCTAACGGTGCTGAAAGTGAAGTAAGAACGGTGAGTAATTTACACATAGACATTTTATACAATTTATTGGGGTGTTATAAGTTTAACGTGTATCTATCTATGTATCTTTGTATCTTTCTATGGCATCGTAGCTCCCAAACTGATGAATCGGTTATGATTTAGTTTTTTTCGTTTGAAAGGTAACTTGATCAAGAGTTTATTAGCTACGATTTATTCAATTCAATTCAATTCAATTCAATTTATTTATTTCAGATAACAAAAATCCATATTTATTACAATTTTATGTCAATACCATTAATTATTATTAGAATTTAGAAATATATAATAATTATTTTAAAAATCAAAATCAAAGTTTAAATTAAAAAGTCAAATTGCATTAAAATATATATTATAAAATTCGTATGCCCTCCATATTCTGCTACAATGCTTGATGATTGCGGATAGGCCCTAGTATTTCCTCTCCGGCATTGGTACCCCAACATGCCTATCGCAGCAATGCCGAAGGTAGAAACAGTCAAACCGGTCCGCAATCATCTTCATAACGACATTGGAGCTGCCCCGTACTCTGCGCAACAAAGACGCGCACCGCTTGCGCATAGTGGTGTGAAAACAGTCGGTGCGTGCATCCGCAAACATGCCTGAGGCGCTGCTGAATCGGGGCAGTCCCAACAACGTTCGGAAAGCATTATTATAGAGGACACGGAGATCACTGTATGTTTTCTTTGTGTACTTAGCCCACAGGCTGCATGTGTATAAAGATGTACAGTACGCTCTAAAAAGTGTAACTTTGACACTTGCTGAGCAACGTGCAAACCTGCGAGCTATCATATTTGCTCTTATTGACAGTGACCTCCGCTCCCGCTCAATATCTGCGTCATCCTTGAGGTCAGCGGTGATTACATGACCCAAGTACCTGAACTGCTCCACTGTGGCTATAGGAACTCCAGAGAGCAACACAGGTGGTGCATTCTGAGGACTTTTCGTACCACCGGCCTCAAAGACCATGCATTGACTTTTTGAAACATTGTATTTTAAGCCATGACGACCTGCGTAGTCAAGTCTGGACAAGCCTCCTCATACCATAAATCGACGCGCTCAGCAGCACCATATCATCTGCGTAACTCACATTATTGACGCAGACGCCGTCAATATGGCAACCAATATGCTGGCTGCTGAGAGCGACGATTAGCTCATCCATGTACAAGTTGAACAGAGTTGGAGACGTTAACCCACCCTGTCTAACACCACATTCGAGCTGGTATGAATCCGACATTGCCCCCGCCCATCGAACACTGTTGGATTGGTGCGCATACCAATACTGAAACATATTTATCAGTTCCTGAGGCAATTCTACACGCTTAAGCTTTTTCCATAGAAGATCATACGCCACCAGGTCAAATGCCCTGGATAAGTCGAGGAAGCACGCGTACACGGGCGTCTTGCGATCTGTATAGTACTTGACAGTATGCTTAAGACACAGTATAGCACTCTCTGTAGACAGCCTAGGACGAAACCCGAACTGATTATCGTGCAGTGTTACATATTTATTTAACTGTGAATTAAGCAAACCGTCAAAAACTTTAGCCGTAACAGTGGCCAAAGAGATGGGCCTGTAGTTACTTTTGTCGGCCAAGTCACCGGTTTTATTTTTAACCACAGGCACTACCACTGTTTTCATTAGATCATCGGGCAAGTAGGAGTGGCTCACGCACAGCGAATAAAACATAGCTAAGACTCTACAGACATGAGACCCGGCATGCTGAAGGTGCTCGATGCTGAGTCCATCATGGCCCAACACGCCTGTGGTCATGGCTATTACAAAAACAATCCGCACAGCTTACACAGTCAGAAGGGAAGTCAATCAATTTTAATCTCATGTTACACTCCCTGGTATACACACCCACTTGCTCCTCACTTCTTACACCCCATACTACATCTTTATTCAAATTTATAATTTTGGGTGAGACCGTAGGGGTAAGTAGCGTTAAATTACACTCGACAACAAGTGGATAGTGATCAGACCAGCGAGTGTCATACTTAACATCTATGGCCATAACCGACTGCTTGGCCGAGCAGGTTGTTATACAATGATCCAACCAGCTGGTGGTCCCGTGTACGTCACTTATAAAAGTAAACGCACTCGAGTTCAAACCCAATATATCTACGGCTATACATGACCACTGTTGTTCGTTACAAATACTCATAAGTTCATTGTAAAACAACTTACCCGGATCAGCATTGAAGTCGCCTAATATAAATACGGACTCAATTCCTTGCTCGTCAATAATAGCACTAACTGCACTTAAACAATTTATAAATTCTTCAAGATTATCGACGGAATTTGTGGGACACACATCACTAATATCGTTCTTTCGCACGTATTAATTTTAATGGCACAAATACGAGGATTATCACATTGTAACACTGATACCTGTTGGAACGCACTATGCCTATATAAAATTGCGACGCCTCCGTGTGCACGACCTCGTATAATATCGACAGACGTATCCACGGCTGATGTTGCAGTGTACCCGAACTCGCTATCAATAGTTCCGATGTATGGTATGTCGTGCGGCAGCAGCCAGGTCTCCTGGAGACACACCACGTCACACGTACGACATAGTCTCCTCACGTCTTCTACGGAGCGCTTAATACTTTTACAATTGAAAGTAGCAATCCGACAAGGGCCACTATCCATTAGTGTTCACATTTGAGCCGTCAGTAGTGCGAAAGTTTGCACTATTTATATTTCTATTTTTAAAATGCACGAAACGACGAAATATTACACCCTCAGGCCATAATTTCTCATCCGTATACTTCGGTAAATTAGTCTCAGAAATTAAAAATTTATACGCTTTGTGCCCTCTTTCAAATTTCATATTTATTTAAAAACACGATTCAGCCGTTTGAAGATCCTCAGGTATTTTCTAGTTGATGATATTGCTATCATGTTACTTCAAAATTATTATGTCGGAGGTTATTTTTAATTTAGTTTTATACTTGTTGGAAGTCGGTTTAAAATCGACCATATTCACCTTACCCCTTAACCGAAAACTGGTCAGTTTCGCCATTAATATGATATTGTGTTGTCATAGTGATCGACATTTTCATGCACTAATATCAATAATTGGGTAGAATCACAAGGCACTCCCCCCTCATCCCGCAAAAGTTACTCAAACGAGATTGCGTACGTTTTTCTTACGTTTCCTATCCCGTGTTTATTTCATCCAAGTTTAAAATGTAATATGCAGTGGGCAGAAACACGTGTCGTACACTTTAATTGCTATACAGAAGGCAATCCGCAAAGCCGCTTGTGTCCTGAGTTCTAATTACGCCTTTTCAGAGTCGCGCACAAGTGAAGAATGCGGCACGAATATGACACAGCGCAATTTTATTTAAATTATACGGTTTAAAGCGCACTAGAGATTCATTTTGAAAGTTTTAATCGCTGGAAGAGCGTGCGCTGAAGATTAAGTGGTGTAGTTGAAATGACTCATATCGCTAATATAAGGGGCTAGACCCACTTAAGATTCACGGAACGGCGTGGTACATAGCTACAAATATTATTTGTATGAGTTTGTACGGGGTCGTGTCGCGCAGTTCATCTCCGTGCCGTAAATGGGCCCAGCTCTGTATAACCTCATATAATTCAAATTTAAATGTTTTTTATTCAAATAAACTTTTACAAGTACTTTTGAATCGTCAAGTTAATCTACCACTGGTTCGGAATACTATTCCTACCGAGAAGAACCAGCAAGAAACTCGGTAAAGAATACTTGCCGCTAATGCCGCGCTTATGTTTTATGTATGTGTAATAATGTTTTTGATTTCCGTGGGAGCTCCTTAATTTTCCGGGATAAAAAGTAGCCTGTGTTTTTTTTAGACTATAATCTATCTTTGTGGCAAATTTCAAACAGATCCGTTCAGCCATCCTGGCGTGATTGAGTAACAAACATCCATCCATCCATCTATCCAAATTTTCGCATCTATAATATAAGTATAGAACTATATTACAGATTTTTCATAGATCCAAAAAACCAACACCAAAAATCAACAACACCGGAAAAAGTCGCGGGCATCAGTTATCAAAAATTTTAAAAACTAAGCAGGCATAAAATTAGTTCCAAATTTGGCCACCAAGCCAGATAAGTTTGTGGTACTGGGCGGTTACTATCAACATTTAGAAAACCATTATGATACGGGAACATCTTGTTTGAATGTGTAAGTAATCTTACTGAGAAAGCTACCATGACCGCACAAAAGTGTTAAGGTTCTACTCTTGCTTATATGATGGACAGAACGAATGATACTCTAAAATTGTCTATTCCTTGCTTTAGAGTAAGCGAGATGTAGCTATATAATTTTTTTGGCGCTGTTTCGTCTGCATCACGTTTCATTTCATGCATAAAATAACAGTGTTGATACATTTTTTATTAAATATTATAACTTTACAAAGTTATTATACCTTTATGAAGTGCAATAATTAACAAAAAGTCTATTAATATTATGTAATAATTTGAAACCAAATAAAAATTGTTTGTTTGCTCTATGTTTCCTTATCGTTGTGTAAAACGAAACGGTTGTTTTAAATGTCAATTGTCAAGCAAGGCACGTAAATAAATAATAGTTTTATAACTTTTTTGAATAATATGTCGGGCCTCGAGTAAGTATAATTATTGTGGCGCTACGCGCGATGATCGAACAGGATTTGTGATGCAGCAGTGTACTTAATGCAGTGCATTTAAAGTGGTTTGTGTTGGTTTGCAGCAGATGTCGAAGAAAAATAAACAATAATTATATTATTAATTATGTTCAAAATACAAACGATTTTATTGAGATAAACTTTACAAGTGCTTTTGATCGTTGATTGAATCTAACATTGGCTTGTTATGCTATTTCTTCTAAGAAGAGCCAGCAAGAAACTCGGCGATTGCTCTTTTGAAAAATAATAAATTTTAATTTAGTAACTGCAAAACTAAGCATAGCTGGAGCAAGTCAAACCCAAGTGCTTTTATCATTTACATAACCTTCAACAGTATTAATAATGATAAAAAATAATAAGCTTTTTTGATTTTCTTACTTTTATTTATATGGAAACAAGTTTGATATGAATTAAACAATCTATAATACCTAAATGTTTGTTATGAAATTGAATTGAGTATTATGTTTATTTTCAGAACAATAAATGCTGCCGTCTTGCCCAGAGTTGTTGAATAAGGGCATTCCGCTAAGGGCATATTTCGAGTGCAAACATGCAAATTCGTATAATGTGTCTCAGGCCAGTCTAGTGCTGCATCCAATATTGGAATCATTGTTTTTTCTCAATGGATATTCTTAGTCACCTGAAATTTTAAATTATAGTTTAAATCAGTTTATATGTTATGCCAAATATGACTGAATTAATTATTGTGAATTTAAAGATAACTGTTATATAATAAATATATCTATTTTTAAATATATTACTTTGCCATTTGAATTATTTTATTCTTCAATACTTTTATACTAATATTATAAATGCTAAAGTTTAGATGGATGGATGGCTGGATGTTTGTTACTCAATCGCGCTAGAACGGATCTTGATGAAATTTGAAACAGAGATAGATTATAGTCTGGAATAACACAAAGGCTACTTTTTATCCTGGAAAATTAAAGAGGTCCTGCGAGAACCAAAAAACCTTCATCCACGCGGACGAAGTCGCGGGCATGAGCTAGTTACTAATAACTGTTGTGCCCCTACTATCTTAGACTGCATCATCGCTTATCATCAGGTGAGATCGCAGTCATCGCAAACCTTTCGTATTCGTCGTCGTCGTCTCAACCGAGAAACGTCCACTGCTGGACTGCTGTCTCCTGCATGGATCTCCACAGGGCACGGTGTTGTGCCGCTTGCTTCCAGCGGTTCCCAGCTACACACTTGAGATCGTCTGTCCACCTAGTGGGGCCGCCATTCAAGCACCTTGCGAACCAAACGTCCGTCGGTTCTTCGAAATTGGTATTAAATTAGGTATCTGGAAGCTCCTCATTTCTGATTTGAGCATGTAGCTCAAATACTCCAAGCATACTCACCTTCACCCAGGGGTGCCTGATTTTTCAATTTAATACCATTTGGAAAATTAAATATCTCACTTTCATAAAATTATATCTCATTAACTTAGTTTAATCCAGTACAATATTCATTTGGAAAACCTCACAATTTCCTATTTATTTGTTTATAAAGTCAATTCGTTGTTGATCCGTCGCAAGAAAGTAACTTTTTTATGATTGCTAAATTTGACGTAAATCCGACGTAAAACAATAATGCTAGCTCTCAAAAAACACTTGATGGTACGAATTGAGTGAATGATTTGCTTATTGACGTCTCAAAATTGCTTAGGAAACAATGTTTTAATAAGCTTACTTTTGGGCACGTCATGGTAGGTTTTGGCGAAACAATATCAAAATAATAGTGCTTTAAGCAGTGGCAGTAACCCCCCTGTACCTTGATAGACATCGCAAGTTGTTTTCTACGCACCAAAATCTAAAGTTCGTTTTACAGCAGAATGACCGCGTATCTCTGACAGCTACAGAGTAACGATCGCAATCACCTCTGACTGGATAAGGCCCTCCCACTATTGAACAAAATCCATTGACGCAGCAAGAATACCATAAATTCAGCAACAACAATTGATACTGTAACAATGATTGATGCAGAAGATACGCGGTCGCCCTGCTAAATAACTTAACGGTGAGAAACGTCAGTAGGAAATAGATACTGCAGTTTGTTTTGCTTTGCACACAAAGTTCGGAGTTCAGACAAATTGAGGTCCAATTTGGTGAAGTGATTTTCGCAGTTTGAAAAGTACCTACTTAACTTTTCATTTTCTTTTTACTTTAAACTTTACTCATACTAAGCACATCATATGTTTTTTTATCCACTACAGGTTAATCCTTGACTGCGATCTCACCTGATGGTAAGTGATGATGCAGTCTAAGATGGTAGCGGGCTAACCTGTTAGGGGCATGACAGTTATATTAAGCCCATACCCCTATTCGGTTTCTCCACGGCATCGTACCGGAACGCTAAATCGCTTGGCGGCAATTCTTTGCCGGTAGGGTGAAAACTAGCCACGGAGCCGCCCACCAGGCCAGACCAGGCAAAATTCAGAAATTATAAATTCCCAAATTGACCCCGCCGGGGATTGAATCCGGGACCCGTTAAGACAACAGCGCCACGGAGGTCGTCAAAAGGTAGGTTTCGTTTTCTACTGTTTTTTACTTTGACATAACTAATTTACGCTGTTGTGATCAGATTCAGAGGTCACGGGTTCAATACCGGATCCCCGGCAGTGTCAATTTGGAGATTTATAATTTCTGAATTTTCCTTGGTCTGGCCTGGTGGGAGGATTCGGCCGTGGTTAGTTACCACCATACCGGCAAGGACGTGCCGCCAAGTGATTTAGCATTCCGGTATGATGACGAGTAAAAACCGATTAGGGATAATGGGTTTTATATAACTGCCATGCCCCTAACAGGTTAGCCCGCTACCATCTTAAACTGCATAATCACTTACTATCAGTAATAAAAGCAACTTCATGTATCCGTTTTAATCTTTGCAAACATGTATGTAATTTAAACATAAGCTTTAAGACATCCATACTTCCATTCAAATGTTATAAATGCGAAATTGTGTCTGTCTGTCTATCTGTCTGTTTGTCTGCTATGCTTTCAAGGCTTATCTTTTCAACCGATTTTGATGAAATTTGGTACAGGGATACTTTGTATCCCGTGGAAGGACATAGGCTATTTTAATCCCGGAAAATTAAGGAATTACTGCGGGAATTAAAAAAAACTTAAACCTCGCAGGCGAAGTCGCGGCCATCATCTAGTAAATACTAAGGCTTAATCACACCAAACAAATTCATCAAAGCAGATTTCAATTTTGATATGTAAACAATGCCTCTGTTTTGCGCGCTAAGTTTCTAGAAATTTCGCAAATTGCTTTACAGTGTATTGAATTTTCTAGCGCCGTCTGTCTGTTCCAATTTGTCCAAACTTAAGCAGGAGTGTTTCACAAACTTTGCGTAGACGTACAAGCTTCTTTTGAACGCTTTCGGGATTGTACCGAACGAAATTTGAAAATGAAGTCCCTGTAATGAGAAACTTGTGCGCTTTGGCTTTGGTTATACGAGAGGCGACCAAACTTTCTCTAAACATGAGGAAAACCATAAAACTGGTGGTGATTTTCTGTGGATAATAATGCTTTCTACTGCTTATCAATGTTGTGTATCTATCATATTTTTATTGAATAACTAACTGACCCGCTCTGGATTTGCACGGGTGGGGTTTCTTTCAATTCAATTCAATCTTTTATTTGCAAGAAACATTGTACAATTAAGATGACAAACTAAAAATTAAAAAACAAACATGTGTCGTCATTCTGACATGTAAATTTACAAAGTAACTACGTAACACAATTTATGAATCATTAAGTTATTTATCTACTCCCATGCTATAAATCCTCTATAACAGGTTCTGAAACAGTTAGCTTATTGCCAACATTAAAACACCCAATGTCCTAATAACCACAACATCATCCAAACGGGTGATGTAATGTTGTACTGAATTTCATAACAACACTCCTCCGTTTTTTTTTTTCGATCCCCTCTGCGCAAAGGGTTTACTCAACAGCCAGC
Source organism: Erebia palarica (assembly GCA_964035005.1). Classification (NCBI taxonomy): domain Eukaryota; kingdom Metazoa; phylum Arthropoda; class Insecta; order Lepidoptera; family Nymphalidae; genus Erebia; species Erebia palarica. The sequence goes on from OZ035983.1 coordinate 41,525,756, forward strand.
CACATCTGCTCGATGCGTGGTATCTGTATGAATTACAAAAAAAAAAGAACATCTATGCGAATTTCAAAAAAAGAACATTGTCATACACGCGCGTTTCACTACCAGAACGCCGCGCGCTGTAAAAAAAAAGTAGGTTAGAATTTTCCCCGCCATTTTTCTTCCTTTTTTTTTATTGTTTCGTTAACAAAAAAATGAGCGATTCAAGTTCTTAGCAGTTTGGGTAAAACAATTGCTAACTATTTACAACTTCCTAATCCTGAGTTGTATACAGGACATTGCTTTCGCAGAACATCTGCCACAATATTAGTAGATGCCGGAGGAGACATAACAAGTTTAAAACGGCACGGCGGATGGAAGTCTACATCTGTTGCAGAGGGCTATATTAATGACTCTATAACCAACAAAATCCACGTGTCGAATGTAATAGTAATAGTGAAGTGGTAAATATAAATATTCCGCCGAGTACATCGGGATCAGGACGTTCCAACATTATAGAACATCAAGTGAATTTTAATAATTGCACTATACAAAATGTTAATTACTACTACAATAAATAATTATTTCATTAATACTTAGTTTATTTGTATATACTCAGTAATGGATGATCAAGACACGCGGAAGCGTGTCCAGCCAAAGTTCAAATAAACTGGCGAGCAGCACCGTGTGTAATATTACACGAACCATTTGGAGCCACTTTTGAACCCCTCATAACTCAAAAACTATTTCACATAAACATGTCAAATTTGGCGCATATATTGAGACCCGTGAGATACATATGTGCTCCAAATTTCATAAGCACACCTCAAATGGTTATTTAGATATAAACGTACAAAAATCGTCATTTTTATGATCTACCTAGGTATAGATCAAAACTCTGACACGGGGCATACTACCATTGCTTAAAGCCGTATTATTTTAATATTGTTGACATTTATGTTGTAGTGTTATAATCATTATTTTAAGGACGTCAAAGTACGTGACATTCAACCGTTATTTTGAAACAATACTGCTTTAAGCGGTGGTAGTAACTCCTTAACTATTGAAAATGACACATAATTATTATTTTAATGTAAATAATAATGAATAATAATATAGTTGCATTAAAACCTTACCTTCGTATTCATGCATTTTGTGCAACGAAACGTCATTGACAGAAAAGAAGAAGAAACGTATTTGAAGTCGTCAGTTCAAGCTGTCAGTCATTGTGATTTGTATTCATTGTGATTTGTATTCATTGTTTATAGTGGTTTTAGTGATATCGACTGTCTACCGTACTTGTTTTCAATGTTTCACTGAAAACATTTGATTTTGAACTTTTGCAATCAAAATTGATGAGATGTAGAAATGTGCTGTAGAGGTAGTCTGACCATAGATGTAATCTGTCAATGTCAGTGTAACTCTAGGTACACTATATATTTTTCTTGAGAATTCTCGTCTTTAATTATCCTGTACAATGAGTCGTACAATAGAATTACTGGTGGGTGACACACTGACCTTACACCGAATAATAAGTACCGACTAATGTAAAACGTAAACTAAACTAATAGAAAAGTCCTATTACAGTGTTAAGGATTATTTGCAATGATAGCAAGGCATGGGTATGAATTGTTACAGCGACTGACTATGTAATGTTATATTATAAGTACATATATATAATTTCAAATATTTGTGAGATGGTGATAATAATAAAAAAAACGGAGTTTATTGCGGGCTCTTCTCAGACCAGGGCACGTTTGGAACCCTCGTAGCTTTAGTTTTAAGATACCGTAGTTAATTATCACCATCACGTCTTATGCTCTGTAAGCATGACGTTCAGAAGGTGTACTTTGTAGGTACATATTTTGAATAAATATGTTTTGAGTTTGAGATTGAGTTCAACAATTTCTGTACAAAAAGTAATGATATCCCATCAAAAACATAAATGTAAAATGAGAGCCAAGTTCAAAATTGTGATATATATGCCTTGGTTGTTGACTTCAGCGACAAAAGAAGTGAGATCTAAATGGGTGCCAAGTTCAATGGTCAGTCCTGCAATTTATTTATCCCATCAAAAACATAAATGTGAAATGAGAGCCAAATTCAAAATTGTGATATATATGCCTTGGTTGTTGACTTCAGCGACAAAAGAAGTGAGATCTAAATGGGTGCTAAGTTCAATGGTCAGTCCTGAAATTTATTTATAACAACATATCCTAATATTTTATAACAACTTAAAATATCATTTCTTCTTATAACTTAGTATAAAATGTTGAAGACTAAGGCTTTGGCTTGGCTAGTTTCCATATACGAATTATTATTAAGTAGGTACCTAAAAGTACAGTTTCTACCAGCAAGCCAAATTTTCGGAAGAATAAAATAAGAACTTACAGCTTTACAACTTGTGAAGGCTATAATTCGTATATGAAAACTAGCCAAGCCAAAGCCTTAGTCTTCAACATTTTATACTAAGTTATAAGAAGAAATGATATTTTAAGTTGTTATAAAATATTATATGTTGTTATAAATAAATTTCAGGACTGACCATTGAACTTGGCACCCATTTAGATCTCACTTCTTTTGTCGCTGAAGTCAACAACCAAGGCATATATATCACAATTTTGAATTTGGCTCTCATTTCACATTTATGTTTTTGATGGGATAAATAAATTGCAGGACTGACCATTGAACTTGGCACCCATTTAGATCTCACTTCTTTTGTCGCTGAAGTCAACAACGAAGGCATATATATCACAATTTTGAACTTGGCTCTCATTTTACATTTATGTTTTTGATGGGATATTAGGTTAATAGGACTGGATGTTTTAATGTTAGCAGTAAACTAACTATTTCAGAATCTGTTATAGAGGATTCATAGCATGGGAGTAGATAAAGTCTTGTATGCAACTGTTGATAATTAGGTATTAAAACACTCATATGATACTATTATCACACTCCGCTTCGCGTCGTGTGATAAACCCACATTCGTGTTTTAATACCCCTTATTACACAACTGTTGCATAAATAACTATAACACCTCAGACGCGAGTCCTGACGGCATCGCCAGATTTAAGTCTGAGAGGCCAGGAGTCCCAACACATGCTGAGTGACTCACCTGTTGGTAGCGTTACACTGCTGTACAAACTTACATTTTATAATATGTATGTAACTCATTTTTTATTTTGACTTATTTTGTGCATCTGTGCTTATTGCTGCCAATAAAGATTTTTCTATTCTATTCTAACATAATCCAAAATTTATATAATTATTTCTGAGACAGCTTGAGTTAGTCCAAGTACCTATAATATATAATGTAATTAAATCTTATATAACATAAATTAGTAAATATGTCAGATCTCATAATACCAATTACCTTTAATTTATTATTACTTATTAGATTTTACATACATTTGTTTTTCTAGAATGTCTTAAAAATTGTAAAATTGCCAATAAAATTAAAATAAATTATGTAATAATAAAATGTCAAATATATTAGTTTTTTTTAAATAATTGTCCTTGTGCAGGCTTTTAGGTATCTATGTATAACGAACTGCCTCGTTGGTATAGTGGTAAGCATGTTCGACTGCGGCTGACGAGGTCCGGGGTTCGAGTCCCGGGTCGGGCCATAATTATTAATAATTGGCTTTTTCCATTGATGTAGAATTTTAATAATGGGGTTTTCTGACTAGAACTTCTCAGTACTAAGCCCGAAGTTAGGAAATGGGCGGTGTTTCACTCCCGTGTAACAGAGAGTACGTAAAGATGTCGGTCCTGCGCCTGATCTCTTGCATGACGTGTCGGATTTTCCGTCCCATAGCTGAAATTCGGTCGGGAGGACATTATACTATTATACAGTCTGGTTAAAAACATAAAAAAATATCTACGTATTTTAAAACTAATACTCTGATCTATGAGTGAGTATGAGATGAGCAAATCCGAATTGCATTAGTGATTTTCATGAAATTTACATGAAACTAACTATAAAAATAAATAGACACTCTCTATAGATTGTCTATTTATTTCATGACTGAGCGTCTATTTTTCACTTCAGCATTATTATGTGGAGGCAAATGTCATGGATTTACGAGTATCATTCCCATAATCTAGCAGAAGTTTCTCAGATGAAGCGTTTTCAACTTGAATACTATTCTTCATCACTATCGTTCTCAAGAACTGTTTCTCTCCTTAACTCAGACTAATTAATAACCATTCCTTACTAACCAATTCGAACGATTACAAAATTAAATGATTAATTACTTTCCAGAAGAACATTATCCAAACTCCGAAGACTGTTTGAATTTAAAATCTAAGAAACTTAATCTGAGAGTCGATTAAATTTTCAAAGCTTGGAATCAGTATTGGTCTATTAAAAATTCGCCGGCATCACAGATGGTCGCCGACTCTGCTTGGAACCTTTGTTTATGTTGCAAAGAATATCACTTTCGTTGAGTTATCCAATGTCTCTCTCTGCGTCGTTGAGGCTCGTGCCCCTTTCCATTAATCACATAATGGCAGGGGATTTCTTGGAATAATAATGCAGTGGGTTCCCAAGTCCTTCCTAACGAAGACTTACGAGCCTTAACGAGACTATACGACTCAATTATGAGTACTATTCCAACTCTTTGGTTTCTAACGATTGTTATCAAATGTTAGTGATAATAAACTCGGACTAAAGGCCAAATTTGCTCACCCATCCGATTTGGGTCAACGTTGCTTAACAATCGCAATGGACTGATTTTATGCGTTGTCGCAACTATAGCTCTCGTCCATCAATATTACAGTTACATATCACAGTATCGTAGTATCCTAGAGTTATCTAATAGGAATACGGAAGTTTTGGTTTCAGCTTGAGCGATCACTTCGCCGGTCCCGGAGCGAATATGAATTTATTGCACATGATTACTCCAATGCTTTCGAAGGTGTACGAAGTCAGCCACTGAACTATGGCCCTTCCGACTTACTCGTAGGTTTTTTCCTCCAATATTGGTATCTTCAAATCCAGAATGAATAGACAGGCATCTTCTAGGCAAGCGCGCTCCACCTCAGGCTGTATCACTACTTGGCAGCAAGCCTGATTGCAACCAAGCGCTACTCTATAAATAAATAAATAAAACCTTCTCATTCCAAGAGGAGACTCGTACCCAGTTATAGAGAGTCAGCAATGGGTTAGAGTGATGATAATCCAAGATACATTAAACAACATTCCATGTTAACGAAGTCATGAACATCTGCTACACTACCTAATAATATAAATGCGAAAGGACGGATGGATGTGTGTTTATTACTCAATAACGCCTGAACCCCTGAACGGATCTCGATCAACTATGGCACAGAGATAGACTACAGTCTTTAATAACACATAGGCATTTTTATCCCGGAACCAAAGAACCTCATACCATGCAGACGAAGCCGCGGATATCAGCTAGTTTATCATAATTTCCCCTCGCAATAGCCTGTAAATTCAACATATAGCTCGCATCGATGCGTGCTCCGTATTCGCGAGGGTTTAATCAAAGTTCTATGCAATGTCGTCACTCGTCGCGGCTGATCAATTACATACATCATGTTTGTGCCCGGTTCATTTGTCAAAAATAAAACGCTACAGTCTGATGAACCTCTGAAAGTTCTACCTGGAGTGATGATTTTCAACGGCCACATTTCCAACGCTTTAATCTTACTAATATTATAAATGCGAAAGTTTGGATGGATGTATGGATGTATGGATGCATGGATGTATAGAAGTATGGATGTATGGGTGTATAGATGTATGGCTGTATGGATGTATGGATGTACGGATGTTTGATACTCAATCACGCCCCAACGGTTGAACGGATCTAGCTGAAATTTGGCACAGAGATAGATTATAGTCTGGAATACCACATAGGCTCCTTCTTCTCCCAGAAAATTAAGGATTTCCCGCGGGAACCAACAAACCTCGATCCACGCATATAAAGTCGCGGGCATTAGCTAGTAAATGATAAATGATTTATTTATTTCACGTAGGATAACTTGCGTCACTTATGATACGTAAAGGCTCTACCACCGGTTTGGAATGCTAATTCTACTGATATTCTAAAGCGATAGGTACTTAAACAATATTCAAAATACCAATACTCAAAATGACAATTTAATGTAACGTACCTTGGCGTTCCTAAAATAAGGATTATATTTCTAATACAAGAAAGTCAAAAATAATGAAAAAAGAGTGAATAGGCATCTTCTAGGCAAACGCGATTCACCTTAGACTGTATCACTACTTTAAGCAAGTCTGATTGCAGCCAAGCTCTAGTCTATAAAAAAAATTAAACAATATGGCTATAAACGTTGGTAATGGCTCAAGATTTACTAAGTAAGTACTTCTGTTGTTGCTCTAATACAGAATCAATTTAAAAATACTTATAATCTCTTAGGGGTATATTTTGGCTGGCAACGGTCACAGAGGCGGAGTATATTTAATTATTATTAAGTAGGTACCTAAAAGTACAGTTTCTACTAGCAAGCCAAATTTTCGGAAGAATAAAATAAGAACTTACAGCTTTACAACTTGTGAACGCCATAATTCGTATATGAAAACTAGCCAAGCCAAAGCCTTAGTCTTCAACATTTTATACTAAGTTACAAGAAGAAATGATATTTTAAGTTGTTATAAAATATTATATGCTGTTATAAATAAATTTAAGGACTGACCATTGAACTTGGCACCCATTTAGATCTCACTTCTTTTGTCGCTGAAGTTAACAACCAAGGCATATATATCACAATTTTGAATTTGGCTCTCATTTCACATTTATGTTTTTGATGGGATATATAAATTGCAGGACTGACCATTGAACTTGGCACCTATTTAGATCTCACTTCTTTTGTCGCTGAAGTCAACAACCAAGGCATATATATCACAATTTTGAACTTGGCTCTCATTTTACATTTATGTTTTTGATGGGATTTATTATACATTATTGTATTTTATATGTTATTGTATGTTTAAGTTATCTTTGTATGTTTAGATGTGTAGATATGTGTGTGATCTCTCTCAAAAATTATTATCGTCATTTTACGTAAAATTACTAATTAGGTAAGTAATGCAAATTTTTACACCTTTTAGTCAGTTAGTAACTATACTTTGATTTTTAATTCCGTGGAATTCTGACGTTTCTTGGTGATACCATATTCAAAACAGTTCCCACAAAAAAGGGTAACAAATTCTAATAAAATTTATGTAATTCTTTGGATTCCAAAGATTAAAGGAGGATGGCGAAAATGCATGTATTTTGGGACCCACTGAAAAGGGTAGCGTTCATCATGGAAACTTAGTAATAATTGTAGAACGTAACAAAACTAAGAAAAAAGCTTATAGTAAGTAAGTCTAAAAATGTGGGAGAAAAAAGATACACCTAAAAGTAGAATATAACCTAAAAATTATTAATCAAAAACTATTTCTATCAATAATTTGTATCAGTATTAGTATGAATGAGTAGGTAGGTACTTATACCTAGTCATTTACAATTAGGTAGGTACTTATAATAATAATAATAATAATAATAATAATAACTTTATTTATTGAGGCAACCAAAAATGGCCCATTTGTTAGTAGTACATAAACTTATGACTATGTTAGTAATGAATAAAAATAAAAGACACAATAACAAAACAACTTCAGATTTTACCTAATCAGCACTTTCAAGAAGTGTTCAAGGATTGGTGAGTCCAACTTGCCCGCTAACATCTTCAGGATACTATTGGAGCTCGAACGCAGTCTTGTCAGAAGGGAAAACGTCTTCTTCCTTATCATGGCATAAAAGTCCTCTGTTTGCTCATGCGCAAACATGCCAGATGCCGAACAATACCGCGGCAAGCCCAACAGTATCCTGAAACAGTTATTATATTGGACCCTCAATGTGTCCAGAGTCTTTTGAGTGTAGTTAACCCACAGGCCTCCCGTGTAGAAGTTCTGACAATACGCCTTGAACAGCGTTAACTTCACTTCCTTGCTACATCGGGCGAACCTGCGGGCCAACATGTTACACCTTACAGCCAAGCTTCTACGCTCACGCTCGATGTCTACCTGATCCCTAAGATCCTCCGTAACATAGTGACCTAGATATTTGTACTGTGTCACTTGCTTGAGTAAAGTCCCATTAAGAGCTATAACAGGTTTGTATTGGACTTGCTTACGGGGGGCCTTAAAAATCAAGTATTCACTTTTGGCCACGTTATACACCAGCCCGTGAGCAGCCGCATACTCCTCGCAGGATTTAAGCAACTCCCCGATCGAGCCCGCCGTGGGACCCAACAACACCATGTCGTCAGCGTAGCTAAGATTATTAACGCAGACGCCATCTATCCAGCAACCGACTGGTTTGTTGCTGAGTTCCACGATCAGCTCGTTCACGTACAAGTTGAAGAGCTTCGGCGAGGTCAACCCCCCCTGCCTCACCCCGCACTCCAACCTGTACGGTTCAGAGAGCTCCTTACCCCACCTGACATTATTCAACTGGTTTGCATACCAAAACCGCATAATACTAAGCAACTCCGGCTGCACGCCCGCTCGTTCCATCTTTTCCCACAGCACATCATATGACACTAAGTCGAAGGCTTTGGAGAGGTCAAGGAAGCAGGCGTACACCGGTGTTTTACGGCTAGTATAGTATTGGACAGTCTGTTTCAGGCTTAATATCGCGGTTTCTGTAGAGAGTTCCGGACGAAACCCAAACTGTGCATCATGAAATTGAAGCGTCTCGCCAAGTTTCCTGTCCAACAGACTATCCAACACTTTTGCAATTATGGTAGCAAGCGAGATAGGCCTTTAATTGGACTGGTTGGAAATGTCACCGGTCTTGTTTTTTACAATGGGGACCACTAAAGTTCTCATCATGTCGCCCGGGATACATGAGTGACTAACGCAGAGCGAGTAAAACATCGACAATACTCTAGGTAGATGAGTGCCCGCGTATTTCAGATGTTCAATGCTGAGACTGTCGTATCCAGGTGATTTTCCTCTAGTCATTCTATTTATTATTTCAGCAACTTGCTTACCTGAAAAACGCGGTAGCTCCCTGTCACAGCATACCTCAGCATCGACCACCCTCCTCGACGGCCCTAATGGCGATGAGACCCTAAAGTGATCCCTAAACAAGTTCGCGATTTCTTTTTGCGTAGCACAGCCCGAAACAGTCACTGGTAAGCTCGGTCGAACATTCAGTTTATTGGTTGACTTCCAGAACTTAGGAAAAAATTTTGCGGCCCTGTGTGAGGCGATGATGTCCATTTTTATTTCGTCTTGGTGGTTTTGACACCATCTTAACCTACTTTTGAAAATTTTCTGACTCTCACACATTTCGTTCCAAATTATTCCAGACCTAGGTTTGTTGTATAGTAACCAAGTTTGATATTTCGACCTAGCCTCACAGTGAGCACTTATGTCTGCGAGAATTCCGCAATAATTCTACTCACACCATATTTCTAAATAACTCTTATCTGCTTAGATCTTTCTTATCTTTTAACAAATTGAGTAACAATAATATCAAAATAGATCTCTTTTGCACCACTGGTACCTCTATGCGGATTCTGGCCAATGAATTCTTCGACACCTATAGCCCAAGTTGAAGTGATTCGCTGACCAATAATTCAGATTGTTTTCCCATTCTATAGCCTGATCTTCCTCACATTAAGCGTTTTATTCCTCTATATACTTTGATTAACACTTGCATTAAGTACTTATTTACTTTTCCTATGAGAGCTTTTTTCTTTCTCTTATAACCAAATCCATGAGAAGGAAGTCGCGGGCATCAGCTAGTATCATACAAGTAGTGATCACTGATACTGATAAAATCATTTACATAAAAATTAAAAAGTATCGATACTTTTTAAAGTACTCGTGTTAATATCACAAGACGATAGGTATATTAAGAAAAAATACTCATTTCAGTAGGTATCGATGATACATCGATGGTGTCGGAACATCCCTACAAAAATAAATAATAATGACAAGTGTTGTCATGTCAACAAAATGACTATCTATGTCAATTGCGTTCCATTAGTGCAAGATGACTTATTTTTTAATAAATTATAATAATTTCTTTCTTTTGAATCCCGTATCTCAGACTCTCAATATTTTTTTATATAAACATCATATAAACATATGATTATAAATAATATAAACTTGTACTTGAACGATGCCTCCTTAATTTTTTAATTATGTGGGTCCAATTTCGCCATTATAACAGTGTTAGTTATCATTAAATTTTTACTTAATTAGTAGAGCACTATTTTAAGACAAACGTTACGAATATTTTATATTTGCATACGTAATGTGAATACATGTAATGTATACATGTAAATAAGATACATCCAAAGATATATATAAGAAACAGAATCCAAATACTTATTACCGACTGAAGATTGAAGTAATTAGAAAGACCAATTTTGCTAAAAGAGGATAAAGAAAAATCCATCAAACAATAATACAAAACTTTTTTGTAAATAATGAATTAGTAAAATAATCATGATCGTTATCATCATCCTCGTCATCGTCGCCGATATTTATAATGAAAGTGTCACAGAGACTGTCAATCAAATGCTCAATACGGCATAGTTTGTCCTCTTCTTTAATAACATGTGCTTGTAACTCTTGCTATTTGTTTGGGGTGACATTGTTGTTGTTCACTCCCTTGACCAAAAGCTCTTTCACTTCCGCAATTTTATAAATTTTATTAAATTTTGCCACATGCCCCTCAATCGTTGAGTTCACAATGGTAAGGGGGTAATCGAAGTACAGTGATCCCTCATTCCGCTGCCATCTCGTCTACAACATATTTATTATATTAATTATGATTTTCTTTGCTAACTATGTCCAATAAATTTACCTTCAACATAGTTTCATCATAATTTAAATTCTTTGACGTTTACCATGCTTGAATATCATTCTTTTTCCAGCCGGTTGTTGGTTTTCGTTCAAATATTCGTGAGTGGCAATAGCAAGTAACAAGAAGTTTTAACATTGAAGCTGAAAGTCGAATGACATGATCATTAGGATGTCGGCCGACAGACGCCTAGAAAAAAGTATTTTTTGTTTATTGTGAAAAACCTATTACCTCTTTTGTTTGCCAGGCTGATCGGAAAGGTTATTAAATATCAATATTGTAAGAAATAAGTATTTATTCATTGTGTAAATTATTAATAGTAATATTTTGCCGCTGGTCTGCTGTCCGCCGTTGGGCCGGTATGGAACCGGAATTCCTCTGTATTATAATACATTAAAATATGTAAATAGTAATACGCCCTAAACTCACCCGCCCGTTGCTTCGTGCTATCCGCAGGATTCGGTCCCGCGATCACCGTTCAGGAGTCCAAGTAACACAACTTATCACGCTCACAACGTACCCCGACCGCAATATAATACATACTACTATATATAATCAGTCAATGTGTAGGTTTTTAAATGTCGTGTGTCGTGTAGTGTGCCAGCAACATTGCGACCGAAAAAGGTTACATTTAAATTGAACACATTGCCTTAAAAACGGACCCATACTTCCATACTAATATTAAATGCGAAAGAGTATCCCTCTGTCTGTCTGCTACGCTTTCCCGGCCCTTCTTCAACCAATTTTGACGAAATTTGGTATTGAGGCAGGTTGTATCCCGGAGGAGGACATAGGCACTATCCCGGAAAATTAAGAAGTTCCCGTGAGAATCAAAAATCCTTAATCCACGCGGAATCTAGTTTGTAAATCTAATATTAGTAAGTATGGATAAAGTTTATCGTTATTGATTTATGTTTCTATAATTTATCTTTTATCCTTTCTTAGCAAAGTTATTAATTCTAATAAAGTACTATTTCATTCTTTATCAAGTAATAAGTACTTGTTTAGATTTTGCTTGTGACAAACGATAAATTATTTATTTCAGGTAATAGGTGCATGTGATCAAAACAAAAATACAGAAATGTTTGTGACTTCTGAACGTCACAAACGTCAGAATTCCACGGAATTAAAAATCCAAGTATACAGTCTATTATCCCTTGTATGTCATGTCTTTGTTAAAGTGTAGGTACAAAATGAAGAGATAAATGTATGTTATCAATTATTTCAAATTTAGACTTCTATTCTTCGAAATTACGCATTCCAAGGGCACAAGATAATTTTCGCAAAAGGAACATTTCGCAAAATTTAGTCATAATCACACCTCCGATAGATCTGACACCGCAAATATTAAGCGAAAAATTTTTTCCATTAAAATTTCCAATTATTTTCAACGAAGCGAACTATTACATGGGAAACTCCCCAAATCGATGAAATTAACTTTAAGATTTTTCGCCCATACATGATCCTCGTCCTTACTAAATTAAACAAGGTAGCAAGAAAATTCGATCCAATCTAAACTTCCTTCAATCCAATTTGAATTCGCCCTCCACCCAAATCCCCCCTTTATCCGTGGGAGGAGCAACGAAGCAATTTATTTCGATCTTGTTCTCTATACATCGCTGTAAAGATGTTTAGCGTTTGATGAAACTAACTCCTTTGAAATAAGCGGCGTGTCTAAGTGTTTTTGAATCGCGTCTAGATTTTAAAGGAATTTAAACGCTTTTGTACCCCACTTATCATCTCACGTGTCGTGAGAAATGGAACTGGGAATATAACAAGTAAGCTTAGGAAATTTTAAACTTAAATTCTGTTTATAAGGACCATGCTATGTTTAATCGCCTTAAAATCCAAAAACGATTTCAAAGGTCTAAAATCAGCGTACATTTTTAATACTAATAGATTGTACTATGAGTATTGTAATTGAACTGAAATTCAATGAGGTATTTAATAACTGAAATTTTATTTTGTCCTGTCTGGTTCCTATTGTGTAATCAGCTCTAATGAAAACTGCAAAACCGCTTTTTTTCCACTACAGGTTAGTCCTTGACTGCGATCTCACCTAATAGTAAGTGATGATGCAGTGTAAGACGGTAGGATATGACAGTTATATTCAACCCTAAGCTGCCAGGTTAGCTTACTTATTATTTATCTTGAATAGTATCAACTTAAGATCGGAGTGAATGGTGAAAAAAAAATAAACATTTAATATTTTGGATGTCAATAGCCTTGAATTAAAAAAATGTTTATACTTCTACCATACCTTTACTACTGTTGTAATCATACTTTTGCGGGTCTAAAGTCAGTCTTCATGCCCTAGGGCCGTAATCTAGTCGATCGATCGCCCAACTAGTTGACCAACCCCATACTGTAAATATGCACAACAGAGTCTAGGCTCCTGACTGGTCGACCAAACGATCGTACCATTTGACATAAAAGTTTTTAAACCAAGGAGTATGTGTACCTGCATAAACACTGGCAGCATGAAAAGCAAAAAGTTTGAAATAAAAAGTTTAATTTGTCTTTTCTTTTTATTATTTACTAGACCTATGTATCCTACTTACTATGATTTGCAATAAATATCTAACCGTTACAGTTTGTTTTACTATTATGGTAGAAGTATAAAGTAGAGTATACACCACCGGGATAAAGCAGTTTTTTTCTTGGGCGCTTGAATCCCTCACTGCACTCAGGACTCAATCTTAATTCCCTCCCTTTGGTCGGGAATTAACTTATAACACCCTCGCTGCGCTCGGGAGTTCAATTTGGAGTCCTTCGTTACGTTCAGGATTCAATGTAGCGCCCGTGACATAAAACAGTGCTTTATCCCCTTGGTGTATAATATACTATTAAGTTCTTTGGAGCTAGCTACGCTATTTGAACCTTTTACCTCAATGAAGCTAAAACAGAATATATAAAGGTAAAAACTTACAATCCATCGGATAGGCGACCAAAAGTTACAGCATATCCTAAATTCCACAAAAATATGTATGTAAATACACGGAGAAAAATAAAGTTGGTGTTGCAGTTTGCCGCGAAATCATAGATGTTTAGTTATAATCATTACATTTATTTAAAGATGATAATTCATCACTTTCAAATTTCGATGCACAATACGTAATAAGTACAAGGTGAATGCAGGTAAAGTGAATGTGACTATTTATTTGTTGATATCATCAAGTAAAAAATTAGGTATTTAGTGATTAAAACTGATGTCTTATATCAATTTTATTTTAAAATTTACTGATACACAGACTAATGAGACTTTTACAGACGGTCTGACTATTCACGCTTTTACTTACCCACAAAATCTCGAATCCGGCGAATTGAAGGCCACGTGATTTATTTTTGAACATCAAAAATGAAAATAAAAATAAGCTGAAACAGCGTGTTCTCCAAAGAGTTGTCACGCCTCGCTACAATTATTTAGAACTCCATTATTTCTATAGCTTATATAATGTTAAAGGAATTTTCGGTTGCTTTAAGTTTATCCTTTGAAACTATTGGAAAACTAAATCGCGTTTAAAACGAGTATCGTGACTAGAGTCGTTAGACGCAACCAGACAAAGAGCGGGTGTTTGATTTCTTTGAAAATATGTTATTTTGAGATTGCAAACCAACAAATAAATACACTTTCGCATTTATAATATTAATTAGATGAAGGCCGCGACTTCGTACGCGTGGATCAAGGTTTTTGATTCCCGCGGGAACTCTTTAATTTCCCGGGATAAAAGCCAGTGGCCATCCCCAGGATACAATCTAACCCTGTACAAATATTCACCAAAATCGGTTGAACAGATGAGCCTTGAAAGCGTAGCTGACAGACAGACAGACGGCCAGACAGACAGTTGCGCATTTATAATATTAGTATGGATACAGATTAACACGGATATAGTTAACTATTTTAAAAGCTCAGTTTTTAAATTAACATTTTATTTCATTTCTACAGCAGTCCACAATTACGGTGGCTGCTGTCAACAAGAAAATGAATTCAAACGGGTCAGTGTTTCATTTTTCATGCTTGAGAAAGTGTGAAAAAGTCGTGAAATTGTTGAAAATAATAGGAATGAAAAATGATCTCTGATTTTTCAAGACGCAGTTTTCTTTAATATCACCTTTAAAACAGTATTTTACATAAAAGCTTTATTTCTAGGGCTCCGTTGTATGACAAGGAATCATTATTAAATCATTGTAGAAACTTAAACTTTATTCCTGATGCCCGCGACTTCATCCGCGGGAACCCCTTAATTATCCAGGATAAAATACTTTTTATCCCGGATAATAAAGGGGTTCCCGCGGGCGGGAGATAGGCTACTGCCTATCTCCAGATCTTCAATTACACCCAAGCTAAAAATCACGTCGATCCATTGCTCTGTTGCGGCGTGATTGAAGGAGAAACCATACTTTCGCATTAGTAAGATACATGAAGTTAGCATCTAAAATTAAAACAAAACATAATTATCTTATTTTTGAATATATAAATTCTCAAATTTATGGAAAAACATTTTAACGTGATAATATCTGTCATTTCCTCAAATCAAAGCCGTTACAAAAATTAATATCACAATTCAAATACAAAATTAAGATCGTCTACAAATAATTAATCTCAAAAATTCCTCATCAGTGAATAATAGCGTTTTAATTCAAGACCAAAGTGCATTAAGGTGCTTTCACATTGATTACATCTGACCGCGCGAATCGCTAGAGATTTCAGTGGTGAGAGCATTATATTATAAACAAGAGCATTCATTAACTGCGTATTCCTTTACTGGTCAAAGCTACCTCTCTTATTGTGTTGTCCAGTTTCCTTCAGAGAATATAATCCCGTCGACCAGTCACCACAGCAATGTTATAAAGAATATATCAAGTTTGCCAGTCTTTTTAAGTCATTTTACTGTGATTTTTATACAGCTCGAAAGATTTATGGATGAAAATATTATTGATAGTGATATTTCTTTTAAATTATATCTTCCAACTTATATCTATCCTTACAAGTATAACCTTAACTATAAGTATGACTACGTAATGTAGACTAAAGCACACATTATACAACGTGAAATTAAGTAAGACCTGAAAAAAGTTTATTCGTAATCGACAGCTAAATCAGTTGTATTAATTTAAATGCCTGTTACATTACATCCAAAAAAATTGTATTAAATACGTAAAAGTAGCCTACTTTCGTACTAATGCCGGGTTTAAGCGATGAGTACATGTTTACGCTGGCATCACCTAACAAAACAAGATTATAACTTTTTCCATTTTTATTATTAATTTTGAAGAAAAACACAGAATATATTATTCACAAAAACATTACAAACATGTTTCGGCTTTTTTTATTAACATAAAATAATGTTGTGTAAGTCGTGCGTCAGCACACCTTGTGTGAAGACTCCCAAAGGGTTTTTCATTGAGAGTATTTTCATATTTATTCCCGCTGAGGTTGGTTTGCCTCAAATTAATTTCTTTAACACAAAAACATCGGGTGAATGATCACAAAAACATTGAGGCGGAGAAAAGACCTCGTCAGAGCCTCTGCGCCGTTTTCTAGGACAGGATTTATCCTTGTCTGTGGCAATAATATTGTTCCATTTTTGAAAAAAATACGCCATGTAAAAATGTCTTTACAATATTGTTCCGTGGTCCTAGGGAGTTTCTTTTTCCTTTATTATAATTTGCCCATTCATTTTGAAATAACTATTGTGTATTTTATGGGCCCGCGCACACAGTAAACTAAGTGTAACAATCGATTGGTACAGGCATCTAATGAAAAACGTACCCGGGTGATATTTGTGTTGCTTCAAAGTTGTATATTAGACTGTACGCCTAATCTTAGTTTTATATTGCAAAAAATTCGATTGATTATAATCGAGCGTTCGATCAAATTAGCGTCATATCAAAATATACCATAAAAGCATTGTACCTACTAGATCTTAATATCGGATATGCATTCGCATTTCGCAGCCAGTGCTCCAGACGCAAAGGTTAGGAAGTTAGGTATGTGGTCTTACAAGTGGAAGGTCCCGGTTTCGATCCTCAGCTGGGTCAAATTGGGAAATTTATAATTTCTTATATGTCTCTGGCCGAGTCTGTTGGCAGATTACTGCCGATGTCCACTCAATTATCAAAGTCGTACAACTGATTTTGCGTTCCGATGCAATGCCGTGTATAAAATGATTTGGGGTATAGGTTTTAAATATAGATAACAGAATTCTCTATCCAGCGGTTTTTAATATACCTGTCACATCGTCTCAAAGAGATAAATCTATACTTCCATACCTGACGTATAGAAGAGAAAGTGTATCCGTGTCTGCTACGTTTAAGGCCCACCTTTTTAACCGATTTTGATGAAATTTGGTATCGAGGTAGGTTATATCCCGGGGAAGTACATAGGCTACTTTTTATACCGGAAATTAAGAAGTTCCTCGAGAATCAAAAAAAGTTAACCCACGCTGACGACGTCGCGGGACTCTATAATTTTCTTCCTATATGCTCTATACCAAATTAAAGTTGCTCTTTGCATAACAAATATATAATCGCTGAATGTATAGCCCCAATAGGAGAATTGTCCTTTATAAGGATGATACTTTTGAATGGGATATTACAAAGATATTTTAGAATTTAAAGCAAAAAATTGCTTGCTCGAAATTATACCAGCATTTCTTTTAACGCTTCCACGAATATTAGCGGGCGTTCGAACGATGGTTATTACGATTTCGATAGCGTTCGCTTTAAGAGGGTGAAATTTAATTACCTTTTTGTATCTGGGAAGAGAAAGAATTAGTGGTCGCAATTTTGTCGAGTGTATTACAAAATTCGCTCTTTTCAAAATGAATAAGGTTTTTGATGTTTATGCCTCGCTACCTTTTATGTGAGGGATAAAATTATTTTTTTCATTTATTTTTTAATTGAAAGAAATTTAAATTTCCTTGATATATTTTTTGGCTTGAATTATTTTATGCCTTTTCGGCCTTTTGTATTATTAATTTTAAGACTTTTCCTGAGAATTCGATTACTTGAAGTATCTTGTCGCAAAGCTAACACAGCTTATTTATTAAACCTAGTTGATGCCGCGACTTAGTCCGCGTGGATTCGGGTTTTTAAAAATTTCGTGAGAACTCTTTGATTTTTCAGTCGTGTATGAATTAATTATGAAGTATTATTAATAAATCAAGTCCTTAAAATAAGGATTATAATTCTAACGTCGACAATATTACAATAAAAAATACGGCTTTAAGCGATGGTATGAGGGCTACGCCGTAGAGGCGACTTATACCTACGTGAAAATAAATAAATTGACATAATTTGTATGTTGTATTGACCAAATTGAATTTATATTTTTTTTAATTATGTATTAATTTAATAATGTGATTGTAATCCGTAATAATATTGTGATTGTAATTTGATGTAGTTTTAAATTGTAATTATGTAATTAATTGTAATTTGTAGTTTACTCTTAATTTTAATTTATATTTCAATCAATCATAATTTGCATTAGTAAAAATGGTAACTTTAATAGTATCTATGTAAAATTGGAAACATATTAGAAATGAAGGCTTTTTATTAATTTATATATATATATTATGTTCCCTTGTATGTTCAATATTGAAAAGCTTTTTTTATACGACTGCCTGAAAGAACGAGTATATTGTTTTCACGGTTCATGTATGTATGTGAGTTTGTATATTCCACCATAACTTCTGTACGCCTCAACCAATTTTGATAAATGATGTATCGTTAGAATCCCTAGCTCATTCCGGGTGACATAGGGTAGTTAGTTATAGTTTTTTTTTATATATGGGGTGACCACGGTCCCGCATTAAAGACTGAAGTTGAAAAAAAAGTTTCGCTAATAAGATTAACTGTATAATCATCATCTAGAAATTTATGATTGGATTTCAATAATATAAAACACTATAGTTCAATATCCAGTGATTCACAAAAAACATCATTTAATAAAAATGTGAATAAGATTCTATTTAAGTAGATTAATTTAGATTTTCAACTTTTTAGTTTGTTTTTGGCAGGACAGTCGTGTTTTTTAATATTTTTTAATTATGACTTGTTTCCAGGAAATCGAACACTGCTACTACCATGGCACGGTCAAGGACTACCCGGGCGCGTCGGCCGCCTTCCACACGTGCAACGGCGTGTCGGGCGTCATCCACATCGGCAATGAGACCTTCGTCATACATCCCTTCTACGGCGGAGATCTATCGGTCAGTCACACTGTCTTTCTACCTTACTTCTATGGTGTAATTTTTTATACGACTTCCTGAAAAAAGGAGTATATTGTTTTCAGGGTTCATGTATGTATGTAATATGTATGTATGTATGTATGTGAGTTTGTATATTCCACCATAACTTCTATACGCCTGAACCGATTTTGATAAATGAGGTATCGTTAGAATCCCTAGCTTATCCCGGGTGACATAAGCTAGTAAAATTTAAAAATTGGTGGGGTGATCATGGTCCCGCATTAAAGACTAAAATTGAAAAAAAATAAGATTAACTATATAATCATCGTCTAGAAAATGATGAGTAGATTCCAAAAATATATAACACTATAGTTCAATATCCACTGATTCACAAAAAAAAATATCATTTAATAAAAACTTAAATAAGACTCTATTTAACTTTTTTTTTTTTGGCAGGGCGGTCGTGTTTTTTAACTTTGTTAATTATGACCTGTTTATCCATTACAAGTTATCCCTTGACTGCAATCTCACCTGATGGTAAGTGATGATGCAGTCTAAGATTTTTTGGAACGAAATTCCTTATCGCGCATCGAGAAAGGGGGCTTGAAGGAAAAAATTAAGACCAAAAGTTGTAACCACACTTTTTGCTATAGTTGTAAGTCATGCGGCGTGCGCGTTTTTCTCTGTCTCTCTCTCTCTCTCTCATTGAAATCAAGCCAGTTATTTTCGTTTCGTCTTTCTATTTCGCATTGAAGTGTGGTGTCGCGACGATTATTTTTTATTAAATATTGTGTATATTTGTTAATAATAAAAAAATATTATTATAACTTTAAAAAAATTAAATTTTATTACAATTCCTTCACTAATTAATCGAAAGGAACCTCATTCCATCCGGTTGTCCCTTGACACCTCTCAAGTTTAAGTTTTTTTTTTTTCATTATATAGGCCACCGCTTGGCTGCAATCAGACTTGCTTGCAAGTCACGACAGATGGTAACGGGCTAACCTGTTAGAGGTATGGTAGTTATATTAAACCCATACCCCTAGTTTCTACACGGCATCCTACCACCGAAACGCTAAATCGCTTGGCGGTACGTCTTTGCCGGCAGGGTGGTAACTAGCCACGGCCGAAGCCTCCCACTAAATTATGATACTTATGATAAGTCGCAAGAATTAACGTCCGGTTCTGAAAACTGGTTCTACAGCGAAGAATCGGCAAGAAACTCAGCAGATGCTCTTTTCATAAACAGAAAAATATTACACTTTGTAAATAATATACAATGCATACGTTACGTGACAAGTACACTGACCTTTGGGTGGCTGGATGCGAAGCCGGCTGTTGCGAAATCTTTAATATTATAAAAACCTCGACTTATCAGATGCTGTTTAACACAGTCTTTAAATTTATGCAATGGCAAATCCAGAAACTCTTTTGGTACTCCTAAAAGGTAGATTTGCATATTGCTACCCTTATGGTGCGACTATGTCTGTCCGGTCATATTATGTCCGGTTATGATATTGAGCGTTGGCATCCTTATGTTTTCGGTGTGTCAATAAAGTCGTACGAAACGTTTTTGTTCCACATTTCTAATAGAACCGGCAGGGCTTAGAACTCCCTTCCGGCGACCGTGTTTCCTGCCAAGTATGACTTGAGTATCTTCAAGGCAAGAATGAATAGGTAGTTATTTTCTAGGCAAGCGCGCTCCAACCTAGACCTAGGCTTTTCTTATCGTTGTCGTCAAGCGCAAGCCTATTTTGCAATAAAAATTAATCCGGTGTAAAAACGTTCTACGTATAGTAGATTTTTTCCCCTCACTAGAAAAAAGGTAAACAAATAGTATTTCGCTAAAATGCCTAAATTATTCTGACATAAACAAGATGTTAATAGCAATAAACGTCAATACGGTACAATTATTAATCGCTTCAAACAGAAATCGACATTAATTGAAATCTAAATTAATATGTCTAATTTAATTCAGCACCACTCGCGCAAACTGCGGCATTCCGCGTAATTAGACTGCCGCTAATTAATTACTATTTCCAATAATATTATTAGTTTCATACGATTTCGTTTGGCCTTATTTGTAAGTTAAACGATACTCGTACATATTAGTTATTAACCCTAATATCTGAATAATTTGTTATGATTAAATTTGTTACAAGTTTGAATGTTGAAGCAAGGTGAACGTGTGAGTTATGCCACAGAAAAGGTAA
The DNA here is from genome assembly GCA_964035005.1 of Erebia palarica. Lineage (NCBI taxonomy): Eukaryota > Metazoa > Arthropoda > Insecta > Lepidoptera > Nymphalidae > Erebia > Erebia palarica. The sequence goes on from OZ035983.1 coordinate 41,546,996, forward strand.
TAATGGGTTACACATATATCTATTTATATTGTTTTATCATATTTAAACATGCAACACTATCTCATATTTATTTAAACATTCACATTATCAACGGAGTCTGGTGAAACGCGTAGTATGTCATCATATTAGTGAACGATGCGCCGACGCGAGTTTCACATTCCAGCCGCACGCCGTTGTCAGATACAAAAACTGTTGCTACAGTCGCGCCATTTGACATTTCCTATTATCCTACCAATTTGCCTTATAGGCCTATTACACTGCACTTATCACAGGGTCCCTGTGGACCCTTACACTTGAATCAGTGTAGCGTAATAAGATCTAGGGAGAAAGGGTCTCTAAGTTGTTCCTTATTGTTGTGCAATAAGCGACGCTCTAACTAGCGGCCACGCCCACCCTTACCATAGGGCCCTGTGGAAAGTGCAGTGTAATAGGCCTATTAGTGTCTATGCATTGCTACGTTAACCTAAAATTTTGTGTGTGAAACCGTGTACTCCTGTGTTGTTTAACTGTAACGAAATTAAGATTATATTAGTGAATTATTGAATCGCCGTTTTACCTTCTACGAATAATAGAAAAATAATAAATAACAAAATCAAACTTCGAAACTTCTCATTAATAGTACGTCGGTAATACATACGGTATAATTTGGTTCAAAACTGCACGCACTTTTAACTGAAAATTATAAATATGTTTACATGACAATATATATGTAAGTACACTAATTTCAATATAACTTTTAATTATAATTTTGATTAAAATATTAATGGTTTTCCTAATTAGGTATAACAATTTCATCATCAACTCATCATTACATAGCTGGCGCTGTGTAGTGTAATAAAATGACTGTACAATATCCAATTACCATTTTGTAATTAATAGTCTATTAGTGGGGATATTTCGTATATTTTTCCTGGTGGGAGGCTTCGGCCGTGGCTAGTTACCACCCTACCTGCTAAGACGTGCCGCCAAACGATTTAGCGTTCCGGTACGATGACGTGTAGAAACCGAATAGGGGTGTGGGTTTAATATAAGTGAAATGCCCCTAACAGGTTAGCCCGCTACCATCTTAGAATGCATCTTCACTTACCATCAGATGAGATCGCAGTCAAGGGCTAACTTGTAGTGAACAAAAAAAAGACTTCGTCTGCGGGGATTGAGATTTTTCGTTCCCGCGGGAACTCTTTAATTTTCCGCGATAAAAAGTGCTATGTGCTATTCCAGACTATAATCTATCTGTGTGTCATATTTCATCCAGATCCGTTCAGACGTTCTGGCATGATAAAGTAACAATCATCCATCTATCCATCCATCCATCCAAGCTTTCGCATGTATAATATTAGTATTGAAGTATAGATTAGTTATATCTAGTCACTTATTCATAACTAGCTGATGCCCGCGACTTCGTCCGCGTGGTTTAATTTATTTTTTATTCCCGCGGGTACTCCTTAACGTCCTGTATAACAAGTCATAATTAAAAAAATTAAAAACACGACTGCCCTGCCAAAACACGAACTAAAAATTTAACAATCTAAATTAATCTAGTTAAATTAGAATCTTATTCACATTTTTATAAAATGATTTTTCACAGCCGGCTGAGGCCCTTTGTTGATACCGCCGTTGTAGTCCGTACGGAATTAGAAATGGTTACTGATAAACTGATAATTATATTATTAACAAGCGGTGATACCAGCAGTCAGAGGTCTAAGGTTCGATCCCCGGGCCCCATCTCACTACACCTGTTACTCTTCGGCGTTATGTGTGTTTTTTGAAGTGAAACTTCTTTAGAATCGTTGTGATTTGAGATTTCGATGAAACGAAAAAGCGACTACTAAAAAGAGACAAACATATTTATAATAGGATTTAGCCTGCGAGAGAATGAGATATAATATAATTATGGATACAAGTTATATTTATATCAATATCTCGTAGGCTTTCTTTTCTGAATTTCTGCCATGTGAGAATTGCACACACTCTTTTTTTTTCACTACAAATTAGCACTTGACTACAATCTCACCTAGTGGTGGTAATGATGCAGTCTAAGATAGTAGTGAGCTAACCAGCTGAGGAGGGTTTAATATAATTGCCATATCCCTAACAATCTTACACTGCATCATCACTTCCCACCAGGTGAGATCGCAGAAACGTCCATATAGGAAGTAAACAACGTTATGTCCCATGGCGCCAGTGTGTGCAGTTTCATATTATAAGTGTTGAGTGAGTTATGGACTTGTTCGTACTTCGTCAGACAGATTTTCATTTGTAGTGTGTATTCACTGTTAAAAAAGACATACTTTTAGCCGCTATTCAAACCACTTGGAGGTGGAATTTGGAAAACGCTTGCTTAATGAGTGCCTAGTGCCTACGTCACATGAGAAAGTTAGTATCAAAATTTTAAGTGTCTAACCCCAGCGGTATGCTGTGCTTTTATAGATCAGTCAGTCAGTCAGGACAAACGTTTTTATACGTATAGCTAAGAAATTTCTTTCCATACATGTACTGGGCCCTCCGCTGTGGCTGTCAAAGCAGCGACATTTGTCAAGGACGAGATAATCCTGGATTCTTATCGCGGGCGCGCGCTGCATAAATTCACTGACACCCACCAGATTTGTGGCGAAACTGGGGGGTTGGGGAAAGCCCCATTTAAGTTTTATTGCCTAACTTTATGGGGGAAATGTTTTATAGTTTTGTGTTTATATACCTAGATTATTTTGTTTTCAGTTTAGTTATCTACCTGGTAGATTTTTATTGGGACACTCTCTATACTCTCTATTGTTTCTAATTAGAACCGCTAGGATATGGAATGCCCTTCCGGCTTCCGGTTTCCCCTCCTCTTTTAATTTAGGTCCCTTCAAATCAAGAGTGAATAGGCATCTTCTAGGCAAGCGAGCTCAACCTTAGGCTGTATCACCACTTGCAAGCAAGTCTGATAGCCTGATAGTCTGAAGCGCTGGCCTATATAATTAATTTATAAATATATATATATATTAACACACTGGCGAAAAGCTTGCCGAGCCTTAAGTACCATCGCCGTCTTCGAGGAAAGCAATGCTTTGAACAAGTTTCGCTATTAAAATCATTAAAAAAAGTACTTAACCATAATAATTAAGCTCTGGTTTACTTGTAAATAAAATTAATAAACATCTGTGTGCTATGCAACGGCCCGTCTCTTCGACCGATTTTAATGAAATTTGGTATAGAGGTAGTTTGTGTCCCGGGGAAGGAGATAGGCCTTTATCCCGGCGAAATTGAAAAACTTATTCTACGCGAACGAAATCGTGGGCATCATCTAGTAAAATTATAATCAGAAATCCTTTTTGTCCCAAATTTTTTAAATTAATCTTGACAATATATACTAAATTGTGTTTACACTAGCAGACTTGGCCACGACTTCGTTCGCGTGAAATAAGTTTTTAAATTCCCACGAGAACTCCCTTATTTTTCGGTATAATATATAGCATATGCCACTCACAAATAATGAGGCTTTCTATTGGTAGCAGAATTTTCAAAATCGGTAGATCCAGAGATTACCTCCTACAACGTCACAAACTCAAAATTCACAAACTCACAAACTTAACCTCTTTATAATATTAGTATAGATTTGCATTATTCCGTCGTTATTATAAACCCGACAATACAATCCTCCAAGCTCTTCAGTGTAAAGTGCCTTAGCTCCAAGTGGAAGTTATTGTTATGCAAATTAATAACCGGCAACCGGACAATGGGTCCTGGCCTTTTGATCAAAAGGATGGGTGCTTTACATGTACTGTTAGCACACCTTTACACAGCTACTGGCTGAGACAAACATTTTGAAGATGAAGCGTTTGAGTGTGGAAGCGGCATAGCGAATATTTCTTGCTCAATCGCACTTAAGGGCGGTTTTGTCGGAGCTCTTTATTAGGAAAACTATAGAAATAGAGAAAAAGCTATATTCTATTACTAGGTATTAGCTTCAACAGAAGAGATATTCCATCTTAGGCTGGATATACTGAGTCAATTTTTTTCTTAGGTATAATTCTTAACACCCGATACAACAAGTCATGATTTAAAAAAAATAAAAAAAACAACTGCCCTGCCAAAAAACGAACTAAAAATTAAAAAATCTAAATTAATCTAGTTAAATTAGAATCTTATTCACATCTTTATTAAATGATATTTTTTTGTGAATCACTGTTATATATTTTTGGACTACTCATCATTTTCTAGATGATGATTATATAATTAATCTTATTTTCGAATATTTTAAAAAATATTCGAAAATAAACTTTAGTCTTTAATGCGGGACCATGGTCACCCCATATTTTTTTTAAAAAATTACTAGCTTATATCACCCGGCATAAGCTAGGGTGTCTAACGATACCCCATTTATCAAAATCGGTTCAGGCGTACAGAAGTTATGGTGGAATATACAAACTCACATACATACATACATACATACATACATACATACATACATACATACATACATACATACATACATACATGAACCCTGAAAACAATATACTCCTTTTTTCAGGCAGTCGTATAAAAAGAGGGGTGTGTGATAAATAAATGATTTATTTATTCTTCTCCTTCTTCTGGTTAATGGTTTTTATTTATCTAGTTCACGTAGGACAACTTGTGTCACATAAGATAAATCAAAACTCAAGTTTCACTCAAGATAAGACGGTTCAGAAAGATGTTCTACTGAGAAGAGCCCTGAAGAAACTCAGCAGTTCCTCTTTTCATAAAAAGCAAAATGTTACAATATGTAAATAATACTCAAAACACATACGTTACGTAACAAGTATTACAAGTATGACTTGTGGGCTGGTGGATTCGAAGCTGGTTGCTTCCATGTCAATTTCATTGTGTGTCATCGAAAAGCTTAATCGAATTGAGCTACTATTTAAATGTGTTTTTTTTAATTCGAAGGCGAGTTTATCTTACTACTTACTAATATTATACTATACTATACTATACTATATATATATACTATATAATATTATAAATGCGAAAGTTTGGATGGATGTATGGATGTTTGTTACGCAATCACGCCCCAACGGCTGAACGGATCTGGCTGAAATTTAGAACAGAGATAGATTATAGTCTGGAATAGCATATAGGCTACTTTTTATCCCGGATAATTAAGGAGTTTCCGCGGGAATTAAAAACCTCGATCCACGCAAATGAAGTCGTGGGCATTAGCTAGTCTTAAATGCTTTATAAAATCTGATCAGCAAATTATTGGCTCCTTAATTACGATAATTGTAAAATTTACAACTTAATAAAGCAAGGGCGATAAGGTGGTTTCCACGATACAGGGAATCCTAGTGTGGAAACCACTGCCCGATAGTTCTATCCGAAAATATTGTAATGTTTTTCAAAAATAAATAAATGAAAATGAAAATAGCATTGATTTTAATACAGAGATGCTAAGGCCATTCTGATAAAAAAGGTGATTTACTGTATCTGAAACTAAAGCTACGAGGGTTCTAAACGTGCTCTGGTCTAAGAAGAAGGTAGATATTATGGAGTATCAATAGACTTTCAAATCAGTTATGTATGAGCATTAAAAATCATTTATTTATCCGATACTTTGCTATAGAAATCAGAATAAATGAAACGCTTGAATTTGTATCAATCCAAGAGTAGGTAGGTAATGTAAATTTTTAACAAACCCAATTTAGCATCGAAAGTCTAACGAAATTGCAATCTTTTTACGTAGAACAATTTAATTGATTCCAACAATACAGTTGTTTCAATCTGAATAATTTGTGTCGCAAATAATAAAGGGCTTATTCGATTTGCTTTTCAAGTACAAAATCAGTACCAGTAATAGCTAATACGACAGTGATAGATAGGAGCGGACATTACTTTGTGGAAATCTATGATACTAATGTCCTCCCGACCGAATTTCAACCATGGACGTGTGTGTGTGCTGTTAATGCACACACACAATGCACTCTCTGTTCCTTCACTCTCTTAGTACTGAGAACTTCTAGTCAGAGAAACCCAATAAGTACTTGTTATGGCCCGACCCGGGTCTCGAACTCGGGACCTCGTCAGCCGCAGTCGAACATGCTTACCACTAGACCATCGAGGCAATTCATGATAATCAAGGTGCTTATCATGAAGCTTGATTCGCTTGATTTCAGCCAGATCCTTTCAGCCGTTAGGGCGTGATTGTGTAACAAACATCCATACATCCATCCAAACTTTTGCATTTATAATATTAAGTAAGATTAAGTAAAAGTTTATCAAAGTACATTATTCAAATTAATAAGTGAAAATTTGTAAAATATAACGCTTTCCTCATAGTTCTTCTATGTGTTGTAAAACGTAAACAAAATTCAGAGGTCTAATTATAATATACCTATTTCATTCCAACTTCCGAAGAAAACGTCCTAATTTTCTGGTATACGTAATTATTGTACGAAATCTCATGCCCTTATTAGAAATAAGGTACGGTACAAATTTTCCTAAGCATGTTTTTTTAAAACAACACGCCGTGATGATTGTAATGACTAATTTCGTTTGTTGTGCAGGTCTGTAAGTTTAATATTTACATCCGTGATGCAAGATAAATACGTGATAAACCAAGGGTTCGCTCAATTCAACGCACAATTCATGCATATGTCGCTTAATAGTAGATATTAAACATGGGGTAATGCTATATCTTACGTAACGTGCGCTGGGATAAATTTCAAGCATGACGGGGGATCAGAGTAACTCCCGAGCGCAGCGAGTGTTGCATCTAGAATCCTGAGGAAAGCGTGGGGTTTAGGGGCGCCCAAGATGGAGACTTGCACTGACTTGCAATTTGAATGAAGACGAACACTGTACTTTTTCACACCTCGCCAGGTGATTAAATCAAGTCTAATAAAACAATATGACATTTATTTAATGAATCCAGGGATCCTATTCTGTTAAAACTATGTCGCTACTCTGTTACTCTGATTGGCTAGCAATCTATCTAATGGCCAATATCCATTGTACAGCAAGAGTGCCACATTCGAAGACATGTGCAGCATCTAATTAAACGAAATAAGCTTTAGTGCTCAAATTTCGCTCTCCATGTTCCGAAACCTGCTGAATTCCATACAACAGTTTATTAACGCCCAGTGAAGCCTCGCTAAGTAACTCTGAAGGGAGCTTACTACGAGCTGCACAAATGGAAACTTAATGGAATATTCGGATGTATAGAGTTTCACGGAAGTCTGTGATAGCGTAAATAGTTTTGGAAGATGAGGTAAATGATATGACCAGTAACTGCCCTCCGATTCGGGACAATGTGCAGGATTTCCGTTTTTACAGTAAGTTTTAAAAATGAAAACCGAAATTACTATGGATTTATTATTCCGAATAAGATCAAGGTTAAAATGTCTAAAAAAACAATACGTTTATTGTTTCAATCTTGAGCGTCTAGATTCCTCTCTAAGCACTACTCCATTTTGTTCTACTCCACGTTCCGTTTTATCCATGCCTTATAATAATCTTGTAAAAATAATCTAACCCTACATTAATACCATTTAAGTACCTTAGTCACCATATTATGAGTGATATATTTTTAATCAATTAAATAGTACTGAAAAGGAAATGTATGTTTTGTTTATAATTATTTTTGTTAGATGACAAGCCTCAATGAAACGTGTAATTGATCGAACAAAGCATTTTCAAATAATCACTGCGTCTAAAGGAACGTAACGCCCTCTGGCATTACATATCTGCCATCTGTGGTCGAGTAGTTGAAATAACTCGCTAAACAAAACGTTTAGCGACATCTGTTGTCGAATAGTTGAAAAGACTCGCCAACCAAAACGTTTAGCACCATCTAGTGTGGCAGCAGTACAATGTAGCGTGATTTTTAAGGGAATTACATAATTCTTCCTAATATAGTTTTATTATTTCACTATAATCCTGATCCATGCGCAAATAATGCAAAGCTTAATTATTTTCCTGAGAAACGTGGTTAGCAATACTTGAAAATATTTTCTTAGACTCGCTAACCACAACAACTAGCGCCATCTAGTTTATTGGTGGCAGTTATTTGGTGAAACATTTTCAATTTATTTCCTCAGTTTTCAGAGCCAGCCTCTTGAAACGTTTTTGTGTGAAAACTTTACAATATAAAAATTACAATATTAAAGAAATCATTGCTGCACATTGATTTTTGATCTCTAGGCAAGCTCCCATAGTTCCACTGACCATTTCCTTTACATTATTAACATTTTGTTTTGAAGTAGGTACCTTACATTCCTATCTTTGAGGAATTTAACTTGTATCATCCACGTCCAAATCGATTTTGGTTCCTTTGAGAAATCCTGTGAGCCAAGGCGCTATTGCGATTAAATGATTGCTACAGTGCAGTGTTACAATCGCAACATTTGCCATCCCATCGGGCTATGAGAGTAAAGCAACAGAGAGTGCACCTGTGTACGCGCACACACTTGTGCACTATAGTATCTCCCGCGCAGATGGCTAATCTCTCTAGAGATTGGCCCGTGCCGTGGCCGGAATCCGGTCGGAAAGGCAATAGCAAACACCGTGGATTGGCTGACTCTCTGCTATTTATAGCTAAAATGTATTGCCATGTAGTAACAGAAGTATTTTTTTGTATTCCGATGTAGGATCTGCTATCAGTCGACAGACTATAAGCAGATTTGGTTAAGGACTATGATGTTTCCAGAGAAGAGGACCGGTGTCCTCATATCTGTACAATGTCGAGCACATTGGCCCTCTTCAGATTTTCGTAATAGGGCCATAGATTGCTGGCTTTTATGATGTTAAATATAATGCAGTCAATAATAATAATAGGTAAGTAGATTTCAATTAAGCAACTGTTATTTTATACAACAATAAATATGCAGTCAATGTTGTAAAAAAATCTATTTAATCATTTACACCTGAACCTATACCAGCTAGGTTATATACAGGAACTATTTAATAAGAAGAAGTTGTCAATTACTTAGATAAATTATATTTAAACGATTGCGAAATAGAAGGCTAAGGCTGACTTAAAAACTTCATTCAAAACTGTACTCCTGTACTGCAGAACTCACTCAAAACTGGAAACTAGTGCAAAAAAGAAATAAATAAAAGTCACTTTTTGAAACTTTGGCATTATATTTCAGACATTTGCCACTTTTAATCTCGCGGGAAAATTGGCAATAGCCAAGTACACGGGAAGTTTGCGAGCAGCAGCCAGTCACGCTCGTTGACGTGATTAATGTACTGCCCCAAGACTTGCACACTCACAATAATTGTCATTTATCATTGAGAAATAACGCGACTGTATCATGCAGTGTACGTATACTGCAGGCTTTTCTTTATTATATAACAACGCCTAAAGGAACACTTAGACAGACTTGTGACAGTTTTCACGTATAATAAGGCATGTTATAGGCAGTCATGCTCGTTGATATAATTACGTTACTTGATGATGTTTTTTTTTCCTGTCCTGATTGAGTACCATCGAGGTACTCATTTAACTACAATCTAGCCTTACTAATTGGCTATTGAGCAGTTTTGCTTTAACCTAAACTTATAATTCATCTTATGTACTAAGAAATTGTCCATTGACGCATCTTAGTCTTTCTTGATAAAGTTAGTCACTTTATTCACGTGTTTTTTTAGCACTACACTTTACACTGTCACTTATCACTATACACTAACTCAAAAGGTTTAGTACTTTTTAGTCTTCTCACTAGTTTCGTTACGTCGAGCAGCTGGATTGCCTTATCGATAACGTGATGATAAATAATAATAATAATTATTATTATTTTATTGTCAGATAAAAATCCACAGTACAATAATATTACATAAAACATTTAAAAGTATAAAAATAAGTAAATAATATAAAATAAAAATTAAGGTTAAATAAATTAAACTATTATACCTATTTTTAGCTTCACTTCCTATTTGCGTCCCGGTGGACACGCCGCAAGTGGTCAAACAACTGTCCCGTCATATGCTCACCAATGATCTCAAGTATGACGTTATTCGACTGTCTCAATCTGCTCCAGAAGGAGGCTATACGATTTCGAATAATCGCGAAGAAGTCAGGGACACCCGCCTCGGCGAACATGCCCGATGCGCTGCATAATCTTGGCAATCTCATTAGAATGCGGTATGCATCATTATACTGCACCCTAATGGTGCTCATTGTCGATCGCTTGTATTTCGTCCATAATTGACATGTATAGAAACATTGACAATATGCACGAAATAATGTAAGCTTGACGTCTTTGCTGCATTTGGAGAACCTGCGAGCAAGCATGTTACACCGAACCGAGAGGGCCCTTCTCTCTCTCTCTATGTCTAAGTCATCCTTGAGGTCACCGGTGAGAACATGCCCTAAATATTTAAATTGCTGCACTTCCCGAACCGCAGAACCATTCAGATATACTGGAGGCACCCTCTCCGGACCCTTTCCTGCTCTAAATACCATCATTTCTAATTTTGTAACGTTGTATTTCAATCCATGGTCGTTAGCATAACGACCGCAGATTGAAGGAGTTTTCTTAGTCCACTAATCGATGGGCTCAGGAGCACCATGTCGTCTGCATAGCTGAGGTTGTTGATAGACACGTTTCCTATATGGCAGCCAATCCTGGTGCCCCTGAGCTCCCGTATAAGGTCGTTGATGTAGACATTAAAAAGGTCCGGAGAGGTAAGCCCACCTTGGCGAACCCCGCATTCTAGCCTATACCCACTAGAGGTCGCATCGCCCCACCTTACATGGTCAACTTGGCCGCTGTAACAGTATCTCAACAGATCCACTATTTCGTTCGGGACCTGAGCCGCATGCAATTTGTTCCAGAGAACATCATAGTTCACTAGATCAAATGCGCGACTCAGGTCTAGAAAACATACACGTACACGGATGTATTACTTGGAGTGTAATATTGCGCTGCATAAAGCCGACGGTCGTGGGCTTCGTGGAATATCGTCATTTCTGATGTACCAGGGCGCATTTACTATACACCTGAGTACTTTATTTTGGAACCTTTGTATAATTTGGATATTACTTTTTTTGGTACAGCCCCATAGCTGTATGCCGTAGGTCTAAATGGGCATCAGGACTTGTCTGTATAGCAGGATCTTGTTGTGCATTGACAACGAGGAATGTCTACCAAGTAGCCAATACATCTGTTTATACTTACTTTAAGTTTTTTTCTTTTTTTCTTGGCATGAGCTCACGTCAAGAGTCATCCCAAGATATTTGGCTGTATCCAAGTAGGGAATTTTTTTCCATTGATGAAAACAAATTTCTTTGTTTTATTTGTAAAATCAATATGAATTGACTTTGTTTCATTTAGCTTGATTCTCCATTTTTTAGTCCAGTCATACACTTTATTTAGCGCTGTTTGTACTGCCACCAACCACTGCCTCTTCGTATGTTCCTCCTACAACCATAATGGCTGTATCATCAGCAAAAGTGGCAAAGGTATTACTTTCGAGTTCTGGAATGTCGCAGGTATATAATAGGTACAGGAACGGACCTAAAACACTCCCTTGCAGAACTCCAGCTTTTATACATTTACGCTCTTAGTAAGCATCTTCTTGTCTTACTCTAAATGCTCTGTTACTAATATATGATACCAAGATATCTGCGTATGCTTTGGGTAGCAGTTTTATAATTTTATAAATGACACCTTCATGCCAGACTTTATCAAAAGCTTTTTCAATGTCTAGGAACACCGTAGAACACACTTTCTTTTCTTCAATTGTTTTTTTCTATGGTAGTGATTCTATGTATTTGATCAATAGTTGGATGTTTCTCTCTGAATCCAAACTAAGATCTGGTATGAGATTTTTGCTTTCTAATATTGGTTTCATCTTCTTGATTAAGAGCTTTTTAAATAATTTTGACATAATAGGCAGCAAAGAAATTAGACCTCAGCTATTTTCCACAGATTAGGCACATACTTAAGCCTAAAGGCAGCATTTATTAATGTGTTGAGCTTAACTATGGCTTTTCTTGGAGGGTTTAATAAAATTTCTCTCGTGATCAAATCGTATCCTGGAGCTTTCTTAGGGCCTAACTTAAATTTAATTTCTCTGTCCAACTCTTTGGGTGTCACAAGCCTGATATTTAAATCTTCCTGTATTTCTCTAATGGTTTCAAAATCAATTACTTGTCCCACGGGTGGCTGAAATATGTTTCCTAAGTGGTCAGCAAATCATTTAGCTTTTATCGCCCACTCTCCATTTTCTTTTTTTATTGGCGCAATATGAATCAGTGTTTTGTCCATATTCTTTGTCGCTTTCCAGAGTCTATAGTTATTTTCTCATACTTTTTGATTTCACGCTTATTTTTTTTAGTAAGTTTGTTCAGAATTCTTTTATCTAATGGAGATCTAGTCTGATGCCATCTTTTTATTTTCCTTCTCTTTTCAGTTATTAAGTTTAAGATATGTTTCGGGTATGCTATTCCTCTCTCTCTATATTTATAAGTTGGAGTATTTTTCCAGGCCGCCTCTTGTAAGTTTATAACAAACTGATTGACATCTTCGTTTAGTTGTTCTGGACATTTTAATGGCACTTTTAAATTTATATTATCATTTAATTCTTGTCTAAAGCTTTCCCAGTCAGTACTTTTGCTTACAAGGGTTGAAAAAGATTCTTTAAACAAAATTTTTTCACTCAATGTCAATAATATTGGAGAATGATCGGAGCTCATATCATGTCGCTCTTCGTTTCTTATATATTTTGATGATATATTTTTGTAGATGAAAAAGTCTATGGGGTCTATGATGAACTTATTTCCATATTGTTTTAAAAACCTAACATATTTATCCTTTTTTATTGAGTGCCTCGGGGGACAATACGTGGCTGCTACTGTGATTGGGTACATCTTTGTTTATACACATAAAGCTACAGCTTGAAATTCGTGTTCTTCACATTTGCTTTCTTAAAAATGGTAGAGATTATCTTTGATAATGATGGCACTGCTACCCGTAGCTGTATTATTAGGATGTAAGGCATGGTATAATTTATATCCTTTAAGTCTCATATCTCTTTAGTGAAGTGTGTCTCAGATATTAGGCACACATCAATATTTTCTGTATTCAGGACCACTTCTAGTTCATGTTTATGTTGTAGTAGCCCGTTGGAATTCCAAGCCATAATTTTTTGAATATTATTCATTGTTGCGATTTCCGTGTAGCTTTATTGGTGCTACCTTAAAGTTTTTAGAGTCGTTCGTCAAAGGAAGACATATATCGGTCATAGTCGGTGTGACACTGAAGATTTTTTGTATTATTTTTCTTTATGTTTTGCATTTCCTTCGCTATCATACACCCTCTATAATTTGGCGGGTATGAGCTGCCGCAATGCACGCACTTTGGTTTCAGCTGGTTTTTGGCAGTCTTTCGTGAGGTACTTTCCGGTGCATTTTACACATCGTGGTTCCCGAGAACAGTATTTTTGTGTGTGCCCATAAGCTTGATATCTTTTACATTGAGGTACTAACTTGGATGTTTTTAAGGGTTGTATTTCTACTTTGCATCCTAGGATAGACTTAATGTTGTGGATCTTGTTAATATCCTCATCATGATTAAACGTAAGCATGAACATATTGAGAGGCTTCTTGGTCTGCCATCTTAATTTTTATGCAGGCAGACTCGCAGTTATTAAATCGTAAAATGATTGATAGTTTGACACACCCGATACGACAATTGGTGGTGGTTGGGGTATTTTTTTAGGTTAACTTTCTTCATGGCTATCTTCGCTCTAGGATTTCTGAGTTTGAATGGGCGACGTGTTCAGCTTCCTTTTCTTTCTGCCTTTTACTCTAATCCATTCAGTTTCTTTAGCGAGCTCTTCCTCATCAGTGCGATATTCGACCGGTTCAGTTGAGTTTTTTTGAGTAGAACTAATGTGCTCTAGTTGGTTCGAGTTCTGATAAAATATTGACTTGTTTTTTTTGAGTTCCAAAAACTGATCATTCAGTGATTGTATACTGAGTTGAAGCTTTTCATTTTCCGCCTCCTTTTTAGTGAGTCGTTTGAAGAGCTTTTCATTTTCCGTCTTCACTTCGTTATAGTTTTCATAAAGAAACTGCTCGGTTTCCATTTTTATAGTAAGATTTTGCTTTCCAGCCATGGCTGCGGAATAGCCAATAGCAAGCAATAGCAGTAGTATGGCTACAATTCAATATTTCCCTAACAACGCCTTAAGGAGCACCTTAACGCTATGTTTTATGTAGGTAAATAGCTTGCCCTTAAGAGGTTATAAGTATTTCTAAATTATCTATACTAATATTATAAATGCGAAAGTTTGGATGGATGTTAGTTACTCAATTAACAGGACGGCTTAATGATAGAACGTCCAAACCCATGTCCTTCCGGAAGGAGCTTCTGGAAGGACGCTCCAGCGAAAGTGCGTCCTGCTGGCAGGACTTATTTTTCATGCAGAATTTGTATGAATATTCGAGGCGGTCCTTCCGGCAGTACTCGATTCCATGCCTGATATAAAAGTGCAGGGGTAGACAACTATTTTATGAGTTTGAAATAAAAAATACATGGACGTTTTGCTTCTGTATCTTACGTAGGCGACGCGACGCAAAGCGAAGCGCTCCAACAAATGAAGTTGAAATTGGCATTTGATTTTTTACTGACGTTTGATTTTATTCGTTCCGTATCGCGTCGCTCACGTACGATAACACCTAAGGAAGATAAATAAAAAAGAAAGGTATGAGAATCACGTTTACTTTATTCCTAAAAAATACAAAAAAAATAATAGTTATGCTGGGATGCCATGCATGATATGATATGTGAAGCAGTTTCTCCCAGTCTGCGGAGAGCATAAAACACAACGTGGACCACATGTCTTGCAAAAAAAGCTCGCTTTCTGTTGCTTTTTGTGAATTCGGGAACAAACGATACATTTACGTTGAACTCTCTTCCTTTGATCCGATTTTGACAAGGCTTCAAGAATGTGTTCTCCACTACTAGCGATGTTCTCATTAGGCGGCGGAACATTTTCTAGTTGAGCATCAGTATCTTCGCCCGTCAGAGCTAATACCAAGTTGGTTGTAAACCACCTGTGTGAGACTTGGTCGTGTTCTGCACGAAAGAAATTGTTATAAACCAGATACGCATTTGTTTCTGTTATGCCTAGAACTGAAGCATATACTCTGTGCTCCCATTTATGGGTGCCCCAAGCTTTTTCTAATGCCAATCCATTCTGCCTGATGTGGTTGTGAATATCGATAGCCCCAGCACCGTCAAAATATTGCTCTACTAATTTAGGCCTATCGACTTCTCTAAAAAATTGATTTCCATCATCGTCCCATCTCCTTTTACGTGATGGCTGGCCAGGCAGTGTCGTTCCACATGTGGCAACAAATGTATGAATTTTTTTGTCTCTCTCACAGACAATGAGCTGCACAGAGTCTTTTTCCGCTGTGCTTACAACAGATGCTCCTTTATGCGATGGACACCTTGTAGCCATCTCGGAAGAAGGATAAAAACTATGTGCTGTCTTTACTAGTCCAATGAAATATAATCCAACTTTAGATAACTCTACAGCTGTTTTGACTGAAGCAAACCATGAGTCTCCAACAACTACTCTTCCAGAGCCATGCCATGGCTCAGTTAATTGCAAAGTAGTTGCAGTTCCTGCGCCTAATTCCCTTTGCCATTTCTTGGCACTCATTGATTCCTTGCCCTCGTTAATTTCCATCCTGATCATAATATTTGTGCCACTATCACATGCAGTTTTTACTTCACAACCTACTCCTTTCGGTTTTCTTTTAATTTTCATAACTGCTGGCATACCGTCTTTGAAGTACGCACCTCTTCCGTACCAGGCGAACATGGACTCATCCACAGTAATTTTTGAACCAGGACGGATGGTATGTTCCAGTTTCTCGTTTACCATCGTTCCTAAAGTTCTGACGTTACGCCATTTGTCGGAATCATCGAGATCTGAGGGTTGTGTGAAGCGCAGAGCCATGAGAATAGTCTCGAATCTCTGACGACTCATTCCAAACCTTTGTCCAAAATTGGCTGGGGGATATATACCTTCAGAAGTCGTATTCCAGTAACATCGACGGTCCGGCAGTTCCTGAAGCGTCATAGCGTACATTATACCTATAAACAGTAGTAACTCTTTCTCAGTCAAAACTTTTTGTTTTGCTGGAAACATACAGTTAGTGCATTGTATTATGTAATGAACTTTCTCCCGGGGAAAAACCATAAAAAAAGCGTCCTTTACGCTTTGTGTGCCCCTCAATGGTTCTTGTAGGGTAGCTTTGTAATTACCCTGTTGTCGTTGGTCGAGTCGTATTGCCTCCATAAAAGTCCAGGTAACACCCTTTACAATGACTATATTTTCGGAAGAATTTATTACGTTGCTCGTACTGGTAGTCGGATAATTATTCGTCTCCTCCTCATCTTCGCTTGAAGTGGATGAATCTGATTCAGACGGTGCTGAAAATAATACCAAAATACTAAATCAATCAAACTATAAAAAACTCAATCGGTGATTATTAGTTATCACCATTGTAAGGGTACTCTGCTTTAATTATGCACAAACGGCGCGGTGCGGCACTAACAAAATCAAACGTCAGTCATAAATAAAACGTAAAGTACTGTTCCCGTGGGAATCGTCTATAGCCTATAACCTTCCTCGAGAAATGAGCTATCCAACAAAAATAATTTTTCAATTCGAACCAGTAGTTCCTGAGATTAGCGCGTTCAAACAAACAAACAAACTCTTCAGCTTTATAATATTATATATAGTATAATTATAGAAATAGGTAATATAGATATACAAACTTTCACATTTATAATATTTTAATAGGATGTACTTACAACATTCTTGATTGGTATTTGCTTCAATTAAATTTTCATTTTCGTGGTCAGCAATTAAATATCCGACGGGCACGGTTGAAACTTTTTTATCAATATCCCAATATACTCTTGCAAATTTGTTTTCCACTTTTCTTACTGTACCCCAACAATAACTGATATCGTAATTATCGCCAAAATGTTGACGACTCCATGTATTGCCGCCATCTTGTTCGTCGAAATAGGTAGCTTTGGCGCGAACGCGGTCCCCACGTCTTATATTCGCAGCCATTTCGGCCCAACTGGTCGTAGAAACATGAATCAAAAACTCGCAAAGGGAGAAAAGGACGCACTATATAGTGTTACATGTTTCGTCCTGCTAGCAGGCTTAGAAAAGCTCATATAGCCAAATCTATTGCGTCCTACCGGTAGGACGCAAAGTCCTGCTGGCAGGACTCTGGACGTTCTATCATTAACGGATCTGGATGACATTTATCACAGAGATAGGTAACATATGGGCTATTTTTTATTCCGGTAAATTAATGAGTTCCCGCGGGAACCATAAAACCTCAATCCATGCGGACGAAGTTGCGGGCATCCCTGTATAAATTTTTGCTATTCTCACACAAAATAAAAGTTGTTTGAGCCTCATAAGTTGTCTTATGCTCCGTGACTAGTACTATAGTTATATCTTTATCAAAGATACTATGCCACGGTCAAAGTTCTCAATCCTTCACCCGGAAGAACGGGGATCTTTGTGTTGATAAGGCATTGTAACTGTCCATTGTTCGCAACAGCAATGGCTCGACAAAATGGCACCTTTGTGATCTCAACTCTATTATTATATTGAAATATCAGATTTGACCGGTTTTCGTTAATTAGGGCATATAACTATATCATCATCCTCAACCGATATACGTCCACTGCTGGACATAGGTCTCTTGCAAGGATTTCTATACGCCTCGGTCTTGCGCCGTCTGGATCTGTATAACTAAGTATATACTCGAATCTAATTATATTGTTTGTATTTCACAAATAATATTCATCAGGCTCCACTGACACTACTTCCACTCCGACCATTCCACTCTAAAACTATTTTCCATTCCAAAATCCACAATTACTTTTTTTCCACTACAAGTTAGCCCTTGACTGCCATTTCACATGATGGTAAGTGATGAGTCTAAGATGGTAGAGGGCTAACTTGTTAGGGGTCATCCATCCATCAGCCTGTACTCGTCCACTGCTGGACATAGGCCTTTTGGAGAGCACGCTACCACACATGGTCCTCCGCCTTCCTCATGTATCCACTTCCCGCCACCTTTTTAAGGTCGTCGGGAAGTGGATGGATGAGGAAGGGGTACGGCAGTTATATTAAACCCATACCCCTATCGGTTTTTGTACGGCATCGTACCATAACGCTAAATCGCTTGACGGTACGTCTTTGCCGATAGGGTAGTAACTATCCACGGCCGAAGCCTCACACCAGAGCAGACCAGAGAAAATTCTGAAATGAGAAATTTCCAAATTAAGCCTGCTGGGAATCGAAAACAGAACCCCCCACAATAAGAACACACCGCACATCACTGTGCCAGGCAGGTCGTCGCAAAAACGCCAGCATACCTAATCTACACTACGTATATCGCCTGAAAAACAATTCGATACCCTATGCACGGAACAATAATTATCGAATTTCGGTTTTTTTCTTATACTCACGCTGTGAGACCATGCTTCTTACCAAAAACTTTGGCAAGAAGTCAGTTAATTACGTGTTGTTATTAACATTTCTTGTTATTTAGGGTCGTAATGCAACTGATGCGGGCGCTAAACTTTTAAAACATATATACGATGTTTGGGAGCGTTTACAGAATGCTATTGGAGTCTTCTGTTATCTGTCCAAGGCATTTTATTGTGTTGATCATAAAACTTTATCGCTAAAATTAAGCCACTTTGGCATCAGAAATGTTGCACTCGATCTCATTGCTTCTTACCTAAATGATAGAACTTAGAAGGTATGCGTAAACCACGTGAAGTCAGAGGGCTTAATTAATGGGTGTCCCACAAGGCTCGATCTTGGGTTCTTTTCTATTTTTGATGTATATAAATGATTTATCATACCATGCTGACAATGTCCGTGACATTTAATTGTTGTTAAAGTGGATAGAAGCAAGGGCAATTTTGACGATGTAAACAATGCAATATCACAAGTATCACACTGGTTTACTGTCAATAATTTGTTATTGAATGCTAAGAAAACCAAGTGCTTAGAATTTGTTTTAACTAATGTAAAGAATATTGATAAAACTATTATGATAAATGGAGAAACACTAAAAATGGAGAACTCCACAGTTTTCTTGGGGGTGACCTTGGATAATAAGCTTCAATGGGGTGCTCAGAATTTGTTATATTGATAAAACTATTATGATAAATGGAGAAACACTAAAAATGGAGAACTCCACAGTTTTCTTGTGGGTGACCTTGGATAATAAGCTTCAATGGGGTGCTCATATAGAGACACTAGCGCGAAAACTTAGCTCGGCTGCTTTTGCTGTAAGGAAAATTAAACAGTTTACCGATATTGAAACGGCTAGGCTTGTCTACTTTGCTTACTTCCACAGTATCATGTCGTACGGCATTTTATTGTGGGGCAGAGCAGCTGATATCCAATCCATTTTTATATTGCAGAA
The DNA here is from genome assembly GCA_964035005.1 of Erebia palarica. Taxonomy (NCBI): domain Eukaryota; kingdom Metazoa; phylum Arthropoda; class Insecta; order Lepidoptera; family Nymphalidae; genus Erebia; species Erebia palarica. Next base: position 41,566,455 of record OZ035983.1, read on the forward strand.
AAGAGCCATCCGTTCTATTTATAAACTTGGATCACGCGTATCACTTCGTGAAAAATTTAAAGAGATTGGTGTTCTTACAGTGCCTTCGCAATACATATACAATAATATAGTCTTTGTTAGGCAGAACATGAATCTTTATAAGCAAATAGGCGATACTCACAATCGATACTCTAGAAACCGCCACAAGCTACTAAAAGCGTCGTATCGTGTGCGCAAGGTGCAGGAATCCTTTGTAGGGTCGAGTGTACGCTTTTATAATATGGTTCCCAAGGAGTTTCTGGATTTTCCATTACATAGATTTAAAGACTGTGTTAAACAGCATTTGATGATTGCATTGAGCATGATTTAAGTCGAGGTTATTACACTATCGATGATTTTATTAATGACAAAATTGCATGGAAGTAACCGGCCTTGCATCCAGTGACCCACAAGTCAGTGTAATACTTGTAACGTATGTGTTGTGTTGCCTACATATTGTAACCTTTTCTTTTCTATGAAAAGAGCAACTGCTGAGTTTCTTGCCGGCTCTTCTCAGTGGAATCAGCTTTCCGAACCGGCGGTAGAGTCTTAACGTTTCATAAGTGGCACAAGTTGTCCTACATGAAATAAATAAATCATTTATCATTTATCATTTACTAAAACAATTTATATTGTGTTTGGAGAACCCTTAGTCTGACGCGCACTTAACCTGGGTTTTTTTAAATCACAACCAACCTCTCGACATAATCACCAATAACAATACATTCAAATCAAAGTTTTTCAATCAACTTTTCGTCCTTCAATGTCGGACCAACGGATCGGTCCAGCGCTTCGTTATATTTAACGAGCTCATTGAATTATTTATAAGATGTTGTTTTTCTTAGGCCAAGATTACACTTGTAAGTTATTACGTAAGTAGCTTACGTAACTGACAATTGCATACAAGACTGTTCACATTTCGTAAGTTACGTGAGTAAAACATATTACAGGTGTAACGCGGCCTTAACGAGAACTAGGTAGGTACCATTTTTTTATACGACTGTTTCAGGCAGTCGTATAAAAGTGCAAAAGAGTATCTTGTTTTCAGGATTCATGAATGTATGTTTGTATGTATGGATGTATGTATGTCTGTGAGTTTGTATATTCCACCATAACTTCTATACGCCTGAACCGATTTTGACAAATGAGGTATCGTTAGAATCCCTAGCTTATTCCGGGTGACATAGGATAGTAAAATAAAAAATAAATTGATGGGGTGAGCATGGTCCCGCATTAACGACTGAAGTTGAAAGAAAAAATTCGAAAATAAGAATAACTATATAATCATCATCTAGAAAATGGTGAGTAGATTTCAAAAATATATAACTCTATAGTTCAATATCCAGTGATTCATAAAAAATATCATTTAACTAGCGGATGCCCGCGACTTCGTCCGCGTGGATTGAATTGTTTTTAATTATACGGGATAGAAAAGTAGCCTATGTGTTATTGGCTATTGCAGACTATAATCTATCTCTGTGCAAAGTTTATCTATAGGTCCATTTAGCCGTAATGGCGTGATTGAGTAACAAACATCCATTTGAGATTTTTTGGTTCCCGCGGGAACTCTTTAATTTTCCGGGATAAAAAGTAGCCTATGTGTTATTCCAGACTATAATCTATCTCTGTATCAAAGTTCATCCAGATCCATTCAGCCGTTCTGGCGTGATTGAGTAACAAACATTCATTTGAGGTTTTTTTGGTCCCTGCAGGACTGCTTAAATTTTTCGGGATAAAAAGAAGCCTACGTGTTATTTCAGACTACGATCTATCTCTGTGCCAAATTTAATTAAATCAATCCGTTCAGCCGTTTTGGTGTGATTGAGCGTCACTCGTTCGTGTGGCATAAGTTTTTTTTTCAATTCCCACAGCACTTCATTATTTTCCGGGATGAAACGTAGCCTATGCCACTATCCAGATCCTTAACTATACCCATGCAAAGAAATACGTTAATCTGTTGCGGCGTGATTGGAGTACTACCTATCTATTACACGTCCTTGGGGATAAAATTTACAAAAAAATGTGAATCAGGTATTTCTCCATTTCAAACCAAAATTCCAAAAAACTAAACCAAGTTACCAAAAAAAACCTAGTTTAATGGCTCTAACTTAAAAATTAATGACAGACTTTCTTACAAACTTTTAACCCCTATTTTACTCTTTAGGGAGTTGAATTTTGAAGAACTGTGAGACACGTACTTCTTTATTTTTTACCGAAAGTCAAAACACTAAGCTTCGTTGATTTAACTTGAGCAATATTTTGAGAAATGAAGGACTTTCATATACAAACTTTCAACTCCTATTTTACCCTTTAGGGATCGAATTTTGAAAAACTGTGAAACATATATTTCTTCATTTTTAACCCGCTACTTATATACTAAGTTTCATGGCTATAACTTGAGAAATGTAGGACTTTCAAACAAACGTTCAACCCCTATTTCACCCCTTTAGGGATCGAATTTCAAAAACTGTGAAACACGTATTTCTTTGTTTTTTACCAAAAGCCGAAAAACTAAGCTTCTTTGATTTATCTTGAGCAATATCTTGAGAAATGAAGACCCTACATACCAACTTTTATCCCCTATTTCACCCCTTTAAGGATCGAATTTTCAAAAACTGTGAAACACGTACTTTTTCATTTTTAACTCGCAGTTTATATACCAAGTTTCATGGCTATAACTTGAGAAATGAAGGAATTTCATACAAACTTTCAACCCCTATTTTACCCTTTTGAGGGTCGGATTTTGAACAACTGTGACACACGTACTTCTTTAATTTCTACCGTAAGCCAAAAAACTAAGCTTCGTTGATATAACTTGAACAATATTCTGTGAAATGAAGGCCTTAAATACCAACTTTCATCCCCTATTTCACCCCTTTAAGGATCGAATTTTCAAAAATAGTGAAACAAGTATTTCTTCATTTTTAACCCGCAGTTTATTTACCAAGTTTCATGGCTACAAATTGAGAAATGAAGGACTTTCATTCAAACTTTCAACCCCTATTTTATCCTTTTGGGGGTTGAATTTTGAAAAACTGTGACATACGTACTTCTTTATTTTTTACTTTAAGCCAAAATAACAAGTTTCGTTGATATAACTTGTAAAATATCTTGAGAAATGAAGGCATTTCATACCAACTTTTATCCCCTATTTAACCCCTTCGGGGGTCGAATTTTCAAAAACTGTGAAATACGTATTTCTCGATTTTTAACTCGCAGCTCATATACCAAGTTTCATGGCTATAGCTGTCATTAAAAATTCAACCCCTATTTTACCACTTTAGGGGTTGAATTTTGAAAAACTGCGACACACATAATTCTTTAATTTTTATCGAAAGCCGAAATGTCAAGTTTCGTTTATATAACTTGAGAATATCTTGAGAAATGAAGGACTTTCATGCAAACTCTCATCCCCTATTTCAACCCTTCAGAGTTAGAAATTTAAAAAACTGTGAAACACATTTGTCTTCATTTTCAACCAGTAGCTCGTATACCAAGTTTCATGGATATAACTTGAGAAATTACAGACTTTCATATAAACTTTCACCCCCTATTTCACCCTCTTAGGGGTAGAATTTTGAAAAATCCTTCCTTAGTGAGCGCCTACGTCACAAAAGGAACCTACTGTCAAAATTTCAAGTTAATAACCCCAGCGGCTTAGGCTGTGCGTTGATCCCTTAACGATTTTATATATATAATTAGATAGATTAGATTAGAAGATTAGATTAGATTAGAATTAGATTAGATTAGATAAAAATGTGAATAAGATTCTATATAAATACATTTTTACTTTTTGGTTCGTTTTTTGGCAGGACAGTCATATTTTTTAATTTATTTAATTAAGACGTGTTTATTGATAGCTTGGCTTGCACTTGACGTCTATCATGCTTAGTGCAAAGCAATGATGAGGTCTTTGTTAGAACGAAATATAATAGATAAACTTTTCTCAGGAAAAGTCTTCATTCTGTACCATATCCATGGAGTCCATACTATACTCCATACATGCTTTAGTTAAGTAGTTAGTAGAGTTCTTTGCCAGTATGTGGGTGACTGCCTCGTGGTTAGCATGTTAGACTGCGGCTGACAAGGTTCCGGGTTCCAATCCCGGGTCGAAATAAACAGACTGGACCCTGCTTACCTACCAGGGAATACGAAAGGCCCAAGAAAAAATCGCGCTATCGCATCGTTATATCATTTTAACGAGCTCAATGAATTATTTACGAACCTTTGTTTTTCGTTGATGGGAACTACCGATATAAAAGGTAATCTTCGCTAACAGGTTTCTGGCATTACCGTAACGTTGCGTGTTAAACCATTTATTGTATCTACTTTGATAGATTTTTAGTATCCCTTTTATAAATAATTTTTGGTATAAAAAGGTCTGATAGAGGTATATTAATAAATTAGGTGCAATAAATTTGCGTTAACTACCTTACCTTTTTTTATCCATTACAAGTTGGCCCTTGACTGCGATCTCACCTGATGGTAAGTGATGATGCAGTCTAAGATGGTAGCGGGCTAACCTGTTAGGGGCATGGCAGTTATATTAAACCCATACCCCTATTCGGTTTCTACACGCTAAATCGCTCGGCGGCACGTCTTTGCCGGTAGGGTGGTAACTAGCCTCGGCCGAAGCCGGAATTATAAATTCCCAAATTGACCCTTTCGGGGATCGAACCCATGACCTCCGCACGTTAACAGCGCTACACAGTGCGCCACGGAGGTCGTCAAACCTCCATTCATTCATTCATTCATTACTTAATTTATAGTAATGAATGATTGAAAAACCGACTTCAAAAAAAAAAAGGTAAACAATTCGACAAGTGTATAATATAATATTATTGGAACTGCAAAATATCATCAATCTATACGAGCTTCCTAACAAATATACAAAAATTCATAGGTGTATGTATGTATTTTTCTTAATAAACACAAATAAACGCATCTATTGAAGTTTCCTTCATCATCATCAGCCACTACTTAGCACGGGTTTGCTCTCAACGTGAGAAGGGTTTAGGCTATAGGTCATCACGCTCAAGTGGTTTTGGTAATTGACCAGATCAGTAGACCTGCTGAGATTCGTAATGCCAATTCTCACCTTGAAGTTCAACCAATCCTAAACATCATATTTCCTCTCCTAATTAATTAAATAAAAAATAATTTAAACATACCATACTAAATTAGATATCCAATTTCAATACGAAACAATAAACTCTCTATAGCAAGAATAAAAAACGCAAGAGGTAAGAAAATGGAGTCCAATCTAAATCCAATAACCCAAAGGCAACTAATAAAGCCAACACCAAATTTGATCAACGCAACGGGAGAAAGCTATCAAGTAACACGCCGAAATGAAGACAAAGGATTCTCTACCGATACAACATACTCTCGCTGCGTCGTGTTCTTTATGGCGGAGATTCGTTTTGGCAATCCTATGGTCGGGGTCTCCCAGATACATCAGCATTTTACCAGAAATTTGTAACAAAAATTCACGCACAGTGAATTATTGATCCTTCAAAGGTAATTCGAGCGTGAAGCTAATAGTGACACTAGGAACTCAAGTGACTAGTCGCTCAAGTAGAAAACTTTGCATGTCTTTTTTACTTTTTATATTTTATTTCTTCACTGACTCAAATACTTTAGTCAAATATTTTTGTGATGCAACTGCAATCAAATATTTTAGTGATACTCCACAGGTAATATCAAATACAGCGCCAAATATCAACAAGCAATCCACGGTTCCATGTCTTCCCCTCGAAAAGATTTCGGCCAATAACACCAGTACTTTGACAAAGAGCAAAAACGCAATCTCTCCTCTCCTTCGGAGGTAGGAGATACATTGGTTTCGGGAAAAAGCAGATCTATATTAATCTCCACTGAAACTCGACGACTTGTATCAATTTACAAAGAGTGTTCGCTGCGGCCCCACGGTCCCGGGCCAATTTTTGCAAATTTGCTCCGTAGACATTTCATTTCCGTATTACCCGTTATTTTTATTTTTAGCACTCGTTATCCCAATTTTCAGGGCTCCTTTTACTTAAAGGAAAACACACCAAGCATAAGTTCCCACATAGGTTACTTATCATATAAATTTCTATACTAATAATAATATTATTGGATGGATGGATGTTTGTTACTCAATCACGCCAGAACGGCTGAACGGATCTAGATGAAATTTGGCACAGAGATAGATTATAGCCTGGAACGTATATAGGAACATACTCTTTATCCCGTAACAAAACCTCAATCCACGCAGTCGCGAGCATCAGCTAGTTTTGTTTAATAATTTTTAAGATTATTTTGTCGTAAAATATAAACACAAATTACTTATTTAAATTTTATATAGACAGACGCACTTTCCCACAGCTAATATTAGTATGAATCAAACGCCGGTAAAGTGTGATCAAGCGGTAATGTTCGTGTCGAACTGTAGGGAAGTTATAATTGCTTTCCTCTTGTCGGGGACTGGCGACAGGTGAGCTTAGCCTTCGACGTCTCTACTCCATACACTATAATTAATGTATCTACCTACTACATCTTCAAACTTCAAACTTGTTGCACGAGACCCTTGTAGACCTCCCGGACGTCATATTGAGCGCTGTGGTCGTAAGACCAACCAAGACTAAGAAAATCATCAATACAGACTTTTCTTTTATATGTATAGCAAGCAAATGAGCAGGCGGGTCACCTGATGGTAAGTGATTACCGCCGCCCATGAACTTTTACAGCACCAGAGGAACCGCCAATGCGTTGCTGGCTTTTGAGATATTTGTTTCTGCGCCCTTTGAAGAGCCCCATATTATAATAATGAGGGAACACAGAAGATGGAAGCTGGTTCCACAATTTGCGGGTACGTGGCAGAAATAACTTATGTGAATAAGTCTATATCGATGATTTTATTAGTGACACCGTTGCATGGAAGCAACTGGCCCATCATCCAGTAGCCCAAAAGTCAGTGTAATACTTGTAACGTTACGTATGTATTCTACTTTACTTATTGTAAAATTTTTCTTTTTAAGAAAACAGCAACTGCTGAGTTTCTTTCCGGCTCTTGTCAGTAGAATCAGCTTACCGAACCGGTATCATAAGTTTCAGAAGTTGTTCTACGTGAAATAAATAAATCTTTTTTCATTTATTTATCAATACTCAAATTATTTATTAATTATAAATAAATATTTATTATAAATTATTTATTATAAACCCATACCCCTATTCAGTTTCTACACGGCATCGTACCGGAACGCTGAATCGCTTGGCGGCACGTCTTTGCCGGTAGGATGGTAACTAGCCCCGGCCGAAGCCTCCCACCAGGCCAGACCAGGGAAAATTCAGAAGTTATAAATTCCCAAATTGACCCTGCCGGGGATCGAACCCGGGACCTCCGCACGTTAAGACAACAGCGCTACACACTGCGCCACGGAGGTCGTTTGTGGGACTCTACTTAGTAATCAGTTAGAATTTTGTTTGACGTAGGCATCATTCCTGTTCGGCTTAAAGCGATGATAGTATGCGCCCAGGACTAACTTATAGTCGAATAAAATCTACCTGAATCTATGAGCAGTTCGGACATAAAGTGTTCTATTTACACAAACCAAGTTACGAAGTAGATATCTTCGTGAAAAGAAAACACGGGAAATCTCCGCGCCGCCGACCGTTTCGGGCATTAAATAAATTGCTTCGGAAACAAAATGTTGATGCTGTAAGCTTGCACTTACCGTAATGAGGCTGTGGTTACGTGGGATACGCGAAATGCTTAAAATTTTACAATATCCGTGTGAAATAAGTTTTTTAATTCCCACAAGTTTATTTAACTCCTTGATTTTCCGGGATAAAAAGTGGCCCTATGTCACTCTCCCGGTCCTCAACTATACCCATGCAATAACCAAGTTGATTTGTTGCTTTGTTTCGGAGTGATTGAAAGACAAACCAAAAAATAAACACACTTAATAATATATCTCTGTGCCAAATATCATCCAGATCCGTTCAGCCGTTGGGGCGTGATTGAGTAACAAACATCCATACAAACGAAAGTTTGGACGGATGTTTGTTACTCAATCACGCCAGGATCTGGCTGAAATTTAGTATAGAGATAGATTTTAGTCTGGAATAGCACATAGCTACTTTTTATCCTAGAAAATTAAAGAGGGAACCAAAAAACCTTAAACCACGCAGACAAAGTCGCGGGGTAAATATTAGTAAACTTGACATTGTAAGAGACTGGAGTATTCTTAGAACTCGACAGTCAAATTACGTAATTAAGTTATGGATTTTTTTATCCACTACAAGTTAGCCCTCGACTGTGATCTCACCTGATGGTAAGTGATGATGCAGTCTAAGATGGTAGCGGGCTAACCTGTTTCGGGCATGGCAGTTATATTAAACCCACACCCCTATTCGGAGCGGAGGGCCAACTACGCAGAGAACGGCCACCCGGCAACCCATATGAGCCTCAAGTTCATAAGCCTGGTAGACCAAGAAGATGTCGACAACAACAACAGTCAAGCGGTGCGTATCTTAAAGGATGGCAGTAAAATTCGTCAAAATCTCATGGTACACCCATACCAGAATGCTATATCGCTTTGTGGTACATCTATGCCGGTAGGGTGGAACTAGTCACGGCGGAAGCCTCCTACCGGTCGAATGATAGGTACAATAGTCTGTACCTCGTGTCGCATTTTAGGGTTCCGTCCCTCTCTATAATTTCGTCCAGTTCGTCCGTCTATTTTGCTGTGTATCTACGTGTATGATTGGCGGTGAACAGGCTATGGTAGGTCCCAGAGCGTGCGCCGTCTCCCTTAAGCAATTATAAAACGAAAATAGCAATTAAAATTATACTGAATCGTATCTTGTTAAATTCCACATGCCCTAACCAGTCTATCAACACTAATTACCGAATGAAACTTAGTTGTAAACTCTGAAATTAATCTATGCGTAGATATTATAAGATACGCCCTTCACCTGTCGCCGGTTATCATCAGGGGAAGCAATTATAAGTTCGTCCCAACCCTGACAAGAACATAAATTACCTGATCATCGTTTTAGCTAAATATGTAAATTAATACATTTATCACGCATGGTTAGTATGGAATATTTTAAAAGAAAACACGATATTATGTTGAAAATATTTTGAAGGATGGAAGTGAGAGTCAAAGATAACATTTTTTCATTAGAGTTGCATCTTCAAATGCAGAGATGACCGATACAGGATCTGAGACCCAATTGTCTAAGCAAATCGTAATCATTTTATATCTTGAAATGTTTTACTCGAACTGTTTATCCTTAAACATGAGGTCATTCATGTTTTTTGGCGGGCAGGCATCTATGAACTCCCTAAACAGGTCGAATTATACGTTTGACAAACGATTACGATTACGATTTCCTTACACAATCGGGGGCTGATTTAAATCTAAATACATGAGTAAGCGTTATAAATTCACTAGGATGGTAATTATCTTATTTTAATCAACAGCACGTATTTTTAAATTTGTTCGAAAACTCTGCTACGGATTCCTTAAATGACCTAACTTAGAATAAAACACTAAAAACTTTGATCGAATCACCGGATCCCTACAAAACCCTTACTAAACGCAACTAATTGAAAAATCAATTCTACCCACAGATTCAACGTAAAACTTTGTTTCTGTTTCCGCCTCGAATATTTCGCACAGTCACTTACGTGCTAAACTTCTGGCGGGAGACAAAAACAATTTCACCCCGAACAGGAGTCGAGGGGAAAAATTTTAACGGCTCGTTACCCCTCACGTCCGGCCGGAACTTTTGGGTGTTATTCCAAAAACGATTTCCGTTTACCCCCAAAGTTTGAAATTTTCATAATTGAGTCGTCGTTGACATCATTGTTATCTCAACCGATAGACGTCTACTGCTGGACGAAAATCTCCTGCATGGTTCTTCACAGGACATAGTCTAGTACCACTTGCCTCCAGCTCTCTGTTTCAGATCATCCGTCCACCTAGTGGCGGGCCTTACAACGCTACGCTTTCCCGTGCGAGGCTGCCATTCAAATAACTTGAAACCTTGGTTATCGGTTCTTTGTTCTATCTAAGTGCCTCGATCATTGTCACTTAAGCTTAGCAACTCTTCGAGCTATGTCAGTTACGCTAGTTTTCCCACGGATCTCCTCATTTCCTATTTGATCACGTAGGGGTACTCCAAGTATAGCCCTCTTCATCGCCCGCTGACACTGAACATTTCTATCAGGCCCAAAGTAAGCGACCCTATTTTATCCAACGGCTTCTTGCGATTCGTTTGATGCAGTCTATCATCCTAGTGGAAAAACTACCAGCGCTATACTGGTCCGTGACGACGTCACCATCCCGGCATCTCCTTGGGAACCCAACGTCAATTGGTTCTTCGTCAACTATATCCTCGTCTACGTTCTTTTCCGCATTTTTAATATAGTGACAATTTATAGCAAGACTCAAAATTATAGATTTGAAAAATCTACTTATGAAGAATTTTTTGGTCTTAATTCCTTTTTAATAATAGTCATGATAAATTATAATTACGAGCTTTTACTCAAGTATGTATGCCATTTTCTCGGCTCTGAGTCTGTCCAAATAGCTAGTGGGCAAAGCAAGTTAGCTAATTTGTGCTCCTTACAATGCTACGTAACCGCAGAGCTTCTAGTAAGAGCAAAGTTCCAACCGAAATGGAGATTCTTTGCCAACAGACCTTTGACAGTGTGAAATAGCTTCAGAAAACGCGAAATATAGTATATATATCAGATAAAGCTTAACTTAGCTCTTTCGTAAAATTCTACATGATGCACGTTAACCAGTGATAATATAAAAGATTGAATGTTAAACCGACTTTACCACACACTTATCAGTCCATATCCTGAAAACTACAGAACCGATTTTGATGAAATGTTCCCTAACTTGAAGTAAATGTAAGCCAATAAAAAAAGAATGGTCAAAATCGGATTAATAGTTTTGGGGAAATCTGTGGACAAAAAAACCTACATACATCTATGAAATCTTCTTCATCATCTTAAAGATTGTCATATGGGAATATATTGCGGTTTCCATAATGTGGTAATTCCAGTGGTACACTGATAACCTACCGGTGTTGAAGTCGGTTAAAAATGAATCTCCAAACATGATAGGCTATACCTATTAACAAGATCATGGTGTAAGTATCAAATAACATAAATAACACAATCGAATAGCTCATAAAATATTATTATCGATCTCTACCCTTACCCCTTTCTACCACAATAGCCAAATAAATAAAAACAAAAATATGTTTTACCCACGAAACAAATGAAGCTACAAAAATAGTAATACAATTGCATAACCAAAAAAATACGTATAATCAGATCCACCCTAAAAGCGAACGCTAAAACTATTTACTTTATCGCAGCCAGGGCGCTCCTCGCTATCTTTATAAATAAATCTTACCAAAAAAAGGCTAAAGGGAGCTAGCGATACGCGCACAATTACTCTCTGCCCCACGTTACCCCAAATGGGTTGAAATGGCCCCCAATTGATGCTAAATGGCCCCAAATGGAGAATCATTGATGGATGCACGGCCTATTTCAGATATAGCCTATCCCGGATAACGCTGGTCATGCAGACTTACCTATAATATTTTACAAGGTTCTACGGCATAAAATGGCAGCCATTTATTTGGAATGGCAATAGTTTTTTATGCTTCGGCTCTGTAAATATGGCAATGGAATTTTACGAGAATGATTGTATCTACGTTGTCCTTCATGGCCAGTGACCGTTATTCGTCATTTTCTGAAAGTTAAGCTTTTACACCACCATCAACCCCATCTTATCTTACCCATTGCCGAACCACTATTGAGCGCACGGGTATTTTTCAAAATACCCTCGCGCTGTAAAATTGACCACTTTAAATCATAATATTGTTTATAATTAGATAAATTACTATACATACTTTTTACTAATATTAATATGCATTAGAGTTTTCCAGGGTGTACCTATATGCCCGGTCGTTTTGTTTTTACATAAATGACGTCAAATAGAAACCGAATGGGAAACTACAAACTCGACAAAAAGCGGCCGTTTCCATCTAACGCTCAAAGCCTCGTTAAAACTCTCCTGTTTTAACTACCCGCAGTTTTTGCCTCTAATGGAATATAAATCAAAATTAACCACGGCCAAAATTACTAAAAACCAATCTTTACGGGTAAAACTTGGACAATAAACTTCACTTCACTCCATCCTGAGTGATTTGCGAACTTCATAAACACTGTGCCATAAATAAAATTATAACGCAATAAATTTTTTCTTCGGGATGTGAAGGAACGACTAAATGTTTGTTAAAACACCTGTTTCTTAAAGGTGGGTATCCACTACGTTTGCGCTCCAGTTGAGCTCCGCGCATCTGCAGCTGCTCTTATGGAGATGGTTCGCACAACACAATTTTATTTTTTATTTTATTTATTGACTGCCAAATAATATTTTAAAAACAAATAATATTAAAATAATACAATATTTCCAGTTCTATTACAATAGTCAATTATAGGCATATATGGCATTATATAGATTCTTCGGTCTATTTACAAAATATACAAAAGCAAATAATAATAATACCTACAGCTAATAAGATTCACAACATCTGAACAAATTAAATTAACAAGTAAATGAAGGAATAAGTAACGTTATACAATGAATTTAAATTAATAATTAGATAAAATACAAATATCTTAATTACAATTAAATTAGATACTATACAATACAGATGCGCGTAGCACAGTTGGAGCGCGAACATAGTGGAAACCCACCTTTATGGGGAAAGGCTTTTTGTTTCCCTTTTAGATAATAGTAAATAATTGTGTGCATTTTATCTCTTTAACAGCACATTACCTCGTGCTTTATTGAAAGGATCGTTGGCGATTTCAATTTTACGACCAAGACTGGTAAGCGTTTAGGGCGATAGCTCACTAAAGACAAGTATTTTTCTGACGAATGTAATGTCCGCACGCAGTTTAATGTGAAACTGCGATACTACTACGATAAGACAAAACGTGTTTTGCGCGGACATTTTTTTCTGACGACAGTTCTGTCTTGTCCGTAGTGCATTTTCGCTCTTTTTTTGATTTTTATTTTGATCTCATGATAGGTACATTTTATTCTTCTATGTTGTAATGATCAAATTTGAAATACCTTTTTCATTATCATTCAAGCTATTCCCTTCAGTCTCTTTCTGTCTCTTTCTTTTTCATACCTATATACGAAATATGAAATTAAATATAATTTTAGGTACAGACGTTCGTAACAAAAGCATAAAATAATACAAATGCTAAACAACATCAAAAAAAGGTTTGACACCAATTATTATATTTTAATTATTGCAAATTTTTTTACCTTTAACCCTCTGCAATACCCTGGGTATATTTTTACCGACCAGCCGTTATAGATGCATATATTATATTGAGTAAGGTAAAAGCCGGTTTACATTTGACGACCTCCCTGGCGCGGTGTTGAGTGCTGTTGTCTTAACGTGGGAGGTCCCGGGTTCGATCGCCGGCAGGGTAAATTTGGGAATTTATAATTTCTGAATTTTGTCTAGTCTGCTGGGAGGTTTCGGCCGTGGCTAGTTACCACCCTACCGGCAAAGACGTGCCGCCAAGCGATTAAGTGTTCCGATATGATGCCATGTAGAAACTGATTAGGGGTATGGGTTTTTAATATAACTGTAATACCCCTAACAGGTTAGCCCGCTAGCATCTTAGTCTGCATCATCACTTACCATCAGATAAGATCACAGTCAAGGCCATGCAACTTGTAGTGGATAAAAAAATAGGGACAGTGACTTTCGATAATCACAGTTGCCGGCGAATAGCGTCACAGGACCGTATTGTTACTTATATGTATCCAGTCAACCACGGGGTTGCGGGAACTCAAAAACCGAACGTCATCAGCTAGTTATTAAATAAAGGGTCTGCCAAAAAACATAAAATACACATCCTTGGTTAATTTTAAGTTTGATAACATTTATATAGGTCAAAGAAAAAACCTTTCAAATTTGATAACGTCACAACTATGAATTTCATACAAACTTTCGTACTAGAAGTGGAATTTTAATTTTGATGAAGAGTTGATGATTTGATAGAGTTATTATCATCCTTAATCTCGACAGTACAGTCTGCCAGTTTGTAAAACAACTGTTTACGCAAGGCCAATGACTGGCGTTGCAGTGACGCTGTCGCCAGTTGCTGTCTCAATGTACACCCATGTTAATTGTCCAGTTCATAAAAAAACAACACGATAATAATTTGTTGCGAGGGTAAGCGCGGGTCAGCGAGGGTCGTAAGTCACACGAGGAGCTCTTTATTTATTATGTTGCGAGCAATATTGGCCCGCTTCACCCTCTTTCGGTTAAACTGCGAGCAATCAAATAAATATAATATTCATGGTTATCGTTTCAACCCATTGCCGGCTCACTACATTACACTAGTACCTAAAGACCTACTGGCATATGGTGATGGATAAGGTTTTTAAGATGCAAACTCACATTATGTAATACACAGACTCCGTCATTTATTTAGGAAGAAACATAGAACATATTAAATATAATGCCTGCGACTTCGTCTGCGTGGATCGAGGTTTTTTGATTCCCGCGGAAACTCCTTAATTTTACGGGATAAATGCCTATGTGCTATTCCAGACTATAATCTATCTCTGCGCCAAATTTCAGCTAGATCCGTTCAACCGTTGGGGCGTTATTGAGTAACAAACATCCATACATCCATCCAAACTCTCGCATTTATAATATTATAAATAAATATAAATAAATAAATATAAATAAATAAATAATAAATATAAATAAATAAATAATAAATATAAATATATTATGTTAATTGCAATGTAACAATATAACAACCAGGGCCTTTGCACTTAGAACATTTTTTTGTTGTATGGGGATGTTAGTTCCACAACTCCCTAAAGGATGGCGCTCATGGCGCTTATCTTGTACTGAAAGTATGTATACTTAAAAGTCTGTGATCAGGGTCTGTGATGGCGCTGAAATAAGTGTTCGTTCAGAAGCTTATGTTTTAGATAAATTAATGATTTTGCCATTTATATAAACACAAAGCTAATAATATATAAAACTTTTTTTTTGAGCAGAATATGAGTTATCTTAGATAATTTATAAAGATTTATTAGTTATAAATTTAGTTTAGTGGAATGAGTTAGAAGTTTAATGAAACATTTGTGTTTTAATTTCCAAACGTGGACAGCCGCCATTTTAAAGTTTGAAATTCGACATTGACATTGACGTTTTCTGGCATGCCGGATGCCGGGTGGACAAAATTATTATTTTTTTGATAAATTCGTTACAATGTGAAACTATATTATTAGAGTGCGTATTAAGTGTGTACGATGTGAAAAACATGAAACTGTGGAACAATTGTTATACTTTATGTATATTTTTTGTGATTGAGAATATAAGAGAAAGTAATCAACATGCGTTTCATTTACTAACATCTGAACATCTTTACAGTTTGTGTTTATCGCATAATAATTTATCTTAATTATTACAAGGTCACTTCTATAGTTGCAGAATTAGGTGATCTTGTAATAATTAAGATAAATTATTATTACAATACACTTCGTAATAATTATTATAGTACTATAGCATTGTGTAATGGTTATATATATATATATATTTTAGTTAGACAACTTCCCGATAGATGTCGCTGTACATTGAAAGTCGAGTAGCAACTCTATACCAGTATATATAATGTACTCTGTGATAACAACTAGACTAGATCCACAACCACTCGTAACCAAGGTATAGATATGTTTTCTTTCTAGAACACTTGCTACTCGAGGAAAATCAGAGTATCGAATGGTTAAAGACTTCTGAAGTTGCTATAATGTAATATTCTAAAGCAGTATTGTGACGTCACGTCATTAAACATAGCTGCCACCTGAGCGGAAACTTCTCTGATTGGCGGAAACCTCGCCTAACGACTGCTTTACCGCCTTACTGGTACAGCGCCATCTTTTTTTTAATCCTCTACAAGTTAGCCCTTGACTGCGATCTCACCTGATGGTAAGGGATGATGGAGTCTAAGACGGTAGTGGGCTAACCTGTTAGGAGCATGGCAGTTATATTAAACCAATTCGGTTTCTACACGGCATCGTACCGGAACGCTAAAAATCGCTCGGCGGTACGTCTTTGCCGGTAGGGTGGTAACTAGCCACGGCCGAGGCCTCTCACCAGCCCAGACCAGGGAAAATTTAGAAATTAAAAATTGATCCAGCCCGGGGATCGAATTCGGGACCTCTGCACGTTAAGACAACAGCGCTCAACAATACGCCACGGTGGTCGTCGAAACCTCCTAAATATATTAAGTCTATGCGTCGTCAGTACTTCAAGATTTAAGAACGAACTATATTTTTCCAAAAGCGTGACGTACTTCCCAAATTCAATTAAAGCTACGTATATTTTTTGTAAATATAATTAGTAGTAGTTCTTAATTTTACCTATCTGTAATTCTTTGTTTATATGATACTAGCGAATGCCCGCGACTTCGTCTGCGTGGTTTGAGGTTTTTTGGTTCCCGCGGGAACTGTTTAATTTTCCGGGATAAAAAGTAGCCTATGTGCTATTTCAGACTAAAATCTATCCGTCCGTCTAATCCGTTCAGCCGTTGGGGCGTGATTGAGTAACAAACATCTATACATCCATACATCCATCCGAACTTTCGCATTTATAATATTAGTAAGATAATTGACCGAGCGAAGCGAAGGTCTTTGAGTTTACTTGAGTGAATTTGCACTTGTCCGTCCTAGGGTTGCCAAAAAAAATTGCCCGTCTATCAGAGCCTTATAACTTCTGAATTACTGAACGTAATTACTTCAAATTTAAATATATTATGTAAACCGATGGCCGCCAGCCGAATATGGCTTAAAAAGTTATAAAAGTCTTTATTTCAGGGGGGCTCTCATAGAAGCGAATGCGAAGTAAAATATTTTTTATAGCGTTACATAGGGTTGCGGTATATCATTTTAAAGATAATTAGGAATAGAGTCCAAAAATATTTCTTTAAAAATTTTCCCCTAAAATTGACGAAATGGGGGCTTTCAAAGTGGAGATTTTCTAACGTCCAAAGTTGCACTCACAACTCTCAATTTTCTGAAAGGCTGAACCTGAAATCAATTATCTGAATTATATCCTGTACTTGAACAACAAATACTAAAATTAAATAAATATTATAAAGAAACGAAATTATTTAATTTTTAATGAGCTTCAGTATTTTTAACAGAACTTAACAATGATGTCAATAGATGGCGCTCTGTAAAAGTTTATTCGTTTCTCCAATAACTCTTTAGCTCTTTTGCGTGTAGTGTTAAAAGTTAACTATTATACTATATAGTTAAAATTATCTTATGGATACTGCGAGGTCTCAGTTCGAGGCGAATCACTATTAAATAATTAGTCTATTCTATGCTATATATAGTCAAGGGCTAACTTGTTGTGGACAAAAAAAAGTTCAATCTAAACTTCCGTGAAAGAGGGAAACATAGAATGTATCTATGTATCACAGTTTGTTTTTTATCTACTCATAATATTATGTACCCAGTTGATGGTCATAATAAATAAAATAAACAAATAAAAATCCGTATGTTTGCTAAAAGGCTATTTTGTTGACGCATGCCCCAATAAATTCACAGCCCCGCGACTTGGGACGCACATTTTTCACGGGCACGGTGCCATTTTGGACGTTTTAAGGCGTAAATATGCAAGAAAGTGTCCAATATAAATCATATTATAATATACTACACGTATGCGATAGTCGTGTCCCATATTTTACACCCTTCCGTTCAACAGTGTAGGTAACTAGAGAGGGACATAGTGTACATATAGTCATAACTAAGGAATGGAGACTTCACAAAGTCTTTTTCATTAAACCTGCATTGAAAATACGAGTTTCAATGCCTGTTGAGCCACCTGAACTAGTCAATTTCAGATGAATACGTCATGCAACGCATAGCAGCCAAACCTGTCAGAATATCTTTTGTTTATTTCAAACCTTTTTAGTTGTCATTTTATCCACCAACTAAACTGACAGATATGATATTTGTAAACAACAACAACTAATTATGAAACATAGATTTAGGATTGGTATTCGTAGCGAAGCGGAGACCAATCCTAAATCTGTTATAAAACAACCTAGCAAATTATAATTTTAATAATAAAACTCGCACTTTTCATGCAGATTATATGAAAAATAGTGTGTGCGCCACGGGATGAAACACGATTTCAGATTTCATCCCTAAGCACACAATATACTATATTTTCATCATCAATCATCCAACGGTGAGACACACTGCCAATTTATCCCGCTAGATGTTGTATCTTTGCTGGTGTTTTTTTACCTATCAATAACACTTTATTGATGCATTACAAAGACCATAATTTTTTTTCCGCGTTAAATAAATAGTACTTAGATTCATTGATTATTATGCCTAAATGCCTCGTTAGTCTAGCGGTTAACATCGTCGACTGCGGATCACGAGGTCCTAGGTTCGATTTCCGCTCGGGCATAAAAATTGTTAGGTATTGGGGTTTTCAGTTAAAAAATTCTCAGTGTCAGCCCGGAGTTGGAAGTTGGCGGTGTTTCACCCCCGCGCCTCAAAGAGCACGTTAAGCCGTCGGTCCCGGTTATGATCACTAATATAGAGCAGCGTGGTGAGCCTAAGCTCTAATTCCCTCTCTCCTATGAAAGTGGTGTAGTGGAGTGGAGTGGAAATTCAAATCAAAAAGTATTAATTTAAAAATCGTAACGTTTTATTTTAATGTACTCGTAAAATTAAAATGAAATAACTGTTGAGATACGTTTATACGTACGTGAGTTATCTTGCTCAATAAATCATTATTCACGCCACGAATATATGGGAAGGTACATACACAGAGCAAGCAAATATTTGCGCTTAGCCCAGGTCATAACTCAGTGGGAATCTGTAGCGATATATTTTGTGGACGTTGCCCAATGTTTGTTAGGTTCTTGGCAGGTTAATTGCGCTACGTATTTGCAATGGCGATCGTCTTCAAATCTGAAACCGTCTGAGAAGGTGTTTTTAGATAGATAAATGATTTATTTGGCCACGAAAACAATTTACAATATTTGCTTGTAGAAAGTAAGTAAGGACCAATATACTTTACACCTATGCTTTACACGATGTGACACCTCTTATAGATTGAAAATTTACCAATGTGTGTCAGTTATATTTAGTTTTTAAGTATTTTTTTATGTATTAATTTCTTGGTTGTCCTAATAAATATAAATAAATACACCTACACGTGCCCAACCAAGTTTCAAACTTCTATGTCGTAAGGTTAATGATCGCGTATGACGCAGTTCAAGAATTCTCATTACCCATCAGCCTCTGTAATTGAAAGCAAACAAAACTCTGGAATCGCTTCCGGTGTAACTGCCGATCAGTGTTTTGGTTGGGAAGCTTGAGCTGGCACGGTACGGCTGAAACATAGTACGAACTAGAGAGTAACAGCTGAAACAATACGGTGATGTCGAGATCTGTTTACTTTTCTAATAGCTTTGAAATTGGTTGTTGTCTTATGTTACTAGTAATCCCAGCGCACGTGTTTCCTGCCACATATAAATATATCTTAAGTACCTTCATAGCAAGAGTGAATAGGCATCTCTAGGCAAGCGCGTTCCAACCTAGACCTCATCATCGCTTTGCACTAAGCATGATCGTCGTCAAGCGCACCCTATATTGCAATATAAAAATAACTTAGGCAATCTCACACAGTACTGATTTAGTTTTTAAAGTTCCGTACCTCAAAAAAACGTACGTCTTGTCACGTTTTATTATTTTGTTACTTTTTGATAACTTTATTCCGGAATCCGGGGTTGTCATAAAAAGGACAGATATAATCATATTTAACGCATTAGCGTTATAATAGCGACAGTGTGGTATGCCTGTCTTTTCAGAGCCCTTCGCTCAACCGATTTTGACGAAATTTGGTACGGAGGTATGGGGTATCTCCAAGAGGACTTTTCATCACGCAAAATTAAAGACTGTTCTCGGGATTCTACTTAATCTATACTAATATTATAAAGAGGTAAAATTTGTGAGTTTGTGAGTTTGTGACGTTGTAGGGGGTAATCTCTTGATCTAATTAACCAATTTTGAAAATTCTGGTACCAAAAGAGAGCCTCATTATTTGTGAGTGTCATAGGCTATATATTATCCCGAAAAATAAGGGAGTTCCCGTGGGAATTTAAAAAACTTTTTTCACGCAAACGAAGTCGCGGAAAAGTCTGCTAGTATTATTATAAATGCGAAAGTTTGGATAGATGGATGGATGGATGGATGAACGGATGGATGGACGGATGGATGGATGTTTGTTACTCATTAACGCCTAAACGACTGAAAGTTATAGTTTGTATTAACACATAGCTGCTTCTTCTTATCCCGGAAAATTTAAGAGTTCCCGCGGGAACCAAGAAAACCTCAATCCACGCAGCTGAAGTCGCGGGCATCAGCTAGTAAGTAATAAATATGTTTTCTTTCTATCTTGTTGTCTGGGTTTAGTAATAGCGGTCAGGCAAGTAACAAACACTACCAAACACAGAGTGTTCGCAAGATACATATATCGTAGCAGAGTTGTGTGAAATATGGCCTGGTCAAAGTGCAAACGTTTTCACCCATATTCGGCGCTGGGATGGTGATTTATCGCGGGAGATAACGCACGTGCTCCTGGAGATGTCTCTATACGTATTCCGTTTTATACTGAAGCAGTGTTACTATCAGTGTTCCTAAAATAAGGAATATAATATTCTAAAACACGAAAGACAACGAGATGGACTTTTGTGAGTACCATATATCTGTCTCGTTTTAGCCATGTCTTAAGTCTAAGCAAAGCCAAAGTTCGCTCTATAGATCTCACACTTAGAGTCGCTTAATCGTTACGTAAAGAATTGATAATTATTACATATAGAACTCTTACTTGATTTCAATACAAAATCTCTACTAAGTTCCTACGCCTATAGACGGCACAGCACGACACGGCACGGTATGTTCATGCAACGAATACAAATATAACATAACTAGCTGATGCCCGCGACTTCATCATGGACTTTGGTTCACGCGGGAACTCTTATGCTAAGATCTATAGAGCGTACTTTGACTTGACTCAGACTTTACTTAGAGTTAAAACGAGATAGACTTATGTGAGTAACATAAATCTGTCACGTTTTAACCGTGTCTTTTTTTTTCTTACTACCAGTTAGCCCTTGACTGCAATCTCAACTGATGGTAAGTGATGATGCAGTCTAAGATGGTAGCGGGCTAACCTGTTAGGGGCAAGGCAGTTATATTAAACCCATACCCCCGTTCTGTTTCTGCACGGCATCGTACCGGAACGCTTAATCGCTTGGCGGCACGTCTTTGCCGGTAAGGTGGTAACTAGCCACGGCCGAAGCCTCCCACCAGGCCAGACCAGGGTAAATTCAGAAATTATATATTCCCATATTGACCCTTCCGGGGATCGAACTCGGGACCGCCGCACGTTAAGACAACAGCGCTACGCACTGTGCCATGGAGGTCGTCAAAAGTCTTAAGTCTTAAGACTTAACCAAATTCAAAGTTCGCTCTATAGATCTCACACTAGGTATTTAGTTTTTCGGGATAAAAAGTAATTTATGTGTTATTCCAGACTATAATCTATCTCCAGATCCATTCCGCCGTTCTAGTGTGATTGACTTACAAACATCCATCCATCCAAACTTTCGCATTTAATATCTAAACTAATATTATAAAAAGGAAAAATTTGTTTGTAATGAATACACGCAAAAACCACTCGACTGATTTTAAAAATTATTTCACTCATAGAAAGCTACTTTATCAGCGAGTAACATAGGCTATATTTTATTTTCAAAAAATTAGAGATCCTTACGATAATTGCAATCATATGAAGCCGGAACGACCGCTAGTAATATTATAAGTATAGATAGTATGAAATAATAAAATCAAGACACGTGGAAGCGTGTCCAGCCAAAGTTCAAATAAAACTGGCGAGCAGCACCGTGTGTAATATTACACGAACCATTTGGAGCCACTTTTGACCCCCTCATAACTCAAAAACTATTTCACATAAACATGTCAAATTTGGCGCATATATTGCGACCCGTGATATACATATGTGCTCCAAATTTCATAAGCACACCTCAAATGGTTATTTAGATATAAACGTACAAAAATCGTCATTTTTATGCTCTACCTAGGTATAGATCAAAACTCTGACACGGGGCATAGTACCATTGCTTAAAGCCGTATTATTTTAATATTGTTGACGTTTATGTTGTATTGTTATAATCATTATTTTAAGGACGTCAAAGTACGTGACATTCAACCGTTATTTTGAAACAATACTGCTTTAAGCGGTGGTAGTAACTCCTTAACTATTGAAAATGACACATAATTTTTATTTTAATGTAAATAATAATGAATAATAATATAGTTGCATTAAAACCTTACCTTCGTATTCATGCATTTTGTGCAACGAAACGTCATTGACAGAAAAGAAGAAGAAACGTATTTGAAGTCGTCAGTTCAAGCTGTCAGTCATTGTGATTTGTATTCATTGTGATTTGTATTCATTGTTTATAGTGGTTTTAGTGATATCGACTGTCTACCGTACTTGTTTTCAATGTTTCACTGAAAACATTTGATTTTGAACTTTTGCAATCAAAATTGATGAGATGTAGAAATGTGCTGTAGAGGTAGTCTGACCATAGATGTAATCTGTCAATGTCAGTGTAACTCTAGGTACACTATATATTTTTCTTGAGAATTCTCGTCTTTAATTATCCTGTACAATGAGTCGTACAATAGAATTACTGGTGGGTGACACACTGACCTTACACCGAATAATAAGTACCGACTAATGTAAAACGTAAACTAAACTAATAGAAAAGTCCTATTACAGTGTTAAGGATTATTTGAATGATAGCAAGGCATGGGTATGAATTGTTACAGCGACTGACTATGTAATGTTATATTATAAGTACATATATATAATTTCAAATATTTGTGAGATGGTGATAATAATAAAAAAAACGGAGTTTATTGCGGGCTCTTCTCAGACCAGGGCACGTTTGGAACCCTCGTAGCTTTAGTTTTAAGATACCTTTAATTATCACCATCACGTCTTATGCTCTGTAAGCATGACGTTCAGAAGGTGTACTTTGTAGGTACATATTTTGAATAGATATGTTTTGAGTTTGAGATTGAGTTCAACAATTTCTGTACAAAAAGTAATGATATCCCATCAAAAACATAAATGTAAAATGAGAGCCAAGTTCAAAATTGTGATATATATGCCTTGGTTGTTGACTTCAGCGACAAAAGAAGTGAGATCTAAATGGGTGCCAAGTTCAATGGTCAGTCCTGCAATTTATTTATCCCATCAAAAACATAAATGTGAAATGAGAGCCAAATTCAAAATTATGATATATATGCCTTGGTTGTTGACTTCAGCGACAAAAGAAGTGAGATCTAAATGAGTGCCAAGTTCAATGGTCAGTCCTGAAATTTATTTATAACAACATATAATATTTTCAACTTAAAATATCATTTCTTCTTATAACTTAGTATAAAATGTTGAAGACTAAGGCTTTGGCTTGGCTAGTTTCCATATACGAATTATTATTAAGTAGGTACCTAAAAGTACAGTTTCTACCAGCAAGCCAGATTTTCGGAAGAATAAAATAAGAACTTACAGCTTTACAACTTGTGAAAAGTTAAGTTGAAAATATTATATGTTGTTATAAATAATTTTCAGGACTGACCATTGAACTTGGCACTCATTTAGATCTCACTTCTTTTGTCGCTGAAGTCAAAAACCAAGGCATATATATCACAATTTTGAATTTGGCTCTCATTTCACATTTATGTTTTTGATGGGATAAATAAATTGCAGGACTGACCATTGAACTTGGCACCCATTTAGATCTCACTTCTTTTGTCGCTGAAGTCAACAACCAAGGCATATATATCACAATTTTGAACTTGGCTCTCATTTTACATTTATGTTTTTGATGGGATTGAAATTTCAATGAAGATCATCGTTTGCTTTACAGCGGTAAGCTTTACAGGCATTGAAATTTTAATCTTATTCCCATATTATTAAGTTATACTGAAAGATTATGACGAAAATAGGTATATTTTCATCGTCGTAATCTTACACGATTCCTGGAAAGTCGGCTACGTTTCGTCAAGACGCCAAACTTTCAATGACGCATTCTATAATTTCCTCAGCGATAAATCGATTTGTCTACACAGTTTAAAACTCGTGAGTTATTGCTTTATGATAGCGCTAACTTGGGACGTCACCCCTACCCCCAACGCCCAATACCACCCCTCAGAAAACCTCTCCCCAAAACTCGTACCTTCTGATTAGTTCTGATTATTATCTATGATTTATAGATTTTACGCCTCGGATTAGCGTTATTTAGAAGATCTTTCTAGCGATACATCCATATTCAATCTTAAAGATGATGCCCGCGACATTACTAAGTTAACTTTTTATCCTGGCAAATTAAAAGGAACTCTGATATTCCGGGAAAAAAATTAGCATTGGTACCTGTCTCTGTACCAAATTTTATATACATATAAATCGCCGTGAAAGGTTAACAGATAGACATACTTTCGCATATATATTATTAACTAGATGATGACCGCGATTTCGTCCGCGTGGATTAAGGTTTTTTGATTCCCGCGGGAACTCCTGAATTTTCTGGAAAACTCCTGAATTTTCTGGGATAAAAAGTAGCCTATGTTCTTCCCCTGGATACAAACAATTCCTACACCAAATTTTATCAAAATCCGTTGAGGAGCCATTTGTTTATTCCCGCGAGAACTCTTGAATTTTCTGGGATAAAAAGTAGCCTATGTCCTTTCCCTGAATAGAAACTATCCCTTTACTAAATTTCATCAAAATCAGTTGTAGAGGCAATCGGTTGTCTGTCTATGTCTGGCGCTACGCTACGCTATGATTTGCTCAACTGATTTTGACGAAATTTCACCCAGATATAGGTTACATTAAAGAGTTTTTAAAACACGAACGATATCGTATCCTGTCGCGCTTATGTGCGCGCTCCGTATATAAATGATCCGTTCATCCCTACCTGTTTTTCGGTCTAATAATAATTTTAGGTGCAAAATTTTCAGCGCGCATTTATCATACAAAACTTAAGGGGAGGGCTACTAAATTAATTTACTCCTAACTGTAGCGTCGCTGACAAAATCTCAAGCGGAACCGCGGGCCCCAGCCAGTCGTTTATAATGTCTTGTCTCGTGCTAATTTACGATTTTCTTATCAGCTGTTTCAGAGAGCGCAATATTTTCCTTCGTATCTGGTTAAGTATCTACTGCACAGAATGATTCAAGTAACTAGGTTTCGCACGGGAAGCTTTAGCATAATATTATACTAGCTGAAGCCCGTGACTTCTTCCCAGCGTGGATTAAGGTTTTTCGGTTCCCGCAAGAACTCTTTAATTTTTCGGGGAAAAGTAGTCTATGTATTAGTAGCTGATGCCCGCGACTTCGTCCGCGTGGATTGAGGTTTCTTGGTTCCTGCGGGAACTCGTGAATTTTTCGAGATAAAAAGTAGCCTGTCTTATTCCAGATATAATCTATGTGCAAAATTGCATCCAGATCCATTCAGCCGTTCTGGCGTGTTGAGTAACAACATCCATGCGTCCATCCAAACTTTCGCACTTACAATATTATTATAGATATACGAGTAGATTGACTTGATAGCCTGTTCTTAGCTGATGGCGGTTTATAAATACGGGATGTGGCTAAACTATCAGTACCTCAGTTCTCATTAAAAAGCCACACACTCAAAGTCTAACAGCATTAAATCCGGGTATAACCAAGAATCCGGATCCGCGTCATCCGGACCGTACTAGTTGAAAACTAATTTGCGTCCGACGAACCCGGGGTCAATGCAGTTGACCGGGATTTTACACGAATCTAAAACCACCGATAAGAGGCCGTTATCACCTTTATATCGATCATAATAAGGTATATATTCCCATATAAACACAACACTGTGTACTTGCTACAGTTGGAATACAAAAGTGAGACTTACTCTTGCACTTGTCAATTCTTACTGAGCGAAACTGAACTTTATCGCTTGTTGATTGAATTCGTTTCAGGTTGTCAGCTCTAAAGCTCCTTTAATCACACTATTAATTGGTATTTACTAACGCAAGGATAGTGAATTAACAGTGTTTACTTGAACGTAGTCTGAGGCTGGCTCAGACCCGATCAGAGGAACTTCTTGTTACAGTTTAATTAACTTATGTTAAACACTGCGTGCGCGCAATTGTTTATTGTACTTACGTATGTGGTAAAGTCAAGCATACATAAGTTTACCACAAGACAAAGGTTTCTGAAATTTCTTCTACGTTAATGGACTCTACCAAAAACGGTTTTATAAATCCAAAATTCTAATATTTTTTATTCAAGTTAACTTTGACAAGTGCTTTTGAATAGTCGAGTGACTGGTTTTGAATGCCATTCCTACCGAAGAGAACCAATAAGAAACTCGGTGGATTTTGAAAAAATTTATTTACATTCTACTTCTTAATAAATAAAAGGTAAAGGTGATTGACTGACTGATTGATCTATCAACGCACAGCTCAAACTGCTTGACGAATCGGGCATACTGATAGTTTTTTAAAATAGTTATAATAGAAACTATTATGTGAGGATCAAAATCAGTCATACACTGAGCTATATAAAATCACCTAGAACTGTCATAAATGTAAATTAATGGCCAAAAATGTGCCACAGATAAAACGCGATCATCTCTTATACGCCGGACATTTATTCGCTATAAACCATTCGAAAATTTTAATCTTCAAATAGCGTAGAATATTACAGCCATAAAACTATCGCTTGAGAATAAATCGGGGGAATACTTCGTGCTATTGGAATCACTTTGCGGAGTCCTTGTAGCCGTATATTTGACCGATTATAATCATGGTAATATTAAATGGTATTTCAAAAGATACATGGTATATTTTGAAAGCTATAGAACTTGTAGCGGGGTTATCATCGGGACGCGTTTAAACGCCAGCGTTTGGCATGGGAATGACATGGCATTTTTTCGCTAAGCAACTCTATAGTTGCTTAGTGAAAAAATGCCATGCCATGGTAAAACCTAACATGGTAAATCCAACAATTAGGTTTATTCAATTATGTATAGGTTTATAGGAATAAACCTATTCATTTTTAGTCCCGGGTGGTAAATGCTAATGGAATGAACTAAACCATTTCTTTTTAATATTTATATTATATTTATTTATTTGGACAACCAAAAATTGTGACATAAAAAAACCTTAAAAACTAAAAACATTTAGTTGTTAAATGAACAATTTATCGAAGGTGCCACGCCACATCAATCACTAAAAAAATAAAAAGCTTAGGCGCGTAAAATTAAAAGTTATACTACAAAAAATCTTAACTTAAAAATTATACCAAAACAAAAAAAATATACAAATATAGAACTTTAAAATTTTAGGGAAGAAAAAATAACAATCATTATTAAAAAGTAAACTTAAGTCGACCTGTTTCTTTTTTAAAATTTGGCAGCGTATCATGAAAAACGTCTGCCTCTGTATTATTGGAATTATACATTTTTGTTATTCTGGATATGGCTGAAAATTGTTTGAGATTAGTTCTAGCTCTGGGTTGGTGTAAAAGGCCGGTTGCTTGTTGGTGAACTCTATGTGGGACTTTAATGTGGGATAATGTTATAGAAGTCGTGGCATTGTTTTGCAAATGATCGCTTTTCTAATTTATAACCCTCAAAAAATTATTAGAATGCGTGAAGTGAAACATATTAATTAGCACTAATGTCCTCTATGTATCATTTTCATAATATTTTTAATGATACATACTGCCTTATTTTGAGGTACACATATACTATACGCATTGCAAATGACAATAAAAATACTGACAAGGCGAAAGCACAGAATAGGTAATAGTACAATGTAGCGAAAGGTTAAGGCTATCCGTAGATGGGTCACACTTGAACTCGGGTCACACTTCAAATTGCTTTTAAACCCAGGTGACCCCATCCGAGCTATCCGAGCGAATGACTACAATTCCTCATAGTGTCAGTGATTTAGTACATATAGGGCAGCCGCAAGATGAAGTTACCGGCCTCAATTGGTACTTAGACTTACTTTTTAAATTTTTTACAAAAGAAATTTCAATTGTACCTACTTAGGGCCGATTTCTCTATCTATGAGAAATTTTAAAGCGATGAATAAATTTGCATTATTACTGCATAGAGTTGTCTTAACTTGCTTTTATGTCGGTGTAATATAAAAAAAATTGTAGTTTTAATATGACGTGCCATTTTATTGTAATGTCATAAAATACTGCTTGTTTTTCCTGATTTAAAAGTAAATTATCTATACTAAATACTAATATTATAAATGCGAAAGAGTGGATGGATGGATTTTAGTTACTCAGTCACGCCAGAGCGGCTGGACTGTCATGGATTCAATTTGGCACAGAGATAGATTATAGTCTGGAATAACACATAGGCAACTTTTTATGCCAGAAAATAAAAGAGTTCCTGCGGGAACCGAAAAACCTCAATACACGCGGACAGTGTCGCATCAGCTAGTAACAATATAGGCTTAAAGTGTCTTTTATATGGACTTCCGCTTCCGCAAATAACCGCCTGCCTCCATGCAGATAGTAAATCACATGAAGACATTCTGTCCTAAGCGAAATTTATATAAAAGGCACCCGCGTTAGGCGTCTCTTGCCAGCAGATGTTTTCATATACTCTGAATAGCGGTCTACCTAATTTAAGGCGAGGATGCGAGACGCGGGCTTGAAACTCGTACACGATTAGCATATTGGACAGCCGCGCTGTGAGTTTTAGTTACTCCTTAGTCCCAGTTTTAACATTCCAATTTCGATTGATCGTATTCGAGCATTCGACCATATTGGCATCCAAATAAACTGGGCTGGGAATCCCTTGGTTTAAAGTCACAAATTTTTTGTGTTGTCTTCTCAACAGGCAAAAGCCTGTCGGGGTACGCGCCTCGAGGCCTAGCCTCCTTGCCCGGGCGTGTCCTCACAGACAGCTTGGCTTACGACTTTGTTGTTTCAGCCTTACTACACTAGGCTAGGGCCGCACCTTTAATTCACAAATACAGTACAATCGATTTTAATTTCGGAACGTACATAACATTGAGCACTAAAACAATGCAAGTAAGGTAATTTTTACTTTGACGCCAATGTGTTCGAACGCTGGAATACGATCAACGTAGATGTGATTTAAAAACTTGTGGAAAGGGTAGTGGACTGGACTCTATGCACTATGATATTCAATATCCATATTAATAGATATAGACTACTCAGTCAGAGGGGAGACTCGTACTCAGTAGTGACTTTAGCCGTTACTGAGTTAAAATGATGATGACTTATGAAATAGTGGTCTACTGTCATTTAAGGCTAGGATGCAAGTAGTTGGGGGGTAGTTTGAAACTTCTGCACACACGCTTAGCATATCGGCCAGCCTGCGCCACTGGAAGTAGCCGGAAAACTGGCGAAGTAACTAGTAACAAGTGAATTACTGAACTAGCCAGCGTAATTCGTATTCACCACAGTTTGCTTAATGCGCTATTTGTCTCACTTAAAATATGAGAAACATATTTTGTTTTGGTTACAAAAAATTAAAATAAAAGGAAAATAAAGCTAATAGACTAACAATCCATGTTGTAGAAAATCCCAGCGCTGATATGGTGTTGATGCATCATATCAGCCCTGATCTTCAGTTAAGCGCTATAGAAAATCCTCGACGTCTCGGACCGGTCCGGGCTGATCATCAAACTTAACTTAATATATCTACCCACTAAAATTATAACTAATTATAATAAGATATTTTCTATAGCACTTGAACCTCGTATAACACGTGAGTTCGTCAAGTGCCCGCGATCTAGCAGAGCGAGGTGCGCGAAATAAGTATCCAATTTGGCCGCGTTTACCTCCAAATTGCCGCCATGCTTCATCGTGATGACCGCGTCCGCCATTTTGTGCAATGGCGTCGTTTAAGCAGTTTCGTTGGATGGAAACTCATACTTTTTAAATTGAGACAACTTAGAAAAATTGGGGTTTACTTTTAGAGTAAGGCACAAAGTCAATTTATACATGATAAGAAAAAAATATCAGGATAAAATATCTGCTTTCCGAACCGGTGGTAGAGTCTCTACTATAAATAAATAGATGATTCCCGCGACTTAGTCCGCGTGGATTAAGATTTTTTGATTCCTACGGGAACTCTTAAATTTTCCGTGATAAAAAGTTGCCCTTGTCCTTCCCCGGGATACAATCTACCCCAGTACCAAACTTCATCAAAATCGGTTGAGCAGATGGGCCGTGAAAGCGTAGCAAACAGACAGATACACTTTCGCATTTATAATATTAGTAACTATAGATTTAAATTGATCAGTGACATGAGTTGTCCTACGTGAAATAAATAAATCATTTATCATTTTAAATTTCTCCCTGAAATGACTGTGTTTTCTTTTATAATATTAATAACGGGCAACGATTCACTATGGCCCACGGATTAGCTCCATATTTTTAGGTTTTTTTTTAAAAGAGCAACCACCGAGTTTCTTTCGTATTCTTCGTGATAGGAACGGATTCCAAATCAGTGGTAGATTCACTTGACTATTCAAGTCTATTTAAGTATCATATTATTGAGTACCATGGATATGGCTAAATTCTCTTTGAAGGTTCTTTGAAGTAATAAAACCCTAATCACGTGATATCAATCGCTTTAAACTCTATGGCGAACCTTAAAACGCCTTTTATTCCAACCTGAACCCTTTTACACAAAACCGAACGTGCGAGGGCTTTTATTTCTATTTATGCATTGCTCTAAGGACTTGGACACACGATCTGCAATGCGAACATCAGAATCGGGTCCAACGTAATCCACATTAAAAGCCTTTGCATGCAAAAGCTTTGTAGTCTCAGATTTATTTATTTAATAGGAAGCCAACGGTAATACAATGAAAAGATAAAAGATCTTATTCTATTACAACTTATTTAATCTTTAATATGTTATTTAATCTTATGACTATCATTGATTACAGGCTAACTCAACATGCAAAAGAAGTTAAAAGTAGTTAGATTGATTACAAAAAAAGAACACAAAAAATTACAGTAGACAAAAAAATAAACAGGCCAAAAACAATAATTTAGATAATATAAAATTAAATATCTATGAATCGAATATGATAAAAAAAGTAACTAAGTCCCTAGTGTTTTTTAATTTTTGATTTAAAAAGCGACGCGGTATTTTGAAATATATCTAAATGAGCTTTTTTGAATATGTTATAATATGCTATGACTATTCTATTAACAGGAGCAGCCCTGCCAAGGTTACTCTTTGTGATTGTAGGTTTGCTTGCTTTTATGAAAGTCCTCGCATTCTGCTTTGGTACTGCCAATCTTATACGATGTGAAAATCAAATAGCCCTTTATGTATGTACGTTGTCACTTACATGAGTTTGTAATATGAAGCCGTATCGCGTCGCATTGTGACGCATCGCTTTCGTCGCTCACCTAAAGCAAGGATTCATTTCAGATAGTAAGCAACTGCATTCGTACGTCGCTGCGGTCAAACCTTTTGTACTTTCAAGCCCTTACATGGCAACATCGGTGAATGGAAAATGAATGCGTGTTCACGCTTTCATCACTCACACGAATGCCTTATTCAATACGCGCGTAGGGGAGGCACTTACAATTTACGTCCCAAATCAAATTATACTCTGGAATACGTATTTCACGTAATATTGAACCTGTTTGAAAGTTAATGCATTCTAATCTCAGGCCCAGGCATATTTTTTTTGTATCCACTACAAGTTAGCCCTTGACTGCGATCTCATCCTGATAGTAAGTGAAGATGCAGTCTAAGATGGTAGCGGGCTAACCTGTTAGGGGCATGGTAGTTATATTAAACCCATACACCTATTCGGTTTCTACACGGCATCGTACCGGATCGCTAAACCGCTTGGCGGCACGTCTTTGCCGGTAGGGTGGTAACTAGCCACGGCCGAAGCCTCCCACCAGGCCAGACCAGGGAAAATCCAGAAATTATACATTTCCGAACCCTGCCGGGGATCGAACCCGGGACCTACGCACGTTAAGGCAACAGCACTCAACACTGCGCCACGGAGTTCGTCAAAAATATAAAAATAAAAATATTGCAAAGAATTTGAAAACTTTTTTCTAGCTTAGAGTTTTTCCAAATTACATAATGTACTAGTACATGAGGTAAAGTGCAGTTTATATTGAAATAATAAGGTTGATTCCTGCGTCGAAAATAAATCTAGAATCGGCTGTGTGACAAAGTACAGTACAAAATTTCGTAGTATAGCAGCGGCATCTAGGTACAGTGTGCGGTAGGTAGGGTGGTAAAATAAAGCTATACAGTGGATCTCGGCAACTTGAAATGACGGCAGTGTGCAACGTGCTACGTTGCGAAGCTACGGGCAGTGGCGTGCACAGGTTTTGAAGTTACGGTAGTTATTCGTTAGGCAGCATACCTATTTACTAGCCGTTTTTTAATAAAAAATGAGGATTATCGTATTTCCATTTGGGTAAGCAGTGCTTTTATGCCTCTAAGTACTGCACGCCACTGGCTACGGGAGTGTGTCAAACCCACTAATATAAGCGCTTGACATCTAGTGACCTAAGCTATGAAATACAATATTAGTTAGCTTATAGTTTGTCTGATTTAGTATGATAATAGGGATGATGACAACTCAGTCAAATTAGCTACTCTACAACAAACTTAAAAACGCACTTCTAGTATGGAAGTTGTATGAAATTCGTAATTGTGACGTCATCAAATTTCAACGCACTTTTTTTCTTTAATCTATATTTTTAAATGGTTTTTAAACTTAAAACTAACTAAGGATGTGGATTTTAGGCCTTTTGGAAAACCCGCTATTTAATAATCAGTTAGAAATAATTAATTTTTGATATAGGCATCATCCCTATATTAGCGGCACGCTATGATGGCCGGTTTGACGTTTGTCCGCTCATGAAGTTCCGTATTAATTGATAACGACTTTGAAGGAAATAATTGTATTACTTTATTGACGATAGTGATGTGCAGAGATTCATAAATTTTATCGAATGTAGTTTTAGGTTTAGGACTCAAAATTTATTTATTAAATTGATTTCTTAAATGTATACAAGTGTAGAAAAATCAGTTTGCACCATTTAAGGGGTGAATGTACTTGTGAATATGAACAATTTTCACTATGTGGACAAACCTCTGAAATCGCAAAAAAATATCAATAAATTTTTAAAAATGGAATCTAATACGATCGTCACATAGGATCGCTGGCTAGCACAACTACTACCTCCGGCAAACTCGCGTCAATGCTCAATGCAAAACAAAGCAGTTTCGAATTGACGTTGCTTCGAAAAGTATAAACTGTCAGTGCAATGCGATTGTGATATAGTTTTGACCTGGCTTTGGATTTCAAATATTGATACTGCATTACTGTTGACCCTTGCTCGTTAATTTGGACTCTGTTCAAGCCCTTTGTTGTGGATTTCGTCGATATGACCGAACGTACGCAGAGAACTGTTCTAAATAGTCAGACACGTGAGTTCGTAATACGCCTTCGTAACTATTTCGATCGTGAAGCTCAAAATGGAGGGCCAATTTTACCTATAACGTCAGTGGTTGAACGCGTAGCTGATGCGCTTAATATTGGACAACGAACTGTTAGACGGATAACTAAAAAAAAATATGGCGAGACTGGCACAGAAGAAAATAAACTTCACACACCAAAAAAGAGAAAACGAGCAAAACCAGTCGTAGGCATCGATAGCTTTGATGCCGATGCTATCCGAAGACATGTTTACGGCTACTATTTACAGAAGGAGTATCCAACAAGAAAAAAGTTGGTGCATTCACTGAAGGAAGCTGGATTATTCTTCGGTGGGGAAAGTTCTTTAACGAAGATTTTGAAGACCATTGGATTTCGATACAAAAAATGTAACAAACGCAAAATATTGATGGAAAGATTTGATATAGCGATGGCAAGGTATACTTTTTTACGGCAAGTGAAAGAAATCAAAAATTGGCAAAATGTTGTGTTCTTGGATGAAACATGGCTTAATGCTAACCATACTGTAGGCCGTTCTTGGAACGATGACACAGCAGCATCTACTTCCAAAGTTCCTGTAGGAAAAGGATCGCGACTTATAATTTGTCACGCCGGAACCATCAACGGGTTTGTCGAAGGTTCTCTCATGGCTTTTGCGTCAAAAACCACTGGAGACTATCATGAAGACATGAATGGAGAAAAGTTTACTGAATGGTTTACCTCAATGTTGTGTAGCCTCCCTGAACCATCTATTATAATTATGGACAACGCCCCATACCACTCGATGCAAATTGACAAGCCACCTGCCCAATCCCAAAAGAAAGCTGATATCGTCGCATGGCTTCGTAAAAATGGCGTAGATGCAAACATGAATATGTTAAAAGCGGAATTAGTACGTCTTTTAAAAGAAAACAAACCAACCAAGATCCGATACGTCATTGACGAAATAGCATTAGAACATGGGCACAGAGTTATACGGTTACCGCCTTACCATTGTGAGTATAATGCGATTGAGTTGGTGTGGGCTCAAATTAAGGGATATGCTGCAAGACACAATACAGAACCCCCATTTACCACAAAAAAAATGCTAAAATTATTAGAAGAAGCTTGTGAACATGTGACTAAAGGAGACTGGGAAAAGGTTGTGAATAGAACTGTTAAATTAATAAGGGAAGATTATGAAAGAGATGTGAAAATAGATAATATTATAGAAAACGAACATATAATTATTAATGTATGTGATGATAGCAGTGACGACAGTGAAAATAGTAGTATGGACGAATCTGATTAATTATGGCCTTTTGTGGCACCTTTTTTGGTATCTTTTGTATTCATATGTTTCTTGTGTGCATATAAAGTATGTATATTCATTTTCGTTCAAATATTCAGTTCGTTCAAATAAATTAAATAAACATATACATTTTTGTTTTATTAAACCTATTTAATCAGGTACAAAAACAAAACTTAATTGTTTTTTGTTCGAGAATAAATTGACATTCCACATCACTATTGTAATGTGTCAAACCGGCCATCATAGCGTGCCGCTAGATTAATATGACAGATGAGACGTGTATAGCAATAGTGAAGGACTAGAGTGAGACAGACTGAAGCAGTACTATGCAAATGGCATCTGCCAAAATTATCATCAAATTAGACTTCTACATAAGACAAACCATAACAATTCAACATTCAAATGTTTTTTTATTCAAATAAACTTTTACAAGTGATTTTGAATCGTCAAGTGAATCTACCACTGGTCCGGAATACCACTACCGAGAAGAACCAGTAAGAAACTAGGCAATATGTAGCACATATCTGGTGGAAACGCAGTCTGTCTTTTAAAAGTATGTAATCTCGCGGACGAGCGAATCCGCAGATCGTATTGGATAACGCACAGTAGGTACGTACGTACAATATGTTGGAAAAGAATTTGATTTTGCAATATTTCCCAATGCCCCGCATACCTTCATGCGTACTGAATAAAATATTGGCGTGAGCCATGAAAGCAATACACTCTTCGTAACAGTATGTTTATAGATTTTAAACATAATGGTTATAGATTTTTACAAGCGTTTTATTAATGTGCAATGGTTGTGTCTGTTTAGGTCAAATCTTGCAACAGAATTTTAAAACAGTTATCCCCAACTGATTGAGGTGAATTGCATACTTACACGTTTAGTTTAGATGACAATGAGGCTAATTCTGTTGCATACCTACATAATTTAAACTAAACTAAACTAAACTAAAATGACAGCATTGCAAACCCATTCTAAGTACTCCGTACGGAAATGGACATAACTAAGTAGATTTAGTGCTGTCATTTTAGATTAGAGATTGTGGTATACAGAATTGGTCACATTGCATGGTAAGTTAAGTGACGTCATTCTAAATCCAATATGGCGGACTAGTTATATAATACGAAAAACTAAATGACGTCACACTAAATTCAACATGGTTGACGGTGTATAATTTGTAAGCTATATCGGACCTAGTATTTTTTAAGATTATAAACAGCTATTGATCACTAACTAACATAGCGATCGGTTTGTTCCAGCAGAAACACCCACATGTGATCTTTGAAGCTCGGACGAAAATGAACAGAGGCTGCGGGAACAAACTTGAGCAGAACAACCAGAAGTCGGGCCGGCGGACGAAGCACATCGAATACATACAGACTGTACTATCTGAGGCGTCGGAATATAAGTAAGTTTTGCATATTATTCTTATAACTTTAACACTATAACGTTGATGTTATAACGTTATTGTTATAGCGTTATTGTTATAACGTTATTAGTGTTATAGCCAAAACATCCACATGTGACCGCGGAGACAGATGAACCGAGGCCGAACAAACTCGAGCAAAACAATTAGAAGCCGGGCCACCGGACTAAGCGCATCGACTGTACTATCTGAGGCGTCCGAATATACGTAATTTACTTAGTTGTTAAATGGTTAACGTTATAAAGTTATTGTTATAACATTATTAGATGATGCCCGCGACATCATCCGCGTGGATCAAGGTTTTTTGATTCCCGCGGGAACACTTGAATTTTCCGAGATAAAAAGTAGCCTATGTCCTTTCTCAGGCTCTAGACTATCTCTGTACCAAATTTCATTTCAATCGGTTCAGTAGTTTAGGCGTGATTTATTTATAATATTAGTATGGATAGGTACACTGCAGGTACGGTCCACTTATGACGTTAAAAATTACTTGTAAAACATGATGGTGATAGTAAGTTACGGTATCTTAAAACTAAAGCTACGAGGGATCCGAACGCGCCCAGGTCAGAGAAGAGCCCACAACAAACTCAGCCGGGTGAAATCGCAGTAAATGTATTATATCGCAGTAATGCAGTAATTATGGTAATTTCCAGTAAGCTTTATCATACTAATATTATAAATGCAAAAGTGTGTTGGTTTGTCCTTCATCACACCGCATTTAATCTGTTAGAACATCAGATTTATTTCAGCGTTCTATGTACACTGGTTTATTCCATTGGCGCAGAAAGTAAAAGGTCGTGACGTGCGTTTAATTCGTAATGTAAAAGTTGATCTACGTTCGTTCGTTTGATCCCGGCAGATTAGTTTACAGCTCTCAACTTCAATTTAAATTAAATCCACTTTATTTATATGCTCTGAAACGAGATTACGTTATATAATGTTCGCGAGAGACTTTTCTCTATATTTTTTTTTATTATATAGATGGAAAATTTTATATTTTTGTTTGTTTATCGAATCTTATACCATGTACGTGAGCATTATTACTCAATGAGATATTACTCAGTAGAGTGTATGCTACACCAAATAGACTAAGTTTGTAAACTTTTGTTTTTATATGAATAATAAAATAAAAATTTGAAATGAGGAATTTCGTAGAACTAGAGTAACCGTTATAACTCTCTGTTTTGTCTGGTGCGAGGCTTCGGCTGCGGCTAGTTACCACCCTTCCAGCAAAGACGTACCTCCAAGCGATTTAGCGTTCCGGTACGATGCCGTGTAGAAACCAACTAGTTGGGTTTAATATAACTACCATACCCCTAACTGACCGACTAGTCCCCTACCATCTCAAACTGCATCATCACTTATCATCAAATGGAATTGCATTCAAGGGCTAACTTGTAGTGGAATTTAGAAAAAATAGAACACAAATGTTGCGAAGTTAAGTGACAATGGGAAGTGCACATAGTTCGAAGAATCGATAGACGTTCCTATTTGCACGGAAATGTCAAGCGCTTGATATCTAGCGATTATTTCGATATACCATATAAAAACAATAATTAACTTTATCGTAAACAAAATCACAGATAAACAAATGAATAATTTGGTCACAATTATGAACCAATTTTCAAAAATTTTTCGCCATTTTGTAGCTAAACTAAGTTAGGACCCTTTTTTTAATTTTTTGTCAAGACTGTTCTTTCCGAAATATTTACAATTTAGTAAACAAAACCCTTAAAAACCGACTTTTTTACATTTTTAAAATTCCAATAAAAATTACCAGCTGATTTTCAAAATTCAAACGCTCACACGTGTCTCGATAAATTTCTCAACTCTTGGTACTATTCTCATCTCAATCCTCCCAAAATCCTCGGAACTATGGCCAAAAATACTTCTCAGGCGATTTGCATTTGTAACCATTTTCAATAGTAAAACTGCCACTCGTCCTGAAGGTAAGGAAAGCACGACGTTAGAGCGCTAGATCGACGGATCACGTCAAACAACAAACACAGAGAACTTCTTTATCCAGTCGGTGCAAGACCGCGGCATATGGAATTCCCTATGGATATAGGTCTCTACCTTTTTTTTTATTGTATAGGCTAGCGCTTGGCTGCAGACTTGCTTGCAAGTGGTGATGCAGCCTAAGGTGGAACGCGCTTGCCTAAAAGATGCCTATTTACTCTTGATTTGAATCAATCCTAACCTATATCCAATCTAGGAACCAGAAGATTACTTCGCTATAATCCGCCAAAGCAAACAAATCTATTTGGTATAACGTGTAGCTTGCACGTGTAGAATTGATAAAATATTAGATTTTTTTAAAGTTTGTGATTATTCTCCTCTCGTATATCCTATTTTATTTATCATGTTCGACGCATTTATCATTGCTGAAAATGGTGTTGCATCAAGCACGTTCGGTGCAAATCGTATATCATAAAAGTACGCGGGGACCTAAGCAATAAGATTCAACTTCTGCAAGATTAAAAAAAAAGTAAATAAATATAAAAATTCCTTATAAACACACACTATTAAACTTACTAACAGTAAGTAAGTATGGATTTTTCGTAAATTGTTTCTTAAAAATATGTAAGACCATTGATGCAGAATTTTAGTACCTTTAATAGCAAGGAGATTCGACCTCTGAAAAATAAAAATAAAAATTGGATAGAAGCAGGAGGCGTTACTTTGCGGAAGTCTATGATAATGATAATCAAGGAAGAAGGCTTTGGCAGATTATAGCGAATAAAGTTTCTTGTTCCTTGAAAAAAATAATATAGAAAAATTCCTCTTTGCGTGTCACAAATAAGCTTAGCTCAGATGGGTTTTTGTTTAAATTTTCTAAAAATCGGATAATTTCATAGTAATAACCAATAATTAATCTTATCGCTGATGCTAAAAGTATCGAGTGTATTAAGGCTTTACATAAGTAACATAAAGCGAACTCATTGTAAGGCAAGCATAAAAGACACCTATTCCGTTGGTAAGAATTGTGTAACTCGTAATTCGCGGTCTACGCAGTGGCGTTCAACTATTCAACAGTAACGGACAATCTTTCTATAGAAACTGTATTCATCAAAAGTTCCCAGTTTACTCATTCGAACAAGGAAAACTGAAAAAGTTGCCAACTTCTGCCCTATTGCATTATTCACATCGCTGTGGTCCGTCCATCGAGTTAGTTCTTTGATTTTTATTGGATAATATTTTTGTGATACGAACCACATTTCAAACTAGAGATGGATGCGAGGGAGCATCTTTATACATACGAGTACAAGTACCTAGGTAGTATTGAAGATTTTTATTTTTGGATTATTTTATTTTAAGTATTATTACACTCTCTCACTGCGTCGTATTCCTCGACCTTGCTGACCCCTGAGGTCGTGACCCCTTTCTATTAATCATATAATAGCAGGGGATTTCTTGTGATAATAATGCGGCGGGTTCCCAGGTCCTTCCGCATACGACTCGCCTAAGAGTATCGACTATTTCAACTCTTAGGTTTCTAACGATTATTATCAGATGTTAGTAATCATAACTGGGAACGACGGCATAAAGTGCTCTCCGTCTCTTCTTTTACACGATTACACGATTACCCAAAAAAAGGAGTGTCATAATTTCAGGATTCATGTTTGTATGTATGTGAGTTTCTTTATTCCACCATAACTTAAAAATGCCTGAACTGATTTGGATATAGGAGGTATCCACAATTTTACCCCCTAAAGAAATTTTCACTTCAAAAACAACGTACCGTCGAATTGAGAACCTCCTCCATTGTTGAAGTCGGTTAAAAAACATAGTATGCCAAATAAGCCTTCACTAACCCGTTAGAAATAGCTCTGAAGTCCATCGACAAAAGGGTTTTGTGCCAACAAATAGTGCTGCCGGGATGATGTATGCGGTAAGCCGCTTGAATCGCGCCACAATGGCCGATCCCACCGCCGCCGCTGTAGGAGCGATGTATCGAATTATATTTCAATTCGCTCCCAACGTTTTACTGAGTCACGGAATGTCTGTATTTCGAATACCATCATTTAATGTATAGTCCGTTATGGCACTTATGACATTTGCAAGGTGTTCCCCCACTCCAATGTACCTAATTTCTTAGTATATAAGGTTAAGATAATCTATAAATATTTATATTGCCATATTAAAACCGAGTCTGTGTGTATTATTTCTGCTCCAACTCACAATAACTACACGCAATGCGCAACATCCGTCAAACTTATCTGACTCTGTGCTCAAAATTGGAACAATTTTTATGTGTGTTTAATATTTGTTTTTATTTTATTTTTGACTAGCTGATGCCGGCGACTTCGCCCGCATGGTTTAAGTTTTTTGAAGTGAAAACTACTTTAGGCGCGTTGAGCACTTTTTGGTAGATTCCCGTGACCGTGACCGACATGCTCGCGTGACCGATATGCTCGCGAGATCAACATGCTCGCGTGACCGTTATGCTCGTGAGACCGACATGCTCGCGTGACCGATATGCTCGTGAGACCGACATGATCGCGAACATAAATATACTACATTCGAAATTAAACTTTAATACTTTAGTGTTAAGGTTTAAATTTTAATAATTTAAAAAATCGTTCGTTTTCACTTCTATCGGCAATCCCTATGACTACCAATTCTTTTTAGATTCCCTCAGAAACTCCTCAATTTTCCGGGATAAAAACTAGCCTATGCCACTCTCCAGGCCCTCACCTATACCCGTGCAAAAAATCACATCGTTCCGTTGCTCCGTTGCAGCGTGATTGAAGGACAAACCAACAAACAAATACACTTTCGCATTTAAACTATGAATTCGTTTTCGTTTTACTAAGTCAAAGAATGTCCGTATTTCGAATACCATTATGTACTTGTACTCTTTTTTTAATTATTATTGCAAAACTGCACTTGACGACAATCGTGCTTAATTTTCTTTTTTTATATCGACTACAAGTTAGCCCTTCGATTTCACCTAATGCTAAGTAATAATGCAGTCTAAGAAGGTAGCAGGTTAACCTGTTAGGGGCATGGAAGTTATAATTAAACCATACCCCTAACTCGTTTCTACACGACACCGTACCAGAACGCTAAACCGCTTGGCAGTACTTCTTTGCTATTAGGGTGGTAACG
Source organism: Erebia palarica (assembly GCA_964035005.1). Lineage (NCBI taxonomy): Eukaryota > Metazoa > Arthropoda > Insecta > Lepidoptera > Nymphalidae > Erebia > Erebia palarica. Next base: position 41,608,009 of record OZ035983.1, read on the forward strand.
AGCCACGGCTATAGCCTCCCACCAGGCCAAACCAGAGAAAATTCAAAAATTAACTTTCCAAATTGATCCTGCTGGGGCACGAACCTGGGACCTCCGTACGTTAAGACAACATCGCTTAACACTGCGCCAGGGAGGTCGTCAAATGAAAGCAATGATGAGGTCTAGGGAGGAGCTCCATTGTCTAGAAGATGCTTACTAACTCTAGGCTTGAATCACTGGCTGAAATATACTTATGTTAAGCGTGACAATACTTAAGCATTTTTCTACGTGAGCGACAAATACGACAACGCGACTCGATACGACCGAACGCGGCAGTTTCAAATAGTAGCTCTTCTATGAAGTCGTATAGCGTTGTAATGCGTCGCGTCGCTTTCTACCTATAGTACAATGGGTCGGCGGACGTTGAAATTTGCGTGCTATGGGACATTTGCGTCACTCAGGCCGTATATCTCTCAATATATCACCCAGAATTGCTTCGGAACAAAACTCCAGAGTATATTTTAATGGGGTGAATTAATTCGCAGGGCTGTGTCCCGAAACGAGTGCGTGACCTGTGTGATTTGTCATGGGGTCCCTCAGTTCCCTCGTTTCCTTGTGAAAATGTTTTTGAATGCTCCGTTTGCGTCATTGTTTGTTTTCAAAAAAGGCTTCAGGGAAAGTAATTTTGTTCAATGATTACGGATCTCTTAAAATTTGTTCGCGAATAACCCGGAGCTCATTTTCAGTATATTCAACTCAAATTCTGTCCTCGAAATGAAATATTTACTCGGATTGGGAGGAAAAGACTTCATGTTACATCAGAAATTGTAGAAATTCTAATATAGCGGCCCTGGCAAATATTATGCTCCTGTACGTATTCATTTTCGCGTGATATTAAACGTATAATAGCCGTTATTGGTTATGAAGGCTACGGCCTCAATTTGGAGGTGTCCGGGGTTGGAATCCCAGGCATCTCTACTAATATTATAAATAAGATAGTATGGATGGATGTTTGTTACTCAACCACGCCAAAATATAGCATATTATCCATCCCCGGGATGCAAGGTAACTCGGTACAAAATTTCGTTAAAATCGGTTGAAAAGATGGACTGGGATTCTTATATTTGTATGGATTTGATAACTGGATTGTCCTGCCTGGTCCCTATAGTCTGCTTTTGCTCTAACAAGATACTTCTAGCATTTCACCCCAAGGCTCTGTCGGACTAAAAACCTCTTTCTTTTTTTTAATATATAGGCTAACGCTTGGATACAATCAGACTTGCTTGAAAGTGGTGATGCAGCCTAAGATGAGTGCGCTTGCCTAAAAGATTCCTAATCACTCTTGATTTGAAGGTTTCTATAGTAAAAGAGGAGGGGAAAATGGAAGCCAAAACGGCATTTCGCCACCATCATCATAATACCTCACGAAGTTTCCACCTCACTGCCACCATAACCACCGCTTTTTCATATGCGACATGTACTGACAGATTCATTCCTTACTAGCGAATGCTCGCGACTTCGTCTGCGTGGGTTGAGGTTTATTGGTTCCCGCAGGAACTTATTAATTTTCCGGGATAAAAAGTAGCCTATGTGCTATTTCAGGCTATAATCTATCTTTGTGCCAAATTTCAGCCAGATCCGTTCAACCGTTGGGGCGTGATTGAGTAACAAACATCCATACATCCATCCAAACTTTCTCCAAAGATCTCCCAAAAAAAGCCAATAGATCGCACAAAACGAAATTTAATTAGATCTTTTGATATTCCGAACATCATTCCAAATCCAATAAGCTTTATAGACTTTTAAGCAGACCCAACGAAGTCGTTATATTTCAAGTCAAATCGCGATAAAGCGGCGAAAATGTCAAAGGTATCATTAAAATGTTCTCAGGCTAAAGTAGCGGCAAAACCGCTTTATCTACGAATTCATCAGGAGATAGACTGAAATACTACCTACGGGTCTTTTTGACAGAGATGGAAGAAAATGTTATGCAAGCGATGCTTCAGCATTTTAACGTGTAATACTTGACGTAGTTATTCATACTAATATTATAAATGCGAAAGTGTGTCTGCCTGCTAAGCTTTAACGGCCCATATTTTCAACCGATTTTGATGATATTGGGTATAGAGGTAGATTACATCCCGCGGAAGGGCATCTTACTAATACTATACTATAATATTAATATTATTATTATTATCTTATATTATAATATTACAAATGCGAAAGTTTGGATGGATGTATGGATGTTTTGTTACTCAATCACGCCCCAACCGCTGAACGGATCTGGCTGTAATTTGGCACAGAGATAGATTACAGTCTGGAATAGCACATAGGCTGCTTTCTATCCCGGAAAATTAAAAGTTCCCGCGGGAACCATAAAACCTCAAACCACGCAGACGAAGTCGCGGGCATTCGCTAGTAGGGTACTATGTACTTTTATCCTGGAAAATAAAGTAGTTTCCCTGAAAATTAAAAAATAAACCATGCGGGCAAAGTCGCGGGCATCATGTAATTACTTTTACTGTTATATGATTGAAGCAGTGGTTACTATAATGTACTAGACAAAACATAGATTATAGTGCACAAGTAAGTACACTACACCTAGAAAATCTCCTACTAAGCACTGTGTTTTATCCATACTAATATTATAAATGCGAAAGTGTGTCTTTCTGTCTGCTACGCTTTAACAGCCAACGTTTTCAACCTATTTTGATGAAATTTGGTATAGAGGTAGATTACATCCCGGGGCACGATGGGACGGCTTAGTTGGATAGATAAGTCGGTGGGACTATAACATTATCCGACTATAAGTCTCACAGAGCAACGGATCGACGTGTTTTTTTGCATGGGTATAGTTGAGGAACTGGAGAGTGACATAGGCTTTTTAATTTTATCCCGGAAAATAGAGGAGTTCATTTGAGAACTAAAAAATTTATTCCACTCGAAGGTACAATCAATAAGAATATTAGAACTCACATGGGCTTGAAATGAAATAGAACGTAGCCCCAATCCACCAGGTGCCAATACATCATCCGAATACCCTTAATGCTAATGTGTTATAAGGTAAACACCCGGGTACAAATATTATAATACTTGGAAATATTCTACCCAAGAAAGGTTGAATGGTGAGAATATTTGTATGAAACAGTTGGGGGCTTTTCGCCATATCTTCACACTGATCGGTCAATCCAACACTTCTGCGGATCTCCTCATGTCTGATTTGATCACGTAGACTATAGAGTCTCTGAACATAAATAAATAAATAAAAGCTTTATTTCAATTCCTTACATAATACATTCCTCATACTATCAACATACTAATTTTATAAATGCGAAAGTTTGTTTGTCAGTCTGTCCTTCAATCACGCCGTAACGAATCGACGTGATTTTTTGAATGGCCGTGGTTGAGGACCTGAAAAATAAAAAAGCTTATTTAAATAGACTGTACAAAACATTTTTAAGTTCATCTTAATATCAAACGGTCATAAAATTTCCTTATTAAGTTTAGTTCAGTTGCAGTGTGGTACACAACATAACTGGCCTCATTATATTATAACTAAGTCTTAACTCGAAGTCCTCATAATAACTAAAGAATAAGGCAAATAGAAAGTTCCCGAATACCCCTCGAAATGAGCTCGAATTTCCTTGTTCCATTAATGAGGTACTTGGTGGACCGAAGATAAAGTCGATTAAGGCTCAGAATTATGAAGGGTAACCTTTTAAGGCATTTTTTCTTTATGATCGGGAGGCTTCATTATTTTTTTATATTGATATATCTGTAACACCTACATATACACACATATATATATAGAAGCCTAGATAATGCTCGCGACTTCATCCGAGTGGATTAAGTTTTTATGATCCCCGCGGGAACTCCTTAATTTTCCGGGATGAAAAGTAGTCTATGCCCTTTCCCGGGATGCAGCCTATATCTATACTTCATCAAAATCGGTTGAAAAGATGGACCATGAAAGTGTAGCAGGCAGACAGACAGACAGACACACTTTCGCATTTATAATAGTATGAAATTTTACCTAAGTGTACTTAGTACACGCTCACATAAGGTATTGATTGATAACAAATTTTAATTTTGCCATAGTAACAATGCAGTTGGTTTCGTTTATAAGAAAAAAATCATCACAAATATCCGTTCTTTAGTTTTAAATATCTATTGTTTTGAGAAAATGATATAATCATAAATATCATATCATAAAAAAATGGTAGTGAAATAAATTAAAAATGGCAGAGCTAATTGAGAACTGTATATATCGAAATCAGAAATCATACTATACCTCAATTAAAAATCAACAACAACCGAGAATTAATAAGCTCAATGGAAAGATCCCGAGCTTCGTGGAAATGCCCTCGAATTTCCCCGTTCCATTAATGAGGCCCTTGACATACGAAAGATAAAGTCGATTAAAGGTCAACTTATAAGGGGTAACCTTTGGAAGATTCGACGACTCGAGCGTCTATCTCTTTGGTGCAGCAATCCACGGGTACGAACCGATTTTCTTTTCTTTTCAAACATATTCGTAGGGAACGAGTATTCAGATTGCTTGGTATATACTTATATACATAACCGGCTCAGGTCTGGTACAGTGAGAGGCTTTCGAGTTCAACTGCGTAACAAAGGCTTAACCTCCTGGCGGTAGAGACTAGCTGAAGCCCTCCCTGACGATTTGGGTCCCCCCACTTGAGATGCACGGATTGGCGGCGCACGTAGCGACAAATATTATTTGTATGAGTCTGTACGGGCCGCGTCACGCAATGCATCTCATACAAAGAATACTTTCTGCCGCACGAAACATTTTTACTCAACGTTTCTGATCCGAACCGCTAGGGTGTGGAACACCATCCCAGCATGTGATTCCTACCACGTATAATTTAGGTACCTTCAAGGCAAGAGTGAATAGGCATCTTCTAGGCAAGCGTGCTCCAACCTAGACCTCATCATTGCTTTGCACTAAGCATGATTGTCGTCAAGAGCAAGCCTATGTCACAATAAAAAAAATACTTGCCGCTACGTACCGCGCCGCGCCCCGCCTCTCTAGTGGGGTTAGACTTTACGGTCTTAAGGTAAACTGGCACACCTTTTCCAAATTAGGAAATTTCTATTTTGGAAGAGGTATGCCAGTTTTATGAGATTGCAGTCAAGGCTTGATTAATTAATTATTTTAAAAAAAAGTGCCTCTACAATGCATATTTGAGTCAAGATATTTGAGACAAGAGACTTGAACTTATAATATAGTCTAAAATAAAACGATTTTATATATATCATTACTTACTATGAGATAAGATTCGAATTCAGGAGGTGAAATTTAGTTCACAAAACGAGGATTCAATTATCAAAGTAAACAAATTATGAGTCCGATCCCATTACATTTAAATGGTGTGTAAACGGATGCCATCTTAAAACAAAACGATGAATTTGAGGATTTTTGTAATGTCTTTTATTTGAGGATATTTCGGACATTTTATTCCATAACGATTTTAGCATTAACATTTTATGCAATGGGGCCATTATATGAAGCCTCATTCTTCAAAAAACTTGCGCATATACCTACTTCGCGTCGGTTATGAATACGCATTTATTACACTGACAAAATACTGATATAGCTACAGCACTAAAAGTACACGGAAGCGACCGACAGCATGGGAGTGTTTAGAGAGTTTCCTTGTTCCCTTTTTTTAATCTTTCGCCTGCTTCGTTGGTTTACTAGTTATCACGTTCAACTGCAGTTGACTTGGGTGTGAATATCTCTCTATATTTGTATCGAAGTGTCGAGCAGTCATGTTTGCGCACACACTCATGCCCTGTAATATTATCCACAGCGCAGGTGTCCATTGTGTAATAAAAAAACACGACTGCCCTGCCGAAAAACGAACTAAAAAGCTAAAAATCTAAATTAATCTAGTTAAATTAGAATCTTATTCACATTTTTATTAAATTATATTTTTTTGTGAATCACTGGATATTGAACTATAGTGTTATATATTTTTGGAAGCTACTCATCATTTGCTAGATGATGATTATATAGTTAATCTTATTTTCGAATATTTTTTTCAGCTTTAGTCTTTAATGCGGGAGCATGATGGTCATCTCATCAATATTTTTTCAATTTTACTAGCCTATATCACCCGGAATAAGCTAGGGATTCTAACGATACCTCATTTATCAAAATCGGTTCGGGCGTATAGAAGTTATGGTGGAATATACAAGCTCACATAAATACATACATACATGCATAGATACATGAACCCTGAAAACAATATACTCCTTTTTTCAGGCAGTCGTATAATAAAAAGAAAAACTCCTATTATATAAAACGTACCTACTACGTATATTATTAAATCTTCCGTAATAATAACCGTACCTTCTTTTCCAGTGGCAAGGCCGTGGACTGGTGGCAACAGGGTCTAAGCACGTACGCCATCAGGAGGTTCAAGCGGGACGTGAGGGAAACGACGAAATACATCGAGACGGCGCTGGTCATCGACAGGGCAATGTTCGAAAGGAGGAACGGCAGCACTCGGTCTGAGGTCGTCCATGATGCCATCCAAGTCGCCAATATCGCTGATCTGGTAGGTTCCATTTTTTTTCTATTTTTTTGTACAAAATTTGTTACTTCAAGTACTTTTGTTAGTTTACAGTCAAGGGTTGTAGTGGATAAAAAAAACTTACTAGCTGATAGAGCCGCGTGGAATAAACTTTTTTTTTTAAATTCTTAATTTACTGGGATAATAAGTAGCTTATGTCTCTCTCTGGTGTTCAACTATACCCACGCAAAAAAACACGTTGATCCGTTGCTCTGTTGCGGCGTGATTGAAGGACAAATCAACAAACAAGCACTCTTTCGCATTTATAATATCTTACTTCTTACTAATATTATAAATGCGAAAGTTTGGATGGATGTATGAATGTATGGATATTTGTTACTCAATCACGCCCCAACGGCTGAACGGATCTGGCTGAAATTTGGCAAAAAGATAGATATAATAGTCTATTTATTTTTTTCTTATTTATTTTTTTCAACTATTGTCTTTAATGTGGAACCATGGTCATCCCATCAATTTTTTGAAAATTTTAGTAGCCTATGTCACCCGGAATAAGCTAGGGATTCTAACGATATCTCATTTATGAAAATCGGTTCAGGCGTATAGATGTTATGGTGGAATATACAAACTCACATACATACATACATGAACCCTGAAAACAATATACTCCTTTTTACAGGCAGTCGTATTAAAATCGGTCTCTTACAAAACCGGTTGTCTGCGTAAGACCCTACGCTACAAGACGCCCTCCGACACGCATTAACCGCAAGTGCCTTTATGGCCAGCGCTTAGCAGCCGACGTTTACTCTCATGTACAAGTCTATTCTCATGTACATTTGTATTATAGCTACTTACCCGGTTTTTCTGTATGTCCATGATTTTTACCATTTTGTAGATATTACAACAAATTAGTATTATATGCTTATTTTGGAGAAAAGTTGAATTGAAGAAAAATAGGTAGTTTTGTGAAATTGGCGAATCAAAATCGCGACTTCGTCCGCGTGGATCGAGGTGTTTTGGTTCCCGCGGGTACTCCTTAATTTTCCGAGAATAAAAGAAGCCTATGTGCTATAATGTACCTATCTCTATGCCAAATTTCAGCCAGATCCGTTCAGCCGTTAGGCCGTGATTGAGTAACAAACATCCATGCATCGATCCAAACTTTCGCATTTATAATATTAGTAAGATTTTGGAAGAAAGTTGAATTGAAGAATAATCGGTAGTTTTTGTGAAATTTTCTTATTCACGGTTTTTAATGCCAAGCGATGATTTGCGAATCAAAATCGCCATTGAATGGTCATCAGAAGTGGGCAAAGGAAACATTAAGTTTATTACTAGCTGATGCCGGCGACTACGATCGCGTGGATTGAGGTTTTTTGGTTCCCGCGGGAATTCCTTAGTTTTTCGGGATAAAAAGTAGCCTCTACGTTATTCCAGACTATAATCTATCTCTGTGCCAAATTCCATCCAGATCCGTTCTGGAATTCGGGCGTGATTGGGTAACAAATATCCATCCAAACTTTCGCATTTATAATATTTATTAAAATTAAATAATATTAATTAATTAACTATTTTATTGTGATTTACAGTTACTTCTAAAAACTTAAATCATGTCAAAAAAGTATAAAAGTCAACCTCCCAATCAAAGAAATAAAGAAAATACAACAATTACAACAATTTAACAAATTTATTCAACAATGGTGTTACAGACAAACATTTAACATACAGTTGTACATAAGAATAATATGTTTGTCTGTGACATCGCCTAGAAAGAGTGTACAGCACACACAAACAACAAACTGAGATTTCTCAGAAAAACATTGTGAAAAGAATAATTATTCCAAATTGCAATACAATTTCAATTTATTACGGGCTACAAAGCAAAGGATAAAAATAGGGTATGAAGGAATATAAGAAAAAAATACCTACTTAAATATCTCTCGAACGGTATCCAGGGAGAAAATTCCTACGTTAACAAACGAGACGAATTCAAATTCGCCATTCCAATTTCCAACGGGGGGAAATCCCACATCAAAAAATTTGATCCGGGTTCCGCCAACTTGTTATTTAGCACCGACGAACGTTAACGAACGAGTATGGAAATACTTGGAATACCTACTATAGAATGTACTAGCGAATGCCCGCGACTTCGTCTGCGTGGGTTGGGTTTTTTGGTTCCCGCAGGAACTCTTTAATTTTCCGGGATAAAAAGTAACCTATGTGCTATTCCAGACTATAATCTATGTGCTATTCCAGACTATAATCTATCTCTGTGAACCCTAATATTTTTCTGGATTGATTTTTTTTAAGTGAAAACTTTTCTCGCCGCGTTGAGCACTTTTTGGTTGGAGGTAAAAATGTGGATTCGCGTGACCGACATGCTCGCGAACACCGACATGCTCGCGTGGTTACGCAGACAAAAGGTCTTAAATATAAATACTACATTCGTAATTAAACTTTAATGCCTTAGTGATAAGGTTTATATTTTTATTTTATTTAAAAAAATATATATATTCGTCTTCATTTCTACGATTTTTTTATTTTATTTGAGCTCTATAACTATAATAATGCGTCTTCTCAAAATATCGATCACATAATATAAGTTACTACTTGGATGTTGCCCGCGAGTTCGTACGCGTGGATTAACTCCTTAATTTTCCGGGATAAAAGTAGCCTATGTCCTTGCCCGGGATGGATGGATGAAAAAACTTTGGAAAGATGGGCCGTTAAAGCATAGTAGACAGACAGACATACAGACAGACACACTGTTGCATTAATTATATTAGTATGGATGAGGGATCAGGTGAAGGACTGACGACTCTCCGTGCTCTCCTAGGCACGGGGATAGAACACCGCGAGCTTCCAAACTTCAGGCTAATACTGAGAATCTCTTTTTGCCCAACCCGGAAACCGAACCGAACTTCATCATCCGTAATTGAACATACTAACCAACTGTACCAACAAGGCAATTAGTTCGTAATAAAGCCATAAACACACAAAATTAATTAAATTCATCTAGTTCCTAATAAAGTAATGAATATCCTTTGAATAATTGATTACTCCGTAGAGTCTCAATTATTCATGGAAAAAATTCCAGAGGATTAAATTCGAATTTGTGAGTATAATGGAGAAAAACTTGATGTCTCAAAACTTGATGGTGGCTTGCAAACTTGGGCTTTAAAGACACTGAAGTCAGTGAAGTAATGTAGAACTTTATGCATTAGTGCCTCTTACAAGCACGTTATACCATCTACTTGAGACCTGAAATGCTCCTGCCAAGGACTGAGGAGCTAAAACTTTGCAAGTGTAGTAATTTTTGTACGATATTTTCGAAGTTCGAAGTAGAGGTCCAGACTGAAATCGAGCAAACTTTCAAAAATAAATCTTTTTGCTGGTGGGGTAGTAAGTACTAGCTAGCCACAGCCGAAGCCTCCCACCAGACCAGAGCAGAGTTACATCTCCCGAATCCTCTTATAAAACGAACCACCTCTTACATAGCCTAAATAATATAAATACGAATGTATTGAGGATACGCGTGGATTGAGGTTTTACGGTTCCCGTGGGATTGCTTTAATTTTCAGCCTATGTGTTATTCCAGACAATATATCTCAGTCCCAAATTTCATCCAGATACATTCAGCCGTTCTGGCGTAATTGAGTAACAAACATCCATCCATCTATTTATAAATCCAACCAAGTTTTCGCATTATTTTTTATCCACTACAAGTTAGCCCTTGACTGCGATCTCACCTGATGGTAAGTGATGATGCAGTCTAAGATGGTAGCGGGCTAACTTGTTAGGGACATGGCAGTTATATTAAACCCATACCCCTATTCGGTTTCTACACGGCATCGTACCGGAACGCTAAATCGTTTTCGGCACGTCTTTGCCGGAAGGGTGGTAAATAGCCACGGCCGAAGCCTCCCACCAGGCCAGACCAGGGAAAATTCAGAAATTATAAATTCCCAAATTGACCCTGCCGGGGATCGAACCCGGGACCTTCGCACGTTAAGGCAACAGCGCTACAAACTGTGCCACAGAGGTCGTCAAATAATATTAGTATAGATAATTGCCATTGTGTTTCTCATTTTTATACGACTGCCTGAAAAAAGGAGTATATTGTTTTCAGGGTTCATGTCTGTATGTTTGTTTGTATGTATGTATGTATGTGAGTTTGTATATTCCACCATAACTTCTATACGCCTGAACCGATTTTGATAAATGAGCTATCGTTAGAATCTCTAACTTATTCCGGGAGACATAGGCTAGTAAAATTTTTTAAAAAATTGGTGGGGTGACCATGGTCCCGCATTAAAGATTAAAGTTGAAAAAAAAATTTGAACATAAGATTATCTATATTCATCATCTAGAAAATGATGAGTAGATTTCAAAAATATATAACACTATAGTTCAATATCCAATGATTCACAAAAAAAATATAATTTAATAAAAATGTGAATAAGATGCTAATTTAACTAGATTATTTAGATTTTAGTTCGTTTTTTGGCAGGGCAGTCGTGTTTTTTTAATTTTTTTAATAATGACTTGTATTTATTCCAGTACTTTCGCACGCTCAACACCCGCGTCTCGATCGTATACATCGAGTCGTGGCAGAGCGCGGACCAGGCGGATATAGACAGGAAGCACGACATAACGCGCGCCATACAGAAGTTCAGCGACTACACCGCCAGAAAACTGTTCAAGATCGAGAAGGACACCACGCAGTTACTATCGTAAGTCTAGTCTCGTAAACTCATCAACTCGTAAATCCTATTACCATGTAAAGGATTACTTAAGGGTCCTTATACAATCAGGCCGCAGCCAACTTTAGGTATATAACTCGCCACACTACAGCATATATCTGTACGCATATATAGCACTACGCTCTACGCTCGATTTTATAGCCAACTAATCAATTTTGTAACTTGAAATATTTGATTATTTATTTACTACATATTATTATCTATGCCTCCGCGCCACATTATTATAGTAAATACTAGCAGACGCACCCCTGCTTCGCTCGGGTGAAATTTTTAAAAATTCCTTGGAGGTCGAATTTCCAAAAATCCTGAAACACGTGTTTCTTAAATCCCTATAGTAAAAATCTGTAGGTATTTAACTCGCCACAATACAAAATATTTCTGCAAGCACATATACTCTACGCTAGACCACAGTAAACGGATGAAACTACCTAGAAACGTTCGAAACAGCTCACTCCCACAAACATGCGCATCGACATTGCCGTCAGTAGTGATTGCCGCGTCATGACGAGTGGTCACGTATAAATCTATTTCCGCGATCTTTTTAAAAATGCAAGGAGTGTATTGCGTAGTATACGGCTGTTTGAACTCTGCTTCAACAAAACCGGAACTATCGTTTTTTAAATTCATTCTAAATCGATATTTGGGGCTCCCTGGGAACAAAAAACAGGAAACTGGCAACAAATTTAAAAAAAATCTCTGTTATTGTACCGATTTCGTACAAAATCGATATATGAGGATCCCTAAGATCACAAGACAGGAAACTGTTACCAAAATTTAAAAAAATCAGCGCCATTTTGAAATGTTTGTTATTGGACCGATTTCAGTCAGCGCCGTTTTGAAATTCTCTGTTATTGTACCGATTTCGTTCAAAATCGATATCTGACGATCCCTGGGATCACAAAACAGGAAACTGGTACCAAAATTTAAAAAAAGTCAGCGCCATTTTGAAATTCTTTGTTATCGTACCGATTTCGTTCAAAATCGATATCTGGGGTTCCCTGGGATCACAAAATAGGAAACTTTTACCAGAATTTTAAAAAAGTCAGCGCCATTTTGAAATTCTCTGTTACTGTACCGATTTCGTTCAAAATCGATATCTGGGGTTCCCTAGGATCACAAAATATGAAAATTTTACCAGAATTAAAAAAAGTAAGCGCCATTTTGAAATTCTCTGTTATTGTACAGATTTCGTTCAAAATCGATATCTGAGGATCCCTAAGATCACAAAACAGGAAACTGGTACCAAAATTTTAAAAAATTAGCGCCATTTTGAAATTCTTTGTTATTGTACCGACTTTGTTCCAAATCGATATCTGGGGTTCCCTAGGACCACAAAACAGGCAACTGGTATTTAAATTTAAAAAAATCAGCGCCATTTTGAATTTGTGTTTTGTGATCCCAGGGACCGTCAGATATCGCTTTTGAACGAAATCGGTACAATAACAAAGAATTTCAAAATGGCGCTGAGTTTTTAAAATTTTGGTAACAGTTTCCTGTTTTGTGGTCTAAGGGACTTTTTTTACAGATATCGATTTTGAACGAAATCGGTACAATAACAGAGAATTTCAAAATGGCGCTGACTTTTTTTTAATTCTGGTAAAAGTTTCATAATTTGTGATCCTAGGGAACCCCAGATATCGATTTTGAACGAAATCGGTACAATAACAGAGAATTTCAAAATGGCGCTCACTTTTTTAAAATTCTGGTAAAAGTTTCCTGTTTTGTGATCCCAGAGAACCCCAGATATCGATTTTGGACGAAATCGGTACGATAACATAGAATTTCAAAATGGCGCTGACTTTTTTAAAATTTTGGTACCAGTTTCCTGCTTTGTGATCCCAGGGATCGTCAGATATCGCTTTTGAACGAAATCGGTACAATAACAAAGAATTTCAAAATGGCGCTGAGTTTTTAAAATTTTGGTAACAGTTTCCTGTTTTGTGGTTTAAGGGATCCTCAGATATCGATTTTGAATGAAATCGGTACAATAACAGAGAATTTCAAAATGGCGCTGACTTTTTTTTAATTCTGGTAAGTTTCCTATTTTGTGATCCCAGGGAACCCCAGATATCGATTTTGAACGAAATCGGTACGATAACAAAGAATTTCAAAATGGCGCTGACTTTTTTTTTAATTTTGGGTAAAGTTTTCTGTTCAGTGATCCCAGGGAACACCAGATATCGATTTTGAACGAAATCAGGACGATAAAAAAGAATTTCAAAATGGCGCTTACCGTACTAAAATTATTGAGAAAAAGTTTGTTAGTAGGATTGTTCTTCAATCACGCCGTAACAGACTAACGTATTGACCTAATTTTTTGCATAGGTATAGTTGGCTATAATAATAATTGAGTGTAGTTAAGGGCTCTGGAGTGTCATAGACTTCAATTAATACATTCTTACATACATCCAACATACATACACACTCACACACACACACGCATAGGCATACATAGACTCCTAATCTCGTACCCTTTCCTTTTGGCTTTGCTGTAATCCGGTAAAAAAAGGGTAATTGAGAACTTTCTTCTTTGTGTCGTAAACAATATCAAGTTTTATCAAGCGCAGTATACAACACGGTGTTAATTTTGTCGTAATAAATTTCATGCAAAAAAGCGATACACCCACCCGTTCACGAGCGCATCTCAGCGCGTACTGAGCGCCAAACGCCAAGCGGCCGGCTTCTTTCCATAGAAAATGTATGAAGAATTTTTTGTGTTGACACATAAATGACAAAGTATTTATTTGTATGCATAATGTTCCAGCATTTGGGTAGAGGACTATATAAGCCCCACTCTTTTGTTATTTTCAAGTTAAAATATGTAGCTGATCTAGCTTTATGGGTTCCTATCCAGACCCCATTTTTCGTCATTTTCAGCAGTTCTTGCGTTCGTAGAAACGTATTTATTCCGAAAATTTGTATGGGAGTGTGCATTTTTTATGGGGTCTAACTAGAGATGAATACATTACCTTTAATTTAATACCATAATATCCCAACAGCTGTTATTCCATTTATCTATAAATGGTACTTGAAAAAGTATGATATCTGTATAAGGGGCCTTAAATGACAAGGAAGCTTGGCAATGATTTGATCTAATGGCTCTGATAGTTGCTTAGTTAAGATGATTCTCAGACCAGGGCGCATTTGGAACCCTCGTAGCTTTAGTTTTAAGATACCGTTACTGATTATCACCATTATATTTTATAAATAACTAGACGTCAATAAGTGCAGTATACCTACCTAAATTGAATAAACATTATTTGACTTTGACTTTAACTTTGACTTTATTTAAATCAATAACTATAAAAGTCACTGTCACAAGTGAGTACGTAGAAAGAATGCCGAAAACCAGGCTGTTGTTGCGTCTCAAACAAAATTCAGCATTCGCCTTTGAAAATTTTGAGAGTATATTCCTTGGCAGCCCTAGAGGTGTACTTAAACTAAGGAACTCAGTGTACTAAGATGTGGATACCGTAATAAGTTATCAACACTGTTAACTTATCCTTATGATACTAAAATAATATTAATATTATGCAATTACAAACTCAGCATATTTTACAATATACAAAAGAGCACTGCGAAATTGCAATTTACAGTCAATTTTCTATGAACGTAAGGCAGGTGAGTTAAATGAAACTCTACCAGTCGAGAGCTCTTGTAGTGCTATTGGTGCAAAGGCAACTTTTCCGCAGTTATAGATAATGAGGAAATATAATACTTAATGAGGTGGACTACCACATTTTACAGTCTACCGGAGATTGTCCTAATTTTAGATAGTTGTAATATTCAAACTGTATCAACATTCCATAATATCCAGACTATATTATTACCAGCTGATGCCCGCGACATCGTCCGCGTGGATTGAGGTTTTTGGTTCCCGCGGGAACTCTTTAGTTTTTCGATATAAAAAGTAGCGTGTTATTTCAGACTACAATCTCTTTGCCAAATTTCATTAAAATACGGAATCTTGTGACACACACGTTTTACTAGTTATGCGAGATTAATTCTGAAAATTTGCGTCTCAAGCGGTACTTCTAAGATGCTGAGAAGATCTTGAGACAGAGAGATTTGCGGAGATAACATTGAGCTCGTATAGAAATGCAAACGAGATAGGAGACCTAATTAAAATAAGCGGATCCTGTGCTATTCGTTGAGCGCTTCTGGGGGTCTACTACCATCGCTTGAAGCCGCATTGTTTTAATATTGGTGACGTTTGTTTCAGAATTGTAAACCTTATTTTAGGGACGACAAGTTACGTGAGATAAAACTGTCACTTTAAAGTATTACTGCTCTTAGCGATGGTAGTAACCTCCCTGTTAACCGTCGCTTTGCCGGGGTCGCTTTGCACCGTGAAGTACAATTATTCGTAGTCCATGAATTAGATAACTTTAATCGGGAGTGACGAATGTCATTCACGGCGGCCAATCCTCATGGAACCTTAGTCGTAAAGATGCTTTTACACAATACGAGGACGTTCGCACCGAGGAGGCATACTACGAAAAATACTTGACCCGGCCGTCCTCGTACCATGTAAACGTAGCTTAAAAACTTCATCGAATGATCCTCATTCTTGTGATTGAGCTCGTATAACGACCTAATTATAATAAGCGGATACTGTGCTTTCCGCTGAGCGTTTCTGTAAAGCGTCGCTTTGCGCCGTCGAGTACGATTATTCGTAGTGAGTATACAATTTAGGTAACTTTAATCGGGACTGACGAATTTCACCCACAGCGGCTAATCTATGGCAGATTTTTCTGATATCTTCGATATATATAAAAATCAATTGCTGTTCGGACCAGGTCAGATCAAAAAAATTTCTGAAATTATAAATCCTAAACTGACCCTGCCGGGGATCGAACCCAGTATTTATACGTTAAAAAATAATCAACACTTAAAATTATTATATATTAATCATTAAAATGTTGACAACTCAAACTTACCTGACCCGGTGGCCAAAATTGGTAGTAATTTTTATGTCTGATAAGTTTATTTTTTAAATACATACTAGTGACGCTGACACTGAATGAGATAAGTTTGACAGACTGGACGTACAGCTAAGCCGTGGTGTATGAACCTAAATCGCTTTGACCTATAATGTCGACAGGAAAATTACGACAGGAAGTCCTCTCCCCGGCTGCTATCGACTGTTCGCATCTATCGGAAAATACAGCAAATCTCTGTTCATTTACAGCCGTTTCACGATGGAAGCGTCTTCGTAAAATATCACAAGTTTGTACGACTCACATGGTCTAAAAACCTAAAAATCTTCCCATGTCTTCAGAGCCAATGCGGAATTGCATAGCATTACTTCGTGCTGACATTATGAGCGTATCTTATAAAAGTGGTTATACTGTAATACTATACAGTCATTACTATGAAGGAACTAAAAATTTTATTCGCTATAATCTGCCACCGTCCGATACCGGAGCATCTTCAGGAGATGTTGACTCGACAATGCACGTTTGTAAACGACTTTACAATCGTACAATCTGGTGTCAACATCTCCTGATGATGCTCCGGTGTCGGAGTGAATAGGACGTTGAGAATAATTTGGAAGATTTGTCTGGTGTGGTGAATATCGCAAGCTACAATTGCAAGATACACACTGTACCACAAAGATTTACCTACTGTGGCGAATTATAGCGAATTAAATTTCTAGTTCCTTCATTATCAAGGACTTCCGCAAAGTAGTGCCTGTTTCTATCCAATGTACTTTATAGTGTTAACTTATACAGTGCATGGTGTAGTGTAAATCAACCCTTATCGCAATACAAATTTTAGTTATCCTCCTAACCACTTGGAGCGATGACAAATAGCCCTACCTTCGTAGACCCATTTTTGATGATATAATACTATGGTAGCAGACTTACAGTATTATTAGGTCCGACTCATTTTATACAAAATATGGAATTGTTACTTTTATTTCCTCGATTTATATTTATTTCTAAGTCCTTCACTTTTATGCCTATTTACATTGTTAATTTATTCGTATAACATAAAATATTTCCTACACAAAAGCAATTTGAACATAAATGTAATATTTTAACATGACAAAAAAGATAATACAATAAAAAACATGATGAAAATATTTTTCAGGACAGGAACGTTTTATTTTGTTCAACAAATTGAGGTAATTTATGTATCTGTCTTTTTCGTTTAGGCTCGTTCTGGATTCGCGTGTTTGTATCATTGACTAGTAAATATTACCTACAAATATGAAAAGTTCAGATTAGTTATTAATTATAGTTCTGACCTGTAGCTAGTCAAGTCCGTAAAAAATTGAAAAATGTTGGCTTTCTCAGACTGATAGTCGCTAAGTGGTCTGAAGACTAACAACCAAGCATTCGTTACTCAAGAAAATAGTTCGTCCGCTGGAATTAATCACCATTAATAATTTATAGTCTCATCGATTGTAATATTTTTACATTAAGTTTCTAAAGTATAAGATTAGTATAAAGTCTTATGTCTTACCTGTAGCTGTAGTGTAGTGTAGCGACATCTCATATCTAACACACTTATATAACCGTGCGTGTGGTGAAGGCGCCACTGTCTATTAAAGATTTTAGGATCAACACAGAGTAGATCCTATTAGTTCCGAATTTATCTACACGTACACATAACTGTGTCGAAGTGCTAATTGATGCGCTAGACGGCCCTGTGGCATTCCAAAATGTCACACTAACTTGATATGGCGTAAATAAAACTTAATAGACGCGTATATATGCTGAGTCTACTATATTATGGAAATACGTCATTGGAATATCGTATTTCCATAATATTCATGTATACCGTCAGTCACATTAGTTCTGCGAGACTTATGTTTTGATCCCATTGTGGCAGAAACCTAAATTTGTCAGTTTTTCATCCTGACATAACGTCTAGCTAGATAAGGGTAATAATACTAAAACATTTATCAGACAACATCTTATTCTAACTCGTACAATATAATATTATGAACAAGGCTTTTAGAGCTCTATCTTTTGAAATTCTGCGACCTAAGCAATAGGCATGATGACTGATTTTGAAAAATGGTCAGATTATGTTCGGAAGTATCTACTATTTCGAAAAAATATCTTATTTCAGCAGAAAAATAAGGTTTAGTAGATAAAATTGGCATTTGAAATTTAAATTTTAAAAATCACGCCATAACGCTCGCTGGTGTCATGGCGTCGTTTGTGACGTCACTATTGTTTTTACCAATGTACTCTAATGTACTGTGTGCAGTAAACAATAAGTCTTCGTACAGCAATTTAGATATTTTGTGTGAATAATATGAATTCTAAAGTATGTAAGTCGTGTGCGGTCCCCCAGTGTGATAACATCAAAATTAACTCCAAACAAGTAATTTATTCACGCCCCACTTAAAAAAACAATGCGATCTAAGTGGCTTAATCTTGCACGGCGAGATCCTACAGCTATAGGGCTAAATTCTACTATTTAGTTTTGCGAAGATCACTTGACGTAAGTTTTTGCTTTATTCTAATACTAGCTGATGCCCGCGACTTCGTCCGCGTGGATTGAGGTTTTTTGGTTCCCGCGGGAACTCCTTAGTTTTCCGGGATAAAAAGTAGGTACATATAAATCTTCCTCTTGCTTAATATATAAAATAGCAGATTTTACGGGTTTAGGACCTATAAATTATTATGTTATTATTGTACTTACATCGAAGTTTTGACGTTACGAAATTCTGCTGAACAAAAGTCTTTGTTTGATGCAAGATACTCACCCAGCATCAACAAATCAATCCTGGGCAAATTAGACTTAGTAGCTTTGGTAGCTCCTTGATCCCTGGCTAACGATTTTTAATTTCTTGATTTTGAATTCGGTAAAACAAAACTAGATTATGGAAATGATGTTTGGGAAACAAAAAAAAACACGAAAATACGTGATAAACATTTCAAACACCTGTACTTAAAGAGATTGTTTGCCGATTGTCAAAGCTCGAAAACAATTGTGACGTCATTCGCTTCAGTGGTGTTTTATACAATATGGCGGATTGCTGTATTTTATAGTTTTATTTTATCAAAATAATTAACAATCTCACTCGAAATAGAAAAATAAATAAGTTTTTTATAATCCATGAATCCTATTTCATTAGATAAATTCATAATTTCATTGATTCTTGGATACTGTCATCATGCCTATTCTTACCTACTTATATTTGGAGAGGTTTTCTTGATAAATGATAAAATGATAAATGATTTATTTATTTCACGTAGGACAACTTGTGTCACTTATGATACGTTAATACTCTACCACCGGTTCGGAAAGATAATTCTACTGAGAAGAGCCGGCAAAAAACTCAGCAGTTGCTCTTTTCTTAAAAAAGCTTTCTTGAGCAATAACAAACACTTAATAGAGTTAGTAAAACAAAGAAACCATGTGTGTTGCAGTTATTTTAAAATTCAATCATCAGTGCTATTAGTTTTATTAATAAAAACTAATAGCACTTATTAAAACTAATAGCATTGATAAAAATCTAACCATTCTAAACACTCTCCAATATGCCTCAGATACATTTTTAGAATATTTTTATCCTAATAATCCAATGAAAAACCTATATAAACAAAATCTATATTGAATAAATGATTTGATTGATTTATTTATTGAATTGTTTGTCGCCAGCGGTACCAATTTCCCTGGTGGCGAGTCCGGTATATCGGTGCCGGACACGATGTGCACACCGAAGTCTGTGGGCATCTCCGTGGACACCAACACGTACGAGCCCCATCTGCTGGCTGGCACCATGGCGCATATGATCGGCCATAACATTGGTAAGATCCTCCAGGTTTTATAATACTATGCTATTCCACCACGTTCCTAGTTAAAAAGCGGAATTTTTTATAAGAGAGATCGGCCGTCGTTTAAGGGATAGGCTGCGGCACGCTCTGGTTCCTGCCTGGTCCAAAGAATCCACCACCATTCAGCTGCAAGCTTGATGGGTACCTTTGGCCCAGGGGCAACCTGGGGTGGTCTTTTTGATAAGATTTTTTTTAGTTAGTAGGTATAAAAGGAAAAGAAGAAGTTTTTCTCGCGGAAATTCTTAAATTTTCCGAGATAAAAAGTATTCCAGACCATAATCTATCTCCGTGCCAAATTTCATCCAAATCCGTTCAGCATGATTGAGTAACAAACATCCACCCAAACTTTCGCATTTATAATATAAGAATAGATGTATAGAAGATAGTATAGTTTATAAACAACGTATCTAGAAGTGTTGAACCAAACTAAACAACACTTGCTCGCATCGTATGCAAATACACACCCCCCTATTACCACAGACGGCTGTACAGGCGTGTGCCACATTCATGGTATGAAATGCGCGACGCTCGTCGATTCAATAATGGAATTTCCAGCCCGAGTATTGCTAAACAACTTTTATATGAGACTAATAACTGATGCCCGCGACTTCGTGCACGTGGTTTAAGATTTTTTTATTCCCGCGGGAACTTTTTTTTCAATATAAAAAGTAGCCTATGTCACTCTCCAGGCCCTCAACTATGCCCATGCCAAAAATCGCGTCGATCCGATGCTCCGTTGCGGCGTGATTGAAGGACCAACCAACAAACAAACATACTTTCGCATTTGTAATATTAGTATAACAGCTACCTCACTTCGGTGGAATTTCGAGATATCCTTAACCATCTATAGTTATACTAATAATATAAATACTTCCGTCAATAATGTGTTGCTCTGTCTGCCTGTCTGTGACACGCACTTTATTATTATAATATAGAACTTCTCTCCGAGAAGTGTGTGATGTCTGCTACTTTGCACTTGGCCAGCGTGGTGGCCTATGGCCAAACCCTTCTCATTCCGAGAAGAGACCCGTGCTCAGTACTGAGCCCGGCAATGAGTTGATAAGATCTGCTTTAATTTCGTTTCGTTTTTAGTTTTACGACCTCCCTAATTGTCGCTGTTGGCTTAACGTGGGAGGTCCTGGAAACGGCTCACAGACGTGGGAAAAGCCCACATTGACCTCCAGCGCGTGGGGGTCGCAGACCAGTCTCCGCTGGTCACGTGCTCCAGGTGTCTCGGATACGGACATGGTCGTAAGACATGTCAGGAGTCCGTAGATGCCTGCAGCCACTGCGCAGGTCCACATCTGCGCAGCGCGTGTCCAGCGTGGCAGGCTGGAGACCGACCCACATGCTGTAACTGCCAGAGCGCCCGACTGGACCGGACGGACCACAACAGCTTCGACGAAAGCTGTCCGATCCGGAAAAAGTGGGACGCTCTGGCCAGGTCGAGGGTGGCATACTGCTAAGGGCAGCCAAAATCTTGTACAGGCAATTCAAAATAGAGGGAGTCATAGCGGGTTCGGGTACCATCCCCATGGATTTACACGCAAGAACAGCTCAGTCTTTAAATCTGATAAACAGACAAAACAAACCGTCATGCATATCCTTCCAGAATGTTCGATATATAAAAGATGTAGATATGTTACAGAAATATATATGGACAAAAGGATATGCATCGACAATCCATGGGAAATGGTAGCCGGAGAAAAATGTAGACAAAAATTTGTGTTAAAACCACAAAAAATAAGACTTAAATCATAGATGTGCGGCAAAAGATTTGTAGTATAGTTTATATTATGCTAATATAACAAAATACTAAAATGAAGGCGGGCACATCTATGATTTAAGTCACACATAAGAAGGGCGAATAAACAAGAACATAATCAAAATAAATAATTCACATACCAACAAATAATAAAATTAAGGGTGGAGAAGAAAAATAACTAATAAATTAACGCATAAACAAATTAACAATGAAAAACTTATAACAACGAAATATTAATCCAATAAATAAGTTAAGCATACAAACAGACAACAGGTAATAATAAATAAAGAATACATCAATAAACTATTAAAATGGTGAAAATATTATAAGTAAACAAGGTCTCCGATCACCATGTCGGAGGAAAACCGGCCCTCTCAAAGCAAGAGGATTTAAATATTAAAAAAAAAAAAAAAACGTGGGAGGTTCTAGGCTCGATTCCCGGCAGGGTCAATTTGGCAATTTATAATTTCTGAATTTTCTCTGGTCTGGTCTGGTGGGAGGCTTCGGCCGTGGCTAGATACCACCCTACCGACAAAGACGTACCGCCAAATGATTTAGCGTCCCATAGCATGCCATACCCCTAACATGTTAACCCGCTACCATCTTAGACTGCATTGTCACTTACCATCAGGTGAGATCGCAGTCAAGGGCTAACTTGTACTGGAATAAAAAATAAGCTTTTGAGATAAGGGCTTTAATATTGTGGATCTCAGGGTATCCTATCACGATCTTTAACCGCCACAAAATATATTACAGGAAATAGTGCGTGTGTTTTGAGTGGAATAATTTGACCATTATAATAAAAGCTTATATGCCTTAAATACCCCATATTATTGAAGGCTGAAACGTTTGTTTTTATAACAGGGCCTCGGCCTCAGGCTCGGGGCTCCAGTTATTAATATTAAATATGTACCGACGATAAAGTTCATCCGTTCACTCTAGCCTCTAACACGGGATGAATGTGAAAATATAGGATCTTGTTTATCGCAAAATATACTTTCCATATAAGCTACTACTTGGTAAACTAGTAGCTTTTATGGAAAGATACTAGTTTACTACAACCAAAAGATACTAGGTTGCAAGTGTGCCTCGTCGCTTATTACACAGCAATAAGGACCAATTTAGGGACCCTTTCTCCCTAAATATTATTACACTACACAATTCAAGTGTAAGGGTCCCTGTGAAAAGTGCAGTGTAATAGGCCTATTACTACTAACTTCATTACTCTTTTATAGTTCGACAAACTTATCTGATCTGACGACAGCATCGCTAGTATCTATGAAAATCAAATAAAAACAGAAACAAAACAGGCAACTATTTTTTTAGTTCCAAAGTTGGCACTGTATACCTCTTATTTTCGATTACATTTCCTCATACCCTGCCCTAAATACAGCTCAAACCAGTTTATAACATTGAAATTTCGCATTATATATCCTGCAAAATCCGATCTCCATATTAAAACCCCGTTCAAAAAGTATCTCAGAATTAAATTATCCTTATATTAAAACTTAAATCCACTTTGCAAGTTGCAACACAGAAACAGTTTGAAAACACAGTTTGAAAAAGGGACAGACTGGCAATAATCTCATGCAAGACAACATTACCCTTCTTTGGTGCAGTCGCTTAAAGTAAAGTCTTGATTAACCTGGGTCCTGAAGTGCAAACTGTGGCAGCTAATATAAGCCAAATTTGGCATTGGGGTTCCTTTTATAATGTAGGCAAGGCATAAGGCCTTTGATCAGCATCTAATATGTAGTCCAATATAAGTATGGATATTAGGATGCATTATGATATGTGTGTGTTATGAACTGTTGTGCAGGCATGGGTCACGATGACGGGCGAGAGAACTGTTTCTGCCGCGACTGGCATGGCTGCATCATGGCGCAGTCTATCGTGGGACTGGAGAACGTGCAGCCCTACAAGTTCTCCGAGTGTTCCAAGAACGACTACATCAACGAGCTACGTGGCGGGCAGGGGCTATGCCTGCTCAACAAACCCAACGAGGTATGATACACTCACTTAGATACTCTTTATAGGTAAACTGCATCATGGCGCAGTCCATCGTGGGGCTTTAGAAAGTGCAGCCCTACAAGTTCTCCGAGTGCTCCAAGAACGACTACATCAACGAGCTGCGCGACGGGTAGGGGCTATGCCTGCTCAACAAACCCAACGAGGTATGATACACTAACTTGGATACTCTTAATAGGTAAACTGCATCATGGCGCAATCCATTGTGGGGCTGGAGAACTTGTAGCCCTACAAGTTCTCCGAGTGTTCCAAGAACGACTACATCAACAAGCTGCGTGACAGGCAGGGGCTATGCCTGCTCAAAAAACCCAACGAGGTATGTTACACTCACCTGGATACTCTTTATAGGTAAACTGCATCATGGCGCAGTCCATCGTGGGGCTGGAGAACGTGCAGCCCTACAAGTTCTCCGAGGTTCCAAGAACGACTACATCAACGAGCTGCGCATCGGGAAGGGGTTGTGCCTGCTCAACAAACCTAACGAGGTATGATACACTCACCTAGATACTCTTTATAGGTAAACTGCATCATGTCGCAGTCCATCGTGGGGCTGGAGAACGTGCAGCCCTACAAGTTTTCCGAGAGCTCCAAGAACGACTACATCAACGAGCTGCGCATCGGGCAGAGGCTGTGCCTGCTCAACAAACCCACTGAGATATCCCAATAATATATTTAAAGATAACTTTTTTTCATCCCACGTCGTACGGCAGTAAGTTAAGGCGGCGGTGTTTCAGCCCCGTACCTTGGAGAGCAAATTAAAACGTCGCATCGGTCCCGGTTATAATCACTAACATGATCACCATCATCAGCCAATATGCATTCACTGTTGCACATAGGCCTCTTTAAGATTGCGCCAACGTCGCCTCATCATTGGCTGTTAGCATCCATTTGAAGCCAGCCACTCTCCGGATGTCGTTGCTCCACCTAGCCGGGGGGCGCCCCGCACTCCGTTTGCCGAGACGCGGTCTCCACTCTAGGACCTTGCGACTCCAGCGGCCGTTGGTCCTACGGCAAACGTGACCAGCCCACTGCCACTTCAACGTGCTAGCCTCGAGAGCTATGTCGATGACTTCGGTTCTTTGGCGAAACGAAGTACGTTTCGGATTTTGTCCCTTTGTCCCGGATAGCGCGTGGAGCAACTTGTATTTTATGGACTAGCCTCGATGTCAGTGTCCACATTTCGGCACCCTAAGTCATAACCGGCAGGACGCACTGATTGAAGACTTTGGTCTTTAGGCATTGCGGTAAAGGCGACGAAAAGACTCGACGGAGTTTGGCAGCCCAACTGTATTCTCCGTTCTATCTCTTTCTCGAAACTGTTGCTTCCTACTTGCAAAATTTGCCCAAGGTATGCATATTCTTGGACAGTTTCGAGAATAGATCCGTTGACAGTAATCGGCCCTGGAACGACCAATTCATTGAACATGACCTTAGTCTTGTCTTAAAGTCAAAGTCATTCCGGCGTGATTGAGTAACAAACATCCATCCATCCAAACTTTCGCATTTATAATATTAGTATAGATACAAACTATAAAATACCTCTACAAAGACCGCGACTTCGAAACAGCATGTTGATTTGTGAAATCCTTATCGTGTAAAAGTGTCATAATTCTTAGTAGGTAAGTCTAAGACTCCATAGTATTTGGCAAATTAAATATAAATACAACACGTTTTTTTAAATTGAAAAGAACTATCTCAGAAGTGTTCTATCAGAACTGAGGTTCCTTTTCCGAAAAAGCAGAGATTAATATTTAATTTTTATTTAATCTACGAAATAATATTTTATCTATGCATTAATCGGGTCCCACTACGCCAAAATGACTTTATTTACCTACTTTTTAAATTAAAATAAGAACCTTGATTACCCACTCAAAAATGGCGACTTGATGATCTAATTAACTTCATACAAAGCTGTTTCACTGTATAACTCCAAGGGCTCAAAAATCTCGAGCAGGGCTCACGAGATTTAAGTTAATTATGAAAGAGAAGTGGGGATAACGAGGAATGGACGTTAAATTACGGCATTCTATCCACGGATTCTCTTTAATATCTTTAATATTCTGTGGCCCATTTATTATCTCAAGCATCCCAAATATTAGAAGACTTTCTTTATCGTTATGGCAATGGAACTGAAATTGGTATTTTTAATATGCAGTTCATAATAACGAAGATATTGTAGTAAACGTAAGTAAAGTAAGTAAGTCCGCGTGGATTAATTCCCACGGGAATTCTTTAATTTTCCGGGCTAAAAAGTAGCTTATTTTGTACTTCCCCGGGATGCAACCTATCTCTATACCAAATTCCATCAAATCGGTTGAAAACATAGGCCGTTAGAACGTAGCAGATAGACAGACGGAAAACAAACAGACAGACACGCTTTTGTATTTATAATATTGGTATGTATATGGATTTGTTCAGAACATAAAACTTATGGCAGTCGTACTAAATCGTCTAGATTCACTAAAGAACTCAGTGCTAGAACACAGATCTTTAACGACGCAAACGCGAAGTTTTAATTAAAAACCCCTGTCTTGAAGTCCAATTATATCAGAAACTTGTTAGCATAAGATAAGTAAATAAACTACCCACACAATAAGAAAGATTTCAAAATCACAACTTCAATGATAAATGGGTTAGGTTTATTCCGTGTTCCTTCCAATGTAAAAAATATTTGGAAATGTCATACACACGCACACACCAGCTTTATTTAGGTAAAATCAAGCAATTTTTTGCTTGGTTCAAACAACTTTGTTTTCGTTATGGTTTTCAGTATTTATAATTGGACAACTTTTCAATTCAGCATCAGCGTCATTCGCACTCAACTCATTTCAATGCTAAACAGATTTCTACGGCGAAAATTAATCAGTATGGCCGTATTGTTTGACATCTCTTCTTGTGAAGAGACTTCCACTCCTTTAATAAAAGTTATGGTAATACCGTGGCTTCGCCCAGAATTATCTGTTCGTTTGCGAATATATTATAACACCGGCGCGGGCCGGGTGGAGTTTATATTGGAATAAATTTACATAGTAAGGGATACGCTACCACTCCTGCATCGATTTGGCGCGCTTACATATTTATCGGGATGATTGTGGCTGTTCGTGGGGCTCTTTTTACCTCCGCTTTCTCTTACCGTTGTTGCATTACAATTAGTGTTTTGTATAAAGAAGTTGAATTTTATTCGCTATTCTTAGAAGGATCCCTCGTTATGCTAAGGATCATTGCATCGTGTTACTTGTTTCTGAAAGATCAAGGAATTTACTTTGGATTTTATTGCTATACTTATCTAGACACATCCATTACGTTTGCTGACTGTAAAATTCACCATGTGATGGAGAGATATGTTGACATACTAACAATGTTAACGGTTTAGCTAATCAATAATATCAGTAGTAAATCTAAAAACTACTAATAATAATAGTAGTCAATCAAAAATTTTATTAGTTGAACTGCTTATTTATTAGGTATTATTTATTCCATCGGTTTGCATTGTCTTACACTGCCTAAGTTTCTCTCAGCAAACCTACTAACTGTTCATCTAGTAAAAATAATTTTCTTTCGTCCATTAATCAGATCCAGAAACTAGTACCTTAAAAAAGATCGTCTAAAAAATGTTCAGCTTCGAATGCACCCGAAGCATGCACACAGCTTAACCAAAATTGTTACCAAAACGCTTCCACGCTTTATTGAAATACCAATACAGTATCTAGCTTAGATAGGGGAAAATTGACTAAGCATTTTCATGAGCACAGTAATAAACCTAAACTTCATTTAAACCGGTAAGCATACTTTACTTCGTTAGGAGGAATTTTAGCTAGTGCCAAGCATGTATAACGGCATAATTTCTATTCGCCTTTCGAGCGTAATGCTAGCTCCCTGATATTGCACGTACAGTTTATTCAGTGCTCATATAAAGGCTTAAATAGATTTAATTGGATACAAAAGACAGGAAAATTTATGAAAAAAGATCGTAATTAAAAGCATTAGCTTAGAAAAGTTTTGAACAACATGAAATAAATTACACATTCATATTATTTTTTTCCTAAACTGGCTTTACGGCTTTGGGTTCACATTCAAATAAAAACACGCAGAAGCAAAATATAATGACACTAAATTAATGTCTATTCTAAGAGAAATTAAAAACGAAGGTGTTTTTAATTGCTAATTTATATAAGCTCTCTGCTCAATAAATGTATAAGAAAACACAAGGGCTGGAACCCATAATCGTAAAGCCAGTTAATAATTTAAAAAAAATACGAGTAGGAATTGAAACAAATATAATTCTGTTTGGTCTTGGATCCCTACCTGTCCCGAAGGGGGACAAAATGAAAAACAACAACAACAAATATAACAATATGATTACGTAATATAAAACGTATTTTTGTGTTTTATATTGTACCTCTATAAATTAACTAAAGACTGAAAATTATTTTCGATGGAAATATTAGTCCCCGTTTTTTCATTCAATAGTTTTCGGCCAAAATCCATTGCGCTAATTTAACAATGCGCTTTCCGGTATGAGGTTACCATTCCAGCACCTCACGACGCCAACTTCCATTATATCTTCGAGCTATTGTTACTTTAGCTTCGCGACTCTTCGAGCTGTGAGCTACTCTGCTTCTTCTACGGATCTTTTCATGAGTGACTAGCATAATATTCTTCTTACTCTAGCAAAGACTATCCGTTAAATATACATCCTTTAACACTTTCCGTTTTTGCAGTTGGTAGTACACCGACAATGCGGCAACGGGCGACTGGACGAAGGAGAAGAATGTGACTGTGGGACCATATCCGAGTGCCAACACCTCAACCCCTGCTGTGACCCCTTCACCTGCCGCCTTACCAAAGAAGCTCAATGCGCAGAAGGAGAATGTTGTGAGAGGTGTCAGGTAAAAAACCTTTTGGCTTTATTAGAAACTAGCTAATGGCCGCGACTTAGTCCGCGTGGATTGATTGAGGATTTTTTCCCCGCGGGAACTCTTTATTTATTCCAGGATAAAAATCTCTGCCTTTTATCCAGATCCATTCAGCCGTTCTGGCGTGATTGTGTAACAAACATCCATCCAAACTTTCGCATTTATAATATTAGTATTAGTATAGAAGTGCTGCCAGAAAGAACACATGAACAATGTGACTATTTCAACAAGAAAGACTAAGATACGTTATTGGACAATTTCTTAGAATTTATGATAATTTATGAGCATAGGTTAAAGTTAAATTACTAAATAGCCAAATAGTCTGGCTAGATTAATAATAATAATAATAATTTTTAAAGCTCTTAATGAGCCACACGTTCATAAAAAAGCGTCAGTGCAATGGCTGCGCTTCGGTGACCTCTTTGGGGAAATCGAAGGTTTTGTCTGTGTAATACAGGATCAGGTAGTTAAGACGCGGAACTACCGAAAGTACATTTTGAAGGATGGCACTCACGACATCTGTCGAGCCTGTCATCATCTCGGTGAGTCGCTCAGACATGTGCTTTAGGGATGTTCGGCGCTTGCTAACACTGAGTATTTGCACAGACACAACCAAGCGGCCAAAATCCTTCACCAAGAGCTTTCTCTGAAGTACGGTCTCCTGGATCAGAGCCTCTGCCCGCTACAACTATTTATTTGTGTATTTGTGTATGTAAGTTTATTCGTATCTATTTATTTAATATATTTATGTAATAACTCAATCCCATCAAAAACATAAATGTAAAATGAGAGCCAAGTTCAAAATTGTGGTATATATGCCTTGGTTGTTGACTTCAGCGACAAAAGAAGTGAGATCTAAATGGGTGCCAAGTTCAATGGTCAGTCCTGCAATTTATTTATCCCATCAAAAACATAAATGTGAAATGAGAGCAAAGTTCAAAATTGTGATATATATGCCTTGGTTGTTGACTTCAGCGACAAAAGAAGTGAGATCTAAATGGGTGCCAAGTTCAATGGTCAGTCCTGAAATTTATTTATAACAACATATAATATTTTATAACAACTTAAAATATCATTTCTTCTTATAGCTTAGTATAAAATGTTGAAGACTAAGGCTTTGGCTTGGCTAGTTTCCATATACGAATTATTATTAAGTAGGTACCTAAAAGTACAGTTTCTACCAGCAAGCCAAATTTTCGGAAGAATAATATAAGAACTTACAGCTTTACAACTTGTGAAGGCTATAATTCGTATATAAAAACTAGCCAAGCCAAAGCCTTAGTCTTCAACATTTTATACTAAGTTATAAGAAGAAATGATATTTTAAGTTGTTATAAAATATTATATGTTGTTATAAATAAATTTCAGGACTGACCATTGAACTTGGCACCCATTTAGATCTCACTTCTTTTGTCGCTGAAGTCAACAACCAAGGCATATATATCACAATTTTGAACTTTGCTCTCATTTCACATTTATGTTTTTGATGGGATAAATAAATTGCAGGACTGACCATTGAACTTGGCACCCATTTAGATCTCACTTCTTTTGTCGCTGAAGTCAACAACCAAGGCATATATATCACAATTTTGAACTTGGCTCTCATTTTACATTTATGTTTTTGATGGGATATCATTACTTTTTGTACAGAAATTATTGAACTCAATCTCAAACTCAAAACATATTTATTCAAAATAGGTACCTACAAAGTACACCTTCTGAACGTCATGCTTACAGAGCATAAGACGTGATGGTGATAATTAACTACGGTATCTTAAAACTAAAGCTACGAGGGTTCCAAACATGAAGAGCCCGCAATAAACTCCGCTTTTTTTTTATTATCACCATCTCACAAATATTTGAAATTATATATATGTACTTATAATATAACATTACATAATCAGCCCCTGTAACAATTCATACCCATGCCTTGCTATCATTCAAATAATCCTTTACACTGTAATAGGACTTTTCTATTAGTTTAGTTTACGTTTTACATTAGTAGGTACTTATTATTCGGTGTAAGGTCAGTGTGTCATCCACCAGTAATTCTATTGTAAGACTCATTGTACAAGATAATTAAAGACGAGAATTCTCAAGAAAAATATATAGTGTACCTAGAGTTACACTGACATTGACAGATTACATCTATGGTCAGACTACCTCTACAGCACATTTCTACATCTCATCAATTTTGATTGCAAAAGTTCAAAATCAAAAGTTTTTAGTGAAACATTGAAAACAAGCACGGTAAACAGTCGATATCACTAAAACCACTATAAACAATGAATACAAATCACAATGACAGACAGCTTGAACTGACGACTTCAAATACGTTTCTTCTTCTTTTCTGTCAATGACGTTTCGTTGCACAAAATGCATGAATACGAAAGTAAGGTTTTAATGCAACTATATTATTATTCATTATTATTTACATTAAAATAATAATTATGTGTCATTTTCAATAGTTAACAACACAAAATAACTAATTTAAACAAAGACCTGCAGTATGATTTATGTAATCGGAGTTTTTTTTACTTAACAACTCTTGTTTTATTTAGTTGTGCATGCACGATGCGTAGAATGTAATGCAAGTTGCCGCAGGAAGTGGACGACGGAGTTACTACCACCGCTTAAAGCAGTATTGTTTCAAAATAACGGTTGAATGTCACGTACTTTGACGTCCTTAAAATAATGATTATAACACTACAACATGAACGTCAACAATATTAAAATAATACGGCTTTAAGCAATGGTAGTATGCCCCGTGTCAGAGTTTTGATCTATACCTAGGTAGAGCATAAAAATGACGATTTTTGTACGTTTATATCTAAATAACCATTTGAGGTGTGCTTATGAAATTTGGAGCACATATGTATCTCACGGGTCTCAATATATGCGCCAAATTTGACATGTTTATGTGAAATAGTTTTTGAGTTATGAGGGGGTCAAAAGTGGC
This sequence comes from Erebia palarica, assembly GCA_964035005.1. Lineage (NCBI taxonomy): Eukaryota > Metazoa > Arthropoda > Insecta > Lepidoptera > Nymphalidae > Erebia > Erebia palarica. Next base: position 41,639,777 of record OZ035983.1, read on the forward strand.
TCCAAATGGTTCGTGTAATATTACACACGGTGCTGCTCGCCAGTTTTTTTTAACTTTGGCTGGACACGCTTCCGCGTGTCTTGATAATAGAAGAAAAATTCTTGGGACCTATTGCACTTATTTTGGCTCTAAGTATGCTATGTCAAGACACAAGACTATCACAGACTCAAAAAACAGGTTCTTAACTTATCTAGCCCGGTGGCCAAAATTGGAACAATTTTTTTATGCCTGTTTCGTTTTTGTTTTATTTGTATATAGTCTACTAGTGACGCTGTCACCGGGTCAAATAAGTTTGTGGGACTACAATTAAGTTATGTTTTTCAAAAAGGTAATGATGTGGCTAGACCAGTAAAATATACATAATAACTCCTTGACTTCTCCTATAATGTTAAGGTCGCCTTTTCTATTCTGCTTACTTCTTGATATTTCCTTATCATATAAACTGTATTCATTTATGTGTGTTGTGGTGTACAAAAAAGAGTATTGATAGGAAATAATATGTCAGCATCGCATTAATTTTAACACAAATGGGATATTAAACGACTTGTAATTTGTACAGTTAAAACCACGCGGCGTTACATGTCGTGAGTCAACAAATGAGTGCGACTTAGAAGAATCCTGTACCGGACTGTCCGGGTCCTGTCCAACCGACGCCTATAGGAAGAACGGGGAAGCTTGTGAGTCCGGCAAGGGGTACTGCTTCGCCGGACAATGTCCCACACTGGCGACCCAGTGCGAGAAGATCTGGGGAACGGGGTCCACTGGTGCGGATAAGGAGTGCTTTGAACAGTTCAACTCTAAAGGATCTGTAACCGGACATTGCGGGAAGGACAATAGTGGGAACTTTGTGAAGTGCGAATCGGAGTAAGTGACCTTTTTATAAAAGACAAGTTCTTTTCATTTTCAAATAAACGCTTTTCTGGCATTATAGTTCTTGCAATTCAGGAGTCTGCGTGGCTTATGGTTGTGTAAAAGTCATATCTGTATTCATTTTTACACATATAAACATCGTGTAAATGTGTGCGTTTACGGGACTGAGGTGTGCGTGCACACTTACGCAATGTGTATAAGTACAATTAAAGTTCAAGCGCACTCGTGAATTGTAAGAACTATACCTGGTTTTCAATGAAGATGCAATCCAAAGTTAGACTGAGGGAGGGAAAAGGGTGCACTTTATAGGATTTTGGCTAGTCTCGTGGGGTAAACCACCGTAGCCATATTATTATTATAAAGTTGCGATTTAGCACAATATACGGGACCAAAAAGTTATCTTGTTTTGTCTACTTATAAGTATATTAAAGCAGTTAAAGCGATTAAGCATACACAAGACATTTTCAACACAAATCTAATGAACTAAAAGGAGAAACTTATTCGTCAAAGAGGCTCTACTTAATCTAATTGGAGCGCTCTATTAAATGAACCACGCCACACATGTGTACTGACATGATACAGATCGATTTAACTGCTACTCAGTCGTCGGCGTACTTTTATTTCCCGAGAAGATAGATCATATAGAACTCTATTTGCTCTAACAGTATGACGATAAAGCAGCACATATTATAGAACTCTATCGCACACGATGTTCTAACAGTGTGACGACAAAGTTCTAATAATCAAAGGACTTTTGCCCTTTCGCGGACAAAATTTCGGCGTCTGCTAAAATAAATATGATACATGATCTTGTTCTGGGCAGTTTTTTTTTATCCACTACAAGTTAGGATAGAGATCTATAAAGCGTGCATTGACTTGACTCAGACTTTGCTTAGAGTTAAAACGAGATGGGCTTATGTGAGTAACATAAATCTGTCTCGTTTTGACCATGTCTTGAGTCTGAGCAAAGTCAAAGTTCGCTCTTTAGATCTCACACTAAAATGGCAGCGGCCATAAAGGCATTTAAGCACTGATTACTAAGTTCAAATGATCGATGCACTTTTTTCATTAAGAAATGCCATATAAGTTTCAATCCTATCTAATGCCTAACCTGGCTTCTAAACTTGCGCACGCCACGGGTAGTGGGCTAACCTATTTGGGGTATTGCAGTTATATTAATATGATACTCCTAATCGGTTTATAAACGGCATCGTACCGAAATGCTAAATCTTGTCGATCTTTGCCTTTGGTAACTACTAACTCCCACCGAAGCCTCCCACTAGGCCAGACCAGAGAAATCAGAAATCATAAATTACCTAATTAACTCTGCAGGGATCAAACCCGGGTCGTTAAGACAACAGCGCTCAACAAGGGAGGTCGTCAAAATAAATTCAAATTCAAATAAGTATTTTATTCAAAGTAGGTAGCCTAGAGTAACTCTTTTTGAAGATTCTTATTTATAGCATACATTAAATTCATAAAAAATACTTATTGGTAAAGTATAAAAATAAAGTCTAGTAATCTAGATATATATTTGGCACGCAGGATGTGGATGAAAACGAATACGGTGATTATATCCATATATTTAATTTTATATATTCTGAGTTACATAATTAAGTCTAAAAGGTAAAAACTACTGCCTTCCTCTAAAATGAGTATATCTCTGATTCCCGTTCCCACATCGCAATTCATTCGGATTACAGCTGGCTGGGTCTTAATGGCTGCGTCGTGTTTCCGTGAGAAACGGTATAGAGCTGACTCACTTAGCGTTAGCCAGCGACTTCGCCTGCGTAACAATCTAAATAGATAAATTAACTATAATAACTAGTCTAATAGTAGAAATAATAACTTTGTCAGGAACGTGAGATGCGGATCACTGCAGTGCCAGTCCGGCAACAGATATCCAGTAGTGCCCGGAATGGACGAGTACTACACCCGGACTGTAATCACGATCAAAGGCCAAGAGTACGACTGCAAGTGAGTTCTCAACATCACAAGAACAATTCGTTCATAACATGTTGCCACTAGTGAGGATTATCTCGCAGCGAGTTTACTAATCTGCAGGCTTAGCATGCGCACAACGAGATATCTCGCGACGAGAGAGAGAGAGATGTTTTCGTTGCCAGCTAATTTCTCGTTAACCCTAATATGCACAAAATTCGCTATATTACGAGAAAAAAAATTGTGTTCGTACAGAAAATCACCACAGTACACACATAATACTTTTATCTCTACTTTTGACGTAACGAGACAAGTCATATTATGTTTAGCTTCAGTAAACAAATAGAGATAACGCGGGAAAGTGGGTAGACATAATTTTACTTACTAGCCCTGCTGAATAGTTTAGATTAGAGTGTAGAAACTGTTGCTTATAACTTTAGTAGCCTGTACTTGATCTTATCTGTGTTTAGCTCAAACGTTAAGTACTCCTACGATATTCTCGAGATACTGGCGGCTTACTATGATCGCTTAACGCAATATTATTTTAATATTGTTTACGCTCTTGTTTCAGAAATAAAGTTTTAATTTTAGGGACGTCAAGGTCATATAAGTCTGACATTTAAAAATAATACTGCTTTAAGCGATGGTAGTATGGCATCAAATAGTTTTATTGCAAAATCATATAAGTCTTCTATTGCTTATTCTACTATTAGGAATATTTCTCCTATTACAATTATTTCTTTTATATCCTAATAGGAGAACAAGAAATAGAAGACTATGACTTAGTAGACCATAGTGTTATATCTTACGGCATTTTATTGTGGGGTAGAGCAGCTGATATCCAATAAATTTTTAATAGCAGAAAAGAGCCATCCGTTCTATTTATAAACTCGAATCACGCGTATCGTTTCGTGAAAAATTTTAAGAGATTGTTGTTCTTACGGTGCTTTCATAATACATATACTTACAATAATATAGTCTTTATAATATATAATATAGGCTCATCTGTCTTTATAAGCAAATAGTTGATACTCACAATCGATATACTAGAAACCGCCATAAGCTAGTAACAGCGTCGTATCGTGCGCGCAGGGTGCAGAAATCCTTTGTGGGGTCGAGTGTACGCTTTTATAACATGGTTCCCAAAGAGTTTCTGGATTTGCCATTACATAAATTTAAAGACTGTGTTAAACAGCATTTTTTAAGTCGAGGTTTCACTATCTATGATTTTATTGATGACAAAGTTGCATGGAAGCAACCGGCCTCGCATCCAGTGACCCAGAAGTCAGTGTAATACTTGTAACGTATGTGTTGTATTGTCTACTTATTGTAACCTTTTTATTTCTTAATAAAAGAGCAACTGCTGAGTTTCTTGCCGGCTCTTCTCAGTAGGAGTAGTCTTAACGTTTCATACGTGACACAAGTCCTACGTGAAATGAATAAATCATTTATCATTAAATAATTTCAGGGCTACAACGGGTCCACCGGAGTACTCCGAGATCGGGCGTCTAGGGCTCGTGCGCGACGGCAGCCCCTGTGGGGATAACCTCATCTGCGTGAATCAGACCTGCACATCCATCTTCCCCTACATCGACCACACCAAGTGTCCCACCGACCATAACAACAACGAGTGCTCTGCTAAGGGCGTGAGTAGATCTCTCACGTTTTTATAGTCCTCATCTGACCTTGACAGCGTCGTTAGTCCATACTAATATTATAAATGCGAAAGTGTGTCTGTCTGTCTGCTACGCTTTCACGGCTCATCTGTTTAACCGATTTTCATGAAATTTGGTACAGGGATAGGTTGTATCCCGGGGAAGGACATAGGCTACTTTTTATGCCGGAAAATTGGAGAATTCCCGCGAGAATTAAAAAAACTTAATTCACGCGGATGAAGTTGCGGGCATCTAGGATAAATTAAAAAAAACAACTAAACAGGCATAAAGATTAGTTCCAATTTTGGCCACCGAGCCAGATTATATATAATCTAATCAGATGCCCAATTGTCTAAGCAAATCGTAAACATTTGAGAGCTTAAAACGTATAACTCGAACTGTTTAAGGAGTACATAAATACGTTTTGACGTGCAAGCATCTATAACCTCCATAAACAGGTCGAATTATACGTTTGAGAGACTATTACGAATACGATCTCCTTACATAATCGGGGGGCTGGTGTAATTATCCGTTTGACACACGATTACGATTACAATATCAGATCACAATCGGGGGGTAGAACTGGCCCATCCGGGTTTGGCCATATTCTCATTTGCTTTTGGATCAAGCTTACATTACTACGACAAATGAAATGTCGAACATTTCTCGTATATTGATTTGTTACCTATCAAACATGCATATAAAAAATATGCAATCTGCATGATAGGCATACTAGTGGCCGCCATAAGCTCGGGACTCCATCACTCCGCCTCAAGAAGGTCCGAAGGTCGTTCGTGGGAATGAACATTTTATTTTATAACAAAATTCCACAACCTATCTTAAACTTGCCTTTACACAAGTTTAAGAAGTCCATTAAAAATATGGTCTATTTATATAGAGCATAACTTTAATTTGACAAAAGAGCATAGATTTGACTCACTCTAGCAATGCTAAGGACAGCATAAGTATTCTATTAATTAATGAAATTGTATTTTTTTCTCAAAAGAGCAACCGCCGAGTTTCTTTCTGGTTCTTCTCGGTAGGAATGGCATCCCGAACCAGTGGTAGATTCACTCGACGATTGAAAAGTACTTAAAATACAGGTTTGAAATTTGTATGAAAATCGAACTTAAGAGCGAAGCTGGCTTAAGCTAATCGTAAATATAGCACGTAGATTTTGTGTGAGTCGTCTTCTAACTTGTGCTAGGGCTTTTGAACAATCTCAACAGATATTTTTCGCGTCGTTCTAAAAAACACTGTTAACTGATTTATTGCTATTATCTTTATCTCTATTTAAATAGATCCATAACGCAAAATAAAAAGACTTATCTAAAACGACTGCAAAAGTTAAAAGAGAAAACAATGTTTCAAGTTAGGACATGCAAAATCAAATGCATCTTACTGAATTTGTGCAATATTTTACTAAGGTCGGATTTCTCTGCAAAGTTATAGCAAACGATGCCCGAACTAGCCCGGAGGGCCTCGAACACACTGTACTGCACTATACCTGCAGCTTTAATGGACGATTTGCATGGATACTGAGTAAATTAAGTTGCGTTTAAAGTTTAAATTTTAAAAGCTTCTACTAAGTACCAATGGACGATAAATTTTTTATGTAGACACACAGATTACATTAAGAAGTTTGGCTCAAAAGCTCACAGAGAAAAGTAATTTTTAAACTAGATGATGCCCACGACTTCGTCCGCATGGGTTATGATTATTTTGAATTCCCGCGAGAACTCTTTAAGTTTCCGGGAATTCTCAAAAACCCATGTCCACACGGACAAAGCTGCAGGCATCATCTACAACTATAGGTAATATTAAAAATGGAAATTAGAGGTTAACGCCATAGTTTAGTGAGATATAGATTATTAACTCTTAGCAGTATGAAAACAGATTTGGTACATCTTTATACTTAATCCATACTTAATATTATAAATGCGAAATTATGTCTGTCTGTCTGCTACGCTTCCAAGGCCCACCTATTCCTACGATTTTGATGAAATTTGGTACAAGGATAGTTTATATCCCGGAGAAGGACAGCTACTTTTTATGCCGGAAAATTAAAAAGTTCCAGCGGGAATCGAAGAAGCTTAGTCCACGCGCACGAAGTCGCGGGAATCATCTATTAATTGAAAATCCAACAATGTATAGATGAAACAATAGTACAGTAAATTCTTCCAACTAGCCATTTGCACCTAAATTTGCTTTGGATCGTAGTTTATTAATTAGCAGGTTGTAATGAACGAGACAAACTTCTGGTTTAACTAGCAGGGTGGAGGGTGATCATGGTCCACGCAATGCAGCGTCCGCGGAGTCGTTTGTTGAGATGAAAGTTTCAACTTGTTTGAAAACTGTTTTGTATACGGACTCAAATTTTACTTTATTAAATTATATTTTCGTTTTGAATACTTATAACTCAATACAGATGCTATTCGGATGATAAAAATGGGTATATCTCTTTTCTTCTTATGATTACAGTTACTCGAACTAGAATGCTAACTGTCATCCTAATAGAATCTGAATAAATGATGAAAAAAAAGGAATATAGTAGTATTCCTTTTTTACATCATCAGAAATAGATTTTCAGAAGGCTATTTTTATACGACTGCCTGAAAAAAGGAGTATATTGTTTTCAGGGTTCATGTATGTTTGTATGTATATGTGTGAGTTTGTATATTCCACCATAACTTCTACGCCTGAACCGATTTTGATAAATGAGTCAGTGAATAAGATTCTTATTTAACTACCTAGATTAATTTAGATTTTTAACTTTTTAGTTCGTATTTCGGCAGGACAGTCGTATTTTTTAATTTTTTTAATTATTGACTTTTACCTACTCTTATTATTATTTTACGTAACAACTATGTTACGTTGTTGTTGGTGTAACTGTGATAGGTACCTACGCGAAAAGTCATGGTAGGTATGTTTTGAAATTCGTTACAAAGATAAAGGAGAGCTTAATTTTAGTTGAATTCGCTTATATACCCTGTGGTTATATACAGTCCCACAAACTTATCTGACCCGGTGGCAAAAATTAGAACAAATTTTTATGCCTATTTAATGTTTTTTTTTTCATCTAGCGACCCTGTCACTGGGTCAGATAATTTTGTCGGACTATACGTCAAAATGCATCACCTCAAAACGTGTATAGCCCCACAAACTTATCTGACCCAGCGTCGCTAGTATTTAAAGTACTTATTCTTTCACGACAAAGTCTTGATTACTTATTACTATTTAACTTGTCAGCAATATTCACAGCCAGTAGATTAACATGCCGTTTGAACCAAATAAGACTCAAACACAAATACAAATAGCAACAACGTAAAGTAAGACGATCGCTCGATGATTTGCCGCGCTTGGCCGGTTTTATAGTAATAATTGGAAACTTCTAACAAATTAGGAGAGCTAGAACTGTAGCGTCGAGTTAGTCGCCAATTAACGAACTGCGCTTCCAAGTAACAATATTATCATTAACTGTAGCTTTTACAGAAATTTACCGGGCATATTTCTTGTTTCAATGTGTGAAACTGAGACTGTTTTTTAAGTCTACAATGCTTATATATGTTTAAGTATAATATTTATTTACAACTACGACGATTCCCGCAAATTCGTCCGCGGTTTAAGTTTTTTTTTAAATCAAGTGGGAACTCTTTAATTTTCTGGGTTAAAAAGATATTGGGATTCGAAAAACAAATTTTAGGTAGAATAGGTTTTTTTAAAAGCGCATCGCAACCATTTGTTGCCAACCTGCAAGAATGAATAGCACTGGGGGGTTACTAGGTACAATTGCTTAAAGTATAGCTTCAAAATGACAGTTTTATGTCACGTACGTCCCTAAAACAAGGGTTATAACTCTAAAACACGATCGTCAACAATATTAAAACAATATGGCTTTGATCGATGATAGTATGCCCCCTGATTGTGAGTTAGAGTAGGTAACTTTCTTAACCCTAAAACACGAATGAAATAGCAACATCTCCAGATAAATGTTACTCGCTTAAAAAGTTACCAATTTACTCAAATTTAGAAGTTTAATGAAATACTGTACAGAAATCGAAGCAACTGAGCCAGTAGCAAATCAGCAAACTTAAGCTGCATAAAAGCGATCTATTCTAAACACCCAAGAGCGATGAGTACAAACTATGAAGTACATGTTCAACATCCTACTGTTTGCTTGCGTATCTCGAGTACTTTATCCAGTGAAGTAGGGATTAAGTTGGATGTAATTGTTCTTCTAGCAGCTGCAGGAACTCCGTCGGTGGATTCACACAATACCGGGGATGATTTAGCACCCGCCGTCTAAGTTGGTTTAGATTATCTAACTACAGTGTCAGTTTGAAGCTACGTACGGATTGGGTGAATGCGTTTACCAACTTCGAGTTTAGTTGAACTTTGATGAAATGATGAATGCCACAGATCAGTAATTATTATTATAATCAGTAGATGACTCTCATCGTTAATAGATAGTGTTGTTCAGACAACCATTTGCATTTATGATACTTAAAGAATGTAGATATGTATTCAGCAACATGTACACAAAATTAGAAATAGAAAGCTTTAACTTTACTAAATGTTTTTATATCATCTAGTGAAGCATTGGTCCAGAATGTCTTTCTTACCGAAAAATAGCAGCAATAAACTCGACGATTGTGATTTTTAAGAGTAACAATATAATGTGTTCCGTATATGCATACGAGAACCGCATTGCTAAAGGTAAAGGACTTGACCAGTTTCTGCCCTCTGATACAAATAATTTTAAGACTCGCTAACCACAACATTTAGCGCCATCTAACGTGGGTAAGCAGCAGTTTTTTGGAGAAACTATTCAAATTTTTTTTTTAATTTTTGTGACCCTTCAGACTTCAGAAACGGTTTTATCTAAAAAGTATAAAATATAACAATTTCAATAATAAAAAAATCTTTGCTGTACATTGATTTTTGACACCTAGGCAAGCTCACATAGTTGGGCTGATCAAGTCATTTAAAATTTAAAATACATTGTTAAAAGGATAGCAAACTAAAAATTACTTGAAACTATGTTTTAGCTGTTTTTAAATGAGGTCAAATAACTAGTAAATATGTCGCAAACTATTTCTGTAAGCATTAATAAAAGTACAAGAAAAAAACAAATCTTCAATAATAGTAGGTACTTAGTGGTAATATTCTATTATCACCATCAGCATCCTTTTATGATTTTATACTTATGAAATATTCGGTCAAATTCTCATCTTCTTTTTTTAATTCGTTATTATCACTAACATGATAATAGTCGTTAAAGCCCGCCAACCCGCATTGGAGCAGCGTGGTGGGTCTAAACTCTAATTCCTTCTCTCCTATGAGAGTGGAAGCCTGTGCCCAGCAGTGGGACTGTAGTGGACTCTTTTTTTCAGATTTTGATTGTTAAGTTTGCTGAATGCAAAATGCATCAAGTCTGCGCTCTTCAAAATCTAACTCTCGTAGTTGAACAAAGTCAACAGCAGTAGTTCCACAAACTGTTGCAAATTGTAGTAGTTACAGAATCTAACTTTAATTTAAAATCTGCGGGTGCTGTTCGCTTTCCTATTAAATTCCAAAAGTTGTTATGATATTGAGTAATAAAGTCCGAAGTAAATTCGGTAGCATAGAAATCAATCATACTAATATTATAAATGCGAAAGTGGGTTTATTTGTTGGTTTGTCCTTCAATCACGTCGCAACACAGCAACGTATCGAACTAATTTTGCATGGGTATAGTTGAGGACCTAGAGAGTGACATAGGCTACTTTTTATCCCGGAAAGTTGAAGAGTCGCGGAAATCAAAAAACCTAATCCACGCGAAGTCGCGGTCATCACCTAGTAATAATATAATTGGACTAGATAAGAGGTAGTAGAGGAACTAAAGTAACTTCTAACAGCGTCATATCGTGTGTTAATTTTTAGATTAGACGATCTCTGCTTATGATCTCATCCTATTTTCTTCACTTTTCTTAGAAAAATCTTCAAAAAAACCCTTTAGAAAAAACCTAAATACACGCAGATGAACTGCCACGAACCAGTATTTTCATTAACGAGTGCTTATTAGAGTCCATGAAATACGAACTGAATTCAAAACAATTCAAACGTATTGTATGCGAGGGCAGCTATTTGTATTCGGTATGTGAGGCATTTCCACGCATCGAATAATGTTGTTCGTGTAATGAAAATGTTGGCGATTTCCACTCGAAGGATTTTTCATTTGATCGTGTATTTGCTTTGATGTATCACGAAAACAGACCATATGGCGTTTTAAACACTGTCTGATTTATATTTTTAGTTACTGGTTGATACCCACGACTTCGCCCCCGTCAATATATTAATTAATTTTCTTTAATAAAAAGCTTATGTTATTCCCTGGGATCTCAATACCACACACTTTCGCATTTCCAATATTAGTATGGATTTTAGGGAAACTTACTTTATCTTAGTTACAAATAAATCAGTGATCTACACAAATATGGGAAAATTAATAACTGCTGTAGATCGTGATTTTGAGGTAAAAAAAACACCGTTGCTTGATCAAAAATGATATTTAAAATGAGAAATAGTTTTAATAGGAAGGGGTGTTACTTACAATAGATATAATACAAAAAAATCTTAATCAATCAATTCAATTCATTTATTCAATTTAGGTACACTATAGGTACGGTACACATATTAACGTCCATTACTTACAATTAAAATCTTCATTTTATTTAGAAACAATCTTCGAGTGTTAATAAATAAACGAATCGGAAGGCGCTTTGGGAGCTATATAAAAACGATTACCTATTGGTTTTAATCCTCCCAATCTTCAAACGTCAAACTCAGTTTAAAATGTTGATTTGTTTTGAGATTGGGCTTTTGAATATAATTCATAATCTTTCTCGTTGTAAATAACTTTCGATTACAGACCACGGGAGTCTGTTGATTTAGGATCCCATATTTTGTGAAATTCAATGTAAGACTACCAAAAATAGCTACTAATACTTCCTTGCTTGGGTGTTTTGTGTTTTGACATTGTAAATTTTTATGTGAGTTACTCTTAAATCCATAATCCATAATAATATTATAAATGCGAAAGTAACTCTGTCTGTCTGTGTGTTACGCAATCACTTCTAAACTACTGAAACGATGTAAATGAATCTTATTACAGAGATAGTCTAGAGACTTTTTATCCCGGAAAATTAAAGAGTTCCCGCGGGAACCAAAAAAAACCTCTATCTATACATGAACCGTTATCTTATAAAAGAACTTCCTCTTCTCCCAGCCTTTAAGATACTCCTTTTCTCTATACTTTGTTCCTACCTCGTTCATTTTACTACAGCAACAATATGTGAGTTACGCGAGATTTAAATAAGTTTTTAACAAGTTAAATTGTTGGGTCTACGCCCTGACTCGGGTAAAACGGATTACCCGCAGGTACGAGTACAGGTGTCAACAAGTTTGCTAGAGTTTTAATAGCATTTGTTTTAGCGTCTTACCTATATACAAAATCCGCATCGAAATTTCCTACTTTAATTACGGCTGCCTGTCATTCTCACTTTTCTCTAATCCTCGCGGTGGTAAGCACATTATAGGCCTTACGAGCATTAGAATCTGATTATTGGAAAATCTACTATAACAGTAGTTTCATGTTATCTCTCTTGCATGCTAAATTTTAAATCATTTGTTTGACTCTTATTTTTTGTAAAATCACCCTAGGCCACACAAAAGTATACTTATCGATAAACTAGCTGACTCGCCTTTAGCTTCTCGAAATTCTGCAAAACGTTTCTTAGCAACGTTGAGTCAATTTTGTGAATGGGTAACTGAATCGAACTGGGGTTCAAAGAAGGGTAGGGCTTCTATCAGTCCCTTCTATCAGTAACATCAAATAGTAATCGTAAACCTAAAAATGGACAGTTAACTCTTGGTAGGTTAGTCGTATGCCGAAGGTTATTGCAGCTAATCGTATACATTTTTCAAGAAAACCCACGTATTATGTTTTGATTTACCTATATTAATAGCTAGTTCTTCTCTCTCATAATATAATAATATGTATTCACCTTATAGAGCTGTTATACGTTGAGTTCTGCCATCTCTCTCCGATAATCATCAGATCTTCGCCAAGTTAGCGCCAAGTCCTTATGTGGTGTGGTTAGCATCTTCTAGGCAAGCGCGCTCCAACCTAGACCTCATCATTGCTTCGTATTAAGCATGATTGTCGTCAAACTCAAGCCTATTCTATACTAATACCGATTTAAAAACTGCCCCAATCGCATACTACGCATATGCACAGTCCTAGCTTAGATACGGAGTGATGATGTGGGGAAATAGCGTCAACTCCGAGGAACTATCATGCAAAAAAAGTATTCGAGTAATTTTTAACCTCGTCAACCGGGACCATATTTCATAAAACATAATAGTTTGACAGTACCTAATCTTATTAACATCAATGTTTTATTTAAGCTAAGAAAATTTAGTGTGATGTTTTTTAATTATTGTAATTTCATTTGATTTATGTACTTGCTTTGCCCTAACAGGGCTGAAATCCAAATAAATAAATGAATATGAATAAAATAAAAAGTTTGGACAAAATTAACTTTTATTCACAATTTTTTAAAGAAGTTCATCATAAATTCCAGATTTGCTCAAACTTGAACAAATGCGTGTGTAACCGCGGTTGGACGGGCCCCGATTGCTCACAGCCGGACGCCCTCCCTCCCTCGCCAACACCCTACGTGCCCGACAATGCTACCAAAGCAGCCTACAATATGACCAAGAAGGAAACCGCGTATGGTGAGTCGAAACCAGTACTAGATGGGTGTATTTGCAAATTCTATGTTCTTTCCTTATTATTAGGCTAGGTAAATATGGTTGAATTTTCGAATGTGGCATACATTCGCGCAAAACACTCGGCGTATTCATCTGGTGTACATTTGCTAGGTGAAGCCAGCTTGTAAAATTTTGTGGTTTTTATGAAATATCTCAAAAGACAACAGGAAACAGCGTTCAACGATTGCCTAGCACTTAATCCATATATGTCCTGCTCGAGGCTAAACATCTTAAGATATTTTCTATTTGACATTAAAGTTGCTAAAATACGGATCAAATTGACATGTTTGGTGATGGAACTACATGGAAATAATCGTGACGAAAACTGCGTATCTTAGACTAAATAATGAAAATAATGGCAGACCTCAATACGAAGAAAACAAAAATACGAAAATATCTGCATCTTCAGATAATTAATCATTTTATAAGATAAGATGCATCTAGACATAATTAATTTCCTTGAAACCTTGCTTGAATAAATAAATGAAAGATTATATGTGCACGACACATTAAATTCTTAGCACCAATGATAACATAAGTAGTCATTTGAGTACTTCAAACATTATTTTTAAAAAGTTTTATGTTCATGAATATATTAAAGATATAAAGCGACTTGTAGATACAAAGCGTAATTGAAACATTGATTCAAATGCTAAAAATTGATCAATTCTGTAGCATCAGCAATATTTAATTAAGACCATTTATTAGTAGACAATTCTGAGTCTATAGTACTTGCTTCAGCCAATAATCAAACTGAAAGATTGACCGTGCATTCTCTAAAGATAAAATATGACACAAAAAAGAAGGACTACCGCAAATTCTTAGATAAGAAAAACCTAAGGTTATAAGAATATTTGATACAAATGATATGTAGAAAGGATCCACACCTATGCAAATGTAATGTTAGAGGGCTGATAGGCAAAATTGTGCATAGAAAAAAAAACAGATATTCTTCACTACTACATGTTGTTACTTTTAGTTTTTACTATGTGTAATCAGTCAATCAGTCCTATTCTCATCTCAAATACCGAATGTTTCTAAAAATCTTGTTGACGTTTAAGTTATGCTGTGTTTGTTGTATTTGTATACCTTCTGTCTTTATTTATCGCTGTCTGTAAATCGATGTATTTGGTTTCCTAATTTATGATTATCTTGCTTTCTTTTTACAGTTCCTTTAACTGGTGTATACTAATATACGTTGCTGTTATGATTTCAGGTGCCTTCCTACCTGTAATATTCTCCCTACCATTTTCCGTAGCTATTACTGTATATTTTGTAATTGGCCATACAATCCGAGCACTGCTCTTCAAAACTAACGCATTTTGCAACTGAGGAAGCATCAGTAACCGCTTTTGCTATTAGTTGTCTTTCATTATGAAAGTCATTTTTGTCACACACGTTTCGCCTCGCGCCTGCTGGTTTTGAACGACTCGGCCTTGCGGGGCCGGGTCGGGGGGCATTGCTCGGAGAGGCACCTCACAGGGCGCGGGCGGCGCCGGCGCACTAACGCGCGGGACCCCTCTCTTGCAGGTGAGCACGAGGGGAATAAGATGAGCACCATGACCATGGTGATATTATTACTCGCGGTCGTGCTCTCCGTGTTCGTGGGTTTCGCCTGGATAGCGTACTGCTTCAGGTAACCTCCGGTAACTCAGTGTTGTCGCACTGTGCCTGCGTGTCTGTCGTGTCTTGTCGTCCGGGTCCCGCCGGCGCCGCTCGCGCATGCGCCGTCCGCGCCCGCCCGGGGGCGGACGACGACGAGCGTATCGGCCCGCGTGTGACTTACCCTTCTCTTTGGGTGCAGAGAACTACCACGGCTCGAACACGGTATTCCTCGTGGCGGTGCTCATGTCTGTGGTAGGGGGGGTATTCATAATATTTGCCCTGAGCGCTCTCTGCTACAGGTCAGTCGTAGTACACAAAAACTTCTCCCTGTGCCTAAGGTTAGTGAGCAGAAAACAGACCAAAGGTAGTCTTTAAGAAGAAATTTAAATCGTCACCTTCGTATACTTGTATGTTTATTTTAGACGTTAGCGTTGGTGTTTCCGTTTTTAAAGTCGACGATTGGTTTTCGTTTTTTGATTATTTGGAGATTTTGTATGTCGTTTACGTTGTCGTCGTAGAGCTAGCTGGCGGGTGGCGCTACTGCATTTGATCTGTGGTTCTGTGGCTCCGCTCGCGCCCCGGTCGGCGACTGGCGACTGGCGACCTGCGCACGTGCAGGCGTCGCCGACCGGCCGCTCGCTGCATGCCGACGAGGCTTTCCACGTTGTACCCACTCGAGCGACACCTCGATTCAAACCCTTAAGATTCTGGGCTCTTGGATGTATGCATTGGCTTATGTGAACTGTGACTCGTTTTCGTTTCCTTTCTTGGTCGGAGACCGGGTCGCCGGGCGCACCCGACTGCGGCCCGACGGCGCGGTCGCGTCTATATCTTCATCCACCAGGTCACGCAGCATCCGATACTTTCATACTAGATCATATTTTTTGCTAATGTTTATTACTTCTTTCGATATATTTACGTAGTTGTTACTTTTTTTTTGATAATCGAAGTATGACTGATTTTAAACATCATAAACGAAGATATAGCACGCACGACTCAGACATCACCGATCACCATCACTCCACTTAATCAATGACTTTTGCACGAAAAGCGAATGTGCGATGCACGAATTCTTCTTTCAAGCAGCTGTCTATATATTTAGTTAGAAACGCCTATTGTTATATCTAAGTATAATTTATATCTTTCCAATAAAAATCCACACAAATTATTTTTTTACCGAAAAAAAATTAATTAAATTAAAATCTTTTGCTTTCGCCGATGCTTTTTAGTAGCGAAACATTTTTTTTTTACTGGAAAGATTCTTATCACTTAAGCTAATATCAATTTTTGATTATGTTTCCATAAACATCAATTCCCATGAGGAATGAAACGAAAAATTGAAGTTTTGCTAAAAATTAAATTCTTTTGAAAAGTGTTTTAACTGATTTATGATATCCAAAAGCGCCAGTCTTTGAATTCTAATTGGATTGAGCTTGCAATATTTTTAAAGTAAATAATGATGATGAAGTAATTTGTTATCATTCCCAAATTGTCACTAGTCTCTAACATAGGTAAAGTATTTAGATTTAAAAGGTAGTTGGTTGGAAACTGACGGAGCTGAACGAAAGTTTTGTTAATAGTTACTAGATATCACGTCATATTATAAAAATATGAGATATAGACCAATTTTGGTCGTTGGTCATTAAGCATGTGTTCCATCCGAGCGTGCGTACTCCCGTAAGGTTATTTAGAGAATCATAATCAGGTGTATTGGGTTCTTGGTAAGAATATTCTCTTAACTTACGTACACGTCGATCGATTTTATTTCAATTCATTTATATCAGTTATAGCCACAATGATGAGTTCTTATACTGCCAATCAGCTGTTTTGAGGCGGCCATTTTCTATCATAGTGAATCCCAAACAAGAAGAACCTGTCGTGGAAAGATTTTGGGGTGTACAAAACTTTTGTCCGACTTTTTCAGTTAATCTTCAGCCAAATGTAAATGTTACAATGTACACAATTTGTTTTAAGATCATTAGAACCAAAAAATCCAAAAAATCTTTACTAAGTTTCAAGGCACTTATACACTACAACCTTAAACTCTCATTGTCAGTTTCCATCCACACCACTCAATCCAATCCCGAAACGTAAACACGAAACCAAAATTACAAAAAATTGGGTATTTGACAACTATTCAAATAAATTACGTAGATCTCCCAAAAGTCATAATATCCACGTCATCTGTAAGTTTTATGTTCGAAAACCATTTTAAACTAAATGAAGTAAAAAAGTGCATCGAATTTTGATGACGTCACTTTTCAAATTCAACAATATTTCATAAAACACCCCATACTAAGCGCGCGTTTTGACGTTTGAAAAAAAATCGCTGATTCGACTTGCTGCCAAATACCCAATTTAGCCACAGAATACAAAATAAGCATAGAAATGAAATAAAGAAAAAAGTGTAGCACAGGCGCAGTGCTGAAAAACACATAGGCGTGACATTTTTAAAATTTTCAGTGTTACAGTTTATTTCACGTTGTAAAAGTATTCTAGATTCTTTGTTCTAGTAAGTCTGTTTAAGCCACAAACTGTCTTTTTAAAAAGACAGCAGAACAGACAGACAGCATTTCCATTACCTCATTTTGAATTCTGTGCAGAAACCCCAGAGGTGTTCTCGATTCCGTTACAATTTTCCTATGTCCGTTTTTTAAACGTAATCGATTGATCTGAGTGTGCGTTTCCACGCCACGCCAACACCAGGAAAAAGAGTACGCTGCCGAAATACGACCCGCCTTACGTTAAGAAGCCAATCGCGAAGAGTTTCGCGGCCGGTTCCACCACCTCCAACAACTCTCAAGAGGACATCTCTATCGATGGTGGGAAGCTGCATACCTTCAATAATACCTTCAGGTATGTGTCATTTTATATTAAGGATTATCCCTTTTTCAGGATCAAGATACCTTAACTAGTAAAGTTTCAAATTCATAAGTTATTTTAAGAAAAATCTACTATATCCTCTAAGAACTTTGGACCATATCAAAAATCTTTTTCTGGGAATAAAATGTCCCTACTAATTTACATACCTGCTAAATATTATATTTTTACTTAAAATATATTCTTCTTAGTCAGAATTCTATCACAAATCATTGATTAGTAAATTTAAGATGAACTAGAACTTTTTTATTACACAATTAACACAATTCTTCCACTTATTTTTTGTCTGTATAATGTGTTATCATATTATTACCTTTTATATATTACTTAATTCTAAGCCCCATTAAGTTAATATTAAGTTGAACGTGCTCTAGATAATTATTACGTTTAATTAGATTAAACCTAATAAAACCAAGGCTGAGCAACGCTGTTATGCCTTAATTAACGCTTGATAAGGTAAATGAAAAGCAACTTTATGTTTTGGTTGATAGTATAATTAACATTATAATAATTTTGAATGAAGTTGGTATATTCAAACGGATACTTATTGAGCTGTTAATTATTTTAAAAACACTAATCATTGCAAAAAGAGATTTTAAAATGACAATTATTGACAAGAGTTGCCAATGTTAAATATTTTTCCGGTAAAAATTGTAAAATCTAGAGCACGTGTTACCCCGTTTATTTTCCCTAAAATTAAAATACTTTTTCCTCTTCTATCGGAACTGGTGTAAACAGAAATCTACTCAGGTATGTCTAAGCTTGGCGCCTCACCGCTCAGAAAGTTTTTGCTCACACGATTTCTGCTTTGATCACTTTGAGCTTTGGTACAAGTACTTTTGCTTCGCAGCAGTTTTTGACAGCTGCGTGGTATAGTGTGACAGGGCACAATCACACAGTATGCGTTCAAGGACACGCTTTTTTACACCTGTAAATCATTTAGACATAATATGACAAACAACTAACAAGGTTTGGACATGCACAAATAGATAAACTAAATAAGCACAACTAGTTAATGTAATGATAGAGTTTTCTGTAGCCAGCTGTAGATTGATGATTCACTATTCAGGAACAAATGTTAAACCGCTTGTAAAACAAAAGCAAGCAATTTTTTCTTAATATTCATCATAAATTCGTCATAAACAAGTCTTATGAGGTTTTAATTATTTTCTTTATAAAGCTTTAAAAAGTTATTCCACGGGCAGGGTAATTCCCCGATTGGGTAAACAGGAGCAAAATTTAAAACATTCCAAATTTCCCAGCCGCGGGGACTCCCAGCGAGTGATCTTCAGACACGGGAATCACATGTCGGGAGCTGGCAACACTAGCAGATATCCGTGAGTTGCCAATCACAAAAACACAAATTAATAACTTCATGGGGTCTTTATTAACTGGCGTTATTAATATTTCAAGTCTCCAGTCATATTTTTTACTTTAGTATATTTTTGTTATAAAATATACCTACTAATATAAATATATTAACTATAGTCTATGACTGAGTTTGATTTATAGAAGTAGTCTATGAAAGTATTTTAATTTAGTTATTTTAATCAACTATTCGAATATATATCCTATTTTCAGTATCATTCTACTTGTTTTATTTGTTTTTCTAACTCTGTATTTACGCAGCCTTCTTAGACCAACCATGCACGAAATATACTGGCTATGATAATGTTAAATATGACCAAATAAAACTACATAGTTATCTGTCTGTACTAACCATATAGAAGAACAATTTAGTAGGAGGTAGTTATTCTAAAGTAGCACCCTAACTTAACGGAGTGTGTCTAAATTTAAATAGCATAGGTTCCATCGCAAAAGTCCTTAGAAATGAACAGCCAAATATTCCTGTAATATTTTTTAAATTACGCCCTTGAAAAATAAGTTCAAAAATTTAAATTATTACTTACGAGACCCATTTTGATTTAGATTCAAGATTTTTTTTTGCATCATTGCTTCTGAAAAATTAAAATCATAAATTATCATCAGCATGCGCCCTTCATTCTTGCTGAGTTGCTTTTGATTAAATTTTAGCTAAATAAATATGAACTATTTTATCTTTCACAGAGACCACAAACAAATGAAGCGTGTGCATTCTGGTAGCGAAGATGAACCGACACATTCAGGTAGATAATATAAATAAAAACATACGATTTAATTATTAAATTACATACCTAGATAATAATATTATATATACCTAGTTGGGTGCTATAGGTATCATACATACATAGTTACTACTCCACCGACGATAGCGTACGAGTTACGACAGCGCATAGCGACGCTTAAAAACCGGTTAAAAGTATGGGCTACCATTCCACTAACATTTCAGCCAGCTTCCGTCTTAGACTGTTGTGTCTAACTCCTGATCCGTCAGCTCCAACCGCCACAAGCCAACTACGTAGCGGGTCTCCTCTAATATTGAGGAGGATTGAGATTGTAGGCCACAACGCTGGCGAGACCGTTCAGAAATGCAGATAACCTTCTGATGTTTTTCTTCGCCGTTAAAGCAACTTAAACGACTAATTTGTCAACGAATAGATTTTTTTTACAGAACTTGCAAACTGTACATTATTATATTATAATTATAATTTCGTTATTATTTTCAGGTGAAGAAGATATAGCCTTCATAGATGTACAGCCCAATTCAATGGCAAAACTTCCCGAGAAAGGTATTCTGAAGAAGCACGGATATGGTGCAGTGGATGGCAAAGACAAGTGGGCAGATGACTCCCAGTCTGAACAGCTGGAGGCTGGGTCGCAGTCTGACGGCCAAGAGCCTTCGGGTGCAGTTGCTGATATGGAGTATAAGTTTAAGGTATGGCGTTCAAGGGTGGCGTAAAAATAGATTTATTTTTAGGGTTCCGTACCTCAAAAAGAAAAACCGAAACATTATAGGATCACTTTGTTGTCCATCCGTCTATCTGTCAAGACCCTTTTTCTCAGGAACGCATGGAGGTATCAAGTTGAAATTCATATCAAATACTCAGGTCTACTGTTCCTTGGAGCTGTGAAAAAAGTCAAACTTCTAAGCCAACGCAATCAAAAGATACAGCCGTTTTTACTGCAAATTATCGACACTCGAAAGGGAATCAAAACCTACAGGGTACTTCGCGTGAACTCAAAATCTTGAAATTTGGTACGAAGCAACGTCTTATAGCACAGATAAAGGAAAAATTGCGAAAAGCATAAATTTTTAGTTACATCAGATAATAAACAACTGCAGGTTTGTACGGAAACCCCGGCGCGCGAGTCTGACTCGCACTTGGCCAGTTTTTTATTTTAATTTATATTCAAGGATAACTACTTACTTATCTCCAAAAAGAAAACAAAGACAATCGACAAAGACAATGATATCTGATACTTATTTTCCAGTTTAAAATC
This sequence comes from Erebia palarica, assembly GCA_964035005.1. NCBI lineage: Eukaryota > Metazoa > Arthropoda > Insecta > Lepidoptera > Nymphalidae > Erebia > Erebia palarica. Next base: position 41,660,923 of record OZ035983.1, read on the forward strand.
TGGTCAAGAGTCTGAAGGGTACGAAACTTCTGTTGCTTTTAAAATGAAAATGTGTTTTTCCTCGATATTAAATTCCAGACAAAAAGTATCTTCTGGAGACATTGCATTTGTTGAGAATTTGGCAATGATTCTATTATGCCATTCATAATTCTTTTTCATTTAATATCCTAAAAAAATGGTGCAAATCTTTAACAGGAAGATCTGATTTGATTCCAGGATCTCAACGGCTACCATGAGAACATAATCGTGGCCCTGAAAACGGCCGCAGCTCAGCGGGCGAGCGCTGGTGCAGCCGTCGGCTCCGGGGACCTGCGGGCTCTGCAGGAGTACGAGTACAAGAGGGAACGGGCTCCCAGCGCTGAGAAGATCCACGAAGCGGAGCTAAGGAGGCAAAGGTAGATATAAAATCTTTGTGACAACTTCAAACATACGTTAGAGCATTCTGAACTCAGACATTCTGAGCATTTTGAACTCTTTAAACCGGACACTTGCTTCACACGATTCTGACAACTTCAGATCGTTCTTAGTCTAGTGGTTTTTAAGGATAATTATGGGCAAACCCTTGCATGAATAGACACACAAGTCTAAGGCCCCTAGTCCCCCGGCGGTTCTGCTAAATACTCAGTACAAATTGAACTTAAACTGTTTTACAGAATGTGGGAACCAGCACAGTCTATAAACTGTATGTAAAGACAAACGTTCTTCGACGTGGATATCCTTTGATGCCGAAGTTAATAAAACTAGACTTTCGCAGCTTACGAGTACGTTGAAATATGTTAAGATCACACGTAAGCATTGCCTCTAGCAGTATTTTAAAATCCTGTTTAATCTATTTTCAGGGGTGAATTAGTAGACGAAGAGGATGAGGCTCCACCTTGTGGACCCATCCGGATCCGGAACCTCGAGGATTTAATACGGCAGCTGGAGCATCATTCCAGCAGGCACATGAGCCCGTCCGGCTCTGAGGACATCCGGATGTCGGAGACGGAGGCCGACCGACATTATAGGATCGAGGGGGAGGTGCCACCGTAAGTTGTTTCACGTTTTTTTATCTTGACAAAAAACCTAGAAGTATTTCTATCTGTCTGTCTGTCTGCCTGTCTGCTACGCTTTCAAGGCCCATCCGTTCAACCGATTTTGATGAAATTTGGTACTGGGATATTTTGTATTCCGGGGAAGGACTACTTTTTATCCCGGAAAATTAAGGAGTTCCCGCGGGAATTAAAATAACTTGATCCACGCGGACGAAGTCGCGAGCATCATCTAGTACTTATATAATTTTTCGATAGGTTGTTTTTAGGTTGTATATCTAAATACAAGTTAATTATAATGTTTTGGCGCTTACGTCGTTAAATAATACGTTGCGCGTCTATCGCTCTGTATTTCTCACTCAAAACCATAATTCGACATCCCGCTCGACGCTGACCAATGACGGTTTTAATTTTACTATGAGTAATATAAATATAATAGGTCTATACTATGTCATAGTATAACCTTTATCAGTATGGCGCGTCTATTTTGATTTATCTTTAAAACGTATTGTAAGTATTCTTGTACATACATATACTGCTAAAATTATAACTCATTCCTTGAGCTTGGCCGTAGTCTAAAACTACTAGTACTTTTCTCGCTCGATTGTACACACATTGAAAATTTTCATCCGCAGTCGTTGCCGAGGCCGTATCGGTCCCAACGAGGAAGAATCCCGCTTTGGTTACCCTCGCTTCCGAGGCAGCACGCGTCACCACCCAGCCATGTTCGCGGCACCGGCTGTCACGCCCCCCGCCCTGTTGCCCCACGGGGCTCACAGTACCCACGGGACAATCGGGTCCCATGGGGCACACGCGGCCCTGGCACACGGTTCGCTGCGAGCCCCGCCGGATGACGATGCGCTTTACGAAACCGCTGATGCGGAAAGATTGCGTGACGTCCCTGACAGCGAGAGGTGAGAATTTAACGGTGGCGTTTAAATAGTTTCTTAGCGTTTAAGCTATCGTGGTTTATATTCTTCATATAAACATATCGACCGCCAACCCGCATTGGAGCAGCGTGGTGGGTCTAAGCTCGAATTCCCTCTCTCCCATGAGAGCGGGGGCCTGTGCCCAGCAGTGGGGCGTTAATGGGCTGTAGTGGTGGATATAAACATATATTTAACCAGTTTTAACTCACATGAAGCCCGAATAGTTTTGAACCAGTCCGGGGTCCTTATTTTATGAGTCTGTTCGCACGACGTGGCAGCTAAACGCCCGTAGAAGGAGACTTGAGGTGAGGAGAAGGACTATTTCTTCTCGCGATGACTCCTGATGTTCTTTATCGCTGAAGTTGTCACTTTGAAATATGCATGCCGAGCTAATGGTGTCAGGTTCAGTAGTCTTGGCGTTAAAAGAAACTAGTCGAGAACTATATTTCGATAATACATGTGAGTTAAAATCAGTTACATATAATAAGTTTATAGTTATAGTGTCCCCTAAGCACAGGGCCCATAGGGGCATGCACACTCGTTGAAGATAGCCCTGATGATGACACGCCGTACAATAAATAATACGTGATACTGCGAGATGTGTTGACGATAACATGCTATATTATGCTGTTTTAATTTAACGAACTTTTGTTGGTACACTGGCATATTATTTACACTAATTTATATAAAGGCTACTCCTTTCCAGTTTACTTACTTTCTTAAAAGTTGACAAAAGTAAATCACAAGGAAATCTGTTGGATCAAACTGTCCATTATCTCCCTGAAGTTATTAAAAGTCTACCAAATGTTTTTTTATTGGGGAAAAGATACAACACTAATGGGTATGAAGCCAGTAGAGCTTACACAATACTTGAGCCAGAAAACAATATTTTCATCCAAAATGATTTTTTGGATTTCTATAATCAAATCACACTTGAATTTAATAAAGAAATGTTCTTTCGTGTAACAGTTTATTTCCAGTGACATCACACTTCAAAACACTCATTTAACTCACTGGCGGGCCCCAAGAGTCGCATCCAAATCTGCCATGATTATTATCAAGCATTGCATTAGTGAATTGGCTTTTATTTTATCTGTTTTATTTAAAAAACAAAGAATATCTTTAGAAATTAATTAGAAGATAATTTGGAACAAGTTTACCTTGGTTAGGGGCCGACTCGTTAAAGGTTTTAGAGATTAAGCAAAAACTAAATGATATAAGCTTGTCCGAAAGTTCTTCCAAAATCCAAATTAGTAATGTATCGCTAATGCACGCTTACAAATGAACTTAAGCTATACTTCCTGGAATAAGGAGCTAAACATTTGTTGGCGTGTAATCTGAATTTAAATCCTAAATTGCTTTACAAATGCACAAAAACGTCCTTTTTGAGCCCCTTTGAAGGAACGGATTCAATGTTTTAGACACTGAACTATTCATCCCTCACACTGACTGGTCTTATGATCAGTAGGTAGGTACTTCCATCTTATGAGCAATCTTTAAATCTGCCATATCCATGTCGTTCGATTCTAAATTCTCATCAACAATCGGCTGCCGGACACCAGCCAACAATATATCGATCGGTGGATTCAGATCACCAGTAATCCCCACCCAGACTCGGGAGCCCATCGGTGGACTCCGATCACCAGTAACACCCAGACTCGGGAGCCCGCCGCGCGCTGCAGCGACGCGCCGAGACTCTCCGTTCCTCTTCTCTATCATTTTCTAGTGATGAATTTATTCAAGCTCAACAACAGTTAGCCCGGTGGGCGAGTGAAGAGGCGGTGCCGGCGGCGCGCGAGTACTACCCCTCGCCGCCCTCCCCGCGCTCCCCGCGCTCCCCGCGCTCGCCCGGCGACAGCTCCGCCAGCGAGCGTCCGGCCGCGTTCCCCGAGTACACGCACTGACGCCGCACCGCAGCCCGTTAGCGAACAAATGTAAATAATCGAACTGCACCCTTATAATTAACGATATGACTGAAATATAATATTATGTATATTGATAGCGTCTAAATGGAGAAAACGCCGCGCCGCCGCCGGCCTCTATTGTGTTGAAATGTTTACGTTCGTTTTGAATCAATACGCTTTATAACTCTTATCTTTGTTCGGCGGCCGGCGGCGGACCGGCTCGTGTAACTGTATGTTAGTGTTGACGTAACGTTGTCATCGTTATTATGTATGTGTAGTCGTAAGTGTGCGGTGCAGAGGTCCTTCGCGTCGAGCTCCCGGACTTCGCGCGAGTAGCTAACGATTTAGATAGGCGTTTAACAAATTGAAACAAACCGATGTATTATTCGTCGAAGCTTTAATGTCCCGCTCGGAGCGAGCTCGGCGACGTTACGGATCCGTTGCGTCGCCGCGTGCAGGGGCAGGTACCGTCCCCGGAGAGACACCAACTTCATCGCACTGTATCACCTCTCCGACCATACGCCCGACTTCACGCCGACACGCGACTTCGAGAGAGATTACAGTCTTGTTATAACACCAAACGATCTACTTACTCAATGTTTTAGTGAAAATGTTTTAGGGAAATTGATTTCAAGTCGATCGACTCCCACGCTGAGATCTCGAACCGTACTCGAATAATGTTTTTGTATCTAGATTCATAAAGTAAACATATTCTAAAATAGTAATCTTAATGTGAATATTATAAGTTATTTCGAATTTTATCAGATATATATATGTATATTGATATTATTATATTGAAACGAATTTACGCTGTCGTGAAAGATGTAAGAGTATGTTGAACTAGGGACGCTCCTGGTGCAATGCGGTGGACGCGATAACTTAGAGACGAGATAGTTTAGATGTCTAGATATACTTACTATTGATGTAAAAACGTATAAATGTTATCGATTGATATGTCCAATCGACGAAATATACCCATAGTGAATAAATTTGAAAATAAGATATCACTCGATACTATAAATAAATTAAGCATCGCATTGCATTGCGAAGTGGCCCCTCGTATGTTACAGTTTTCCGTTTATTTTATTGACAATTTAGGAGGTTATCGTTTCATTCGAATTACGCTAGGCTAGGTGGCAATGCCATGGACATTACTAGAAGTAACTTAAAGTTATGATAATATTTAATAGTAAACAATTAATTCGTCTAGCCCAAGTTGATCGACGTGGGTGCAGCGACACTGCTGGATGTTATCATTTCAATGAAAAAAATTGTTATACTGGTGAATGTTTTGATAATTTACTCTGTGACCTCCTGTGTCCTTTTCCCATTTTTCACGGCAGTATACCGCTTCGCCAACGTCGATCGCTATTGCACGGATAGATATGTTCGGCCGTATGGCCCGTTTAATATAATTAATCTCATAGTTAAACGTTATAATATAGTAACAATAAGATAGGTATCTAATAACGCGTACAGGGTAGCCACGAATAATTACTCTGTAACTGGGCGAGACATTCGCGATCGGTGCGGAGGCACGGGCTTAGAACGCGCGCCAAAAAAGAAACGAATCGAAACAAAATGTCACTCATTATTCCGTCTCACTCGCACGCTATGCACAGGTATAGTTTGTAAGTGAAGTGGAATGAATAACACCGTTATTTTTGTAACGTTACTTTATTGGTACGCGTTATAACAAATAACATAATAACCTATAAACCAGTATTACAGTAGGCCTGTATTATGTAACAATTTGTAGATTTAACAATGTTCGAAGTTAGTCTAGTGTATTATAGTATATAAGGATGTTTAATGATTTTTTCGCACAATAAAACAGTATTGCTTTAATGAAATTATGTAGATCGACAACGGATGTAAATAGTGAGTCTACATCAACGCACATTAAATAATAATAATATAGGTCACCCGCGCACTTTTATGGTATGTGATATGTGTAAAAAAGAACGTTTATACTGCCATCTGTCGATTAAAGAATGAAAGTAATGAATTGTACATTTTAAGTGTTTCCTTTGCATTTTACTTGAAAATGCAAAATTGTGAAAATGAAATATTGAGATAAACAATGTATGTAAACATACCAAAGCCAAACTGGTATGTCCATTGTCGAATGACTGTACTATTGTGAGCCTTACCTCCGCACCGTATCACAGCCTGTATCAGACGGTATACCTACTTTGTAGACGGAGTAATTTATAGACAAGAGGTAATTGCCTATATAAAATGAATGCGCAAAATACTGTGAAAAAATGCTACGTACAATACATACGATGAATGAACAAGATATGACCATACTGAATTCCCTACGCTATGTACCAAAACCACTACACGTACTACCTACGGGATAAAATATAAACTCGTAACTAAAGGCTGTTTTATAGCTTCAATATTCTTTTGTGACATGACGTGCTTATTAATTTACATGAACCAAGAATCATTGGCAGACAATCAGAGGTGTATTTTGGTATAAGAATTGGTACCCCGGGCCTATAACGTTTGCCGCCCCATAAATTAAACTGGCGCAGTGTTGAGCACTGTTTTCTCCTCTTTCTTCATTTCTCTCTTCGGTTCTATCTTCGTTTTCTCTGTCTTAACGTGCGGAGGTATCGGGTTCGATCCCCGGCAGGGTCAATTTGGGAATTATGATTTCTGAATTTTCCCTGGTCTGACTTCGGAAGGTTTTGGCAGTGACTAGTGACCACCCTACCGGCAAAGATTAAAGCCAAGCGATTTAGCGTTCCGGTACGATGCCGTGTATAAAGCTATAAACCGATTAGGGGTGTGGGTTTAATGTTACTGCCATGCGATTAACAGGTAAACCCGCTACCATCTCAGTATCATCACTTACCATCAGTTGAGATCGCATTCAAGGGCTAACTTGTGGATTCAAAAAAAAGTTAAGGCAAAAATACTAGTGGTTCGCCCCGAACTGGGACCTCGCGGTATCCATAAGATAGTTTTAACTATATACTTAACTTCTTTTTTTATCGTCTATTATTTGTAAGCACAAACGAATAAACTTTTACAGAGCGCCATCTATTTACATCTTTGTAAAGTTCTGTTAAAATACTGAAGCTCATTAAAAATTAAATAATTTTGTTTCCTTATAATATTTATATAATTATTATGTATTTGTTGTTCAAGTACAGAATATAATTCAAATAATTGATCATGTTTTAGGCTCAGCCTTTCAGAAAAAAACGAAATAATAAAAACACGATGAGTTATCTATAGCTAGTCTTGGGTCGGTAAGGACTTTAGGCCTATTACACTGCACTTTTCACAGGGACCCATAAGCTTGAAACAGTGTAGTGTAATAAGATTTAGTGATTAAGGGTCCCTAATTTGGCCCTTATTGCTACGTAATAAGCGACGCTCTATCTAGCGGGCACGCCCACCCTTACCTCAGGGCCCTGTGAAAAGTGCAGTGTTATAGGCCTATCAGGACACAGCCGCCGCGCCGGTTTCCGGCATATTGCAAAGATTACTATACGTAATATATTAGAGCCCGCCATCCCGCATTGGAGCAGCGTGGTGGGTCTAAGCTCTAATTCCCTCTCTCCTATGAGAGTGGAAGCCTGTGCCCAGCTGTAGTGGTGGGATAGGAATATATTGTGTCTCCGTCTACGGCGTACCTCGTATACCGCTGCATATGCGGCTGTCAACCCCAGGGGGCGTCGCGTGCGCGCGCGTTGCATATCTAAACACTGGTGTGTGGTGAGCGTAGACGCCATCGTTCAAAACGGCAAATTGTCCTTAGCTTGAAATATTGGATTGAAGCAGGCGTTAATTGCGCAAGTCCGCGATAATCACGGAATAACAAGCATAATTTATTTGGTGCATTAAAGCTTGTTCCTTGACTAACTCTATTAATGATCATATTTTGTTTTTTTTTAATTTATTTAGTACCAAAAAGTTATAAAATAAAAAAAAAAACGTACATAGTGGACAAGAAAGCACTTATCTCCTTAAGAGATCTCTACCAGTGACCCTTGGCAGTGAGAAAGGTTGTGGAGGAAGAAAAGGTACAACAAGATATGAGATAGAATGAAACAAGATAATTAATCATTATACTATGCAAATTAACATGTTACTCGTGTGCTAGGTGAGTGACAGAAGCGACGCGACGCGATACGACGCCATAGAAAATACCAACGTAGAGCAGCTGTCGCATCGCGTCGTATCGAGTCACGGTGTCGCGTTTGTCACTCACATAGAATCAAGGGGTTAGCTTACGTTCAAATCATACTGGTGAGTCGTAAGCTTTTTTTTTTAATTTATAGGTGGCTTTAATTTTAGGCTTAGTGATGCAGCCTAAGATAAAACGCGCTTGCCTAGAAGATGCCTATTCACTTTTGATTTGAAATATTATATATCCTGTAGAATACCGACAGATGGGCGAAGCGCCAATGTTCCAAGCTCAAGAGCTTTACTTTTTTGCACTTCCAGAATTCCAATAAGAAGTTCTTACATTATTATAAGGTTTTGTACGTTCAACTCGACTATGCACTATTGTAAGGATTCGACAATCGTGCTTTGTCGAGTCAACATCTCCTGAGGATGCTCCGGTGTCGGCGTGAAACGTTGGGGATAGTTTAGAAAATTTTTGTGGTGTAGTATTGTACCGGTGCGTATTGCTGGCTTAATGGGCGGTGAATATCGCTAGCTACACGTGCAAAATACACGCTGTACTACATAGATCTTCTTGTTCCTTGATAAGCAATGGATTTCCGCAAAGTAACGCCTGCTTCTATCCAATAAATAATTAAATCCACCAAACTGCAGGCTCGTTCACCACACACTGGTGTCACGCGCAGGCCTAATTCGTCAATTGACGGCGCCGTACACGGCCATTGCTCACGGTGGTGCTCTGATCACTTGCGAATTATCCTAATTTTTATATCACAACATTAAATCTATCATGGTAGGTCTCCATGTACGTCACTAAAGCTATAGTAGTATTTTAAAGTGAAGTCTACTTTCTTACTTTACAATCGAAACGTACCTTGAGAGTAGTTTGAAAGATTTCTGTGGTGTGGTGAATATGATTATGTGAATATGGTGATGAGATTTAAATACCTATTGTCACAGATCAGAGCGAATTAAACTTCAAGTTACTTCATAATCGACTTTCTGTACAAATCATGCCCGCTTGCAATGATGGCAGGACTGCAGACTACATTTCCTCGCTAAACAACCAGGCTGATCCATTGCGCAAAAAAACTGCCAGCCTTCCATCACCAGAACACTTTTGCTTGTGTTTTAGTTCAAGGAAGACTTGCGTTTGACGACCTACATGAAAAAGAGCAATGGTTGATCTAGGTTGGAGTGCACTCGCCTAGAAGGTGCTCATGTTATATGTGGCATGAAAAACGTGCATTTATGGTTTGAGTGTTATATTATATCTGTATTACCTACATTGAATGTTATGCTACTGTGTGTTTTAAAAAATATCAGAAAAGGCATGTTAACCTAACTTTTCTAGAACTAAGGATTAGGAGATTAAGTCTATTTAAAATTTTGAATTCCCAAATTGACGCTGCCGAAGAACGAATCCGTGACCTAATATAGACCACACATAGGACCTATAAGACCACAGCACTCATAAGTGTGTTCACTTATCCACCTGAGAGGTCCTCTTTTCCTACTTAAAATACAATTGTGCATTTACTTACCTTGAAACCCATCAAGGATGTTTCAAAATACGACAACATTGGAGCAAAAACACCTGTTTACGTGGAGACCTTCCATTACCCCTCAGTGCCAAAGATATCTATAGTTTCTATCTATCACTTAATCACTGACTAAAATCTGATTGTTGGAGAGCGTAAATAAGAGTAGCAATATCGGCATTACAAATATTTTAAAACTTAGTTGTACAAAAATGCACTTATCCCTTTGGAACTTTTGTTTTCGTTCCATCTTACTCTTAAAAAATACTCACTCTAGCATAACTGTATAGCTACATTTTAAAGTTGCAGCCCATTCGAGTATAGAACACTAGTAAAGGTGCATCTGATTTTTAGTACTACCTAGTTATATGACGGTTAACCTTCCCAAAGTAAAAGGATCTGAACTTCATGCTCCCAACAAAAAAATTGAGAAAATGAATTATTTTAAACTAAAAGCAAACAGTTAAAGTTATATTTAAAAGGTAAAATTACGATAATTTGCAACCACCATCACTATCGAACTACTGATTTAGAAAAACGTTAATGTTAAGTGATATAATAATATTATAACGTACGAATTTGGACGAAAATGAATAAAAAAGGAAACGTTATATACGTTGAACATTGTCAGTTTTATTTTGTCCTTGTAAATATATTTGCTATATTATTTACTAAATGAATGTAACATATTATTAATGAAAGAAAATAGATGAACACAAATTTTTCTGAATGTTTCATTTCTACTAACCCAGCAGCTTTTTAACAAGTAGGTAAACACTTTTATAAAAAATTATCACAAAAACTTATTTGACCCGGCGACAGCGTCACCACTCACTAGTAGATATGAAAATTATAATTAGTTCCAATTTTGGCCACCGGGCAAGGTAAGTTTGACGGACTCTACTATTGATGTGAATTGTGAACCTAATTAGACTTGACGACAGTCGAAAATGAAACGCCCTCGTTGAGAATTATTGTCGATTTTGAAAATCTCAAATAAGAAGATTAATATCATACGAATAGGTAAGTAGCGTATAGTCCGACAAACTTATCTGGCCCGGTGACAGCGTCGCTAGTATCAAAAATATGAAAAATAAAATTTAAAAAAAACTAAACAGACATAAAAATTTGTTCCAAATTTGGCCACCGGGTCCGATAAGTTTGTCCGCCTAATTGATATACGTTTTAAAAAACAAAACTTTCATCTCAGGCAACAAGAAAATACTATTTAGTATTGCAAAACAAATCTTATGTTTTATAAATACCTAAAGTATGAAAAGAGCTGATCACTCACTCGCTAGAGCATCAGTCTTCAATGCAGGTAACCTGGTATGTAAATAAAACATCAATCAACTTAACTATTTTTATTTAGCAACCTGAGTCAGTGCTCTCACTCTTCCTTCTAATTAAAAACTTGGCAAAATCATGCTTTTCAGGATCAAAAGTACCAATCTTCTCACACTGCGCGGTCGTCGCCGCTTGCTGTATCTGGTCACCATACGCCTTTACAACATCTCTTTTTAACTCTACCACATATTTCCTCGACTCCATTATTACTACGGCATCATCTCTAGCCATCGACCATACGCTGGGCTTAACTCGAGGTAGTACATTATGTCCGACGAAAACCCCATGAAACAGTCCTTGGAACTGTGGCTTATGTGGATAATGGTCTAAAGAAGAGAGTGATAAAAAATGGACTTTACCGAAATCAACGTCTATGTACGTGTCCCGATCTTCACGCAAAAGCGCCGGAGCTTCAGGTCCACTTTCAGAAATATTGGCATCGAGCTCGCTCAAAACTGTCATACCCAAATTCTGTTGAGTATCCAAATTCATAACGTTGGCATCAAAAGGCTTACGCGTTTCCAGTTCATAGAGCATCCTCATCACATTACGCTCAGATATATCCGTTGATCTTTTGTAATTAACTCCGTGGGTAGACTTAAGCATATCCTTATCTTCGCAATCGAGCCCGTAAGCGATGTATGGGGAAGTGACTAAATCTCCAAGATAGCCACGGTGAAGGTATCTATCTCCGCACTTATAAACTCCAGCAGCCAACGACACATTTGGACGACAAACCTCAGTTTCTAGCCAAGTAAAGGCTATTCCATGCTCCCTAAAATGCTTGTACTCTTGAAAGCATATCGTACTTGCCACTTCCTTCATACGCATATGATAATCCCAGTCAAACACTCCAACTCTATTATCATATCTAAGGCCAAGACTCAATCTCATTCTATGATCCCACAACTCGCACGCGTTGAATTGATTTGTATTTCCAGTCGTCCAGAAGTTACAAAGATTCTCTATGTAGTCTCTCTCGCGGTACTTCATTTGGTCAACTGACACACAAGGTATGAGACAGGTCATATATTCAGGGTTGGTAATCATTCCAACTAGCTGGCGTGCCTTTGCAATAAGATACCTTGACGTCGGAGGTCGCAGTAGCATATTGCCGTAGATTTCGAGGTACCGTCTGGTTTTCTCTAGAAGACCGCTTCGATTCGTTTTCTCCAAGGCTATGGAGAGGAGGAAGATTTGTCGAGCTGTGATTTCTGGACAGCCATCTATGACGAATATGTTCATATACCGTCGCGTTTGTCGGTACGCTTGGGCCAACGTTTTGAGGATATGTCTCGCATCGCAACCTCCAATGACCAGGAAATTCAACTCGTACGCACTTTTATCACCGTGCTTAAGATATTCTTCTTGTAGATCAAGGGCTGGACTGATTCCCCAGAACATTTTTCACACGTTTTACGGCTTTTTGCTTGAAAATGGTCTATTCACGAGTAGATGGCTAAATAGATTGTGAGATTTTCAATGCCTTGACGACGTAAACATCGAGGTGATGAAGCGTGAATGTCAGTGGGGCGTTGCTATGGCGACGGGCTATTAATTGCCGATATCTGCTAATAAAGCCTCTTGTATGCAGATTTTAATTGTAACCATAGCTCTAGATAACTGCTCGAGTGGTAACTAATAAGAAAAACAAAATCGGCCAAGTGCGACTTGGACTCGCGTACCTTGGAAGGATTTGCCATTTTTCAAGTAAGAATCTTAAAAAAAGAAATAAAAAATATATGTGCAAATCAAGTAATAACTATAATAAATCTATCCAGGTGCAAATGAATTCCTTTCATACCACACTCGAAACAGTGACCCCACCATCCCTTTTTGTTATAGTAATAACTAGCTGATGCCCGCGACTTCATCCGCATGGTTTTAGTTTTTTGGTCCCCGCTTTATAAACTCCGTAATTTGCTGGGATAATTCGCCTATGGTTTTTTTCCAGACTCTATTTCTATTTATCTCTGCGTCAAATCCGTTCAGCCGGTCTGCAAACCTTCCGTCCATCCATACAAACTTTCGCATTTATAATAGGTATTAGTAAGATAAACATACCTATTTTTTGAATTCTTCCATTTGCAATAAGGTTGGGTAAACATTAATTAAAACTTTTCCAAATTTCAAATCTGTAGCTAATAGTTACTAGAATATGCAACCGTACAAACATAGCCGCACCATAAGTCTTGCAAACCTACCTTTCAGGTACGCAACCTTAAAATACCCCCCAAATGCGTGTCAGGCCACGCGAATGCAGGGTTCCATAGGTGCCCGTCACAATATGCGGACTTTTTCATTTTTGTGAATTATGTAAGTCTAGGTAAATTTTTAAAGTACAAATTCGATTGATCGTATCGAGCGTTCGCTCACATTAGCGTCAAAATAAAATGGAACCAAACACTCTCCATTTAAGGCACAAATTCAGTACGACCTATTTTAATTTCAAAACGTATCGTTTGGAGCGCTGGCTGTGAACACTAATGTGATCGAACACTCAATATTATGATTAAACTTCACAGACCACTACTACTCGGTGTTAAACTTAGATACGAGCGTATAGTCTAGGGCTCTAGGCAATGGGGCGGTTCGTTGTATGGAGACCCTCGTATTAAATCCTCAGTCGTTGAAACTTGGCCGAATTATAGTGTGGTATGAAACACAACTTATACAAAAATATCCAACAAAAAATCTATGCGGAAGTTAGGTTTTTATACCTAAAACTTATGACTGAATATTTTCACGATTTCTTTTTAAAATAAAAGTATGTAGTAGGTATATTTACACTCAAAACCGAAATATCAAACGAAATAGTCATGCAGAACATCGATATTTAAAACGATTTTATTATCAAACCTAAACTGCGTTTACGCGATAATGTACCTTCCTGCTTTTACAATTGGGTATAGCATAAAAACCCTTACTTCCTTTATGATTTTTTTATTGGGTATTTATAGTATACGTTTAACTCATCATACTTTACTGTAAGTCTCGTCGCCTGAGGAATTATTGTTGGGGTTGACTACCTTTATTGCCTAGACTAGTAGGTACTGTAATGTTAGGTAAATAAGACTAAATAGTAATAAATAACTTTTAATTTGTATTCATTTTTATAATAATTCTTACTAAATGCCACAAGCACCGTTTAGTACTTATTGTAATAGGTAATAAGGTCAACTTTTTTGTTCTGTACATCGAAATTAATTAATTTCTACGCTATTTACATAAATAAACTAGGATCACAATCTCATAAACTATTTAAAAGTACTTTAAATAGTTTATGAGATTGTGATCCTATCCTATTACTATTAAGGTAGAGTTAAGACTCTAAGCCTAAGGGCCCGGTCTCCACCAGAGCGGAGATATGCGGAGATGTCTGAAGCGGAGACGAGAAGAGATGTTTTTCAGCTAGGGTGTATCCACCGAAGCTGTGTGGAGATGCGTACTGGTTGGACTGGAGCGGAGATGCGTACTGGCTAGAGCGGAGATGTATGCTGGCTAGAGCGGGACTGAGCTACGTGCGGAGGGCGTGGGATGTTGAGATGAACGCGGCGCCGCTCACAGCACGCCGCTCACATCTCTCGTCTCCGCTGTGCGCCGCCACCAGCTTCACACAGCTCACATCTCCGCATCGATTGCGCCATACAAATATGATACATCACATCTCCTCTCCTCTCGTCTCCTCTCCGCTTTGGTCGAGTCTGGGCCTTAACGTATCATAAGTGACACAAGTTATCCTATGTGAAATAAATAAATCATTTATCATTAGAATTTCGGCCATATTAGGCCAAAAACAAACAAGGACCATAAAATATTTCTGTCTCGTAGACCAAAAGTCCGCATGAACTTTTATAAGTAGTAGCAGCACAGACTACCGCGAAAGGACAAATTGTGCGCGTTTCGCACGGACACTTTCGCACCTGAACAGGCCGTAGTGTGATTTCGCCCCCCGACTATAAACGTAGCTACCAATAGATATTAGTCGGGTCCAGACAGACCGATTTGCCTCGTCTGGTGTGGGTCAGGATGTCTTGACCCTCATGCTCGAAGGCGTCACAGTTTAACCTATTACTATTATACAAATAAAAATATAGTAAAACATTTCAAGAGGCCCTTTTTAATGTTGACATTTTTAAGGTAAATTCGAGAAACTCACAAGGAATGAAACAAGACCGGTTTAAATGGAGTTAACCCTACAATTTCCATTTCATAACAATTTATAAATCACTCACTCATATGCTTCTATAGTCGCATTTAAACTTACACTAATTATTCTTAATCTAAAATCTTAACAAAATACATAGCCTCGTTTTTATATCTACTTAAAATTAAGTAGATTAAAGTTGGATAACTTTTAACAGAAAACCATTATAAGTTTACAAAACAACAAGAAAATCAAATAAATACTTACAATATTAAAATATAACTCCTTCCCTGTATAGGTATTATTTATATCCATACTTGTATAATAATTATACATGATAATGTACAATAAACGATTGCTATACCGTGTATAACAATCGATTCATACAGATTAATTAGATATAGAGAAAAACCATAACATTTTTATATAACAGCTTGCGAAAATAATGAACACAGTTCTAAGGACTGTGTTCATTATTCGCCTTACTAGAAACAGCAGCATTATTTAGGATGAACAATTATTATTACTATCTTAACTAAAGCGCAATACACATCTAATAGTTAAGCCGTTTGCGATTTCACTTTCCGTTTGGTTTCTGACGAGGCCATCCGAGTATCTAAAGTGAGAATCTATATTGGCGGCTGAGACACAAGTAACGCCGCAATATTCTGTCACTGATATTATTATCCAACAATGTCTCCCGTAGGTATAGTTTGTCTAATTTATAATAGGATGATAATTTTGACAGATGACAGGTGTATAGCAATAATGGACTAGAGTGAGACAGAGTGAAGCAGTAGGTACTATACAAATGGCACCTGCCAAAATTATCATCCAAAATTAGAAAAACCATAGGCATAACTTGAGTGCGCCAAAAATACCAAACGATCCAAGACCGCAAAATAAAACTCGGCTATATGTGGAATGAGAATATGCAGTCGAAAATTTATTTTCGAGGCGTACCAGTTAATATCAACCTTTATTGGACTGCTTGGATTTAGGCCTTCGTCAAGAAAACCTAGAATCATCTTGGTTCAAGGATTTAGGTTTTGATGCCTTAGCATCAACTGTCAACGGCGATGTACCACCTCTCCAGCCTGATCGGCTGTTGGAATATGTTGATGACGTCACAGGCACTTTGCGCGTCTGCTTGATCTTAAGTTTATTCAACCACATATCCCTAGTCTTCTTATTCCCGAGGACAAAGAAAAGGAACAGCATAAACCCTTGATAAGTCGCCGTCAACGTGAAGAAGTAAGCGGCAACGACGTTGAAAGCGAACAAACCAAAAATCCAAGGCAATCCAAAAAGGAAAACTAATAAACAACTAACCGAAGCGCAACGTAGAGCTTCGTTCGAATCCCCGTGTCTCTGAATCCTCCTTGAAGCAAACACGGAACGTACTATTAGAGCAAATAGTGTCCAGTTTACAAGTAATATAAGCGCTATGGGAGCGTATACAGCCAACCACATAGCAAGCCCAGAAGGATAGCAAAAAGAACCACTCGGCATTTTTTCTTCAAAACGCCCCGCGTAAGAAGACGGGGCAGCTGAAAGAAGAACGCCAATAACAGCTAAAGGAACTCCCCAAGCAAATCCTGATGCTCTTAACAATTTATGAGAGGCATCTCTTGTGAACACTAATACTAATCTCCTATACGATAATACTGCTGCGACTAACATCCAACAGAACGACGAAAGCACTGAATAATGTAAAAGTACACCTATCAACATACAAGTAGTACTGTATTGATCGAATTTAGCAAAAATAACTATTAAAAAGCTGAGGACAAGTAATAATATTGATATGCAGAGTTGAAGCCAGATTTTGTTGCTGTAATCCCTTCGCCAGGCTCTGAACATAGCTGCCGTTACGCCAACCATTATCAATCCGAATATAGACAAGCAGCATCCAATAATAGATAACAGTTCCAGGATGTTTTCGTCATTTTGGGAAAATACCGATCTTGGGAACAGGACTTCAGCGAAATGCGTGAGATGAGTGCACCTGCAAGTATCCAGCATACCTGGTTCGGTTGCGCTGATGAGGGTGCAGCCGTCGGATGACCAGGAGCCAGTTCCGTCTTCGTGGAATTTCCAATAGGCGCATGTTCTGGTCGTGTTGCGTTCTGATTCTAATACTATTGGGCTTAAATGGATGTCTATCACCTGTGGAAGAATACCCAGAATGAATGGTATTATGGAAGTATACAAGTAATATGATGTTAGCTGTAATATACTAAAGACATAATGTTTATTTACTCTATCAAACTATTTGGTACAGATTATTTTGACAAATAGCCAATGGCCTCAGAGCCTCAAAAGTAAGACATACTTAATGCCAGAAAAAGATGATCAAGAACTTAATTATTTTATGCGGTAGGTAGTTAAATAGCGTTCTGGGGGCTAAAACTTAAGACCCCCACACCAAAACATAGTAAATATCTAGACAAGTTTTGTTACTGCGGTAGCTTTTGGCCAAAATCTCACCCCTCACTTATATCAAATGTCAAATATTTGACTCAACTTCACAAATCAGTTCAATTCACAGGTCAATTTTCACCGCGGAACTGTCTATTTAATTTTGAGATTGTGAACAACAGAATCAGCCACAATGTCGCGGGCAGAAACTAGTCATAGTCATGGAAGATAGTCATTTGAAATGCAAAAATGCGTTCTTTTTGTTGATTGGTCCTTCAATCACGCTGCAATAGAGCAACGAATCGACGTGATTCTATGCATGGGTATGGGTTGAGGACCTGAAGAGTGACATAGGCAATTTTTTATCTCGGTAATCCTCCTAAATCCTTACTAACCTCCCCATTGTCAAAGTTGGTGACATTCTCAACCTTGATGCTCAGCACGCGACTGTTGACTGAGTAAGAGCCCTGACTCGCTTGGAAGGCGCGATCGTTCCTGAACACTACGAAGCTGATGCGACGAGACGCGTCCGACACGGACCGGGGCAAATGGACCACCACCTCATTCCTTTCCGAGTCCAGCACTGTGCTGTTCACTTCACCTGGAAATTAAAAAAAATCACACTTAGGTATTTCAAGACCTGGGAATTAGAAAATGAAACGTTTTTACACCTTATTTTAAGACGATAGAAAAGAAACAGCACAATAACCAACAATCTCATCCTCCGAGCGGGTGTTGTGCTTGGGGACCACTGGTCCAACCATTGATCCTTGGGAGTCGTATACATATACATATAGCGTAATTCAGAGAAAACTTCGAAAGCGTGATTTAGGCTCTTCGTTTTCTTCGTACGCTACAAGTAGTGTCATCTATTGGATTATGTGCAAACTGCGAAGAACACCACACAACAAAATTACCTGAGATAATTTCAAAAGCGTCGTCAGTAAACACGTCTTTGTGTCTTGCGGCTATTTTCATCCCTCTCACCGGATGACTCGGTTCAGCGTCGGCCAGCAACATAGCAATATTGTTCCGCACTGTGGTAGCGCTTCTAGACCCGTTCAGTACTATGGCAGCACCCAAGTTGTCTAGAAGATGTAAAAGACGACCAGGGATTTCTAGGCTGTCGTGATGTTCGAATAATTCGTCTACCTGAAAAATTTTAAGGCTCTTTATTGAGGGACGAACTTTTAGTTTTACACAAGATTTTTAAAATTTATATTTATCAAGAGCCGTTCTTGGTGGTTGTCAATTTTTTTAAGTTTAAAGAGTTTTACTAGACTGATTAGAAAAACTTCTTAGAAAAGGTTCTAACCTAGAGCATTCACACTTCAGTGTTCTTTTATTTAAATAAACTTTCTCAAGTGCTTTTGAATCATCGAGTGAATCTACCGCTGGTTCGGAATACCATTCCTACCGAGAAGAGCCAGCAAGAAAGTCGGTGGTTGCTCTTTTCAATTAAAAATTAGAGTCATTATTAGGATATGTACATGAAACTGCGGTCTCAAGCAAAGCTGGAGCGTGTCAAATCCATGGTCTTTTATCGTTTGTTCATTCATTCATTCTTCAGTTATTTCTTTAAGGCTTCACACGATCATCAAACCATTTAATAACATGTTAATATAATTACATTATCCAATTTTCATAACATACTTATTCAGTCAACTCAAATAAGTAACTCCGTTAACTCAATAGATTAGCACAGGGTGTACCAGTTAAATACCTGATTGAATACATCGCTTATATCATCCACTGTGATTGGAGCGAAGCCGTGGATCAGATCGTCCAGGTCATTTAGCACTTGGTCCAGTTGCTCTCCTGGCTGTGGAACACAATTTCTAAAGTTACAAAGGTAAGACTTATATAATTTGATGGAAGGAGACAAATAAAGGAAAAAAAAGAAAGCATTAAACTACTATTAATGGAGTTTTTCCATATTGGTACCAATTTAGATACTTTTATTATTATTATTTTTTTTTAACCATTAAAATTTGCTTAGTGAATAGTTAGTAGATACTAGATAGATAGTAGATAGATTTAAGTAGGGATTTGATCTTTAATATTAATGCTATATGTATTCCAATAAATAGAAAAAATTTATACCTAAGGATAAAATAATATTAAAATTAGACATAGATAATAAATAATAGTGTTGAACATGAAAATGAACACGAAACTTATCCTAAGTTAAATATCATAACATGCAAATTACCGCTCTCGTCGTTGTCGTAAACGCTGTAGTCGTAGGTATGGCAGCCGTTGTAAATTCGGTAGTAGTATCATCCTCTATGGAAACCATAGTGGTTTCAAATATCTCCGGACTATCAACAGTGGACACTTCTGTAGGCGTGTTAACCGTGGATACTTCAGTAGGTGTTATAGGAGTAGTTATATTAGGTAGGATAACAACAGGTCTGCTAGTAGTCGACGTTTTTTTCTTGTCAGAAGATGTTGCTGCTATTTCTAGTAAAGATTCTTCTTCGGAGCTGTCTTTAGGTTCGGTTGTCTATAATATTGTTAGTCATTAGTTCATTATTTCATGCAATGATGTTGACATGTTAAATAGGTAATTATTGGCAATAGTTACATACAATGTTTAATATATGTAAAATTTTTGAAGAAAAAAGTAAATATGTAAAAGGTTTCGATTGCTTTCGAAATTTTCAACAAAAAGTTAGTCTAGCAAGAGACCAGGGGGGGCAGACCAGACCAGCGGTTAAAGCAGTATTATTGGAAAATTTCATTTTTATACCACTTACCTTGAAGTCTCTAAAAGAAGGATTATAATTAAAACACGAACAGCAACAATATTAAAATTATACTTTTTTAAGCGATGGTTATGTGCCACCTGATTCGAGGTTTTTAGAAACGTGCAAAATAATTCTAAATAATCTTCAAATAAAGCTACACAAAATCTTGCAGTACAGTAATGTAAAATAAACGGTCACAATTTAGCAAAGGTATAAGTGTTTCTTTATGAGTTCATTAGAACACATAAGTAAGACCAGTGCAACAAGTACATCTTAGCCTGCACTGCGAGATTCTGTGAGAAATCTGAGAAAAGGCAGTTACCATTTATTCTGGTCGTTAGTAAGTATCAAAAATCTACTAACCGTCTCAGGACTTGGGATCCGCTTAGGCAAGAACTGAAGGGATCTGTCAAGAGCAACGGGTGAACGAGTGGTGCAGTCTGCGGTGGCTGTGGTCACCCATTGCACACCTTCGTTGAAATCACCAACGCATGTATGGGTGCGACATCCGACGGATTTTGTTGACTGCCCTGTTACAAAAATCACATTACTTCTTGTTTCAGTGCCGTGGACCACTTAGAATAATAAATACTGTCAAAAGCTTTTTATAAGTAGTTGTAATAACAATTTTATGAAATATATATATATATATATATATATAAAACTAGAAAAAACTAGATGATTAAAGATTTTGAATTCCCGGGGGAACTCTTGAATTTTCCTTATAATATACCCTTTCCCGGGATACAAACTATCCCTGTACCAAATCTCATCAAAATCGGTTGAACAGATAATTTTATTTGTTTCCCGCGGGAACTCTTGAATTTTCCGGGATAAAAAGTAGCCTTTGTCCTTCCTCGGGATGCAACCTACCCATGTACCAAATTTCATCAAAATCGGTTGAACGGATGGGCCGTGAAAGCGTAGCAGATGGATAAATATAATTGCATAAAATGGCAAAATTATTTTACAACGCATTTGCCAGTTGAACTCCTTTAAACTGGTCAAATTTGGTGATTTTATGGACCAATATCTCAGTAAATAGTAACTAAAGCATAAACAGCTTTGTCTACATAATTGAAGCACAAAGATTATTTTTACATCGTAGAACCATAACCGGTAACCCATGGAATTAAAGCCAGGGTCAGCAAATTATTAATAATTGCTATTTGGACGTTGTGTGACTAAATTTATTGCTACAGGTTCAAAAACAAAATCTTCCACGTCGTACGGAATGAAATAAAAATTGAATTACGCTGAGAGTTTGAGCATTTAACCCGCCGTGATCTTTGCCAAATGAGATAATTAGAAGATTATTAAACGCTGACTCACTCTCTGAAAGCAGTAATACGAACTGAATAAACCAACATTTACTTACCTAAAGACATTTCACGCACGGAATCAAACCCTTTGCAATAAAACACTGGCTTCATGAAAATGATCTCAATGTCTTCCCAAGTACTAGGCGTGACAGGTTTCATATCAGGATATAGTTCCACATGAACTAAAACTGATCCTCTATCTATATACAATCTCTTAATCTTCATCTTAACTATTACCGAATTCTCTTTCCAATCCAAGCCATAGTTTGTACTTTTAAAACTTTTTAACACTTCCTCTGTTATATTTGCATTTAAATCACCGTAAACACTTTCGTACTTCGTTCGTAAGTAAATGTATTCTTTTAATTTCATTCCCAAGATAGTATTTAGTTTTTCCAAATCTTCTGGTGTGTTATAAATATTAAAATATTTGAGTTTGATCGTATAGTAGTTAATGAGAGAGACCTTTTCTCGTATGAACAAAACTTTCTTTGACTCCGTGACTTTGAATCTTTTGGTGTTGACATGCGTGCACCAATAATAGCCATCCTGTTTCGGTTTAAGAACGTAAACGTTGGTATCTTCGACTCGTTCTTTTTTTACTTTCACTGGGTGGTACGATACGGAGTCGGTGAAACAATAAATGTCATCTTTATCTAGGGAATCATTGACGACAAGCGTGAGTTTATTTTCTCTAAAAATAACACAAAATAATATTAAGATTAGCTTGACGGACATAGTTGCGAGTTGCGGCAATGCGTAACGGCCGAAGAAAAAATTAAAAGAAAAGAAATTGGTATTTGTATATAAAAGTTGATCCTAGTAGATAATTGGTTGTTTGAAGGTTTTCATATTTTGGCTTTTACGTTTCAACTGTGCATCAGACAGCAAGTTGCCATCGCATCGTTCCTGGTGATTATCACTAACATCTCCCTAATTAAGTGAAGTGTGGAGTGGTTAAGGTGCCCACCACATTATGGTGCTACATATCTCCTACCATTATGCGATTAGTAAAATGTTCTACCGAACGAATTTCGGCCACAGCAGCCAATCTGCACCGAAATTAGCCAACTTCGCGGCAGATATTATAGTGCACCAATGAATGGGCAAGCACAAATGCACTTTCTGTTCCCTTAGAGTCATAACCCGATAGGGCAGAAAATCGGACACGATCGGAGAGAGATCATGCACAGGACGTTTACGTGTGACGAATTACGTGCTCTCCGATACTCGGGGATGAATCACCGCTTTTTTGAGAGTTGCTTGTCAGAAAACCCAACAGTATTAATTATATCTTCCGACCCGTAAACCGAAAATGCATGAAAATGAACATCAAACAAACAATGAGTCAGTTATGTATATGATTAAGAGAGACCCTCAGAAATCAGGATTAATACGATACAGAGTTTTTATTAAAGCTTTATTAATACCTATCATACAAATACACAAGGCGATATACAAATTATCATTTGTCTCATCATACTTACTAATTTTTATAAATTATAAATTCGAAAGTGTGTTTGTTTGTTGGTTTGTCCTTCAATCACGCCGCAACGGAGGGACTTATCGATGTGATTTTTGGCATGGGTATAGTGAAGGACCTGAAGAGTGAAATTGGCTACTCTTTATCCTAGAAAATGAAGGAGTACCCGCGGGAATAAAAAAACTTAAACCACGTAACGAAGTAGCGGACATAAGCTAGTCATACCTAACGAGACAAATGATAATTTCGTAAAGAACAATACATTACGAAATTATTATCTGGTTAGCAATGTTAAACAATGGAACAATTGCACTTCTAGAAACAAAGAAACCGTTGAATGAACTTGATGTTTTCTTGTACCAAAAGAATTAAGAGGCTTATTTAAATCGTGGCCTTTATCAACTTTGGTGATACGTAACATACCATTAATGTTATGAGAACTATCAATACTTCCTTGCTAAGTAATTATAAAAAAAATATGGTGATGCATTTAATGCTATATGGTCTGTCAGCTTTTCGGATTAGGTAACCACCGAGTTAATCTTGACGAAAGGCACTGAGATAGCTTGCATGCTGCGGAGACGCGTCCCGTCCGTCAAAGAGTATCCAATTTTTTTAAACAAGTCAAAAACTATTCTCCTGACGTCCCGTAATGCACCCACGTGATACTTTTTTGTCCGTAATGCACAAAAAAAGTATCACGTTACGACGAAGTTGTGGGAATCAGTAAAATTATCAAATATTATAAATGCGAAAGGTTTCGCAGGACAGGTTAGATATCAAGACAAACATAAGGTAAATTTTTATTATCAAAATAATGTTCTACTTACGCGTCAATAGTAACGTCCAAAGTAACATCTTTTATATGAACAGATCGCTCGCATATGACGTCATAGAATAAGTAAGACCCGTTCACTAGATGCCAGAAGTTATTGCGCAAAGCACCAAGGAATGTGTCCGTTGTGTTTATCGTGACTCCGAAATTCCACTCTGATAATGGAATCTGGAATTATTTTAAATAAAACTAGAAAATGGTCGATTCCTGTACAATACTATTCATTAATAATTTTTATTGTAAGTCGTAAATAACAACAAAAAAAATCCAACGAAGCGGATAAAATTATGGTTATATAAGTTACCTATAATAATAATCTCTATTTCGGTCATATTGTAACCCATAAAAACACATTTAAATTAACTAAGTCAAAAGTTAGCTATACAGATTCAAAAGCAATTACCTCAGAATGATCAGTCAAGGCGTCATATCTTAACCACGAGTAATCAGTACTCATAACAATTCCTAGGGGATACGTGTGATTGGTAATATTGGCATATCGGAATTCTCTATAATTCGCATATCTCCATCCATGACTCAGTAGATAGCCCCCCTTTTTTCCGCAAAGATCCCTTGCTTGATTCCACGTCGCCCGAACCGCGCCACCTCCTACCCCTGTTAAAACTGTTAAACAAGTCGAAACAGGGCTCCAGAATCTATAAGAGTCCTTTAATCCTTCACATCCTTTCTTCGTCATACTATCCTTGTAAACATAAGGTTTGACCACGCAGAACCTATAGTGATTCGTGTGACATTTAACAGCTGTGAAATTACTAACAGGGTCCATTATGAGGCACAAATCTCCTTCTAAATCTAGCAGACGATCAAGCGCTACATTAGTATCTGCTTTAAACTGATCACCCATAGTCTTTGTATGAGACCAGTCGAAGAAAACACCACCTGGATACAGTGTTTTGTATTCCGTCCATACTGCGTAATCGGGTTTCGATATATTCAACTCTTGATACAATTTCGTTGTGTACAAATTGCCAACGCATTCTTTATACAATTCAGAAAATGTCTCTGGACCTTTTCGCCTTACACAAAATGGGGTGAATTTGTCCTTCTTGTATATTAATGTAAATCCTATTGGACAAGATGGCAGTGAGCTTGTGATTTCCGTTCCTTGAGCTGTGGGAGCAGGTATCCACAGGACGACTAACAGTATTGCTCTGAAGACATCCGGCATTTTTCGGAGCATCTGAAAAAAGAAATATAAACATGGTATAAACTCTTCTTTCCAATTGAAACCAGTTTGAAACCGTTTTGTGACAAATTCATAAAATTAATACATCGTTTATTTGCTATCAACATTGTACATGTTTCGTCATTAGTGACGTGCAAATTTAAAACATGAGTTTAAATTATCAAATCTATTAATAAGTTAATCCATAAACATTTTTTTAAAATAAAGAATAATTATTAAGCAATGATAAATTCGATGGATTTCTATGAACTAAAATGTCCATAGAAATAATGTAAACAAACAAATATAATATATAGATTTACAATTCCTAGAAATTAAATTACGAGAACAGCGAGTAAAATCTAAAAAGTCTATGAGCCATTCATGCAGCTTTCTTTTAAATCCACTGAATGGTAAACACATACTGCAGATTTTCCTGCAGAAAATGGCAGTCTCACAATTCGCCGGAAATATTTAGGCACTTAGCTGTAGGCCAAATTCCGCAAGTTTATCGCCGATTTCCGACACGAATGCCAGTTGCATGGCATCCTACTAAATTTCCCTAAGCAATAATAGCTTGTTCGATTAGTGACGTCATAGATACCGTTCAATGAGCATTAATAACTTGCACCACTGTATATGTATAACTATTTTTGAAAAGAGTAACAGCTGAATTTATTGCTGGTTCTTCTCTGTAGAATCTGTTTTCCGAATCTATGGTAGAGTCTTAACTTATCATAAGTGATACAAGTTGTCCTATTTGAAATAAATAAGTCATTTATCATCATTATCTCAAGTTTCAACCCATCACCGGCTACTGAGTACGATTCTCCTCTAAGAACGGGTAAGGTTTGGTCATAGTCCACTACGCTGACCAAGTGCGGATTGGCAGGCTCCGGAACACGCAGATGGCACGCATGCAGATTTTCTCACGATGTTTTTCTTTAGTGAATGAGAGATAATTGACTATTAATTTTTGGAAGAATATTGTCGCATTAGGCGAAGTGACAAAACCATGGCCCGTGAAATATTGGACGTCAGTATATCTTATCAGGGAGATATTATTATGGCAAATAGAGCACTCTACGCCATCAAAGATAATATAATAACATTTACCGGCTCTGATTGTATCTAACTACCTACTTTTTGCATGATTATGCCTGAATATGCAATAATAGATTTTGTGAAAATACGTCATTATTATTAATATCGTTTATACCAAATATCATCTCATTTCGTAATATTCATGGAATCGCCAATGCGTAGAGTTACTGTGTGCACACACACACACACACACACACACACACACACACACACACACACACACACACACACACACACACACACACACACACACACACACACAAACACACACACACACACACACACACACACACACACACAGGAAGTCTACTATTTCCTTGAGAGCCAGGCCCAGGTTTGAGAAATTTAACATACGTCCGTCTTTCGTCAAATCAAATAGAGAAGTTGTAAAACTTTAAGTTTAGCCCGTATAAACTTGTGGCCACACAGGGGCTGATAAAGGTACTTTTGAAAATAAATAAATTTAAAATCATTATAAGGTTTCATAGACGACTGCAAAAAAAATACAGCAACTAATTACTTGGTATGGTTGAGAAACCTGTGTACGGAACCCTAACATATGCGTATCCTGATCCGCACCAACCTGTTTTTTTCTATTATTGCGAGATAGGCTTACGCTTGACGACAACCATGCATAATGGAAAGCAATAATGAGGTCTAGGTTGGAGCGCCCTTACCTAGAAGATGCCTATTAACTCTTGGCTTGAAGGTACTTAAGTTATACGTGGCAGGGAATACATGCGCTAGAAGGGTATTCCACATCCTGGCGGTTCGAATTAGGAACGTTGAGCAGAACCCTTTCGTTTGACCAGACTATTGTTATTGCTAGCCAGATAATAGTTTCCAATAGTAACCTTAATTTGTATTGCAATTAGTAGTTTGAGTTATCGAATACGTTCGGAATTTTCCCTCCAGCCATCGAGCGGAGTAAACAGCCGTATTTGGCCATCCGCAACGGTCCGAATCTAATGAAAAACATAAAAACTCTCACCTTGCCGTGTTTCAAGTGTAAACGTCACGGTCGGGCGGGCGGTCGTCAAGCATTGTTCGTGCGAGCGGTGATTCTCATCGGCTCAGTCGTGTCACTTTCCCATCGATTCGCCTTGCTTCCGAGGTTTTTGTACCTGGGAAAAAGATCCAATATCTATATACTTACTTATACTAACATTATAAATGCGAAAGTTTTGATGGATGGAGTATGGATGGATGGATGAATGTTTGTTACTCAATCGCTAGAACGGCTGAACGGATCTGCATGAAATTTGGCTCAGAGGTAGATTAGTCTGGAATAGCACAAGGCTACTTTAAAGTTAAAGAGAAATTAAAGAAAATTAAAGAGTTCCCGTGGGAAACAAAAAACCTGGATACACGCTGGCGAAGTCGCGGTTTTCAGCCAGTAAATACATAAATAAATAAATCTTTATGTGGCATCACAATAATAAGCACAAAAAACAAACAAAATTGCAAAATACAGAGGAAACTTAACGGACTGTCCGTCAATCTGACTACGCTACGCAGCAAAACAGGAAAGATAATGTACCTACCAATCCACTAAGATTATAACCACTAACTAAGCTTATATTATTATAATTATCTAATATTTTTTCTGTGTAATAAACAAAGCCGGGAGCTGGGGCGTATAGTCTATGGCTGGGGCAGAAATGGTTGGGACATACAAACGTCGCGCGGCATTGCAAGTAGGTAATATGCCTCTCTCATAGAGAAAAGAGTTTCAAATCATATTTTTTTTATTTGTGAAGTACAGTTAGGTAAGTATGTACTTAAATATTAGTTTTACAGAAGGTATCATGTCAAGCATCCACATTAATCTTTATAAGCGAATAAGTGATACTCACAATCGATTTACTAGAAACCGCCATAAGCTTGTAACAGCGTCATATCGTGTG
The DNA here is from genome assembly GCA_964035005.1 of Erebia palarica. NCBI lineage: Eukaryota > Metazoa > Arthropoda > Insecta > Lepidoptera > Nymphalidae > Erebia > Erebia palarica. The sequence continues at coordinate 41,688,979 of OZ035983.1, forward strand.
CGCAAGGTGCAGAAACCCTTTGTGAGGTCGAGTGTACGCTTTTATAACTTGGTTCTCAAAGAGTTTCTAGATTCGCCATTACATAAATTTTAGTTAAATTTAATTTGTTAAGTCGAGGCTATTATACTTTCGATGATTTTCTGAATGACAAAGTTGCATGGAAGCAACCGGCCTCGCATCCAGTGACCCACAAGTCAGTGTAATACTAATTGTAAGGTATGTGTTGTATTGTTTACTTTTGTAACCTTTTTCTTTTTTAAGCAAAGAGCAACAGCTGAGGTATCTCGCAAAGTGCAAGTCTAATACTTACCTACTATTATCATAAATTTTAATTCATGATGTTGTTAATATCATTTATAACGCAATGGAATTAAAATATAGATCAAACTATCATAATTTATAATATAATAGGCATGATGACAGTATCCAAGAATCAATGAAATTATGAATTCATGGATTATAAAAAACTTATTTATTTTTCTATTTCGAGTGAGATTGTTATTTATTTTGATAAAATAAAACTATAAAATACAGCAATCCGCCATATTGTATAAAACACCACTGAAGCGAATGACGTCACAATTGTTTTCGAGCTTTGACAATCGGCAAACAATCTCTATAAGTATTTAGGTGTTTTAAATGTTTATCAAGTATTCGTATTCGTGTTTTTTTGTTTCCTTAAGATCATTTCCATAATCTAGCTTTGTTTTACCGAATCCAAAATCAAGAAATTAAAAATCGTTAGCCAGGGATCAAGGGTTTATCAAAGCTACTAGCTCTAATTTGCCCAGGATTGATTTGTTGATGTTGGTTGAGTATCTTGCATCAAACAAAGACTTTTGTTTAGCAGAATTTCGCAACGTCAAAACGTCCATGTAAGTACAATAATAACATAATAATTTATAGGTCATAAACCCGTAAAATCTGCTATTTTATATATTAAGCACTTCATGGTACTTAGATATTAGAGGTTATGTTAATTAAATGTTGTTTTTTAAAACTATACCGTATAACTTAATATGAGCGGTGATTGTCTAGTAAATATGACGTCTGCCTCCTATTCGGTGCGTCTGGGGTTCGATTCTTGGCACGGATCTAACTTTTTGCAGTTATTTATGCTATAAGCAAAACATCATCACTACATATTATAAAACTAAGTCGCTTCCCGCTGTCTGTCCCTATGTATGCTTAGATCTTTAAAACTACGCATCGGATTTTGATGCGGTTTTTTTAATAGATAGTATAGGAGAAAATACTCGTTTTGAAAAGAAGAAAACATGATTCAAGTATGGAATGAATTTCAAACGATGTTGTGACAGAGACGAATTTAAAAAATATGCGTGCGCTGCTGTTATGGTCTTCTTCTTTGTCATCCGTCGAGACGTCTTGTTTTCCTTTGTAATATTTTTCTAATTAACTAAAGCCACTAGGAGATATTTTTGCTCTTCTTCTTCAAGTATCCTTCCATCTATTTACTAAATCAGAAGTGGTTCTGGGATCAACGTGATACCTGACCTTATCGGCTATTCTGGTTTTATGCTTGAGGAAGGAAGGGAAAAATGTCTGATCGTGATCGTGTACGTGAGCGTCGCAGAACTCATCATAGTAGTCGTTTGAAGCATGAGGTGGACGCGATGTTGGTTCGTTTAGGGACCTTGGAAAATCAGGTAGCTACGCAAAATACGCCGCTGGTGCAATGTGATATAGAGCCTGTGTTGCCGTCGTCGGAAAATCGGGGGTCTGATAATCGCGTAACATCACCTTTGCTTGATAGGCTTACGTTGGCGGAAAAACCTCAGTCATCGTCGGTCGTGTTACAGCCGCTGGAAGTAAGTCACACGGCTCAAATATCAGGTATTGAATCAGAATGTGTGGTAAGTGACGCGAGTGCGCCGTCCACAGTAACGGATCGAATGAAGAATGTTAACTTGTTTTGATTATTAGCACTCCGTATTCTCTGTCAAAAATAAAAAATACTAGTGAAAGAATTACTTCGATACGTCAATTAGTTTCCGATTTAGAAGTAAAACAAGTTGTGACCGCAAGACGCGGGCTGCCGGTGAGGTGTGACGTCATCGCACAACACGCTCTGTCTGGCTCACTCAGTCCGCTCGCGGTCGCGCGCCCGTGCCGTCGAAATTAATTATTAATTATTGCCGACCAGATTCCACTATCTTTATATTGTGTATCTTCGCGACTTCCTTTATGATATCCTTTTCTATTATTTTTCCTCTTTTGATAGCCTTTCTTTCATTAAAAGTTACAGCACCAACTTCAACTAAAGAGCCATCTTTTGTTGTACACTGAGCAGCTTCGTGCATTTTTGAAGCTGTTATACGTCCGTAGCGCATCTCAAACCACAAATTTGAATCTGATTGCGCTATTGTACCTACCCTCTTTTACTTGAAGACATCTTGATTCCGTCATTTCGTTCTTACAAAATGTTATAAAACTCTCGACATCAAAATCAAAACAGGATTTTTTGAAACGATTAATTAAATAATGAATAGACATCTTTTCAACTTCTTTTTTTTGACATATAAAATGTGAAAGAGAACACTGTATTTGAAGCTCTCTAAGTTTTAATGCTACTTTGTCAAAAAAAAAAAACCATTTTGACCGGCTAAATGAAGTGTAGTGCCACTTGTACCAAATTCTTTAGCTTTAATCATTTTCAGTGTGGTACCAATACCTGAGAGCTTAGATTTTTTCCAATAACACTTGGTAGCGGTCGTTGAAGGCTCCTCGCTTCGACGATGTAGCCACATTAAAAATGCTATAGTATGTTTACAGCCACCTCTGCTGGCGGCACAATCTTCGTACGCAGGTTACATTTAAAACTTCTTGATCCTTTTCATTGCTTTCAAAACTGCAATGATAAGGTGTGGTACGTACGCGGTGTTCTGGCGTGATTCTACATTTAACCGTACATACATCACCTACTCTTTTTTACTTGAACATAACCAATAGCATCATCGCCATAGCTGTCTCTTGCCGATCTGAAATAAATTTCAAATAAAAATAAATGGCCTTACGTATTTTGTTAGTAAAAAAATACAAATAAATAAAAAAGGTTAAGTACATCTGTTCAAACATCTACATTTGCAATAAAAAATAAATTAAATAAAATTGCCTTACGTATTTTGTTAGTAAAAAAAATACAAATAAAAAAGGTTTAGTACATCTGTAACGTTCAACCCACTACATCTACATCCTAAGTACCTATCCTACTTCCTACTAATATTATAAATGCGAAAGTTTGTGAGTGTGTGTGTGTTTGTTATCTTTCACGCAAAAACTACTGAACGGATCTGGACGAAGTCTGGAATAACACATACATAGGCTACTTTTAATCCTGGGAAAATGTACAGTTCCCGAGAATACATATTTCTTACATATTTGTTGTCTTTAACGTAAAAATTTAATGGTAGGTAGGTACTTCCACTATTTGAGTTGCATGTATTCTTCCATTACGACATTAGTTGGGTATTTTGTTTTGATAAAACAATTTAGAACAGATAAACTATTAAGCATAAGTAGGTAGTAGCAAGGAAAGTTTACTTACCTTTGCATTTTTATTCCTCGCATTTCGGCGGCAACGAAATCACTATTTGTTGATAAATAATGCGCAACCATTAATCCATCTATTTTAGGTAGATTATCCGATTGCCCTTTTTCGAATCCTTCATCCATTTTATTAATCGAATAATATTTACTATAGACTATTAACTTAAATACGCGGACGAAAACACAACAAAATACTGCGCAAGCCTACTATAACCGCTGGCGACTTGATACTAAGCGGGCCGCGGCGCGTTGTGACATGACGTCACAAGCGGCCACGTGACTGATAGCGGGACTCGATATTTTTCGAAACTTTGAATGCCTATAAAATCAAAACTACTAGGTATTTTTGACTGGAACAAAAACTAGTGTATTTATATACATAAAGGCTTTACTGAGACAAAATTTCAAGCGATTTGGCATACCTATTAACATTCTTGATTGTGGATGCTATTCGTTCGATTAACACGGCAGGGAGGTCTAGGGAGCATTTTTATATTTCGAGTTTTGATCCCAGTTTGCACAATGTTGAAAATTGGTGTGGGGAGGTAGATCGCGCTAAATCATTAAATAATTGTAATGATTATGAGTGTCTTTCGCGTATAGGAAATTGTTTAAAAGGAGATGCAAAGACGTGGTTAAGCGAATGGGTGACGACAGAGCGTAGTTGGAGCAACTTCAAGAAGGAATTCATACCTTTGTGTCCTAAAACACCGGATATTGCAAACATTTTGTTTGAGGTAATGAGTACGAATTCAGATAGCTATAGCACATATGCTGACTATGCTCGTCGTTCACTCCTTCGTTTGCGTATAGTGAGAGGGCTTAGTGATGAATTGATCTCGGCAATTGTAGTTCGTGGAATTACCGATCCGCAGATAAAGGCGTCCGCTACGAATGCTAAATTGTTGCCTAATGATCTCGTTGAATTTTTATCGACATATGTAAAGCCTAAAGTATCTAGGGGTGGTTCTACTCGTGGTGTGTTTCAAAATACGCTTGTGCAAAAAAATAACAACGCGTATAATTCATCTTTGCGAAAGCGACGTTTTGATCATGGCGCGTGTTTCTTATGCGGGGATTTAACACATAAACAGGCTTTTTGTAGTAAGAATTACAAGATGAATTCAGAAGAGAATTCTTCTGTGGTTTCTACTAGAAATACGGGTTCTAAGTCTGTTTTTGTGCCAACCAAACCTGATTTGTGTGTATTTTGTAAGAAAACAGGACACAAAATTGAGAATTGCTTTGCCAAGCAAAAATCAGAGTTGCGTAATAAGAAAAACGTTAGCTTTTGTCGCGAAAATTTAACTGCTGGCAACAATGATGTTATTGTAGCTGTTGTTCAGGGCATACCAATCGATGTTTTAATTGATAGTGGTTCCACGATATCGCTTATTTCATCCGGATTGTTAAAATATTTTAGTTGTACGCATAGGCCAGCATTTAGAGTTTTAAAGGGGCTTGGTAGTCAGGAAATCGAAAGTACCTCCTATGTAACTTTACCAATTGAATTTGAAGGTATTACACTTGAAGTTGATATGTTTGTGGTTGCTTCTGAGTTCATGAATACACCGGTTATTGTGGGTACTGATGTTCTTAATAGAGAGGGTGTTTGTTATGTTCGTACGCGTAATACCCAACGACTTACAAGGGAAATAGTCGAATCAGACAGAGTGATGACTGTTCAATCTGATGTGTCTATTCCTGTCAAAACGCCTCTTGTTGACAAAGAATTAGAACAATTGTTGACAATAATAAATGATTTTTCGCAATTTTTCATATCCGGTACTGCCACTTCTACTGTAAATACTGGTAGTATGGTTATCAGACTGAAAAGTGACACTCCTGTAAATTATCGACCGTATCGTCTTTCTCACGCTGAGATACTTCGCGTTCGAGACATAATTAAAGATTTGTTAGGGAAAGGGATCATCCAGGAGTCGGAATCAGATTACGCCAGTCCGATTCTTCTTGTAAAAAAGAAGGATGGGACTGATCGAATGTGCGTTGATTTTCGAAAGTTAAATGATGTGACTATTAAGGATCGTTATCCACTACCGCGAATTGATGATTGTATAGACCGTTTAGGACGAAATAGGTATTTTACGAGCTTGGATATGGCAACAGGGTTTCATCAGATTCCTATGGATTCGGGGTCAATTCCTTTAACTGGTTTTGTAACACCAGAGGGGCATTATGAATATTTGAAAATGCCGTATGGTCTTGCAAACGCTCCGCTTGTTTATCAGCGAATTATGGCGAAAACACTTAGGGTGCACATCGAATCTGGTGATATTCTCGTTTACATAGATGATGTTTTAATCATGAGTCCAACAATAGATCGTGGGTTAGTTCTTTTGCGCAATGTACTTAAGACTTTAACAGATGCAGGGTTTTCTATCAATTTGAAGAAATGTACTTTTCTTTCACCCACTGTTGAGTATTTAGGCCGTAATATTAGCGAGGGTCAGATACGTCCGAGTAGTGATAAAGTAAGGGCTTTAACAGAAGCAAACGAACCAAAAAATGTCAAGCAGGTACGACAGTTTATGGGTTTAGCCAGTTATTTCCGTCGCTATATACCTAGTTTTGCTCAAAAAACAGCTTGTATCGCGGCATTAACACGAAAAGATGTAGAGTTCATTTGGGGTACTGAGCAGGAGGCTGCTCGTAAAGAAATTATTGATTCCTTAACTAGCGAACCTGTACTTGCAATTTATGACCCTTCTTTGCCGATCGAGGTGCATACGGATGCGAGTTCTATCAGTTACGGAGGTGTTCTTTTGCAAGTGCATGAGCGTGGTTATAAACGAGTGGTCGCCTATTAAAGTAAACTAACGCAAGGGTCTGAAAGTAAATATCACTCGTATGAACTCGAGACTCTTGCGGTAGTTAAAGTTTTACAACATTTCAGACATTATCTTGTGGGTGTGCACTTCACCGTGGTTACTGACTGCAATGCGTTGAAACTTACTCAACGTAAGAAGGATTTACTTCCTAGAGTGGCCCGGTGGTGGGTATATTTGCAGGATTTCGACTTTGATTTGAATTACCGGAAGGGTTCACAGATGTCGCATGCTGACTATTTGAGTCGGAATCCAGTCAATGTGTGTACGGTTCAGAAACCACTGAACTGGGCGCAGATTGCTCAGGCCTCTGATGAAGAGACCCGAACTTTAATTCAGCAACTGAGTGATGGTAAGTTAGATGCGAGTCGATATGTCGTTAAGAACGATATCCTGTATGTCAAGTATACACCTACTGGTGAACCCTCTCGAAATTTATGTTACATTCCCAAGGGGCATAGGCTTAGTTTACTTCGTGTATTCCATGACGAGCATTGTCATCCGGGGATTGATAAAACATTTGACTTAATCACAAAACATTTTTGGTTTCCGAAATTACGTAGTTTTGTTCAAAAATATGTCGCGCATTGTTTAGTGTGCATTTCTCATAAAAAGATAGCGCGGGCTCCATTACAACCCATTCATTCTTGGGATAAACCCAAATTACCTTTTGAAACTATTCACATGGACGCTTTAGGACCACTTCCCGAGGTAGATGGCTATCGATATGTTTTGATAGTTGTTGACGCTTTTTCTAAATTTTGTTTACTTTACCCAATGTATAGGCAAGATTCTGATGAATTAAAGCGGCATGTTACTAATGCTATCTCTCTGTTTGGGGCCCCTAAATTATTTGTTGTTGACAGAGCTCGCATGTTTCAATCAGTAGAATTCCTTGACTGGGTTCGGGGTATGGGATCTCATGTTCATCTAATTACACCCGAGATGCACCAGTCCAATGGGCAGGTGGAACGTTACTGCAGAACATTGCTAAATATGATTCGTGTCGAGGCAAATCACCGACAGCAGAGGTGGCCTAGTGTCCTCTGGAAACTTCAGCTCGTCTTGAATATCACTCGGCACAGGACAACGCAGTCTTCTGCTCTCAACTTGCTGGTGGGCATTCAAGCAGCAACACCTCTTATTCGAAGTTTGGTACGTGATGTGTCGATTGAGGGTTCCAGTCCAAATCGAGAGGCTTTACGAGAGATGACTAGACAGAGGACATCCGAGCTACTTCGCTGAAACCAGAAGAGTCAAGACACTTATGTAAACCAGGGTAGGAAGGCCCCACGTGGGTTTTATCTAAATTCGTTGGTTTTTGTTAGAAAGCAAGCGCAGTCGACGGGGAAGCTGGACTCTGGTATGCGTGGCCCGTACCGTGTGCTGAAGATTCTTCCACATGGGCGTTATGAGCTGCAACTTCTGGCTGGCTCTTATGGGAAGTTGACACAGGCAGCGGCGGAGTACATGATCCCTTGGTATGGGGAATGGACTCCTGAAGTGTGCGCAGCTTATTTTGACGGTGAGTTGTTTGATTATCTAGCGGCGGGTTACAAACTGTTGTTAGATGTATCACAAAAAAAAATATAATGAACGTTGTTTTTTTTTGGGGGGTGTAATTGTTAAGTTATGCCAACGTCGTGCCTATGTCTTAGATTTGTGTTTTTGTAGTGTTGTGGGGACTAGGCAAGCTAACGTCGGGCCACTGTCTTTGCTGGACTAGGTTATGCTAACGTCGCGCTTAATAGCCTAGGTTCGTGCTGTCCAAACACTCCTGGGTAGACAAGCTAACGTCGCGCCACTGTCTTGTCGAGTTAAATCATGCTAACGTCGCGCTTAATGATTTAACAGGTGTTACGATGTTTCACATCTTGTTTATATGACGGACGCGCCATATTCATGAAATGTGAAGCGTTGTTTTATTTTCTGTTTTGTTTGTACCTAATGTGTTCTGTTTTCGTTACGTAGGTGCAGAGACTGAGGGTGAGGAGTCTATTGCCGAAACTGCTCCGCTTCATCAGGACGGTCCTGATCCTGGGTTTCAGTCGTCTTAAGTTCAAGTCTTGGAGCTGCCGGCAGACGACGGGCAGTAACCCACTACGTCTGTGCTGTAAAGGCTTGCAATTGCCTCTGTGATGCCTATTGTTTAGAAGTTTCAAGATTGCGACCTGCCTGATACTGAGTTTGAGCAAGAATTTATATGGAAATAAGAGAGCCCGGGGACGGTCTCGGGTCAGGCTGGCCGTATAGGAGAAAATACTCGTTTTGAAAAGAAGAAAACATGATTCAAGTATGGAATGAATTTCAAACGATGTTGTGACAGAGACGAATTTAAAAAATATGCGTGCGCTGCTGTTATGGTCTTCTTCTTTGTCATCCGTCGAGACGTCTTGTTTTCCTTTGTAATATTTTTCTAATTAACTAAAGCCACTAGGAGATATTTTTGCTCTTCTTCTTCAAGTATCCTTCCATCTATTTACTAAAATAGAATGATTCAAGAGGAAGATTTATATGGACTTTTTATCCCGGAAAATTAAGGAGTTCCTGCGGGATTGTCGCGGGCATCAGCTAGTATTAGAATAAAGCAAAAACTTACGTCAAGTGATCTTCGCAGAAATAAATAGCAGAATTTAGATAAATAACTTGTTTGGAGTTAATTTTGATGTGTTGTCACACTGGGGGACCGCACACGACTTTAGAATTCATATTATTCACACAAAATATCTAAATTGTTGTACGAAGACTTATTGTTTACTGCACGCAGTACATTAGAGTACATTGGTAAAAACAATAGTGACGTCACAAACGACGCCATGACACCCACGAGCGTTTTGGCGTGATTTTTAAAATTTAAATTTCAAATGCCAATTTTATCTACTAAATCTTATTTTTCTGCTGAAATCAGATATTTTTTCGATATAGTAGATACTTCCGAACATAATCTGACCATTTTTCAAAAGCAGTCATCATGCCTATTATGACAGTTTGATCAGTGTTATTTATTAATCCATCAATAAATGACTGAAATTAATTAAGTTTAAGTAATTTTACGCACATGGTACGTCTCTTACTAGAGTCGAGAGTTAAAGTACTATAGTGGTCCAGTTCCAATACTTACATCAAAATGATCATCACACACAAAAAATAATTATATGCTTATAGGTCAAATTAAGTCACGCCTCATTACTTTACACCATTTTCAGTTGTTTAAAATCGCCGTTAAGGTAGAGTGACGTCAAACAACCGTAACGAAATGATTCTTGCTAATTTTTGCAATTAAAATATTCCTATATTTGTGTAATGAGATGTTGCTTCTTGCCAAATTTCACGTTTCTAGGTCAACAGGATAAAGATATTTACGTAGGTATTAGATATTAATTTCAACTTGATACGTCTCAACGCGTTCCCGAGAAAAAGGGAGTTGACAGACAGACGAACAGTTGACGTCAAAAGTCCATATAGAATACTAGCGAATGCCCGCGACCTCGTCTGCGTGGTTTGAGGTGTAGCCTATGTGCTATTCCAGGCTATAATCTATCTCTGTGCCAAATTTAAGCCAGATCCGTTCATCCCTTGGGGCGTGATTGAGTAACAATCATCCATACATCCATGCATCGATACATCCACACATCCATACATCCATACATCCACACATCTATACATCCATCCAAACTTTCGCATTTATAAAATTAGTAAGATAGTAAGAAGCAAACAAGATGGCTTGTTGGTTACAAAAACTTATTTAGATAATATTCATTTTGTAGGTTGACAGTGGTGAAAACTTATGACGATAATATAAGTAGAATTAAATAGTAATGGTTTGAAGCTAATGTTGTTAAATTAAGGCAAATATGTTGGACAGAATTATGTTTGTGTGGATGACTGATTTAGATTGCTTGCACGCAGTTTTAGCAGTTAAGCTATGTATGGACTTATCACGTCGACCGTACACTGAAGTGATCCTATAAGGGTTCTTTTTTCCTTTTGAGGAAAGGAACCCTACAAATTTTAGGAAACTTCTACATTATGTTCACAACATTGTTCTGCTTGTCGTGAAGATCCTGGGGCCATGGAATCTAAGTACAAAAAAAAGTTCGCAGTAATTTGCCACTAATGTTTTTTTTGTAACTGATAATTGTATAGAATAAGTTCAAATATGAATTTGTCAATATTTTCGTCCCAAAAGCTGCTTACAATACTTCGTATACACTAATACTAGCAGATTCCCGCGACTTCGTCCGCATGAAATAAGTTTTTAAATACCCACGGTAACGGCTTTCAATTGGTACCAGAATTTTCAAAAACGGTTCGGTAGATCCAGAGAATACCCCCTACAACCTCACAAACTCGCAAACTTTACCTCTTTATAATATTAGTGTAGATGACTTCACCTCATCCGAAATTGGTGGGTGTTATGATAACTTATGTACACAACATAGTAACAACCAAGTGCTACTCGACAGATGTATTCTTTTGTTTCACAATATTTGCTCACTTCTGTATTTGCTGTATGTGTATGCGGCAAGATCAATGCTATTGAATATACAGGTAGATGATAAACTTTAAATTTCATTTAACTCAAATTACAAAAACACATTTTCAGATATTTTTATTTGAGCAACCTTTCCCCTAAAAATAATATTTGCAAAAAATATAGACCGTCCATTGATCTTTAATAATATTGTATAATAGAGTAAGTTATTAAAGATCAATGGACGGTTATAATATGTATACAACTACTTTAAGTAACATTTGAATTTTTGAAAAGAGCAATTGCTGTATTTCTAGTCAGTTTTCAATAGTCTTTGCGATCCGGTTGTAAAATCTAAATTGCATATCATGAGTGGCACCTGCATGTCCAATGAAACAAAATAAGTATAAATAAAATATTAATGGGCATTGTGCCAAGTGGACCAGCTGGAAAGCTGGGGGTAGAAGTTTGACCGAATACTAGGATCCTCTATTTTTAAGAACATCTATGTACCGTATTCCACAAATAAATAATTTGAAGTTTGAAGTTTGAATAAGCGTCAGCTCTTGAATCACCCTCGGATGGATCAATTTCTGGGAAACCAAAACCATGGGCCGTTTAATTTTAGTTAAATTAGACATGATAAAATATCAAATCGTCATAACTTTCAATGCCCCTATCTGATGCAAATACTTCCTTTATTTTACGTAGAAGATAGGTAGGTATATGTACATTTATCTTCACATGGAAATAACCGTACCAGTGGTGTGGTCTGGTGCCTAGTGCCTACAAAGCACATCTTGTTGTAAAATAACTAAATCTTCTACTTACCTTTACTGTATAGAAGGATGTGTGATAGATATAATGAGATATGTTGGGAATAATCCCAATCCATCTGGTTATCCATATGTTTGTAAGGAAACAACCCAAAACAAAATCCCAGACCACATCCAATCTTTGGAGAGTACAAGTGAAATTAATTTAATGAATTAAAAAATACGACTGCCCTGCCATATTATTTTTGGAGTTTACCTCCATAAGAAGCGATTTGCATATATATATATAGCCTTTGGAATCTTATTCACATTTTTTATTAAATGATATTTTTTTGTGAATCACTAAATATTGAACTATAGTGTTATATATTTTTGGAATCTACTCATCATTTTCTAGATGATGATTATATAGTTAATCTTATTTTTGTTTTTTTTTTCAATTTTGGTCTTTAATGCGGGACCATGGTCACCCCATAAATTTAAAAAAAAAAATTACTAGCCTATGTCACCCGGAATAAGCTAGGGATTCTAACGATACCTCATTTATCAAAATCGGTTCAGGCGTATAAAAGTTATGGTGGAATATACAAACTCACATACATACATACATACATACATACATACATACATACATACATACATACATACATACATACATACATACATACATACATACATACATACATACATACATACATACATACATACATACATACATACATACATACATACACACATACATACATACATACATACATGAACCCTGAAAACAATATACTCCTTTTTTCAGGCAGTCGTATAAAAACTGCCTTTGTCAATTCTTTAAAAACATTTCTAATTGAAAAAGTGTATTATAAACTATACAGGTATAGTAAAAAAATCATAGGTCTATGATTTTTTTGAACAAAAATAAGGCAGCCGTCTCTCTACTACCACTGATATTTTGCTGTGCCCCACCGGGGTTCCAATATTGTAATAAGAACTTTTCTATTGACATTTAAATTACTCTAAGAATGGTATTGAAATGCAAAATAAATGAATATGAATATCCAATTCCATAGTACTTACGTAAATATAATAACTATTTTCCTTCCTAAATAATTTCAACTCATGCAGAGATCTTTCTTACACAACTATTATCTTATCAACGGTTTTCTCTAGATATTATATTTGCCGTGTGAATCAGGTTGATATCAGAATCTAGCACAAATAAGACGAACGTTAAACTTACATAGTCTTCTTATATATAAAATTCTAGTGTCACAATGTTAGTTACCATACTCCTCCGAAACGGCTTGACCGATTTTTAAGAAATTTTGCATATTCAGTAGGTTTGAGAATCGGCTACTATCAGTTTTTCATACCCCTACAACACCTCAATCAACGCGGACGGAGTCGCGGGCATCAGCTTGTAATATCTAAAATGTTTTACACAAACAACCTTTCTGTGTAATAATTAATTCTCGACTTTAACTACCTCCCTGAAGCAGTGTTGAGAGCTGTTGTCTTGACGTGGGAGGACTTTCGATTCCCGGCGGGGTCATTTTGGAAATTTGTAATTTCTGAATTTTCTCTGGTCTGGACTGGACTTCGACCGTGGCTTGTTACCCCCCTACCGGCAAAGACGTACCGCCAATCGATTTAGCGTTCCGGTAAGATGCCGTGTATGAAAACTGTCTAGGGTTTAATATAACTGCCATACCCCTAACAGGTTAGCCCGCTATCATCATAGACTGCGTCATCAATTACTATCAGGTGAGAACGCAGGCAAGGGCTAACTTATAGTAGAATAAATAGAAAAAGCTATATATTTATATAGCTTTTTCTAAGCGGATTAAAAAACCACAACAAAAAATCCTGTTACTTTCTCATCATCATCATTAAATCCCCTTTGTCAAAAGGATATGCATAACCCTTCGAGGCAAAGGGAACTGCTTGTCTCCAAGTTAATCTAACGGATGCCTCATTTGATTCAACTCACCGCAAGTGAGGCCGGGTTTTTTGCCTCATCTATAATAGTACGTCGCCAAGTTTGTTTTGGCCGTCCACGCTTGTTTCGGCCTTGTGTATTCTAATCCAATTCTACACTATAGTCTCCTAAATCTATACCTACTTAATATTATAAATGCAAAAGTTTAGATGGATGGATGGATGGATGTTGTTACTCAATCACGCCAGAACGGCTGAACGAATCTGATTGAAATTTGGCACAGAGATAGCTTATTGTTTGGAATAGCATACTACTACTACTACTAGCTACTTAATATCCCGGAAAATCAAAGAGTTCAACCAAAATCAAAACCAAAAACCTAATAACACGCAGACGCGGGCTTCAGCTAGTAGGTATATAAAAGGAAAAGGTGACTGACTGAATGACTGATCTATCAACGCACAGCTCAAACCACTGTACGGATGGGGTGAAATTTGGCATACAGATAGATAGCTATTACGACGTAGGCATCCGCTAAGAAAGGATTTTTGAAAATTCAACCCCTAAGGTGGTGAAATGGGCCTATGAAATGAAGTATGAAAATCGGACTTAACGTGAGCGAAGCCGCGGGCAAAAGGTAGTCCATAATAATAAATGACGTCTTTTCTAACTGATATTGCACTCTCTATTCCTTTTATTCCATACAAATTGTATAATCGAAGTTTTCAACCTATCTAGGAGTACATTTGACCTGAAGTTTAGGAAAACATATAACGTACTCGTAAGTGTAATATATGGGAGTGGCGTTTTATTCCTGCAATGACGATAGTTCATTGCTGGCCAAATGGATAATTTTATGGGGTTCCCTCAATTGGATGTAATTCGTTACGTTCGGGTACCAAAACGCATGTTTATTTGATGATTTTCCTTTAGTATCTACGTTCTATTTTTATATTATCCATCAATTTTCATTGAGAGCTACATGTGACAGACCTACTAACCTTATAAGAAATCATTAATTTAGTTTATTCATTTATTTCAAGTAATAATAAAGATGTAAGATATATATCAAAATTTGCAAATAATGACTTGCAAAATTGTCCATGGCCATGTTCCATCGTGCTGGCCATGCGCGGATTGGCAGAATTCACACACCTTCGAGAACACAGAGACACTAATGAGAACTCTCGGACGTGCAGGTTTCCTCACGATGTTATCCTTTTATGGTTAGGCTGTCAACGCTTGCTAGAAATTATAATAGTATACCCACAGAAATAGGAATCTGCTTGTCTTAATCAAATAGCAATTTGATTATACTTACCTATTATACGATAACTATTATGATAAAAGAAGCAAACTTCGTACCAGGCCAGACCAAGGAAAATTAAGAAATTATAAATTCCCAAATTGACCCTGCCGGGTACGAACCCGGGCCCTCTGCACGATAAGACAACACTCCACACTGCGCCAGGAAGGTCGTCAAAAGTCTCGGACGAAATTCTCTCACTTATAGTAGTAGCTCTAGGAAAATTTGCAATTTCTTCGCAAGTTTAGACCTTAGATTAAATGCTCAAGGCTTTAAGGCGAACGATAAATACTGTCATTATGAGCCCTTAAGGTTGGCGGCAGATATAATGATCCCATTTATTCCTACAAGTAATTAATGCAAATCACGCGATTTAGGGAATTTATAGTCTTTCAGGGAATCGATTAAGCGAATTTATCGCGATTTGGCAACAAACGTAATTAGTTCTGACTTCTAAGCCCATCTTTTGACCTTTAATTTTTGTGATCACGTAACGGAATTTTATTGGATTAAGGAATATAAATGGGTTGAGTTTTTTGGTCTGGTGAGAGACTTCGACCGTGGCTAGTTACCACCCTACCGGCAAAGACGTGCCGCCAAGCGATTTGGCATTCCGGTACGGTACCGTGTAGAAACTGACAAGAGTTAAGGGTTTAGTATAACTGCCATGTCCCTAACAGGTCAGCCTGGTACCATCTTAGGCTGCATCATCACTTACCATCAGGTGAGATCGCAGTTAAAGGGCTAACTTGTATTTGAATTTAAAAAGTTAGGAAATAAATATAAGTGGGACGAGATGATGTGGGATGAATCCTCGTAGCTTCCATTGCTATTCGCTACAGACTCTGCCTAGACGTATCCATCCATAGTCATTTAATAGGCGATGGATAGCAAGTTATACTGCAATGTCTTCGTAAATATTTGGAATCACTCATATTAATTCCTATTTAATGCACGAAACAAGGGTTTTGGTTCAAGTGATCGGGTATCCCCGGGTGTACCCGGCTGAGTTTGTTGTGTCAGAACAGAGCGCGTTTGGAACCCTCGTAGCTTTAGTTTTATGGTACCGTAACTGATTATCACTATCATGTTGATAAGTAATTGGACGTCAATAGTGTACATAGTGTAGTGTGAAGTGTAGTGTAGAATGAATAAATAATGATTGGTATCTCTAGGAGATTTCCCCCCATCATCAAAAAAATGGGACTTTAGTTACTATGAAAGCCTAACAACGAATTAACTGCCGTCTCCAACCTTGATGAATAATTTTAGTGCCTAATAATAATTTAAATGCAAATACCTAGATCTCTAATCAATATGTCCATCCACTGTCACCGTCAGGAAGTAACGCTGGAAAAATAGATTTATGTTAAAAGAAATACACCCTACAGAATTGGAAAATATTTTTATTTGAATGCTTTTGAACTTTACTTTGCTTTACTTTTACTTACTTTAGATTTGAAGAAAGGTAGAGGTCATCTACTATTTTTATTAGAATTACACTTTGATGTTTAAAATTCCACCGGGCAAAATTCTTTTTACTAAACTTGATAGGATATTAGCGGTATTTTAACTCCAAGCTTCGGGAGATTTCGTTATTCCAAGCAACCGTAGGTCTTGGATACTGAAATATCTCTCCGGTCATGTCGGATTTCCGTCCAATGGGGCTACGAGGATAAGGGAACAGAGAATGCTGTTTGCAGCTGAACAGGTGTTTCCGCATACACTTATGCACTACATACAGGTCAATGCAAAATCTCCCGCGGTAATTTTAACTCAAGCTACAGTGGTAGTACTATCAGGAACCCTGTTGCTTGTTTAAACTAGGCAGCAAGACAACGGAGAAGCTCTGTACAATTAAAATTGTGCATCAAAACACAGAGTCTCTCCGGCAAAGAATTAGAAATTGAATTGTGTGTAGAAAAATGCAACATACATATTTTGTGTTTCACTGAGCACTGGCTTAAGAGTGAACAATTGCCAATAACTAAAATACATAACTTTGCATTGTCAAGTGCGTTCTCTAGAAAATCTACCATTCATGGTGGATCATTAATCTTGGTCCATAAAGAAATCTATAGTAAGGAACGAAAAGACATAGTGGGTCTCTCTGTTGAACGCATTGCTGAACTGTCTTGTGTGGAGCTGTAGCGTTTTATTATAGTCTGTGTTTACTGGCTTCCCTCAGGTGACTTCACCCATTTTGAGGATATAATGGAAGATGTGTTAAAGCGATTGTGTGTGTCCACTAAAAAGATTATAGTATGCGGTGATTTTAATGTAAATTTTTTTTTAGAAAGTACTTTAACTGGTAGGTTGCTTAACTTATTTAAATGTTTTAATTTGAAACATGCTTTTAGAGAACCTACTCGGATAACAGAAACCTCAGCCACTGCTTAGACAATATTTTCTACAGTGGCGATATAATTTTGGAAAAAGCTGTTATAAACAAGCTAAGGTCGGATCATTGCGGGCAACAGATAACTGTTTTAAGTAGTGTCAATAAAAGTAAACAAATCATCAAGTGAAGACCAATAACTAAACATAAATTGACGCGGTTTAAAGATCAAATTTCCGCCAAACTTCCTGCACTCACCTATAAAAAGGGTCACCCAGACAGCATCTATGCTAGTCTCTTCAAGACAATAGAAAATTAATTTAATAAAGTATTCAATTTTAAGCAAATAGAAATAAGTGACAAATTCAGTGATTGGGCTACTGTAGGTATTTATAAAAGTAGAGACAAGTTGTACGAGTTATACGATGAAAAACAATACAACCGGTCTCCCAGTTTTGTTGAACGCGTGAAAACTTACTCAAAGACCTTTAAAAATGTTTGTATTCGTGCTAAGGCACTACATATTAAAGAGAGAATTGTGAAGTCGGATAACAAAATAAAAACCACTTGGAACATAGTAAATGACGAATCTGGTAAAACTAAATCTCGTGATGTCAACTACGAGATTGTTATTGATAATAATAAAATAACGTCTGATAAAGAGGTTGCCAAAACTTTCGAAAAGTTTTTCCAGGATGTTCCTATTTTGTTGACCGACTCACTAAACTCCTCACCCACCGCAGCTCAGAGTATATTAAAGGACAATGTAAAAGAGTGCAATGTCTCATTTGAATTTAGACACATCACTGCTATAGATATTATAAAAAACTTTAAGCTATTAAAATTAAAAAATACTAGTGACCTATGGGGTATGTCTGTGAAAATCATATCTAACATAATAAGCGACATTGCTCCTTACTTAGCTGTAAGTTTTAACGATTGTGTAGACTTAGGCACCTTCCCGAGTTTAATGAAACATGGTAAACTCATTCCCTTATTTAAATCAGGAAATAAAAACGACCTTAATAATTACAGACCTCTTTCAATTTTACCAACTCTCAGTAAGGTTTTTGAAAAAATTATTTTGAGCCAATTAATAAATCACTTTAACACTAATAACTTACTGCATCCCGAGCAGTACGGCTTCACTAAGGGTCGTAATACAAGTCATGCGGGCGCCAAACTTTTAAAACATATATACGATGCCTGGGAGCGTTCACAGAATGCTATTGGTGTCTTCTGTGATCTGTCCAAGGCATTTGATTGTGTTGATCATTAAACTTTATTACTGAAATTAAGCCACTATGGCATCAAAAATCTTGCACTCGATCTCATTGCTTCTTACCTAAATGATAGAACTCAGAGGGTATGCGTAAACCACGTGAAGTCAGAGGGCTCAACTGCATTAATGGGTGTCCCACAAGGCTCGATCTTGGGTCCTTTTCTATTTTTGGTGTATATAAATGATTTACCATACCATGCCAACAATGTCTGTGACATTGTATTGTTTGCTGACGACACATCACTTATTTTTAAAGTGGATAGAAGTAAGGACAATTTTGACGATGTAAACAATGCAATATCACTCGTATAACACTGGTTTATTGTCAATAATTTGTTATTGAATGCTAAGAAAACCAAGTGCTTAGAATTTATTCTACCTAATGTAAAGAATATTGATAAAACTATTATAATAAATGGAGAAGCACTAAAAATGGAGAACTCCACAGTTTTCTTGGGGGTGACCTTGGATAATAAGCTTCAATGGGGCGCTCATATAGAGACACTAACGCGAAAACTTAGCTCGGCTGCTTTTGCTGTCAGGAAAATTAGACAGTTTACCGATATTGAAACGGCTAGACTTGTCTAATTTGCGTACTTCCACAGTGTCATGTCGTGCGGCATTTTATTGTGGGGCAGAGCAGCTGATATCCAATCCATTTTTATATTGCAGAAAAGAGCCATCCGTTCCATTTATAAACTCGGATCACGCGTATCACATCGTGAAAAATTTATAGAGATTGGTGTTCTTACGGTGCCTTCGCAATACATATACAATAATATAGTCTTTGTTAGGTAGAACATTAATGTTTACAAGAAAATAGGTGATACTCACAATCGATACACTAGAAACCGCCATAAGCTAGTAAAAGCGTCGTATCGTGTGCACAAGGTGCAGAAATCCTTTGTGGGGTCGAGTGTACGCTTTTATAATATGGTTCCCAAAGAGTTTCTGGATTTGCCATTACATAGATTTAAAGACTGTGTCAAACAGCATTTGTTAAGTCGAGGTTATTACAATATCGATGATTTTACTAACGACAAAGTTACGGAACGTAACGGAAGTAACCGGCCTCGCATCCAGTGACCCACAAATCAGTGTAATACTTGTAACGTATGTGTTGTGTTGTCTACATATTGTAACCTTTTCTTTTCTATGAAAAGAACAACTGCTGAGTTTCTTGCCGGTTCTTCTCAGTAGAATCAGCTTTCCGAACCGGTGGTAGAGTCTTAACGTTTCATAAGTGACACGAGTTGTCCTACATGAAATAAATAAATCATTTCATTTCATAAATCATTTCATTTCATTTCATTAATGGGTTCTCTCTCAGGATGAATAGGCCGCCGTGTCCGAAATTCGTTCGAGAGGTCTTAATTACAACTTCAAAGAGCCGTTGTGCCACCTCGCGTTGTGTTTGACCAAGGCTGCCAAACGAAGCGATTGTAGTATGCCCCTGACCAATGTCAGGGGCATACTACAATCGCTTAAAGCAGCATTATTTCAATATTATTTCAACAAATTCAACCATGACGTCCCTAAAATAAGGATTACAATTCTGAAACAAGAGTGTCAACAATGTTAAAATAACACTGCTTTGAGCGACGGCAGTACCTATAAACCCCCAGGTCAGCATAATTCCTTTCTATACGGTAAAATTCGTATGAATTTATGATAACACCACATCAAAATGTAAACCACTAATTAATATGTTATAAATAAATAAATAAATAAAAAAAAAAAAAAAAAATTCAAGCTATGCAAACTTATTCCGCTCTACTTACTAACACCATTTCTTAATTATTGCGCTACATTAAGGCCAGCGCTACATTACGCGGAAATCCCGTCGCGGATCGTCCGCCACGGAACGTCAGTACTTTTAATTGCATATAATGACTTAATAACGGACACACTACGCGGAAGATCGGTCGCTCCGTCAGCGGACCGCTCGCACTTGCGTCTGTTCCGTCCTCCGCGCGCGCATCTCCCGCCGGCGGAAGATCGGCAACGTCGCATATTTATTTTAGAAGTCCAAACTAGAGTTTGCCTTTGGGACTGTAGAAAAAAGCCGGACAGAACGGCAAAGAAACGAGCATGGGAAAGTTTTTGTCCGAAATTTGAACTTCTAAATATATTACTATCAGCTTCTTTTCCAAAAGATCCAACATCAATAGATATAAAGCAATAATTCGAATCTGCGACTGCCATAAGAACAATTGAAAAAAACTTTTTATAGTTAAAATAGTTAGATCCGCTGTTGTGAGGGTTAGTTATTCTTATATGTTTACCATCCACGGCTCCTACACAGTTAGGAAAATTTGCATATTGAAAGAATTCTTCTGCCACTTTTAACCACGATTCCTTGTTTGGCTCGGGCATTTCAAGTGGTACTTCCCAAAGTACTTTACAAGTTTCTTTTATTATTTTTGCAACAGTCGATCGCCCCATTAAGAAATCGTGTGATAAGGTGTTAAAATTCATTCCGGTAGACAAATACCTGAAATAGAAAAATGTTGCTAAGTGATACATATATTAAAGTGCTGCACCTAAGAAACGTAAAAACTCGTACGTTGAATTGCTGCGATTTTTGGATGTAGTAAAAGAGTCTCGGATCTCATCGGGTAACATAAGCTCTCCAGTCAATAATGACCATAGTACCAAGCATATACTACAAGTACAAGCTCCTATTCATCCATATCATTTAAGCATCGCCAACTACCTGTATTGCGTATCCTAGATTTAAAAATTAAAGATTTCGTTAATCATAATCAATAAAATTTGTTTCATTTACAATATTATTACTTAACTTACCTTAATGTAACAGTCAGCCTTTCTTCAGGAGATATAGCCGTTCTAAGTTTTGTATCTTGCTTCGTTATGCAGTCCTTCGTTAAATTCAGCAACACATCAAATGACTGTATTGACATTCGATAATATTCGAATGCTTTAACTGGATAGAGTCTTAGTTGCGTATACAAGGTGTGAAATTGCCCAATTGCTAATCGAAGAGTATTTAGAGGATGAACCCAATATTGACGCTTTCTTCTTTCTTGTTTTAAAGCTTCATAAATAGCTATCACTTCGATCGGATCCATAACGACCACACCGTATAAGCGTTGGCAGTCGACTGATAATCTGCCACGGAATATTCAATGTGGCTGCAATGTTTAATAACGGATTTTTCGCAACGGACGTTCGGCGTCGGAATTTCCGTCATGTGTAGCGTAGGCCTTAAGGCTGTGCTTATTTGTAACGCGACGATGATCCATATTCCATACTTATAATATTATAAACTAGATGATGCCCGCGACTTCGTTCGCGTGGACTAAGTTTTTTCAATTCCCGAGGGAACTCTTCAATTTTCCGGGATAAAAAGTAGCTTATTCCCCGGAATACAATCCCTGTACCAAATTTTATCAAAATCGGTGGAGTAGTTGGGCACTGAAAGCGTAGCAGATAGGCAGGCAGACAGACACACTTTCGCATTTATAATAATAGGTCTGTACCTATGAAATTGCCGTTTTGTATGGAATAAGTGAAAATACTTATTTTTTCAAACTTTTTTATTTCTGTTATTCGAAGTAATCACCCATGGAATCGATGCATCTTTGCCAACGCATTGGCAGTTTTTTGATGCCCTTCTTGTAAAAATCAGCTGGACGGAAGGAAACAAACTCTTCAAAGGCATTTTGTACAGCCTCTCGGGAACTGAATTTTTTACCCACTAAAAAGTTGTCTAAATTTTGGAAAAAGTAATAGTCGATAGGTGCAAGGTCTGGTGAGTATGGCGGATGAGGGAGAGCTTCCAACCCCAGCTCTTGCAACTTGGAGACTGTCTGTTGCGCAGTATGGGATCGCGCGTTGTCGTGAAGGAGCAGTGGGGATGACCGATTGACCAAATCTGGTTGCAGATGTGCAAGCTTCTCCATCATTCTCTCCAGTTCTTCACAGTACACATCTGCAGTAATGCTCATGCCGTTTTGCGGGTGTGGTGAATCACACCCACACTAGACCACCAAACAGTGACCATCACCTTTTTAGGGGTCAATTTTGGTTTAGGGCATTGCTTTGGTGCTGAACCAGGATCTAACCAACTTGCTGAGCGCTTTGTCGAACAGAATCCATTTTTCGTCGCACGTATATTACAATTCGTTTCAAAATTCCTTCATTTCTTTGCCTGTTGAGCAGCGCAAGGCAGGTCTCGACGCGTACGTTGCGCTGGCGATCGTTAAGGTCGTGGGGCACCCAACTATCAAGCTTTTTTACCTTGCCAATTTGTCGCAAGTGGATCAATATTGTTTTGATGCTTACATCAAAAGCTGCTGCTAGCTCAGCTGTAGATTGAGTTTCGTCAGCTTCTACAATCGCCTATTCATTATTGTTGACCAAAGTCTCCGGACGACCACGAGCTTCATTTTTCAAGTCAAAATTTTCAGAACGGAACCAGGAAAACCAATAACGGGTTGTGCGTTCATTTGTACAGTTCTCTCCGTAAACGTTTTTGATGTTACGTGCCGTTTGTGTCGCGTTGGTGCCACGACGGAACTCATATTCCATAATTACACGAATTTTTAAAGTATCCATTATGACGAAACATGTTGAAATGTAATGAAAATACAACGCTAATCAAAAGACTGAGTTTGTAAAAAGAATGTCATGGTTTTAAAACAAAATTAATTTGAATTTAGAATACAGAGCCATTACAAACTTTTTTTTATTTGAAATGACCAGTACTGAAGAAAGGCAATTTCATAGGTAAAGACCTAATATTAAATATGGATATTATTATTAAGTATAGTTAAGTACCTGTGGAAGTATGGAAAGCTGTCTGTTACGCTTTAACGCTCCATTTTCAAAAGTAGATACAGAGATATTTTGTATCCCGGGGAAGGACAAGGCTACTTTTTATCCCAGAAAATGAAGGAGCTCTTGCAGGAATTAAAAATAACTTAATCCACGCGGATGAAGTCGCGGGTGTTATCTAGTACATAAATAAATTAAATTATATGGAAGGCTAAGACAATAGGCATTATCAAATAGCTCGGCTTCTTCACACGGAAACCTCTCTGCGAATCACTTCCGTGGGTAAAACGTACCTAACGTAAATATAAAGGTTGTTTATAGTGCCTCAAAAGGCATTTTGGGTAATTTGTACATATAATAAACTAGCAATCGCCCGTAACTTCATCCGCGTACAATTTCTGATTTTATATAAAACTAACAAATGCCCGCGACTTCGTCTGCGTGTTTGAGGGTTTTTGGTACAATCTATCTCTGTGCCAAAATTCGCCATAGAAGGAACCTACCTTCCAAACTCCAAGTTTGTAGTACGCGCGCGGTTTGAACGCAATCGGAGCCTGAGGGGACACAAGCTCTGCATTCAACTCGCGAGCGAACTATACCTACTGAGATATCGTGATTAGTCAGTAAGTGGTATAACGCACTTATATCTATACTAATATTATAAATGCGAAAGTTTGGATGGATATATGGATGTCTGGATGTATGGATGTCTGGATGTATGGATGTCTGGATTTATGGATGTCTGGATTTATGGATGTCTGGATGTATGGATGTTTATTTCTCTTTATTAGTCTTTTTTTCGCAAACGAGTAATGGGTTTTTTGACAAGAAATTATCAGTAGGTACTAGCCCGGAGTTAGGAAGTTGGCAGTGTTTCACCCCGGTGCCTCGGAGAGCACGTTAAGCCGTCGGCCCTGCGCCTGATCTCTCTCCGGTCGTGTCGGATTTTCCATCCCATCGGGCTATGAGAGTAAAGGAACAGAGAGTGCACCTGTTTATGCGCACACACTTGCGCACTATAATAAAACTAGCGAATGCCCGCGCTGCGTGGATCGAGGTTTTTTGGTTCCTGCGGAAACTCCTTAATTTTCCGGGATAAAAAGTAGCCTATGTGCTATTCCAAATTATAATCTATGTGCCAAAATTCAGCCAGATCCGTTCAGCCGTTGGGGCGTGATTGAGTAACAAACATCCATACATCCAACCAGACTTTCCCATTTATAATATTGTAGTATATAGCAAGAAGGCTAATCTCTCTGGAGATAGGCCGTCGTGGACGAAATTCGGTCGGGAGGACATTATTTTTAGCTCATTAGCAACAATTAGGCTACTTGTTAACCATGAAGAACCATGAAGTTAATAACGTAGCCGGCTACATGTCAAACGGGGTCAATCGTCAACAGCAAGATATTGAACCTATATCTATCTATTCCAATGCCATAATATACCTACTACTTAATTAGGACTATTTAGACATAGGTACCCTTACTCTGAGATTGATCGAATTTAAAATACGTCTCACTAAAGTGAGGTGAAAGTGAGCTCCTCCATAAATCTACAGCCAGCGCTCCAAGCGGAAACATGGTGAACAAAAAGTCACCGAGCCATTCCCACTTCAAGTGAAATTCGATGAGACAGGTCGAGTTTATAACTTACCAAACGTACAAAAAATGCGATATGACTAATGTCATTTGCTATTTTGGCAATCCGAACGTTACTTTTCATACAGATTGACTTCTCAATATGCGAGAGTGACGTAATTTTCACATTCGATGGCGGATTCGTAACTCACCGAAAATATTCGCTTACACTTGGCGTGGTGAGCTCTCACGTCGATCAATCGTATTTGCAATGTTAAAACTGGGAGTAATCACAAAGATCTTTCCGCATACTTGCATCTAAGTGCCTAATAAGCACGTAGGTAAATGCGCCATTTGTTAGACGAAGACGATATTACTTAAACATGTTTATTATTGCATTTATGCCATACCTATGTTTTCATAATAATCCAATTATTGTTTGCTAGAACTTAGAAGAGATGTTTATCCATACTAATATTATAAATGCGAAAGTTTGGAATTTGGATGGATGGATGGATATCCATCATCAGATAAGTATGTGGACAGAAGAGTACATGGGATCATTTCCACATGGGATTAATTTTAAAAAATCCTGCGTGAACATTTTTGTTTCCTGATATAAAAAGGCTGAAATGAAAATTGTAGGTTTTGGGTTGGGTTTTCTTTTAAATCGATGGCTAACAAAAAACAATTTAGTGATATACCTACATTTTCACAAATAGTTGAATTATAATTATTGACGACCTCCGTAGCGCAGTGTGTAACGCTGTTGTCTTAACGTGCGGAGGTCCCGGGTTCTATCCCCGGCGGGGTCAATTTGGGAATAATTTCTGAATTTTCCCTGATCTGGCCTGGTGGGAGGCTGCGGCCGAGGCTAGTTACCACCCTACCGGCAAAGACGTGCCGAAAGGCGATTTAACGTTCCGGTACGATGCCGTGTAGAAACTGAATAGGGGTATGGGTTTAATATAACTCCCATGCCCCTAACAGGTTAGCCCGCTCCCATCTTAGTCTACTGCATCATCACTTACAATCAGATGAGATCGCAGTCAAGGGATAACTTGTAGTGGTTAAAAAAAAATCTTTAAATGAAACAATCCATTTTAGACTTGCCTTAAAACCACTAAATATTAAAAATCTTTTCAAATCTATCAAAAATCATTAAAGTATCGGCATACCAGAAGGCCCCATCTTTCCAGTCCCATTCAAATTTAAATGTTTTTGTATGCAAATCGAGTGAATCTACCACTGATTCGGAATGTAATTCTTCAAATCAGACAAAAAGCACCCACTCTACTAATCAAATGGTGTGAACTTCTGATCTTTCCAGCGGAGCATTCATTAATCGCACTTTACTATCCACCTGATACTAAACAGAACAGGCCCGTAATTGAAGATGAATCGTTTCCGATGTAACTTCTAATCAAACTTTTACTAGCCATAGTCACAATGAAAAATTTGATGACCTCCTGCTACGCCGTGGTCTTAAAAGTGCGAGATCCCGGAATGAGATTCTCGACAATTCAATTGGGAATTTATATCTATTCTAATCTATACTATAATATTATAAATGCGAATGTTTGGATGGATGTATGGATGTATGGATGTTTGTTACTCAGTCACGCCCCAACAACTGCACGGATCTGGCTGAGATAGATTATAGTCTGGAATAGCACATAGGCTACTTTTTATCCCGAAATTTAAGAGTTCCCGCGGAAACCAAAAAACCTCCATCCACACATACGAAGTCGCGGTCATCAACCAGTATATTATTATAAATGCGAAAGTTTGGCTGGATGGATGATTGTTACTAAATCACGCCAGAAAAGCTAAATGGATGTGGATGAAATTTGGCACAGAGATAAATTATAGTCTGAAATAGTATAGATCATCTTATATTAATCTATACGGGAATATTATAGAGTTCCGTGACCGCTTCCATCTTATACTGCATCATAATTGACCATTAAAGATGAGACCGCAGTCAAGGGCTGATGTGTAGTTGAATTAAAAGTAAAAAAAATACTTTTTTTTTATCCGTGAGAACGGATCAAAAGATCTTGATTAAAAATTACGTTGATCCATTCAATTGGTACTACGCTGCGGCAGGATTGATGGAAAAATCAAGAAACAAATATGCTTTCGGATTTTTAAATGGATACCAAGTAAGATTAATTATGAATGTAGTCGGTTAAAAAAAATAACCAACCAAAGACCTGATAATTAATAGCTTAAGTACTATTAACCTATACATCATTTTATTATTTTATTTTATTACTAAGAAATATTTATTATACTATAATAACTATAGTTATTTCTCATTAGATCATGTGGTTTTTTCTATACAATCCCGCGATGCAATCACGCGGCGCGAATAATAACGCAGTGACGTTTTTGTATGCTTTCATAATGGCGATGATGGTTTATTGACTTTCTCAGACGATAATTAAATCACTATTAAAATAGCATATAGTGATCTTGGTAAGACACAACAAGAATTTTTAAATATATACCAACATAAAGCACTAATTTTATTCACTATTTTTTTACGTCTTATTTTACGATCATTTTATATTTATCTAGCTGATGCCCGCGACTTCGTACGCGTGGATAGAGGTTTTTCCCGCAGGAACTCTTTAATTTTCCGGGATAAAAAGTAGCCTATGTGCTATTCCAGTCTATAATCTATCTCTGTGCCAAATTTCAGCCAGATCCGTTCAACTGTTGGGGCGTGATTGAGTACCAACACTATGAGTTTGGGGGGTTATTGTTTTTAACCCTGAAAACAATATACTCCTTTTTTCAGGCAGTCGAAAATAGTTGATAGCCCTAGATACAAAAAGTCATACCGGAAGTTACACAACATTAAATTAAGCCGCCTACAGACGTACAAAAAGTATCTCTTGCACAAAGGTGAGCATCATTGTCAGTGAGACGATTTGAATACACCCATGGTCGGACAGTGAACTTCATTTGTTGAGTTGAACCTTTCACTTGTGCAAATGAACCAGTTTAATTTTAAATGCCACCCGGAATTAAGCTGGAATTAAATGTTCTCCTGACCGAATTTGGATCAATCTCATCGAAAACTTTTTAAAATATTTGGGCTAGCGCTTGGCTGTAATCAGACTTGCTGGCAAGTAGTGATGCAGCCTAAGGTGGAGCGCGCTTGCCTAGAAGATGCCTATTCACTCTTGATTTAAAGGTACCAATATTAAAAAAGAAGAGGGAAAAATCATCAACTTAAGCATGGCATAGGCCGAGGCTACGATAGCGTGATGAATTAGACAAATTCCAAGTGGCCCATAGAGGCACAAAATAGGGAGATATGGAATAATTGGAGGGATGCCTTTGCCTTTGCCCGTTAGAGGAAAACGGAACCCGGAAGGGCATTCCATATGCTAGCGGTTCGAATTAGGCACGTTCATCATCATTTCAATTACCATTGCTCGCTACTGAGCACAAGTCTCCTCTAGAAATTAGAAGGTTTTAGACATAGTCCTCCACGCTGCATAGGGGGCAAACTACCATCGCTTAAAGCCGTATTATTTCAATATTGTTGTAGTTCGTGTTTTAAAATTATAATTCCTATTTTAGAGATGTCGAGGTACGTGACATAAAGCTGCTATTTTGAATAATACTGCTTAAGTGATGGTAGTAACCCCTGGGCAGACTTCATACACCGAGAAAATTATGAAGATCTCTCGGGCATGCAGGTTTCCTACACCGTTGAAGCACATGATATTTATTTGGGACCCAATACTGAATAGTGACGTCATCAAATGACGTCACGTTACGACAGCGACGTCATCGAATTTTTTTATTTTGAATGATCGTTTAAAATGCTTGTCGAACATAAAACAATCAGGGGACGTAGATATTACGACTTTTGGGACATCCTCTATTTAATAATCACAAAAAAATAATTTATTGAATACTTGTCAAATACCCAATTAAAACGCATATAATTCTGCCAGAATCGAACCGTTAACCACCCGAAGAGGATGCCGGACATCAAAACCACTAGACTATTGCTTAGATTTAAGTAATAATTATTATCAAAAATTAGAACACACTAATAATTGATGATTAAACGAACTTACCTGTAAGTGAAGTTCTATCCCAATTATACAACAGCGACGTCATCGATGCAATTATTTTATTTTGAATGATCGTTTAAAATGGTTGTCGAACATAAAACAATCAGGGGACGTGGATATTACGACTTTTGGGACATCCTCTATTTAATAATCACTAAAAAATAATTTATTGAATACTTGTCAAATACCCAATTAAAACGCACATAATTCTGCCAGAATGGAACCGTTGACTACCCGAAGAGGATGCCGGACATCAAAACCACTAGACTATGCTTAGATTTAAGTAATAATTATTATCAAAAATTAGAACACACTAATAATTGATGATTAAACGAACTTACCTGTAAGTGAAGTTCTATCCCAATTATATGAGTACGTTTCATTCGAAGAGATAATACACTAGTAGTACTTTATTGTAGGTACTCCAACTCGCACTATTTTAATGTTAGGGTAGACGGAAAAATTCCCCTAGTATCCGATACTCCGGGCCCCTTATAACGCCTTCCTCATTCTTTAGAGTCGGTACCTATTACCAAATTTTCATAATGATGTGGGCAATGGGATGGGAGGGACCTTATATCTTCGAATGAAACGTACTCATATAATTGGGATAGAACTTCACTTACAGGTAAGCTCGTTTAATCATCAATTATATTTCATACATTTCATTCTTCAGATATAATACACTAGTAGATTTTTAGAGATGAAAATTTGTAATTAGGGATATTAATTGAAAAATATTATAACAATTACTGTTCTAGTATAAAACTAGGAATCATTTGGTAGCTTGGATTAATAAATATATTTATTAATTATTTGTTAACCATCATTGAAAAATGCAATCATCTCGATATTTATTATTTATAATAACAAACCATAATATATATGTAATATTTATCAAGTATAATTTGGATACTCTTCATTAAACTCTGGTTATGCAAAACAATCGTTCATCGTTTTCCTAAGAAGGTTATAAAATCTAGCCAGCGTCCGTGACGACTGCGATCAACCAACGTTCTTCTTGATGACATATCGGCTGATGATTTGTGTGCATGGTATAATAGATTTATATACTATCAGGAGGTCTTTTCACGGATTTGGCAGATGATATTTTTAAGCAGTTGCTTTACAAATATTTATAGCATCGTTGAACTGTACGATGTTGACCGGTACCGACAGGTTGCAGACACTTTAATGATATCGAAGAATAAAATACTGTTTCCGTTCGTATATTAATATTTCGATAGGTATTCATATTTCTGTATATAAGGCTAACAAAATAAAACTTTTCTGAAAATCTTTTGTAAAGATAATTCTGTATCAGTACACTGAGCAATGTGTTGTAACACTATCTGAGAATCGTACGTAGAATGTAGATACTTTGGGATGTTTGGCCTTGTTTGGCCTTAATTTATAGAATATTTACTTTAACCACAACCTTTTAATCTGTTTAAATGATTACAAACTCATCACGAAGTAAACTTAAAAAATCGAACGATAACTATTAATAGTGCATAAGTAACGGCACCTATAATAAATTATTTCAATTTTAAGACTGAGTGTACCATATAAGAATCAGATGAATCTCTATCATTGTTAAGGCAGTATGGCCACCAATTAAGGCTATAAAGGTACAGGGTAGGTACTCCTCATTTTATGAACGCTTTGGCCACGTTGCATCCAGGGTTACAAAATTCTTTAAATTGTGAGTTCCTTGAGGAAGATCATAATATTATATCATATTTGAAATGTATAACTATAAAATCTGAAATAAGCATTTTTTCTTATAGAGGGAACCAAG
Organism: Erebia palarica; assembly: GCA_964035005.1. Taxonomy (NCBI): domain Eukaryota; kingdom Metazoa; phylum Arthropoda; class Insecta; order Lepidoptera; family Nymphalidae; genus Erebia; species Erebia palarica. The sequence continues at coordinate 41,719,779 of OZ035983.1, forward strand.
ACTGTTAAGGACATTATTTTACTATTATCTTTTCTAAACATTCACATATTAGAAAATACAATAGTGTAACAGTGGATGCATAGTAGAACAGCACAACATAACCTACTATTTCATGAAATTGGGTTTGATCTTCATATTAACTACGTTTTAAATACGTTTAGCATTAGCGTGTAATGCTAATAGAACGATATTTGTCCTAACTTGTCTTTAATCTTATTGACAGATTATTATTATAATTTATCAGACTATTTTAGTTCTACATCTTTGTTAAATTTCTCATTCTTCGTCAGCTTCTTAGATATATATATTTCCTCTTCTTCTGTTTTTTTTTTTTACTTTTAATATTAGAAGCAGTGAAAAATGATACCATATTTTAAAACCATTGCCGAATTTCTGACGTCAAATCATTGGGTATTGAATGCGCCACCCATTCGATTAATCTATCTTACCTCAGCTTAATTCATCTTAGTACCTATTAATATTTATTACTTTAATAATAACTAGTATTATAGATGTATATGATAATAAAATATAGACGAATGTGATGAAATATTTTATATGTAAGTATATTGTTGTATAAAATACCACCATCACGTCTAACTATCACGTTAGTGTGAAATTAAAACTCAGTAATTGATTTCATTTTACAGTTTAACTCTTCCGTTATTACAAAATGTACCCGAGCCTGACCCAGAGGCGCCTGTAACTTATCGGTTTATTACTGAGTGACCAACCTTCAAGATCCGATAGAATTAAAAACGAAAGCCGAAATTTAGCTGCATATGATTTATACTTACATGTATCTTGGATGCTAAGTAGGTCATTATAGGATCATCGAGACGTTTGATTTTGGTATAAACTCAACGGTACTTTCAACCAACCAACTTCGTAACTATTTTTTAATTGGTAATAATATGTACTTTTCCTTTTTTCATGAAGCAAGGATGAAGACATAATATTCACCGTAAGTTGCTCCGAGAAAAAGATGGTACCTACCGCCGTGAAAGTAATTTTATTTGCTTGACTTGGCGGCGACACCCGCGCGGGAGTCACGCTTATGCTATACTCATAACAATGTAAAACCTGAACTTGGGTTTTTGCAAGGATAGTAAAGAGTTATTTTCAAAATGTATTACAACACTGCAACAGTTTGACGTTTAAAGTTTCTCGGTTTCGTTACGTAATCATTCAGTACAAAGTACAACCAATAAGAACGTTGTATGTACAACGATAAATATAAGATATATATATGTAACTTAAAGTAGATCCTATATTATAATTTTTGTGAAAGTTTTCGGAGGCCATAATAAGCCGTAAGGGCATTGGTATAAATTTTCACCAGAAGTAAGTAACTAATTACTATTTCGAAATTTTCTTTGAGATGGGTGGACCGGTATCAATAAATAAATTAAACTTGTTCAAATATAGAGTAGACATAAAGCCGCTATAAAGTATTGATTTGCAAGCTGTCATATAATTCTTAACACTTATAATGATCTCGAGTAACGAATTTAATTAGTGATTGCAAATGCAAAATAAACCTTTGAGTCATAGATTGATTAAAATATTCTAGAAATCAATTGATCTAGCGGTGGCTCAAACTCTCAAAGCGAGATAAATGTATATTAAATGGTCGATTTTAATGAAAGATTTATTAACGGTACATTGTATTAACGGTACAAAGTTGAAAGTTGATATATAAAAAAGTACGCGTAGTTAACCGCCACACTTGTTTTAAGCATCATGCTTTTATCGTCAAGTCCATTTCTAGGTTATTTGATTGGATCCCGTACACAAATAAAATATATTTATGTAAACTTACCCTGATTTTCTCCAGATTCCTTCGAAGATGAATATGATTTCGTCGTTCTAACTTTTATTTTCCTACTTTACTTTAAGCGATACATAGTATATCACAGGACACATATACTCCTACCGGAGAGGTATTCTTCATAAGTTATTTCAAGTGAATTTCTTTAAATATTGAAAAGTGAGTGCTCGTTGCTGCGCACAATAAAATAATGAGGAAGGCGTTATAAGGGGCCCGGAGCATCGGATACTGGGGAATTTTTCCGTCTACCCTAACATTAAAATAGTGCGAGTTGCAGTACCTACAATAAAGTACTACTAGTGTATTATATCTGAAGAATGAAACGTATGAAATATAATCCTAAAGTAAACTGCAATTACACAGTAGCTTTGTTTCAATGCTGCATGCGGAATGCGGCAAACGTGCAATTTACACAAACAAAGATATCAAGTGGGAAAAGGATGCTATTATTTTGCATTCAGTGGCTTAAAGCAGTATTATTTTGAAGTTGCACTTATAAATGACGTCAGACGACCCTGAAATAAGAATTTTCGTTCTGAAACAAGAACGTCAAGAATATTAAAATAATACTAATTTATGCGATGGTAGTAAACCCCTAGGTTAAGACAATCGCACTTGAAGAGTTTTAGACCAATCACACACAGTGTTCAAACTACATTTTTTATAGATTGGCAAAGGCTTTGACCATGTCAGAATTATTACTGATGAGTATTTTTTTTAGATAATCATCAACTCCAAGCCCAAACCCTTGGACCTAGAGAGCTGAAAAGCACTGAGGTTCACTTTATAAGGAAGAAGGGAACTTTAAAGGTAGAAGTGACTAAGTCCGGATTTCCTATATCGATAAAAAATGGCAGGTTCAAAACGGCTGTTCAGTCTTATGCAAATCAATAGAGTGAAATCAATTTTATAATATTATAAGCAGGTTTTCTCAGCTATGAAGCTAACGCCACGAGGAATTGGATTAAATAAAACGTTAAAGGTCCAGTTACACTACAGACGATTAAAGTCACGTCATGATTAGATATTATCTCATAATTCAAATAAAATTATATTTATATTAATTACATATCTCATGCAATGAAGAGAGAAATTATATCAAGTAATCTTATATAATAAAGAGAACAGTCCTAATTCACTCACTCACTGACTAATTCATCGACGCCAAACCCGAGCCCTTAGATCTAAAGCTGAATCTTACAGAGATTTCCTTAATAATGTAGGTTATGCATGTATAAGATCGGTTTCTAGTTCTGCGATAACGGCAAAATGGATTGCACAATTCAGGGTATTTTGGACCAAAATATTATTTTGGAGGTATGAATACTGACGCGTGAAATCCCCGTTGCTTTTGCTGGTGGTCAAAAGTTAACGGTAACAGTAACGTAACTTTAACCGCATGCTATGCATCTGGACCTAAGAAATGTAATGATTGTTTTAAATGAAATTACTATGGAAATAGAGTCTATTGTTTACATAATTTATAGTTTATTTATTTAAAGTTGAGAGCAAGCGAAATGCTTGGATCTCATTTCCTTTGGTAGATATTTTCGCTTGCATTTTGAGATTTATTTCCCAACAACAGCAAACCCAATAGGAAGGGTTATGATTTTAGAAGTCTATGTGCATGTATGTACACCATATTTGTTTTTTTTATGTGTGTTCCACCATAGCGCCTAAACTACTGGGCCGATTTTGAATAAGGTGTCAATCGATTCGTTATAATAGTCCGGGTGGCATAGGCTACATTTAATAATAACAAGATTGATATGATGGATGTTAAATCCAAAAAATGAGGGTGTTTAAAAATTTTTAGAGACCTCCAATAGGGTTACCTCTATACTTATTTCGAATTAAGTAGGTTAATCTATCTTACAAGTTACAACCTTCAATACCGAATTTGTTCTTCATTTTTAAAAACTGACTCATTTTACCTACTTACTACCTATTAGCCCGGAACCGGATATAACCAAGGAAACCCTGTGTCATTGATAGGCGATGTAATTGTTATTAGTTATTAAATACTAGGTATAGATTAACTGTGGTTCTAGACTATAGAATTATACTAATTATGCGAAATTGCCCTATTGTAAATCACTTGTAAATATTTAACTTGTAAACTGTAAAACGGTTGAAACAGGATACGGATGCTGCACTACACTATAATTATTTATTCACTACCACTAAATATAGCTACATACTTTATTAATTTTTCATTTTAAATTTATTGGAGTATTTATAATTTGAATTGAAAAAATAAGCACTTGAAAAAGTCCTACTTAATAGGAACTTTAAACATTTCCTTTGAAACCTCGTAAATCCTAAATTATCATTTAAACGGTTTATTATCATTAAAAATGGTTTATGGGACCTAGAATATGGAAACTAACCGAACTATATTATGATGCCAATCATACAAAAAGTCGGCAAAAATCACCTTCGTTTTGGACACCTTTGCTGTGGACGTCTATAATTGGTCGAGAGGATGAGGTAGGGAAAATGATTATGATCAGTCATCATATAAAACGCTTCTGAATATCTATACTAATACTATAAATGCGAAAGTATGGATGGATGTTTGTTACTCAATCATGCCAGAACGGCTGAGCGGATCTGGATGAAACTTGGCACAGAGATAGATTATATCTGAAAAATAGATAGATTAGATTAGATTGTCTCGAAATACGCACGCATAGGTAACTTTTTATCACGGTTTAATGAGTTCCCGCGGGAACAAAAATACTCAATCCACGCGGAAGAAGTCGCGGGCATCAGCTTGCTAATCATACGATTTTAATTATAGAGTAAAATAAACTAACAAAATTAGCATTTTTGAGGGACGTACCGTCCACGTGCGGCCGGCTATAGTTGCGACAGCGCGTTTAGCCGATTGTGCTGAGTAAACAACATTGACGACCAACGAGCGAGTTACTAAGGTTCAAACTTCAAACTGTGCATTACTCTAGGCAATGAAGCTAGTTGACCCCAACAATAATTCCATAACTGACGAAACTTCTCAGCATGATAAAGTATCTTGAGTTAAACGTATGTTTATAAATATCCAATAAAAAATGAAACAGGAAGTAAGGTTTTTTATGCTGTACCCAATTTTTGATAATAAAATCGGTTTAAATATCGATTTTCTGCATGATTATTTCGTTTGATATTTCGGTTTTGAGTGTAGGTAAATATACTTACTACCTGTACCTACTATTATTTGAACAAAAATCGAGAAAATATTCAGTTATAAATATTAAGTTTTAGGTATAAATACTTACCTAACTTCCAGATTTTTTTTGTTGGATATTTTTGTGTAACTTTTGGTTTTAATCATACAATACTGAAACCCAGTCCAGTTTCATAGACTGAGGATTTAATGCGGGGATCTCCATACAATGGACCGCCCCGTTGCCTAGACTAAGAGGCGATGACGCGTTTACATTCGGTCGGTTTGGCCCATAGATAAATATGTACAACCTTGGCTTGGTACAATGTTTGGCCGTAGGCTGCAGCCGTTTTCGGTCACCGGCTAATGTAAACTGTAATTGTGTAAAATAATTAAGTAGGTTAAAGTTCGCTCCACTCATACTAGGTATTATTGCTTATCATTAATCTGTGGTATTATTTTTCGCGCCTAATATTATTTACCTATCAACCCTAATCCAAAAAAAAAACAAAAAATACAAATACAAATGCTTTTATTTTGCTCAAATACATGGCAAGGTTGAGTTGGAAGTAGTGCGACCCTCTAGGATTATGATAAGTTCAAAATGTTATTACAGATAAGACTTTAGGTTAGAGCAAAATTTATTGTAATGTTTTGGTTGACATATAAATAAAATAAAATATATTTGGTTGGCTGCATTCGATCGCAGCCTCAGAGAAAAATCAACCACATCGCAGCCCGTTTGCGGTGACCGACCTAGTGTAAAATTTGTTACGGTTGGCCGTATTCGGTCATAACCGACTTAGGGAAACTTGCTGTTGGCTGAAAACCGAATACGGCCGACGCAAGCGGTCATCGACCTATAGTAAACGCGTCATTAAATTGATTTTAACTAATAACTGTTATGGGCGACCATATTTGGCCATTTCCCTTGCTTCCAGAAGCAGGGCTTCTACCATATTTTTACCTAAATTCTGTGCTTCTGCTTCGATTCTAGTTATTAACACTAACATCCACACTCATTTCGTACACCTACATTACCTTTCCACAGCCCATTAAGTAGGTAAAATTGTTTAACCCAATTTGAAGACCATATAAATTAAACAGGTAACTAAGGAGGAGGAATATTTTCCTCCAACTAAAAAAAAGGGGAGGAGGAAGGCATTGAGAACAGTTGAAATTAGTATAGAAATATGCATTCCAGAGACGGTCATAGGCTAGGAACCGAACCAAGCGTCTAACCTCCGTCGCACAAGAATACATGAATAATACAGGCATAGGTGCATGAAAATAAACTAATAAATCGTAAGCGTACTACAATAATGAACTGTGTAGACCACTGATAATATATTTTATGGTTACGGTGAAGTACACCGATACGCCACGTAGCTGCTAGATGTAGAGAAACAGCCAGTGGCGGACTTACCTACTAAATTAAGCCCCCGGTTTAGTAGCCCCTAATATTACTTAGAATAAGTTTGCGTGTGTACCTATCTCTCTGTGGCACCGTAGCTTTCAAACGCATTAACATAATATACCGAAGTAACTGCGAGCGAAGCGCAAACGAATGAGCGAATGTTCAAAGTTTTGACCTACAGCTACCACCCGGGTTGTATTTATTGAAAATATGTATGCTTTGACTATGAAGGATTTTTTACCTTTTGGAGGCCCCCCTCTAGACCAGACATGGGGCGGCCCACGCTCAGTACGCCACTGGTAATAGTTACCTAGATTGCCCGATAATTGTGTTTGTATCCTTATCACACCTACGCTGATTAGTTACTATTCGTGGATGCGACAAAGATACGTAAATATTATCTTACTTCTGGAATTTCCAAGTGTAGATCTGGATTTACCTATTGTGATAACAGATTTTATTAAATTCGAAGACGATCGCGAAGCGATGGGCGGGTTAGTAATTTCTATGAAATTAAGTAAATGAAATTATTTCATTTTGCCGATAGTTATTGAGTATAAATTAATATTATATGGCTCTGGGGCCTACCAAAGCTTGTCCATCGCCATTCAGCGTGGTAATGCTTGACCCAGGGGCAACCAAAGGTTGTCTTTTTATTGAAAAGGTTTTCAATAAAAAGACAACCTTTGTCTTTACACAGGAGATATTTGTCCGAAACGTCTTGCCAAATATTTAGGCATATCTATATATCTGCAACCTAAGCAGCTAGTAACTACTCAATATTATTAAACTCAGTAACCAGGTAGTCAAAACCATAACTCAAAACAGCCTATTTATAGCCTATTAACGTCTATTTATAGCTGAAAGGCGATCGTCGCTTGATGTGTTCCCGCAATTGGCACTTTCTACAAACAATGCCCGTCGCACGCGTGCCGTATCGCGACCATTTCACACTTGCTTTGGTCTTATTGGTTATTTGCCTCATTGGCCTAATGGGATTAGTTGCCCCAGTCGATGTCATCAGCCAATAGACGTCCACAGGTGGACATACGTCTTTGTTTTCACTAAAAGTTAGCCCTTTAGTTGTTAGTTAGTCAGCTGTGTAAGGTAAGCGATGATGCAGTCTAACGGGCTAACCTGTTAGGAGTATGACAGATGTAATTAATGGGCAAGTCTTTGCCGCTAGGTTGGTAACTAGCCACGGCCGAAGGCTCCAGACCACCAGACCAGACCAGAGAAAATCCAGAAATTATAAATTCGCATTTTGATCCTGCCAGGAATCGAAGTTAAAACCCACTTATACCTATTATTTTTAATAACACCTCGATGGCCATCCGGTGAACATAAGACCTCCGAGAACTCTCAAAAAACAGGGAGGTACCTAATGAATATTTTTATCAAGTAATTACAGTTGTTGCAGTAGGTACACCCCCGTACCACCGAAAGCGCCTAAGGGCTCCCACGCCCTCAGATCATGCCTCCGTGACGTGGTCCAAGGACAAACAAGTACAATTTCGCATTTATCCTAAGACGCAATAATGACTTCGTCCGCGTCGATTTAGGTTTATTTAAATGCCGTGTGAAATCTTTGACTTTCCAAGACAAAAAGTAATCTATTTTACTCTCTGAAATAACAATCCTACCAATGCAAAAAACATTATGGTTGATTGAAGGACATACCAATAAACAAATAAACAGCATTCATTTATTTCGTAGTATTTTATAGTAGAATTTTCTTTAGGCCTGTGCTTGAAGACAATGAAATCCTGAGTGACTGGCAAAAGCAATTTTGGGCAGAAATATTTGTAACTACATGTAACTACATCTGGACCATATCTTGACCTACAAAATAAAATTATCCCAGTTAATAAGATACCTATTATCAGGCAGCATCACTTCAATGATATAGCAGTTTTTAAGACTAGTTTGGACCCCACGCTCGCATTGTCACGAGATCGTTTATTTTATCCACTACAAGTTAGCCCTTGACTGCGATTTCACCTGATGGTATGTGATGATGCAGTCTAAGATGGTAGCGGACTAACCTGTTAGGGGCATGGCAGTTATATTAAACCGATACCCCTATACGGTTTCTACACGGCATCGTACCGGAACGCTTAATCGCTTGGCGGCATGTTTTTACCGGTCGAAACCTCCCACCAGGCCAGACCAAAGAAAATTCAGAAATTATACATTCCCAAATTGACCCTGCCGGGGATAGAACCCGAGACCTCCGCACTTTAAGACAACAGCGCTCAACACTGCGCCACGGAGGTCGTCGCCGTCGTTTTGCCATTGTACCTACTAACTACCAATGCAATGACACGCAAGCTTTCATTGATAATACTATGAATCTATGAGTATATAATGTAGATATAGTTAGTTACTTGTCTTGTAGTTATTAGCCCAGCCCAAATAGCTAAGGACATTGAGTCAGTTTGCGTATGTACTTACGACATGCCTACGACCTTCCTACAACACAATTTCCTAAAATTGAAGTACAATACTTTACATTGTCAGTTGTCATATCATCATCGTGGTTAGCATGTTCGACTGCGGCCAACGAGGTCCCGGGTAGGGCCATAATTAAGTTTTAGGTGTTTCTGACTAGAAATTATCAGTACTAGCCCGGAGTTAGGAAGTTGGCGGTGTTTCACCCCTTGCCTCAGTGAGCCTCGGAGAGCACGTTAAGCCGGGTCCCGGGTATTATCACTAACATGACGATAGTCGTTAAAGCCCGCCAACCCGCATTGGAGCAGCGTGTTCGGTCTAAACTCTAATTCCCTCTCTCCTATGAGAGTGAAGACCTGAAGAAGCGGGAACTTCTTAATTTTCCGGGATAAAAAGTAGCCTATGTCATTCTCCAGGTCCTCAACTATACCCAGTGGCGTTCACATTTTTTGAAGCTAGGGGCTATTTACTAGCTGTTTTCTAGCTGCTTAGCATTGAGGTATTTCCATTTGGGTAAGCAGTGCTGACTACGCCACTGACTATACCCATGCCAAAAATCACGTCGATCCGTTGCTCCGTTGCTGCGTGATTGAAGGACAAACCAACAAACAAACAAACAAACACACTTTCGCATTTATAATATTAGTATGAAGTATGATTGAAGTATGATTTGTGGAGTAACTACGCTTACAGGAACGTTGTACGAGGGACGAGTGGCCTAGTTGCGACGACGTATATCAGTCGATTGCGATTGTTAAGCAACGTTGATTCCAAGTCGGTAGCTAGATGAGTATCACTAGCATCTGATAATAATAGTCGTTAGTAACCTAAAAGTTGAAATAGTACCCTTATTCGAATCGAATGCGGAAATACCTGGGAACCCACCGCATTATTATCCCAAGATAGCCCCTACAATTGTGTGATTACTTAGTGGCGTCACGACCCTCAGCAAGGAGGAATACGACGCAGAGAGAGACGCTTACAGGTTTTTTATTAAACTTTATTGCACAATGGTGTTAACCATAATAGAGTCCCTATACATGTCAAGTGTCAACCTTTGGAAGGTGTACCTAAAAAACGTGTTGGACTTGAAAGGTGTGAATAGTTTCTTGACGATGTAATATTTGATAGTTCTATTTTAGGGACGCGTGCGTGGGGTTCAAACCCCTATGCTTGTTACTCAATCACGCCAGAACGGCTGAACGGATCTGGATGAAATTTGGCACAGAGATAGCTTATAGTCTGGAACAAAACATAGGCTCCTTTTTACCCGGAAAATTTAAGTGTTTCAGCGGAACCAAAAAACCTCATTCCACGTGGACGAAGTCGCGGGCATCAGCTAGTTTTGTATTCAGTCGTTGTTTGCAATGCGTTTTTCAACAATCATTTACTTACTTAATTAATTCTCTTCCTTAGTTAATGACTAAATGAGAGAATAATTAAACTCTTCAATTCAACCTGTTTTATATGGTTTTTCGAATATTTACTTTTTTATCTATAACCAGGCGGCCGTGACTTAAGATCATGAAGAACTTGTTATTTTATATTGACGATGACCTCTATGGTACCTTCAGTAGTGTGAATACCTGCCTTCCAAACAAGATACTCTTAAATTATTCGATTCTTTAATTTATTCCACTATAAGTTAGCCCTTTAACTGTGATGTCACCTGGTGGTAAGTGATGATACAGACTACGAGTAGGTAGTACCCCTGTATGGCCATAGAGTTAAAATTATATTCTTACCCTGAGGATATTGCAGTTATTACCCATACTCCTGCCCCCCGATTATGTAAGGAAATCATAATCGTTATCGTCTGTCAAACGTATAATTCAACCTGTTTAAGGAGGTCTTGCCAGTCAAAACGCATGTATGTACTCCTTAAAAAGTTTGAATTATGCGTTATGAGCTGTCAAATGAATACGATTGGCTTATACAATTGGGCCTCTGATCGGTATTAGAGGTATCTTACCGGTACACTGAATCGATTGGTGGCACATATTGTCCAACATATTGAAAACTAAGCGCGACCGAAACTGGCAGGCTTTGTTTCTCGGCGGGCTAATTTAGAAATAATCAGAAAATCCTCATTTTGTTCCGGTTGGGAAGTCGGGAAATGACCCCGAGAATTTTCACGTACAAAATAACACAGCGCTCACCTCTGCGCCAGGTGGGTCGTTAAAACTCAATTTTTTTTTTATTTCTTATTATCTCTAGACTCTCGTGTAACCGGCAGACCGTGCGTTGTTACGTAAATAAAACTATAGTCCCACAAACTTATCTGACACGGTGGCCAAAATTGGAACTAATTTTTATATCTGTTAGGTTTATGTTTCTATTTTATTTGTCGACGTTGTCACTGGTCAGTTATGTTTGTCGTAACATGAAAATTACATTTAATAAAACACTTACCAATTTAACTACTTAATCCTCTTTGTTAGAATAGAAAATATTCTATCAACGACAACAGAGCCTCGACGTTAAAATTATAATACTTGATGATTATTTCGAATTTAAACTTTTTTAATTTAAATGTTTTGAATTAATTTTTCTGAAAAATAACCAACGCAAAACGGCACCTTATCACAAAAAAACACACTTAGCTGTTATCATTAAAAATATCAATGCGTCATGAATGAATTCGCGAATTTATTTTCTTTCTGTCGTATTTTCCACTAAACTTTTACTTTCAAAGCGAGCGCAGCGCACGTCAGCACCGCTATGCGACCACAGACTAAACTACGGTCTCTTCACTTTCCTTGATTTACGCGCGCATTGCAATATTAACAAGTTCAAAAAAAATATGAGCTGACAGTTGGCACCTATTTTCAGAGCAAAACTTGCATTTATCAAGTGAACTTAATATAACGAATTAAAAAATACGACTGCCTTGCCATATTATTTTTGGAGTTTACCTCCATATGAAGCGATTTGCATAATATATAGCCTTTGGAATCTTATTCACATTTTTATTAAATCTTTTTTTTTGTGAATCAATGGAAATTGAACTATAGTTTTATATATTTTTGGAATCTACTCATCATTTTCTAGATGAAGATTGTATAGTTGTATAGAAGATGATGAAGAAGATTGAATAGAATCTTATTTTCGAATATTTTTTCAACTTTAGTCTTTAATGCGGTCACCCCATCAATTATTTTAAAAATTTTACTTGCCTATGTCACCCGGAATAAGCTAGGGATTCTAACCATACCTCATTTATCAAAATCGGTTGAGGCGTATAGAAGTTATGGTGGAATATACAAACTCACGTACATACATAGGTACATACATGAACCCTGAAAACAATATACTCCTTTTTTCAGGCAGTCGCATAAAACGAACTCTGACGTCTTGTCAGAGGATATATTCAGATATATCCTCTGACAAGACGTCAGAGTTCTTTTGTGCAAAACACAAAAAAAGTATTTGTGTGCGGCAGAAGTGAAACTTATTATTGTTAACTTAATATTATTTTTTAATTTGACCCAGGACCAACTTAACAAACTTGAGCGACTTCAAAATCTCGCTATTCGGTTCATATTTGGCTTACGCAAATATGACCACGTATCCGAATTTCGCCAAAAGCTCAAGTGGCTCCCTATTCGCCGTCGCCGGGATATGCACGTTCTCTCTCTTCTGTACTGTGTTTTATTTCACCTAAAAACTCCTTCTTATCTTAAAGAGAAGTTTCAATTTATTGGGGTGCAGTCAGACATGAGAACTTGTCGAACGCTTACTCTGAAAATGCCTTCACATAAAACCAAATTTTTCGGAAATTCATTTACTGTGCAGGCAATTTAACTGTGGAATGCACTCCCACTGAATATAAGACAGTCGAAATCGCTGGGCGTGTTCAAAAATGCTCTTAAAACGCACTTCCTTGCAAATTGAAGACAACTTTAGTTTATATTTAATTTTAATGTAAGTATGTGTATGTATAGTATGTAATTGTATATTTAAGTTTATATGGTATGTATGTATTATATATGTTATTTTATAATATATTTATGCATTGTATGTATTAAGATATTTGTGTATTTTTGTCTATGTATTGTTATGTAGTTTTTTGTATGTAGTATTAGTATAATTGTGCGCCACCTACAGCCTGGTTTCCTTGTGTTCTCCTAATAAGGTTGCCTGGAAGAAATTGCTACTTAGCAATAAGGCCGCCCTTTGTACTTCTTTGTGTTATTTTATGTTTTCTGTAATTTACTTTTGTTATGTGTGGTACAAATAAAGAGTTTAATAATAATAATAATAATAATAAACTTAGAAAAGTAGCCTACGAGATAATGAGATAAATATAACTTGTATTCTATCTCATTCTCCCGTAGGCTAAATTCTAAATATCTCTTTTTGGTGTCGCTTTTTCATTTAATTTTTATTCGTTTCATTGAATTTTCAAATCACTGCAACGATTATAAAGAAGTTTCACTTCTAATTCTAATTAATTTATTGTTCAACCATATTCAATTTATAATATTTTTTTTCAATATTAAAGAAGATGAAAACATATGACAGAAAAATAATAGGCAATGATAAAAAAACTAAATACAAAATGAACTCTTTTCTTTACTACTGTTTCGTTTCATCGATTTTTCAAATCACGATTCTATTATAGTTCCACTTCAAAAAAATATCAAGTTCGAGACTTCATTAGTTCGACCTAAGTAAACCGGCACCCATATACCTCCTAATCCATATCTATTATCATACTAATTATTATAAATATAAATGCGAATTATAATTATAAATGCGAAAGTGTATCTGTCTGTCTGTTACGCTGTAAAGGTCCATCTTTTGCAATTTGGTAAAGAGATAGGTGGTTTCGCGGGGAAGGACATGGGTTACTTTTATTCCGGAAAATTCGGACGAAGTCGCAGGCTTCTAAAATAAACTTACTTATTTTATTTTAGAAGCCTGCGATATTACGTCGTAAACCACGTAGCATAATAATATATTTTTATTCTACACAAGTTAACCCATAATTGCCATCTCACCTGGTGGTAAGTGATGATGCATTCTAAGATGGTAGCGCAGCGGGATATAGCCTATAATATTATGTACTTATACCTTTGTATTAAACCCATACGCCTAATCGGTTTCTCTTTCTACACGGCATCGTATTTGAACGCTACATCGCTTGGTGGCACATCTCTGACGGTAGGGTGATAACCATGGCTGAAGCTTGCCACCAGACCAGAGAAAATTCAGGAATAGGCCCTGCTGGGGATCGAACCCAGGACCTCCTGCTTACCTATAAAACAACAGCGCTCACCACTGCGCCAGGGAGGTCGTCCAAATATTATGAGTTTACATTCATACAAATTCATGCAGTTATTATGGTTTATCAACTAACTAACTAAGTAGGTACCCAATAAATTGCATGTGTTGTTTGTATAATGTTACACGTTACAAATTACAATACAACGGAGATCGATCTTCTGAGAAATCGCGTGCGTCAAATCACATTCCATAGCCAATTAACCAAGACATTGCAGTCAACGGCTACCTACCTAACCTAACTCTAACCTACTCGACAAACCCCCTTGAGGCACGCATACACAAATCATTTGACAGCTTAAAACGTCTTACTACGTCGTACTACTCGAACTGTTCAAGGAGTTGTATATGGTTTTGGACGTGCAGGCTATCTATGAACTCCTTAAACAGGTCGAATTATCTTTTCGACAAGCAATTTAACGATTACGATTTCCTTACACAATCGGGGGCTGCTTATTTATACTAAGGATGATGACAACTCAATCAAATCAGCAACTCTTTATCAAACTTAAAAACGCACTTATAAATAAGGAAGTTTTATAAAATTCACAGTTGTGACGTCATAAAATTTCAACGCAATATTTCCATTAATCTATATTTTAAAATGGTTATCAAACTTAAAACTAATCGAGGATGTGAATTTTAGGTCTTTTGGAAGACCCTCTATTTAATAATCAGTTAGTAATAATTTATTTTTAAAATCATCACCCTGTTATTACATGCTGAGTTGCACGAAAAAAAAATTAAAAATTGAAAGTGTTAATTAAACTAATTTAATCGCTAGACTTCATACAGTTCTTGCGATTAAATTAAGTAGTATAAGTAACCTCATAAAGTAACCTCTTACATTAGTTTGAATTTGTTTCGTGCAGCGTAAGTCTTCAATTTTAGTGAGTTGATGCGAGTTGACGACGTCCACAGTGATGAGCGCTGTGGTCTGAAAACTGGGAAGTCCCGGGTTCGATTCTTGGCAGGGCAAATTTTGAGATTTTTAATTTCTATGTTCTTAGTCTGGTCTCGTGGGATGCGGCGCACAGCGAAGCTTATCGGCAAAGACGTGCGATTTAAATAATTAAAACCGTTTTGTTGCACTCAACCATTTAAATTAGACTAAAAAACTTAAGTTACTTATGTTAAGTGTTGGAGAACAATCCAGAAGTAGGTATTAATAAAACACTTTTAATATATTTGCACTCTAACCACGAGAGATTTAATGTAATTAGTTAATTTATAAAACTCAGTTAAGCAATACTACAGTATCAAATCATTTGACCAGGCTGCAGTTGCTACCGCAGGCTCGTATACAAGGTAACGATCTAAACACCGAAGGTATTCAATAATCGTTTGAGTCTCGGTGGAGACTGCCTTACTGATAGTAAAACATTCGTATTTATACAAGTTACTCCAATATGGCGTTGGGAACGAACCGAGTGAAATACATCGAATGAGTCAAATATCAGTACAATCGAACCTTCATCAATAAATAAATTAACAATCTTTTAACTTTTGTAACAATTCATTTCGACTTTAAACGCAAAGCTGACAGTTCGGCCGTCCTGAGAACAACACGTCCTCGTGTTTATGTCATATCACGGGCGTTTATGCCCCAAATCATGAAAATCATGATCAGACGTTTTTGCCTGGGGCGTTCTTGCCCATAATTACTAATAATAATTATATGTAACACACTAATCAAACTGCTGAACTTCCAGTCTTATCAAACATACATAAACTATTCTCAAGAAATTGTAAATTGATACAACTAACCTCATTCGTTTTACTTTTCAAAATCTGAAACACTTTTATGAACTTTTAACAAAAACCATATTTAAAACATCTAAGGTTACAGCCACTAATCTCAAAACTTATCATCACGTATAATATGAATACTTTCACAACTGCGAATCTACCACTGGTTCGGAACGCCACGTCCTAGCGAGAAGAACCAGCAAGAAACTCGGTGGCGTCTAACATCGAAAATAATTTTGACACAGGTAGTGTTGACGCCGCAACCGTTGAACAATGAAGGTACCGTTGCTCGGAAAAATACAAAATGGCGGTCGTTAACATCGTTGTTCAATCAAATAATAAATATGACAATTCGTTAATATTACTAAGATAATAAAGTAAATTGTGTTTACCCGCTAACAGATTAGGCCATCCGTTATTAAATGTGTCCTCACATCCATGTAACGTTTTAAATTATTTTTCATAAAAACAAAAAAATATGTAACTACAATTACAACAACATAGGACACCTTTGTCCCGTAAATGTAACGATAATAATAATAAGCTTATATTAATAATTAGCTTTGAATAGTATTATTTTGCTGACGCCTTTGTCTAGTACACAATAATAAGGAACACCTTTGTTCACAGAAACAAATAAAACCATTAGTCTTATCAATCTCTGTGCCTTCGAGACACCTTTATCATCTAAGCAAGGACACCTTTGCCCAACAAAAATAAATAAAACCAATAACGCCTTTATAACGCCTTTGTGACACCTTTGTCATCTAAGCGATAATTCAGGACACCTTTGCCCAACAGAAATAAATAAAATTAGTAACGCTTTTCCGACACCTTTGCCCTGAAACATAATAAAAAAAACACAATCTTCACACGACACCTTTGTCATGTTAAGATAAATTAGGTTAATATATTATAACAGTCCGATTCCTCCTCACTCAGTATGTACCGATAGTGTCGTGAAAAATGTAACCATGTCTTATGTATAATTAAGCTGAACGTTTGAATATTTTAACAGAAACACAGCACGGCTTAGGAGAAATAGGTCAGCTACTATTGCTATATTTCAGTTAATAACCAATGACCAGTTAATACTGAGAACACAAAGATTATTGCGTTTAAAATTTCACAAGAAAAATACCTATAAAAATTCAATACAATCATGTTATAATTAAGGAAGTCAACACTATTAAATAGACTTCCACTGCAATTGGAAATACCACATTAACAGTGGCGAAACCTCTATAAATGTTAAAAAGTCTGGCTTGCCCAAAACAAACACCCAAACATACAAACCCAATATTAACTCAGTCCGATCAATCAATTAATCAATCGATCCGTTTAAATTAAGTGTATAAATATCGCGCGTTCTACAATCTGTCATTTCAATTACTGCTAAGCCGACCGGTGGGCGCCGAGCGCTTGCGAACGTTTTACGAACAACCTAGTTGAGTGAGTGCTCAGTGAGTGAGCCCTAGGGGCTGTGGCTTTGATTTCCATACATATTGTCTGTATAATCCGCTATAGATTCCTATAAATAGTATAGTGGTTTCTATGGCTGAATTATGCTTGGATTATATATATATTACGTCTGATTTAAGATTTCGCACGCTGCCTCTAGGGGAATCGTGATACGGACTAAACCTTCTTAATTTAGTCGTTTGCTTTTTTTGTGACAGTGTTTATTGAAATAATAATATTATTCGTGAATTAATAGTTAATTTTGTACAAAATTAGTTCAGATTTAATTAATATTATTCCTTGTTATCATTTAAAGTGTGTGCAAATATTGATTGACGAGAATAAGGTAAAATATATACCTTTTGAACAATAATTCTTGTAAATTCACCAAAATCTACTCCAGACCTGTATTTCACAAACTTGTAAAAGTAGAAAAAGGCAATTTAACAGATCCGGGTATAAAACTAAATGGATTTTTGTTTGTTCTCATACTAATAAGCTAATTGTTAGTGTTGCATACGTTTTTATTCGTACAGTAAGTCAATGTACAGTCGTATTCTAAGCTTCTTTTAATGTATATATATTATATTATATTTGTAATATAAAAATGCATCAAGTTTCCTAAAAACATTTAATTTCCGTTATTTCTTTCTGTAATTTCGGAAAACAACGCCTAGAAACTTCCAACTATTGGCAAATGAAATTTCAAATCATATAATTGACCTAGATCACACTGGTAGTGTACCACTGCTGACTTAATTCTGTCTAGTAGTTAACTTATGCCTTCTGTGTGCTTTGTCGAGCTCGTCAAGACATGAGTAAAAAAGTAGACGGAAGATTACGATGGGCAGCGGCTGACTTGCCTACGTTTGAACCCTACGGCACGCCACTGCACATTAATAACCTATGCAATTGATTACAAAACATATTATGGATATGTGTCGTCTGTACTCAATACCTTCAAAAAAATGCATACATGTTTTAAGTAGGGAACATGTCCTGGATAGTTGTAAACCCATGTTTAAGGCACTTAAGATATTTATTTACCCTGTATTTACATTAAGGAAATTTGCATCTTTGTCAAAAAAAAACTACTTCGAATATTGTGAAACTCGTGGCCAGGCTCTACAAAGGCTTAGAAATGCTAGATATGTATAAAATAAACGCATTTTGTAGGGCGATTTCAATATAATTCCTGTCTTAATTTAAACAATTTCATTGTTAATGAATTTATTTGTAATTTTACTGACTTGTAATATGTATTCTTGTGCTTGTATACACAGCTAATATTTATTGTGTTAAAATAATAATTTAATAATAGTTTAATATAATGTAATATTGTATAAATCAGGCATAGACTTAAAATACGGAATATATAATAAGAATGCATTTGAACTGAGTTAATAATATTGCTTGCCATTCGATGGCAGATTGTATAACACCATATTATTATATAACATTATATAAAACAAATAAATGAATAGAGTTCAATTGACCAAGCTAGTTACAGAATCCATTGACAAAGATCAAGGTATTACTGTAGATAGATTGCACACATGAAAATACAAGGTCAAGTTAGCTATAAACTAGTTATGCAAAGGCGGCCTTATTGCTTACTGAGCAATCTCTACCAGGTAACCTTTCGTGAGACGTTCGAATAAGATGCGTAGGGTAGTGTGGCAGAATACAATACAAGTTATAATAGGTAAGCACATAATATAAAAAATATAATAGACGTATTGCATATATACATTACATGTAAATAAAATATAGATAACAATAATAATATTACACATAAACATACACAAATTACACATATATAAATAAAATTAAAAACGCATGGTAACGAATTACGATAGAAGTATAATTTATGTATTATGGCATGACTAAGTTAAGGAAATATTCTTTGAGACTATTTTAATTAAAAAATAGGCAAAGATTTGGAGTTTCTAATATTTTTGGGTAGAGATTCCCATAACTGCACAGCATACACCGTGTACGATTTGCTGTAAAATTTTGTACGATGGCTAGGAGTTTTGAGTTTAATATCCATGGTAGAACGCAGCATATGGCGAACGGCATCGAGAAAGTTGAAACGTTCTTTAAGATAGCTGGGAGTATGAGGAGCATATAGGATCGAGAATAGTAAAGAAAGAACATAAAAATTTCGACGCAACCTAAATGGAAGCCAATTGAGACGAGCACGATACGCACTAACGTGATCAAATTTTCTCAATCCATAGATGAATCGAATACACATGTTTTGTAAGCGCTCAAGCTTGTTTAATAACTCCTCAGTGAGATCCGTGTAACTGCTATCGGCATAGTCCAGTATAGGTAAAAGGAGTGTTTCAGCTAAGGATATCTTAGTTTTGACTGGAAGGAGATCCTTCCAGCGTATCAGGGAGCCGATAGCAGCAAAGAGACGTCAGCTGACGTGGTTAACTTGCGGTCTCCAGGAGAAGGAGTAATACTGTAGGTATTATATCAGACTATACAATCTGATAATGTAATAATTTATCAGTAATTTTTGGGAATAAAATTAGACCAACATTGTGATTGGACATCATAATAGCGGCATTTGTACTAGATCAAATAGATTCATATGTCCGCTACGACAAATTGTATCCATGGTGCTGCGTACCATGGTTACATAATGTCGAACCTTCGATGTAGAATTGTCACATGGGAGATCCTGGATTGGTTTAAATAAATTAGTGTTATTGTAAAATGGTGTGTTTTTAATAATATTGTTTGAGGTCCTAATTTAATAATAAATTCGATCCTTTTGAGGTTAGGTTTTATCTCTTAAAAATCAATTAAGAACTTCATGATAGTTATTAGAGGTTATGTTGATGAAATGTTGTTTTTATAAAACTATACCTTAAAATTTAATATGAAAGGTGATTGCCTAGTGATTAAGACCTACTGCCTCCTATTTGGAGCGTTTGGGGAAACGCCTATTACCTATTACACGTATTGTATTACGGGTACTTAATATATAAAAAGCAGATTTTACGGATTTAGGACTATAGGAATTTAGATGTGACGTAATTCGCCCTGACTGGTGCTCAATGTATTATGACGGATTGCTGTATTTTGTAGTTTTATTTTATGTATGACAGATTGCTGTATTTTATAGTTTGATGTTATCAAAATAAATAACAATCTCGTTCAAAATAGAAAAATAAATACTTTTATTTTTTATAATCGACGAATCCTATTTAATCAGATAATTTCATTGATTCTTGGTTATTATCATCATGCCTACTCGTTTACTTTATGCAACCGCATAGTCGTTATTTTGTGCGAGTCAGGAGTAATGAACTTTAATGCTTGGACTAAAAACTTAAGTAAATCAAGACCATCTCTACCCTCATTATTGAGTGTAAGGATGTCACCTCTGGAATTCCGGATGCCGACCTCGTCGGTAGCACGGCACAGGGGCATACGTAACCGGTGGCTGCTCTGGCAACGCCTGTCGTCACGCGGCTGGCCGTGCTGGTGTTGCCCGGAGCGCCCTTGAAGCGCTGCCTGGAGCTCCCTCTGAGCGCTGCCCAGAGCGCCCGCAAGGCTCGCAGCTCGAAGGGCCCCCGAAGCGCCCGCGAGGTGCGTAGGCGAAGCGCCCGCGAGGTGCGCAGGCGAAGCGCCCTCGAGGCGCTGCTCGGAGCGCCCGCGAGGTGCAGCGTACGTCACATGAAACAAAATAAGAAACCATGAACATTTCCGTTCGGTCTTTCTGATTATTGATGGGTCTGATTACTTAGCAATCAATTTCAAATTAATATTATTTAAAAAAAATAACAAAACGAATGTGCAGAAGGCAAAGGAAAATCAAGGCAACGTGAATCATATCCCACTTCTGAACTGTTGGAGAACAATCCAGAAGTAGGTATTAATAAAACACTTTTAATATATTTGCACTCTAACTGTCGCGAAGTTCATACACTGTCGCGAAATACTCAAGTCTATGGTAAATATAATGCCAACATTAGTCTATGCTAGAATTACATATCTTTTGTCTATGATGTACCGGAAATTAGTCCCTAGGTCTTTTGGTTATGGAATTTTTGCCTTAACAGCTTCTTTTCGAAATGGCGGTTAGAGAGGGTGGTAGCACGCTGTTTGCTGTCTGGAAAAGGTGGTGGAAGCCGTGATCCCCGCGTCACATGGAGATGGTGAAATCAAAGCTAAGTACCTAGGCCTCTTTTATGTGTATAGATATAGGAATTTTCCAAGCATCTATTTGTTGATCAACTCATTGAGGGCGCTCTCATAAGTGTGAATTAGGCGTGCCGTGGAAGGGTAAAGGTTGTGTCCTATGGTCAGGTGAACGCCTGTAGTGTAGTGCTAAAATAAAGTCGGACGCACGGGCAGGTAGGCGCGAGAGCGTTGGTAAAGCCTGTCCCTGCGAGGTTCCCGGAGTGAACCAAAATAAAGGCGGACGCACGGGCAGGTAGGCGCGAGAGCGTTGGTAAAGCCTGTCCCTGCGAGGTTCGAAGTGTGAACCAGAATAAAGGCGGACGCACGGGCAGGTAGGCGCGAGAGCGTTGGTAAAGCCTGTCCCTGCGAGGTTCGAAGTGTGAACCAGAGTAAAGGCGGACGCACGGGCAGGTAGGCGCGAGAGCGTTGGTAAAGCCTGTCCCTGCGAGTTCCACGGGGAACATGAACATAATCAGATAGAAAGGTGGAAGTAAGCATCTCATCCACGACCACCTACAGGATTCCATGGGGAACTTAGCGATTCTGGGGCCATCGTACATTGTAACCTTTACACGTCCACGGCTAGGGATATTATAACGATAACCAGCTAGGTTTTAGTGCATCACAATGGTGATGTCATAGTTAATTTAAACGTGCAGGTCACCGAGACGACGAAGGAGGCAGGGGGGAGATCGGTAAGAGAATGCAGGGAGAGAAACATGGGAATAGAGCAGGTGCAACGGGCACCCTACGTCTAATGTGCAGGTATGACTCCAATGTGATAGTTATATCAATATTTAGATTAAGTAAATGAGCATATGTTATTGCCTTAAATGGGCCTAAGCAGATAGTGGAATAGAATATGGGGGCTCGCCGACACTAACCACGAAAGATTTAATGTAATTAGTTAATTTATAAAACTCAGTTAAGCAATACTACAGTATCAAATCATTTGACCAGGCTGCAGTTCCTACCGCAGGCTCGTAAACAAGGTAACGATCTAAACACCGAAGGTATTCGATAATCGTTTGAGTCTCGGTGGAGACTGCCTTACTGATAGTAAAACATTCGTATTTATACAAGTTAATCCAATATGGCGTTGGGAACGAACCGAGTGAAATACATCGAATGAGTCAAATATCAGTACAATCGAACCTTCATCAATAAATAAATTAACAATCTTTTAACTTTTGTAACAATTCATTTCGACTTTAAACGCAAAGCTGACATAAGTTACTAGTTACTAACTAGTACCTACTCTTAGTCGATGTGCGGGACATAAGGACGGGAGCCCACAGCATAATTATCCCAATAAAACCCCTGCTATTATGTGAAAGGGGTCACGACCCTCAGCAATGAGGTATACGACGCAAGGACTAACAAAGGACAAAAGGACTAACGAAGGAAGGACTAACAAAACATAATAGGTATGATGACTGATTTTGAAAAATAGTCAGATTATGTTCGGAAGTATCTACTATTTCGGAAAAATATCTGTGCGGGACAGTTAAATAAACAGTTATTAAATATTATAGTGCTCGGACGCGTGAATATAGTTATAGTAAGTAAGGTAATAATTTGTAATAGGATAAGTTTTATAGTTGTATATATCGGAGAAATGAGCTCGCCACTATTTTTAAAAACGGCAGAATCGCTGACCTCATGTGGGTCACCGATTCTGCTATCACTATCCATACTAAAAGCAAAGCTAATCAAATAAGAAACCAAAGTTAAATAAATTTATTTAAAACCCGTCGCCAAATCTACAATAAGGATTTGTCACTAATTTATTTATTATTGATCACCCTCAAATAAAACAAAAGAAACGCCACATGCTAGTTTTTGAATATAAGGTTATAATTATAACACACAACGACAATGGCAAGAAAACGAAACAGGAATTCTAAAACATGATTTTGTAATATCTTTAACTTTGAAACCACAAATGTTATTCGCAATTTAGTAACACTAGACTAGGTCTACGCTTATAAATGAAGCCTAGCTAAACCTAGGTTTCTACTTTGGCACGAAAATCGACAAGGGTTTCCCCTTACCGACCATCGCTAGCAAGCGTTCAAAAGTTAATGATGCAAATTCGCCATCTTGAACGAGACCATGCCGCCAGCGCCCATCCGTTCGCGCTGTATGACATCACCGCTACTTCGCTCTTATTGGTCGGACGGCATTGTCTCGTTTGGATGGTAACAAACAATTAAAGTATTCACTTCTTAATAAATAAGCTAATAAATGTTTAAACACACCAAAATAACTTCGTAAATCATAATAATATTTTAAACATAAATTTCCAGCAACTTGGACAGCAAATTTATAACGTTAAAATAAATAGGAAACTAACAAGTACTTACATCAAGAACTCGTCATTTTAAATTACATTAACTGTTTGTTCACTATTTTAACACAGTATCATCGACAATAATCAAAGAATAACTAAATCTAATAGGTTTATAATCAAATTAAGGAATTAAGGTATGAAGATTAAAGCCCGCCTAGCCTCCGCGGCGACACGGCCATTCTGCGTGCGATGCGTGCTCTGCAGCGCTTTGCTTTTCCAGGTACAAATCTATAGACAAAGAATTTTTGTGCTTTTAGGCTAGGCACTTCCTCAGTAAACTTAAACCCACAGATTCTTATTGATTTCATTTTTATATGCAAAACTTTTACTACCTATGTAAACCCTCTAGGTAGGTATTGAAACAGGGGTGATAGTCAAGACTTAAGATTTAAATTTTAGCATATCATCAACAGTGCTCGCTCCACGCGATAAAGCAGAGTGAAATTATAACACATACTATTTAATTGTTGATTCCACCTCGCAACAGTTGCACATACCACATGACAATAGTCGAGTAAATAAATGAATGTTGTGTAACTGCTCATTCCACATGACAACAGTTAAATAAATAAGTTAATTTCATAATTATATTGTGTAACTGCTCATCCCACATGACAAGAGTTTTTTTTTTTCTTTTGTTTAAATATAACACACAAGACACTGCTCATAATTTTCATATAAATACAGTTATATGTGTGTTGAAGGTAGGATGTGAGGGGGACAGGTCCACGAAGAAGGCTCTAAAAGAAGGAGAAATGGATGGGAAGCTGGGAAGGTCGATGCTGTGCTCCTGAGCGGTCCTGAGCGCCGTGGTACACAGGGGACTTTTATTCTTTTCGGATAGGATTAACTATTGAACGGCTCCACACGTCAATAGTTATTTTAAATAAGTTGGTCGTTGATCGGCTCCACACGTCAACGTACATCTTTTGCATTCTATTATTATAATTAGTCAAAGTCAGTCACATATTTTTTTTTATTTTTTTTATTATTATTTTTTTTTTGTCATGTGCTATGTGTTGTAATTATTATAGTGAAAAATACTCTCACCGGGTTTAACTAAGAATCACTCGAGGCAGCCACGGGCACTACCACGGGCTGTGAGGCCGCAGTGACCCCAGAAGGCCCGGGCTGCTGATCATCTTGAGGCGACACGGCCGCCTGAAGGGTTGCGCCTGGCTGTGGGGCGCGCCTTAGTTGGTCATGGGCGACTTTGCGAGGCCGCCCATGGTGGCCGATGACTTTTTTCACTAAGTACCGGTCCTTGTCCAGAACTTTATGAACTTCATACGGTTCGCTAAATCTAAGATCCAGCGAGGTCTGGTTCCTGGGATTGTTTTTAATCAAAACAAAGTCCCCTCGTTGAAAACGATGAATTTTTGCCCGCCCTCTATCGAACCTTGCTTTGTCTTTAGTGGACGCCTCGGTCATCCTCCGCTGTACGTGGGTTTGTAACGCTTCAATATCTACAGAGACGTTCTCAAAGTTGACTAGGTTCAGGAGTTCTGGTGGTACACAGTTTTGACGACGCGTAAGCAGTGTAAGCGGAGCTGTACCAGTGGTTCTATGTATTGTGCAGTTAAAGGCTAATTGTAGACTTTCTAAAGCAGTATGCCACTCCAGAGTCTCATAATTTTTGATCATTATTAAGGCGTTCTTTAGTGTAGCCATTACTCGCTCCACTTGGCCATTAGCTCTGCTCACACCGGGCGCTATAACATGAAGTTCAACACCAAACCTGTCGCAGTAATTCTTGTATTCCCCAAGGAACTCTCGTCCACCATCCACGATGGTCTGTCTAGGGGCTCCAAATAGGTGAATGACTTGCTTTAAGGCAGCCAGAGTACTGTGTTGACGTTTATCATTAGTATGACGTAATAGTACATACTTTGTATATGCGTCGATTGTCACGATGACGTACTCCTGGTCTTCAGGAGTGCCAAGCTTTCCAGTGATGTCCATGTGGATGACTTCAAATGCGACTGTTGGTTTCGGGATTGGATGCAATATTACCTGTGTGGCTCCTGAAGTTTGTTTTGATGATCTGCACACCACGCAGTTATCCACAAATTGCCTAACTACAGAGTTCATCTTATCAAAATGGTAAGTCTCTTTAATTTTATGGAGAGTCTTCTCCCAGCCTGGGTGCTTGAGAGCAGTATGGTAAGTATTAATTAGGCTCCATTGGAAAGACTTTGGCACAACTATCAATTTTTGAGTCCCCAAGATTGGGTCCTCGTTTTTGTACTTAAGAACATTACCCTCGATTAAATATCCCTGCACATTCTCTCCATTGTGGAGAGAATCTATAATAGAACGAAGCTGGGCATCGCGACGCTGCTCAATGTTGATCCACTCTATGTTCCTAGTTACAACATTAACAGTCATAATTTCTGGATTTCTGCTGAAGAAATCTGCATGCTGCATACGCTCACCTTTCCTGTATTCTATGTCAAACTCGAAGTTCTGAAGATACGCCCACCATCTATGTATGCGGGGTAGCAGGTCTTGTTTATGCTTTGAAGCCTTCAGCGCATTGCAGTCAGTTATCACCGTGAACTTACGCCCATACAAAAAGTGCCGGAAGTGCTTAACCGCACGCACAACTGCTAGCGTTTCAAGCTCATAGGAGTGATATCTGCTTTCAGCGTCCGTGGTACGCATGCTAAAGTAAGCAACGACGTGCTGACGACCATTGATAACCTGGATTAGTATGGCTCCGAAGCCGAGGCTGCTGGCATCGGTGTACAATTCTATCGGCTTACCTTCTTGAAATATTGTGAGAACTGGTGCGGAGGTGAGGTGATGGATCACCTTTTGACGAGCTTCTTCATGAGTGTGACTCCATTGCCACTTAGCACCCTTTTTAGTCAAATTATATAGAGGAATCATTATTCGTGCGAATTCCGGAATAAATCTTCTGAAATATCCGGCTAGTCCGTTAAGTTGACGAACTTGTTTAACTGTAGTCGGAACGGGGGCTTTTAATAGGGCTTCAACCTTTTTGGGACTAGGACGAATTTTTCCAGCTTCTATTACATTACCAAGGTACTCTATTGATTGTTTAAAGAAAAGACATTTATCGATGTTAATTGAGAACCCGGAATCGCGTAAGGATATTAAAATTCTTTCTAAATATGAAAGTCCATGCGAAAAATCACGACACTTACTTATAACATCGTCAATATAAACCTGTGCTACGCTATCATGATGATCATTATTAGCACTTCCAGATTTATGCATCTCTGATAAACAGCTGGTGCATTGCAGAGGCCGAAAGGCATTGTGAGGTATTCGTATAACCCGTCTGGGGTGACAAAGGCGGTTTTCTCAATAGAAGAAGCCGAAATTGGAATTTGGTGGAAACCCGATGCCATATCAAGCGTTGTGAAGTATTTTCCCCCCGCTAGTTGGTTAATCTGATCCCCGATTAAAGGAAGAGGGTAATGATCGCGGATTGTGTTTGCATTTAATTCGCGATAATCCACGCACATGCGATCGTTTCCGTCTTTCTTTTTTACTAAAATGATCGGACTAGAATATGGGGATTTACTTTCCCTAACAATGTTATTTTCGATTAATTCACTAACAATCTCCTTGACCTTTTCTCGCTCAACTGGACTCAATCGATAAGGCCTTCGCTCAACGTATTTGTCCGGGTTTTTTAGTCGGATCTCTAATTCTCCGGTATTAACGCGAGATTTAGCAAAACCACGAGTAAAAAGATGAGCAAAATTATTTAGCAAGCTTAATAATTGATTAATCTCAGATTCGTCAGTAAGATCATGATTTAGGTTTTCAAAAATAGGACTATTATTTCTTAACTGCATAACGCGGCGATGAGGTATTAAAGTCGCGCTGTTTTGAGTAACGATTACACTTAATCCGGTTTCAAACAACAAATTTGCACCAATAAGTACATCAGACGTCATGTCTACATCAGCCAAAACATGGAATAGGATCTCTACGTTAACGTTATCAATAACACAGATCGCAGTTAAAGTGCTCATTGAAATAGCCGGAAGTGAACCTATTCCTTGCAAACAATTAACTACATCATTCCTACGTCCCGGTAATTTTTTAGCAATTGACTCGCGCATTAAAGAACATTCAGCTCCACTATCAAACACAGTATTTAAAATTACCTCTCCAATTCTTATCTTCATGGTATTTAAGTTTGACTTATTTTTAAAAACGGAGTTAACGTTAGAGTGAATTTGTCTTTCGCGACGAAAACATGTCTCGAAAGAGTGCCCTGACCTTGAGCAGAATGAACAGAATTTATTATTATTGCTAGTTGGTTTAGCTGATGAGGCTGATGACGCTGGCGTTGCCACCGATTTGGTGTCATTAGAATTATTTAACGCAGCTTTTAAGCGACATTTATCCGTAAGATGACCCGACCTTTTGCAAAATTCACAATAAAAGTTATTCCGATTATCAAACGAAAATTTCAAACGCTTATTTGGGGGCTGGTTTGAACTATTTGGTAAACTAGGGCGTTTGGAACGAATAGAAGAAGCGACAGAAATGAGTTCTGGCACCGAAGTAGCACGTGCATTCATTAAATCAATTCTTAAGTGTTCATCACTTACTGTTCCGATGACTGCTTCGACGGCATCGCTGTTGTCAAGCTTGTCCGTGGTGATGCGCCGCCATAAAAGCCACGAACGCGTTAGGAACTCTGCTATATCTTTGGAGGAATTATAAACATGCTCTCTAAATCTGATTATATCTCTGGAGTAACGGGCTTCAGGCTCGAACGTGGTGATGATGATTTGACGTAGCTCCTCCCAGGTAGACGTAGTAACTAGCCAGTTGTCCGCCCAAATCTTAGCGCGACCTTTGAGTAAACTAGTTACTTTCATACGAATATCGTAGTCACTGAGATGATAATTAATTTTAGCTGTGGAAATATGATCACACCACTCACGTACCTACTCCTACGTTACCGTCCGGGTCGTAAGAGGGTAGGAAGACATCCGTTATCTTCACTTTGTCATCTGGTTGACGCATTAGTCGCTCGCTCATGCTCTGCATCATGGTCACCATGTGTGTAAAGAATTCGGGCGGAACGGCGCCCGTATGCAGTGGCTGCGGCGGCAGGACAGCAGGGCTATTCGTGCGCTGGTTGATCTGCGTTGGTACACTGCAACGAGGCCCGCCGGTGGGTGGCGCCTCTGGTTCCACATCGTTGGGGCCAGGATCTGAAACACACTGAGCGGCAGAAAGGGATCGCTGGAGCGATCCCACTTCTGATATCGGAGAAATGAGCTCGCCACTATTTTTAAAAACGGCAGAATCGCTGACCTCATGTGGGTCACCGATTCTGCTATCACTATCCATACTAAAAGCAAAGCTAATCAAATAAGAAACCAAAGTTAAATAAATTTATTTAAAACCCGTCGCCAAATCTACAATAAGGATTTGTCACTAATTTATTTATTATTGATCACCCTCAAATAAAACAAAAGAAACGCCACGTGCTAGTTTTTGAATATAAGGTTATAAGGGCCAATTTAAGGACCCTTCTTCCCTAAAGTATATTTCACTACACTAAATGAAGTGTAAGGGTGCCTGTGAAAATTACAGTGTAATAGGCCTATTAGTCTTTATTTCATCCCATAGTCTGTGTCATAAAAAGAATGTATTAATTTACAATTTATAAATGCATTTAAACATGCAACTACTAGCGCCGCCTCTAGAGGACTTCTTTCGTGACACGGAACAAAGATTTGATCAAAGACAATAAGTGGCATGGGCATAATATGGGCATACCTTTGGGGCATACCGCCCGAATAATCGTTTTAACTAAGTATAATTAAGGTCTTAGATTGAGTATATAGTTGGAGTAGGTAAATACATCTCCGTCACAGTTTTACCGGGTTTTACCGTTAACGCTTTGTAGAACGACAGTCAGACTGTCGTTCCGCAGTTGCACGGTAAACGTCAAAGGCAGTTAGACTGCCGCTCCGCAGTCAAAGGGTCGAATTTATCGTCGAAATTTATGTCGAATTTATGTCGAATTTATGTCGAATTTATGTCGAACCCTAACCTAACCTACGAGAAAAAGACCAGAAAACGTAAATACAATGAATATTTCAAAAATTAACACTCAGAGCATTGAACAGTTCACAATTTTCCACAGTTTACAATTTCGCAAGTTAGATTAAAATCATACGGTTTTTACAATCTATAACATAAATAATTTATTCTTTCTTATTCATTTTGAAAAGTTCAAAAAGAACCGCCAACAAATACGTAACACGTAGAGCAGGGATTTCATAATAATTATTATATCTATAGTCGATTTCACGAAGCGAAGGAATTAATGTAATCAAATATGGCTTCAGGTCACGTGATTAAAATTGTCATTGGACATATAGTGATGCGAACATTGACAGACTAGTTGTGAATGAACTATTGAATGAATATATTCTGAAATCGATTACCACACACTAT
The DNA here is from genome assembly GCA_964035005.1 of Erebia palarica. NCBI lineage: Eukaryota > Metazoa > Arthropoda > Insecta > Lepidoptera > Nymphalidae > Erebia > Erebia palarica. Next base: position 41,750,158 of record OZ035983.1, read on the forward strand.
GATTACGAAATAACCTTGTGATGTTGAGGAAGATATTATAATTAAACCTTTCACTAACATCTTATCACTTACTTGATAATAGTCGTCAAAGCCCGCCAACCCACCTACTATTAGACAGTCGAAATTGCTGGGATTGTCCAAAAATTCCTTTGGTTCAAATTGGTAAAGCAGATAACCTAGCCAACCTAGTAATAAAAAGGTAATACAATAAATAAAATAATTTGTATGCAGCGACGATTAGTATTAGGTTGTAAATAGAAAATTTCACTTCACGGAAACAGCACCTAAACACGTTAAAAACAATGTATCCGAAATATCTAAAAGTTAAATAAATTATGAAATATTGAAAATTTCATTGATTACTAATAGGTACTTAATATAAAATAAGTTACATACCTTGTCTAAACAAAATAAATTCCGAATAATCCAATTCTTATGCAAAAACGATGTCCTTGAAGAATAGCAAATGGTCGTCAGTCCAAAGTTTAACACAGTCCAATCGTAGAGCAAACAAAAATCCGTTAATAAAGCCAAGTCGTTGAAAATAAAAACTAAAAATCACCAGAGAACACCCGAAACGTACAACATCAATAGAAGCAGCGAAACGAATGACCGGATTTTATTGTGCCGGCGCGGCCGCTGACTGCTTGTCGTAATAAAGAGATTAAAGATCTGCGAACCTAATATTCCGATATTCCATTTTTACAATCGACTAAACCCGCTCATATCATTCAGTCTATGGTTTACTTTTCATGTCACATCTCTATGGAATCATTCAATTTCTTTATGTCAAACACCCTTATGTCATTAGTCTGTGTTTCTATTTTGGGATTCTTGCAAGTTATTTGTTAGATTAATAGCTTCTTAGTGCATAAATTGAATTACTTTTCAGTATACTAAGAAATATAAATGTTTTACTTCAGGAAATAAGACATTTGTGAGTGATTTGCAATACACAACAGTGAAAATATTGTTAGCAAAGTTGAAATGTCGTGACTGGTATGTTTTGTTTACATGATTTACTCTGCCAATTGGAAGCGACTGTAGTCTTATTTTTAACCGACTGACAATCAAGGTTCTCAATTCGACGCGTATTTTTTTTTAAAAACCAATGTTTTAAGATAATTTATCATCAACCAACAATCTTAAGAGCTTTTAACCGATAGTGCACTTTTGCCCTTATCTTACAGATTAACAAGATTTTTATTATCTGTATTTCTCATCTATAAAATTTATGGTTTTGAGAGCGACATCGACATGTCGTGACACATCGTTACATCACGGTCATCATGGTGGTATCTGTCTGCCACTGTCTGCTGTCACTTGATACCTGACATTTGCATTTGATGTTCATGATGTTCGAATTTCGATTGGTCAAGTTGTCATTGATGGGAAGAATTATTATCTTTTTTCGCGAACTAGAACATTCATAATTAAAAATTTATATTAATTTCCCACTTCAATCTAAATTTTCGTCCTAAAAACAAGTTCAGACAATTAAGCAGCAGATAATCCCACCCCGATCATCAAACACTGATACCAAAACTAGCGATAAAAAAGAATACATTGGCCTCTGGTTGTGATGGAATCTTATTTCGACGAAACAGGCAGACGGAAAATGTCCACAGTGGAGGGCTACAAATGATATAGGCGTCGGTTCGTGGGTTTCGTGAAATATCAAAGTGAACATTGTGTCGATCGCCGATCGACTGATTCTATGTGCGCGTGACGGTGACATGAGCACAAACAACAAGAGGCGCGGAGCTAGCGGTTCCAGTTGTGCTGTCCCCGGGGTGCACGCGCTCGTCAGTGTGCCTACCGCGATGTCCGCCGACCTAGCCTCGCTGTTCGAGTGCCCGGTGTGCTTCGACTATGTGCTGCCGCCGATCCTGCAGTGCCAGAGCGGGCACCTGGTGTGCTCCAGCTGCCGGCCCAAGTTATCGTGTTGCCCCACGTGCCGCGGCCCGCTCGGCAACATCCGCAACCTCGCCATGGAGAAGGTGGCCAGCAATGTGATGTTCCCCTGCAAGCATTCCAACACGGGCTGCACGGTCACGCTCGTGCACACGGAGAAAGCGGACCACGAGGAGGCGTGCGAGTTCCGGCCCTACTCCTGCCCCTGCCCCGGCGCGTCCTGCAAATGGCAGGGAGGCCTCGACCAGGTCATGCCTCACCTTATGATGTCCCACAAGAGCATCACGACCCTGCAAGGAGAAGACATAGTATTCCTAGCCACGGATATCAATCTGCCGGGAGCTGTAGACTGGGTCATGATGCAGTCCTGCTTCAACCACCATTTTATGTTAGTGCTTGAAAAACAAGAAAAATTTGATGGACATCAGCAGTTCTTTGCCATTGTACAGCTTATAGGCTCACGTAAGGAGGCCGAGAACTTTGCATATCGACTAGAACTAAATGGACACCGACGAAGGCTCACTTGGGAGGCAATGCCACGGTCCATCCACGAAGGGGTCTCATCAGCAATAATGAACTCAGATTGTCTTGTGTTTGATACATCCCTAGCACAGCTGTTTGCGGATAATGGGAATCTCGGAATTAACGTCACAATATCTATTGCCTAGTAACCAACTTTGCCATGAAACAATAGTAAGTACTGACTCAAATTATTCATTCAGTTATAACCTTTTAAGTATAATTTAATGATATTGTTATGCCAATGAAAGGATACCAGAATAGAAAAAGTATAGATAGAATATAATATAATTAAAATCAATAAATATAAAAATGAAGATGAATATTTTTGTGGAATATGTAACTTGTAACTGACATTTCTCATATTGAAATATTTAATCCACATAAAAAAGTTAACCCAAAAATAACTCTTCAATTTTATTATTACTTACTTTGTGTTCAACATTAGAGATAAGTAGTGGAATAAAGGAATTTCTGTACTAAAGGCCTTTAAGCCTTAACTTAAAGGTTACAAATTCCTTTCCAATGAACAAATTATTCGAACGAAATATTTGTATATACATGCGGAAATTAAGACATTGAAATTATTTGATACTAACATGCTAATTCAGTTACATATCCTACCATCAAAGCATAATATGTATTATGGTTCCATGGAAGAGAAACAAACCAAAGTACCAAACTCAGGATTTAATGACTGTTTAATTCCGATTTCAGCAAGAGCCGGCCAATGTGTAAACAATGTTTGAGACAGGTCCTGGGGAATTACTACTATCTCATAAAGCAGTATTAAGTATATAAAAATGACAGTTTTATGTCACATACCTTAACTTTCATAAAATAAGAATTAAGTATAATTCTTAAACACAAACATCAACAACATTCAAACAATACAGTTTTAAACAATGGTAGTATGCCCCCTAATGTTTGTATGAATATGTCACCGTAAGATTAATAATATGTTTGTATGAATATGTCACCGTAAGATTAATAATAACTGTTAGATTATAATCTAACTCGCAAAATTGCAAACTGTTGAAAGATTTAATGTATTTTTTTTCGTTAAATTGTAATCTGTTAGGTTTATTAACCCGATAGAATTAATTATGTCGAATTATAAATAATAATGTCGAACCACCATATGTTAACCACCTGGTTATTTATGTCGAACCCTAACCTAACCTACAAGAAACAAATAAGAAAACGTAAATACAACAAATATTTCAAAAATTGACACTCAGAAAATTGAACAGTTTACAATATCTTTCAACAGTTTACAATTTCGAGAGTTAGATTATAATCTAACATTAATATTGCAATTGTAATACATCAAATCATTGATTGCTGTCAAATTTTGGAGTTCAAAACCTCAATATTCTGACATATTCCTTTCCAATGAAAGCATTATTTCCTATATCACTGAATTAGCTGCACTGTCTCATAAAAATGAGTGCTGGTAAGTCACATGATGACAATCACTCATAAAAATAAAATTGTTTTATTTCATAGCATCACCTAATAATATCTTGACTATGAATCTTATTATGTGGTAGGCATGCTATTAATTTAAACGTGTGATAGCAAAGTTGACCAACAGCAATGCAAATAACACATAGATATCTGCATTGGAATTTAGAACTTGTTTGTGTGCATTTTTGGTAACTTTGCTGCAACTACATGTGAGTATCTAACCGTCAGCAGTGATTGTATTCATCATTTAACATACCGTTCAAACTTTGATGAATATATGCCTTATAATAATTTTATGACATATATACCTAATAATAATAAAATTATTTGAATAAAATAAAATATGCGGACATTTTTAATGCAGATAATTTATTTATTAATTAATTATTCTCCCAAGATGTTATCATAAGTGAAGAATGATTATTAGTGATTTCAAACTTCAACTAACAATTATTAACGTTGCAAAATAGAAATCAAATTTAAAAAATTAAAAATTTTGCAAAGAATATAAGAAGATATAGCAAAAAAACGTGATCTAAAATGTGACCGGGGAATTATAAAACTATGAAAATAAAACTCTGAGTGTGAATGCATTGCATTTGACCATCTTTATTTAGGTAAATTTTTATTCTTTACTCACTGCTAAAACACAGTAAAGCTTCTTGATAAGATTCAAAATGAATAAATAATAATGTAAGTACCTAACTAATGTAAAAAGCACAATAAAAGTGCTATTATTGAATGAAAGACCCTAGATTTAATTGATTTGTTGTTATCATTCAGTTTTAATCTGTCAAGTGATTCAATGCAGATAAAAATAATGGGGTTTGATTTAACAGTTCAAAGAAACATTAATTTTAGGTATTAATTACTTAATATACTGCAAAAATTAAAACACACCAAAAAAATCTATATGTTATGAATCAATTAGGAAAATACCACAAAATGATGTATTTAGCATTACATAATAATATAAACCTATAGTTATTTGGTTTAAATATGTAACCAAGGTGTAGGCAGTGATAAGACTAATGCATGTAAAAGAATTTAATGGTTTGTTATGAAAGAACATGCGCAATACCAGTTGAAATTTTCAAGACAAATCACAACTTCTTATATTTTGCATACCTACCTATCAATTAGTTAAATATCAGTTTCTAGTTGTGCAAAGTTAAGTTTCAGTAATTCTTTATAACTGTAGTTACTGCTACACACAGATTCACTAATCATAACTTAAAGAACTCCTTAGGAAAAATATTTACATTGGAATCTGTACTAAGGAGTGCCCCTTAAGCAGCACGACATAGAGGCATAAAGGTACTGCTTACCCTAGTTAAAAAAGCTCAGTGCATAATTTTCATAATTCCCTGCCCGAAAGTAGTTATCTATACTATCGTAACCAATGCCTACCTGGGCTCCGAATACTGTGCACGCCACTGGCCTTAAGTAATGATTAAATGCCTCTGAGTGTGAAAGTTAGTGTAATTAATTGATAACATGATGTTTTCTATTGTTTTATTAATGCAAAACCCTTGTTACATAATTGTAGAGTTATAACATTTTACTCGAAAGTGAATATTTGTTTGTCACTTGTAGTTTACAGGCCCAGAAACTAAATTAGGAAGGTGTTTGACAGAGCCCTAAACTACTGCTACTTTTAAACTGGCTGTATAGTTACCATAAGAAAACTTTCTGTCATAATCACTTTGCTAATATCAGAAAAGTAATTAGTAAGTACCTACATATTTTGATTCTGAAAACAAAATGTATGAGTGGAGCCAATCCAATACAATTTCGTTCCGAGCGCCTTCCAATTGCCTTCCGATTGTGTAATGTTGTACTAAACTTGACAGGCCTAAATGCTATCTTCTTCTGAAGCGAATATGAAAGACCAATAAGACTATTCTTGTTTTTGTATTTTTCGCTCAGAAACTTAACAACAGCACTGACCACATTTTCTGATAAGAAGCGACGGACCGGATATAATTTCAAATAATGTACTTGTATGCCTTCATTTTGTATCAAATACCTCCCTAATTTACTTGATTTCTGAGCATACAATGACACTATAGGGAATGTACTTTGTATAATTTAGACATTTTACATTTAAGGTTAAAACCAAGAGTATTAAAGATTCTGGTTGTATAAATAAATTTTTGTAATGTACTTTTTGTATTTTTTGTCTCTACCTAGGAAGTGGAACGTACTGAACTTACTATAGTCCAGTCAGAATTGCTTTACCTCTTGCTGTATGGTTGGTTAACGGTGTTTTCACATTTCCGTAGTTCAACCTTTCAATCATAAATAGATCTTATAAAATTGTTCTTTATTTATTTAGTCATCTACTAATAGAAATTAGAATGGATTTAAATGTTTGAATTGTAGAATAAACTCATACGAAAACACGGACACTCAGGTTAACCAACATTACAGAGAGATGTAAAATAACTATGAACAGACTATTTTACCTGGTGGATATGTCCATTCAGTGAGTTGATACCCATGCAAATGATAGACTTGGTTATCATGATAACACCTAGAGGTTGGCTATTCTCACCCACAAAGGTTGAGAGAGATAGGAAAATGCTTACAAATTTTACATTAGAATAACAAACAGAGGTGTGATTATGTAAGAATTGCCCATCCAATCGTAAAAGTTCGGCAACCGAACTTAGACGATTAGATCGACAATTCTTACACAATTGGGGGGTAGTTTCCCAGGTCACGTCCCTGTCACTCCGTATCATTGCTCTGTCTTGAGTCTAAAGCTAAACTGTTCTGTCGAATTTACATATCTCCTTAGACTGTGCTAAACTTTGTTCCAACTTCCAATAGACTACATAGTTGCAACTTGTTAAGGGGATTACAACTTGTATTTATATGGACGACATCACACAGCGTCAGCCGCCACGCGCCCAACCCGTGGCCACGTTCCGTGTGATGTCGTCCATATAAATACAAGGAATTCAACCCGCCGCGCACCCAACCGGCCCGCGCCCGTTCCCTGTGTTTTGCGCTTTAAGTCTTGTCTTTGCTATGCATATGTCACCGTAAGTTTGTAAAAACCGTTAGATTATAATCTAACTCGCGAAATTGCAAACTGTCGAAAGATTACAATTTAACGCATTATTTTTCGTAAGATTGTAATCTGTTAGGTATATTAATCCGATAGAACCTAAGTGCCCGGCCGCAAGCCTAATATGTCGAACCCTAACCTAACCTACAAGAAACAGACAAGAAAACGTAAATATAATGAATATTTCAAAAATTGACACTCAGAACATTGAACGGTTCACAATCTTTCGACAGTTTACAATTTCGCGAGATAAATTATTTTCTAACGGTTTTTACAATCTTACGGTGACATATTATAAAAATTCTAAACCTATGGTCTTGTTCGGCTTTACCGACTGTTAAACCCTCTATCCCATGAAACGTCAGTTTTGAGTTTTAAACCGCGCCTTTATGTGTTTGTATATGTCACCGTTAGATTGTAATCTATCTAGCGAAATTCTAAACTGTCGAAAGATTACAATTTAACGCTTTATTTTTCGGTAGATTGTAATCTATTCGGTATATTAACCCGAGAGCAGGCCGGGTACTAGATGCCTGTTTTTGTCGAACCCTAACCTAACCTACAAGAAACAGACAAGAAAACGTAAATACAATGAATATTTCAGAAAATTGACACTCAGAACATTGAACGGTTCACAATCTATTGACAGTTTACAATCTATCGAGATAAAAAGCGTTAGATTGCAATCTGACGATTTTCACAATCTTACGGTGACATATAAAATAAGATCATAGTCATCTAAGGAAGGTTGTCCAGTTTTATAATAAAACCATATAAAGTATACTGGCAATAAATTATTTATTAACACAACAGTAACAATAGCGCCTGATTAGCACAAAATAAATTGTAGATACACTTATTGTCATAATATAAAAATTATGGGGCCTGGGCATACTTGTATAATATTATAATGTTAAACTTTAGAACCTGTTTGTTACATATGTGCGTTTGTACATCGTTATACCGATCGAGTTGAAACTTTATACTTTGTTGCCGGAACTTGAGTGAATGTTTCTAACATGGTATCACGCACGATAGGCTGCGAGCGAGTCGCGTTGCAAAGTGGAGTTCATAAAACCCAAAAAAACGGGGTCTATATAGAAGCTTGACTATGTGCCTATAGATACACAATATACATACTCTACGGTTATGATAGAACATAGTGTCAGATAGAAAGACATAGCTTGTATAGAGTGAAGGGCAAAACACCAAGATTAGATAGATACCAAGCACTTTCATCTACGGCGCCGCCTTGGTTTTTTTTAAAACAGGTCATATTTTAGGTAGGTTATCTCAATAAGGCGAATCCCACACTGAGATGCGCGGCGCTTCGTCGCGGGGCACGTCGCTGTGTGAGATTCATTTAACATAGACCAGATTTTCTACAAAGAACAGAACAGATATTCAGAAAATCCAACAGAACAAAGCAACAGTTAGCTTTTTTTTAAGATTGTTTACTACTCTGTGGCTGCAACGGCGACGGTAAGAGACAAACTGCAGTGGGCGATCCACTATCATCCAAGATAGACGTTCCTTCCTTTTGCACTGGGCTGAATGAATCCCTACCTTCGTCCAACGGATCAAACTGTCTATGAACCACCTCAAAAACCTCCGTCTCATTAGCACCAGGATTGACCAAACTGAACTCATCAAACTTCTCAAGCTGAGCCATATTTTGACTGGTTTGTGGACTGAACGGATCAAAAATCGGTTCTTTTTTCAATCCGTCCGGGCTAAATGGATCTTTAGGTTTCGGTGGGTCCTCTGCTAAGCTGTTATCTCCACTGAAATCCGATAAGTCAATATCGTAGTTAATATTACTAAGGCCTGGTGCTAGATCATCGGGTGTCATCAGTTCATCTATAGATCTCGAGTCGAATGGAGTGAAGCCAAGTGGAGATGGGGTTAAAATCTCAAAGGAACCTGTGCGTTTCAGTTCCCACGGCATTTTATGAGGCGATTTCGATGTAGTTTGGAAATCTAGAATTTCATCACCGTCATGTCCTATCATTACCGTGACAGGTTCTTGCATCGGTTTTGTTTCTGGGATTTCAATGTGTGGAATTTGGTTTCCATCAAATATTTGTGAAATTGGATTTATATCCAGCATTTGTGGTTGTGAAACTGGATTTATACCCGATATTTGTACTTGTGGGATGGGATTTATTATTGGAATTTCAGTTGGAATTGGGTTTATATCCAGTATAGGTGAGTCCGGATTTTTATTCGTTAATTGAACCTGTGGTGTTGGGATTACATAGTTTATTTCCAGTTTTTGTATCTGTGGTATTGGATTTTCACCAGTTATTTCTTTTTGCATCAGTGGATTATCTGGTTTGATTGGAATGGAAGGTTCTGGAGTCTCCAGGTCTATGAGGGGTGTTGTGGAATTCCTTAAAGACGCGAGTCTTGGTGGTATTCGGCGTGGTTTAATCTCGAGTGGCGTTTTCGCTAGTACGTCTTGAACTTTCTTGACTATTTCTTTCTGTGAACAAAATAATGATTTTTTATAAAAAAAATCTTTCAACTGAAACCATTATGTGATTAATGGAAAGGGGTCACGACCCTCACTGATGAGGAATACGACGCAAAAAGAAGTCAACGCGGACGAATTCACGGTTATTTATGTATATGTCACCGTAAGATTGTAAAAACCGTTAGATTATAATCTAACTCGCGAAATTGCGAACTGTCGAGAGATTGTGAACCGTTCAATGTTCTGAGTGTGAATTTTTGAAATATTCATTGTATTTACGTTTTCTTGTCTGTTTCTTGTTGGTTAGATTAGGGTTCGACATAAATAATCAGGTAAATAAATTACCGGGTTAATATACCTAACAGATTACAATCTACCCGAAAAATAATGCGTTAAATTGTAATCTTTCGACAGTTTGCAATTTCGCGAGTTAGATTATAATCTAACTCGCGAATTTTACAGTCTTACGATGACATATACGTAGAAAAATAATATAGGTACACATCATGTACTTATACTAAAATAGAAGAAATAAATTTTGTCCTAACATAACGCACCCTCAGAATGAAAGTGACCTAACTCAAATTTCCTGTAAATTTTGATTTTGTTATAAACTGACGTTAAATTATCATACCATTATACTCCAAGTCACTGTAGACACTAAAGTATAGCAGTTATTGTTCCTTCGAACAATTGTTGACATTTTTTTTAAAAAAACTACATAACTATAGTCCGACAATCATATCTGACCCGGTGACAGCGTCGCTAGTATCTATGAAAAATAAAACAAAAAAAATAAAGAGGCATAAAAATTAGTTCCAATTTGGGCCACCGGAATAAGATAAGTTTGTGGGATAATAACTACAAACGTGAAAAGGGCCACCATAACACGCTTTTGGTTTTGTTTAGGATGATGCTGTATAAGCTAAAAGCCTAGTATAGGAGCTGACCTCGAAAGTGTCCGCGTTGGCCGCGAGCTGGTGCGCCTTAGCGCGGAGGGCCTTCACCTCCTCCATCAGTTTCTGCTTCCTCCTACAACGCAACACTACATAGTGTAGGAGCTGACCTCGAAAGTGTCCGCGTTGGCCGCGAGCTGGTGCGCCTTAGCGCGGAGGGCCTTCACCTCCTCCATCAGTTTCTGCTTCCTCCTACAACGCAACACTACATAGTGTAGGAGCTGACCTCGAAAGTGTCCGCGTTGGCCGCGAGCTGGTGCGCCTTAGCGCGGAGGATCTTCACCTCCTCCATCAGTTTCTGCTTCCTCCTACAACGCAACACTACATAGTGTAGGAGCTGACCTCGAAAGTGTCCGCGTTGGCCGCGAGCTGGTGCGCCTTAGCGCGGAGGGCCTTCACCTCCTCCATCAGTTTCTCCGCCTGCAGCTTCTGCTCGTCCGCTTCCCGCACCGCGCCGCACAGAGATAGCGCCGCGGCCTGAAACACGAGACAACAAAGCTTATATTCACCATTGTTACACAACTGCCCAAAAAAGGAGTGTAATGTTTTCAGGGTTCATGTATGATTGAGAATTCGACATGACCGGAGAGAGATCAGGCGCAGGACCGACGGCTGTCTCTCCGAGGCACGGGGGTGTAACACCGCAAACTACCTTACTCCTGGCTAGAGCTGAGAATTTCTTGTCAGAAAAAACCGCCCCTTGATATCCATACTTCCATACTAATATTATAAATGCGAAAGTATGTCTGTCTGTCTGCTACGCTTTTAAGTCCCATCAGTTCAACCGATTATGAAGAAATTTGGAATATGGATAGTTCGATCCCGGATTATTTTTATTCCGGAAAATTAAATAGTTCCCGCGGAAATCAAAAACCATAATCCACGCGGACGAAACCGCGGGCATCAATCTAGTAAGCCTATAAATATAATATGTTACCCAAGTACTGCCGCCGATGGAGGCCGGCATGGCCATGTAGCACTCGAACTCTTTCTTGTCCATGTTCAATGATTCTGCTGTCAGGTTCTCAATGAAGGACACGGCACAACACTGAAACGAGATAGAACACCGTCAGTCATTATGCACCCAATGTAGGATCACGGAATACTTAATAGTACCTTTCAGGTACAGAAGAATCACTCCGAAAATACGTTTAAATGAATAACGAGTCTTATTTTTAGGTAATGTGAAAATTCAGCTCGCACAGCACTGCGAGCGAAATTTATTATCTAGAAAATGAATGAACTAGAAGTTTAATTCGCTATAAGTGTGAAGTCACAATCATGCATTGTCGAGTCAACATCTCCTGAAGATGCTCCGGTGTCGGAGTGAAACGTACGTTGAGAGTGATTTGGAGGATTTGTGTGGTGTGGTGTTGTGCCTGTGCGAATTGCTGGGTGATGGGTGTCGCATGCTGCAGGTGAAAGACACGCACTGTACCACACAGATTTGTCTACTGTAGCGGATTATAGCGAATTAAACTTCTAGTTCATTCACTATCATGGACTTCCCCAAAGTAATGCCTGCTTCTATTCAATATTATCTAGAACATTATTATACCTACGCGAACCTACACTCACGGCTATCTTCAAAGAGGTTGCCGAGACGTCATAGTTTGAATCGGACTGTACAAGAATCCTCATCAAAGATGCCCAAACTATCCAATATGCTGGCACGAAACGTTTTTGCTCGACGTTTCTGACCTCATCATTGCTTTGCACTAAGCATGATTGTCGTCAAGCGCAAGCCTATCTCACAATAAAATAATTTAAAAAAATTGGCAGTCATAGGGACTGCCGATAGAAGTGAAAAGTAATATTTAATTTATTTATTTTTTATAAAAAAATATATAAACCTTAACACTAAGGCATTCAAGTTTAATTTCTAATGTAGTTGACCGAGCTTGACCGAGCGAAGCAAAGGTCTCTAAGTCTACTTGAGTGAATTTGCACTAATCCGTCCGTCCGTCCGTCCGTTCGTCCGTCTGTCAGAGCCTTATAACTTCTGAATTACTGAACGTAATTACTTCAAATTGAAATATGATATGTAAACCGATGGCCTCCGGCCAAATATGGCTTAAAAAGTTATAAAAATCTTTATTTCAGGAATAGAGCCCAAAAATATATTTTTTTCTATTTTTCCCTTAAAATTGACGAAATGGGGGGCTTTCAAAGTGGAGATTTTCTAATCTATTTCTTGACCTAAAACTCTCAACTTTCTGAAAGGTTGAGCCTGAAACTTGATCAATTATTTGAATTATATCCTGTACTTGAACAACAAATACTAAAATTAGATAAATATTATAAGGAAACGAAATTATTTACTTTTTAATGAGCTTCAGTATTTTTAACAGAACTTCACAATGATGTCAATAGATGGATCTGTAAAAGTTTATTCGTTTCTCCAATAACTCTTTAGCTCTTTTACGTCTAATGTTAAAAGTTAACTATTACAATATATAGTTAAAACTATCCTTATGGATACCGCTTTTGTCTTCGTAACAATGCGAGAATGTCGGCGACATGCATGTCGATGACGCCGCGAATCCACATGTTTATCCCCTACCAAAAAGTACTCAACGCGGTTAAAAAAAATTTCACTTCAAAAAATCCATACAACCTTTTTTTGACATACCAGGTTAGTGAAATAGTAGCCGCCCTCGCCGGTCATGAGCCGCTGCGCGTTGCAGAATCGCGTCACGAAATTGATGTTGCTGACAAGGCGCGGCGGATTCGCCTTCAGAACCTGGAAAACAATCATCATCTACATTTCAAGCCATCGCTGGCACACTAATGATCACAGAATGAGTTTCAGAAAAAGTTTGACCATAGTCCATCACGCTGGAAAAATACGGATCTTTATACTCGGCAACGAGAGACAGAGCATGCAGGTTCCTTACTATGTTTTCATTCAGCATTACTGCAAATGATATTTATTGGCCTAAAAACGCCCCTCCGAGCACCTGAACATATGCGTTTGGCGTTAGAGGTTGTGTGTTTGTGTGTGTATGAGTCTGTGAGTGAGTGTGAGTGACAAGTGACATTAAACTTTGTGGGACGACAGAGCGATATGTACTCGTCCGCACCAATAGGAAAATCTTCCTCCGGGCTACGATATCGCTACTCAAACTTATATGTAACTTACATGTAATTTTTTCATGTAAGTTTTCAGTCGATCTATCCCGTGATGTAGATACAATTAGTGTCATCTAGTTTACACTGTGGTAACCGCTACAACTTAAAACGCTACCCAGACAATCTGGTGATATATTATGTGTGGCGTTAGATTTTGGGTTTGTGTGAGTGTAAGTGAGGTTACATGTTATGTTTGCCCCCCCCCCCCCCCCTGTGATGGCGCTCCGTCCATGGCGGCGACTCTGTTTCATAGACCACACTCACAGTGAATATAAGCGCGGGCAGCAGATCGTCAGCGGAGGCCGGCGCTCCACACAACGCCAGCACGTGGCGACACGCGCGCCTCACACGCGTCAGCTTGCCCCCCGGCGACGGTGCTCCGTCCATGGCCAGCAGCTCTGTTCACCAATCAATTATCAATTCCGAACCAGTGATAGATTCACTCGACGATTCAAAAGCACTTGTAAAAGTTTATTTGAATAAATAATATTTGAATTTTGGATCAATTATGAACCTTATTTTGTGTGACATGAGATACTGATTGCATTTCATTGATTGATTGTTTTTCATTTATTTTAATACGCCTCATATATGGAGGGTAGAGGAGAGGAGTAACATCTCTTATGGGAGAAAAGTTGAAAAAGTGTACTGGACACTTTTCTATAAATAACTGTTCAAAAACTTTCCACAGTGGCGCTGGTGTAGCAAAGGGTATGAATGTACCGATTGTAGATTGAAGTGAAGTATGCCGAGTTAAAAATTTAATATTATTGTCGACTACAATAGTTAATTATTGAAAATTTCAACAACTTACGTTGTACGAAATAATGATGAATGTTTTCTTTCCTTGTTTATTTCTCAAGCCTAATCTAATAATATTTGGCGCGACCTTTTAAATTTACCCTGATGCTAATGTGGTGCCCCCGATTTAATGCATTTCGACGGACACTTTATATACAGAGATGCTACTGCTCTACTCTCCTCCATAGCCTTATAGAGTCAAATACTGTAACAAAGTACAACGCCATATTTGACCATATCATATTGTAGTTAGTTCATATAAAAGTAGACAATACGCAAGGCACAAAGTTGCCGCAAATATTTGTTACAGATGTTTCAAGAGTTTCTACCAACTCATTAGTCATTCACTTTCAAAACAGATATAACTTTACTATTTTGTAGCCAGACATAGATAAAATCAATAGATAAATCGATAAATGGCTTAGATTAATATTTAGAACAAAAAAAATGTAATCCATACTAAAATAAACCGTCTGTTACCTTTTCACTGCCCGTCCACTGCCGATTTTGACGAATGGGGTTTAATTTTTTTATATGGACCGGTGGCCTAATTCACTCATTTTTTTTCGAAATAAAACCTATTTTAATCAATCAAACTACATATAGTTTGTTCGCGAGTTTGATATCTCATATTTCGGAAACCAGACGCTTTAGAAGATTTTGTCTCCTAAAACTACAATCCTACAATCAGCAAATAAATATTATGATTATGATTAAAATGCTTGCTTGTATTTTTATAGGTTTTACGAGTGGCCGCCATTTGGAAAACCAAAATGGCGGAACGGCAGGTAGGCCAAAATATTTAAACCCCTTTGGTACAGAAAGATCCCGGAAATGGACATGTTTTAAATCCTGGAAAATCAGAGTTGCCATGTCATCCTTATGGCAAGTATTGTGTGACTCACCACTGATAGCTTTATATAGCGGCTGGCACCCAGCGATATTGGCTCGGTCTAGCTTGCATTCCAAGTGTCTCTTGCCAACCCAGCTCAACTGTTGTATTCGCTCAGACATCGCCCGGTCTAGACGCTCGTCTTCCGTGCCACTGGGCGAGAATACCACACCCGGCAAACTGTGTGTACAAAAGTACAAAAACATCAATCTTTTTGACGACCACACAGTGTTGATGGTATGGGTTTTAATATATCTGCAATACGGCAGTAAATATAAGTCCATACCTGTGATACCCCTACCAGGTTAGGCGACTAGCATTGCGCGACATTGTATTTAAGTACTAACAAGTCTGATTCAAACGGGAACTCCTTAATTTGCAGGGATAAAAAGTAGCCTATGCCACACTCAAGGTCCTCAAATGCATAAATCACGTCGATCCGTTGCTGTAACACAATCGGGAGGCGAAACTCATACGGAAGAAGTCGCGACTATCAACTAGCGTTAATAATTCGAGCAAAGGTGGCTTAATTAATAATTCGTTAATAATTCGAGTATTCGCCGGGTGGGAGGCTTCGGCCGTGGTTAGTTACCACCCTACCGGCAAAGACGTGCCGCAAAACGATTTAGCGTTCCGGTACGATGCCGTGTGGAAACCGAAGGCCATCTTAGATTGCATCATCACTTACCATCAGGTGATATCTCAGTCAAAGGCTAACTTGTAGTAGATTAAAAAAAAGAGCCTCAGTATCGAAATCATTGTATCGAAAGCATACTTACTCGTGCAAGTAAGTCATGGCGTGCTTCTCCACGAAGTCTATGAGCAGCTCCTTAGTCTCAGACTCCGCGTTGGCGAAGTGCGGCGATGTGTCCATGTATTTCATGAAGTGCTGCAAAACTTATATTATATATTTATAGTATATATATGTCACCGTAAGATTATAAAAACCGTTAGATTATAATCTAACTCGCGAAATTGTAAACTGTCGAAAGATTGTGAACTGTTCAATGTAATGAGTGTCAATTTTTGAAATATTCATTGGTTTTACGTTTTCTTGTCTCTTTCTTGTAGGTTAGGTTAGGGTTCGACATAAATAACGAGGTAGTGGCCTTAGGTTTTATCGGGTTTATGTATCTATCAGATTACAATCTACCGGAAAATAATACGTTAAATTGTAATCTTTCGACAATTTCCAATTTCGCGAGTTAGATTATAATCTAACCGTTTTTACAATCTTACGGTGACATATATTTTACAAGAGCTCCGTTTCAGAATCATAAGGAATAAGTGAGTTTTTTTTTCTATACAAGATGATATCCACTTGGATTAAGGTTTTTTAAACACTCTTGTGCAAGGAACTTTTTGATTTTCCGCTTTAAAATGTATCCTATGTTCTTCCTCGGGACGGCAGGTAAGATTATCTCTATACTTTCGTGGGAATCGTTTAAACAAATGGAGTAGAAAACGTAGCAGACAGACAGACACGCTTTTGAATATATAATACGACGTGGGTCGACGCCCATATGAATATACTAGATGATTCCCGTGGGAACTCTATAGAGTTCCCACGGGAATCATCTAGTATATTCATTAAAATTATAATTTTCCGGGATAAAAAATAGCCTGTTCCAGACTATAATCCACGTCTGTACCAAATTTCATCCAGATGAGGGGTGATTCATCCAAACACCCATCCATCCAAATTCTCACATTTATAATAAAGTATAATATAGGATATAGATTGGGATATAGATTATAAAGGTAGGAAATCGCATACTAATTTAACATCAGAGTGATAAAATTTTGTACTGAAAATACTGCCAGTGTCCTCCGTCACGTCCCTGTAACCCCGCAGCGGACGCTCCGGCGAAGAACTGGTAGGAAAGAACGGTATCTTTTTAACTGTGATATGAAGAGGAAGGTGCTAATAGCTCACCTGATAGTGCCTCTGCACTCGTTCGGACAACTCATCGACGCTCATGACGTTAGAGCACTTTATGACGTCCATAATAAAGCTGTGCACGAATACGCGCGCGTCGCGGTCCACCTGCGCCGGCAGCGTCGGGAATCGAACCCGGAACTCTCGCTTCATGCCCTCGTTCACCGTGGCGGGGATCTTGAATTCGGGAGGCTTTCGTTCCGGCGTGTGATCTTGTTCATCTAATTGGGTAATTAGTCGACATTAGTGAAACGTAATAATATTAAAAACTAGATGATTCCCGCGACTTCATCCGCGTGGATTAAGGTTTTTGATTCCCGCGGTAACTCTATAATTTTCCGGGATACCATCTACCCCTGACCAAATTTCATCAAAATCGGTTGAAGAGACAGTTTTTCTTATTCCCGCGGGAACTCTAATTTTCCGGGATAAAAGTAGCCTATGTCCTTCCACGGGATACAAATTATCCCTGTACCAAATTTCATCAAAATCGGTTGAACAAATGGGCCGTGTAAGCGTAGCAGACAGACAGACAGACACACTTTCGCATTAATTATAATAGTAGTAAGTATGGACACATGCACACACACTTTCAACAAAGTTATCTTTTGAGGCCCATAAATATAAGTAAACATATACGTAAGTATGTTCATTTTTGATTTTTTCGCGGCAAAATTTGTAACTTATTGAAACTGCTTTTATGTTATATCTATGAGTGAGCACATTATAAAACACAACTCTGAGGACTATACCCTCGAATATAATCGCGCGTCGAATTACAGCGCGGCATTATTTAATGTCGTTTTATGTTTGGACACACCTTTACAGGTTTCACACTCACGATGAAATAGCATAATAGAATTTCACGACTTAATTCAAATACCTTCATTAGCCATTAATTTGTGTATTTAGGACGCACCGACCTGCGTTGCTCTTCTTGAAGACACTGAATTTGAGGGCTTTTTTCAAGGTCTCGCTCTGGCGCAGGCGCTTCTCCTCGAACTTGGAGAAAGACTGCGACGCGAGCTTGAGCGCGCGCTCCGGTTTCTTCTGCTCCGGCGGAGGCAACGTCGCAGAGGATGCTTTTTCTGTTCAAATAATAGAGAAGAATATAAGCTAATTCGATATATACCGAAATATAAGCTATCAAAGTTATACTCTATTCGATGATGGCGCTATCAGTACGCATAGTCTAAGTTTTTTTGCCAATAAAATAAATAAATAAATTTAAAGACTGTGTTAAGCAGTGTACCATCGATGATTTTATTAATGATAAAGTTGCATGGAAGCATCCAGTGCCCCACAAGTCAGTGTAATGCTTGTAACGTTACATATGTATTGTACTGCTTAATTATTGTATAACCCTTTTCTTTTAAGAAAAGAGCAACTGCTGATTTTTTTGCCGGCTCTTCTCAGTAGAACAGCTTTCCGAACCGGTCTTGACATACGTCAACAAGTGTCAAGTCATAAGTGACACAACTTGTCCTACGTGAGATAAGTAAATAAATCATTTATAATTTTTTTAAATTGTGAGATAGGATTGTGCTTGACGCCAATCATGCTTATTGCAAACTCAAACTCATATTTTTTTATTCAAATAAACTTATTAAAAGTGCTTTTGAATCGTCATCTACCGCTGGTCCGGAATGAATTCCTACCGAGAAGAACCAACAACAAACTCGGTGGTTGCAATGACGAGGTCAGGGCAAAATTTTTGCATTGCTAACTCGATGATCACATTAGCGTTAAAGTAAAATGGACCCATATGATCTTTAATTAAAGCCACAAATGCAGTACAACCGGTTTTAATTTCAAAACGTACCGTTTGAGCGCTGGCTGTGAACGCATATACGAAATTGAGCCCTAAATAAATATAATTAAACTTCTTAATTTTCCGGGATAAAAAGTAGCCTATGTCCTTCCCGAGATGTAATCTCTCTCTATAATAAACTTCATAAAAATCGGTCCGACAGACAGACACATTTTCGCATTCATAACACTACTATATAGGTGATGCCCGCCACTTCGATGGAACTTTTTAATTTTCCGGGATCAGCCTTAATTAGCCATGTCCTTCCCTGGGATATAACGTACCTCCATACCAAATTTCATCAAAATCGATCATTAAAGCGTAGCGGGCACACTTTCGCATTTATAATATTAGTATGGAAATGGATTTAGAAGACGTTCATTAGCAAAACAGGTTAGCTCTTAGCTTGTATATAATGTCACCGTAAGATTGTAAAAACCGTTATATTATAATCTAACACGCAAAATTGCAAACTGTCGAAAGATTACGATTTAACGCATTATTTTCCGGTAGATTGTGATCTGTTAGGTTTATTAACCCGATAGAACCTAAGTGCCAGGCACTGCCTGATTATAAGTCGAACCCTAACCTAACCTACATGAAACAGACAAGAAAACGTAAAAACAATGAATGTTTCAAAAATTGACACTCAGAACATTGAACGGTTCACAATCTTTCGACATTTTACAATTTCGCGAGTTAGATTATAATCTAACGGCTTTTACAATCTTACGGTGACATATACCTATAACAAATATCGATTTAAAAAAACTATAGATGCGATCGTCCCGATAGCGCGGCGAGCGGCGGTCCTTGAGGCCTATCGAGTTTGTAATCGCATTATGTCACAGCAATCTATCAACCCATCAGCAAGTAATTAAATTGTTTATTAGGAACATAATGTAGGTTAAGTTCAATTATGCTGCAGTGGTATTGCATTAGTATGAAGACACGGGATAATAATATGAAAACAACGACCTCAATTTACATAGACGGGCCCTGTCAAACAAAGAATGTGAACTTATTTTATTAACGCCATTAGTCTGAAAAGCGGGACAGCGCTATGGCGGGGACAAGGTCAGGGCTATACAGTTGAGGGGCACGCCCTACAAGTCGGACGCACAACTTTTTTCAATGAAAGGGCCCAACTAGTACCTCCAAATATATCGATGTATGCAAAGAAAACCGCAACCGAGCTGAACTATTTACAATCTTGTTTTTTTTTTCTACTACTAGTTAAGCCCTTGACTGCGATCACTTGGATGGTAACAGATGAATGATGATGCATTCTTAGCAGGGGGCTTACGTTGTAGGTATATATGGCAGCTATCCAATCCACCACCACTACAGCCCATTAACGTCCCACTGCTGGGCACAGGCCTCGACTTTCATAAGAGAGAGGGAATTAGAGCTTAGACCCACCACGCTGCTCCAATGCAGGTTGGCGAGCTTTAACGACTATTATCATGTTAGTAATAATAACCGGGACCGACGGCTTAACGTGCTCTCCGAGGCACGGGGGTGAAGCACCACCAACTTCAGGGTTTTTCAGACTAGAAATTCTACGAGTTAGCTCTTAGAATTTCTAGTCTGAAAAACCCAATACTTAATTATGGCTCGACCCAGGACTCGAACCCAGGACTTCGTCGTCCGCAGTCGAACCTGCTAACCACTAGACCAACGAGGCAGTCTTGTGTCATATGGCAGCTATATACCTATTTAACCCATACCACAAAATACATAACAGTACAGGTACCCATACCCCTAATCGCGGTATCTACACGGCATCAAGCGTGCTAGCCTAGAACGCTCTGAGCGGACAAGCGTCTAGGTCATAAAAAAATTAAAAAAATTAATAAAAACCGACTTCAATAATTCATCAATTACCGAATATATTAAGAAAAGTTAATGTAGTTCTTTATTAATATTTTTTGGAGTCGGTTCGTCTATGTCAAAAAGATGGTAAATGGTGTCTCAAGGCCGTAGCTTCAGACCAGACTAAAGATAATTTAGACACTAGCTGACGTCCGGGACTTCGTCCGTATGGATTAAGGTCTTTTGTTTCCCGCTGGATCTCATTAATTTTTCGGGATAAAAAGTAGCCCACCTTATTCCGGATTTAGAAAATTTCATCCAGATCCGTTCAGCCGTTCCGGCGTGATTGCGTAACAAACATCTATATATATTCATCCATCCATACGTAAAAATTTTCGCATTTATAATATTAGGATAGAAGTATAAATTAGTATAAATTATAAATTTCCAAATTGGTATCGAACTCAGGAACTTCCACTTGTAAGACCACTGTGCTCACCACTGCATCTAGGAATGAAGTTATTCAAAAAAACAGTGCCCCAGAGGTCATAATACCTAAAATTAGAAGTTATCAAACATGTGTAAGACACGCGCATGTACTTAAAATCCTTCACTAATACATTTGGAGTAGATACTTATAGAGCATTACTTCAAGAGGCACACGAGTCTCTATCATTATTCATTATAGCTACGATAGACACTCAAGTCTTTACTCTAGTGCATGCTTTAATTGCACAGTTTTTTTTTCTAATAACGTAAAATAGGCCACTATGCTATCCCACTTCTTTACATATTTCAAAGTAGCTGATGCCCGCGACTTCGCATGCATAAGTTTATTTGATTCCTGGGGGTATTCCTTCATTATCCGAGAAGAAAAAAAAGCCTAGATGTCCTTCACCAGGATACAATCTACCACTATACTAAATTTCATCCAAATTCAGATTCAGCCGTACTGGCATGATTGAGTAACAAACATCTATTCATCCAAACTTTTGCATTTATAATATTAGTATAGATTCTGCGGTAAATTGTAAAGAGAATGGGTTTAATATAACCGCCATGCCTCTAACAGGTTAACCCTCTACCATCTTAGACTGCATCATCACTTACCATCAGGTGAGATCGCAGTCAAGGGCTAACTTGTAGTGGATAAAAAAAAAAGAATTGAGACTAAAGGATAAGATAAGCTTTCGCTTTCACCTTAAATGCTTATCCAATGTGCCAGATATTGTTTTCAGATAACTCAAAGAATTAGGCCGACTAACTTAACTAAGTGACTTAGACCAACTTGCATAACACTGCCTAAACTGATTTAGTTAAATATTTTAATGCTGTTACTTTTAGATAAGTTTATTTTGGGGTTTACATGAAAAGGACAGGTATAGAAAAACTCAAACACATTCTATGGCCTCATAATATGCAAGTTAGTCTTAGTCAAAATGTTTACTTACATTGTTTTGTTGCTAAACTTGAAAGCTGTCAATGAAGTTAAACATTAAGGTCTTATTGATCGCATAAAATCACACTCAAAACCACTGGAAGGGGCTGGGGGGTACACCTTAAAGCTGATTTAGAGTGGTAACAACTTGTGAAAGTTGCCCCTAAATTATCACTAGTTTGACTACAGGCATGATGAGACCAATTCTGTTGTACACCATCTCTAAACTAAAATGACAGCTCTATTTCTATTGCTATTCCTTTCATCCCATCATAGTAGAAAGGAGCAGCACTAGATTTTGAGTTGTCATTTTAATTTAGTTTAGAAATTGTGTCAAACAGAATTGGCCACACTGTTTAATTATTATTGAAATGTACATAAATGGTCCAGTCTAATCAATAATCATTAGTCATTAAGTAGAAATTATAATATTATCAAATTATAATAAATATGCAACAATACAACTTATCAGTTTTTTGATAGCGGTTGCTACCATAATACTAATGTAGTGAATATATTTTGATATTAATAAATTAATTAATTATGTTTGGCCTATTTTTGATTGAAATATTTTCATTGAAGCTATGAAAGCTCATAGCTTCCATGAAGTATATTTGATAAAGTTTTGTCAAGATATATGATAGGGCATAATGTCACCTTGGCTAGATGATGCCTGTGACTTGCCTTGAAAAATCCTAAGTGAACTCTTTGATTCTCCAAGATAAAATGGAGTCTATCTCCTTCAAAATTTACTTCAGGATTCAACCTATCTAGATAGCTAATCAGTATTCGTAATTCGTATTCTGTAATGTCTCTCTCTAATTTCACATAAATCAGTCTGACAGATGGGCTGCAAATGTGTAGCAGATAAACAGATACACTTTCGCATTTAAAATATTAGTTTGGATACACTAAAAACAGTGTCTACTTTTGTTGCACACAATCTCTAAACTTAAGTAAAATAAGTAACACATCTAAGTTTATTTTTATTATGCTCCCCCTTTAAAGGGATAACACAAGTTTAAGGCCTGTCAATTTAGAGCTTGTGTACAACAGGTAACCACACAATATCTAAGTATAAAGTAAGTTAACTCAAGTTACCTGCCCTCCTTTGCCTCTGAAGTTTTTCCCGGTAACATTTGGAACAATACCCCTGCCATTGTGGATTACCAAAGTAGTTGCAGCCGTTCTTGCACTTCAAATCGCTCTGGTCTATCCTCAGCGACGGCATCTTGCTTGCAAAAACCATATACTTGTAAGATCTTTGTAAGTTCGTACCGTACCACATTTTAGACAAAATTATGACTTTCACAACTAAAAATAGCTAATTACTTCGATATTTGTAATAAGTAATTTTCAACACTCTACACTCAAAAATTCTCCCATAAAAGGATTCGATCAGAATATCATCCCATCTTTGACGGCGGTAGCAGTTATAACAGATTCTGCTATCGGCGTGAGAACAAAGTTTCATCGCAAAACACGGTCGTAACGATGCCCGTTCAACGATTTCCCACCGTTATATAGACAGCGCTTATCATTATGTGCTTGAAAAATCGTGATATCTAACGATTTCATAAACTTACTACCCATTTATGCTTACGAATAAATACGTAATTGTAAAGCAAATTGAACGTCATTACTCACCTTTAGAGCGCGTGCAATTATAAATGCATCACAATATAGTACTGATGAAAAAAATTTGATATTTCTACAACTATGATAAATATTTTGTGTTGTTACTCTAACACTTTTTATCTGCTTTTCATTTTGAGAAGAAAAATGGAAAAGCAAAACTCAAAAGTTGTCATCTGTCATTGTCAAACACAGACAAGTCTTTTTTTTTTTATTTAATGACATTAAGGCTCTGGATTCCAGGTCTTCTGAGCCTCAAGTCTCTTGTTGATCTTATACACAAACCAAACTTACAATCTGCTTGTTCCGCGATAACCTAACCAGACTTAACATTCCTGGTTCATCAGAGACAAGAAACATATAGGTTCATTGCAGTGGTGCTGCGGTCTTACAAGTGGGAGTCCCTGGTTTGATCCCAGCAGGGTTAGTTAATTTGTTTAAAAAAATATTTTTTCTGCTCGGATGAGAGACCTTAGCCATGGCTAGTTACCACCCCACCGGAAAAGACATGTCATCGCAGTTTTTAAATATGGACTAGTGGTTCGCCCCGAACTGAGACCAGCGTCCCATAAGTTGTCTTTTACCTACAGGATATAGTTAACCGAAATTATGCCATTCAATGAGCACCATTCGCTTACTCGCTACTAATGTTCCATTCACTTATATGAGCGCTAAGTGTGCGTATACGGCTTGCGCTTGCTGCAAGCGTGGATTACGTGGCCTGTTCCACTAGCCCCTAAGTATATATTGGTAGGGACAAGGGGGGATGTATTGGTAAGGACAAGTGAAACAAGCCGATTACGTAATGCAAGCTGTTCGCAACCACTCTTTACAGCCTGCATAGTCAAAAAGCAATCTTCTAACAGAGGGATATTGTGAGGATATGCAACCTCTCGATACCATTCTATGGTTGTGTCATTATCCTTTTGTTTTTTCTGTATGAGTGACAATCAACAACATTGTAAAATTATTGCACAAAATAAAACCACATACTTTTCAAGCGCAAGATATTTCTTTAATTTCACATGGTAGCAGAGCGAAAAATGGATTATTGAATCTAACGGAATAAGGAAATTGCGGAAAAATAATATGTCGGTTGTAAAAGTGCAAACCTTGGGAAAAGACAATTACGATACATGGTGTATTTATGCAAAAGCATATCTGATCAAAAATAAGCTGTGGAAATTCGTGAAAGATAGCCCAAAGGAGAGTGCACCACAAGATGATCTTGACAATGACGAAATGGCGAAATCGGAGCTGTTGCTGCTGATAGCACCTTCAGAGTTAAAACAGGTGAAAAACTGTAAATATGCTAGAGATGTATGGGTAACTCTGGAATCAATATTTGCCAGTAAAGGACCCGCCAGAAAGGCGACACTACTAAAAAGGCTGATCTTGGCTAAACATGGCGAAGGGACTGATGTTCGTGAGCATATTAAAGACATGATGGATATAGTAGACAAGTTACAAGAAATGGATATTACCATAAATAGAGAACTACTCTCGATTATCATCCTCTACAGTCTGTCTGCAGATTATGAAAATTTTAGAACTGCAATTGAATCACAAGACTCGCTCCCAGATCCAGAAAAGCTAAAAATAAAAATTATTGAAGAGGGTGACGCTCGACGTCGTGATAACCCCAGTACTAGTAACACGAAAACCTCTGAAGAATGTCTATACACTTTTTGCAAAATCTGTAAGAAGAAAGGTCATGATACATCAAAATGTTGGTCAAAGATTAAGAAAAAAGGCAAGAAAAATAAAGAGCCGGAAGAAAGCTCAAACAAAGTTGACAATAAAACTGAAACAAACTTACACAGTTCCTACTGTGTGAATGACAATGCCGAAAAGTACTGGATACTTGACAGTGGCTGCACATAACACATGACTTTTTCAGATAAGCCCTTTACTGAGATAAAACGTATATCGAAAACTCTAAACCTTGCTTCCAAAGACAAAACTGCTGAGATAAAAGGGTTAGGGCATGCTGAAATAGAAATTGAAGAGGGACGACAAATTGGTATCACAAATGCTCTTTATGTACCAAGCCTGTGTGCTAATCTTCTGTCTGTTGGAAAAATGACTGACAATGGACATACTGTCCTATTCACTAAGAAGAAAGCAACAATTAAAGATCACAAGCATTAACCAAAGTATCGGAAACCAGACACCATTTGAACGCTGGGTTGATAGAAAACCATACGCAAATCACTTTTATGTATTTGGTGCCAAAGCATTCATCCTCAAGAAAGGAAAAGGTGAACACAAATTTGCTTCAAAGGCAATTCCGGGTGTGTTTGTCGCTCGAAAGCCTTCAGGATATATGTTCCATTGAAGAAGAAAATTCTTATTTCTAAAGATGTCCGTATTCTGAAAAAGGTGTTCTATGATAACGATAAAAATTCTACCACCATTCCTTTCGAAGAATTCAATTGTAATGATCAGTCAAATGAAAATGAAACAAAAGAGGATGAAATAGACATTTATTTCGAAGACACAAACAAAAATACTAGTAGTCAGCAAGCAGAACAAGATAATGTAATTGCAAGCTCTACTGAGGCACCTATACAAATTGAAAATGAGAATAATAATGAATTATTTTACGACGCCTTCGAAATAAATGACACTAGAGAAAGTCTTGATGATCCACCTGAAATCCATGAAGCAGACACAAATGTTGATGCACCTGCGAATGTTCTAGAAGAACGAAGGACATACAATCTACGCGATAGATCTCGAATTGAACCGCCAAAACGTTTTGAAGACTATGTCCTGGCAGTCATGGATTTGGACAATGAGACAGAACCTCAAACATTTAGAGATGCTATAAATAGCAAAGAAAAGTCCAAATGGGTAGAGGCTATGCAAAGTGAAATGAATTCACTGCATGAGATGGAGACTTGGGAAATAGTCGAACTCCCCAAAAATCGTAAACCACTTCCATGTAAGTGGGTCTACAAAATAAAGAATAATCCGAATGGTACAGTTGAGCGATATAAGGCCAGGCTTGTAGTTAAAGGCTTTTCACAAAAACCAGGCGTTGATTACCAGAAGACTTTTAGTCCTGCTGCTCGCCTCAGTTCCATCAGAGCTGTTCTAGGAATAGCGGCTCAAGAAAATATGATACTGAAACAGTTCGACGTATCTACTGCGTTTCTAAACGGTACTGTGAAAGAGGAAATTTATATGAAGCAGCCAGAGGGCTTCAATAATGGCACTAAAAAAGTATGCAAGCTGAAGAGAAGCATCTATGGACTCAAACAAGCACCTCTTTGTTGGAACGCATGTATATCAGAGTACCTTATAAATTCTGGATTCAAGCAAAGCAAAAAAGATCCTTGTCTTTACTTACGTGAGCAAGTTTTGATTGCACTATATGTAGATGACAGTTTGGTGGCTTCTACGATTGAAAATGCTGGAAGAAAGTTCTTTGAAGAACTAAAAAGTAGATTCAAAATAACTGAAAAAACGGCTTCCTATTTTCTTGGACTTGAAATTAACAAAACCAAAGATGGTAGTATAACCCTAAATCAAAGATCTTATACAAAAAAGATACTGGAAAAATTTGGAATTGCTGACTGTAAATCCGCTCCAACGCCTGCAATAAAAGTTGGCAAAAATTATGAAGAAGATGAGACTTCTGAGTCAATTTTTCCATATCGTCAAGCTGTGGGGGCCTTAGCATATTTGATGGTTGCTACGCGACCAGATATAAGTTACGCTGTAAGTGTGGCATCAAAGAATCTTGAAAAACCTACCAAGCTTGATGTAATGAAAGTCAAGCGAATATTGAGATACCTAAAGGGTACATTAAACAAAGGACGTGTCTTCACAAAAAGCCGGGAGAAAAGGCTGATATGTTTCAGTGACGCTGATCACGGTGGCGACACAGCAACGGATCATTCGACGACTGGGATGGTCTTCCTATTGTCTGGTCCGATTATGTGGAAAAGCCAGAAACAGCCAACGGTAGCAATCTCTTCTACGGAGGCAGAACTTGTAGCCTTAACAGAGACCGCGAGGGAAGCTTTATGGCTGAAAGAGCTTCTAGAAGAATTGACTGATATAATAAAACTCAATGGAAAACCCACAATCTACGTTGACAATGAGTCTGCTATTAAGCTATCCGAGAATCCGCCTTACGAGTTCCATAGGAGAACCAAGCATATTAAGCTGAAGCATTTTTTCATTCGAGAATGTATACAGAATGGAGAATTTGATATCAAGCAGGTTTCCACGGAGCTGCAACTGGCCGATATGTTTACGAAGCCATTATTTGGCCCAAGACTCGAGACGCTAAGCCAAAAAACTTGTTCAAGATGTGTCCAAGTTCTAAAAAGTACCGTGGATGTGAGGATATGCAACCTCTCGATACCATTCTATGGTTGTGTCATTATCCTTTTGTTTTTTCTGTATGAGTGACAATCAACAACATTGTAAAATTATTGCTCAAAATAAAACCACATACTTTTCAAGCGCAAGATATTTCTTTAATTTCACAGATATAAAGGGAGCAACCTGAAAAACATGAGTGCGATCTGCACTCGCGCAATATGCGAGCTTTTCGAGACACCAACAGGTGCAAAAACAGCGTGAGCGTAGCGCATTCGTCAAATGTGTACGCACCCTAATAGACTCTGGGACCTCGCTTCACTCGATAATCCATACTAATATTTGAAAATAATTTCAAAGTGTGTCTGTTTGTCTGTCTGCTATGGTTTCCAACCGAGTTTGATGTAATTTGGTAAGTATATAGAGGTAGGTTATATCTCGGGGAAGGACATAGGCTTATAAGGCGGAAAGTTTTACGGAGTTCCTAGTCGCGGGCAAGAGCTACTTAGTAATAAAATCAGCATTAATAAAAAAAACTTAATTTATTTAATTCTCTATTTTAATTATGAAATTAAGCAGCAGCACGCTTCCATGTTCTAGCTTTATTACTACCTACTGAAAAAAATAATAAATCAGCATTTTAATACGATCTAAGCCTGGGTATAATCTCTAATTCCCTCTCTCCTTTGAGTTGAGGCCTGTGCCCAGCAGTGAAAGGTAATGGGCTGTAATGATAACACGCTCACTAAGTATTAAATTAGGTATATTCTTTATATGTTGTCTTACTCGCAAACTTTAAAGTCTACTTAGCTGTGATAATACTTCTATTTATTATCTAGTAGGTAGGTACATACTTATAATCTCTGAGATAAACGGCGGATGGACTTACGGATATGGCTAAACTATACCTAGGGCTTCCTTGTTGATTACGGAACTAATAAAAAAGGAACGAAACGTATATTCGTGTCGCTTGCCTAAAACCTGAAAAAGGTTTACTAGCTTTAAAGACATAGATCTAGAAAATATATTTTTGAGTGATTTGCTTTTTGTTTGTAGCCTGTTTGGTCACCATGACAACCAGTCTCAAAACAAGAAGTAAGTTGTACAAAATGCAACTTCGCTTGGGAAATTTGGTACCATACTTTATCAGAGCCTGAGAATCGCGATTTATCTAAGTAAAGATGGATTACTTACAAATATCAGACGGTCAATACACTAAAACAATCTATACAATGGTGAGTTATCTAATCAGTCTTTTAAATTTCTTACAACACGCAGTTGAAGCATGGTTGAAGTCTTCAATGTTATTAATTTTATTTTTACATTAGCAAGAGAAAATCTCATTTACCTGCACCACATCTTGTTTTTATGCTATTCACGCCATCTTGAATTTACACTTTAATTAAAAATTATCAGAGGTGATAATAAAAGATCAACAGCATGGTGTTTTTATAGGGTTTTTTTATCAAAGATAATCTGTGACGTCTGTGACATTATCGACCTAGCCCTTAAAATCGACCCAACCCATGCGGAAATATTTTGCAAACTTTATACTATGGTCACTTTAAGGCGATAAACGAAAATTATCAGCAAACGAAAATTATCAACAAATGCCGTTGTATGATAACAAATACCTATGCGGTACGAATTTTCACACAACGAGGAAATATAGATTAACGATACCTAAGCAGATAAAGTACTGTACATTGTATTTCACGAGTTTATGTAATCTTGTAAGTAAAAAACTGAATCGTGGCCTTTTTTAGCCTACTATATTACTTTTGCCTGTTAGCTATATGAAATATACCTACCTAACTTAAACATGCTATACATAATATACGTTATTCACTGATAGAAAATATTTTTGCAGATAAAAGAATCGAGATACGAAGATGCAATAAAAGCTCTCAACGACGCTATCAATTTCAACCCAAATAGAGTGGGTTTATCTTTACTTGGATATTGTTACTTTAGAACGCAATCATTCTTAGAAGCAGCAAATTGTTACGAACAATTGTCTGCAATGCACCCAGATGTACCAGAATACAAACTTTATTTCGCCCAAGCTTTATATGAGGCTTCCATGTTTGAAGAGTCTTATAAAGTCACAATGCAAGTTACAGCACCAGAGTTAGAAAGAAAAGTAACGAAATTACAATCAGCTATCAAATATGGCGAAGAAGATACAATAACTGCCAAAAGTTTGGTCGACTCATATCCCCCAGATGATCCAGATAAAGATATTAATCTGGGATGTTTACTGTATAAAGAAAACCAGTACGAGGAAGCACTACAAAGGTTTTCCAGAAGCTTAACCATTATGGGCTTCAATGCACATCTACATTATAATGTAGCGTTATGTTACTTCAGATTAAAAGAATATCCTCAAGCTTTGAAGCATATTACTTTAGTTATCGAAAAAGGTATCAGGGACCATCCTGAGTTAGCTGTTGGAATGCAATCTGATATTTCTGAAGTGAAATCGGTAGGAAACACACTGACGCTTCACGAAACTGCACTGACTGAAGTATTTAATCTAAAAGCTGCAATAGAATACCAATTGAAAAACATTGAATCTGCAAGAGAAGCTTTATCTGATATGCCTCCCCGCCATGAGCACGAATTGGATGCAGTGACGCTGCATAATTTAGCTCTTACTTCGATTGATATGAAACCGACGGACGGTTTCGAAAAGCTTCATTTTTTACTTCAACAAGACCCATTTCCACCTGAAACATTTGCTAATTTGTTGCTCCTATATTGCAAATTCGAATATTACGATCTCGCGGCAGATATTTTGGCAGAAAATGCGCAATTCACATATAAATATTTAACGCCTTATCTTTACGATTTCTTGGACGCAATAATAACAAGTCAAACTTCTCCTGAAGAGGCTTTTCAAAAGTACGAAGACATCGCTTCAAAGTATGCAGAACAGTTAAGAAAACTTACTAAAGTAGTCCAAGAGAGTCGTTCTCAAGGTGACAACGACCAGGTGAAGAAGGCTGTTGTTGAATACGAAGAGGCCTTAGAAAGATACATTCCCGTGGTAATGGCTCAAGCGAAAATATATTGGGACAAAGAAAATTACGGGCAGGTCGAGAAAATATTTCGTAAATCGGTCGAGTTTTGCAATGAGTCAGATGTTTGGCGCTTAAACGTAGCCCATGTATTATTTATGCAAGAGAACAAGTATAAAGAAGCAGCTAGTTTCTACGAACCAATTGTTAAAAAACAGTACGACAATATTTTAGACATAAGCGCTGTCGTTCTAGCTAATCTCTGTGTATCGTACATAATGACTTCCCAAAACGAAGAAGCCGAAGACATCATGCGAAAGATAGAAAAGGAAGAAGAACAACAAATATTTGAAGACCCACAGAAAAAATTCTATCACTTATGTATTGTTAATCTAGTTATCGGCACTTTATACTGTGCCAAAGGGAATTACGAGTTTGGTGTATCGCGAGTGATAAAATCTCTGGAGCCTTTTAACAAACGTCTTGGCACTGACACTTGGTTTTATGCGAAGCGATGTTTCTTATCGTTTTTGGAAAATCTCGCAAAACATTTGATAGTCGTCAAAGACAACACTATAAAGGAGTGCTTGCAATTTCTAGAAGGATGTGAAACCTACGGGAGACGTGTTTCTACGGTGATAGAAACTCCGTTTCAAGAGGAAGATGCGAACAATAAAGCGAAGCAAACTGTGACATACGAAGCAAGACTTTTGCGTTACATGTTTTATAAGCTGCGGAGCATTGATGATTCAGTTACTATTAATAAGTATGAAGATTTGAAGTAAAAAACAATAAATTTATTTACCTACTAATTTACTTGCTTAGTGCTTACCTGGCGGAATTTTATCTTTTTTTGTGGTCCTGATTTTCTTTTGACCTTAAGTTTCAGAACAAATGGTCTATCTCTTCCAAAAGATATTGAAGCTATCATGGTTTCTAATTCAGATCCATTATCTGTGCCATAATTTAAGTAAAACGTTTAAAAAACAAGTCATGACTTTTTTATGTTTCTTTAGCATGTACCAGAATCTGTGATGGATTTACGATATTTAAACTTACTTGTTTAATCATACTCAATACCCTTCAGTTTGTAAAGGAAATCTTTTATCAACAACACAGGCTGTGGCCATGGCAGGACCGGCAATGTGTTTCCAGAGAATTTGTCTGTTATACTGGGATCACCATTTAGGACATGCTGACGTGGCAAAGGATAAACTTTGCCAAATACACTGGAAATCAAAGTGGAGATATTAGGAGTCTGAAAAGAAAATAGCAAACAAAATATGAGCAAAACTTACAAGCATAATTGCGGCCTCTAACACTGTTGTTTATTTGATAGCGACAAATTTAATTTAAAAAGAAAAATTCTGCCTAGTGGAACTGACAGCAAAATGGTAAAATTTTTTAAAAAACTTAGGTCAGAACACAGAATCAAGCCTTGAGTTTTGTATGTCCCAGTGCTGCCAGTATCTAAAAACGACTCTCAGCGTTCATTAGATAGACATAAATTAGTATTTATATATATATAATTATTTCCCTTGTACATATTACGTCAAGAGATGTGCAGCCCAAGCTTTAAGATCAAGGATCAATTAAATGCTTTACCTACCAATTTGCTTGTTATCTTTTCACGACTCACGTGCAGAACCAATTTTGACAAAATTTGGCACAGAGTGCTTGATCTTGACAGGATAATAACAGACGACAGTTTAGAATTTCGCGAGTTAGATTATAATCTAACGGTTTTTACAATCTTACGGTGACATATATAAATCACGTGTCACGTTGTTTGTCCGCGATGGACTCCTAAACTACTTAACCGATTTTAAATTAAATTTGATATAATTTTAATTAATATTCAACGCTGTTTTAATTTCAGAGTTATTTGTAAAACCTTCTCTCCCTTCATCTTCTTATAATTTGCCTGGCTATCATCTTATTAGAAATGATCGAACAGGTAAAGGTGGGGGTGGTGTGGCAATATACCTGCGAAGTCATATTCCTTTTCGTATTCTAGATAAATCCCCATCTTTATACTCTGAATCCTCGGAACACTTATTTATTGAGGTGCTGTTTGGTCAGAAAAAGGTCCTTCTTGGGGTTTATTATAGCCCATCTCTCCATATCAGTTATTTTGATTCATTTGAAAGGTTACTTGAAGAATACTCCTCCTCGGTTGATCATACTATAAATAAGGGTGATTTTAATACATGTATTATCAAAAATGACCATCGGGCCAAGCGTTTGCTGAGTATTGTTGATGGTTCAAATCTAAAACTGTTACCAACAAATGCTACCCATTTTTCCCCTAATTGTCTTCCTTCCCAGTTAGATCTCATGATAGTTTCTTCTGCTAGCCTTGTGGATGCTCATGGGCAACTGCCAGCCGATGCGTTCTCATACCATGATTTGATATATATGTCTTATAAAATTCGACCACCTAAAGTGAAGCATTGTTATGCGTCGGAGTTTTAGAAATTTTGATAATGGCAAATTATTGGAGGATCTAAATAACATTGATTGGCAAGCTGTTTTTGATGCTCCTACAGCAGACGACAAGCTCAATATTTTTAATACTCTTTTAACGGATCTATTTGATGTTCATGCACCTCTTCGACTCATCAAAGTTAAGCACCTTCCTGCTCCATGGCTTACCAGTAGTATCAGAGTGCTTATGTCTAAACGGAATGCGGCAAAAGGTAAATATAAGTTGAATCCAACTGACTCTAATCTTGTAAAATACAAAAAATTGCGTAATCGCTGTAGCAGGATGTGTCGTGATGCACAGCGTCAGTACATTCATTCGTCAGTTGATCACAATGATTCTGGAAAAACCTGGCGATTCCTTACATCCTTAGGCATTGGGCGGCAGCGTCAAGTAGTTTCGAACACTGCTGACTTAGATGCTCTTAATAATAACTTTGCTAGTGCCCGTCCTTTTGATGTGCTTATTAAACAAGGAACGCTTAGTTATCTAAACTCCATTCCAGTGCATGGTGGGCCTGAGTTCCAGTTCAATTATACAACTGCAGCTGAGGTTCAAAAACATGTTCTTGCAATAAAATCTGATGCTGTTGGTAGTGATGGGGTAAGCAGGAAGATGATTATTCTTGCACTTGATGGTATCATTCCAATATTATGTCATATTTTTAATTTTTCACTTACCTCTGGTGCTTTTCCTATTGCTTGGACTAAAGCTTATATTATTCCTGTTCCTAAAGTTCAAAATCCTTTAATACCTTCTCATTTTCGGCCTATTTCCATCCTCCATTTCTTATCCAAAGTGCTTGAGCGTATTGTGCATGAACAATTAAGCATCTATCTAACTAGGTATTATATTTTGACAAGTTTTCAATCAGGCTTTCGGCGGGGTCATAGCACAGCAACAGCTCTTATCAAGGTCTGTGACGATATTCGTTATGCGGATGATAATAAGCTCCTTACAGTACAGTTGTATTGCTAGACTTCAGTAATGCTTTTAATACTGTAGACTTTGATTTGCTCTTAGTTATCTTAAAGACTATTAATATGTCGCCTAGTGGCATCAGCTGGTTTCAGTCTTATCTCTGTGGTCGTCAGCAGTGTGTTCGGTTAGGTGATAAGTTTTCTTCATTTGTGTCTCTACGAGCTGGTGTTCCGCAAGGTGGTGTTCTTTCTCCTCTTCTTTTCTCCATTTATATCAACTCTGTTACCTCAGTTATTTCTTCTTCTTATCATTTGTATGCGGATGACCTGCAGATTTATGCATCGACAACCATTGATGATCTAGCTGTTGCTATTGATACTGTCAATGCGGATTTAAATAAAATTAGTGCTTGGTGTCGTTCTTATGGTCTTTTGATAAATCCAAATAAGTCTCAGGTAACTATTATTGGCAGCAATTATTACATCTCCTTACTTTCCCATAATAGTGTACCACCTGTTCTCTTAGATGGCAAAGTCATACCCATAAGTAGTGTGGTTAAGGATCTTGGCCTTATCCTAGACAATTCTTTGTCTTGGGTTCCACAAGTAACAGAGCTAAGTCGAAAGATATTTGCAGCTCTTGGGTATTTAAGACGGTGGAAACATTTCTTCTTCTTTTACCCATTTTGGACTATGCTGATGTTAAATATTGAATAGAAGCAGGCGTTACTTTGCGGAAGTCCATGATAGTGAATGAACTAGAAGTTTAATTCGCTATAATCCGCTACAGTAGACAAATATGTGTGGTACAGTGCGTGTCTTTCACCTGCAATATGCGACACCCACCACCCAGCAATTCGCACAGGCACAACACCACACCACACAAATCCTCCAAATCACTCTCAACGTACGTTTCACTCCGACACCGGAGCATCTTCAGGAGATGTTGACTCGACAATGCACGATTGTGAAGTGACTATCGTATCGCAAGTTCCAGCTTATATACCTTTTTGGCATGGCTCATACTGAAGCCCCGTCCCCTCCCCTATTACTGTATAAATTGAGTAAAGGTGAATTTGAAACGTTTATTTGTTCATTTAGCAACTCAAATCCTTTATTATTGTGTTTAATTATTTCTAATTGCTCCCAAACGCACATTCGTAACCCTTTATTACATTTATGCAGGATTTTATATGAATGGTTATTGCCCACCTCATGTCCACTGTCCAAAAGATGTTTAGCGAAGTGGGACCTTTGTGGTTGATCGTTCCTATAAGCAGACATATGTTCCTTATAGCGCTTATAGGAACGATCAACCACAAAGGTCCCACTTCGCTAAGCATCTTTTGGACAGTGGGCATGAGGTGGGCAATAACCAGTGTGGTGTTGTGCCTGTGCGAATTGCTGGGTGGTGGGTGTCGCATGTTGCAGGTGAAAGACACGCACTGTAACACACAGATTTGTCTACTGTAGCGGATTATAGCGAATTAAACTTCTAGTTCATTCACTATGCTGATGTTAGTTATTTGGATTTATCAGAGAATAGAATAGAATAGAATAGAATAATTTTATTTGTCTGAATATGTGTTACAATGATGGTTACAGTATGAAAAGTTGCAGCATATCCAGTCAGGCAACCCTGACGTACAATTTTTTTTGTAGTTAGACATTTTTAAATAGCATAGTACAAGTATGTTCTATATGTGATATTCAAATTACCTAATCTTACAATAAGTCTATGCTACAATATTATAATGAATGGCTATAATGTCATAATATATAATAAATTAATAAATAAGTATATAATGCTTCATCAATTAGAATGCCAATATTAAAATGTCAAATATACCGAATCTATGCTTAATTCTATGTCAATAGTTAAATTAAAAATAATTAAAGTTAGAATTTATTACAATTTAATCGGTCATTTTTTGTTTTTTAATTGCATAAATTCTTCAATAGAATAGAATGCATTTTGAACTAGCCACTTTTTTAATGCATTCTTGAGTTTAGTAATTGGTAATATAGTTATTGATTTGGGAATTGCATTATATACTTTAACACACACTGCAGCACAATTTTTTAAATACGTAGCCGTTCTAGGTGCTTTATTAAATACCTAGCCTTTCCCTATTTCTAGTTCCTTTTGGAAATACATCCTTTGCCGTTTTAAAAAGATGAGTGTTAGATCTCACGAACTAGTATATATAGTATACTAGGAAGTGTGAGGATTCCCAGACTTTTGAAAATCGGCTTACACGATTCGTACGGCGCCTTACCAGTGATTGCGCGGATACATTTTTTCTGTGCAATAAAAACTCTTTTTATATCCGTTGAGTTCCCCCATATCAATATGCCATATTTCAATACCGAATATACATAACCGTAGTATGCAGTAAGCGCCGTTTTCATTGTTGAAGTTTTACGCAGTTTGTTTAGTACATAGATAAATTTATTTATTTTATTGCATACTACTTCTACATGTGGCTTTCAGTTACAGTTTTTGTCTAATTTTACTCCAAGGAAAGTAACTGTGTCGGTTTCCTTGATTATTTGGTTTTGATAACTAAGATTTAATTTAATTTGTTTTCTGTTATTGTAATTAGAAAAGTGTAAATAGCGGGTTTTTGATAGGCTGACTGATAAATTATTATTACTATGCCACTCTATTAGATTAATTTTATTATTTATTTCAATTTCATCATCATTATTATAATTATTATTGGAGCATGTCAGGATAAGCGAAAAGTCATCAGCGTACAGGATGCATTTGTCAGATACTATATCGGGTAAATCATTTATGTACAGTATAAACAGTAGGGGGCCATGAGACCATGCTTAACAAATTGGATAGATTGCTGAATGTATGTATTCGCTTCATCTATGGCCTGCGCAAATATGATCATTTGTCTGAGTTTCGGCCTCAGTTGAAATGGCTGCCAATTCGATCCCGTAGAAACTTACACGCTCTTTCGCTCCTATACACTATTTTATATCATCCTCAAACGCCACCCTATTTGAAAGAGCGATTCACCTTTCTTGGCAGTAATGACATACATATTTATTTGCGGTCTAGGGATGACAACAAGTTGGAAATACCTTTGAGTCGGACTGAGGTGTATGCAAATTCCTTTACTTACAGTAAAGACTGCTATGATATGGAATGCATTGCCAAGTGACATTAGACAATCAAAATCTTTGAGTATTTTTATGGATCGTTTGAAGGAATTATATCTTGCAAATAATATGCTGTAAATTATTTATGTATTTGTTTACTTTTTGTTGTGTAGGTCTAAAATATTTATATATGCATTATTATATTTAATTCTATTGGTATTTATATTAGTATTTTTTATTCGTGTAATTGTTTATGTATTATTAGAATGTATAGTTTATTTAGTATATTGTATGTATTGTTGTTGCACTATCCCGCTTCGTTGCATTTGTTTCTTTATTTATGGGTCCGTATTCTCGCTCGCTCTACCGCGCGCTCGGCCAATTTTGGAATCTGTAGGTATATCGCACAGTAAGACCGTTAGCTGCACTCAGACATAGACGGCATAGGCCGGTAAAGATACTTTGATACTAGTTTTGCGTAGTCAAGTTCATACTATTTTCACATATTAATAAATTTTTACAATCTTAGTTATTACTTTATTATTATTTTATTTTACCTAATAAATGTTTATTTAGCATACATATACTTTTATAAAATATGCTTACACACGGGTATATGTAAGACTAAAAACTAGATACACCTAGTTACATGTTTTTTCACTTATTTACTTATCATTAAAATTTATGATTTTTTAAGTTTTAATACCTAGGTTATCTGACTGTTACTAATAATAAGATTATTGACCAAGTTTTTCTACATGGGTCAGTAGAGTAATTAGGCTGTCTCAAAACACCATTGTTATTTTGAAAACAACTCACAGATAAGCGATTGGTATTGTGTATTATGCAGGTGTAGGTAGCACGTGCAAAGGATTAGTCATAAATAATATCACAGACACGCGGACCCTCTCAGGTATCAGGATATGTAAATGTTACCATACTTCACGCGGACTATGCAATTGCATCAATTTAGGTAGATCCAAGACCACTAAAAGTAGAAAAAACTTACAGTTGGATAACAAAACATAATAAATATATAAATAAAAACTTTATGACCATTGCCCTTACCCAAAGTAAGTTTGAATAAGAAAATATATTGTGTTATAAAATATGTCGTGCAAAACATACCTTATGCTGTTTATGATAAGGTTCAAATTAAATTGTAATCATGATTAGTTAAAAGATAATTATAACCTTACCCTATCTTCAATTCGCAAATTGACCACTGTAAGGTCATTTCCAAAATTTGCAATTTTGGAATATTGTCTGGTCTAGTTGAAGGCTTTGGTCGTGGCTATTTATCACCCTATTGGCAAAGATGTACCGCCAAGGGATTTAGCATTCCAGTACGATATCGTGTAGAAACTGATAAGGGTTATGGGTTATAACCGATTGGGGTTATGACTACCACACCCCTAAAGGACTACCACCCCTTAGCCCGCTAGCATCTTAGGCTGCATAATGATTTACTATACTACTAAGATTGAGTGGAATAAAAAAGCTAAGAACAGTATGGTTTGTTTATGTAGAAATGTAGATATTGTATATTCCAATAGTAATTTATGTGCCCCGTAGATAATTGCTATATGGAAGACGTATGTAATATAATTGGTTTTGCCTTTAGCCAAGACAATGTAAAATTTGGGCTCTATTGGATCTCTTGTCTAATTTGATCCAATTGCATAGTCCGAGTGGTTTAGTTTTAGCAATTTAGCGTTCCGGTACGATGGCGAATGTGCCATTTTTATCTGGTGACTGCATCATCCTTCACCACTAGGTGACATCGCAGTCAAGGGCTAACATTTAGAGGGGTAGAGGAATCAAAAAGAATAAAAAAAACCTATTAAATTAAAAATAATATTTATTAAAAATATTGTCATATCATCGATCTAGCTTTTCGGGTATCCATAATTTCTGGAAGTAAACAATAAAAATCTTACTAATTTATCTTCCATGTTTCTTTTCCAAAAATTTAAATATATTTCAATTAGTTCGATTTTGAGATTATGCTCAAGACCAGTCCACACAGCAAATAAACATCTGGGTTTTTGAGTTATATTGTAACTGGCTCTGAATTTGGTAATACCAATCATGGTTCTTTGTTAGAGTCATTGATTGTTGTACTGATTTCCACATTTAATTTTTTTTCCTTCCTCAGCTTCCTCAGAATCCGTTCCAAAAGCAGATTGAGGATTTTATTTCTATTACACCTTTGCTATACAAAGCATCTGGCGTGGCCACACAAAAAAAATTCAGTCTATGCAAAGGCTGCATCTTTCAATTTTGATGTTTTCTTGTTTAGCCAGCTGTTCCAAAGCAGCAGCTTCGTTAGTTCGTTTTCTCTGCCATGTTGTATAGCTGAAATGTTATCTAAAGGGTAGCTATAAAACATCGCCTTGACAGCACGTGCTCAGCTAATGTTTCCCCCTTCCAAAGCCTTCTGCATACTTTGGCAAAATTTGATGCCGTTGCAAGACAATGTCGCCGTAGCTCTAACCATAGAACAATTTTAATTTTTTTTTAACCGAAGATTTTACATTTCACAGTTTAGCCATTATAATTACTTGGAAACTAGGCGAAAGCTGAAAGCATAATGGCACTATTGGTACGATTTTATTAAAATGGAAAGACTATACTAACCAACGCGCCCCAACTGAACAGATCTGGTTGAAATTTGGCACTAAGATAGATTATAATCTGTAATAGCACATAGGCTACTTTTTATCAAAAAACCTCAAACCACGCAGACGAAGTCGCGGGCATTCAGTAGTACTTGTGTCATGTACTATGTCAAAATCCATGTAGAGATGCCAAGGTCAGAAAAACAAAAACACAACTTTTATGGATTCGTTGGAAGCAGTTGAGCAGAGCAGAGTACCTCAATGATCGCAGGCGACTAGAAAAGTGACAGTAAAAGCTTTGTGGGATTTATAGAATGTAAAAATATAGACATCTCTACCATTTGCAATTTATTTGTCTCAAAAAACCTCAAACCACGCAGACGAAGTCGCGGGCATTCAGTAG
The DNA here is from genome assembly GCA_964035005.1 of Erebia palarica. NCBI lineage: Eukaryota > Metazoa > Arthropoda > Insecta > Lepidoptera > Nymphalidae > Erebia > Erebia palarica. The sequence continues at coordinate 41,790,932 of OZ035983.1, forward strand.
TACTTAATATTATAATAAAATAGTGTACAGTCATAAGATAGGAGAATGTACGACAAAATAGATAATGATCACTAATGTGATTATACTTATAAAATTGGGAATTTATTTCTGAACTAGATGATGTTTTAGGTAGTTTTTTGATTCCCGCGGGAACTCTTTAATTTTCCGGGATAAAAATTAGCATAATATGTCCTTCCCCGGGAAACGGGATACAAACTATCCCTATACAAAATTTCATCAAAATCGGTTGAACAGATGGGCCGTAAAAGCGTAGCAGATGGATTGAAACACTTTCGCATTTATAATATTAGTATTGTATTTATCTGCTCTGGTCTGGTTTTCGGCTGCGGATAGTGATTATGCAACCGCCAAATCAATTTAATCAATTAAAAATCAAAATATCAAATCTTTCAGGTAACTGAATTCGAATATAAAATAATCTTACCTTGTGATATATAAAACAAGTAAAATCCAATCCAGAAGCGAATACTCCAATCCAATTACAAAGCAAGGGTCTAAATGTTATTTTCACCGATTCCACTGTCAAAATCCATGTAGAGATGCCAAGGTCAGAAAAACAAAAACACAACTTTTATGGATTCGTTGGAAGCAGTTGAGCAGAGCAGAGTACCTCAATGATCGCAGGCGACTAGAAAAGTGACAGTAAAAGCTTTGTGGGATTTATAGAATGTAAAAATATAGACATCTCTACCATTTGCAATTTATTTGTCTCAAAAAACCTCAAACCACGCAGACGAAGTCGCGGGCATTCAGTAGTACTTAATATTATAATAAAATAGTGTACAGTCATAAGCTAGGAGAATGTACGACAAGATAGATAATGATCACTAATGTGATTATACATATAAAATTGGGAATTTATTTCTGAACTAGATGATTTTTTAGGTAGTTTTTTGATTCCCGCGGGAACTCTTTAATTTTCCGTGATAAAAATTAGCATAATATGTCCTTCCCCGGGAATCGGGATACAAACTATCCCTATACAAAATTTCATCAAAATCGGTTGAACAGAAGGGCCGTAAAAGCGTAGCAGATGGACTGAAACACTTTCGCATTTATAATATTAGTATTGTATTTATCTGCTCTGGTCTGGTTTTCGGCTGCGGATAGTGATTATGCAACCGGCAAATCAATTTAAATCAATTAAAAATCAAAATATCAAATCTTTCAGGTAACTGAATTCGAATATAAAATAATCTTACCTTGTGATATATAAAATAAGTAAAATCCAATCCAGAAGCGAATACTCCAATCCAATTACAAAGCAAGGGTCTAAATGTTATTTTCACTGATTCCACTGTCAAAAGCCATGTATAGATGCCAAGGTCAGAAAAACAAAAACACAACTTTTATGGATTCGTTGGAAGCAGTTGAGCAGAGCAGAATACCTCAATGATCGCAGGCGACTAGAAAAGTGACAGTAAAAGCTTTGTGGGATTTATAGAATGTAAAAATATAGACATCTCTACCATTTGCAATTTATTTGTCTCGGAAATACCATTGTAATTTTGATAAACAACAAAAATAACGTTCAAGTATTCGATAACTAGGTTTACTTGTGTTTTATGCAGGTGCAATCTGCACGTGCATAGGATTAGGTCACAAATAAACGACCCTTTCAAGTATGAGGGCGGGCCTTCACGCGGGCCATGCAATTGGATCAATTTAGGTAAGAGGGATCTTTTACCTAAATTGATCCAATTGCAAGTAAAAGTCAAGAACTTCCAGTTGATTTCAGTTACAAAATGTCATACAAACTCATCTTGTTTATCACAAACGAAACCATATTCTATAAATAAATACTTTATGACCCTTTAGCTTAACTTTATGACTTATAATATTCTTTGGTTTTTTTATCGAAAGGCAGTGCTACACGTTACTATTGTCGAAAGGTAAAAGAATAAATAAAATCTATGCTAACAATGAAACTATTTTATAATAGGTACCTTTTATTGACCCGTGATAAGTAGTATTGTTTACGATCAATTTGGGAATTAGAATTTCTGAATTTTCTTTGGTCTGGGGATCCGGGAGGCTTCGGTCGTGGCTAATTATTACCACCCTACCGGCAAAGACGTTGAGCGCTCCGATACGATGCCGCGTAGAATAGAAATCATCACTTACCATCAGGTGAGATCGCAGTCAAGGGTTAAACTGAGCTTGTAGAGGATAAAAATAAATTTCAATATAAGTAATGCTATGAAAACGGTATCTGCCTAAATCTCTCAGCAACAACGTATGCCATATTGAGTTTGGCAATTACAATTTCAAAGAAAATATAATATTTCAGGAAAGTAAGTTCTAAACCCATACAAAATTTACGTATACTTAAATACAGATTTACCGAAAATGAGATTATAATAATATATATCATACAAAATTATTTAATAGTTATTAAAAAAAACTGATACCTATTAATTAATAATTATATGCGTATAACGCATTCATTCAATATCGATAAAATCGGATCAAGAACCTAACATTCTACGCTCATCAAACTAAGGCAGTCGCGCTATGTATTGTTTGCAACACGTTTTTTACAAAGGCGTTACGTTTTTTAGTGAGCTCACGCACACATACAAAAGAGCCCATCCAGCAACACGTCCTCCCTCGAAGAGCGCTCGGCTCGGTATGCCGGTCGTGCGGTCTGCGATCCATTTTACATGTGACTTTATGGGACTTTTGATATTTTTTTTTGGTAATATAGGTATTTTATAGAACTTTATCTTTTTACAATTTATGTTATTTAAATACTAAACATTCATAGGAAATTTTATTTAATCAGTAAATTCGCCAAACTTTTAAGAAATACAGGTTATTGTGACGCGTAAATTTTGTGAAATTGTGAACATTGATTTGATTTTTTTATTAACTAATTTTGTATGGAACTTATAAAAATGAGTCGCAACAGTCCAATTTTAAGAGTGTGTTTTTCATATTAGTATTTTTATAAGTCATTTATAATAATTTTTCGTGGATTTATATGAGCCAAAAGTGACACCCAAAAGTGTAAAAATGGTAAACGTCTTCTGCGAGAATGAGAATTTCACTATTATATTTCAATAAAATTAATATTTTTTTTGCAACAGTCCACTTGGGAGGGATTAATCTTTAATGTTATAATTTTCTTTTTGTCATAATTCTAATATCTCATGCACAAAGCTCGTCAAAAGTTCATAACAAATCGGTTTACGAGGATACGGATTCTTAAAGGTTGTCTGAAGGAGATCACTTTGATAAGACCGCCTTTGCGCACTTATAAATTATGTTTGCTTGTTCACTGTTTTTGTTTCTTTTTTAATGTTTTGTGTGGCAATAAATTATTTATCTATCTATCTATCTATCTAAATTTGCACACCGTGTGCAGTTTGATCCAACTTGAAAGATAGGATAGCTTACATCTCAATCCACGCGGACGGAGTCGCGGGCATCAGCTAGTATTTTAGGGTCAACACGTCAGTTCGCTGACCACCCCCTGTTCACGACCGTTTTTCCGAAAACAACCAAAAACAGTTGCAATATCAACGCAACGATCACTTTTTTTTTTCTTGAAGATCATGCTCTATCTATCCCTTACTCTCGGGCAGTGTTGCCATGTCCAAAATCTGTTCGACGGTGATACCACTCAAAAAATACGGTAGGTTCTAAGAAATTACGGTGATTGGGCCCTGGAGAAAAACGTTAGAATTAACGGGGTATTATTTTTAATAAAACATTACTCACAAAATGGCTTTGAATTTAATAAAACAAAAAAAATTTCATTGATTTACATACAATGGTAATAAATAAGATAAGGAGATGTTAGGTTCAGGTGTTTAATTCAATCATTCAATGTTATTATTATAATAAGTCTAGATTAAATTAGTCTGAATTATCTGAATCTGATACTAATATCTCCTCATGTTTGTAAATATTATTATTTAATCTTTTGAGCATTTCATCATCAGGCTTAAATGTAATGCAGTTTTGTGATTGAGCTTGATGGATTGTTGTGTCATGAGATTTCCTTTTATTTCATCAACCATTCTTCTCGGAATTTCTGCTTATATTGCTTTCTTTTTTTCTTTGGCACTTCAACCCCAGACTGAGAATCAAAGTCACTTCCACTCATTTTCTTTTAGTTTTCTCTGAGAAAACAAACTTCGAGAAGCGTAAAAAGCTCACGACACAGAGTACATTATATATTGGCTCACGACTCGCCTACTTGAAGGAAACAAGCTAATACAGTAAAATTTTAAATGTATGAACTAAACCGACTAAATGTAATTGTTTTCGTATTACCTGAAACAATACGTTTTTCAAGCACACTTAAATTGTTAGCATTATATCCCCGTGATTATTCGGGGAATCCCGAACCACAAACTAAGATGGCGATACTTTGAACTTTATTTGTAGGGATGCGTTCATAAATGTGCGGTATCGGTAATTTCTTGGTAATGCTAAAAATTTAACATTATGTACCTAGCGCTAATCGCATAATGTTTTATTTTTAATATAAACATTTCAATCCCTGAATATTACGGTAGATATCGTCACCGTTGTCGTGCTTCAACGGTAGGTGGTAAATTTGTGCTGAGTACGGTGCATTTACCGTAATTACGGTGCACATGGCAACATTGCTCTCGGGTCAAATTTGGCCAACCCAATATATTTCAGTGTAACTCTGTGAGCCGATGAATCTGAGCCACAGCACACAAATTGATTTTGGAGCAAAATGCTAGTAAAAAAATAGTGAGGAGGCCAAACTTAAACCGTGAGTAAAACATGTTTTATTACATTTTTTGCATACATTTTGTGCCTAAGGTGTCAGAATATGACTAAATTATATCTTAGAATCCATATTTTGTCCAAAAAATGCGTATTTATTTAAATAAATGGTGGTCGCTAATGGGCCGACTAAAACTTAGCTTCCTCCCGTTTACGAACACATGTTCGTAAACTAACGGTTTCTAACGAATCATTTTTGAGCTTTTCTAACGTGCTGCATAATATTAGCGCAAATTTTATTGTTTCTTGACATCCTAATAAGTATGGTTTATTTAAACGTCAGATTGCGACCGGCAAAATATAGAGAAAACCTAAAAATCTAAACGTATTCTTATGACGTAAAACAAAGTGGTCGGCAACGGATCATTTCTCGACCATCGATTTAATTACATACAAAAGTAATAAAAAATACAATATTTGTGTGTTCGTATACGGACTAGATAACGACCATGTGGTTATTTACATTAGTTTGATTACATAGTAGTGGTCGTATACTGATTAGCTAGCGACCATTGAAGACGGTTTTAAATTTTTGTCTATATTTTGGCGGTTGAGTCTTGACTATCTATCTTATTTTGCTTTTTAAAATAATCTGGTAGGATGATATGAGCACCAATTATTTTTTACATGATTCCAGACAACTGGACCGAGTAGCAGGAGCTTGTGGACCGTCTACTTCAGGCTACTAACCAAACTAAGCTAAAAAATTCTCGAATATCTGTACAATACTATGTTAGGTAGCTTTCGTCCTCGATTTATAACTGTAATTTTCAAGAAGCCTTGGTGTACAGCAAGAAGCAGTTTATTCTAGATTATGATGCGTTTGGATATTGCAATAATCTTTGACTCATTTTGTATAATCCACAGTGTCTCGTTTAAGAGATATAATGCACACTTTCAGAATCTATTTCGGATTACCGTATATCTTCAGATTATGCTTCAGTGATCACACTCATATCAGTTGATCGAAGCAAGTGTCTTGCATTTGCCGGTATGATTGTTATAACAAAAATTTTCCTCTTGGCTTTCTAAAATTCGCTTAAAGAGAACTTTTAAGTGATATGAGGCTTAGTGCTTGTCTATAAACTGAAAAACTGGCTTTGTTATATAATTTTGGGTTAAATAACCATTGAAATTATCGTTAATGGATTCATAAAATACGTTACTCATCATCCAGGACCTCAGGGGTTCTTAGCTCTAGTAATATTCCCTAATGTCAGACTCCCTAAAGCCATCGTTGATAATATGCCAGAATCATGGATACTTGAACGTTTAGAAAGTGGATGGATGAAGAGCGAAGTGTTTTATGAATATGTAAGCAATGCTTTCAATGATTGGGTAACCAAAAATGTTATAAAAAAGCCCGTAAACCTATTCATGGATGGGTACAAGTCTCACATGACTTACTCTGATACTCTAAGTGAGTTTTGTGATAGGAATGGTTAACCAGCTAGTGCAACACAATATCATTCAGCTGGCTGACGTCAGCGTGTTTAGGCAATAAAGCTGGAACGCACAGTCAAGAACTGGCAGTCTCGTACCGAAAATATAAACAAAACAGTTTCAAATATATTTTTTGTAGAAATTCTGGTTCAAATAAAAAACACAGTGCAGGCCAGAGATTGTCATGCAACTTCGAAGTTTATATCTCCTTGTTGCAACTCAATAATTGACAGCATTCACCTCTGCTTATTCATATATCATGCATATCATATACACAAAATGAGATGTCTTTTGATGAGCGCCAAATAACAAAAGCGAAACTAAGATTTAGCTACCAAGTGCAACTTCCTCATAAGCTTCAAGAAATAATATTTTTAGAAAAGCGATAAAGAAAATTTAGAATAGGAAGAACACGCAAGCAGTCATTAAAAGCAAAGGAAAAACATAAGAAAGCAGAAGAAAAAGAGAAGAGATGCAGAAAAAGAAGACTAATAAAAGAGAAGGCTTTGGTAGAACGAGTCAACTTGACCTTGAAGGAGATGGCCGACTGGGGTGACGCCAGTCTCATCAAGTTTAACGCTACCAAAAAGCAAGCGTGTCTATTCACCGCGAAACGGAGTTCATTCCCACTCACTCCGACTTTCCGAAATATATCCGATCCAATTACCGACAGTGTCGAGCTCCTCGGTATCAACATATCGTCCAACCTCAACTTTGGACAATGCATCGAATCCAAAGCAAAAACAGCTAGCAAGAAACTTGGCATCCTCAACAAAGTCAAGCGGTACTTCACGCCGGAACAGCTTCTAATCCTGTACCAAGCACAAGTTCGATCGTGCATGGAGTACTGCAGCCATTTATGAGATGGCTCTGCCAAGTACCAGCTTAATGCATTGGATTCGGTGGATTGTCGCGCCAGGAGACTTATTGGTAACAAAGCACTGGTCAATTCGAAGCTGCAAAGCTTAGAACATCGGCGCCAAGTTGCCTGTCTGTCGGTTTTCTACAGGATATATTTCGGAGATTGTGCTCAAGAACTATTCAATCTGGTTCTTCCGTCACGTTTTTACTATCGAACCGCAAGGCATCGACAAGGTCTATGCCCCCTTACGCAGCCGAAATTCCGCGGGCTCGTACGAAGCGATTTGCTTCCTCGTTTCTAATTAGAACCGCTAGAATATGGAATGCCCTTCCGGCTTCCGTTATCCCCTCCTCTTTTAATATTCTATATTAAGGCATCTTCTAGGCAAGCGCGCGATTGCAGCCAAGTGGTGGCCTATATAATTTAAAAAAAAAGAAATGTAGGAAAAAAAGACTAATAAAAAAAAAATAAGTTCAATAAAAATAAAATATTGACTAATAATTCATAGAAAAAATAAATAAACGTGTTTATAGAACAATTAATTGTTATTTTTATTTTCGACTTTAACTTAATATATCAAGAGATCCTTTTTCAGTGGCTGTTGAATGGTCGTAAACTGACTACTGTGTGGTCGTATATTAACGAAAGTTGGTCGTAAACTGAAAAAAACGCACTTTTTGACAAATCGGAATATTACAAAAAATAGGGAAACAGAAATTTTTAAATCATATGGTAATTATGTTTCTTCATGTTTCTTTCATACATATCAATTGTTATTACGTCAAAAAAAGTAAATTTCAGAAAGTTATATAACTTTAAAGACGGCAAGTCGACTAACTGGTCGTCAACTGACGTGTTGACCCTATATGTTTAACTAAATGTGCAGCGACAGTCTCATGCTCCTTTACCAAATTTATTCCTATGACCTATCCTAATAAAATAAAACATACAACAACTAAATTTTGATTAGGTACTTTACTGTTGCCAAATCTCCTGTAAAATATGTCACAGTTTTTTCAAGCTCTCGTAGCACTGCAAATGCTAATTGTCTGGGAATCGGCACAGCATATTCAATATCAAGTCCCTCAATTTTGATAGATTTCCATGCCACCGAGATTAAATCTATATCGTGTAGCTCTTGACTCATTACAGAATTAAGTTCAACCTAAAACAACAAGTTACCCCTTCCATTTTGTTATGCAAGATACCCCTTTTTTGTCGTGCCACCAACTGGTTCCACCAGTGGCATAGAGAAGGATTTGTCATTCTTTGTCGTACCACTATGACATTAGGGCCTTCAAAATTCAAACCACTGCATGGCAACACTGATAAAACATTTAATTTCAGACACTTAAATTTTCTAGCATTATTATTAGCCAAGGTTGAAGATAAAAACTGTTTTTAAAATATAAGTACACTCTGTAGTATTGAATTCGATCACCTGGGTACAACCTAAGTAAATCTAAGCTAATACTAGCTGATGCCCGCGACTTCGTCTGCGTAGTTTAAGTTTTTTTATTCCCGCGGGAACTCTAATTTTCCGGGATAAAAAGTAGCCTATGTCACTCTCCAAGTCCTCAACTATACCCATGAAAACAATCACGTCAATCCGTTGCTCTGTTGCGGCGTGATTGAAGGACAACCCAACTCAATTTACCACTTTATATTTGATAAATAATGTTACTTACTTCGAACTTGTACCTGCTCCCCTATTCTGTAACTCAGTGGCTATCGAAAAATGAAAGCCACTGACATATTTATTTTGTCCATTGAAGGTTTACCTACTATGAAAAAATTAAAGAACATTTCATAGTAAACCTTCAATGGATAAAAAATATATATTTTTAATAAATTTAATATATTTTTCACAGTGTTCTATCCGGCTATCAAAAATTAACGTCCATATGGCTTTTACTATCATCCGGTTCTGTCTTTTCGTTCCAAATTTTACCTACACAATACGGTGTTGTCAGCTGTGGAAGCACACTGAGCTGTTGAACAGCCTTGACAATATGGTCAGAAATTGTTTAGACTCTATTTTAAATATTAATTTGGAAGAGCGAGTATGGATACAGGCGTCGCTTCCTGTGCGACTGGGGGGCCTGGGCATCAGATCTATCTCTGGTGTCGCTCTCCCCGCTTTCTTGTCCTCAATCCATGGCACTCTAAATTTATCCCAAAAGATTCTTGCGGACTCTCTAGATGATTTCGTCATTAGTTTCATAGACGAGGCCAAGTGCGCGTGGACACACGCCTGCCCAAACCGCGAATTCCCGATATCCCTCTCGTCACAACGGCAATGGGATGGTCCGATTTGTGAGCTAGCACGGAAAAAGCTTTTTGACACGTGCTCAAGCTCTGCAGATCGTGCCCGCCTTCTGGCCATGGGTGAGTGGGAATTCGGTCTGTGGTTGCAGGCTATCCCGTCGCCCAACACAGGAACCTTAATTGACTCTTCCGCTTTTCGGATAGCTGCAGCGCTTCGCCTGGGCGCATCATGCTGCGCCCCACACCGCTGCCATTGTGGCTCTGCCGTCGGCCGACTCGGTCACCATGGTCTCTCCTGCGTCAGCAGCGCAGGGCGTATACCCCGTCACGCCAGCCTGAATGATATAATCCGTCGGGCCTTTGCCACTGCCGGATATGCGGCTTTTCTGGAGCCAGTTGGGCTAATGCGAGACGATGGCAAGAGGCCCGATGGTATGACCCTGGTTCCTTGGAGTTTGGGGCGGCCCTTGGTGTGGGTTGCCACATGTGTAGACACCTTGGCACCGTCCAGGCACTGCCGTTAGGGCTGGTGCGGCGGCGGAATCAGCGGAGGGCCTCAAGGTGCGTAAATATAGCACACTGGATAGTGGTTATATGTTTACGCCTTTTGGAGTCGAGACGCTAGGGCCTTGGGGGGTTGGGGCACGCGGAATCTATAAGGAACTTTCTGCGCGCTTGGTCGAGGCAACACGTGACCAGAGTGCTGGTATGTATTTCGCTCAGCGAGTGAGTATAGCTATTCAACGCGGCAATGCTGCCAGCATTTTGGGCACGCTGCCCACAGGTAGCGGTCTTTTAGATTAGGTTTTTAGTTTTTAGTTTTAATTTTTGTGTAAAATGTTTATGTTTGTGATTTAAATTAAATAAAATAATTATAAGGATTGAAAAAAAAAGAAAAGAAAAAAAGACAAGTCTTCATAAAAAAAATCACTCATTTTCGTTACGGAAGTTTTTTGCCAGCTAGTATACCCCCCGCATCGTCCCATAAGTAACTTCGTTCAAAAAGCACATAGAACTCTCAACTAACTTATGACGCAGCCCAGCACGGCGATGACTCACGCATGAACAATGGATAATCCAGAACATTCGAAATCGCGCCATCGTGCCGTGTGCAAAACCCCGCTGCCGCGCACCTCTCCCCCCACGGCCTATATAAGGCATCCGGCCTGCGTTCACACACGGTTCGCCAGCGACCGCTGTCACAGCACGTCGGCTTGGGGGTACCGGGCAGATGAGTGGCAGTGGTAACTGGTGAACGCAGGCGAGATCGGTCGCTCCGCCGCTTCGGCCACGGACGACTCATCTTTCCGTCTCCCCTTCCCCTTCGCCCCCTCTCGCCGCGGACACCCTCTGTGTCTGGGTACCGCGTGCGTTAGCCGGTGATGCCCCGCGCCCCGCAGGTCCCCTCAGGACCTCGGACCGTGTACTTAAGGTGTAGGAAGATCGCTTAGACTTAAGTACTTTCTGTAGAACCGTGAATAAAGGTTTGTTAAGTGTGTGTTTCTATAAATCGCGTTTAATTTGTGAGGGCATTCCTACCTAGACACACGGAGCTACGCGACCAGCCATATCCTGGACCCCTAGCTCCGTTACATTGGCGCCCAACGTAAAAACCCATTCCGGGGTCGCGTCGCGAAAATCCGTCCGTCCGCGTCGCGTCTTTTAAAATTTCCGTCCGTCCGTACTAGGTTAGGGAAACTCATACCTCACAACACCCGCACGTTATATTTTATTCTAACGAACGGATACAAGTTCTTTCAAAAAGTCGGCTTTGGGGTATCCGGGTCGACTGAAAGGACGAATATCCGACCGGGAGCGGAAAAACTATAGAAAAAAAATATAAGATCAAAACAAACGGATACAAGCTCTTTTAAAGTCGGCTTGGGGGTATCCGGGTCGACTAAAAAGGGCGAATATCCGACAAAAAAAAGAATTAGAACACATATACACACATAAACACAACAGCCTTCATAAGGGGAAAAACAAGGGGAACCGTGTAACAAGTTAAATAGAATCCGTACCGTACCGACCGCGATTAACAAATCATGAATAACTAGAGGAAACCGTAAAATTGGAAATAAATACCGTATAACCCGTAAATAAATAATTAACAATCAGTTTCGGATAAGTAAAGAAAAATGCCTACGTCCTGGATATACAGGGTTACAGGAAAAGTCGACCTAGATCCGTTAAGGGCGTGTAGTACACATCATTTCTAAATGATTTCACTATGGAACCCCCCATCCTAAACTTAACCGTTTTCGAGATATTCGAGTTTTAATTTTTTTTATGAAAATGCCCAATTTTTCGGCTATTGAATTGAATATTTTGAATTTTTTTGACTCTTATGATTATTTATTTGGTTTTTTACATGAAGAATGAGATGCTTAATGACCTCAATGACTAAAATTGCACGTAAGTTAACTAAATAGGTCATTGTAGACGATCGAAACTTAAGAAAATAAGTACAAATTATAAAAAAATATTTTTCTTTTCTGGATATCTCAAAAAATTATTATGGCACTTGCTCTGCAGATGTGCTTAAAAACATCTACATTTTATCAGCTATCCAACGAGGTACAACCTAGAGTTGTATTTAAACTCATAGAAAAAAACATAGTTGGAAAGGTTCAGGTAGTAGGTCTAACGGGTGATTGTAGTAAGCTAAATGAAACAATAAATCAGTTCAAAATAACATTTATTCACCTAATGTTTTTGAATAAATTTTTATAGTTCATGTTCTACGTGTCCACCTCTATTTCGCACACATTTTCTCATTCTTTCACGTAGTCCACTTTTCACTACACCAGTGGTTAATGTTCTTCTTATGTCGTTAGCAGCATTAATTATCCTTTCTTTGAGAACTTCCACTGACGATATGGGGTTGGGCTCACTGTAAACGAGGCTCTTCATGTGCCCCCATACATAAAAATCCATGGGGGTCAGGTCGGGACATCTGGCTGGCCAGGGTAAAGGACCACCTCGTCCAATCCATTTGTTAGGATAGTTAGTGTCCAACCATTCCCTAACGCTTCTTCTGAAATGAGCAGGGCAGCCATCATGTTGAAACCACATGTCCCGCAGTAATTGTAATGGGAGATCATCTAGTAGGTCACCTAAGTGATCTCTTAAGAAATTTTCATAAGTTTCACCATTCAGATTGTTTGGAAGAAAGTAAGGCCCAATCAAATGGTTGGAAATGAAGCCCATCCACACATTTACACTAAATCGTCGTTGTGACCCCTTTATTCTTTTCTTATTTGGATTGCCTAGTTCTTTAGGAGCCCAATAGTGTGCGTTATGGTAATTAGTAATCCCGTCCTTATCGAATTTGGATTCATCTGTCCACAATATTAATTTTAGGAAATTCGGGTCCTCGATATCTGCATTGAGCATGAATCTGCAGAAGTCCATGCGTCTCGCGGGATCTCCTTCTTCAATTACATGTACCGGCGTGTAGTGATAAGGATACAGGCCTGCCGTATGAACCGTAAACCACACTTTCCACTGAGTTAGGCCCAGTTCACGGGCAACAATATTGGTCGAAGTGGTTGGGTCTCTTCTGAACCGTTCTACGATTTCGTTGTCTTGTTCCTCGTCGTCATCAATGACACGTGGTCTTCCTAAGTCCGTACGTCGTCGCGAAACAGAGCCAGTTTCACGAAGTCGTCGGTAAACTCCGTCGAAAACGCTCACATCAGGTACTCGACGGTCGGGATAGCGTCGCATGTACTCAGTCCGAGCTTGTGCGGACACGCAATTGCAGCATCCGTAGCAAATAAGCATATCCGCATATTCTTCGTTCGAGTATGTTGCCATTTTCAACAGTCCAGTATCACAAGCACAAATCAGAGTCCAGTAAACAAGCACAGTAGTCACAGTTAGAAAAATCAGTCCAGAAACAAAGCCAAGTCGTGTGGGAATCCGAAAGCACAATAATTCGCATCTACCATGGACGAATCGCATGAGCAGACTAAAATGGATGGCAAGCAAACAAACGACCAAATACAAAACAATGGGCATGTTGTATCCCCAAACTTGTTTTTGCACATTATTTTTCTCACTCTCACCTGCATAAATCGTAAGTTGTCTCGCTCACACGCACCGGATTAACTTGAAGGACAATAGCCGAGGGACCCGTTAGACCTACTACCTGAACCTTTTCAACTATGTTTTTTTCTATGAGTTTAAATACAACCCTAGGTTATTATACCTCGTTGGATAGCTGATAAAATGTAGATGTTTTTAAGCACATCTGCAGAGCAAGTGCCATAATAATTTTTTGAGATATCCAGAAAAGAAAAATATTTTTTTATAATTTGTACTTATTTTCTTAAGTTTCGATCGTCTACAATGACCTATTTAGTTAACTTACGTGCAATTTTAGTCATTGAGGTCATTAAGCATCTCATTCTTCATGTAAAAAACCAAATAAATAATCATAAGAGTCAAAAAAATTCAAAATATTCAATTCAATAGCCGAAAAATTGGGCATTTTCATAAAAAAAATTAAAACTCGAATATCTCGAAAACGGTTAAGTTTAGGATGGGGGGTTCCATAGTGAAATCATTTAGAAATGATGTGTACTACACGCCCTTAACGGATCTAGGTCGACTTTTCCTGTAACCCTGTATACACATAGTAAGCAAAAATTAATTGAGGAACTCGAAAATAGGAAAATAGAAGTTCCACCGGGAAGCACTGTCGAGGAATTACCTACGCAAACAGCTATCTCTCATAGTAAAAACTGAAGATGAATTGAACCAAGACGGCAGCATGGGTAGCGAAAAAGAAAGAAAAGAATTCGATAAAGCCACATCCCGCTCGAAAATTCAGTTTGACACCACCGGGGATGCCGTGGAATTCCTGGAAAGGATAGAGGAGTTAGCGGACACGTTGAATGTCAACAAAGACACAATCGTACACGTGATACCGAAATGGCTCACCGGAACAGCATCACTGTGGTACAGAAATAACAGACATGAATGGAAGACATGGGAAGATTTCACGGAGAATTCTGTTCTATTATCCGAGAAATTATGAGAAAAAGCTACTAGAATCCATTATAAACAGACTTCAATACGCCAGGGAAAACTTTGTGTCATACCCAACAGAAATCCAAACACTAATGAAGAGATACAAAAAATTAACGAAAGAAGAACAGGTACATTATTTTTATATATTTTGATACCTATTGTTTCTTTCTTTTTTTTTGTTTTGAGGTTAACGTTTATTTATTTATATTTTTGTTTATTTGTGAGTATATATAAGTATGTATGTTTATTTATATGTGTAGTATTTATGGTTTTTATTTAGTATATTATATTTATTTTGTTATACTTAGTTTAAATATGTATAATATGTATTATAATTTGTAGCTTTATATCAATGTTTTATTTTATTTTATTATTTCTGCACCATCTACCGGTTGTTTCTGTAGCTATATTCTTTTAAACCATTGGTTGCCTGGAAGAGATCGCTGTGAAGCGATAAGGCCACCAAATTGTATACTTCCTTTGTTGTTAGCTAAGTTTACTGTTGTTATTGTTTTTTGGTGTACAATAAAAGTATATTCATTCATTCATTCATTCATACATAGAATATACGATAATATGAGATATAACTATCAATACTATATAAAAAGGAAGGACTTCAATACAGTACCAGAACTCATACAACTGGCAGGCGATTACGAAAAAATAAACATGGGCCGAAACAAAGATATGTCCCACAAACCGACTGTCCAACTTAAAGAGAACCATAAAGAAAAATCATGGCGAAAACCGGAAAATTGGAAGAATGAAGAACACAAAACAAACAGAAAACCAATAACTCCGCAATACGACCCGGAATCCTGCTGTTGGAAATGTGGCAAAAGGAACCACACATCTCGGGAATGTCGAAATAAACAAGTCATTTTCTGCAGCCAATGTGGACTGTTGGGAAAACTAACAAAAAATTGCTGTAACGAGAGAAGGACACCTGGAAAAACAAAACAAGCATACACAACCAAGGCACAGACAGAAAAAGATAATAGAATCTTCGCCAAGGTAAAAATATACGGAAAAACGTTTAAAGCATTAATAGACACAGGTTCAACGAACACTTACATCAATAAAAACATAATGGACCAAATAAAAGAGCACAACGAGAAGACAATACGAAAAGAGACCACGATCAAACTAGCAGACGGTTCTAGAGTACAAACGGACACATCCATAAATCTCGAATTAGAAATAAATGGGAAATCACTAACACACCAAATCATCTACCTACCATCCACAACCATAATGATAATGGGGATGGACCTGTTAGCAAAACTAGGAATCACAGTCGGATGGACTGAAACAGCGTGCGAGCAGACATGTACCGAGAAACGAGAAAACACGACAGGATATATCTGCAGAACAGAAAACAACGCTAAAAAACATCCTAGAAGACGAGTTCAAAAAAGCTGAGGAATGTCCCAAAGGAAACACATGGGTAAAACACGTAATAAAACTAAAACATACAGAACCCATAAAACAAAAATATTATCCTAGAAACCCGAAAATGCAAGAAAAAATAAATGAACACGTGAACAAAATGTTAGCAGACGGCATCATCGAAAAGTCAAACAGTCCATACAGTTCACCGATTGTAATGACCAAAAAAGACAATGGAGAGTACAGATTCTGCATAGACTTCAGGAAGGTCAATGAAATCACAGAAAAAGACGCATATCCGTTATACACCACTACAATAGAAGAAAGCGACTGGTACTCAAAAAAATACAGTAACGTAAGTAAGAACCCCGAATTGCATACCGACTACTGTATACGAGATGGGAGACTATACAAAAAAGTAGTCAACCCAAGATACGGAGGAAAACTAGAGCCATCGACCGAATGGAAATTATGCGTCAAAAAAGAAGACAAGGACAAAATATTATGGCAAAACCATAATGAACCCAATGCGGGACATTTAGGAACTTCAAAAACGTTTAACAAAATCGCGATGCGGTATTATTGGCCAGGGATATTCAGAGATGTATCAAAATACGTGAGCCGGTGTGAAACATGTCAAAAACACAAGCCATCACAGAAAAAAAAACCAGGCCTCATGCACATAAATAATGCGGAAGAACCATGGCAAGTGGTAACAACGGACCTCATAGGCCCATTGCCTCGGTCATCAAAAGGATTTCAGTGGATCATCGTGTTTCACGACAAATTCACGAAGTGGTCGGAAATAAAACCACTAAGAACCGTGACCGCGAATACCATCACGAACGCTCTAAAAGAGTTAATTATGAGATACGGGGGAATGAAAACTTTACTGAGCGACAACGCAAAAATTTTCGTAACTAAACAGTTCAAAGAAACTTTAAGAAGATACGGCATAGAACAAAAGCTAACCGCACCATATACTCCACAGTGTAACCCAACCGAACGGGTAAATAGAACGCTCGAAACAATGATAGCAACATGCATCGAGAAAAACCATAAAAAATGGGACGAGTACCTAAGCGAATTCAACTTCGCACTAAACACGTCCGTCCAAGAATCCACGAAACACTCCCCAGCATTCTTACTATTCGGCAGAGAACTACGGAACGTCCATGACGAAAACCAATTCCCCACAACGGCATTAAAAGAAAAACAAAAACTGAAAGAAATATATGAAATAGTCAAAAACCAACAAAATCAAGCTTCAAACCTACAAAAAAAGTATTTTGATAGGGCAAGACGTAACTGGACACCGAGAATTAACGATGACGTATTAAAAAGAGAGTACCCATTATCCAACGCCAGTAAACAATTTTGCGCAAAATTAGCACCTAAATTCTCAGGCCCATAATGGAAAAAAAGTCGCCCGTAATATTCCTGCTGAAAGCAAAACAGGGAGGCAAGATATGCACGGCGCACTTTAAAGATATAAAAAGATTCAATACGTAAACGAACTTTCATTTTATTGCATTATTCTGGACTGAGAAAAGAAAAAAAAAAAGAAAAAAAACTAAAAAGGGGTTAACTTGAGTGAAAAATGGGGAATGGGGGTTTTTACATTTCTGTAAACCTATTGATACGGTGATTTTTACAGGTAAAAATCTTCTCTCGTGGGAGGAGGATATGACGCAGCCCAGCACGGCGATGACTCACGCACGAACAATGGATAATCCAGAACATTCGAAATCGCGCCATCGTGCCGTGTGCAAAACCCCGCCGCCGCGCACCTATATAAGGCATCCGGCCTGCGTTCACACACAATCGCGAACGCCCCTCGATACGTAAGGAACTCTACCATCTCGAGAGACTTGCGTATCGAGAGTCTCGACGCTTTCGTCACCCGCCTGGCCGATAGAGTCTTCGCGCGGGCGGACACTTCCACGCTTCCGCACATTCGGAACATCGCACCTTGACACGCCCGTCCTCCGGACAGGAGGGCATATCCCCGAAACCTCCTGACACGAGACTAGGCTTTCTCGTGTCAACATCATTGAGGACATTAATTAATTAAAATTGAAAAATTATTCTCACCCACAAACACGGGGGCTGATCCACCGCCTACGCTGGTCGCTTCGCTGGGCCTCCCACCAGCGGGTTTCACCCGGCGGGGCTCGACCGCGATGCGGAAAGATCGCCCCAAGCTCGTAGGCCGACCAATGGCCGAAATAAGGACCGTGCCGTCTTAACGGTACGCGGTAGATCCCATCCGCAGGGGGCAAATCGCCCCGAACGGATTTCCCCACACTCGTGAGAGTGTGTGCGAGGACCATGGTAGTTCACACACAGTTCGCCAGCGACCGCTGTCACAGCACGTCGGCTTGGGGGTACCGGGCAGATGAGTGGCAGTGGTAACTGGTGAACGCAGGCGAGATCGGTCGCTCCGCCGCTTCGGCCACGGACGACCCATCTTTCCGTCTCCCCTTCCCCTTCGCCCCCTCTCGCCGCGGACACCCTCTGTGTCCGCGTACCGCGTGCGTCAGCCGGTGACGCCCCGCGCCCCGCAGGTCCCCTCAGGACCTCGGACCGTGTAGTTAAGGTGTAGGAAGATCGCTTAGACTTAAGTACTTTCTGTAGAACCGTGAATAAAGGTTTGTTAAGTGTGTGTTTCTATAAATCGCGTTTAATTTGTGGGGGCCTCCCTACCTAGACACACGGAGCTACGCGACCAGCCATATCCTGGACCCTTAGCTCCGTTACAAACTAGTTAAGGCTGGCAGCAGAAAATTATCTTTTAAAACATATTCTTTCATATTGGAAATAAGTATTATTACGGCATTAAATAAAAATATTGCAAAAAGAAAATTTATTTTCTCAAAACTCATTGTACAAATATTATAAACTAGATTTCAATATCTCAATAAGTTAACTGAGGGAGTGGCGGTGGTGACTTTCTTGAAATAACCATAATTTTGTTATTCTTTAAAAACTTTTGAAAAGCTTGTGAACTAGTAATGCACTTTTTCATGTATTGATTACGTAAATCTGACAAGTCGATATTTGTAGTTTGAATAAGGGTTGTAGAACTGAAACAAAAGTTTAGATAATTAAATGTACCTATATGCTGAGATCCGGGAAGACGCAGAGGCACTCCACACGAGGAGCCAGCTGACGCTCGCCCTCAGAATACTTTTTTATATTGCGCTCGCCCGTAAGTACTAACGTGCACTATCCGTCACTCGGCACGCCGCAGCCCCGCGGCCTATGACTTCACGTCGCCACTGGTCACTTCTCGCCGCACAAGTGGTCATCATACTAATATTAAAAATACAAGTGTGTTTTTTTATTTGTTCTTCAACCACGCCGCAACGGAGCAACGGATTGACGTGATTTTTTGCATTTGATTTGGAAATACGCATGCAAAAAGTTGAGGACTGCCCATGCTCGCCCTGCTGAAGAGTAACAACATAGGCTACTTCTTATCCCGGAAAAATTAAGGATTCCCGTAGACGGTAGAAATTAAAAAAACTTAAATCGCGCGGTAGAAATCACGGTTATCAGCTAGTAGTTGATAGTAGCTTGATATATGATATCATAATATCATTAGTTTTAACTTACCTAGTGACATCTAATAAGCAGTCTTTGTCATAATACACCGAATATTGTCTAATTTTTCTTATTGTGTCACCATTATCAAAATCGGTATTGTATTCATACAACTGTTCTATAAACCCAGCCTTATCTTTTACAGTCCAGACACATTCACCAGGGAGCCCCCTTAATTTTGGGGCGTCTTTAACTAAAGCTGCAGCTGTTAAGTCTTCTTCTTGACGAAAATTTTCATTCACTTCTTTGATCGTATCAAGAGATTGTGACTTATTAGATTCCTGTTCAAAAATTCGCTGTTTGGATCTGGATGACTGTTTAAGAAATTGTTCTATTACTACTTTTGCGTTAGAATTAAGCAAATTATTTTTGGATTTCACTATCAAACGACTGCAATAAGCTTTTAATTCATGACTTTTTGATTGCCAGACATAATTTACTAATTTAATAAGATTCCTCTCAGCTTCTTCCTTGTCTTCAGTCAATTTTCTAATTCTTGATTTTAGAAAGTTATTTTCCTGGTTGGCTATAGAATAAAGTTGCTGAAAGCCTACATAGCGAGATCTATTTTCCTTCATTTGTTTTTGCGTGTCTTCAATTTGCCTTACGAGTCTTTTTTTGGCCAGCGTCTCCAACTGATATTGCATTCTTATGTATTTATTTTCTCGCATAGTCACAAATAAAATGTGCCCTAAGTTTCTTCGTTCCTGACTATATTCCCTTAATTTGTTTAGTAAAAGTAAATTAACATTTTGGTGATTCCGTCTAAGTAGCGACTGTTGTTTATATTTAGTTAATAAATAAATTCTTACTTGTTCAAAAATACCCATACTTTTTTCCAAAATTTTTAGAATGGCAGCACCAACTGATTTCGCGGTAATCTTCAAAGTTTCAGTCTTGCGCAAGTGTCTTTGCAGTTTGTGTATATTAATCGTTTTTAATTTAATTTTTGTGAACAACATTAAATCATTCTTTCTGTAATATATTAAAACTAAGAACGCTCCAGCAACAAACAATGTATATTGTAAAAAAAAACCTTTACTATGGAGTACTGAGTGCATATTATTTTCATTTCTTTCATATGACTTCTTTTGTATTAAAATGCTAGAATTTTCCAATGGTGATTCCATAAAAACATTAACCTCGTTCAATTCTGGAAGCAAGCTTATGTTATACTAAAAATTGTCACACTCTGATCTCTAACTTGAATGGGACAGCAATTCGACATGACCAAAGAGAGATCTGACATAAGACTGATAATCTAACATATTCTCTGTGGTATTGGATGTAACACACAACTCCCAACTATGGTTTGCTGATTATTTTTGGAAACTGATGATCTATATTCTGTAGCCAAACAAGTTAGCCATCAAGGCGGTATATACAAGGGTACATAAAAGCATTGCTTACCCTAGTAAAAAAAGGTAAATGCTTATTTTTCATCATGCCCTGCCTGAAAATAGGTACCTATCTATTAAACTAATGCCTACCCTGGCTCCGAATACTGTGCACGCCACAGCATGATATGTTAAAAAAAATAGCTCACACGTTTTCGCAAATTAAGAAATTGGGGGTCTACCTGTTAATTCCAAAGGAGCACGATTCTTTAGACATATGTCAATTGAACATAATCCAAACCACATAGCTACAACCATCCCAAACAGCCATCTTCGGGCAATGTACATTTTTTATTCAACTTGAGTTGGTCCTCTCCCTGGTTACATACAATCGATTTACACATTATTTTGATACAGTTATTTTTATATTGCTTATTAATTCATAGACACAATTTGACATGTTGCAACACTTTTTAAAAATCGCAATCAATGATAATGATGTCAAATCATATCTTCATGAGGTTTCATGTAAAAATTCATTTCTTTTACTGAATAAAACCTTCAACAAAATCATCAAAGAATAAAACCATAGATCATCAGGCCGTAGACGCAGCTCTATGATCAGGCCTCATTACTAAATCTTTAAAATGCGGAGATGCATAGTGCATAGTCTTATGCACAATTTGCTGTATTTCCATTTGCATATTTCCAAAAGCTGTTATGTAGATCTTATTCTGATCCTATCCAGTTTATTGTTGGCGCCAGTCGCCTCTGTGAGTGCTTGTTTGCACAGCTCTCACACAAAATATCAAAATAATAATTAATAGTACAATAAACAATTAATATGCTATTGTGAAGTGTCCTGCGGTCAACTTCAGATGCAACTATTTGATTGGCGCCAGCTATAAACTGGATAAGATCAGAATCAGATGGATAAGTCCATCTGATTCATCATAGATTTACAAGACATTAGGTAATAATTATAATTATTGTCCTGTACATTTTTTTTAGTAGGCCTATGTGATTTGCAAGTTTTTTGAATTCAAAAAAGTTGCAAACCACATCTTTAATTAAAGATTGTAATTGTTTCATATTTCATCTGTATTTTTTAATTAAATAACAACTTCTTTATATACACTTTAATTTTTTTTATTGTAGTGATTGGTAATCACACTTTTTTTTTTTCAATTTATTTATCTTTTATCCTAAATAATTTTCTAAATTTAACTTGTAACGCTAATATTAATAAGGTAACATTCTTTTTGTACCACTCCCTATTGTAGTCAAGATGAGCTCTCCAGTTTTTGTCCAAAAAAGCTTTATAAAATACACTCATTTCATCTGCTGTAAGATTGGTCTTGCCTTCCGGTAAATTGCTTTTTAGGTATGCTTCTCTCTCCTGAAATTTAAAGTAGAATTTAAAGGATTCTGTTATTATATTCTGAAGTGAATGTTTACTTGGTATTTTACTTAAATAATATACCATATTATGATATATAATATATATATGTCACCATAAGATTGTAAAACTGTTAGATTATAATCTAACTCGCAAAATCACAGTATGTATGTATATATATATGTACTAGGTACCTTCTCTTGCAATTTCAATTCACAAAATTATAATATTGTTTTAACTTCAAATACTAAGACTTTGGAACTGTTCCAAAATGTAGGACATACTTTGGATAAAATTAAAGAAAATATAAAATTTTCTGACAATTACGAAAACATAATTTTAAACCAAGTAGTTATATATATTGAGCCTAGTTAAGTATATATTAAGCAATCCCCAATTACCTAGTACCTACCTTAAAAAATCTTGAATTGTGTTGTGTCCAGAAAATCTGGTTCCACTCCTGTACTTCACTTCTTAGCTTCCTGTATTTCCTTTCTAAAATTGTTTCATTCGCTGGTTTTCTCAATATAATTTTTCTGAGGTTGGATACAGGGTCAGGTGGACCAACCATATCACTTGTTATTTTATGGGGATTTGGAGGTTGTATAGATTTTATGTTTGGTGGTGTACTTGTATGTCTTGATATTAACATAACGTTGGGCCTACAGGCCAGTGCAGCACGGCTTGATAACATTATTTATTTCGTTCGATTTACATTTTCTCATAGCAAAATACCTTGTTTTGGAATCTGCTTGGAAATTGGAATTATTTGAAGATTTGACATCACGACAATATAGAGTATTGGAGTATTGACCTCAGAGACAAGTAACATAATATGATTGACCTATTGACTGCAGCTCAGCAAATTTAATCTGCAGGGCAACCGCGTATCTTCTGCATCAATCATTGTTACAGTATCAATTGTTGTGATTGGCTGAATTTATTGTACTTTGCTGCGTCAATGGATTTTGTCCAATAGTGGAAGTGTGTTATCCTATCAGAGGGGATTGCGATCGTTACATTGTAGCTGTCAGTCTTAGCATTTACACAGGACCCTAAGTTAAGGGTGGGCGTGGCCGCTATTAAGAGCGTCGGTTTCACAGTGCTAAAGATCAATTTAGGGACCCTATATAATGCAAAATGTGTGCAATGTTACTTGCCTCTGGTGCAGTGTAAGCCCTGAACTGAAATGTTACTTGTCTCTGGCCCTGAAGCTTCAGGCTTCAGAATAAATACCATTGACCTGAGAGCTGAAGGACTGCCACAGAGGACTGCAGAGACTGCAGAGACCATCGATCAGAAAAAGAAGGCAGAGACTGGCCGATATGACAGATGACACATCACAGCTGATTGTGCAAATTCGTTTGGAAATGGTCTACAAAAATATATTTTATCAAATTCAGATGGAATTCATACAGAAAGTAATTATTACTATAGATTCTAAGATGTTTCCATCCAAAGATTTAAATGGAATTATTCCAATAGCGAGAAAGTCTATATTCCCGGAAGATAAAATTTAAAATGAAAGATATGTTGTAGAACGTAGCATTCCTATGTCAAATATTGCAAACATTGGCAACCATGTGCTGCCCTGGTGCTGCCGTCAATGTCATACCCAGGGCCTTTGCACTTAGAACATTTTTCTGTTGTACGGGGATGTTAGTTCCACAACTCCCTAAAGGATGGCGCTCATGGCGCTTATCTTGTACTGAAAGTATGTATACTTAAAAGTCTGTGATCAGGGTCTGTGATGGCGCTGAACTAAGTGTTCGTTCAGAAGCTTATGTTTTAGATAAATTAATGATTTTGCCATTTATATAAACACAAAGTCAATAATATATAAAACTTTTTTTTTGAGCAGAATATGAGATAACTTAGATAATTTATAAAGATTTTTCTGTTATAAATTAAGTTTAGTGGAATGAGTTAGAAGTTTAATGAAACATTTGTGTTTTAATTTCCAAACGTGGACAGCCGCCATTTTAAAGTTTGAAATTCGACATTGACATTAACGTTTTCTGGCATGCCGGATGCCGGGTGGATAAAATTATTATTTTTTTGATAAATTCGTTACAATGTGAAACTATATTAATAGAGTGTGTATTAAGTGTGTACGATGTGAAAAACATGAAACTGTGGAATAATTGTTATACTTTATGTATATTTTTTGTAATTGAGAATATAAGAGAAAATAATCAACATGCGTTTCATTTACTAACATCTGAACATCTTTACAGTTTGTGTTTATCGTATAATAATTTATCTTAATTATTACAAGGTCACATAATTCTATAGTTGCAGAATTACGTGATCTTGTAATAATTAAGATAAATTATTATACAATATACTTTGTAGTAAGTATATAGTACTATAGCATTGTGCTAAGGTTATATAATATATACATATTTTAGTTGGACAACTTCCCGATAGATGTCGCTGTACATGGAAAGTCGAGTAGCAACTCTATACCAGTATATTTAATGTACTCTGTGGTCATACCAAGTCCAGACCAAGTCAATTGGTGTCAATTTTCCAATTTTCTTTCAAAAAAATATCACCGAATTATGTAAAAGCCCTTGTTTCTTTCGCGAATATTTTCCATTTGTACCGGCAGTGCTTGCAATTTTGAGTTAACCAGTTCTGATTCACTAATAGCAAGAAACTCAAACAAAATGGCGAAAGGCAAAAAGGACGACGTTGAAAACGAGTACTCCGCAAAGTTGGACATGTGTTTAACCGATGGGATTGTAAAAACCGGTACGGTCTTTGATATAATCCTTTTACTATATTTTACTCCGTACAGTAGGGAAAGTGCAACCTGACAATGACTATGACTATGACTGAAGTGCAATATTGATTTATAACTCTTAGTAAAAGATATAAATGGATTAGCTCTGTAAGAGACTTACTTTAATAGCTGCATTTATCATCTAATGACAATCAGTTCTCCTAAGAGTCACCTAATTTGAGAGTTTTTAGTCATGAAGAATATGGTGGCCAAAAATAATACACTGAGGAAAAATTACTTAACTAATCCATTTTAGTGACACTGGGATGGGTCGACTAGTAATACTTTTAGTATATACTACAATTTTTCCAGGCAGTGGTGTGCTACTAGGTGCCCTATCGTCAGTGCTGTTCCTGGGACGGCGGAGATGGCCCATCATAGCCGGCATGGGTATGGGGATAGGTCTTGCATATGCCAACTGTGAATATGAGTTAAACCCTAAAAAGAAGAGTGCTGCATGAGGACAATTGTTTAATAATAATAGATTGCAATATCAGGTAAATGTTTTGTTTTTTATTTAATTTTTCTTGGATTTAAGATTCTATCTCTGGGTTGTATTCCTTATTGCTGAGGGTTGTAACTTCTCTCCATTAATCACATAACGGTACTGTTTTCTTGGGATAATAATGCAGTGGGTTCCCAGGTTCTTCTGCATACGATTCGACTAAGAGTACTATTTCAACTCTTAGGTTACTAACGATTGTCAGATATTAGTGATAATAACAGGGAACTAGACACAGAGGAAACAAAAAGGCCAAATTCTGGCACCCATCCAGTTAGTGACTTGGGTAAATGTTGCTTAAGAATTGCAATCGACTGATATGCATTGGTCACAACTAAGCCACAAGTCCCTCAAGATTTCAGATTAATCTAGTCAATGTCAGTATGAAGTAATAATATAAAGTTTAGAGTAAAATTAGCAAGAGATGTTACTATGCCATTGGAATACGGTAATACACTATTTAATTTTGAATATCAGTGCATGCTTTTTTAATCAGTCATGTCAAAATTCAATTTGTGTTAATATTAATTCATCAAGATATTAATTGAGTTGTTTTATTGTTTCAGTTAAGATCACCCGAGTAAATAAATCATGTGCAAGAACACAGTGCATTCTTATTGAATAGTAGATAATTTATTTATAGAATACTGTAATTTTGTGTTGTTGTACAAATAATTAAAAATTAATTTTTATTTATTCAATGACTTTTATTGACATCTATTTCTCTTTTCTATCATTTTACAATAATTATAAAGCACAAATTCTTACTGTCAATTCTACAATCTTGAGTAGATTGTAGAATTGACAGACATTCCAGTTGCTTGAGTGAATGTTGCTCAACTAGCTTAATGGCTCATAGAATCCATAGACAGTAGAATTTGTGAATCTTACGAGTATATAATGATGTCACCGAAAGAAGGCCAATTAAAAGATAGTGGTCCTAATAGGGATGATGCCTATATCAAAAATAAATTATTTCTAACTTATTATTGATTATTAAAAACAGGATCTTCCAAAAGACTTAAAATTCACATTCTCGGTTAGTTTTGAGTTTGATAAACATTTTAAAGTCACTATTGTGATATTCATGCAACTTCCATACTAGAAGTGTGTTTTTAAGTTTGATATAGAGTTGCTGATTTGATTGAGTTGTCCTCATCCCTATTCTGGTGTTCAGCTCTACATAGAATGCTTCTACTATCTCTGGTGTATAATTGGTACCAAGCACTATTTTTAAGAAGCATGCCTAGCACCATTTACCGAAGGTTCGTTAAATAGTACTGGGTAAGTTAAATATACATAGTAACAACTAAAGACGCCATTATTTTGTGTAGAAAGACAGTGAGATAAATATTTTATTATAAAAATTAAACTTATTTCCGCTAATGATAAGTATTAATCGCCTTATTTTGCTGTAGTAAGTGATGATGCCGTCTAAGATGGCTTGGTAACTTTGACAAGCTTGGTAAGGATGGTAGCCGGCTAACCTCTTAGGGGTATGGCAGTCGTATTAAACCCATAACCCTTCTTAGTTTGTACATGACATCGCCAGACCAGAGAATATTCAAAAATTATAAATTCCTAAATTGACCCTATCAGGGATCGAACCCGGGACCTCTAATTTACAAGGCCATCACTGTGCTAGGGAGGTCGTCTAAACACGTTTCTTCATTTATGCGCCTTCACTGACACTTTTTCATCACTCATATGTGTAATTTATCTTTAGAATAACTGAATAGAGAGTAACTGCAGAGTTTCTTGCCGGTTCTGCTTAGTAGAATCGGCTTTCCGAACCGGTGGTGGATATTTGCGACTTTTCATAAGTGGCACAAGTAGTCCTACGCGAGATAAATAATTTCATTTTCAGTTTGAGTTTGATTAAAATAGAGCCTGACTTGTTTAAAAATAGCTCACTAAATAAAACACACAGGTCGAAGAACAAATTTTAATAATTTATTGTAGGTACAAATTGTTACTGGAATAGAGTTAGAGATTTTGGATGTGTCTCTTAAAAGTACAAATAAATATACAAATAATTTAAGAATACGAAAAGACGTGAAGCTCTTTCAATAACCCATATACAGACACCGAACGTGGTGGTAAACATACTAAAATTATTGAACGTCGCGCCTTACTACTAGTTTTTTCTGAAGTTTCGAGCGAGTGCAGTAAAGTCGCTTTGAAATTCGCTAAACTACTAAATTAATTAATCTAGAAGCTTTTTGATTCGGTTGATAATTCGCTAAACTAAATTAATTAATTATTATTAATCAAGAAAAAATTTAGAGTATTCACATGCTTACTCTAAAACTTTTCCTTTCTTTTCAAGAAATTCACAGCATTCTAGAAGTAACGCGCAACCTGCGAAGAGACATCAAATACCATACATTTCTTATCCTATCTCATTGAATAACATAACTTCCATATTATATTTAGTTAGTAACCGAAAGACGTAACGTAAATACCCATCTTTGCCTTTCTTTATAAGTTGTTTTAATTAGAAAAGAGCAGAAAATATTCTTTACTTTTTCATGAGCCATGTACTTTATTTCTGAGATTCCATAACTTTATATTTTGTTGATTAATTTTTTTGTTTGTCTTTTTCTTATATATGCAGGTATGGATTATGATTTAAAATGCGAAATAAATAATTTCTAAAGAAAACTGTATAGTTATTTTCTAGGTTTGTAAAGTTGTAAAAGATTCAAATTTCAACTCAATTAACCATTGATTTTGATTAATTGATTGATTGATAATATCAATGATTAAAATACAATAAACAACAGTCCAATGAACACCAAAAACACAAAATTAAGAGCAGAAACATACTTATAACACACTACTCGACTAATTATTGGCCCACCGCATGAGTTAGCACCATATTCTTATCCAGTTGTATATATGTCACCGTAAGAATGTGAAAACCGTTAGATTGTAATATATTTAGTGAAATTGTAAACTGACGAAAGATTACAATTTAACGCATTATTTTTCGGTAGATTGTTATCTGTTAGGTAGTATACTAACCCGATAAACTGCCTGACACTACCTGATTATTTATGTCGAACCCTAACGTAACCTACAAGAAACAGACAAGAAAACGTAAATACAATGAATATTTCAAAAATTGACACTCACAATGAACGGTTCACAATCTGTCGACAGTTTCCAATCTATCGAGAAAAAAAGCGTTAGATTGTAATCTGACGGTTTTTTCAATTTTACGATGACTTGAACATAAACATAGTAGTAGATACTAGCTATCTCATCTAATCTCGTGCTTTTTGTATCTTATGTCTTGCTCATCAGCGAGAACGGGTTTCATACACCATATTTATATGAACCCAACTTATCCTTGATTATAAGTATGTTTCCCACCAAAATTGGTTTGTCAACATAGATCAATGAATATTTTATATATAGACAACACACATAATTTTAAATAAAACGACATTTTATATAATTATTGACAACAATTATTATTGTAAGCATTTTAAAAATTAACAAATATGGCAACATTTATAAATCACTTAAACATTGAATTTAAATATAGTAAAACTTTAAATTAATATTTACAGTAATAGGAAGAATTTAAACAATAATAGTTCGACAAAGCAGCGGTGGTTGTTATCATACGAATTTTATATTTATTGTAGATCCATTTTATAATACCATTTTCAAGCATGCTCTTCTGAGTTCCTTTTGTCCTTTGATTAATCATTACTTAAGTGAAGTGGTTTTCAAAAGTTTTTGAAGTGAAACTTTTTTAGAATCGTTGCGATTTAAAAATTCGATGAAACGAAAAAGCGACACTAAAAAGAGACAAACATATTCATAATAGGGTTTAGCCTGTGAGGAAACCGAGATAGAATACAAGTTATATGTTTACGACCAATAGATGGCGCTGTACGATAATGAGTCGAGCTACAGCTCCATTGAACTCAATATTAATTATCTCATTCTCTCATAGGCTACATTTCGAAGTTTCACTTCTGCCGTGTGTGAATTGAACACACACTTTTTTTTGTCTAATATAGTTATTTAGACCCCGCTACTTTGCAAAATAGTGTAAAAAATATCATCACAAATTTTACCTACTTAACCACTAATAAACATACCTTAAACATAATCATTTGGTAAAATATTTGACTAGGAATAAAGTAATGAGGTGTGAACCATATAAGATTTAAAAAACGTGAACGAGAACCAATCGTTCTTCTTTCTGTTTAGAAAAACGTTATGAAACGTTTGTAATAAGCGTTTTTACAAACTGTAGCAGTAATAACGCTTGTTCTAGAAAAACGTCGATACAATAACGTTTATCCAATATGACGTTATTC
Organism: Erebia palarica; assembly: GCA_964035005.1. Lineage (NCBI taxonomy): Eukaryota > Metazoa > Arthropoda > Insecta > Lepidoptera > Nymphalidae > Erebia > Erebia palarica. The sequence goes on from OZ035983.1 coordinate 41,820,691, forward strand.
AACACACATAGTGCCGCAAATCGTCCCGTCTCACCCACTTAATACATGAAGGTATCGTGTGTGAGAGAATCGGAAGGCTTATGCCGCCATTTTCAATTCTTTGTTGGTACGAGTTTTTCACTTGTTTCTTCCTAGTCCCCTTTATATAAAAAGGAGAGTATACACTTATCTCATATGCGCGGCTCAATATCACCTAATTAAATTTCACCGATGTCACTCCCAAAGCCCAATATAAACAATAAAAATTAAACAGCTGTCCTTGTATATTTTAAAGCTGCAAACACATTACTGTGTTGTGAAATGTCGCATCGCATGGCATTAGTTTATGCGCGAGCCCGGTATATACTAAAATGGAGGATGAGCGAATTTATTTATTAACAAAAGGTTCTTTACTTGGTTTCTTAGCACCCAGCCATTTCCACTTGTCTGGGTGTTGATTATTTCAATTAATGTTATGCAGATTAAACTAAAGATATATTTAAATTTCACTAGTTTCGAATGACAGGTAAGAAACGATATAATTAGACGACGAGAAAAGTTATCAATGTTATTATTCCATCTCCGGTTTGCTGGATACCGGCGGGCTGATTACATAACTCGCGACAGGCTTGCGACAGGCGTAAATCTCGCGATCGCTGCTGTCAAACGGCACTTTTGTATTACGTATCAGCGGCTACAGAGCAGACAGCAGTCGAGCTCTTGTTCACCCTCTAGCGGACAATCTATGAACTAAAAACTGCATTCGTGTCCTTGTCGTACCAGCAAATTGGTATTATCTAAGCTTCCTTGACAGCAATACGACAGCGACAGCCGAGCAAAATGAAACTTCAAACAGCAACAACCTCTGCACCTGTTGCAAAGTGATTGTTGGGTAATTGTCGAGTGCGTTTACTGTGGTTTTTTAAATATGTAGGTAGGTACATAACCTCAAGCAATTTGAATAATATCTACGTGAAAAACCAACATCTTTGAAGGTAAGATAGTTTCACACACGGTAGACGGCACGCGTAGAAAGGTTAAATCTCTATTATGTAGTACAAAATATTTATAATATTAAATTACCAAAATTACATTAAAAAAATGAACGCAATATGAACCTAACTTTAATTGTTTATTTTATTTTAATAGGTAGTTTCCAAGAATGGCACGCGCTTTTCTACTGCTGAAGACTGCTGTAGAGAGTAGATCAGAGTAGATAGTACATAATAGTTTAGCCATAACAATGTACTCTGTGGTTTAGCCTATGAACACTTCACTCTTTAAATTCAACCACAGAGGAACATACTCAAGGAACGTACCAAAGATGACTATAAAAGGTATGGATAAAGCTGCTTATTTTGCTTTCATCTATTGCTGTCCTGTCGCGAGTGGCGCTAGTATCGATAGCAAAGGTGCATGAAAAGTGCATTCTGCGACAGGCGAGCAATAGACGTGCGATCTAGTGACATTTTGCGACCGATCGCGTAGTGTTTGCTGTCGCATTGCTACTGCTGTCGCTACTGCAAAATTTTACGTAATCAGCCTGCGGGCCTTAGCGTGCCAAAGCGCCACGACAGACTAGTGCGCACGTCTTCTTACAAAGTGTATGACTCCAATTGCCTATCTGTCGAGTCACGACACTCAACACAGTAATGTGCTTGCACTCTTTCCTCAAAACCATCCACAATTTAATACTTCTAATTCACAATTTAATACTCTATTCTGACACTTTTATTAGTGTCCCGTACTAAAAAGTAAAAAAAAAAACAGAACCTAGTTCATAATTAAGAGTTTCATGTTGTTACTTACAATGAATGATCAAGTCTTCTATGTTAAAGGTGTGAAAAATTGGACATTATAATATTATTATTAATTCCTAATTATTTTGCTATGAAGAGCAATAACCTATTTTGAGTGTATAAAGCTTAAGTCCAGTCGCATGACGGACGGTCAAATTAACGGTAACCGTTTTAACTTGGATCATTTAGAGGAAAATAGTTTTTAAACCCTTTTACCTTCAAACTCATGGAGGTATGAATACTGAATGTAACCCACTTTGCTTTTTATTAGGGGTCTAATGTAATATTACCTTTACGCGCGGTTCAATTAACACAAACCGCGCATGAACCATTTTTGCAAATGAATCGGCAAAAAGATTTTTGTAATCTTTATGTGATAGTTCTAGTTCTATGGGTGTTGTTTCTTACTTTTTCTTTATTAATTTTGATCCTTATTAAGGACAAGTTCACACGGACAGTTCCACAGAAACTTGTCATTAAAATTAAACTTATTCACCAAAAAGCTAACAAAGCGGGTGCCTAAAGTCAGTAACCTTACGTCTATTATCTTATATATTTATGAGACTTAAATCTCCTGTACCTATCTATAAGCCTCAAGTACCCTGACTTCTGCAACCCTAAGTTGCTTTGTTTAGGTAATCAAATTTAACATTGACGATAACTTCCTTTGGTGCAATTGGCCTTTAGTAACTCGATTAAGTTTACTCTTCACAACAAAATCATATTACTAAAATAGGGTAATTACCGTAAACAGGCACTGTTTCACTAATACTTTAATATTATTATCAAAAGTTTTGCGCTCGCATCACCTACAGTGCGACAATAATGATATAACATGAGTGAAGCGAAATTTCTTTATCTATGAATAAGCTATAGAAGCGTTAAATCCATAATATTTTTAAATATTGTCATAGACAATAGGCCTTTAACCGACTTCCAAAAAGGAGGAGGTTTTCAATTCGGCGGATATTTTTTTTGGCATACATTACATTTGGTATACATTCATAACGCAGTCTCACGCAATATCATAAGTTATGACCCTCCTTTTTGCTTTAACTAAGAGTACCTATTAAAACTCTTAGGTTTTTTAACGATTATTATCAGATGTTACTAATTACCGACCGACGGCTTAACGTGCTCTCCGTGACACGGAGGAACGAAAAGGCAAAATTTAAACCTCCAAATTCACCCATCCAGTTGCTTGACTTGGGTTAACGTTGCTTCACAATCGACTGATATGCGTCACAACTAGGCCACTCGCCCCTCGTCCTCTCGTGTTCTCGTCACTCGTTCTAATACAACTCACACGTCACCAAATTACCACTGCCGGGGATCGAACTAAAACACCATACCGCTCACCACTGCACCAAGGAGGTCGTCATACACTTAAATATAATGGACGTTTTCTAATTGGGGCAGAATGCGCATACATACATACATACATACATACATACATACATACATACATACATACATACATACATACATACATACATACATACATACATACATACATACATACATACATACATACATACATACATACATACATACATACATACATACATACATACATACATACATACATACATACATACATACATACATACATACATACATACAATCTCGATACCGGTATAAGGTGAGCGCACATTATAGAGGGCCGCTGTATCGCAGCGCAAATTGCGTACAATTTTGCACACTAGTTGCATTCTGAATGACGGCGCATCGCGTATGCTGAACAGCTGACGTAGACTTTACATCTCATGGAAGATGCTCTATTTATTCCTTAACTAGCTGATGCCCGCGACTTTGTCCGCGTGAATTAAGGTTTTGGAACGAAGTTCCTTATGAGACGATGCGGAGGGGTACCCTAGACGGCAAAAAACGTCCGTAACGAAAATGGACGTGGATGGAAACGGCGTGGAGTAATATTTTTATGTATAGTTTATTCGAAATTAAACCTTATCACTAAAGCATTAAAGTTTAATTTCGAATGTAGTATATTTATATTAAAGACCTTTTGTCTTCGTAACAACACGAGCATGTCGGCGACATGCATATCGATGACGCCACGAATCCACATTTTTACCCCCTACCAAAAGGTACTCAACGCGGCTAAAGAAGTTTTCACTTCAAAAATCATAATAAAAAATTTATACCTGAATAATTATTTTCTTTTTACCTCGACTAGAACTTAAAAATTAATATTTATGCCGTCTGGGGTACCCCTCCGCATCGTCTCATAAGGAACTTCGTTCCTATGTGGTGTCCCACGACATGTTTTTTTTTATTTCCGCGGACACTCCTTAATTTTCCTGGATAAAAAGTAGCCTATGTCCTTCCTCGGGATCTAAACTACATCTATACATACTAAATGTCATCAAAATCGATTGAAATGATGGACCGTTAGCGTAGCAGACAGACTAACATTCTTTCGCCTAATTATAAGATTATTGACATCCCTATTGCGATACCGCCCGAACACTGCCCTCCGCCATAAAAATCGCTATGCGCATCCAGAGTTGATTTCGCCGCCTCATTTCAACAGAAGCTTAGATTGAATAATAAATACAGAATGCGCAATTTTAGGTCCTATGTCTATGGCAACATGTAACAATTTATTGTCATTACCATCTATGGTGCGTGTAATACTGCATATAACTAGTCGTGAGCCTTGTGACATTACGTACAATTTACATCTATGTCTTACAAAAGTGTCAACATTATTCCAAAGCTGGATTGCAGTACATGTTTGTGGACATTTCTACCTACCAAATAAAAGTAAAAGAAAAGGACGTCATGTTTCAGTCAGTTTGACTGGAAACATGACGTCCTTTTTGGTACGGAACATTGTAAAAAGGATAGCAATATTCTGTCAGCCTCTCAAATTTAGTTCGCTTAATTGCCGAACTAGCGCCACATTCACATTGAAGATAATAATACGATTTTTATGTCCCATTACTCTCATATTTCTAAATTATAGATATATTTGGCAAGAAAAGTAGATTTCATTTGACCTCCGTGGCGCAGTGTGTAGCGCTGTTGTTTTAACGTGCGGAGGTCCCGGGTTCGATCCCCGGCGGGGTCAATTTGGGAATTTCTGAATTTTCCCTGGCCTGGCCTGGTCGTAGACTTCGGCCATGGCTAGTTACCACCCTACCGGCAAAGACGTGCCGCCAAGCGATTTAGCTTTCCGGTACGATGCCGTGTAGAGACCGAATAGGGGTATGGGTTTAATATAACTGCCATGCCTCTAACAGGTTAGCCCGCTAGCATCCTAGACTGCATCATCACTTACCATCAGATCACAGTCAAGGGCTAACTTGTAGTAATAAAAAAAAAGAGCGGGGCGATAAAGCGGTCAAACTTAAAAGGGTAATTTATTATAGCACCTCTTCATTTGCTTCAGGTATTTAAAATGTTAAACAAAGTTGTGAAACTGTAGGGAGTAGCTGTAAATTGGAGGATTTCGTACCATCCATCTACCATTTATTTTATGTTCGGCAGATTATAAAATAAAGATAATAGCTTACATACCTAACTTTTGAAACTCCATCTGGCTAATCAATTTGGCGGCCATTTTAACGGAAGTGACCTATTAAAGTTACTTCCGTCCGAAAAGTTACTCTCAAGCAATCTCTCATGTCTCTTTTAAATACTTTAAATTTCTAAATTTTAGTTTGTTTTATATAACTTTTTTCTATTCCATCTATTATCTATTTATACATGTCCCGCAAATCCAGTTGGTTACAATACATAATGAGTAAAATTCAGGCTACAATATAGCTATCCCCATGCTACCGCCTATGGTGATACTATCAGTTCAACTATGTGATTAGGCACTATTACATTACAGATAGGATGGTATTAATACCAGTAATCGCCGTATATTTTTACCAATATACCAGCAGTCAATAAGTGGTCAAGTGGATACCTTATAATATCAGGGCAGTACATTGGCTTACTGAACACCGTAATGAACTCAAACGGATAAAATAAACCTTCGTAAAATAGGGCACAAAAACTAATTAAAAAATGACTGGTCAGTGCAAACAATATAATGAAGGATTAGAAATAAATTAGAAGTTTCATTAAACGATGATTTAAAATCGTACATTGTCGAGTCAACATCTCCTGAAGATGCTCCGGTGTCGGATTGAAACTTACGTTGAGAATAATTTGGAAGTATTGTGAAGTGTGGTGTTGTGACGGTCCGAATAGCTGGCTTATTGGGCGGTGAATATCACAAGCTAAACACTGTACCACAGAGATTTTTCTTTTTTGGCGGATTATAGCGAATTAAATTTCTAATTCCTTCATTATCATGGAATTCCGCAAAGTAACGCCTGCTTCTACTCAATAGTACAAACAAGGGCTAATCCCTAGTTATTTCCCCAAATATTATTTGAATTTAATCAAAAGTTGACTCAATTTTTCAAACCTTAATTTCTTTCTTTATTAAAAAGAAAGACATCAGTTTAACTCATTTTTATTTTTGCATGACTGCATTTTTCACACTGGAAATTGAACATTAGTGCCCCTATTTTTATTTCTGCCGATTTTATTAAGTTGGCAAATAGATACAGAATTATCTATTATCACCAATCATACATCTAAGAGTATAGAATGTAGATACGTTTCGACTTCCATATTTGTCTGAAAGAGAATATTCGAGGAAACAACTAAAGGTGTTGACCAATCAGCGCTGATCACAAAACCACCAACAATATGTCAGATCAAACAAAAACAGTATAATCGCTTTAGGCGCTGCAGAACCAAGGGAACTCACTTGGTGGTCATGTCGGGCCAATAGTTGACGTAGTATCGGTGGGTGCTGCCTTCGAACAGTCGGTCCAGCCAGTTCTCCAGACCGTCTAGTAAGTTCTCTGGAAGGGGAACATTTTCTATTCTCAGGTTATACATGGATAAAGACGTAAATTTTTGTACCATAACATACTGGAAGGCATAACACAATAACGTACTGGAATTTATTAAGATGATTACACACTCAGTCATTCATGAGTCTGAGAGAGATAATAATATTATTCCTCTACTGCTCTGACTAGTTGAGTCTGTGGCAAGGTAATCTGTAATTGGGTGACAGATCTATTAATGATGGCTCTGGGATGGCTGCTATGTTTTGTATTATGAATTGCGTGATAAAAGTTTATATAAATGGATAACCAGTGATTGCTTGTATTACTATGAACACAAACTTCAAACTTCGTTATTTCTTACTAGATAATGCCCGCGAATTCGTCCGTCATTTTCCGGTATATAAAGTAGCCTAAGTCCTTACCTGGGATGCAACTTACCTCTGTACCAAATTTAAAGAAAGCGAAAAGCGCAGCAGACGGACACGCTTTCACACAATATTAGTATGGATACAGTAAAAACCTCCTAAAACCTTATAACAAACTCTCGACTGAACTTTGAAGGACGTCTCGGGTCGTCCGAACGTCTTTTCTGTTTGGCCCGTGAGGACCAAGCGGAGGTACGGGCCTCGAGGCTGAGCCTCCTTACTCGGACGGGGCGCGGGGCAACAATGTGCCCCGGTGAATTTGAAAACATTGAAGAATTAAAAATTTGTGTCTGTCACATATGCTAATAGATGGCGCTACTGGTAGCATACGAAGAAATCCGAACCAAGTGGCAGGGTCTCAATCGCGCTATCGAAGTTTTCATCCCAAAAAAAAGCAAATCTTATTCATAAAGAAAGTCGATTGTTATCAAAAATCAAATCAGTAATGCATTAGAACATCGTTGACTCCAGCAGCCAAAAGTAAAATAAATGATTGGACAGAGAGTAAATACTGCATCGTCTACGACCTCAATTTACATACAAAACAAAGAATGTGGACTTATTTTACTAACGCCATTTAGTCTGAAAAGCGGGACAGCGCTATGGCGGTGACAAGGACAGGCTCATACAGGTGAGGGGCATGCCCTACAAGTCGGAGGCTCAAATTTTTTTTATGAAAGTGCCCATCTAGTACCTACTCAAATATCGATGTGTATTATACCTTGCAGCAGTAGCGGCGGGTCGTAATGCTCGTCGTCGGAGGAGTCGGGGTCGGTGGTGAAGCCGATGAACGCGCCCGCCTCCGGGTCGGCCGCGCGCCCGCCCAGCGACACCGTCATGCGGCTCATGCGCTGCAATAACAAAAAAAATATGAATATGATTCTACTTATTAACGCAACTTTAAATGTTTTAACTTTAAATGCTAATAGATGATAAATGAATATTTAACAGAATAATATCTAAAAGTTCTTATTTTTCCTTTTATCTGGTTCAGCGCTAGCCGACGCAGTTTCGCGCAGTTTTCGTACCTATCTTTTCTACTATCAGAGTCTAAAATCCCCTGCTCGCGCTCACCTTGTGCGACTTGGTGCACTCCGGATGCTTGGCGTGGTAGATACAGAAGTACTTTTGGTGCGGGTTCAGCGCTAGCCGACGCAGTTTCGCGCAGTTTTCGTACCTATTTTTCTACCATTAGAGTCTAAAATCCCCTACTCGCGCTCACCTTGTGCGGCTTGGTGCACTCCGGGTGCTTGGCGTGGTAGATACAGAAGTATTTGCGGTGCGGGTTCAGCGCTAGAACAGTTCCGACACAGTTTCGCGCGTTGACGCGCAACTCGCCGCCGCCCAGCGACAGTTGAAGCACGCGGCGGAACCACTCCACGTTCCGTTCCACGCACAGATACGCGAACACTAGCGTTTTGTTCCTGCGACAATAAGGCCCGTATTAATAAACTGTCTCTAAACTAAATTACTCACAAGTAACAGTCAATCTATGCTTAGACTAGCCATAGATCGACCGATACTTGAGTATGTGTTCTTAGCTGATGTCGGTATTGATATAGTATACCGACCTAAAACTTCTGTTACATATTTATGCCCTGCGTGAAAAGAAAATTGTGCATTCAGTTGCGCACGTACTGACTACTGTACTGATTTGGCGTCTAATGATACTGAGTAAAATGGATCCAAACACCGTTGATTTAAAAACCACATTAATGTTGATTCATTACCATTCATTTTAATGTTGAATTGTTTAAACTTGGAGTATGTGAGTGGATGTACGGACCAACTAGCTATAAATCAAGGTAGTTAAGGTCCATTTTACTTCATCACCAATGTGTTTCAACACTCGAATACGATCAACATGAGTACAATTCAAAGTCTTGTGGTAAGTTTGATTACTAAAAAAGCAATACAAGTTATTTGTCAAAAAAAAAATACCATTATTCTTTTTTTTTAATAGACCTGAGACCTGAACGTTTATTTTAAGGAGCACCAACTGCCAATGACCTTGAGCGTTCGGCCTTCTATCCCCTCACGATTCATGCCCAATATTTTTTACCGCCATCTAATGGTATGACCTAATGTTATGTTGATTGGGCAGTCATTCTGACGTCAAGGTGACTTATAATTTCCGCGTCCGGATTTCATATTTTGCATTTTTCTCTGCACGATAATTTAGTACCAACACATATATTTTTTCTACAATTTTTAGGCAAATATAAAGATTTTATAGATAAAAATCTAAAATCAGGGTGTGACTTAATATGAGCTCTAGCTAATAATTATTGCTCAATGCTCACATTTGATAGGAACTTACTTGCGATAGGGCCACACAATTTTGTGGAATTTCGACAGGAGTTGCACGCGACTTTGCATGTCGACCAATAGGACAATTGTTCGACAGCCCGGTTTCTGTAACCTGCAAACAAAAATAAACCTAATATATAAAATTTCAAATAACTTATCCATCCTAGTGGCTAAACCAAAGCTTTGCACGCGCATTACAATGACGCAATTAAGAAAGCATTTTCGAGCTAGTGAGATGAAATTAACTTTTTCATCTCACCAGCTCGCAATTTTACGTCGTAAAAGTCCAAAACAGTTTTCAATCATGAATATAAGTAGTGCCAAAGATTGAAATTTAACACCACACGAGTAAAATTAAATTGTTACAATAGTAAAGACGACTTTGCTCTCATGTGAACAAATAACTATATTTTCCACTGCTCACCTAACCAATCCGTTGTATTTCTCGGCTCGTAGCTCGTGCAGTCGCATCTCGGATTGCGGGTCGTTGTTGTTTCGTTTGGCGCCATTTTGCCGACGCCGCTCTTCCTTCTGCCGCTGTACTGATTCCTCTTCCACGCGTCTTGTAAAAAGAGAACATCAAAATTGTGGAGAGTCAATATCTTTTTCTGTCTTTGGTTATATAATTGCAGCTAACTGAACGGAGAGAGCGCGCTCGCTCCACCCGTACTCAGTAAAGTGTATCACTCACATGAGGTACGCCATGAATTAGCCCGCGGCGAGTACTAGCGCAACTGTGGCGAGCACGGAGAGAAGGGAAAGCGCGGGTGCGTGCACAGAGCGGAGAGAGCGCGCTTCTCCACCCGCACTCAGTAAAGTGTATCACTCACATAAGATACGCCATGAAGTAGCCCGCGGCGAGTACTAGAGCAACTGTGGCGAGCACGGAGAGAAGGGAGAGCGCGTGGTGCGTGCGCAGAGCGGAAAGAGCGCGCTCGCTCCACTCGCAAAGGCGGCTCACGGCGCGCCACACCGCGCCCGCAGCTGCCTCGTCCACCAGCTCCTGGTGAATGGAGTATCAACGTCAGATAGTCAGTATTTCAGACTAAGAGATAACTGTTCTTTTGGTAACTATCGCTAGGAAGACTGATTCAGTATTTGTTGCATGTAGGGCTCTCCTCTAGTGCGAATAGACGTGACGGTCTGCCCACATGCGACTGGCCAACTGACTCCTTATCACCATTCAAAGACGAGCTGTTATGGTTACTAGAAATGAACAATTACTAGGAAGGCTGATACTAGTATGGCATTATGGTATGAGTAGTAACTGTCGATTTATATTGGTTGGTTCATTAGATATGGCGGCACAAAGACATGTTATACTCAGCAAAAATGAATGATCATTAGCTCAAGCATCAACGTCGCGTTGATGTTTACCTATTTTATTATACAACTGCCTGAAAAAAGGAGTATATTGTTTTCAGGGTTCATGCATGTATGTATGTATGTATGTGAGTTTGTATATTCCACCATAACTTCTATACGCCTGAAACGATTTTGATAAATGAGGAATCGTTACAATCCCTAGCTTATTACGGGTGACATAGGCCAGTATAATTTAAAAAAAAATTGATGGGCTGACCATGTTTCCACATCAAAGACTAAAGTTGAATTATTTTTTCAAAAATTAGATTATCTATATAATCATCATCTAGAAAAAGATGAGTAGATTCCAAAAATATATAACACTATAGTTCAATATTCAGTGATTCACAAATATCATTTAATAAAAATGTGAATAAGATTTTAATTTAACTAGATTAATTTTGAATTTTAACTTTATAGTTCGTTTTTTGGCAGGGCAGTCATGTTTTTAATTTTGTTAATTATGTTAGTGTTTGTGTGTAGTATGTAAATAAGGGGATATTTACATACTATAACTATTAATGGGGATATTGACTATTATAAATGGGGATATTGACTGTCCAAATTTATTACATAGGGTAAGATTGGCAGTACCAAAGCAGAATGCGAGGTCTTTCATAAAAAGCAAGCAAACCTTTAAGCCTAGAATCACAAAGAGTAACCTTGGCAGGGCTGCTCCTGTTAATAGAATAGTCATAACATATAATAACATATTCAAAAAAGCTCAATTAGATATATTTCAAAATTCCGCGTCGCTTTTTAAATCAAAAATTAAAAAACACCTAGTGAATTAGTTACCTACTTCTTTTTTGTATCATATTCGATTCATAGATATTTAATTTTATATTATCTAAATTATTATTTTTGGCCTGTTTTTTTTTGGCTAATGTCATTTTTTGTGTTTTTTTTTTGTAATTAATCTAACTACTTTTAACTTCTTTTGCATGTTGAGTTAGCCTGTAAGTGTGTAATCAATGATAGTCATTAGATTAAATAACTAAGTTGTAATAGAATAAGCTATAAGATCATTGTATTACCGTTGGCTTCCTATTAAATAAATAAATAAATAATTTCATGTTTCAGATTTTATTTATATATTGTCCACCAATTTATTTTACTATTGACGTAGGCTCGTCAATGAAGTGTCATAATTATTGACAGGCAATCGACAGAAAAATGCAATACTCCATAGACACATATCGTTTTTTACAATAGTGAACCGAAGTGCCCTTTTAACCGATATTTCGTAACTCGTATACTCATCCAGTAATTACAAGTACGACTTTCCTTTTCAAAATAGTCATGGAGCTGCAATACTAGCTTTCTTGATAGTCCTCACATGTTTGGCGATTGCTGGTTTCTATGACCTGACGGATTCATGTACATTTACTGTACTGTTGTATGTAAATGATTCATTTAAATACATACATTAATATACTCAGTCATTTCAACGCTTGCGTATGTTTATAAAAAAAAAATAAGTAAAGATAAATATCAATGTGTCAATTCGATTAAAACTTCTTCAGAAAGTCGATTGTCATCAAAATTGGAATTAGTAACGCAGTAGAACATCATTGAATGGAACTGCCAATAGTAAAATAAATACTTGAACAAAGATTAAGATTCAATTATTTATTATCACAACAGGAAACCCTGGAAATTTTGTACCTGGGAAATCTCCCGGGAGTATGCTTTACCTTGATCTCACTGCGCCTACAAAGACACCATACAGTGATGACCTCCGTGGCGTAGTGTGTAGCGCTTAACGTGCGGAGGTCTCAGGTTCAATCCCCGGCAGGGTCAATTTGGGAATTTATAATTTCTGAATTTTCCCTGGTCTGGCCTGGTGGGAGGCTTCGACCGTGGCTAGTTACCACCCTACCAGCAAAGAAATGCCGCCAAGCGATTACGCGATCCGGTACGATGCCGTGTATAAACCAAATAGGGGTATGGGTTTAATATAACTGCCATACCCCTAACAGGTTAGCCCGCTACCATCTTAGACTGCATCATCACTTACCATCAGGCGAGATCGCAGTCAAGGGCTAACTTGTAGTGGATAACAAGTGAAATTAATTGAACGAATTAAAAAATACGACTGCCCTGCCTGTATATTTTTGGAGTTTACCTCCTTAGGAAGCGATTTGTATATTGGGAGCCTTTGGAATCTTATTCACATTTTTTATTAAATGATATTTTTTTGTAAATCACTAAATATTGAACTATAGTGTTACATATTTTTGGAATCTACTCATCATTTTCTAGATGATCACTATATAGTTAATCTTATTTTGGTTTTTTTTTTCAATTTTGGTCTTTAATGCGGGACCATGGTCACCCCATCAATTTTTTTAAAAAAATTACTAGCCTATGTCACCCGGAATAAGCTAGGGATTCTAAAAATACCTCATTTATCTAAATCGGTTCAGGCGTACAGAAGTTATGGTGGAATATACAAACTCACATACATACATGGACCCTGAAAACATTATACTCCTTTTTTCAGGCAGTTTTATAAAAAAAGACACCTTAAATTCAAGTATTTAAGAGACCTACCTGTACTCGAGTTTCATAGGCCACCACCTCAGTGGGCCTCAGCAGCCTCTTCACCAGCTGTTCCAAGGCCCTCTTGGTCTCGTTCAGTCGCTCGTGGTAGCGGACCGCCTCCTCCCCCCGAGCGCCACCCTCGCTCATCTCATCCGGATGGCACGCGGCGCATGTTGGCCACGTCTCGTTGAGCCATTCATAGTGGATGCGCGTGGCCTCGCGGCGCCATATTACCACGATGCGGTGCTCGAGTGTTGTCAAGTCGATACCTGGTAAAGAACGATATAAGGTAAAATTAACGTTTGAACTTTCCTTTACATGTCAAAATCTGTGTCGCGTAAATGAGGAATGAAACAAAAAATAACATTCATCTAAAGAAAACATAGATTACACTACACTTATGGACCAAAGCAAACGATAAAAACTGGTTGATGTTTGAAGTTTTAGGTTAAATAAACCGTAGTCTGAAGGGCTGAAAAATCACCTTTTTTATTGCAAGATAGACTTGAAGAATAAGAATGTAATGTGAGTAAGACTCCGGCTTCTAAAAAGTCTATAAATTTAATTTGAACCAAGATTCTATTAGTACAGAGGTAGATGCCAAAGTTAAACAAAGAAATATTAAAATTAGTAAGTATTCAGTATATTACGTAATTAAGTATAATTAGTATTTTTTTCTCTCTTAATAATTGTTACTGATTTTTATTTTATCTTATTAAAATTTTATTTCTATCTTTTCTATAATTTTCTTGAAGTAATTTTTGCAAGTTTTGTTTTTATTTAACGCATTTTTGATTTTATCCCAGTGTAAGCTTTTATTTTTTTACTTTTAGTCATATAAGGTGCATGATGTGACACCTGTCAAAGATTGTACATTTAACAATGTGCTATCTATTAGTATTTAGTTTTAAAAGTTTTTTTTTTTTCTATGTTTCAATTTTTTGGTCGTCCAAATATAAATCTATACTAATATTATAAGAGGTAAAGTTTGTGAATTGTGAGTTTGTGACGTTGTAGGGGTAATCTCTGGATCTACTGAATCGAGTTTGAAAATTCTGGTACCAATACCTTATTATCTGTGACTGTCATAGGTTATATATTATCCCGAAAAATAAGACTTTCGTTCCTGTGGGAAGTTAAAAAACTTATTTCACGCGAACTAAGTCGCGGGCAAGTCTGCTAGTATACAAGTCATTATTATCAACATAAAATAAAAACAGGACTGCCCTGCCAAAAAACGAACTAAAAAGTTAAAAATCTAAATTAATCTAGTTAAATTAGAATCTTATTCACGTTTTTATTAAATGATATTTTTTTGTGAATCACTGGATATTGAACTATAGTGTTATATATTTTCGAAATCTACTCATCATTTTCTAGTCTCATCATAGTACTCATCTATTTATCAATTTTTTTTTAAATTTTACTAGCCTATGTCACCCGGAATAAGCTAGGGATTCTGACGATACCTCATTTATCAAAATCGGTTCAGGCGTATAGAAGTTATGGTGGAATATACAAACTCACTCACATACATACATACATACATGAACCCTGAAAACAATATACTCCTTTTTTCAGGCAGTCGTATAAAAATATCTATACTAATATTATAAATGCGATAGTTTGGATGGATGTATAGATGTATGGATGTCTGGATGTACGGATGTATGGGTTTTTGTTACTCAATCACGCCACAACGGATCTGGCTGAAATTTGGCACAGAGTTGGATTATAGTCTGGAATAGCACTTAAGCTACTTTTTAATCCGGAAAATTAAGGAGTTCCCGCGGGAACCAAAAAACCTCAAACCACGCAGACGAAGCCGCGGGCATTCGCTAGTTATCTTTTAAATGATATACCGCCACCCCATGTAACGCTATAAAAAATATTTTACTTCACATTCGCTTCTATGAGAGCCCCCTTGAAATAAAGATTTTTATAACTTATTAAGCCATACTCTGCTGGAGGCCATCGGTTTACATATTTTATTTAAATTTGAAGTAATAACGTTCAGTAATTCAGAAGTTATAAGGCTCTGACAGACGGACGGACAAGTGCAAATTCACTCAAGTAGACTCAGAGACTTTCGCTTCGCTCGGTCAAAAATATAAATATAAATGTTCGCTGGATGCGTTCTCACCGGAGCCATCGGCGAGCGCGCGCACGAATTCCGGCTGCTTGTGCGCGTACACGTACGCGTAGCGGATGCGCTCGGGCGCGCGCCGCGCCAGCGAGCGCAGCACGCGCAGGCCGGGCGCGGGCGCGGCGCGCGCCACCAGCACGCAGCACAGCCGCCGCCGCGCCGCGCGCCACTCCACAGGGCACACTGCGTCCAGCACGCTCTACCGCGGAACAAAGAAAAAAAAGGATTTGCAGATTGTGCTACCTACTTATCAACTAACTAGCGAATGCCCGCGACTTCGTCCGCGTGGATGGAGGTTTTGGTTCCCGCGGGAACTCTTTAATTTTCCGGGATAAAAAGTAGCCAATGCATATAATTATTTTATGTGTGTGAAGATCATTTTGATGTAAGTATTAGAACTGGACCACTATAGTACTTTATCTCTCGACTAAGTTACACTCGAGTAAGATACGTCCTATGTGCGTAAAATTACTTAAACTTAATTAATTTCAGTCATTTATTGATGGATTAAAAAATAACACT
This sequence comes from Erebia palarica, assembly GCA_964035005.1. Lineage (NCBI taxonomy): Eukaryota > Metazoa > Arthropoda > Insecta > Lepidoptera > Nymphalidae > Erebia > Erebia palarica. The sequence goes on from OZ035983.1 coordinate 41,836,664, forward strand.
CATTATAGGGTAAACATACCGGTTTACCGGCCACTACCCCTTTTCGGCCACTTCGCACGTTATTTTGAATAATAGACCGTGTTATACACCGCTCCTTTTTAATTTCGCGCCATTTGATCCGGACGAACTTCACGATTCACAATCCAACAGCATGACCTCGAAATTTGCGAACTGAGCCCTCAGTCGCCATTTCAAAATTTGGTGTGTGGACGCGTATCAAGTTTAGCGAAAAAAATAGCACGTAGATTGATTTTCAAATGTAAGTTTTAAGTGTTACTTGTGGTTTATTGATGACTGATTTGGTTTGTGTGTATTATGCATATTCAATTTTAATATTTAAGTGCCCAATCTCATCAAACTTTTCATAATTTGTGATATTTTCGGTGGTCGGACAATACGTTGACGATTAATTTCAAAATCTACTTTCCGACCGGCTGGTCGCAAACCAGATTTATTTACGTCATTTCTGTTTGCCTTTATTGCGGAAACCTTAAATTCAACAACATAAGAGTCCATTATATTTGTGAATAGCTAGAATTTTGTGAATTTACAACTAGATTCCGGCCGTCAGTATAGCTCCTATTTTCAAAGATTGGACCTTCAAAACTACCGAACGTTTAGCGACCGATAACCAGTAAAAACCAAACCCGTCTTCGGCCATTTGAAATAAAGGACGGCCGAAAATGAGTAAAAGTTAGACCTGTTTACGGCTGTTTGAAATAAAGAGCGGCCGAAAATTGGTAAAAATTACACTTGATTCCGGCCTTTCGAAAAGAGGGCGGCCGATAAATAATTAGTAGTTCACTAATAATTAGTAGTTCACTAATAATTATTACTTACTAGCGAATGCCCGCGACTTCGTCTGCGTGGTTTGAAGTTTTTTGGTTCCCGCGGGAACTCATTAATTTTCCGGGATAAAAATAGCCTATGTGCTATTCCAGACTATAATCTATCTCTGTGTTAAATTTCAGCCAGATCCGTTCAGCCGTTGGGGCATGATTGAGTAACAAACATCCATACATCCATCCAAACATTCGCATTTATAATATTAGTAAGAAGTAAGATTCAAGCTTATTTACCGGTTGTTGGTGTTGTTGGTGGTAGTTGGTGTGGGAATTATGTTTTTTTTTGTAGATGGCACCTGTCAGTAAAGGAAAGAAAAAGAAAAAAAATGAAGAACCTTCCCGTAGGTTTGCTTATAGTGAAGAAGCACTGACAAGCGCTCTTTTAGATATACGCAGCAATAGTCGCGGCATAAGAGAAGCATGTCGGCTGTACGGAGTTCCAAGATCCACTATACAGGACAGAAGTTGGCGAAAGCCGGAATCCCAATCAACAAATATGACCTTCTGGATACAGTGGCTGAGCTTGCAAAAGAACTGGGTATAGACCATCGCTTTCCAGGAGGTAAACCTGGTATACGATGGTATCTCAGCTTTCTCAAACGCCATCCAAACATTAGCATCCGAGAGCCAGAAGCTATTAATAAGGCGCGAGAAGCCATCAAGGAAAGTTCAATTCGAAAATGGTTTGCAAACTTACACTCTTTCTTGGTTGAACGAAATGCATTAGACATTTTAGATGATCCTAGTCGTATTCTAAACGCTGATGAAACTGGTGTTTCATTGTCTCCTAAATCAGGGAAGGTTCTAGCTCCTAAAGGCTATAAAAATGTATACGTTGTCAAGAAAGGCAATGAGAAAGAGAATATAACAGTGCTGGTGGTAATGACTGCATCTGGGAAAATATGTCCGCCATTAGTGGTGTTCCCATATAAAAGACCACCTAAAGCAGTCGTCGACAGCATGCCACCTGATTGGATTTTGGGGAAATCGGAGACTGGGTTGCGTTCGGATACATTTTTCGAGTACATGTCTAACGGTTTCAATGATTGGCTCACGAAGCAAAACGTAAAAAAGCCTGTACTATTTTTCGTGGATGGACATAAGTCACACATGTCCATGCCACTGAGTAAGTTCTGCGAGGATAATGATATCATTCTGTACGCTTTACCGCCTAACACCACTCACATTCTGCAACCAGCAGATGTAAGTGTCTTTAAGCCACTAAAACAAGAATGGAAGCGCACCGTAAAAAATTGGCAGAAAAAGAACTACAACCAAAAAAGAAGAAGATGAAGAAAAGGATAGTAGAAGAAACCCAATCCCGTGTTAAATGTGGTTCTTGTGATCTTGACCTTATAAGTGACACTGAAGAAGAGGGCGAAATGAATATTGGCTGTGATCAATGCATTCGTTGGTATCACCTAAAATGCACAAAACTAAAGAATTTATCATACGATCAAGCAGCTACCGCACCATATGAATGTATGTTGTGTGAAACTGCTGAAAATGCAAGTAGAGAAGTTTTGAAGACTTTCAATAACAATACTGCGATGCGATAACCAAAATGCGATATTCAATTAATTCCTTTTATAAACAAAGAGGTCACGCCTAAGAAGTATAATTAAGTTAAAGTTTAAGCTATTTTTGTTTTTGTTCTGTTACGCCTAAGAATCTGTTATCTAATTGTATTTTAAATCGTAAAAGAGAGTAAAGATATACCGCTTTTTGTGAATTTATCAATTGTTTTACTTTCATACTATAATATACCCTATGCACTATTGAATAAGAGTAGTTTTTCTACCATGGATTAGGTGGCCGATAACCAGTGCACTGGTGGACGATAACTGAGTGAAAAGGCCGATAGCCGGTATATTTGCTATTTTTGCGAATAATATATTTTTTTTAATTATGTATTACTGATACGTCTATAAACGTTAGGTTTTATGAAACGAGACTATTGTACGATGAAATGATTTTTTTTTTAAAGTCTTGGATTACAGCATTATGGTAGAAATCAACTCTGAAATCAACGAGCCGCTTAAACGGCCGTTAACCGGTATGTTTACCCTATATGACTAGCGAATGCCCGCGACTTCGTCTACGTGGTTTGAGGTTTTTTGGTTCCCGCGGGAACTCTTTAATTTTACGGGATAAAAAGTAGCCTGTGTTATTCCAGACTATAATCTATCTCTGTGCCAAATTTCATCCAGATCCATTCAGCCGTTGGGGCGTGATTTCAACAGATTCTGACCCAAGTATTAAAAAAATAAAAAATCGAGAAATTAGTATTTCGAAATTTTTGCGAACAATTAGTAGCGTCGCCTTGCCGCGGTTGACTGAGTTCGTCACGTGATGCTCGAAGCGAACGGCGCGCGACTGGTTGTTAACACCTTTGTACCTACATCTATCAGCTGTAGTTACATATGTAGAAAAGTTTCGATGAAAGTTTTAAAAGCAGCAGTATTTACTAACAATGCAGATTATTTACAGCTCACGAAGTACGTGGATACACTTATTAAGTTACTTTAGTTATTCTTATTTAGACGTATTTACGCACTTTTGAAAAAACACTTTTCTTTGAGGGTCACGTGGGGGTTATTAAAGGCCCAAAAATGTTCATTGTGCTGGTTAGAAATTCCAATACGAGCAAAAGTTGACTCGTCAGTCCACAGAATGCTTAATTTACGATTGTTTAAAAACCACTGATAAAACTCAATCCTCTGGCCCATCGTTTGCTCCGGCGAGTACATGCGGGAATGTCCTCGACCTTGAGCATGCTCTGGTGTTCGGAATTGCCCATGGTCGATTAAACGCTGCGTTGCGGCTAAGATAGTAATACTCGACGGAACTTGCGGGTTTCGGATTCCTCGCAGACGAAGGGAGTTTAAGTGATCGTAGAGTTGTGCGTAGAGCCGTCGAGCTTCTGTCGCATTCTAATGGCGTTCATCTGTAGTCTGCACCATACTTAGATATTCTTAATTGGAGTATTCGTAATGGCGATCCATTCTTGCACGTATTTGAAAACCGAAGTAGCGTCACTTACCGCGCGTGTGACGTGTATTGCGTAACGTGCGTAACTGAGCTACACGCGGTCGGTGGCGCGCGGGCGGCGCGGGCCGTTTCAAAGGATGGAGGGGCGGAGCTTTTAAACCCCGAATCGGTTCGATGAATGGACGCCGGACGCCGCTCGCGCCTCTATAGCGTCGGTACGTCGGCTAGCTTCTTTGAACTTCGCCGCGTAGCGCTACTAATGTTTCTCACAGTTTCGAGTTTATTTCGAAAAAAAATCTAACACTAACATGTGGAGTCGATAGTACTACTAAAGGCGATTCAACTCGCCGCCGCTTTAAAACCACTAAATTTTGATCGTGTATATACTTTCAGAAATAAATAGTCTTTATTTATTTATTCAAATATGAAAACTTTATTAATTAACAAATTAAAATCTAAATTAAAAACTAAACATTAAAAATATCATCTATGCCGCGGCAATGTGCCCAGAACGCTGGCTGCGGAACAAGAGTCATCCCATCAGGATAAGTACTTACTTTCAGATAAGTTTGTGGGACTGTAGTGTGCACACTGGGACATATTGTTGTGTCAGTTACTAGGAAAACATACCTGTGAGGACAGTCTGGGCAGCGTCAGCATCTGGTTGGCCTCTATGAGTTGGCGCAGGGTCTGTGTTGGGATCTCCGTGGTGCTGACGGTGGCCGCGGGCTCCACACTGTCTTCTTTCAGCAGTACCATGGTGTCCATACTGCGTTGAACTTTGTATCGAGCGCTCGTGTTCTGGGTATCTTTGGATGTTATATCGACGAATCTACAAACATCAAAGACTTATACAATCTAAAGGCTCACAGGGATATTTAAGTGGAATATTACTCGAAATCAAAATATTCATCACAAATTTAACATTACAGCCAGTGGCAACATTATTTAATCTCTGAATATGACCACGGTCGTCAATCGAATGAATCATGAGATCCGAAATGTTCTCGTTTTATAAAAGTCGTTATCACCACCTACTCACGCCAATATACGTCAACAAACAGATGTTGACTAAGCTTTAACATTAACTCATTGAATTAAGTATATCGACGTAGTTACACTTCTTGTTCCATGAGATATATTGACAAACAGCATTAACTTAATCGTATTTTTAATGAACACCCAGCTCAAATTAAATAAAAAGTCAATAATAAGTATAAGTCAAATTCATAGCTCTCTAAATAAAAAACCTTACAAATCAAACCAACACAATTGGCGATGGGCGATTATCAACAACGATATGCAACACAGTTTATACCTTTGCAGGATCATCGTTCTGATACATCTATATGTCCTTGTGTTCTTGTTATTAAATAAAATATGATTTATTTATTCGTCACATAACTAGCTGTTGCCCCCATATTTTAGAATTCGTACCACTTATTAGATTGATGGCCTCCTACCCCGTGTTTTATATCTATAAAATAAAATAATATTATAAATGTGAAAGTTTGGATGGATGTATAGTCTGGATTGACATATTATGGCTACTTTTTATCCCGGAAAATTAAAGAGTTTTCGCCGGAACCAAAAACCCTCAGCTACCATAAACTAGCTAAAGCAGCCAGCAGCCAATAAACTTACGCAAACGACACCCTATCCTTGTAATGGAAAGCAGTGATAAGGTATCTCAGGCGGATACTCTGCCGCTCCTCGAATATCAGGGCCTTCACTTTGTTGTCTTCAAAGTCGTTGACGAAAGACTCCACGTTCGCATCTGTGAGGCTTCGCACCAGTTTGTAGGGGAACTTCCAGCGGACAAACTCTGCAACAAAAATATCAATCTATTTCTTATTTCTATTTGTTTTTCTAATTTTAATAATTTTTTTACAAGTTTATTGTTTTTTAATTTGTTTTTAACATTGGTCTGCACCAACTTGTAACATGTTTCAGCAAATAAATTGATCCAAATCTGTTTGTTCCTGACAAATTTTGAATCCAATCTAGAAGTGCCAGAATTCCTAGTCCAAAGCAAGAAATAATATAAAATGACATGTGCAGACTTACTAATTTATAAATACACAACCTAACTGCTAGCAGCCTAGCAGGTAAAGTGTAGGGGTTAGTGGAAAAGTTTGTATAGAATTCAGTTTTTAGTGTGCTTAATGCTGTAGCCGCTATTTAATCGCGCATAAAAACTTGTAAAACGCTCGCGATATCGTGTATCGGTAAATAAATAAAATCGGTAATAGGTAAATAGGAAGTGACGCCATCTGAGTCACACAGTACGACTGCATTTCTCTTGTCCATGTCATCTACTTGCCATAGGCTACCATAATATTCAAAATGACTTGTCGGCTGTCCGAGACCTGTGAACAGTGGCTAGTGGTTCCAGGGCTTCCCTCCAATAATGCATCACATCCACTTGTTATATTCGTATAACATGGCAAAATAACCTATCGTACTCCTCTAATATCTCAGGCAACGACACATGCCCCTCCTAATAGATGTACAATTGCAAGTCCAATATGACAGTCAAGCACGGCACGCCATGCATGTCCACGCGTCTCGCTAAAATCGCCTCGTGACCCACGTACGCAGCGGCTAGAGACTTTAGGGCTTCCCACTGAGGGAATGATGTCTACTTGTCATATTGTCGTACGGATATTCAAAATGACCTGCCGTACTCGCCTAATATCTTAGGCAGCGACGCAAGCCCTTCCTTGTTGATATATACACCTGCTTGTCCAGTATGACAGTCAAGCACGGCACGCTATGCAGACCCACGCGCCGCGCCAGACTCACCTTGTGCGCCGCGTATGCAGTAGCTAGCGCCTGCAGGGCTTTCCACCAATGATGGCATGAAATCTTCCTATCATAGGCTGTCATATTTGTATGACATGGCAAAATGACCAGCCGTACTCGCCTAATATTTTAGGCAGGCAAGCTCTTCCTTGTAGATATACACCTGCTTATCCGGTATGACAGTCAAGCACGGCACGCTATGCAGACCCACGCGCCGCGCCAGGCTCACCTTGTGCGCTGCGTATGCAGCAGCTAGCGCCTGCGGGGCTTTCCACCAATGATGGCATGAAATCTTCCTATCATAGGCTGTCATATTTGTATGACATGGCAAAATGACCAGCCGTACTCGCCTAATATTTTAGGCAGCGACGCAAGCTCTTCCTTGTAGATATACACCGGCTTGTCCAGTATGACAGTCAAGCACGGCACGCTATGCAGATCCACGCGCCGCGCCAGACTCACCGTGTGCCCCACGTATGCAATAACTAGCGACTGCAGGGCTTTCCACCAACGATGGCATGAAACTTTCCTATCATAGGCTGTCATATTTGTATGACATGGCAAAATGAGCTGTCGTACTCACCTAATATTTTAGGCAGCGATGCGAGCCCTTCCTTGTAAATATAAACCTGCTTGTCCAGTATGACAGTCAAGCACGGCACGCCATGTACGCCCACGCGTCGCGCCAAACTCGCCTCGTGGCCCGCGTGCACGGTGGCTAGAGTCACGCCTAGTGGCTGCAAGGCTTCCACCAAGCGGCGCCAAGCCGTGGCCGAACGCACGCAGTCGAAACACCAGTCAGTGTAGAAGAGGACTAATGCGGGAGTGTGGATGCTCTTTTCTAGGATGTTGTTTTCAAAATGTCTGCAAAGTTTTAATTACATGTCTTTATCTCTATAAGTTTAAGAAAACGAATAAAGGAGAAGCTAGAAGAGATAAAAAGCAGACCCTACAACTACAACAGTAAACTTTAATGTATGAAGAACATTAGTAATTCATAATGAATGACTTATCGGGTGTCATAGTCGCGTTTCACCTACTTTACTTGGGAAAGGCATTTGACACAATTTACAATTTTAGGATCTAAGATGCTATTTGACAGTGTTGAATTTATTTTTCAGTGTGGAGTACTACAGGGATGACTATTAGTACAAATTTTTTTAAATTAACTTAGTATTATCTACAAAATAATAATAGCTAAGAAGTTCCAGAAGACATACCTTGCAGTAACAGACAATTTATGGAATAATGTTATGTCTTGATCTTGAGTTCTGAAATGTGTGCTGAAATACTCAAATGGATCATTGCTGAAACAAAATATCAACAAATACTATATGTATGACAAATCTAAAAAAAATTTTCAGATAACCATAATCTATACTAATATTATAAAGAGGAAAGATTTGTTTGATTGTTTGTTTGTTTGTAATGGATAAACTCAAAAACTACTCAACCAATTTTAAATATTCGATCACTTGATAGAAAGCTACTTTATCAGCACGTAACATAGGCTATATTTTATTTTCAAAAAAATTGATGACCCTACGAAAATTGCAAGTGTGAATTAAGTCAGAAAAAATATTCTCATCTGAGAGCGTAAATAGTAAAAGTTAGACAAGAACAATGTATGGTGGAATTCGTTTTCTCAAAAAGTTCTAAAAAAAGTCTCATGATAGCTTATATCTATCTTTTAAGGTTGTCTCAGAATTAACATTTTTTGATTTTCAAATTTGGTCTAAAACACAAAGTTTTACTTTCAAAGGTGTTTTACTGACATAGTATTAAATCTTATCAAAATAAAATTGGTTGTCTCAAGTATTTAATATAGGCCAAATTCCACCCTTTAATTTCATCCCCCTCATTTAATTTAGGCAAATATCTTAGAAGATATCATAGAAGTAAAGTAAGGTGCAACAAAAATAGGCACAGAGCAACCTGCAGAGGCAGGAGGTGATATTGCAGTGCTAATGTAAAACCTGATGTGCTGCCCAGTGCCAACTGGCTATTATTGGGTATGGACTATTATGATGATTAGTGCTACCCATGTGAAGCTGGGGCAGACCACTAGCATAAGAGTAAAAACTCAACCCCACAAAGGATTTCATACTTTTTACAAACAACATAACTGCATTACTAGATTATGATAGTTTCTAGTAAGTTGAAGGCTGCTCCACCACTAAAGCAGACTGATCACATTATTGATTGATGACACAATAATTTTATCAGGTCACCTATCAAAAATATGATTGGTCTACTACATACTACACATCTCTGCTTTGCTTTAGTGTGTTTCCACCAGAAATGTGCCATGTTGCTAAGCTATGTGTCATACTCATTACTTAATTCACTCAACTACAGATCTAGCTCTCTTATAGGTGGGTTTGACATACATCTGTAGCTTAGGAATGTAGCACATCTCTGGAGGAAAGGCACCCTCTGTGGACAGGCAGCCTAAGACTGGCAAATTAAACACATACCTGAATCTAGCATACTGGCTATAATCATGCCTCTGCTTATACATGTGGTCATCTTCATTGGTGATGCCATACAAGTCATACGCCTGTCTCCGCTCTGTGTCTGACAGGAGCTCATAAGCCTGCTTGATCTCCACAAATCGAGACTCCGCATTTGGGTCCTCATTTTTATCTGGATGCCTGCGTTAGGAACAAAACAAAAGTGAATTAAAAATGTAATTATTATCCTAGCCATGTTAATAATAGAGTACTACATTGTTAATATTGTCATTAACAGCTAGATATGACTGATTGACTACTGGACCCACTCAGTTATCAGGGCAAGTACCCAATAGATGTAATTTTTAAAATGTACTTGTTTTTACTTGTACTTTATTTAGCAATATAAACAGAGTAATCTATTGTAAGAAGAAAATTGAGTTTTCAGCTTTATGCAGCTAGAAATTACTAGTTATAAATGAATGAAAGGTGATGAGATATCTGATTATAAATCAATAAAATACCCAACCAGACAAAATTCAAAATTTAAACTTACCACTCTTTCGCTAATTGTCGGTACGCTTTGCGGATTTCGAGTAAAGTCGCTCTCCTGTGAATACCCAGGATCTTGTAAGGGTCACCGATCTTCTGGCCCAAGATTATCGGAACCACAGCCACTAACAACAATACGCACAGTCCCTTCCATTGCATATTAATATGTTGAAACGACCGACCCAGGTAGGCAAACCTCCGTTCTATTCCGAGACCTCTTATCAAACCGACATCGTTATCCTATGACCAAACACATTACTGTAGGAAATTAGCGGACAATTTCAAGAATTTCATATCACTCATTCGTCCTAGAATAGAACGAGATGGCTGAAAAATCGAGAAAATTGTGAATATCCCAAGAAAATTCATGAAAAGCGCAAATCAGGAAATCACACATTTTCTTTTATTAAACTGACTTAAGCTCTGGGTTCCAGCCTTATCGAGCCTTCACAAATAAAATCATCAATAATAGGCCTATTACACTGCACTATTTACAGGGCCCTGATGTTAGGGTTGGCGTGGCCACTACTTAAAACGTCGCTTAATACTAATAGGCCTATTACACAGTGGGCAGATTCAGTGTAGTGTAATATGGTTCAGGGAGGAAGGGTCCCTGTATAGGGCAAACGGGTGGTCCCGGGCTGCCTAACTGCCTGAGCGCTCTGCAGCCCGGGTAGTGTAATAAAATACAGGGCGTTTAGGGAGCTCAGTCGTCGCACGGCCATCTTATAGAGTAGTTGTCTCTATGGCTCGCGCGTGCATTTTGTTAATATATCGTGTGCTAAATAAAAAGAAGTTTTGTTGTTGTGATAGACATGTACAAAGAAATGCCTTATTTATGGAGAAAAGAGCATAAAGACTATATGAACTATACTATAGAATAGTATAGTAATTTACTATACTATATGAACTACTAGCTACTGCACGTGACTTTGCCCGCGTGTATTGAGGTTTTTTTTGGTTCCCGCGGGAACTCTGTAATTTTCCGGAATAAAAAGTAGCCTATGTCCTTCTCCGGGACGTAAACTACCGCTGTACCAAATTTCATCAAAATTGTTTGAATAGATGGGCCTTGAAATCGTAGCAAATAGACAGACACACTTTCACATCCATACTAATATAATGAACGCGATCCAAGCGAACAAAGTCGCGGGAATTAACTAGTTTATAATATTAGTATGGATACTACTTTTTTTGCATCGATAGCATGGGTGCCATAATCAGTGAACGATAATAAACATACTAAGATACACGTCCAACTCTCTTGACGTTCTCGTTCATTAAGAGTTAGGGCCCGGTAGTCAGTGCAGTGTAATAGCGACGCCAAACTTAACGCCCACGCCAACCCTAACCATACGGCCCGGTATAAAGTGCGGTGTAATAGGCCTTTAAGTAATAAGAACCAATTTATGGACCCTTTATTTCTAAATAATATTTAGTTAGATAATATTATTATCACACTACACTGATTTAAATTAAAGGGTCCCTGAGGTAAGTGCAGTGAATAGGCCTATAAGTAAATATCTTATATCATGTATCAGTAGTTAGTAAATATTTATTTACTAGGTGATGCACGTCCACGATTCGGGATTCCGAATGTATGTTTCAGGTGGTACATATTTGTGGCGGACCTTAGCCGCGTTAAGCACTTTAAGGTAAGGGGGTAAACTTGTGGATTCGCGTGACCGACATGCTTGCGAACATCGACATGCTCGCGAACAGCGAAATGCTTGTTACGAAGACAAAAGGACGTAACGTTTGTCGTGGTCCATCGTGGTCCATAGACATCTTACTTCAAAAGTCTTACGTGACACCAGCAATTATTTTTATCGATAGTTACTGTCTCAATGACAAAATGATTTTTTTGTCCTCAACGATCCTTTACGGAGAGCTCAATGATACGCGAAGCCAAAACCATGTTTTGGCATTGATGCAGTCCTATAATGATTGATTGATGGAAAAGATACGCGGTGGCACTGCAGAACCGTAAAGCCAGCGACAAATATTTACAGCATGCGTTTCAGTCACGTCCCTTGTCAGTCGTCAACAGTCAAGGTCAATGTCAACTGTCACTGTCACTGTCGTCACTGTCATTTTCAGAGACAAATAAGTCATTTTGTACTGATTTTGTATTTGGTATGCTGTGGTGGTTATCCTATATGTTACTTGTCTCTGGTGGTGGTGTGCTGTGCTTACCAGAGACAAGTGCTTACTGCTTTGCTTATTTCGGTGATTTTTTTCTGAACTTTGAAGTGAGTGCATCTACTTTTAACTTTATAAAGTTTATTTTATCTGCAAGGCAACATAAACGGTAAGATAAGTTAAGATTTAGTACGAAAGCTAAAGTTTTTTTGTATGAATATTTACATTAAAGAGCGTTTGCGTTCATTATTTGAGACCTAAATTAACATTTCTTTAAGTAAGAGTTTTAAAGTACTATGTACTTAAATACCAACCTACGATTGAGTACAAAACCCAGAAAAAGTTAAATGTTATGTGTACACGTGTACCTACCCAACAAGCACTGATAAGGTTGGAATTATTTTTCTTAAAAGGTTTAATAGTTTAGTAATTTAACTTAAATTATCGAATAGATGCTACTTGGTTATTATTTTAACTGCAGTTTTGGCTCTGCTATAGTATACTGCCCGCGACGGGGGAGGATGGGGAGGGGGGAGGGGATATACCCCCCCCTGCAAGTAAGACGTTCCAATTTTAGTAATTTCCCAGATATTAACTTTTTAAAATTTTGAGGTTAGGTTTACCGAAATTCTTAACTCTGATAGTTAAGACGGAGAATGGGTAAGTGGCTTTGAGGGAGGGAGGGATTTGGGGGGGAGGGGTATAAGTAGTGGGAGAGGGAGGGAAAGAGGTTATATAACCCCTCTGTAAGTAAGACGTTCCGAACTTTATTTGTTTCCGAGATATAAATTTTTTAAAATTTTGAGATTAGGTTCTCAAAATTGGTTCAGGTTTCCTTTAGCTGGTTACAGTGGGAGGGCGAGGAGGGGGGTGGTGGTGGCGAACCCCCCCTCCAAGGGAAAAAGTGCGAAACTCAATAGTTTTCGAGAAATAATTTTTTAAAGTTTTGAAATTATGAAGTTACTTTTATCGTGATAATGGCTAACATACATAGGTACCTACTTTAGATGGGGAGGAAGTGGCGACGCTAGTAAAACTCCTTAGACTTCACCCTCTCCCACTCACCCCCCAAGGCCCGGTCGACGGAGCCCCGCTTCGCGGGGCTCCTTATTCTGGGTGGTATAAAAAGGAAAAAACCACGAAGAGGATGGCGTCACTCTTCGTCACCTAACCTATCCGAGTCGGAGTGCCCCCAGTCCCGAGCTCGCTTCGCTCGCTCTGGCGTCAGGAGTACAAAAAATAAAAATTTAATGTTCTCAACTGAAAAGGGCGTAAAACGTTAACTCTTTTAAATTTGAAATCAATAATGTAATTTGGACACTTTGGCGCCAACGCACGCGTTCCGTTTTTCCAATAATCGAATATCGATATAGACATTGTTTATGGTTTGAATACGATTATTAGCATTTTGTGATACTTTCTAAGTTTGGAACGGATTTTATTACGTAAAACGAAACTTTAGTACGCCATTAAACGTCAATGAGTCTGTAATCTATGACAAATATCGAAAGAAATAGTGAAAAGTGGTAAACATTTGCGAATTTTCAAAAAATTATATCTCGATAAGTATTGAAATTCGGAGTAAAATGTTTTAGTGCGAGGCTTACCTCATCAAGGCCTATCTGTAAAAAAAATATGAACGTCCAACTCAGCGGGCAGTATACTATAGCTGAGCCTGAACTTCCAACCCAGCGGGCAGTATACTATAGCTGAGCCCAAGTTACTTTATTTTCTGTTTTTAAGCTACGTAAGAACTTACTAGGAACTTAAATTATTAGTAAACGCTAAAAAAATTATATCCATAAAACTATTTAAGTAAAAGTTTGGTTTAGAGAGGGGTAGAACCCCCCTCCCCTCTCATACGATCCTCCCTATATCCCCTGCAGCATAATATATTATACTAAAAATGAAACCAAATAGCCCTGGAACTTCACAAAGACTGACACACTAATATTATAAATATGAATGTTTGGATGGATGGATGTTTGTTACTCAATCACTCCAGAATGGCTGAACGGATCTGGTAAAATTTGGCACAGAGATAGATTATAGTCTGGAATAGGCTACTTTTTATCCCAGTAAAATAAAGAGTTCCAACGGGAACCACCAAAGCTCATCCACACAAATTACATTGCGTTCATAAGCTAGTTTATAATAGAAAGTAGTATATATTTTATGGAAAAAATATCCAAATCTCTTAATCAGATGTTTCAAGTTGTTAGTTGTTAAGTTTTTTGCTTAATCTTACATCTACAATGTTTGTGACTTGTAGTTTGACATCATTGTCTATCTCTGGGCTTATCTCATTAAGTATATAATCTTATTTGTCTGCCTCTTCATCTTTCCTTAATCATCATCTTCCATCTTCTGCCTAGAAGTCTACCACTTGTACTTATAATATACTTGATGATGCCCTGGACTTCATCCTCATAGTTTAAGTTTTTAATTCCCGTTGGAAATCTTCCCCGGGATACAATTTATCCCTGTACCAAATTTCATCAAAACTGGTAGAAAGATGGGCCATGAAAGCATAGCAGACAGACAGACAAACAGACACATTTTCGCATTTATAATATTAGTATGGATACAATCAGTAAGTGTAGGTACATAATTAAAATACCTGCTGGAAATGATCACCAAAGAATTGATAATAATTTAATCAAACTGGTTATATCATTAATTATCATTCAAAAGACCTGCTGAAGTCAAATCAAGTTAATGAAATAAGTAAGTTTAAGTTCTCACTCTTAAAATGTACTTTGAGTAACTAACTGCCGCCAAAGAGTCAAGGGAGCCCAACAGGGTTGTGGTTGCTACACCTCTGCTGTTATAAATCATACCATTATACTTAAATGCGAAAGTGTGTTTGTTTGTTGGTTTATTGGTCGGTTGCTTTGTCCTTCAATCACGCCGCTACAGAGCTACGGACCGACGTGATTTTTCGTATGGGTATAGTTGAGGCGGAAACTTCGGTGGTTAGATGAAGTTAACCATGAAAGCAAGCGGCTTGGAATAAAAAATTGGAAAACGAGCGCAGAGAAAAAAGACAGATGGAGAAATCTTCTGGACCAGGCCAAGGCCCACAAGGGGCTGTAGCGCCTAGGAATAAAATAACGAATAACGAAATAGGAATAAAATAACGCGCACTAAGTCGTGGGCATCATCTAGTTATTAATATGATTAACCAAACAAGAACTTTAAAAACATTTGCAGTTGTTTTTTTCACGTGTCTAAGTATATCATTATACTAATAATACCTAAACATATCTAACAGTCAAGGGTCAATAACTGGTGTAGTTATATTTAAAAAAAAGTAACACCCTTGTATTTGTAAATTATCATACTTTAATCATTTACTTAAGTAAGAATGATAATAATTTTAAAGAACAAACAGTCAAGGTTTAATAACCGGTTTTGATGCTGATTATGACAAGTACTAGGTTTTTAAAGAGTTTTGAAGTTTTTTATTCCGATCAGTCCAACCAGCAGTTGTCCCTATGGGACATCGGGTTTACCGCGACAACAATATAACTTCAGTCCCACAAACTTATCTGCCCCAGTGACAACGTTGCTAGTATATATGAACTAAACAGGCATAAAAATTAGTTCCAATTTTGGCCACCAAGCCAGGTAAGTAAGGACTATAAATGCCCTATAATTTTGCCCATGTTTCATCGCAAAAATCGCTGTGACGTCAGAGTGGGTGTGTCGTGATGCAATACATGTGGGTCAATTGAGTGCCATTAGTTCTAATAGAGTGCTAGGATGTGGTTGCTTGTAACCCATTAATAATGTGACCCACGCTAGTCGGTGCACTTTTATGAGTTTTGTAGTGAGCTCGCCTTGTATCGCGTCACTAGCTGTTCTTACCTATTAACTCTGATTCATTTTCCTCCAAGATTAATGGAACTGTAAATTGCTATGAGTATGTTCCTAATTAGGAAGGTATATTACATCACTGAGGTCGCCCGCGACTTCGTCCGCGTACAATTTCTGATTTCCTATGAGATTTTCCCGCTGTAAAAGGCTTAGGTACATATAGCGGCTAAAACTAATAAGTAATAAACTTAATGCCGATTTTGAAAACTTATAACTTACATGCAAGCTTTCGACCCCAATTTCAACCCTTTAGGGTGAATTTTCGTAAAATTTATTATACAGGTTATTATAATTTAAAACGAATAAACTAAATCTCGATTTTCAAGTCTCTAACATTAAAAACTTTAAATCCTCATGTGAGCTTCAAACCCCTATTTCACTCCTTATGGTTATTATATATTTAAATTTAATAACCTAAATGCCGACTTTCAAGTCAACTTCAAACACATAGGACTTTCATACAAATTTACAACCCCCTTTACACCCTCTTTAGGGTGAATCTTCGTAAAATTGCTTATATGGGTTTTCATTATTTATAAATATTAACTTAATGTCCAATTTTCATGTCTCTTCAAAAACAAGGAAGGACTTTCATACTTTCAAACCGTTTCTTAGCTGACGTCTACACCATAGAAGGAACCTATCTTCCAAATTTCAAATCTGTATGCTTTATATTTCCCGAGATATCGTGATGAATCAGTGAATGACCTTTCGTTTTCGCTTTTAGTTTGCAATTTCGCGAGTTAGATTATAATCTAACGGTTTTTACAATCTTACGGTGACATATATATGTATATATATGTATAGAAGGTTAGTGTGACCTCTAGATTGTGGCGTAAAAAAATATTTTTATATTAAGTTCCTATACCTATTCTGATGGCATGCCACGTCACCATCAAAGAGATATACCTAAAACCCCGACTTAGTTTGTTGTGGGCTCTTCTCAGACGGGCGTCCAGATATCGTCGTTAATTATCATTATCATCACGTCTTATACTAAGACAGACGTAAGATTTTAGTGTGGTAATCATTAAAGTCTATGGTTTTAAGCAACTAGATGTAGGCACCTATGGTTGAGAGAGATAGAAAACTGCATTCGAATTTGACCTTAGTGTAACAAAATTTTGTTCAAAATTCTATCAGTTGCCATCATCTCTGTCCTGTCACCCCGCATTTTGCCCTGTCTGCAAGTCTGAGACTGGTGGGAAATAATGTATAATGTATATCTTTAAATTGCGCTTACTAAAAGTCTGGTCATTCTTCAATATAATTTAGAAGAAATTAATTCATACTTCTATTTTTTATTATATTTATTCGCCATAAAGCTAATGATGATTTTTTTCAGATCTTTCAAAATGGAAGCCCTAAGCGAAGTCCTGCAGCCCTACAAAGAGGGGATATCGCAGGTGACGCGCTTCGTGACAATCGCGCAGATGTTCTCAGGCTGCTTCATATGCCACGACATATACAAGCAGGGCAGCACCAAGGGCATCGGCATCATGCCCTTCATGGGCGGCCTTATCATGTGAGTAGGAGGCTTTATTGCTTGTGACATCGCGCAGATGTTTTCAAGCTGCTTTATTCATGTACCTTCCTGCCGCAGTGGTGAGCTCTGTGGTTTTATAAGAGGAAGGTCTCGGGTTCGATCCTCGACAGGGTTAAATCGGGAATTTATAATTCACTTACCATCAGGTGAGATCGCAGTCAAGGGCTAGACCATACCTACTCCTAATCGGCTTCTACACGACATCGTACCGGCATGATAAATCGCTTGGCTGCACGACTTTGCCGGTAACTGCTCGGTCGGTAACTGCTAACTAGCCACGGCCGTAACCTCCCACTAGACAACTTTGCTGTTTCTGACACCCACTTCAACAGACACACTTTTGCAAATTTTGTAATAGACTATGGAGTAGTATTTAACTAGTAAGGATTCGCTTGAGATCCTTTGTATAAGATCACGAGGCCCCAGTGTGAGTCTCTGACAAATTTGCAATGTACTCGTAACATTGTAAAATTGTCAGGGGAGCTAAAGCAATAATTTGTACTACTCATACGCGTTTAATATAGTCTTATAGAACAAAATGTAGGTTAAGGTGGTGTATAGTACTAATTCATTTCATAACTAGTACCTATTAAATTCGTCGTGTTACAAACACTTTCGCAAACGAGATCAGCAAAAATACCACCTTCATCGAAAATACTTACATACCAAATAAAAGGTAACTTTTTGACCCAAATGAATTAAATTACAGCTTTGAGTTTCGTAGACGTACGCCAGAGTTCTAAGTATTTAAAACTAGCGGCCCGTCCCGGCTTCGCACGGGTAGACATAAATAGGTACAGTTCATAATGGTGCACCCCCTTCTCCCGCACTGCCCCTCTCACGAAGAGTTAGTTACTCGATGCGCTGCGTGGTGGCCGGCATGTATTTTTATTTTAATTTCATGATATATTTTGAATGGAATGTCCGATTTCAATAATTCAAAAAGTAATCATCAGGTATTGAGACAGTCTTGAATATTAAATTATTTATTTGGATAAAATTTTTTAAATGGTATGGATAACACGGTCTGATTTTGATCGGCATTTCTATCAATTTGTTAAATGTAAAAAAGTAGGTATAGTGACGTAACTACAATAGTTAGACACATGGTCTCGCGAAGTTTTTTGTAGATATTGATATATTCTATAATATTGTCGAACATTTTTTTGTCCTATCATTAATACTCTTCGCAGCGTATGCGATGAAAGACATTTTATGGCTAATTTTTTTACACCTTCGGTTGGTTTTAATAGGAATTTCTAAAGATTTCTATAGTAATCTAGTACTAAATATAGCCTATGTTACTCAGTGATAATGTAGCTTTCTAATGAAAAAAGAATTATTAAAATCGGTCCAGTACTTTTTGAGTTTATTCGTTACATACAAAAATACAAATCTTTCCTCTTTATAATATTAGTGTAGATGACTCTTAGGCTTAGTAGCACAAGGACTTAAATCGAATAAGTAACTAATGCTGTCACATTTTGGCAACCACAATATTATGCTGTTGCCAAAAGTGACAGCATTATAGTAGGTTATACACCAAGGGGATAAAGCACTGTTTTATGTCACGGGCGCTACATTGAATCCTGAACGTAACGAAGGACTCCAAATTTAACTCCCGAGCGCAGCGAGGGTGTTATAAGTTAATTCCCGACCAAAGGGAGGGAATTAAGATTGAGTCCTGAGTGCAGTGAGGGATTCAAGCGCCCAAGAAAAAAACTGCTTTATCCCGGTGGTGTATACTCTACTTTATACTTCTACCATAACAGTAAAACAAACTGTAACGGTTAGATATTTATTGCAAATCATAGTAAGTAGGATACATAGGTCTAGTAAATAATAAAAAGAAAAGACAAATTAAACTTTTTATTTCAAACTTCTTGCTTTTCATGCTGCCAGTGTTTATGCAGGTACACATACTCCTTGGTTTAAAAACTTTTATGTCAAATGGTACGATCGTTTGGTCGACCAGTCTGGAGCCTAGATTCTGTTGTGCATATTTACAGTATGGGGTTGGTCAACTAGTTGGGCGATCGATCGACTAGATTACGGCCCTAGGGCATGAAGACTGACTTTAGACCCGCAAAAGTATGATTAAAACAGTAGTAAAAGTATGGTAGAAGTATAAAAAAATTTAACGGCCTTTTTTTCTTTTGACGACCTCCCTGGCGCAGTGTTGATCGCTGTTGTCATAAAGTGAGAGGTCTAGGGTTCGATCCCGGCAGGGTCAATTTGGGAATTTAGGGTGAGAGGTGTCGGCCGTGGTTAGTTAACACCCTACCGGCAAAGTCGTGCCAACAAGCGATTAAGCGTTCGAGTACCATGCCGTGTAGAAATCGATTAGGGGTATGGGTTTAATATAACTGCCATACCCCTAACAGGTTAGCCCGCTACCATCTTTGTCATCATCACTTACCAACAGATGAGATCGCAGTCAAGGGCTAACTTGTAGTTGATAAAAGACTGGCAAGCAAATGGGCAGGTACCTGTATACCTAGTGGCGTGCATTTCATATAGGCATAAAAGCACTGCTTACCCAAATGGAAATACGTCATTTCATTAAAACAGCGAGTGTCATGATTTTCTAGTTTTATATTCTGTGCAACGACATTCGCAATAAATATAAAGCCATAAAGGACTTGAATCCAGGGCCGTAAAATAAAATAATTAAAAAAAGGGGGAATTCTGGGGGCCAATGGGCGTGATGACTGATTTTGAAAAATGATCAGATTATGTTCGGAAGTATGTACTATTTCGAAAAAATATATTATTTCAGCAGAAAAATACGGTTTGGTAGATAAAATTGGCATTTGAAATTTAAATTTTAAAATTCACGCCAAAACGCTCGCCGGTGTCATGGCGCCGTTTGTGACGTCACTATTGTTGTTACCAATGTACTCTGTGTGGTTGTCAAAGCTCGAAAAAAAACAATTGTGACGTCATTCGCTTCTTGGTGTTTAATCCATTATGGCGGATTGCTGTATTTTATAGTTTTATTTTATCAAAATAAATAGCAATCTCACTCGAAATAGAAAAATAAATACGTTTTTTATAATCCATGAATCCTATTTCATTAGAAAAATTCATAATTTCATTGATTCTTGGTTACTGTCATCATGCCTATTGGGACGCTTCCCGCCAATTGGGCGCGAAGGACAAAAAGAAAATCGGAAAAAGGATAGTAAAAAAAGAATTAAATTAGGTACTCTAGAATATGATATTATCGGAAGGAATAAAGTATATTAATGAACATTGGGTTTTAATTCACTAAAACTCAGAAGTGGGACATATAAAATTATTAATTTAATTTTATAATTATTAATATTTATTACACGAGTAAATAGGTATTCTGACCAACTAATGCCTACCCCAGCTTCAAACCCTGTGCACGTCACTGTGCATACCGCCGCCCATAAACATTTGCAGCCCCAGAGGAACACCCAATGTGTTGATGGCTTTTAAAGAATTAGTTTATCCGCCTCTTGAATATCCCCACATTCTAATTTTGAGGGGACAAAAAAGGCGGAATCTGGTTCCATGTGTGGTGTTGCAGCACATTCTATGAAAAAAGATAGGCCTTTTTTCATAGAATATGCTGCAACACCACACATGGAACCAGATTCCACCTTTGATTGTCAACTGATCAGAACCCTATAGTAAATATTATCTAATCTACCCTATATCAATAATCTCTGATATAACATAAGTAGTTAAATCTAAGCAAGGTCGATTGTATATCTTCGGATCGTTCTGATAGATAAATAAAATAAAGGTGGACAATATAAATAAGATAATGTTATAAGTTAATGTTCCACCATAAGTTAACGAATTCTTGTCCTCGTTTTTCTTTTTGTTATTTTTCAAGAGTTGTATAGTGCTTTTGGTCAAATAGTAATGTTGTTAACAACTTATTGACAGATACAGATGTAAAATTTAAATGTATCTTCAAATATTATTTTTCATTAAGCGTGTATACAATTGGGTACTTTTTAAACAGACTTCCATTTTATAGCTTTTATCGCCTCTAAAAATTTATATTATCCTCTGAATTACTAAGTCAGCCATTATCAATGTGCGTCTGAAAAATATTATTTTGTGCACTATATATCTTTGATATAATCTACTGTCAATACAACTCAGCAAGATATATTCAAAGAGTAAACTAAAACATTTTATAAATGAATACCAATAAGGTAATTCTATCGACTTATAATTTTATAACTTTAAAATACAGTAAAACGTGAATAATTTATAACTCGTGCTATCTTGATCTACGAGTATCATCCAAATGTACCTAATATTATAATTGTGGCCACTAAATATTAGGAACTACTGAGGGGATATGTGTTGGAGAACAATCCAGAAGTAGGTATTATAATAAAACACTTTTAATATATTTGTACTATAACCACGAGAGATTTAATGTAATTAGTTAATTTATAAAACTCAGTTAAACAATACTATAGTATCAAATCATTTGACCAGGCTGCAGTTACTACCGCAGCTCGTAAACAAGGTAACGATCTAAACACCGAAGGTATTCAATAATCGTTTGAGTCTCGGTGGAGACTGCCTACCGATGGTAAAACATTCGTATTTATACAAGTTATTCCAATATGGCGTCGGGAACGAACTGACGAGTGAAATACATCGAAAGAGTCAAATATCAGTACAATCGAACCTTCATCAATAAATAAATTAACAATCTTTTAACTTTTGTAACAATTAATTTCAACTGTAAACGCAAAGCTGACAGTTCGGCCGTCCTGAGAACAACACGTCCTCGTGTTTATGTCATATCACGGGCGTTTATGCCCCAAATCATATAAATCATGATCAGACGTTTTTTGCCTGGGGCGTTCTTGCCCATAATTACTAATAATAATTACTTGTAACACACTAATCAAACTGCTGAACTTCCAGTCTTATCAAACATACATAAACTATTCTCAAGAAATTGTAAATTGATACAACTAACCTCATTCGTTGTACTTTTCAAAATCTGACACACTTTATGAACTTTTAGCACAAACATATTTAAAACATCTAAGGTTACAGCCACTAATCTCAAAAACTTATCATCACATATAATATGAATACTTTCACAACTGCGAATCTACCACTGGTTCGGAATGCCACGTCCTAGCGAGAAGAACCAGCAAGAAACTCGGTGGCGTCTAACATCGAAAATTATTTTGACACAGCTAGTGTTAACGCCGCAACCGTTGAACAACGAAGGTACCGTTGCTCGGAAAAATACAAAATGGCGGTCGTCAACATCGTTGTTCAATCAAATAATAAATATGACAATTCGTTAATAAAGTAATTTGTGTTAGGCACGTAATAATTATCAGATATCCGCTAACAGATTCGGCCATCCGTTATTAAATGTGTCCTCACATCCATGTAACGATTTAAGTTATTTTTCATAAACAAAAAATATGTGATGACAATTACAACAACATAGGACACCTTTGTCCCATAAATGTAACGATAATAATAATAAGCTTATATTAATAATTAGCTTTAAATAGCAATATTTTGCTGACGCCTTTGTCTTGCACACAATAAGAAGGAACACCTTTGTCCACAGGAATAAATAAAACTATTAGTTTTATTTACTTCTGTACTTTTGAGACACTTTTGTCCAACAGAAATAAACAAAACCAATAATTCAGGACACTTTTGTCCAACACACAAATAAATCTACTCTTTTGAAACGCATGGCCAGGCTCTACAAAGGCTTAGAAATAGGTTACTTGTACCTAGCATAAAGCTAGTTATGTATAAAGTAAATGCATCTTGTAGGGCGATTTCAATATAAACTTCAAAAGACTGTCAAAGATATTACCCTGTCTTAATTGTATAAACAGCTAATATTTATTGTGTTAAAATAATAATTTAATAATAGTTTAATATAATGTAATATTGTATAATAATAATTTAATAATAGTTTAATATATTGTAATATTGTATAAACTAGATTTCTTTATAATTGATTATTAAAGCTAGTTAATCAGGCATAGACTTAAAATACGGAATATATAATAAGAATGCATTTGAAGTGAGTTAATAATATTGCATGCCATTCGATGTCAGATTGTATTACACCGTATTATTATATAACATTATATAAAGCAAATAAATGAATAGAATTCAATTGACCAAGCTAGTTACAGAATCCATTGACAAAGATCAAGGTATTACTGTAGATAGATTGCACACATGAAAATACAAGGTAAAGTTAGCTGTAAACTAGTTATGCAAAGGCGGCCTTATTGCTTACTGAGCAATCTCTACCAGGCAACCTTTGGTGAGACGTTCGAATAAGATACGTAGGGTAGTGTGGCAGAATACAATACAAGTTATAATAAGTAAGAACATAATATAAAAAATATAATAGACGTATTGCATATATACATTACATGTAAATAAAATATAGACAA
Organism: Erebia palarica; assembly: GCA_964035005.1. Classification (NCBI taxonomy): domain Eukaryota; kingdom Metazoa; phylum Arthropoda; class Insecta; order Lepidoptera; family Nymphalidae; genus Erebia; species Erebia palarica. The sequence goes on from OZ035983.1 coordinate 41,860,326, forward strand.
CAATAATAATATTACACATAAACATACACAAATTACACATATATAAATAAAATTAAAAACGCATCGTAACGAATTACGGTAGAAGTATAATTTATGTATTATGGCACGACTTGGTTAAGGAAATATTCTTTGAGACAATTTTTAAAAAATAGGCAAAGATTTGGAGTTTCTAATATTTTTGTGAAGAGATTCCCATAAGTGCACAGCATACACCGTGTACGATTTTCTGTAAAATTTTGTACGATGGCTAGGAGTTTTGAGTTTATTATCCATGGTAGAACGCAGCTGCATATGGCGAACGGCATCGAGAAACTTGAAACGTTCTTTATGATAGCTGGGAGTATGAGGAGCATATAGGATCGAGAATAGTAAAGAAAGAACATAAAAATTTCGAAGCAACCTATTTGGAAGCCAATCGAGACGAGCACGATACGCACTAACGTGATCAAATTTTCTCAATCCATAGATGAGTCGAATACACATGTTTTGTAAGCGCTCAAGCTTGTTTAATAACTCCTCAGTGAGATCCGTGTAACTGCTATCGGCATAGTCCAGTATAGGTAAAAGGAGTGTTTCAGCTAAGGATATCTTAGTTTTGACTGGAAGGAGATCCTTCCAGCGTTTCAGGGAGCCGATAGCCAGCAAAGAGACGTCGGCTAACGTGGTTAACTTGCAGTCTCCAGGAGAAGGAGTATTACTGTAGGTATTATATCAGACTATACAATCTGATAATGTAATAATTTATCAGTAATTTTTTGTGGGAATAAAATTAGACCAACATTGTGATTGGACATCATAATAGTGGCATTTGTACTAGATCAAATAGATTCATAAGCTGGTGCTGCGTACCATGGTTACATTATGTCGAACCTTCGATGCAGAATTGTCATATGGGAGATCCTGGATTGGTATAAATAAATTAGTGTTATTGTAAAATGGTGTGTGTTTAATAATATTGTTTGAGGTCCTAATTTAATAATAAATTCGATCCTTTTGAGGTTAGGTTTTATCTCTTAAAAATCAATTAGGTACCCGTAATACAATACGTATAATAGGTAATAGGCGTTTCCCCAAACGCTCTAAATAGGAGGCAGACTTCTTAATCAATAGGCAATCACCTTTCATATTAAATTTTAAGGTATAGTTTTATAAAAACAACATTTCATCAACATAACCTCTAATAACTATCATGAAGTTCTTAATAATACATAAAAAGCAGATTTTACGGATTTAGGACTCTGACTGGTGCTCAATGTATTATGGCGAATTGCCGTATTTTGTAGTTTCATGTTATCAAAATAAATAACGTTCAAAATAGAAAAATAAATACTTTTATTTTTATAATCGACGAATCCTATTTAATCAGATAATTTCATTGATTCTTGATTATTGTCATCATGCCTACTCGTTTACTTTATGCAACCGCATAGTAGTTATTTTGTGCGAGTCAGGAGTAATGGACTTTAATGCTTGGACTAAAAATAAGTAACTGTAGACTAAGTAAATCAAGACCATCTCTACCCTCATTATTGAGTGTAAGGATGTCACCTCTGGAATTCCGGATGTCGACCTCGTCGGTAGCACGGCACAGGGGCATACGTAACCGGTGGCTGCTCTGGCAACACCTGTCGTCACGCGGCTGGCCGTGCTGGTGATGCCCGGAGCGCCCTCTGAGCGCTGCCCGGAGCGCCCGCAAGACGCGCAGATCGAAGGGCCCCCGAAGCGCCCGCGAGGTCCGCCCCCGAAGCGCCCGCGAGGTCCGCCGGCGAAGCGCCCGCGAGGTCCGCAGGCGAAGCGCCCGCGAGGTCCGCCGGCGAAGCGCCCGCGAGGTCCGCCGGCGAAGCGCCCGCGAGATCCGCCGGCGAAGCGCCCGCGAGGTCCGCAGGCGAAGCGCTCGCGAGGTCCGCAGGCGAAGCGCTCGCGAGGTCCGCCGGCGAAGCGCCCGCGAGGTCCGCCGGCGAAGCGCCCGCGAGGTCCGCAGGCGAAGCGCTCGCGAGGTCCGCAGGCGAAGCGCCCGCGAGGTCCGCAGGCGAAGCGCCCGCGAGGTCCGCAGGCGAAGCGCCCGCGAGGTCCGCCGGCGAAGCGCCCGCGAGGTCCGCCGGCGAAGTGCCCGCGAGGTCCGCAGGCGAAGCGCCCCTCGAGGCGCTGCTCGGAGCGAGAGAACGGGCTGTGCAGAGCCCGCCTTGGCGCAGCGTACGTCACATGAAACAAAATAAGAAACCATGAACATTTCCGTTCGGTCTTTCTAATTATTGATGGGTCTGATTACTTAGCAATTAATCCGTATTCCTGTATTACAGCCAGCGGTAAAAATAATATTTTTAAATTACCCACTATTAATATTATTTAAAAAAAATAACAAAACGGATGTGCAGAAGGCAAAGGAAAATCAAGGCAACGTGAATCATATCCCACTTCTGAACTGTTGGAGAACAATCCAGAAGTAGGTATTATAATAAAACACTTTTAATATATTTGTACTATAACCACGAGAGATTTAATGTAATTAGTTAATTTATAAAACTCAGTTAAACAATACTATAGTATCAAATCATTTGACCAGGCTGCAGTTACTACCGCAGCTCGTAAACAAGGTAACGATCTAAACACCGAAGGTATTCAATAATCGTTTGAGTCTCGGTGGAGACTGCCTACCGATGGTAAAACATTCGTATTTATACAAGTTATTCCAATATGGCGTCGGGAACGAACTGACGAGTGAAATACATCGAAAGAGTCAAATATCAGTACAATCGAACCTTCATCAATAAATAAATTAACAATCTTTTAACTTTTGTAACAATTAATTTCAACTGTAAACGCAAAGCTGACATATGTTTAACTGATTATCAGAAATAATAAATTTCTGTTGATAATGCACTGCACCCGTTACACGTTTGCATATTGTCGCCGTAGGACCGACGGCCGCTGGAGTCGTAAGGTCCTAGATTGGAGACCGCGTCTCGGCAAACGTAGTGTGGGGCGCCCCCCGGCTAGGTGGAGCGACGACATCCGGAGAGTGGCTGGCATCAAATGGATGCTAACAGCCAAGGATATGCAACGTTGGCGCAATCTAAAAAGAGGCCCATGTCCAACCACTACAGCCCTCTAACGTCCCACTGCTGGGCACAGGCCTCCACTCTCATAGGAGAGAGGGAATTAGAGCATAGACCCACCACGCTGTTCCAATGCGGGTTGGCGGCTTTAACGACTATTATCATGTTAGTGATAATAACCGGGACCGACGGCTTAACGTGATCTTCGAGGTACGGGGGTGCACACACTGCCAACTTCCTAACTCCGGGCTATTACTGAGAATTTCTAGTCAGAAAAACCCAACACTTATTATTGGCCGACCCGGGACTTTCTCGGCCGCAGTCCGTCGACCATCCTAACCACTAGACCAACGAGGCAGTTGTCGAACAGTGGATGCATATTTGCCGATGATGATAAGGATGATTATATGCAACCGAGTTTAATGCTCTAAACGCTTGTCCTCAGGAGTGTCCTCAACTTAAAGTTCGGCTTCATGCTGCGAGATGACACAATGATCCAAGTGAACTTCATGGGTCTCGCCCTCAACATCGTCTATCTAATGGTGTTCTACACATACGCGCGCAACAAGGGAACGGTCTGGGTGCAGCTGGGCCTGGGAGGGGCTTTCTCTGCCGCGTTGATAGGTTACGCCGAAATGGAGGATCCCAAACTCGTGGAGAACAGATTCGGGACCATTATAACTTTGTTCATGTTTTATTGCATAGCATCACCCATGTTCGGTTTGGTAAGTTCATCTATCTAAATATATATAAGGAAAAGGTGACTGAGTGATCTGTCAACGTACAGCTCAAACCACTGGACGAATCGGGCTGAAATTTGGCATGCAGATAGCTAATAGGACGTAGGTTTGGATGGATGGATGTCTGTTACTCAATCGCGCCAAAACGGCTGAACGGATCTGGATGAAATCTGGTACAGATATAGATTAAAGTCTGCAATAACACATATATGTATCAAGACACGCGGAAGCGTGTCCAGCCAAAGTTCAAAAAAACTGGCGAGCAGCACCGTGTGTAATATTACACGAACCATTTGGAGCCACTTTTGACCCCCTCATAACTCAAAAACTATTTCACATAAACATGTCAAATTTGGCGCATATATTGAGACTCGTGAGATACATATGTGCTCCAAATTTCATAAGCACACCTCAAATGGTTATTTAGATATAAACGTACAAAAATCGTCATTTTTATGATCTACCTAGGTATAGATCAAAACTCTGACACGGGGCATACTACCATTGCTTAAAGCCGTATTATTTTAATACTGTTGACGTTTATGTTGTAGTGTTATAATCATTATTTTAAGGACGTCAAAGTACGTGACATTCAACCGTTATTTTGAAACAATACTGCTTTAAGCGGTGGTAGTAACTCCTTAACTATTGAAAATGACACATAATTATTATTTTAATGTAAATAATAATGAATAATAATATAGTTGCATTAAAACCTTACCTTCGTATTCATGTATTTTGTGCAACGAAACGTCATTGACAGAAAAGAAGAAGAAACATATTTGAAGTCGTCAGTTCAAGCTGTCAGTCATTGTGATTTGTATTCATTGTACAGAGTGGTTTTAGTGATATCGACTGTTTACCGTGCTTGTTATGTGCAAAATATTATATGTTGTTATAAATAAATTTCAGGACTGACCATTGAACTTGGCACCCATTTAGATCTCACTTCTTTTGTCGCTGAAGTCAACAACCAAGGCATATATATCAAAATTTTGAATTTGGCTCTCATTTCACATTTATGTTTTTGATGGGATAAATAAATTGCAGGACTGACCATTGAACTTGGCACCCATTTAGATCTCACTTCTTTTGTCGCTGCAGTCAACAACCAAGGCATATATATCACAATTTTGAACTTGGCTCTCATTTTACATTTATGTTTTTGATGGGATATGTATTTTGTCCAACGATTTATTTTACTTTTGACAAAAGCACGTATATGAAGTGTCATAATTATACATATACATGCAATCCACAAAAAATGCAATAGTCCATAGACGCATATCGTTTTTTACAATAGTGAATCGACGTGCCCTTTTATCCGATATTTCGCAACTCGTATATGTACTCATCTAATGATTACAGGTACGACTTTCCTTTTCAAAATAGTCACGGAGCTGAAACACTAGCTTTCTTTCTAGTCTTTTAAGCACCATACTTCTTTGGCGATGGATGGTTTCTATGACCTGACGGACTCATGTGCATTTACTGTACTGTACATAAATTATATATTTTAATGCATACATTAAAATACTTAGTTATATAAACGCTTGGGTACGTTTATAAAACAAAAGAAAGGTTGGCAAAGATAAATATCAATGTGTCAAATCGATTCAAACTTCGCCATAAAGAAAGTCGATTGCTATCAAAAATCGAATCAGTCACGCTTAAGATCATCACGAACGACCTGCCAAAATTAAAATAAATCATTGGGCAAAATGTAGCCTACTTATCCGGAAAATTAACCCTTCTCACTCTGAGTTGAGAAAGTTCAGGATAATATTTTATCATTAACATCAAGTATTACTTTTTTAATTATTACGAAGTCCTAACTCGCGCTATCGTAATTCCAGAAAGACATAATCAAGAATAAGAGCACAGAGGGCTTACCGTTCCCGATGATCCTTTCCGGTACAGTGGTGACATTCATGTGGTTCCTGTATGGTATCATACTGAAGAACAAGTTCCTTGTGGTAAGTATTACTGCTTTGTATTATTTGCACTAGACCAGCAGCAGGGGTCTTCTCCGGTTGGCCCGTGAGGGCCAGGCGGGGGTACGGGCTTCGAGACCAGCATCCCTATTCTCTAACTCAGTGGTTATCAAAAAATGAAAGCCACTGACATGCATTATTTATCCATTGAAGGTTTACTATGAAATAAAAGTAACTTTAAATACTGCAAACCTGGGTAGAAAAAATATGTCAGTGGCTTTCATTTTTGTTAGCCACTGAGTTAGAATAGGGAATGGCCTCATTATCCGGGCGGGGTGCGGGGTAACATTGTACCCAGGATTGTCTTTAAGACGTGTGTCGGACAGTCGGCTAATAGGCCTATTACACTGCACTTGCTACAGGGCCCTGTGGAAAGGGTGGGCGTGGCCGCTACTTAGAGCGTCGCTTATTACACAGCAATGAGGACCAATTTAGGTACCCTTTCTCCCTAAACCTTATTACACTACACTGATTCAAGTCCCTGTCCCTGTGATTATAATCTAACGGTTTTTAAAATCTTACGGTGACATATATTATGTCACCGTAAGATTGTGAAAACTGTAATCTATCTAGCGAGATTGTAAACTGTCGAAAGAATACATTTTAACGCATTATTTATCGGTAGATTGTAATCTGTTAGGTTTATTAACCCGACAGAAACTAAGTGCTCGGCCGCAGGCCGGGGCCTACCTGATTGTTTATGTCGAACCCTAACCTACAAGAAAGAGACAAGAAAACGTAAATACAATGAATATTTCAAAAATGGACACTCAGAACATTGAACGGTTCACAATCTGTCGACAGTTTACAATTTCGCGAGTTAGATTATAATCTAACGGTTTTTACAATCTTACAGTGACATATAATAGGTCATTACCTATAAAATTGCCGTTTTGTAAGGGAGGGACATAAGTCGATTTTTTTTTAATATAATATATTTATTTAATCAAAGTATTTGCCATCTCATAGGTAGTTCATTGATCCCTTTACTAAAAAAACATTCGGACGGGAATCAATAAAATCTTTTATATGCATTAAATAGAAAGAAAAAGGAAAAAGGAAAAAAAGATAATATTATGTGGAGACTGGAATTTAGACACACTAAAAAATGATAAGAATACTCGTGAATTAATAAGTTTACTAAGTAGTTATAACCTTCATTCCCATATCACATGCCCAACACGTTTATCGTTATGCATTGATTTGATCGTTAGCAATATCAAGTCAGCAACTGTTGAAGTTCACCATCTAGCGCTATCAGATCATGATACCGCTCAAACATTAACGTTAAAAGTAAAAAAAGTACAACAACAATCGTCATGGTTTGAATATAGGAGGGACTACAATAAGGACAATACCAGGAAATTCTTAGAATGCATCTCGGCTCTTACTTTTTCCGATGTTCGGAATACTGAAAATGTTAACGAAGCGTTTGAGTATTTTCATGAAATTTTACGACTCTTCTGTGGTTAACTAAAGGTATTAGAACATCTAGCTTACAAAAAAGAAGACTGCACTTAACTTATAGATTATGTGGAATAAACAAAAATACTAATAAGAAACGTTTCTTAAAATACAATTACTTATTAAAAAAATGTATTAACAATTCAAAACAATTGCAAAATATGAAATATATAGCAAAGCAAAAAAATAAGTGTAAAGCAAGTTGGGAACTTATTCATGACAACTTAGGTAAATTTATAGAAAATAGCGACATTGAATCAATTAAGACCGAAACTGAGATATATGATAATCCAAAGGACATAATATGTGAAATATTTAATAATTATTTTATAAATTTTGGTAATGACATAAATAAAATAAATTCTAAATCGGTATCCCTCTCAACTAACGTTAAATCAATATTTATAAACCCTACTGACCCTTACGAAATTTTTGGTATAATAAAGTCATTAAATGATACTAAAGCTGTAGGTTACGACGAAATACGAACTGACATCTTAAAAAGGTGCGCTATTCATATATGCGGCCCACTTACAGACCTAGTGAATCAGTCATTTGAGCAAGGAGTGTCCCCTAGTAATTTAAAAATTTCCATTGTGAAACCATTGTTCAAAAAAGGTGATTGATGTGACATAAATAATTACCGTCCGATAACACTTATACCGATACTAGCGAAAATATTTGAAAAAGTAATGCTAAAGCGTCTCAAAAATTTTTTCGATGCCAAAAATCTTCTAGTAAATGTTTGGATTTCGCAACAACAGCTCGACTACCGAGGCTTGTTTTTATTTAAGTAAAATGATTAATGATAGCCTTAATGACAAAGTATCTATTACTGCAATCTTCTTAGATATGACTAAAGCTTTTGACCTTGTGAATCATAAAATATTATTGGACAAACTAGAAAGATATGGTGTCAGAGGAAAAGCATATGAGTGGTTCAAGTCATACTTAAATGATAGGTCAATATGCACTGAAGTTGCTAAAATAAAAAATAATACCAAAGAAGTGTATAAATCTTCACTAAAATGAATAAAAAGGGAGTTCCACAAGGAAGTATACTAGGGCCATTTCTTTTTCTAACGTACATAAATGACATTACAACAGCGGTCACTCACCCTTGTGTATTATTTGCAGATGACACAACTATATTAATAAAAAGTAAAAATATACGGACATATGAACAAGAAATAAATAAAGCTTTTTTTTTACAAGATATAGTTAGATGGCTTAGTGACAATGATTTAAAAGAAAATTTAAACAAAACTAAAATGATGCAATTTAGTTATTACAATACTATAACTCAGCCAAAAAACATTAAATTTGACGATACAAAAATACACGAAGCAGACTCATTAAAATTTTGAGGAATAGTTTTTAAAAAAAACTGTAATTGGAAAGCGAAAAAATTTGTTTACGCGTTAAGACGTCTAGTTCAGACAGTATCAGCAAATGCTGCTTTAAGTGCATACCATGGTTATGTATCGTCCGTCTTGTCATATGGTTTGATACTTTGGGGTAACTCTGTTGATATTTTAAGAGCATTCAGACTGCAAAAGAAATGCATAATGGCTATCTGCAACGTAGGACCATTAGAGAGCTGTAAACCACTTTTTAAAAAACTAGGTATCCTTCCACTACCATGTATGTACATAAGGGATATGTGTGTATTTGTTAGCGATATCCAAAATACTTCAAAAAGAAATGCGAAATGAAAACAAATAGGTCTATTCGATATCCTAACAAATTATGTATTTCCAAATGTTGTAATAGTACATACATGAAAAGTACTTACGCTATGGCGGTCCAGATTTTTAATAGGCTACCAGCTGACTTTGAAAAGTTGACTTTAAATATGCTAAAGAGCAAACTCAATAAATTACTATTAGAAAAATGTTACTATGATGTGAAGGAATATTTAACGCAGTAAGCAATAACTGTTAATTACTGACATTGTTATTTTTGATCGCGTTGTATAATTTATTTGATTTTGATTTCCTGTAATTTCTCTGACATTAGTTTATTTTATATTGAATTTAATTGATATTTTTAACTGAAATCCTAATAATTTATTAATTTACCTACTAATTATATAATATTTGCACACTATTGATTTAGTTGAATGTTTATGAACAGATTATTATCTTACCAACATTATGTACCTACAAACATTCTTGCAAATAAATGATTATTTATTTATTTATTTGAAGGCGCTTTGGACTGCCCCATCGGAGTTGAATTTTTTCCCTTACAAGAAGTTATCCAAATTTCGAAAAAAATGGTAATCTGTTGGAGCAAAGTCCGGGGAGTACGGTGGATGTCTTAGACATTCCAATTGAAGCTCCTCTAATTTGGTAGCCGTCTGTTGTGCAATGTGTGGTCTAGCGTTGTCCTGAAGCAGATAGACAACCGCCGTAATCGTCTGGCCAGATTTAAGAAAGCTGTAGTGAACGACACCGGCACTATAGTCCACCAAACGCTCACAAGTAATTTTTTTTGAGACAATTTTCGCTTGGGGCAGGATTTGGCTGGTTCGCCAGGGTTCAGTCATTGCGATTAACGTTTCCGATTATCGTACAGGATCCACTTTTCATCACAGGTAATAATTCGATTTAAAATCCCTTCATTATTGTGCCGGTTGTGTAATGTAACGCAGCAGTCGACGCGTGTTTTTCGGTTTGATGCACTCAATTCATGAGGTAGTAGTAGTCTTTTTCACCTTCCCAATTTGCTTCAAGTGGATTAAAACAGTTTTATCACTAACACCGCAACCTGCAGCTAGCTCGGACGTGGTTTGCGATGGATTCGCTTCCACAATAGCCTTCAATTCTTCATTATCAACTTTGGTCTCCGGCCGTCCACGGGGCTTGTTCTGCAGGTTTTCGTTCTGGAAATTTCGAATTTCCAGAACGTAAACGTTGGAATCAAAAACGCACTGTATTTTCTTTTGCGACACCGCCGCCATACACATCATTAATCCTTTGAGCCGTTTCTGCAGCACTGGTACCACGATGGAACTCGTACTCGTAAATAACGCGATATTTCAAGTTTTCCATTTTGTAAACTGAGTGACGCAAAGAAAAAACCAGAAGAGGAAAAACAAATGAATAGGTGTTTCCAAAACACAAAAGCATGAGTAAATAGCTGTATAAATTTGAAATTGAAATTCCTAACCAAAGAGGAGATATTTGAGATCAAAGTGGGAAGTACGACAAAACGGCAATTTTATATGTAAGGACCTAATATATAAGTTCAACTGTCGATGTCGGTTCATCGCGGTGGTTCCCGAAAATAACGCCTGCCTGAAGAAGATATTTCTATTGTTACGGTCGCGCGATATCACCTGCCTTCGTACAATCGGGAGTACTGAGGCTATAGTATGCAGTAACCACAAGTGAAAACTTAGCAAAATAAAAACTATGTAGGTACTTAGTTGTACTACGCACATCTTTCCATTTTAATCGGTAGTAGTGTCTCGAATCTCGATACTCGAAATCTATCAAGGGTGACGAGATGCGATAGCTCATGCTTATGACTCATCTGTTTCCATTTGTATGGAACAAGTGAAATTAATTTAACGAATTAAAAAATACGACTGCCCCACTATATTATTTTCGGAGTTTACGTCCATAGGAAGCGATTTGCTTAAATAGCCTTTGGAATCTTATTCACATTTTTTTAAATAATATTTGTTTGTGAGTCACTGGATATTGAACTATTATAGTTCAATATATTTTTATATATTTTTGGAATCTACTCATCAATTTCAGGATGACGATTATATAGTTAATCTTATCTTCGTTTTTTTTTTTAACTATAGTCTTTAATGCGGGACCATGGTCACCCCATCATTTTTTTTTAATTTTACTAGCCTATGTCACCCAGAATAAGCTAGGGATTCTAACGATACCCTATTTATCAAAATCGGTTCAGGCGTATAGAAGTTATGGTGGAATATACAAACTCACATACATACATACATACATACATGAACCCTGAAAACAATATACTCCTTTTTTCAGGCAGTCGTATAAAAATACAAACTACTCGCACATCTTCCTGGCGCAATTCCGGGTTCAGTTTTTGATAGGGACAAAAATTTGGAAACTATCTATATAATGCGACAAGGTCGAATTTTTAAAGAACCGAGGACTAAAATCATACTTTACCGCAGTCATTGTCCGCCTTGTCCGCAGTCATTTAGAATATTGTAGTGTTGTTTGGCGTCCACATTACGCAGCCCACTATTTAAGGCTGGAGCGTATCCAGAAAAGATCCATGTGGCACCTATCATACACAGCAAAGATCCACAAAACAGTAGTCTCCTATAAAAAAAGACTAAATTATTTTAGCATAATGACTCTAGACCAAAGAACAGATTAACTAGATTTAATATTCTTACATAAATTACTAAGAAATAAATTAGACTACTCAATAAAATAAATTTCAGAGCACCAAACAGATATCCCCGTCATGCTATTATTCCTTTTGTACCTCCATACACCCGAACAGTCTTTGGGGCCAACTCCATCTGCCCTCGGTTATGTAAAATATGTAAAAAATTCAGTCAGTCACTCGATATCAACATAAATCCACCTGGCATGTTTCGCAAACAAGTCACTAACAACTTAATCAACCAATCACGTTGACTGTGTTAAGAAACATTCTTCTGTGTAACTACTTATTAATTATATAGAAATAACTTTTTTTTTCAATGTTTATCTATTATTTTGATCAATCTACTAAATTGGTACTTAAAATTGTGAAATTAAATGTTAATATTTTGAAACAAAACTGAAATTAGCCTATGTTTAACTAATTGTAGATGTAGAAATAATCTATTGTACTTTTAATTTATTTTTTTTGAGTTATCTTTAACTCGTTTTTGGCTCTTTCGATTGTATCACCTTTTATATAAATTAATTTATATTTAACCATGTTATTTATGAGATACTTATATGCATGTAGTGTTTGCTTTCATATGATTTTACATACAGTGGCATGTATCGATGAATTTATGTAACTTATGATTATCCTATGTAGAAATCGCTAGCTTCATAAGGTTATGAAATAAAAAAATATTATAATATTGTAAATGCTAAAGTTTGAATGGACGGATGGATGTTTCTTACTCAATCACGCCAGAACGGCGTAACAGATCTGGATGAAATTTGGCACAGGCTAAGATTATAGTCTAGTATAATAAGACATAATATGATAGATAAATACTTTATTGCACACATGAAAGAAGAATACAAAGTTAACTATAACTAGTTATGCAAAGGCGGCCTTATTGCTTACTGAATAATCTCTACGAGGGAACCTTTGATGAGAGAATAGAACAAGATGTGTAGGGTAGTGGCTACTTTTTATCTAGGAAAATTAAAGAGTTCCCGCGGAAATTAAAAACCTCAATCCACGCGGTAGAAGTCGCGGGCATCTAGCTAGAAATGGTTTGTCTAGTCTAATTGTAACGTGCAAAGACGGTCTTATCGCTAAGCAATCTCTCCCAGAGTCGCCTTATTTATATTATCACCAAATGAATATTATTATGATAAAAACTAACAGTTAATAGATAATAACAGGTAAGATTATGGGCTATTGGTTATAAATGATAAAATTAATTAAATAACCAAGAAGATTGTACGAGAGATAACAATTTGGTATTACGATATTTTATGATTTTGTCTCTAAGCTAAAAGCCGATGCAATGCAAACAAACAAACATATTATTATCTGTACATAAACCTGTTATTTTCTCAGTAAATATAATAAACTAAACTAAACTAAACTAAAATGGCAGGACTCATTGTACTGCTTTCCCTTTCTTTCCTCCCTTCGGAAAAGGACCGGACAGATTGCCTCATTTATTTGAAATCTCACTATTGGAATGGCTAACCTAAACGACTAACCGATTTGCTTAGACCAGTGGTTCTCAAACTTTTTTGGTGACGGAACCCTTTTGGGAAGCAAACTACTTGATGGAACCCTACAATAAAACAATAGTTTTTAAAAGTGTATTCTTTATTAACAAGCATAATAAAAGTACAATGTAACAGTTAGGTACTAATTATTACTTAATTTACCACATGGCAAATACAATAATAGAATATATTCTATTAAAAAAGAAAAAATCTATGAAACAGTTTTTTATTTTTCATCAATTGGTTGATATCAGGTTTGATAGAAGACTGTTGAAGTCTCATATCATGTTCGGCGTCCAGTCTATTCCGATATTTTGTTTTCGTGGCTGCATAGGTTGAGAATCCTGTTTCGCACAAATATGTTGTTGGGAACGGGAGAAGAATATTCAGAGCCATTTTGCCAAGCATTGGATATTCATCACGGATTTTGCACCAAAAATCGTTGAGAGGCGTCGTTTTGAACAGTGACTCCATACTTGTGTCTGATGACATTTCTAAAAGACATTCATATATCTCGTTTGACATACTTTCGGGCTTTTGGAAGTTGGGTAAAAAAGGATTATGAATCCATGAATTCAGTTTCATTTTTGTATTCTGTTCTTCGGGAAAATACTTTTCAAAAGATGCGCGCATCGAACTGAGATATTGGACCAATTCTTCAAACACATCATCTTGAAACATTTCTGAGTCGTTATCGCTAACAAACTCACTGAGTGACGTAAAGCTTTCTATTTCTTTCTTACCATCGCAAATAATCCAAAAATCTAATTTTCTTTTGAAGGCATTTATTTTGTTATAGGCCTGATACACTGTTGTCTGTTTACCTTGCAATGATAAATTCAATTCGTTCAGTTTTTGAAAGATAAAAGACAATCGGAACAACCAAGTTTTATCATACAAACGGTCCTTCAAATTAAAAGAAGTATCTGCTGAAAGAAACATTTGTAACTCGGCTCTAAGTTCAAATAGCCTTGTTAAAGTTTTACCCCGAGACAGCCATCGCACTTCTGTATGGAGCAGCAGTGTTTTATGTTTGCTGCCATAATCTTCACACAATAATGAAAACAATCGGGATTGTAGTGGTCGTGATTTGATAAAATTAATTATTTAGACCGCTTCATCCATAACTAATTTTAGATTTGATGGCATTTGCTTCATCGCAAGTGCTTGTCTATGCAGAATACAATGGCTGGAACTACAATTAGGGGCTTTATTTTTTATTTGTGACACTGCTCCTGCTGTTTTACCTGTCATCGCCTTGGCCCCATCTGTGCAAATGTCAATGCAATTGTCCCAACTGAGATTATTTTCTTCAAAAAATATATTTATTTTATTAAAAATTTCTTCCCCGGTAGTGTTTGTGAGCAGCGGTGAACACATAAGCATGTCTTCTTCAAAAGAACTTTCATATGGATATCTCACGATAACCAGCAAGATAGCCAAACCAGCGACATCAGTCGACTCGTCCATTTACAAGGCGAATCGTGTTTTTTGTAG